>JAUMIR010000004.1:252397500-253655000 GCA_030847615.1 Gambelia wislizenii
TGGGCCAAGCAGCCTTCAAGGCTTTGTGGACCCCATGAGAAGACATTGTGGACCCTGGGGGTCCTTGGACCACAGGTTAAGAACCACTAAGAGATTAGGCTTAAAAAAACCCACCAGTAGTTGTTAAAGGAAAGGCAAAAATCCTCACTAACTCATATGTATCTCTCTGTGGGTGTGTGGGTGTTGAATCCTCCCAAGTTCTCAGTGAGTGAAACATGGGCATTAATAGGCTTTCCCTCTTTGTGTCCACACTTGCTTAGCATGACAGATCCTGAGAATGTTTGCTGAATGTGCAAGCTCAACACTTCTTTTCTTCTTTGAACTTTGCTTAGTCAGAGTACATGCAGAACAAGATAAGTGTTTCAAAAGACCAAGAAGTGTTTCAACTCTGCTTCTCCAAAATGGTGTTTTTGCAGAAAAATAAAGGATACATGGCAACTAGTTTTGCAAAATGAAACCATCTTAACACCTAGCTGACCATAGGAAAAGAAGCAACTTTCTAGATATCCCCAGAGAAAGAGTTGCACAATTGTGGTTGTGTATGTGTGTGTGCCTTCAAGCTGCCTGTCAACTTGCCTGTCAACTTGAACCTCATAGGGTTTTCTTAGGCAAGGCACGCTCAGAGGTGTATTTTGCCAGTTCCTTCATCTGAAATATAGCCTACAGCACCTGTTGGCAGTCTCCCACCAACTACTAACCAGGGCTGATTCTGCTTAGTTTCTAAGATCAAACAGGATCTTGGTGCCTGTAGGACCTGAACTTGGTTATTGTTAATCATATGACGAAAGGAGGCAAACTTGAGAGAATACCCACTGGAGCTGTTTCAAGGCTTTGGCAGATCTATATGGGCAAAAGCTAATGTTTAGTGACTTTAAAAGATCAATACCAGCAGTTTAAAATGGATTCAGAAATTGATTGGAAATCAGTACTGTTGGTATGTTTCTGTTAATGAACACTGATCAGCATCTAGGCAGCTGCCATTTGCATCAGATGCAGGTTCTGAACTATCTTTAAGGGAGCCCCACGTAGGTAATGTTGCAGTATTCAAGTCTGGCTGTACCTGTGGTATGTCCAGCTACATCCACTTGGTGTAGGTATGTCTGACAAAATGCTTTACTTACTACTATTGTCATCTACACATCCAGAGAGAGTGCCAGGTCCAGGAGCACCCACAGATAGGGATTCCCCCCCCCCTTCCTGGGAGTACAGCCCCATAAATGGTAGAATTCCCAACCAACAACAGCTCCATCTTGTCTGGATTCAGTTTCACATTGTTAATCCAGAACAGAATCCAAACACCAGTTCACAAGAGAGACTCCCAAAGTTTATTAGAATTTAAGTAAGTTTGCTATATTTTCAGCCATGTGTGTTTGTGTATTTACACTCTTTCTGGAACACAAATGTTTCTCTCTCTCTCTCTCTCTTTCTACTTTTCCTCTCTAGTTTGGTAAATGCACATGGAACATTATTAGTTAAATTCAAATTGCAGCCATGCTACTTTTGTTCCTCTGACAGAGGGGGAATCTACACTACACAAATAATCCAGTTTGAAACTGAATTATTTGCATGGCTCCTTCCTATAGAATCCTGGGATTTGTAGTTTTACAAGGTCTTTAGCCTTCTCTGCCAAAGAGTGCTGGTGCCTCACCAAACTACACATCCCAGGTTTCCATAGGAAGGAGCCATGCAAATAATCCAGTTTCAACCTGGATTATTTCTCTAGTGTGGATGCCCCCTAGGTTTATGGCCCAGTTACTATTCAGTGAGCATGAGAACAGTAAAGTTAAGGCATGACATCAGTAGCATTCTGTTTGCAGACAGTGATAAAAAAATCTGTAAAAGTCTGTAAGAGAACTCTGCCCCCCACTCCAAAAAATTATCTATATTGAATTTTGTATCACACACATGCGTCCTTGCACGGAAGTGATTTGTCAATAGTGACTGTGTAGGTTTAAGAAAAACTGAGGCAAATTGCAATTTGCAAACTAAAATGGGTCTTTGCCACCTGAACTCTCCCCTGGGCTCTCATGTTCTTTTTCTCCTTTCTGCCACAGGAGCCGGAGTCACTGTAGGGAGCGGTGCCCAGGGTAGCCAGCCATGATCGCCACTGGAGGCCTCTTGCGGATCTCAGCCAGAAAACAAGATCCCCTGAGGCCTCAGAGCCAAGTCAGCAAACGCAAGCGAAAAGCCAAAAAGAAACGCAAGAATGATGTGGTGGTGGTGAAAGGAAAGCTCAAGCTCTGCTCCATCTCAGGCCTCATTGCTCTCTGTGGTATACTGGTGTTGCTTGTGGGAATTGCCTTGGCTGTCATGGGCTACTGGCCTAAGCCACTTTACCGGGTGGGGAGCCTCGGAGACAGGCAGCTTTCACTATCACATGGGAGTGCCACCATAAATCGTTCCAGGAACCAAACAGCAGGCCAAGGAGACTCTCCCCTGGAAGGTTCAGGGACCAATTCCTCTTTCATGAACAGCAAGAAGAGCCTGCTCCCTTCCTCTCCTGCCCCCTCGCCCACCTCTAAAAGTTTCCTCTTTCAGTTTTTCTCACGGTATTTGCATTCAGACAAACTTAAGGTGCTTGGGCCCCTCATCATGGGCATTGGCATCTTCCTCTTCATTTGTGCCAATGCAGTGCTCCATGAGAACCGTGACAAGAAGACCAAGATTATCAATCTGAGGGACTTGTACTCCACTGTCATAGATGCACACAGCCTTCGGACCAAGGATGGCCCCCCTTCTGCTTCTGTTGCCCCAGTTCCCATCAATGGCTTTGTTAACTATGTGCAGCCACGAGGACTGGAGTTGAAACCTGGTGGCAGCTCTGGGGAAACTTTAGCCAAGACGGCCTGGCATCCCGTGGTAAGTGCTCCTCTGTCCCCTCCAGACTTGGCTTCCTCCCCCCGCCACTGCTCCTCCTCTTCTCCTCAGCAACAGCAGCAACAGCCACCCCCCAGCTTGGTTGAGGCTGTATACAGTATCTATCGGGAGAGAGCAGCCTTGGCTAGGACTGCTCATAGCCCACCTTGTAGCCCTCCAGATGGCTGGGACCAACGCAGCACTGCCAGTTCCATTGTGGGTTCCTCGCTCAGCACCTTCACTTTGCTGCCACTGGCTCAAGGGGAAGTGGCAGAGGGGGGCCGAAATGGCTGGCGGAGGCCCCTGGGTGAACGAGGGGCCAGGGAAATCCCTCTGGGGGAGTTTGAGCTCAGCCTGAAAGATCTCAGGAGCAGCTACGTAGACTCAGAGCAAGGGCATACAGTGGTGTCCAGGACGGGCAAGCGCAAGCAGGTTCTCCGACGCCAAAGCACAAGCTGCCTCCCTGATGCCAGGAGATCCCTCACCCCTGAACCCTCTCAGACTTTGGATAGTAGCACAGACCTAGATTCCAGTCTTTTAGTTAAAGCTTCATCTTCTACCTACTCCAAATCTCTTGACCTCGGAGACTCTCCCCCTCCAGTGCCAACTGTGGCTAGGAGAGATTCCCAGGCCTCTCAATATGATCAGTACCGAAGCAATAAGGGCTACACCCCGCTGGAGGAGACAGGCACCTCCTTGGAATCTGTTGCCAACACGCCAGCCCATAAAACCCAGGACTGCAAAGGGAGCTCAAGCGGGTACACAGCTTCCTCAAAGGATACCAGCAGAGAACAAACAGAACAGCAGCCTTTGAGAATTCAGAGGCAGTATACAAATAAAGAGAAACTTTTCATGATCTCCAGGTCAGACACCACAGTGGGGCAAGAGGAAGCAGACCTGGAAAACACCGGTGTGTCAGCCAAGTAAAATAAAATGGAGATAAGCATCAGAACAACTTGTAATCCTTCTGCCCCCTTGTGGATCTAGGAAACCAGTCAATATCCAAAGCACTGAAGTGTGTTATCCTTTTGAATTGCATCAATAAATTCCTGTAGATGTCTTCAGGAAAAAACAAAAACACAAAGCAGGAGTTTGTTCTGTTCAACTGTCAGTCTGTATTCCATGCAAGCCAAATTCTAGTTCACACTGACAGTCCAGTAAATTCTTTGGATCAAAGGAGAGTGAACATGTTGACAATAATTGTGCACTTTACTGATATATTTTTTAAAAAATCTGGTTGCCCCCCCCCCTGCTCTCGTTCTCTCCGTCTGGCTTTTGCCATGGCACTAACTGCACCCTCTTCCCCCCAGCTTCAGGCAGAGATGGATTTCAAGTCAGGAAGATTGATCTCTCTTGTAATGTTTGGTTAGATCAGAGTACCATTTTGCAGAGATTAACAGATGAAATATTCTTACAAAGGGGAACCCAGAGCTTTAATTTCTTAAAAGTGTCAGCAGAAGAAAGATGGGAGATAGAAAGCACTGTGGCCTACTCCCTGAAATTCCTAATTCCTAAATTCAGATAATGAATACTTTATTAAGTATTATTGCACATGTATAAACTAAGAGCATTAATAACAATTTTTAATTAAATAAAATATGTTTACAATGACCAAGTATATTTAGCTAATGTTTCATTTCCTGATAAATTCTTACAAATAAGTCTTGTTTTCAATGAATGCCTCCAAAGAGTTTTCCCCATTTAGACAGAAAAATTAATTTCATGTGTTGAAATCAGGGCAGCAACAGTGAAAGTTTTCTTAAAGGAAGGACAAACAGTAGGTGACTAAAGTATGCTAATCTTACTTTATCTGCTCATAAGTAAGCCCTGCTGAAACCAGTGGGCTTTATTGCCAGGTAAGTAAGCATATGATTGCAAACTTAGTTAAAACTTAGAAATCATATGTAGATGTGCAATGATCCAGGAAAGAAAAGAAAGACTTATAATATTCATTGATTCAACAGGGGACAGAGTTAAGCTTATGTATAATTCTCCTGTTGAAAAGAATGAAACTTAATGGCACAATCCTATGCATGTTTACTTATGAAGTAAAGGCCGAGCAAGACATTATATAATTGCGTGAATGCAATTAATGAATTCTTTATTTTTTTAAAAAAAACATGTAAATAGCAGTTGCAACAGGATCTGAAAACACAGAGATGGAAAGATGATGTCTAACCCTTCTCTCTATGCCATGGACCGAGTAAAAATTGCCACTGGTGGCTGCTATTTGCATCAAGTAGGTGGGATCTGTCTCTCTCCCCATTTCTTGCAGTCCTGATGCTACTAAGGGACCTCCACTTATTTTTCAAAGTGCACAGTAGTACATTAAAACAAACAAGTTTGCCCTAAGTTATACTGTGTTGAATGGGGCTTACTCCCAGGAGAGCATCCATAAAATTGCAACCTTTAAAAATGCTTGAATCAGATATATATATTTTTTTGTAATTAGAGTATTGTACCCTGGTTCTAAACAAGACTACAGTTGTCCCTTCATATTCGCTGGGGTTTGGTTCCAGGACCCCACCCCCCCCCGATACCAAAATCCGTGAATACTCAAGTCCCATTATATGCAATGGCATAGGAAAATGGTGTCCCTTATATAAGATGGCAAAATCAAGGTTTGCTTTTTGGATTATTGTTTTTTAAAGAATATTTTCAAGCCGTCTATACTTAAATCTGTGGTTATGGAGGGACAACTGTCTTTGGAAATCTCCTACTGAAGGAGATAAATTTTCATTCAAAAGATTTGTTGGTACTTAGGTATCAGCTGCACATGATTGCCTAGTCAGTTCCTATCTGTTGCAGCATTAAGAAGTGGGTAGTTTTTTTCTCTTTTACTATCACTTCAATCCATTTCAACCCCACATATATTTACAAAATCCAAGGAAAAGCTTGAGAAGTTTGATTTGTAACAAGCTTCAAAATGTTGCCAATATCAGTTGGCCCCATAATTGCACTGAGTTTACAAGAAATATTAGTGATGAGGTAAAATTGTTTTGTAATGGCTTTAATACATCAGATGTGACTATGGTGCTCAGCCCTGATTTCCACAGGTTTACCATACCCTGCTACATCATTCAGTGATATTATATGATAGCTATCAGCTGACTGTGTAAAATACTGTCATTGGGAAGCTATACATCTGATGTTATGTGAGGCCATCTGGAAGTAATGTCTTTGGTATTCAGTTGTTATTGACTGTTTTGGACATGCCAGACATTTCTTGATGTTACAGAAAGAGATGGATGTGTATGCATAATTTCAGCCTTAGCTACTGTCAGTGTTATGGTGCTAGACAAATCAGGGAATGATACACAATTTGACTATAACAAGTGGATAACAAGTGGATAACCCAAGCCTTGTAGTATTTACAAAGTATTTCGATCAGGAGTGCAAACTCTTTTGCTCTCCAGATATTTTGAGCTAGAATTCCTATCAGTCCACCCAGCATGGTCAGTGGTAAGGGATTGTGGGAGTTATTCTTCCAAACATCTGGCAGGCCAACCATTTTGCCTTGTTTAAATTTAAGCTTTGCAGGTAAGAAGATGCACTTCGAAACAGGTTTTGTCAAAATGAATGAAATCAGTGTGTTTAGATCATCAGTGTGTATAGCCAGCCCATGCCAGTCTATACAGGATTGGATTAAATTCAGGTGCTTAATGTTAATGTAATTATGAATTGGGGATCATAGACTATGTCTTCTGGCATCCTAGCTGGAATTTAAAACAGGGTGGACTTTTCCCATTGCCATAGAAACCCATGACGTTATAAGCAATAACATGTAAATTGGGGGGAAATGCATTGAAGTTCCAGAACTGAACATTTACAAATTAATTTGAGATCTTCTCTTTTATTATTTTTTAAAAAACAACCTGCATTTTTACCTACTGAAGAATCTGAGAATTAGGGAACGTTTTGAAACAACTTCGGTCTTCTGTATGGATCAGCACCATGTGGCAGTATTAATATGGGAAAGAACTTGCTTTGATTATAAAGAGAATTTCTGTGTTTTTCTCAGCCATCACCAAAGATATGCAGGTGAGTGGCATGGTACATCCATTGCTTTTGCATGCTATGGTAGCCCTATGGAGCTGTCAGTATACAGAAGCATTTCTAACAGCTTCCAATCCATGACTGTAACCAAAGAAATGGCTGGCCCTCAATTGAATAGCTTCCATGACTAGAGGTTGATCAAAAATAAATAGTCTCAGTAATAGTATGCTAAGTTGTTGTTTCTGAGGTGTTGCTTCAAGGGGAGCCCCTTTCTGTAACCAATTAGTCCTAAAATACCCATTTGAGCATGTGGACAATTACTTTCATTGTAACTTACTGCCATGTAAATGAGTTCAGATTACAGCATCATAGTCCAATTATTGCAATGCAATCAAGCCATGATGTGGCATGTAATGAAAGACAGGGCAGTTGACTGAAACTATGGCTGGGGGTGTTCCCATCTGTCATGCTCATATCTGTAGACTTCATCCTTTGCCACCTCAACATCCATTCTGTGGGTACCTCTCAATTTTTCTTTTTACAAGACAAAAACCCATTCCCCTTTTTTGCACTTTTTTTTTTAAAAAAAAAATCTAAACATTTTTGTATCTGTGTTTCCTATTGTGTTCATTGTTGGCATGCATTCATCCCATTAATTAAAGCAAAGGTGGGAATCAATGAGTAATCCACCCCACAAGATGTTGTTGGACTGCAACTCTCAGAAGCCCTAGCCAGCAGCGCCAATGTTGAAGAATGCTAGGAGTTGCAGTCCAACAACATCCCCAGGGCTGCATAATTCCCATTCTTGGATTAAAACATGTTTTTTGCATACACTTGAAATGTACATATTTTTCTATGCATACTTTCTCTGCTACTTCCATAGCCATCCAGTAATGTGGACATTCCCGAATGCAATATATATCCAGTCCACATCAAAAGCCTACTGGGGTAGAGTCTTCACACCTCCTTTTCTATGACTCAGGGCATTGCGACTGAAGAGATATCTATAGCAGCAAACACTTTATTTCATACTAGCAGCCCATCCGATTAGGACTGAAACTGAGAAGCTTAAGTAATCTGTATCCAGCCAAGCTGTGATTCTGGTCTCAATTCTGAAGCCCTGGAGTGTTGCAGCATGTTGCGGTCTACTTAATATAGCACCCATGTCCCATATAAACATATGCTTTATAAGAGGAGGAGGGAGGGTTTTATGAGTGCTACTGTACTGTTCTTTTGAGCAGAATGAAAGTCAGAATAAATTATGGATCACATAAAATTCTAAACAGAGACATAGAAGGATCATGCAGCTAAAGAAGAAAAGTTTAATTCTGATATGATTACTTCCTTCACTCTTTCAGATGGATTCCTTCTTTCATTGCATGTATTGAAAGTGTGTGGAGGTGACTGTGAATAGTTTGCTCCCTCCAATACTCACCAACATAGTTTTGGTGCTTCAATAACAGCACGGCAAGTGAGCAATCTCAGCAAGTAACAAAAAATCCATTAACATTATCTTTGAATACCATGAGGTCCATGTATTGTTCTCACTGTTTTTAAAATGTAGACATAAATAACATCAGTGCTACTGATGCTTGACTGAGAATTGGATTCAGTAAATTCATTTTCTATGTGGACGGGGGAGTATGACAGAGATAAGTCATTATATTCTGAGCTCAGTACCACAATTCAGGCCCGGTCCACCTAAGGACATCATTGAGAACAGCAAGAGCTGAAAGCATTTTCTCCCACTCTTCCCTTTTGTTCTCCTGAACCTTGCCTAGTGATGACAGCAACATTAGACAGTTTCCACTGTGTGCCTCTCTTCAAGCACTAAGTTCTTCTCTCTTGCCCTGTTCTCTTGAACATCACAGCATCCCAGGTGCAAGGAATACTAGGAAATCTTCACCAGGCTGCCTGAATCTTGAGTAAAGGTACTCTGGAAACCTTACCTCCCTTGGCTCCTTTAAGCACACATTGACATGGGAGGCAGTGAGAAGGTAGTGGTGGTTTCTCTGAGAGCTTCCATCTGTGCATCCTTCCCCTCCCTTCATTGTCTCATAAGTGGGAAAGAGGCAGCTATGGCAGCAGGAACTCCAGAGGGCTCCAAGGTTCACTCAGCCTTC
Source organism: Gambelia wislizenii (assembly GCA_030847615.1). Classification (NCBI taxonomy): domain Eukaryota; kingdom Metazoa; phylum Chordata; class Lepidosauria; order Squamata; family Crotaphytidae; genus Gambelia; species Gambelia wislizenii. The sequence continues at coordinate 252,406,476 of JAUMIR010000004.1, forward strand.
CATCCTTTCATAGGTCGGTAAAATGAGTACCCGGCTTGTGGGGGCAATTAGCTAACACACATTGGAAACTGCTTAATGCAGTGTAGATGCGTAAATTGCTATTGCTTAAAACAGTTTGTAAGCCGCTTTGATAGCCTTGTGGCTGAAGAGTGGGGTATAAATAACTATTAAGTAAATAAAATCAAAAAATCATGAACTAGACCTGGGGGCTCTACTCACAATCATTTCAGGAGACAACTCCTAGGTTTGCTGTTACAAGCCAAATTTTTGAACTTCAGCAGTCCAGAAGAGAGAACCCAAACCAATGGAATCAAATTATAAGGAAGGAGATTTTGAAAAAATTAGGACGAACTTCTTAATGTAAGAGCTGTTCAACAATAAAATGGACTACATAAGGTGGTGAACTCTCCTTTGTTGGAGGTTTTTTAACAGGTTGAGTGGCCTTATGTCAGGAATAATTTAGCTGTGGATTTCTGCACTGGCAAGGTTGGACTAGATGACCCTTAAGGATCCTTTTCAACTCTACGTTTCTATAATTCCATAATTATATAACTAATCAAAGGTATGGTTGTAATATCCTGAATACTTTCACAAATTAGTAGGGCATTACAGTGCAGGCCTATATCTAAACAGAGCCATTGCAGCTTTGTATCGCACTTTGGCAGCGAGACTAGTTCCTGGTCCAAGGAGCTAACATTGGAAAATTAGGGAAGCAATGAAAGGAGTTGAGGGATTCCAGGGTAATGAAGATGAATAGGAAAACCAGTCTGGGCAGGTGGTGAATTAAACTAATTACAGAGGGTATGTAAAAGACTATACTGTACAGAGAGTAATTTTCTCTATGTTCTTGCATCTATATTACATATTCTCAGTGCTGACATTTGGTTCCTCCTTATATATTTATTTATTTCATTTTTATTCATAGATACAGGATGGGGGAGACCTGGCTGAACGAGACTACGTGCAAAAGGGATCTAGGAGTCCTAGTAGACCACAAGTTGAACATGAGTCAGCAGTGTGATGCGGCAGCTAAAAAGGCTAATGCGATTTTGGGCTGCATCAATAGAAGTATAGTGTCTAGATCAAGGGAGGTAATAGTGCCGCTCTATTCTGGCTTGGTCAGGCCTCACCTAGAATACTGTGTCCAGTTCTGGCCACCACAATTCAAAAAGGATATTGACAAATTGGAGCGTGTCCAGAGAAGGGCAACTAAAATGGTGAAAGGTCTGGAAACGATGCCTTATGAGGAGAGACTTAGGGAGCTGGGTATGTTTAGCCTGGAAAAAAGATGGTTAAGAGGCGATATGATAGCCCTGTTTAAGTATTTGAAGGGATGTCACGCTGAGGATGAAGCAGGCTTGTTTTCTGCTGCTCCAGAGACTGGAACACGGAGCAATGGGTGCAAGCTCCAGGAACAGAGATTCCACCTCAACATGAGGTGGAACTTTTTGACAGTAAGAGCTGTTCGGCAGTGGAACACACTCCCTCGGAGCGTGGTGGGGTCTCCTTCCTTGGAGGTCTTTAAACAGAGGCTGGATGGCCATCTGTTGAGGATGCTTTGATTGTGATTTCCTGCATGGCAGGGGGGTTGGACTGGATGGCCCTCGTGGTCTCTTCCAACTCTGCAATTCTATGATTCTATGATCCTCAGTATGACATCCCTTCAAATATTTAAACTCATGTCACCTCTCAACCTTCTCTTTTCCGGGCAAAACATGCCCAGATCCCCAAGCCACTCATAGCTTGGATCTCATGCTTGAGATCCTGTACCAAGGAAATGCAGGGTAAAGTTCTGCCAGGCAGAACTACAGCATATCTCCTTATTCCCCTCCCTGAAAATTCACCTGTTTCACACAGACCCTCCAATACAGTGGAGAGCTGGTGATGGCTGAGAAGCATCTGGCTATGTTCATATAGCCAGATGCACAATGATGACATCATCCTCTGGGGCCCTTTCACACTGCCCAGTTACACTGCTATGTTTCCACTTTAACTGCCATGGTTCCATCCTGTGGAATCCTGGGACTGGTAGTTTAGGAAAGACCATTTAGAATTTTCAGCCAGAGAGCTTTAGTGCCTCACCAAACTACAAATGACAGGATTCCATAGGATTTTGCCATGACAGTTAAGGTGGAATCATAATGCTACACAGTCATCCACATTAATGGCTTTGACTTTCACAGTTCTGCCTATTCACAGAAATCCTCAGCTTCTCCCCACAGGGAAAACATTTTGGGGGTGGAGCCAAACCCAAGGAATGTCCCACATTTGCCGCAAAGCCGCTGAGCTTCCAAGTGTTTGGTGGGGGAGGGATGGTTGTGGTGTTGGCGGTGGTGTAGGCCCCGGAGGTATGGTGGCGTTCAGTTTGGGGGGGAAGGCCAAGCCCGAGGAATGCCACACATTTTGTGGCTATGCCATGAACGTGTGGCATTCCCCAGGCTTGCCTCCCCCCTCAAACCACACTGAACCCCAAGGAATGGCCACGTTCAAAGCAAAGTCGCTGAATGCGACTGGTCTTTGGGCTTGGCTTTCCCACCCCAACCGAACTGAATCCCCAGGAGCTGCCGAAAGTGGCCGCTCCTGGGATTCAATTTGGTTGGGGCGAGAAAAGCAAACCCGAAGAACAGACGCATTAAGGGCCAAGTCACCAAATGCGGCCGGTCTTTGGGCCTGCTTTTTGTTTGCTGAGTGAGCTCCCCATTTTAATCAGCTTTCATTCCTCACACGCAAGGGGAGAAAGCCGATTGAAGCAGGGCGGTCATGCAGCAAACTGCCACTGGGTTTCTGAGTGAGCTCCCCACTTCAATCGGGTTTCGCCCCTCACACGCAAGCCTGAGCAAAATCCTAAAGCCACCAGTGCAGGTTTGGGTTCATTTGGGCATTGTCTCACCCATACACCATAATAAATGGGTGGCTTTGCAGCCAGTCCCTATAGTGCGCAGGCAGGGGGGAATCAAAGGCCAAATGAACCCAAACCTGCGCTGGCTGCAAAGGCGGTGAGGGTTTGTTCAGGCTTTGACTCCCCCCCCCCACTGCGTGCACACTACAGGAATTGAGGCAGAGGAACCCCAGGGCTGGCTGCAAAGCCACCCATTTCTTGTGGCATGGGGGGGGGGAAGGGGAGGAAGCCCAAGCAAACCCTAAAGCCACCAGCACAGGTTTGGGTTCATTTGGGCTTTGTCTCCCCCCCTGTGCCACAATAAACAGGTGGCTTTGCAGCCAGCCCTGGGTTTCCTCTGCATTGTTCCCTACGGTGTGTGGGGGGGGGTGGGGGGTTGTCAAAGCCCGAACAAACCCAAACCTGTGCTGGTGGTATCCTTAGCGAGTGCCCCACTTCAATCAGCTTTCAACCCTTACGCATATGGGGCAAAGGCCAATTGAAGAGGGGCACTAGCTCAGGAAATCATCACTGTTGAGCTGCAAAGTTTCCAAGTGCTCAGCGGCGGGGGCATGGTGGTGGTAGCATGGTGGACACAGTGTGGAGGCCCCAGAGGTATGGTGGTGGCAACATGGCAGACACAGCAGCAGAGACCCCTGAGGTATGGTGGTGGGGGTGGCAGCAGCGGTGGCGGCATGGTGGCATGACTGGGTGCATGGCAGCAGCGGCATGGTGGCGGCAGCAGGGGAGGCCTAGGCAGTCGGGTTGCGGTGGTGGCCTGGGCTGTACATAAATTTTTATTCACATTTTTTCACCTTTGCATGGGTCTTGTGCTCCTAACCCCTGTGAATGTGAAGGGATGGCTGTAATTATGTAGTGTGAAAGGGCCTGGGACCTCCAGAGGACCGGGAGGTCCTGGAGGATGTCTTCATCATTGTGCATATGGCTATACATATGAACATAGCCAGATGCTTCTGAGCTGTCTTCCTCTATCCAGTAACCACTACATGGCTGTGTTGGGGGAGCACTATAAAAAGGTAAGTTGTCAAGGTGGGGGGTGTTGTTGCACAATGAAGGCAGAGAATTCTGACCTTCGCAACAACTAAGAAGAAAGACATACACAGGTATGAGTGAAATTACACCTACATATATTACAGACTTTGTCTTAGACCTGAGTTGTTGTTGTTGTTGTTGTTGTGTGCCTTCAAGTTGTTTCCAACTTAGGGAAATCCCAAAGCATGGGATTTCCTTGGCAAGATTTGTTCAGAGGTGGGTTGGCTTTGCTGCCCTCTGAGGCTGAGAGAGTGTGACTTGCTTAAGGTCACCCAGTGGGTGTTTTTTTTAATTATTTTATTTAACACATAGAACTTAAGACATCTTGAGATCCCCCACCAAACTAAAACCTGCTTAATTCCAGCATACATTCATTCACACCACCCAGTCGGTTTCAATGACTGAGTGGGGATTTGAATTCGGTCTTAGTCCAACAGTCAAACTACAACACCACACTGTCCCTCAAGTCCTGAGTGATAAATAAATTCTTAAACTGCAAAGGAGTTCTACCCACCCTTGACAGTTCCACTTACTGAAGACTTCTGGAAAACTGGGGGTAAAACTCAAAATGTCTTTCCTTGTCTATCTTAGAGACTCTAGGGTTGGCTTAATGATACTGAGGCATAGCTTGGAAAAGTTACTATTCTGAGTTACAATTCCAAGCCCTGGAATAAATATTCAAAGTATCTTTTAATTATCTTTGCACACATCCTCCATGACAAAATACATTAGAAACTGGACACTGGAACAGGGCAGAATGGCACCTTGTCAAATTATATATTACATATCTATGGAAAGTGTGACTGACAAATTGATTTTATTCTACCAGCTTGAGGAGCTGTGTTTTAATTATGAGACACAAAATCACAATTTGCACACATTAGCAAAATAGCCAATATGCTTCGGACAGTTTCACTTCCACATTTTCTTGGGCTATTTGCTTTGGAGGAACTTTGCTTTCATGCAGAAGGGTGGCATCTAGAGATTGCAGTGACTGGCCTGTAGGGAGTTAGTGGGCAGATGGTCCAGTCCTGAAGCAGGGAGTAATATTGCATAATGGCCATCTGGCCCCTTCCAGTTCTTTTTATGAGGCTATGAAGTAAATTGCTCAAGAAACAAAGCCTGATGGCCCAGTACCAAAAGTTGCAGCTTCAACACATTAACTCTCAGAGCAGAGCATACTGAACACCATACCAAAGTAACAAATAATGCCACAGTAACAGAGCAAAGATGTTAAAGCAGGCACAAAACTTAGCGCTAGAGCATAATTCTTCACTGTAGTGCCCCAAATATACGTTTGTTTCTTTGTTACTGAGTAAAAAAGGTATTATGATTCTTTAGAACTGGCTGGGTAGGGAACAATGAAAAGGTTTGGCTTAACGTTGTGGAAGAAAAACATATATTTCTTTCAGTGAGGTACATTTAAATAAGCACTGATGAACTGTCTCCACTCCCTTACCCCTCACATTATTCTTTCACTCCGGGGTCCTCAGCAAGGTGTTTTATGGGTAACTGCTGTGCTGACAGATACCTTCCTTGCCACCTATTAAGCTCCCTGCACTGATGATTTTTTTAAAAAAATAATGTTTAAAATATTTTTTAAATTATTTTTTTAAAATTGGGGGTGTGGTCTTTATTTCCAAGAACAGGACCCAGAGGTATTCTTAGAAAATAACATTGCAAGCAGCTGCAGCTAAGCACTTTCTTTTGAAGTATGTCCAGACACTCAGACAAAAGAAAAAGGCATGCTGGAAGAGGCACAGAGAATCCAGAGAACTAACAGCACTGCTGCGGAGAGAGTGGTGTATTTTTCTGATTTGCTTCCTTTAATGTTATATGTTGCCCCTGGGTTTGGATGGCTTTCCCCCACACAACCCTGTGTGTGTGTGTGTTTGTATTTCCCTCAGCATCACCAGTTTGCCTTTGGTTATTGTGCTTTGTAAGGGCAAATACAGTGGACCCATAGTATCCACTGGAGTTTTGGTCAAGGATCCACCATGGATGCCAAAATCTGTGGATGCTCAAATCCTATTATATACAGTGGTGTAGTAAAATGGCATCTCTTATATAAAATGGCAAAAAGGTTTGTTTTAATATTTTTTTGGCGGGGTGGGATGGGATTCAAACTGTGGATAGTTGAATCCATGGAGGTCCAACTGTACATGATTTGGCAATCAGGACTCATAGATTCCACCTCTATCTCATACCCTGCTTACTGGCCACTGTGCCTCTCTGGCTTACCTTCTGTGAAACTGGTGTTGTAGCAGAAAATGGAGCTCCAGAATACGTTGAACCCCAATTTGCACACACACACACACACCTTGGAGGTGTGGATCCAGAAGAAACCACTCCCTAGTTTCCACAGTTGCAGAAGTGCTCGTGGGAAGAGTTGGTATCTTCCACACATTGCTCTTGCTGCTTCCTGGCTGGCCAGCCAAGCAAGAGGTGAGCTAGTTTTTCTGGCACAGACACTGGAAGGGAAGTCTCCCTTTTGGTCTGCCAGGAAAACACAAAAACATTCCCTAGCTAACTCTAGCTACATTTGGCTCATGGTGAGCTTCCCCCAACATTCCTCCTTGTATTTAAGTGGTGTCTTTTGTGAGTATGCTGTTGTATGTTGGAATGGTGGTTTGGTTTATATCTATTTACTTATTAGTTCACAATTTTGTCAATGGAGCATCTGGCTGAATTCTTTTAAGGAGAGAATGGAGCAGGCATGTCCATCTTTCCATGTTTTGGTGATCCCTTCAAGGGATCTTGAAGTGAAGGCCTTTAGAAATATGCCCAACTCAGAGGCAGTTGGTCCTACTTCTCTTAAAGAGCATTCATGCCTTGGCCTATGCCCAAGTAGAATCCCATCATCTGTCATCATAGGAGGCAGCATGCAAAGTGAGGTACTGTGTAGCAGACAGGTTGTCCAATGGCTGGGCCTCCCTCCTGATGCCATCCCAAGGCTTATTGCAGATAGAAACAAAAATGTTGCAGCCTTTATCTTAACAAAATGTGTTTCATACATGCATGATTCCTTCCTACTGCTCCACTCCCCATCATTGTTTGGGACAGTGACACAAAAGAGTGGTTCCATGTTTTGACGTGCATGCATCACAGCTGTAGTCCAACATCCTCACAGCATAATGCAAATATCTGCATGTGGAGTTATGCTGCAATAGCATTATGCAACCCACACACAGTTCATTCATTCATCCAGTCATTCATTTATTCACTTATTAAAACTTCTACCCCACTCTTTATCATACGATCTCAGAGCTGCATACAATATATACAACTTTTTTTAAAAAAATCAAGATTAAAAGCATAAATAATTTGAACAAGATAATAACATAGTAAACATAGTAACAGTTGAGACCACTCTTAAAACAATTAAAGACACTTTTAAAATACAGCAATTGAAAACCTTGTTTTAGCTTGGGACTGGAAAGAGATTAATGTTGGTGCTAGTCAGACCTCCAAGGGGAAGGCATTCCTCAGTCAGGGTGCTACAGCCAAGAAGGCCCTCTCCCATGTGCTCCCACTTTGTACTTTTGACATAGGAGACAGAATGACTCAATGGAAAAGACATTGGACTCAATCCAACACCCCTTCAGTATAGTGTAAATACCCACATGTGAACCTATTTTATGCTGATCCATATATTTGTCCACTCAGTATAGGCTCACTGAAAGGTACCTGGCACTGCCTGGGGACAAGCTAGACCCAGAAGTAGCCAAACAGCAGAAAAACTACATAGCAGAATAGGATATGAAAAACAAAGTCTTCAGCTAGAAGGCTTTATCTCTGACCCATTTTCACCCACAATAAGAAAACTTACAAACAGCAAGGTCCTTCTGGAGGCTTTATCTTTAGTTCCAGTACAAAACAAACACAGAACATATACAGCAAACCTCAATAACAAATCCAACAGCAATTCTCCAAATATCCAACACTTCTTGACGCTAACCCACAACAGTAACTCACACAGAGTGTATCTTTATAGGAGTGTTTGGCTAGTCACCTTCTGCCTAGCCACAGCTGTGCACACACCCACTTCAGCTACCCTAATGTGGTCTGTTCTCCAAAACTTTCTCTCTGGACTTAAAGGGATATTACCCTGACAATACTCCCCCCCCCAACTTATTGTAAGGACCCTGAAGCCACTCCACACAGCCATTCCATGCTTCACCACAAGCAGGCAGTTTGGGAGAAGCATCTGGCTACATCCCCACTGCCAGATACATAATCATAGAATTGGAAGAGACCACAAGGGCTATCTAGTCCAACCCCCTTTTCATGCAGGAATACCCAATCAAAGTACTCCTGACAGATGACCATCCAGCCTCTGTTTGAAACCTCCAAAGAAAGAGACTCCACTACATTACAAGGGAGTGCATTCCACTGAACAGCTTTTACAATGACTATAACAGTGCTGAGACCCCTAGAGGACTCTTGTAGATCTCAGCCTTGATGTCATTATTTTGCATCTGGCTGTGGTAATGTAGCCAGACATCTCTCAATTCTGCCTACTTTCTGTGAAGCATAGTATGGGACAATTTCACAGGCTTTACAGTAAGATTGGGGGGGCACACGTTGGGCCATGCAGAGGCGGGAAATGGATACCAGCTCCTGCAGTGCCTGGGAAAAGGACATCTGGATGTGTAAAGGACACTTGCGCATGTATATGTCCCTGATAGAATTTCAGTAAATGCTTGGTAATAGGAAGTAGGAAATGAGGAACACTACATTACAAATTGATTGTCTCAATAAAGAAAGCAACTGCCCTGAGTTTGCAAGACTTAAGCAGGACTGTTGATAACCAGGGCCCCTGGAGGCTCTCATTCATAGGGTTGTCACAGGATGAAGCCAACTTGAGAGCAAATAACAACAAAGTCCCCAAACATGCAAAGACATTTGATCACAATGACATCATAGTGACATTATGTTGGCATCATGGGTTCTTTATCCCCTTGAAATATTTAAGATGAAGGTGTCAGCATAGATTCACAGATTGTTGGGATGAATTCCCCAGTTATAAGAGATCCTTTATATGTTAGTCATGATAGAATTTTTCAGAAGAGATCGGCAGGGCATCTCAGTGTGAAATGGCTACAGAAATTTACCTCACACTGAGAGATAAATGATAGTTGGAATCATCCTAACTTCAAGCTCTGGTTTATTTCAATAATAGCACACAGAGAAGAATAATGCCTTGCTCAGTCTCTTAAGGATATCCAGATACAAGGGGAAAAAATAGAAACCACTTATTATACATGCACCTAATACATACATATACAGTATATTTTGTTACAGAGTTGTTGTGTAACTAACTGATGCTCGTATGTTTTCAAACAGGAATTTATGCCATCCCAAACATATAAAAACATCATATATAGTTTGGTATTCTGGATTAAATGTATAGGCAACAGTGATACTATATACCAACAAAGAATCTAAAAACTTAAACACCACCTGCTTTGAAGAGTCTACCCATCTCCTGTCCCTGAGAGCAACATCTACAAGGCTCCCATAGTCACTAAAAAATGTCTTCTCTACAAATAAAGAGGTGGTAGAAATGGAGACAATTGTTTGCCTTTTGTAGTTGATTTCCACCCATCACCTCCCAATTACCATTTGGCAATCTAAGAAAGCTACCCCCTGATAGATAATTCACCGTGTCTTTCCAAAGCTATTAATAAGCCTCCTACAATTGCTTTCTGTCAGCCATCTACTCTAAAGAAGCTGCTGATGAGAGCTGAGATAAAAATACCAACTGAAAATCCTGGATCATATCAATGTACATCCAAACATTACATCACATGTGCACAGCTGCATGAAACAGCTACACGGAAAACCTATCACATTAAACAAAACATAACTTGCAGTTTCACCAATGCCGTATCTGTGACTGAATGCAGCACCACAAATGCAACATGCAATATGTGGGGAAAACCATCACTGATCTTTGCACTAGATACATGGGTCCTAAATCAACAGACATTTTAATTTTGAGGGACACAGCCTTTCCAGCATAGCTATATTTCCAGTAGACAAATGCTGATATCCAATCATGCTTGAGAAAAGAGAGAACATTACAGATTTGCCACCTTGATGCCATTAATTTAAATAACAACACCACTCCTTCCTCCAGTACCATCCTATTCCATGTTTACATCCTATAGCCAAAATCTTGAACCATAATTGTAACTGGGCATGGGCAACTAAATGTGACCCCCGCAAAACCTGCATCACCACAGTTATGCCTGATGATGCCCACTCAGTCTTCCATTGCAGTTTGGCAACACCCTGACCAAATTGTTTCTGAGGTGCTGGAAACTGAAGTGCTAGGAAATGACACGCCCAACACTCTCTCCTGGTCATGCATGCCTTCAAAACAAGACAGCTAGAGAGACCCTTCTGGGTCCTACCACCTGCTAGTCCCAAGTCACACTGTGGACATCACTTCCCAGTGCTCTGATCTGCAGTGCCTCAAAAATGCATTGGTCAGGTCTCTACCAGGTTGCAAAGGTTGGTTTGGGGGTGGGGGGATTTGTCATGTTTGCTCATTCATGATTGTAAACATGGAATCCCTAGCAGTTATGATATCGTAACTGCTGAACAGGCTGTCAGCCAGTATCCATAACTATTACTGAGATAATTATAGATTCTGAATTCTATAGCTGCCACTGCATCCTATTTATCACTCCCATTCCAATGGACATGACTGGGGAAGGCAAAAGCCAAAATATTTTATCATTTTTATAAGCATCTGTTTGCAATCAATTTTATTAAATCTACTTCAATTTTATGGTATCTTTCTAGGATCCAGATTCCACCTAAAAACAGCGCTGTTCAGTTTGTTTATTCAACCAATGCCTTGACATGTATCTAATATGCTTTAAAATAAATCATGAATCCAGAAATAACACCACATCTTTTCAGATCACTCTTTCCAAATTCCTCAGGGTTGTTAAGAGAGAATGATAAAATGCTGCATCTATCTCTTTGAAACATATTTTTCCACTGCAGAGAATGACTCAGAGATTCTGTTTGGTGCTCATTGACAGCACACAAGTTTTTCTAAGGTAATCCTATACACACTTGCATTATGTTAATAGGAAATAAACCCCACTAAATATAATGAGACTTATTGTTGAATAGTCATGTGTAAGGTTGCACTGTAGGCCCTAATTTGGGGAGGGAATTGTACAGCCTACTAAGCCCTCATTTGTGGCCTTCCACTGCCTCCACAGTCTCCCCAGAGTCTATGGGGGGAAATGTTTAGTTTAAACAGATTTTTTTCTGCTGTAAGTTGCCACTGAATTTTGGCAGCAAAATCACAGCTCTGGCAACAGGCTGCCTCTCACAACAGTGCCCAGAAATGCTGTGCTGAGAAGCTGCTCCAAGAAAGCCTCCTGTTCCCATTAAGTATCTTCGCAGTCTCTCTCCCATTATGTCCTCAGAAACCAAGCCAAGCCAAGCCAAGCAGTCCCCCCCCCCTTCTCTGCTACTATTCCATTTTCCTGACATTTAGGGCCTAACTGTAACTGTTAGTTCTAGCTAGGAGTAGATCCACACAATTAGTGAGAACTTGGAAAATGAACACACTTATGCAAGTTCCACTCATTCAGTGGGTCTTAATCTAGTTGGGACTAACAATTGGTTCAGGTCCAAGTCTTCAATAAGCATATCATAAATGTATTTTAAAGTTCTTTTTTTTTTTCCGGTGGGGTGGACAGTGGCAGAGGGTAGGGACAGTCACTCTTCCCCATGCCAGCTGGGTGGACCACATGAATGCATTTCTGTGCACAGGAAATGGCATAACATTACTTTCAGCCACCATTTTGGCCATTTTTTTTTCTAGAGTTCAGGGGGTTGGGGTAGCAAGCCATTGCATTTTGGGATGGTTTGGAGGGGCACTGGGCCAATTTTCAAGTGAAAACATGCCCTCAAATCCCCCATTAAAAACATTTTTTGGAGTCTAGGGGCTTTGAGGGTTTCAGGGCCACACTTGGATGTGCCATGGCTACCTGTAGCCCACAGGCTGCACTTTTCCCACCCTTGTTTTACAGGATACACACAGCCCTAAATTGCCCCTATCAAAGAGAAAGCAACGACAATCCCTTGTTGTGTGCCTTCAAGTCATTTCCGATTTATGGCAACACCAAGGCAAGCCTATCACAGCCTATTCTGAGGCTGAGAGTGTGTGAATCACTCAAGGTCACCCAGTGGTTTTTCATGGCTAAGAGAGGATTCAAACCCTGGTCTCCAGCATCATAGTCCCTACCATAATAATAAAAGTGCTTAGATTTGTTGGGAGCAGGGATAGGTCCAAAGTGCCATGGGTATGATGTCAAGGAAAAACACAGGGCAAGATGTTGAAAGTGTTTGCTGAGCATCTCTCCTGCTTGTCTATATAGATAAGCTTGAAACTAATGCACACCAAAGAAGGGATGGTGAAGCAGGATGTTCATGGGGGCACAGGTAAGTGCTTGCTTGCTGATTACACTGCCCTTCATGTCTATGGAGACACTCTTGCCTCTTCAGGCTGGCATCAGGAAAGGAAGAATCTGCTGTATTGCAAGAAATGTAGAAGGTAAGAAAATACCCTTTCCAGTAAAATTGCTCTAGTAGGAATTGCTCAAGTAAGAGGACCAGTGGGAAATCTATGACAAGTGGGATCTTGGGGGATTTGAAACTATGGGGGGGGGGAAGTATTTTGTGGGTTTGATGTTTGCAACATAGCCCCCACCCCTTCCTCAATTTGCGGGTTTAGACAAGTCACATTTAATTAAGCAATTATTTATTTACCAACCATATCTATATGGCTGCCCAGCAACATTTGTTTTCTGGGCCCCTTATGGAGATGAGAATATACTGTAACACAGCATGAATATATAATAAATCTAGTATTCAACCAAAATAGTAAAATGTAGCCTTTCAAAAATCCTCCTTCTAATCAGGAGAAAAATAATACCCCGGTAGCAACTCAGCCATTAACAACATGTTGAAAAAGGAACAAGAGTTGTTCCAAAAGCCTCTTCCAAAACCTGGCACCAGAAAGACAAAAAAAAGAAGATGCCAAGCAAGATATATAAGTGAATTCCAAAGTCCAGATCATTCATGCCATAGTATTTTCATAGTATTTCTACATGTGGGTGTAAAAGTTGGACAATAAAGAAAGGTAACAGGAAGAGAATCAACTCATTTGGAATGTGGTGCTGGAGAAGATGTCTACGGATCCCATGGATGGCCAAAAAATAAATGGGTCCAAGGCAAATCAAGCCTGAACTCTTCCTAGAAGTCAAAATGACTCAACTAAGGTTATTGTACTTTGGACATATCATGAGATGACATGACTCTTTAGAAAAGATAAAAGTGTTTCATAAAGCTGAAGGCAAAAGGAAAAAAGAGAAATGCCATGTTACAAGTGAATAGACTCGGTGAAAGAAGCTGTGGTTCTGAGTTTGCAAGACCTTAGCAGGACTGTTAAAAATAGGGTCTCTTTGAGATCTCACAACCATAGTGTTGCTGTAAGCCAAAGCCAACTTGATAGGAATTGAAAAACAAAACCAAACTCTCTGACAGGCTGTTCCACGGTTGTAAAGGTCCTGTCTTTGGTGGTCACTTGTGTGTGTATATATGTGCCTTCAAGTCACCTGTCAACTTATGGTTATTCCAAGAATTTCATACAGTTTTCTTAGGCAAGAAATACTTAGAGGTGATTTTGCCAGTTCCTTCATTTGAAATACAGTATAGACTATGACACCTGGTATTCATTGGTGGTCTCCCATCCAAGTACTAACCGGGACTGACCCTGCTTACTTTCCAAAATCAGATGGGATCTGGTGCCTTTAGGGTATTTAGGTTACCTCACTTTATTAGGCAGCAGCACCTGGATCAAGACCAGTATAGCTGATCTTAAGATCCTGGCAGGTATATATAGAGGCTGACAACAATGATGGAAAACTGGCTCCCAGTGGGAAAACTTATGTTAGGAGAAGGACAGAGGGACTGTGACCTTCTTGGTTTTCTTGGACCTCTCTTTCTAGAGAGGCTTTCTGAGTTGCTAAATGGCAAATCAACACTTATATAAATTCCATTGATTCAATGGGTCTCTTCTAGTTGGGACTACCTATTGGATTTAGGCTGCTATGCCTGAAATGTAGTTGTTCTATGAAGACATTTTTGATGGAAGTTTAAAAAAAAATTTTAATGGAAAATTTTCTGTCTCCATAAATCCACCAAATGTAAGCTCTTTTATTAGAAAAAGTTAAGCATGTTAACTTTCTCAAATAAAGATGGTTAACCGTGACAAAATCAGGAGAATGCTGTTGCTTCCATTTTTGCAAACTTATTAGAAATATCTATCTAGTCTCATGGGGCACAGAAAGCTGGAGTAGGCAGATTTTTAGTCAAATCCAGTAGAGCTCTTTGTTCATGTCCTGGAAAAAATAATAATCTATTTCTTAGCTTTTTGTTCAGGTAGAGAACCTTGTAACTGTAGCTTGTGAACACTGAGAAATGGAATTAACCTGGGAATGACTCTTTGCCCCACACAAATTTTCATGTGAATTGACTTGCTGTAAGTGCATCCAACAGGCTAATTCAGTGACCTAACTCTAATTCAATGTTGCTAAAATGGCACATATCTCAGGCCCCTTCCCCTTGGAGCTGCAAATGCAGCCCCTGGGCCAGGTCTCCTTGCAAATTTGTTTCACAACAGGAATAGAAAAACTGTGTAATTAAATTCAACTTATCTGCTTCAGAACATTTCCTGATTTATTAGTCCTCTGTTAGCACTGGCTGAGGAATATGTGTTATAAGACTTGAGAGTTATTTAAAGCAAAAGAAGGATCCTTTCCAAGCATTTCACTAATAATATGATATAGACCATATTGCTAACTTTCATTTCAATCACCTGCCAGAATGCACTAACAGCTGAAGGACGATGCTTCACAAAAGAAAGACTGCAATTTCAAAACACTATTAGAAATCCCTCAAGCCCATAAATAACATGAGCAGGGGAGTGGAGAAAGATTTAAGCTAGAAGCAGAAGTCCATCTTTACAATTCACTTAATCATGAAAACATCTATCTTCATCTTCCTGTGCTTATTATACAATACAAACACAAAACTAGAAAATATTTTTTATTAAGGATTCAGTAGGAATAAACTAAAGATATTGGCTTTTCAACATACATTTGCTCACCTTAAATATTCTGGTATTAATTACTCATGTGATTCCAGTCACACAAAGAGAGTTCAGAGGTCTTGGCCCACCCTCATGTCCTTGCTACCCCATCCATGCATTTGGGTTAAAGTTCTGAAGGACAGAACCTGCTCTGTATGGATATGACATCCTGTACAATTTATAACCTGGCATCCCACTTTACACTGTTACAAGTTATGCTCAATAAATATGAAATGCAAGTAGGCTTTTGATGCATCAGGCAGGGAGCTGCCTCTTGCCAGAGTCTGCATGCATTGTAAAGAGGCATATTGGAAAGACAGGACAGTGAAAAGCCTGAATCCCTGTTCATCTTGGAGAAGTCAAGCCTCATTTTAAAGTATAAACTGGAATTTCCCTCCCTCCTGCTGACAAGGAAATGGTCTCATTGGTGTGTTCATGAGAGCAATCAGTGCTTAACTGACTTGTTTACCTCCACTGAAAGGAGACCCTACCAAACTGGCTCAGACTGGTACACCCACGTGTGGTGACCCGTACATGGTCAACCCACCACCTTAACACTCTGACTTTAGGTTGGCAGTCCTGTGGGGTCTCTTGCATCCCACTACTGCCCCCAAAAGAATGGGTGAAGCACCAACCACTTTTTATTAGGTCAGCCCTTTGTGTCCATGATATCAGGTAGCGTGGTTTAAATTAAATGGAGGCCAAGCAGCTTTAAACTCTAACAAGAGTTTATTGAAAAATATAAAACGACTTCCGGTTGGCTATGGTGTCGCGACCGGGCTTTCACTGAGGAGCTCTCAGTGAAAGTTTCCAGCAATACGAGGTGACTGCCTGATTTTGACAGCCAGATCAGCGGTAAACATTGCTCCTGGCAAAGGAGGAATCGGAGGGGATCTCAAAGATCCAGTGCCTGCCTGTATTCGCCCTGGAGGGTCTGACACCAAAGGTAGATCGGACTGGGGGAAGAAGAGCAGAGGGGATCGGAGCTTACCACCGCCTTGTGTTTGCAGCTGTTTACCGGGTACAAGTGCTGCCACCAATTTTAAAGACATAACTGTAGGTAATTGGAATCATTAATGTTGGTGTTTGATCTTTTTACATGAGCATGAACTCTCTGACAATTACAGTTCTCTGAACAAAAATGGACTCTGAGATCCAGCCACAGACAGTGTCACTTCTGAGTCATTGAGCAACCGACAAAGATGCAGGGCAAATTAACTGTGTAGTGGAAATAAAAAGAAGAAGAAGAAGAAATAAATAATTTATGGATGGTATTTGGAATCATTAAACCAACTTCTGGATTAAATAACTCTATGTAAGTGGATGGATGTGGATTTAAAAGGCTGAAATAAGGACTCTCAATCCCGCTGGGGAGCAACACGTGGATTATAACTTTAAAAGGCGAAAACAACAACAATAAGAAATGAAATAGTAACAAAGACTAAAAGGATGGACTGGACAATTCTAATACTTCTTCAACATTTGGATACAGAAGAGGGAAGTGTGAGAAGAGGCAGCACGGAGAGAAAACTGGATGGCTGGGCGACAGGACATCTAGACAACAGGACATAAAAACAGATAAATATGGCGACCGCATAATCAGGACCAAAGCAGGAGGGGAAGAAAAAATAAAAACTGAAAAAAACCCCTGAACTGAACAAACTGTGTGATTGCTGAAATCAGCAGAGAGACTATACAGGTTATACTGATTCGATTCTATTTCTTTTGTATTAGTGGGTTTTTGTTTTTCTGTTTTTCGGGGGGGGGGTTGTCTCCTCTTCCCTGACACCTCCCCACTGAGGTGGTTTAAAATTTTGTATCCTATTCATGGAGGGGGGGAGGAAGGAGGGAGAACTGAATTGACTTAAAAGGGAGGGAGGCACAACAGAGTTACAAAATGGGTGAATAAGAAATAGATTTTGTGAAGTTAAGAGATAAACAATAATAATAAAAATAAGGGTAAAAATAAGGGGGTGATTCATCTAAGAAAGTTCAAAACAAAGGGTAAGACTGTAGGGTCTGAAAGATAGAAGAAATAGAAAGTCGAACAGTTGGGAAGGAAGAGGAAGAGCAGGGGGATTGATGAGAGATGGGGGAAAGACTGTTTAATGTAGTAGAGACAGAGGGTGGAAGAGTCGAAAGTTTAGTTGGGGGCTAACGGGAATAAAAACAATAACGGACTAACGGGAATTAAAAAAAAACGGGCCAACGGGAATAGGTGAAGCGGAAGGGAGAGAAGTGAGAAAAGGGATAAGTAGCGAAGGAACGGGGGTGAGAGAAAGGGAAGTGAAGGGGAAGAGCAAGAAGGAGAGTAAACCAGATTGTGATAAGCACAAGCGCAAGTAAGGGCTAGAAGCAGTAGGAACCGGACTGAAAGAGTAAGAAGGAGAGAAAAACCAGATTAAGGACTTTTTCGGACACATGAAAAGTAACGCAAGCAGCGTCGCCAGGTTGCGACGCTGCTGCGCAAGAGGGCGTCCGTTTTGGACGACGCTCCTCCCAGCGGTACTGTTGCAGTACCGCTGGGACATTTGAGCGTGATTTTTTTCCTGCCCAGCGTCATATTTTACCTGGCAACGCTGCTTGCGTTACTTTTCATGCGTCCGAAAAAGTCCTGAGATAAGCGCAAGAAAGGGCTAGAAGCTGTAGGAACCGGACTAAAAGAGTAAGAAGGAGAGAAAACAGGACTGAGATAAGCACAAATAAGAGCCAGAGGTAGTAGAAACCGGATTGAAAGAGCAAGAAGCAGAGAAAACCGGATTGAGATAAGCGCAAGTAAGGGCAAGTAGAAGGAACCGGATGGAAAGAATAAGAAGGTAAGAAAACCAGATTGAGATAAGCGCAAGAAAGGGCTAGAAGCAGTAGGAACCGGATTGAAAGAGTAACAAAGAGAGATAAGGGGATTGAGATAAGCGCAAATAAGAGCCGGAAGTAGAAGAAACCGGATTGAAAGAGCAAGAAGCAAAGAAAACCGGATTGAGTTAAGCACAAGTAAGGGCAAGTAGTAGGAACCGGATTGATTAAAGATTAAAGCAAATCAGGAGAGTGGGGAAAGACTTGTCAGAAAGTACCAGTAAGTCATGAAAGGTGGGTATAAGCAAGGATAGAGGATAGAGGAGAGTGGAAAGAGGACAAATAGAGATTCAATTTGTGCAAGGGTAAAAGAGAGAGAGGGAGGGAAGGAGAAAGGATAAGTAGTGGGGTGCTAGCAGGGTGAGAGAACCTCTGACAATTAACAGCAATTAACAGTAATAAAAATTTGATAAAGTCAAAGAAGGTGGTTATAGATTGAAGGGGATAGAGGATCCAAAAATAAGGGAGGGGGCCTGAGGGTTTTTATTAGCACTGAAGGATTGTGGTAAATTAATATCACAATAATAACAACAATAACAAAGAGAAATAAAGAGTATTTTCTTTTTCTCCGCCAAATATTCTGAATATATAAGAATATAAATAGATAATTGAAGAAGTAAACAGATATATATTTTGCATAATAACAAGTATCAGAAGATGGAAGGAATAAAGATGAAATACTATGGGGGAACTATAAAACAAAGTGGGAACAGACTTATTACAAAATGCGGATATAAAGATAACAAAGGGATAACATGTATAAGCATGGGAAGATCAAACAGGAGGTCATGTAGAAGTCATATGATTGAGCGTATGGGTGGAGGGGAAAAGATGATAAATGTTTGTTTATGTTTGTTAAAGGAATGAGGGTAGAATGGAAAGTATTGTTTTGGTTTTGTGATGTGATGTTATTTTAAACATGTCATATTTTAATAAAAATAACAATAAAAAAAGAAAATATAAAACAAGTAAACTGTAGTTGAGAATTAAAGTTGTTAGTCTTCTTAAGGATTAGTTACATCAGATTCCTTTTAAAATAATAACATAAATCTAGACACACCAGCACTACTAACTCAGGCACAAAGTCCTAAATCCCTTTTATATACTTGACTTGTTCTGAGCCTCCTCCTCCGCGGCTGTCATCTCGGAAAAGGAACAGGGCTCCTGTTCGCACACCCCAATTCCATGACAGACACAGAACGGGTGGTCTGTTCATGATGTTTCATTGTGAATAGAACATTCCAGGAGCAGCAGGGGGCAGGACGGAACGGGTCAATGTCGTCTGAAAGGGAGATCCTTTCTCAACCCTGTTCCTTGCCTGCCACGGAATATTGACCCCATCTGAAAATCTCCTGAGTCACTGGAATTTCAGCAAAGACAAGATTTCTTCATAGACCTACTCACAAGGGACAAGCTGAAGGGGAAAAATATTCCTGGGGTGAAGGAATGTTGCTTCAAAAAGTATGCCATCCCAGGCCTTTATGTGGATTAATCTACTTCTTACATTCTTGGTCCTCTCCATTGATGCCCCCTTGTCACGGGAGAGAGGCTTGCGTACCCTAATGATGTTTTGAGCTATGCTGGCAGTGGCATAATAGTCACTGGTAGGGTCTCCCATGCCAGACAGGTCCAAACCGAAGGGTCTGATAAAGTGCGTCAAAGGGCAGGATGGGGTCTCTAGCCTTATGGCAACCATCCTAGGAGAAGGAAAACTCTAATCCCAAACCCGGGCAGATGGTGCTTGTCCAACCCTGTAAGGTCAACCATCTAAGAGAAGGGAACTCTAATCAAACCTACGACCTGAGGACCTCGCTACTACATCCATGCTTGCAAGGCCACAGCAGATGAACCTTTGGTTTAAAGGGTGAGGCCAGTTCTGTGCACGTTGCGCTCCACCAGGCTCAAAGGACAAATTCAGTTCCAAAAAAGCCCTGTAGCAATAGCTGAGGGACAAAATGGCAGGTGTAAAGATGCACTGGAAACCGCAGACCCAACCCTGCATGCAGGCGGTTCAGGACTTTGGTCACTCGAGGCTGACCCAGGAGATGACAGTCTTGTTCAGCAGCATCCTGAATGACCAAGCAGCCTTTTTTAAGGAGAGCACTGCTTGCTCCATATGGAGAGGGGCCTAGAAAAGGTGGCCTAACAAAAGCTCATCCCATCAACCAGGTTGGCTAGCCGCGGCCATTGGGCATCTTCTGATGCAGTCAAACCAAGGCAAAGAAACAAAGGCACACGCCGGCCTCCAAAGGTGTAAATAAACTGACGCTTGCATGCTGGAACATCAGAACCATGTGAGACTCTGCAGATAGTGGATGGCCTCAGCGTCGTTCTGCCCTAATAGCCCATGAACTATCATGACTTAATATTGACATCGCTGCTCTTAGTGAAGTTTGTCTCCATGAGGAAGGCAGCCTTAAAGGACACGGTGCCGGCTACACACTTTACTGGTCTAGCAAACCCAAAACCGAAAAACATATTTCAGCTTTACAATTAAAAGTAGGCTTTATGATTAAAAACTCCATTGCCTCCAAACTCAAAACCTTGCCAACAGGACACTCTGATCGCATTATTTCCTTACTCCTCCCACATGTTGTTCTCTTTAGTATATATGCCCCAACTATGCAAGCCGACCCTGTAGAGAAAAACAAATTCTACACAGACCTATGCCAACTCATACAAAAAGTCCCTGTAGAAGATAAAATTATTATCCTTGGTGACTTCAATGCCAGAGTAGGAAAGAACTCCGAAGCCTGGAAAGGTGTCTTAGGCAAGCATGGTGTTGGAAATTGCAATGATAATGGATGCCTCCTGCTAGAGTTCTGTGCAGAAGAACAGCTGACTATTACAAACACAATCTTTCAGCAGAAAGATAGCTTGAAGACAACCTGGATGCATCCCTGATCTAAACATTGGCACCTCATTGACTATGTTCGAGTCCGCCAGAGGAACATTCGCAATGTCCGTCATACCCAAGTGATGCCCAGTGCAGAATGCCAAACAGATCATCGCTTCATCAAATGTAAACTAAATCTTCATCTTAAATTCAAACCTAAGACGGGTGGCATCTTAAAGAAGAGACTCCAGGTCAACAATCTTCAACAAGCTACCATGAGAAACAACTTCCAGGCAAATCTGCAAACAAAACCTGAAGACCATCCTACAGATCCTTCTCCCACAGTGCTTTGGCAACATATCAAAAACAGTATCCTCCAGTCTGCAGAAGAATCCCTCGGGTTCTCCCACAAGAAAAATCAAGACTGGTTTGATGAAAACAACCAAGAGATCCATGAGCTGTTGGCATAGAAGAGACCTGCTCAGCAGGCATACCTTGCCCAGCCAACTTGCCATGTAAGAAAAGCAGCTTTCCGCCTTACATGTAGTAAACTTCAACAAAAACTCTGAGACATGCAGAACAAGTGGTGGACCAATATAGCAGAAAAGACACAACGTTGTGCAGATCTGGGTGATCATAGAAGATTTTATGAAGCTCTTAAAGCAGTGTTTGGACTTACTTATCAGGTCCAAAGCTCCTTATACAGTATGGATGGTCAAACATTAATTACTGATAAAGCCTCCACCCTGAATCGATGGGCTGAACATTTTCAAAGTCTCTTTAGTGCCAACCGAGTAGTCCAAGACTCAGCTATCCAACATATGATACAAAAACCGATGAAAAATGAATTGGACATAGCTCCCACTTTGGAAGAGACCCTTAAGGCCATACAGCAGATGAAAAACAGCAATGCAGCTGGGATTGATGGAATCCCACCTGAAGTTTGGAAACACAGAGGTCATGCACTCCACGATAAATTCCACGAACTCCTTGTGAATTGCTGGGGAAAAGGGGAACTGCCATCAGATTTCCGAGATACAGTCATCATCACCCTGTACAAGAAAAAAGGAGCAAAATCCGATTGCTCAAACTATCGAGGCATAACACTGCTCTCTATTGCAGGAAAAATCCTTGCAAGGATACTCTTGGGGGCCGTTTACACGATGAAAATGTCCTGGGAAGAATTCGTGTCGATCCCTGGCAGTTTACACGTACATCGGGTCGGGTACGTGATTTTCGGAAGGAGGGCCACCTTTTATCCCTCAACCTGCAGGACTTCCAGTCCCGCAGGTTGTGCCGGTTTTTAAAAAAGTCACTGGAGGATTCGGAAAATCGGAAATGTAAACAGCGTGGTACAAAAAGTCTCGGTACTGGGATGACCGGAAATGGTGACTGGGGGCGGGGACCAGAAAAGGAGGGGTCAGTCACCCGTTCAACAGATCCAGCCTCACCTGCCGAAAACAAAAGCATCCCTTCCAGCTGCACGAAGGTTGATGTGTGTGTGTGTGTGTGTGCGCACGCGCGCACGCGTGTACTCAATCACCTTTTTAAATAGATTTCTACACTGCAAACCCTTCAGCTTTACCTTTTCCTCAACTGCCTGTTACAGAGAGATTGTAGTAGCTTGGTCACCTCCCTGGCACATTAAAATATTCAAGCCTCTGAGCGAATAAGCACCCTTTTATTTCCCCTCTCTGTGTTTATGTCTTTCAAAACGCCTGCCTATAGCCATCTCTGCAGCCAGCTGTAGGGGTTAATATTTTAAAAAGGCAAGCACTCTGCTTGTTTTCAAAGCACTCAGCTTGATTTCAAAAGGAAAGCTCTGCATCTGAGCGAAAGATCTATCAGGATCTTTCAAAATGCTTTCTGCCTCTTCTGAAGGGGTTAAAATGTTCAACAAGCAAGGGTGAATAACAAACCTCTGCCCCCTCTCTCCACCCCCCCCCCCAGCCAGCCAATAGCATTGCTCGTGGCACGGAACTCTAAGGGAAGTGCGTCACCGAGGTTGTGAAAACACGAGTAATCGCATCTTTGATTGACAGTCAAAAAAAAAAAAATTAAAACCTAAACAAAACCGGGACTATGGACGTGTAAATATCAGTCACGGGACCACACGGGATATCCATATCAGAGACATAAATCGTATAAACAGCGAGGGGCGGATTCGTGATCACTTTGTCCCGGTAGGCAACGCGACAATTTCTGTCGTGTAACTGGCACCCTGAACAGATTAGTTCCTGCTATTGCAGAAGAACTTCTCCCTGAAAGCCAATGTGGCTTTAGAGCCAATAGGGTACTAGAGAGCCAATAGGAGTACTACAGATAAGGTATTTGCCCTTAGACAACTGCAAGAGAAATGTGGAGAGCAGAACAAGGGTCTCTATGTAACAGTTGTCGACCTCACCAAAGCCTTCAACACTGTGAGTAGAAAAGGTCTGTGGCAGATCCTGGAAAGACTAGGATGTCCCCCCCAAATTCCTTAAAATGATTATCATGCTACATGAGGGCCAGCACGGTCAAGTCAGGTATGGTGATGCTCTTTCAGAGCCCTTTCTAATAACTAATGGAATGAAGGAAGGTTGTATTCTTATCCATCTTTATTTACTATCTTCTTCAGCATGATGCTCCAAAAGGCTACGGCAGAGCTTGAAGAAGACAGTATCTATATACATTACCATACTGATGGTAGCTTGTTTAACTTAAGCTGTCTGAGGGCTCACACTAAGACTCTAAACTATGTAGTCCGTGAGCTGCTCTTTGCTGATGATGCTGCCCTTGTTGCCCACACAGAAGCAGCTCTGCAGTGCCTAACCTCCTGCTTCGCAACAGCTGCAGGGCTGTTTGGGCTAGAAGTCAACCTGAAGAAAACAGAAGTTCTTTACCAGCCTGTACCACAAGACAAACAACACCATCCCCACATTGCCGTCAGCAAATCTGTGCTCAAGTCCGTTCAGCAGTTCACCTACCTGGGAAGCATCATCTCCTCAGATGCCAAGATTGACAAAGAGATCGATCACAGACTAGCAAAGGCACATAGCGCATTTGGAAGACTTCACAAAAAGTCTGAAGTAATAAACACCTGAGGCGAAGCACAAAAATCAATGTGTATAGAGCCATTGTATTGTCTATTCTCCTTTATGGATCTGAAACATGGTTTACCTATCGCTACCACCTATGACTCCTTGAACGCTTTCATCAGCGCTGCCTACGCACAATCCTAAATATACACTGGACTGACTATGTGATGAATGTTGCTGTCCTTGAGCAAGCAGGGATCACCAGCATTGAGGCCATGATATTGACAACACAGCTGTGCTGGGCAGGGCACGTTTCTAGGATGGAGGACCATCGCCTCCCCAAAATAGTACTCTACAGTGAACTTGCCACAGGTCAGCGTAAGAGGGGTGCTCCAAAAAAAATGATACAAGGACTCCCTGAAACAACATCTCAGACTCGGCCAAATTGATCACCCACAATGGTCCGTCCTGGCCTCACATCGGGAGGCATGGAGACGCATTATCCACAATGCTGCAGCCTTATTTGAGAACTCACGTCAAACAAGTCTTGAAGAGAAAGGACAACGCAGAAAGCATCACAACCCAGAAACATCACCCAAGGAGACCTTCTGCTGTGCTTTCTGCAACTGGACTTGTTTATCTCGGATTGGGCTTTTTTAGTCATCAGCACGCTTGGAGAAAGCACAGGATGAGTCCTTCCTGAATCTTTGTTTGCGAAGAAAAGCCAGAGAGAGAGAGACATTCTTGGTGAGGCCAATCGGGAAATGAAAGAAGGGGGCTCAGCCACTTGCCGGTGGGGCCTTTTTGCGGCCCGGCCGGCGCCCCCGGATGCCTCTTGGCCGCCCGCCCCCATGGCGCCAGGGGTGGGGGGGAGGAGCGGAGGACCGCATGGCCCTCCATGGCGGCCGCCATATTGGAGTCCCCTTCCCAGGCCGCATTGCGGCCGGAAGGGGTGGCGGAAGGGGTGCTAGCCAATCGGGGCAGGCCTGGCCACCCCCGATTGGCTGGACCCCTCCCTGAGGGGCGGGTCATCCAGCCGGCTCTGACGCGGCCAGATGACGTCAGAGGAGGGGTGACGGAGCTCATATAAGGCAGCTCCGTCAGCTCTCCCTCCTCTTTTGGCTCCAAGGAGCTGAAGACCCACCCACCCTCCCTCAGGAGACTGCAATCCTTGTCGCAATTTGCTGGGCGGCGGATGTCATGGGTCGTGATAGGGCAGGAGGTCAGGGGTCTCCATCAAGTGCAAGTTTAAGCGCTAGTTCAAGTTTAAGTTCAAGTTCAAGGGAGACCCCGCCTCTAACGATTAACCGTTTGTTTTCAGGGGAGGAGAGGGAGTCGGGTAGGCGGCCCGGCCAACAGCCCTCTCCTCCAGGGTGTCAGCATGGGCTGACAGGTGTCTTGGCCCACATGGATGGGCTTAAGAAAGAAGGGGTCACGACCCAGACATTGCTGCCAACCATCTAGACAAAATTGCGGCCATATTTTGCCAAAACATGTATTCACTAACCTGTATCTAACCTATGTTTTCTGAAGATGTAACCAAAATATAATCTTTGTATCCAGAAACAAGTGTTGAGTTTTCATTCGAAGGGGCGGAGGGGTCGTATGGTCTGGGTCCGCAAAGTAATTCTGACTATTCCAGAAGTTACTCCCTCCACAGAAAGGAACAGGGTTCATTAACTTCAGCAACACACCAGTATTCTCATTTTGCAAACAGCTTCCACTTTGACTTGTTCAAACCAGAAGTATGGAATACAGTTCTTTTGGTTCATTTGAGTGGCAAATACAACATAAAAGCAAAAACAGTGCTCCCCCTTTACTACAACCAGAAAACAGCAACTCCAGATTCTGAAACATTTCCGACACAGGTTTTCGACTGCAAGGAACATTTGAACATTAGGCAAACTTGCTCTGAGTAACTGCCATTTCCAATTAGAATATTGAGACAATATAAACAGTTAAGCACTTACCTTGCAAACTACAACAGTTTTGCAAACTACAACAGTGAACAGTTTTAGGTTTACTGTTTCATGTGGTGGATATGCATACAATCCAACATGTAAAACAAGTCAGGTAATACTGATATTTTCACATGAGAAATCCTTCTCAAATACAGTGAAAGGGCTGCACTTTTAGTACATTCTTTCTATGGTTCATTGCCATCTATCTATAAAAAGTTAATTAATGAGCTTTAATAAAACAATAGCTGCTTGAGTGAATGCTTCTTAATGGGTCACGTAACTTAGTTATATTCATAATAGGAGGTGTAATTAAACAGTTGAAGAGTCATTAGAGATATTGCCTCTCAATAGTTCTTCTGATTTATAGCAAAACACTAAAAAGGAGGGTTTTGAGAAAGTTACTTTGTGCTGCATTTTAAGGGGGCTGAGCCTCATAGCTAGAAATTAAAGAGAACATGTTTTCCTCCCTTTGTGAGTACAGCTTTCCAACTGAATTGCATTGGTCCTGAAAGAAGTCCTTTGTTGTGTGCTTTCAAGTCTTTTCCAATTTATGACAACCCTTAGGTGATCTTATCACAGGGTTTTCTTGACAGGAGTTCTTCAGATGGAATTCACCTTTGCCTTCTTCTGAGGCTGAGAAAATGCAGCTTGCCCAAGGTCACCCACTGGGTTTCCATGGCCAAGCAGGGATTCAAACCCTGATTTCCAGAGTTGTAGTCCAACACTCAAACCATTCCACCATGCTGGCTCTTGAAATCAGTCATACACCCCTAAAAAAAAAAAGGAAAAAAAAAGTATTGCTACATGTGCTAAAACACAGGCTATGAACCCACACTTCATATACATGATACAGAATTGCCTTTCACCTCACCTTTCAACCTGACATTCATCTAACATTTTCACACTAAAGCAATAATTAACATCTTAGCTGACAGTTGTTTGTCCATGCCCTATGAGAAGCAGCTTAGGGAGCTGGGGATGTTTAATATGGAGAAGAGGAGGTTGAGAAGGTGACATGATAGCCATGTCTAAATATTTGAAGGGATGTCATACTGAGGATGGAGCAAGCTTGTTTTCTGCTGCTCCAGAGACTAGATCACGGAGCAATGGAAAAGAGATTCTACCTAAACATTAGGAAGAGGTTCCTGACAGTAAGAGCTTCTTGGAAGTGGAATACACTGCCTCGGAGTGTGGTGGAGTCTCCTTCTTTGGAGGTTTTTAAACAGAGGCTGGATGGCCATCTGTCGGGAATTATTTGATTGTGTATTCCTGCATGGCAGGGGTTTGGACTGGATGGCCTTTCTGGTCTCTTCCAACTCTATGATTCTATGATTCTATGGTGATATGTGGACCAAAGATGTTTCACACATCTAGTCTGAAAACCAGGGGTATCAATGTCCTGGACATTTAGTTCCCATATCTGTGCCTCTGGAGATTTTCACACGGGCTATATATCCCATGGCAGGAACAGAACAGGATTGGGAAATGTTTTCCCTTTCAGACAACATTGACCCGATTCTGTCCTGCATCCATCCTGCTCCCGGAACAATGTAATCATGATTTTTTTTATTGTGAATAGACCTCCCATTCCGTCGCTATCATGTAATTACGGGTGTGCAAACAGGAGCCCTGTTCCTGTTCCAAAATGACAGCGGCAGAGGAGAGGTCCATTCTGAGCACTTTCTGGTACGATCTGGACATACAGGTAAGTAGCACCCTTTATTTTACCCTCCCTGTTTTGATTGTGTGATTTAAAGTGTGTTTTTGTGCTTGGTGAACAGATTTTATGTTTGGGGGAATTTTATTTTTAAAATTTACTGCCCAGCCATTATCACGCGATAACATGATAACGTTTCAGATGGCCGATCGTAAAAACAGCATTACAACGGCTGCATTTATGGCCGGCCAGAGAGGGGAGGGGGGCCCGTTCCTGCTGCGGAATTAAGGTATATGTGGGAAAGATTTACATTATCTCGTGGCAGGAATGGGAGAGGAGGTAGTGGGGCAGTAACAGGGCATTTGGGCCCCGTGTGAAAATCTCCTCTGACTGTAGTGCCCATCATTTCATATGCTGCTCTCATAACTAGATTGTAAGAGGAGCACTGAGAACCAGTAATGTTTTCCATAATGGTCAATTATGACGCTTGGAATATGGGACCCCATGATTTCAGCAAACAAATAATCATCATTGTCCAAACATGCTCTGCCATCTACCTACTTGGTCTACTGATAACCTTTCACAGCAGAACCTATACATAACGCACTGCTGCATACCCATTTATCTGGGCATGAGCCAGCCTTTCTAAGAACTATGAAACCATATCATACATGTCGCACAGTATAGGAAAAGCAATGTTTGATTTATCTAATACACTTTTTACCCTATCAGACAAAAGGTACCTGGAAACACCTAGAAAGTGAGCCTATTTCACTCATTTGGAAGTAAATTCCATTTTTTAAAAAACTAAGACTTATTTCAATCCAGTGGTGGTGGTGGTTATGTGCCTTCAGGTCATTTCCAACTTATGGCAACCCTAAAGCAAACCTATCACAGGGTTTTCCTGGCAAGATTTGTTCAGAGAGGGCTTACCAGTGGTGTTGTCTAGACAATGAAAAAACTCCTCATAGAATGTGAGGAGAATACATTTTGTTCCAATGAGATCCTGCAGTGATTCACTGTAGGAGGGGCTAAAAAACTATGTAGGAAAAGCCTTTGCAGCTTTTCCTGTATTTTTAAAAATAATGCGTGGGAATGTGCATTAGCGCTCATTAGGACAGCCAATTCGCATTGCTGCACATTCCAGAAGTGGAAAGCTAATTGGTCAGATGTGCATGGGGAGCAGGCTAGCCAGAACCACCATTTTTTAGCTTCACAGTAGCGATCGTGCACATTTTCTCAGCGGCAAGGCAACCAAACAGCTTTTTTTAAGCAGAAGGTCATACTTGTGCACCTTAGATTTAAAGGGTTTTTTTTTTTAAAGTGCAGTGATGGCAACTTGTGGAGAATAAAAATGCAAGTAATTCCCTCACGGCTACCATCTTGATTTGCAGGCATACCTCCGTGTGAACTTCAAACATGGCTAACTTCGCATACTAGCAATCTCGCCAAAATACCATGAAAACAAATGAATGCTGCCGTAGTTTTGCATTAATGTGCAGCAATCCACATTACATCGCCTCTTCTAGATAAGGCCACTGCCTTTCTCTGAGGCTGTGAGAGTGTGATTTGCCCAAAGTCATCCAGTGGTTTTCCATAGCCAAGCAGGGATTCAAACACTAATCTCCAGAGTTGTAGTCCAGTGCTTAAACCACTATACTATGCTGCCTCTAGAGCATTTGGTTTCTTTGATTGCACGTCAAAGCACCCAGGAATTCCTTGAAAGCCAATCCAAGTTTCTTCAAGGACAAGCAGGGTCAGAAATGTGTTGTCTCTAAATGTTTTTGGATTCCAGACCCCATCATCTCCAGACAGCTTAGCTAATAATGGGGGGGGGGTATAGCAGGCTCATCAATTTCTGGAACTCACCCTCTACTCAAGGACAAGAACAGTTACAGAGGACTAGCTAATCTCCACCCATCACTATTCTAGGGAAGTATAATATAATTTCCTTTGTTCACCTCATCTGAACCTTAGATTTCACATACTAGAATGCTAGTTCACATACTAGAATGCAACAAATATTTGTGGGAAGGGACGTCAATATGGAACTAGCCCAAAATTCTTCCAGTGTCAGAAATCCACTGCTATAACACTCCTGGTAAGTGACTATCCAGTCTCTGCTTTAAAGTTACCTTACACATATATCACTAGAACTTCCTGCAGTATGCAAGGTCTCAAAGGAAGAAATGTGGGTATTGCATGATAGATTAGTTAATGTCAAAAAAAGCTCTCTGAATCAGAAAGTTTGGAAACCAATAGCAAAGTTGGTGTGTATGATAATTATGGAAGTTTGTTGTGTTTTAGAGATTTGTAAAGTATCCTTTTTGGGAGCTGTGTAGTTATAGATTGACAGATCTAAGCCAAAGTCACCCCAGCCCCAAACAAATTGTTGGATCCCTTTCATTTGCTTCTACTCTATCGGTAAAAAAACAAAGGGATCTTGTAGCACCATTGAGACCTGGGACTTTATCTGACCACCCTCTGTAAAAGTTATTTTGCTGGCATATTTTGAAGCATTTTCTGCCAGCAAAAGAATCCCTTTGATCAGATCTACCTTTAGCAGTGTTCACAGGCAGCCCAGGCACTAACCGAGAGTGAACAAAGCTCCATTCGCTTCCTAGTTCAAGATCTCACCAATGCTAGCGCGGGAAATTCAAAAATAAAATCAAAATAAACTCATAAAAAGTACAGCAAAGCCCAAAAACACACTTTAAAAGTCCGAAGTACACAAGGGGGGTGTTCATAAAAAGAGAGTCCAATATCGTGATCTCACCCAGAAGTGTTCTGTCATTGATGCTCTATTCACAAGAGGGAAATGGTGCAAGGTTTCAAATGCTGGCAATGCCGGCAACAAAGTGCCATGGCTGATCTATTGATGGTTTGGCCTGTCAATAAAAAGGAATGGGTTTTTTACAATACATGATCGCAAAAGGGCAACGTCATCTGGTATGCATGCCCTTTCATGATCATTAGGAGTCTTTATGATGCCATATTTGCCTGGCCTGATAAAGTCGTAACTAAGAGAGAGAAAACTGTAGCTTAAGTTTTTGTAGACTTAGTGTACTTCCTCAGATGCTGGAGTCAGGCTAGAGAAAGTAGACTAAGTCTAAGAAAGCTTCTGCTACAATTTTCTGACTCTCAGTTAGCCTCAAAGGTGCTACAAGATCTCTTTGCTTACTGATATTCCAGACTAACTTAGCTATGTCTTTGAATTCTGATTTATCAGCTTTTTCCATTTGTGCCATCTACTGGTCAAAATCTGCTACTACATTCTGAATTTTAAAATTCAGGTTATACTTAGATCAGAGCTACTCATCTTGCCAAGAAAACCCCAGAATAGGGTCACCATAAGTCAGAAATTACTTGAAGGCATACAACAACAACAAACTCAAAGTGGTGGTCCCTGGTCCAATGCCAGTCCCTGGTGAGTTTCCACGAAAGAAGAAAAACAGTTGTAGGAGATTATCAGATGTGTAAAATATCCCAGGGACAGGGATGACAGGAGATCGCTAAAAGGCTTACCTTTTAGATGATGTCGTCTCTGTTCTGGGATGCTCCCATTATTCTCCTGTTCCTACCCTGTTTCCTCTTATTCATGGTGAAAATCCATGAATAAGAGGCCCGTTCCACTATTATAATGGAACGATGGGCGAGTGAATAGGAGCCCCGTTGTACTCCTGGGATGACAACTGAATGTGACGTCACTGGGAGGTCCCTGCTGGACACTTCCAGGTGCGATTAGGACAGAAAGGTAAGTAAAAAAAAAAATTCCCCTCCCCAGGTAGCTTTTTTCGTTTTAAAATGTGTTTTAGTGCTTGCTTTTATTTTTGACAGCTGGGTGTGTGTGTTCTTTTTAAATTTCCCTCCTGGCTGTTCTCTCACAAGAACAGCCAAGATTTGAGTTCCCAGTCATAAAAGCAGCCTTGCAGCGGCTGCATTTACAACCAGGCAGGGAAGGGAGGGGGAGCCTGTTCCTGTTGTGGAATAAAGGTAAGTGTGTGAAGCTTTTTTCTTTATTCCACAGCAGGAATGGGAGAGTGGCAGGTGGTGGGGGGTTGCAGGACAGAAACGGACCTTAGGGATCTATCTGATAATCTCTGTAGTCAACAGAAACAAATATGGTGCCAGTCCCTTACATCACATATCCTGAGAAGCACTGGTGTAAAAGTCAGAATATATAGGTGAGAGATAACTTTGTAATCCATTTTTGCAAAGAGCTGTTTATATGAAAATAACATGACTTAGCTCACATTCCTAGACATACCATTTATAATTGAAACTGCAGATAATAGCAAACACTATTAAAATAAAGGATGTCCAGTACAAATATACCATAGAGTTGCATTGGAGGACCTAGCGATTTCTAGAGAGGATACCTTTCTAGGCATTTTTCAGTGCCACTCTATGGTATATGTCCCTATTTTTTTTTCAGCTATGGATAAATGAAACTGTGGATATGGGGTCTGTGGATACAGGAGGGGGCGTGTATATGTCCACGCATAGTTACATCAGTGGAAAGGAAATAAATGCAGAGTTTGACTTGTATTGCTTTTTTTCTATTAATGCACACCCTGAGAAAGAGCATGATATTTTAAGAGCTGGTTGAATAAATTATTTTAAGACTCCAGTGTTTTCAATTACTATTTTAGCCTCTCCTGTTAACACACCACTTCTATGCAATGCTGATATTTTTCAACAAAACATTTCCTGCCTTAATATAAAGATCAGATCATCCTAACAGTAGTTTTTTTTCCTTTGTGAAGTATACATCCCCTTTTAAAAAAATACCCAGGCACTAATTTAATCTCAAAATTAATTCAAGCAGCCATGATGCTTTAACAAAATGGTTTAATACAAGGTGCCAATGACTGGGCTTTTTACATGTAAAGATGTGACTATCACTTGCATGTTTAGAATATGACAACTCTTTTTCTGCATTCTTACAAACCAAAATCTGTATTAATGCTAGGCAGCAGTTCACCAGCATTTGCTTTTTTCCCTTCATCTTCTGTTGCAATATTGCCAAATACTCGACAATGTTTTTGCACTGGTTGACATCACTGGTGGCAGTTTGCATCTGCTTCTAGTTGAGAAACATTTTGTACCTTTGTGCATTAATGGTTAGCTGAAGAGGTTTTTCTTCTTGTTCCAACTTTTCCTGACTCACCATCTGTCATCGTTGTTTTTCCCTTTGTCTTTCATGCTTCTGGGCAAGAATTCATGTACTGATTTGGGACACTTTCCATCTCGTGAAAGTTTCATCGTTGGCTCTAGTTTTTGTATCTGTCATGCTCATGCCATTTCTCCCCTTTACCCTTATGGATGAAGCAGCCTCCTCAATATTTTCATCTATTTCATAATGACTTTGACCTGCAGGATCTTTGCCTCCATGTTCTGCTCTAGCATGGTCAGATGTGTCATTATTTGAAAGAGCAACACCATGAACTTCCTCTTTGGGATCATTTACTGGCTCTTCTATATCATCATTATCTTCTGAACATGTAGGTCCCACATTAATTGAAGATTCACAATGGTAGTAACCAGAATCCTGCTTTTTTTTATGCATGGCACAGAGATCAATTCGATTTAAGATCTCTGTGCCAAAAGGGCTGTCTTCATACTCTGTATATAGGTCTTCACGAATTTTTCTGAAGCCCTAAAGATTGAAAAAGTAATCACTTAACACACAGTGTCTTTGATGCACAGACATCTTTAAAGAGCTGCTTGCAAAATAAAGAAATGGAAAGAGGATTATAGAAGGAAAATTCTTGATATGAACCATAAACACCTGCTTTAAGTACAACACTATTAAAAAGTCTTTTAACTGTTCTATTCTACTGGCTTACAGCTTTTCTACAGAGAAGGAGAGAGTAATGGACATCTTTCTATGCTCAAGCTTAAGGGAGAGAAGGCTAAAGTATCCAATTCCCCCAGTCCTAGGACTTTATCAGATGAGCCAAATCTCACCAAAAAACCCCACATCACTTAGGACATGATGATAGCACAAAGTACAAAACTATCAAATGTTCTCATCATTTACCTCTTCCTGCTATATTGCACTGGCATGAATGAGTCACTTTTTATTGATAGGCTAAGCCACCAATAAAAAGTGACGTCTCATTGACACCAGCACAATGCAACGGGAACTGGTAAGGGTCGTTGTCTGACAATTTCAGCCCTTTCTGTTGTTGACACGTCCTAATGACGTGGTTTTTGCCACATCTGATAAAGTCCCTAGACCTGCTACTGACAATAATTTTGCATACTGTAAGAAATCCATCAATCCTCTGTGATAAGAAAAGCAGATTTGGGGCATGTGGTATCAACCAGAATTGAGTCTACTTTATCTTTTCCCAGCTTCATCTAGATGACCACCACCGCTTCGATCCCTTCAACCTTAGAACTATTTCAGAGGCTTACATTCAATTGTTGGTTTTAACTAGAGATGGTCTATGAATCAGATGTTGAATAATAAATCAGAACTTATATAAATCCCATTGCTCCAATGGATCTACTTTAGTTGGAACTAGCAATTGAATTTAGATATTCCAACTTTCCCATTCTAATCTCCTAGTGAAATTATAAAGGGATCACTTTATGGAGAAAAAAATGATCCTATAGACAGACAGACTGGACAGACTTCAGAATTATAGGATCTACTTTGTGTATGTGCGTGTGCGTGCGTACACGTGTGTGTATGTGTGTTTTCCTTAGAAAAAATCCATGAACTAGAGCCATAACCAAAAGACATGCAATTATAATTAAAGAATTCTGAACTCAGAGGTTTGCTCTGAGTACTGAAACAAAATGCAATTCTTGGTCCTTCCACACAAATATCCATTTCAGGTTTTCCCAAGCTTTCTCTGTTTCCATAATGTAATGTATGTATGTGAAGGGATTACTATGTTGTTCAATATCTGAGTATTGGAGATCCTTACTGTACTACTGCAAATTACCCAGAAATTTATCAATAAATCCCTATCTACACATTCTGCCCACCCTTGTTATAATTCAGATCTTTCCACTGGACCCTCTGTTATGTACACCTCAACTTTATCAAAGGAGAAACCTGTCCATGCCAGTTCACCAAGCTTCTGTAATCCTGTGAAGAATTACATATCATCAGCTACATCTTGGGCACCCTCTGAAGTAGTCATTTTGAAAAATTATGGGTGAATTGAAGGGTCATCAAAATTTAGAGCCATCATGGCCTGAGATTTATGGAGAGAAACACGGTAATGGATCTAAGGAGCTTACCCCTAAATATTCTTTAAATCCCTTTAATTTTCATGTTATAAAGCAATAACCGATTTCAATAGCATTATCTGCATCTTTCCAAAGAAATTTCAGATATTTCAGCTGTTTGTGTTAATAATAATTTTGTGTTATCATTCTGGCAGTGAGAAGTGGCAGCTAATAGAGTTAAATACTAGATATTCAGTATTCTTGAAATTTGATTATTCTGACAGGTCATTCAGGATCTATCAACTTTCTGTGTGGGTGTGTACTTGTAGGCATGAAATAAATTATTCGATAATCTCATATTACTTTTGTTTCATAATTTTAATTAAGAGTTGTCTCTAACAATGTCCTTCCACTAACAGAGGAGGCACCACTGGTGAACTGAATTCTGCTTCCACCTGCTGTCCCTTGTGTACCCTGTTAATGGTCCCCCAGAAGTCTGCACATCCTTTGAAGCACATTTGGGGCATATACTGGGGACTACAGTGGTGAAGAAAAGGGAAATTTCCACTACATGAGCAGAGGTTTTATTGTATAGCTTTGGAGTCAGATCACTAAACAAGTATTTATCAGTTATTTTGAACCTAAGTATTTGCCCTTCATCTTACTGGCTACAACTGAGGGAATGTCCTGCCCTGTATTTAAACAGTGCAACACAAACCCAACTTCCCAAAATCTAAGTTTCTTGGCTTCAAGTTAAAACATCAACAAGTAAGAGTTTATAGAGAGCTGGTGTGGTTTAGTGTTGGATTAGTCCTCTGGGAGACCAGGGCTTGAATCCCTGCTAGGCTATAGAAATCTACTGGGGAAGGCAATGGCAACGCCCCTCCTGAACTAATCTTGCCAGAAAACCCTGTGATACATTATGGTCAAAAGTTATTCACCATAAGTCAAAAGTTATTTGAAGAGTTTATAACCAGTATAATTCACACTCACATCTTCTTTCTCATGCTCACAGGCTCCTAAGAGGAAAAAATCATTCGGTTCCTGCCACCTGACTGCCCCATCTCTCTTCATAAGGTAATACAGAGTAATTGTGCTGAAAAACTTTTCAACAATGTACTATCTTAACTTTCAACAAGACCTTTGTTTCAGTCCCCCTCCCCTTCCCCCCAGCTTTGCTCTATTTCATTCATTTCATATCTGTCTTCTTTAATTTCATTTTTCTTTCCTTTCTCATTAATATACAGCTCATGTTATACTTTACAAAGGTACTCTTTAGGTAGAAATAAAGGCTATATTAAGTGAATCAAACTCAGTGGTGTGCCATGAAGGAAAGCTCACATCAGGGACTGAAAACAAAAGGAGACAAATACCAGAAGTTGTGGCCTTTGGTTGGCTGCTTAACACCAACAGTAAATTTGGCAGATGAGTCTTACAGCTGCTTCAATGTGCAAAGTGAAATGTCAAAGTAGAACACCCTTTAATAAATATGTTCCATTCCAACACATATTAATGCAAGAAATGCTGTCATTGAGTCATCTAGTCTAGACTTTATGTTCAGTGATCTTTGTCATTTTGCAACTGAAAAGCATAATCACTTTTCGTGCCTCGCGCTTCTGCATCACACAACTGCATTGCAGGTCCCTTGTTTAGTCCCTTAAATAATGAACTTACATATCTCGCCATCTAGAGACTGTCACAGTATACAGATGTAGACACAGTACATTGAATTCATAATGTTTCAACCCTCACATTTGATTAGAATGGGAAGACACATACTAAATGCCAGCAACTCCAATGGGAGTTGGATTATGGATATTGGATTACTTTACTGTAACTTAAATTGAATACTATTCAACTAGCACTCTATGAAAACATTCCCAGTCATACCACTTTATATGAAGGTACATAATCTACAGAAAAGAAGGGGTGGGATCAGCAGAAAGTCTTATAAGGAGAAGCCTGCTTGTTCAGTACATAGGCCTGCTACTACAGCATCCTGTTGGCCACTGGACAATGAGAAGCCCACAACAGGAGATGAGGACAATAGCACTCTCCTGTTCTTTTCCCCCAGCAACTGATATCCAGAGCTGTGCTACCTCTCATCCTGGTATAAAATATATAAGCCCCATTGGTATTGGCTATGGACAGCCTTGTCCTCCACGAAAGAATGATGTCCTTGGAAAGCCATCTAACCTACTCCATAGACTATTTAGGAGGCAGGGAGCTCAGCTCATATGAACTCACTGGAGTCTGAAGGTTCATTTCCTATTTACCAGCTGCCCTAGTAAACCTCAAATCTTTTTTTAGAGATTCTATTTGTAACTTTTTAGTTGGGAAGCAACGTCTGTGGACATACCCAAATCCCCTCTATCACAAATTAATAGTTGGGGATTATTATATTGGTTTCCTAGCAAAGTAATGCTCTCTCTCTGTGTGTGTGTCTGTGTGTGTGTGTGTGTGATAAACTGGGTGGTGAGAATAGGCTGTATGATAGGGAAACTGTGACCTACATTATACCTGATGCCCTAACCCTATTTTCATGGTACATGAAAACTTCACATCCTCCCAGTACCTCCATTTTAATTTTTTAGGTTAAAAAATGCCCTCCAAATGGCAAAAGTTCTGACAGGAGCAACAGTTTGTCTTTTAATCCCAGCCCCCACACCATTGAAAAACATCAGCTAAAAGAAAAAACAAAAACACCTGAAAATTGCCCCCAAATTAAAAAATTAAAAAACAGAAATAGACTTCTGGCAACTTCTGGGACACATTTTCAGCCAAAACTGCAGTGATGCAACCTTTTACAGTAGGCCGGGCTGAATCACAGAATCATAAAATTGTACAGTTGGAAGAGACCACAAGGGCCAGCCAGTCCAATAGGCTATCTCACAGTTGCCTTCCCTGCCCTATGGTTTATCTTAATAAAGTGTCTCGACTAACCTATCTGAAACTTGGCAGCATGGGAAAGACATACTTAAGGCTGTTTGTGCTCATTCTTAAGATTAAACAAGTAAGAAATGGCTTCTTGATAAAGGGTCAAAACATGATATGTATATAGACAATGGACTTTATCAGATGCACTAAATATGGTGTCATAATGACAACACATAAATGCAAAAGGGAGCGCACATCAGACAATGTCACCCTTTAATGTTTATGTATTGGCAATAAGGTGTTCTATTTTATTGACGGCTTAAACTGCTCCTTTTTTGCCGGCATTGCTGGTGTGCAAAACCTCAGGCCATTTAAATCTCATCAATGCAGAGTCAATGGCCTGACCAGGTAGAACACTTCTGGGTGAGATCATGACAATTAGGTAAGTGATGATCTTTTTATGACCCTTCCTGGGTTAGTTGGAAGTTTTTTAGTGTGTGTATGTGCTTGGTGTGATTTTTACATGTTTATTTTTTGTTTTATTTTTTGAATTTTCTGTCCAATGAAATCATGCAGAATTTCAAAAGTGGAAGTGAATGGAGTTCCATTCACTTCCTCTTTATTGCCGGAGCTGCCTTTGCCAGGAGAGGTGTGTGTGGGGGGTGTAAGTGTGTGTGTGGGTCTTTTGCCAGCATAAAAAAATTGATATTTCTGTTCCAGCAGAAGAACTTTTAAAGGGAACGTCTATAAAGTCCAATGTCAGTAGCTAACTTGAAAAAAAAACACCTGTATTATATAAAAAAACTGGCATAAGAGAAGCACAAGAATTTCACAATTTTCAAAGAGGGATTAGATATCAATATAAAATAATATCAGTAATTGCCAGTTGGTAATGAGAATCTTTCCCTCCATTTCTTGTTGTTTTATGATTGGCTGACTCAGCCACTAAACTACCATTTTGTGACTGGTGGGCCCCAGTCATTTTCAGTTCTCTTTCAAGTGTAGAAAGTTTGAGAACCCCTGCTTTAGATTGTGTTCGATTGTGTTAGAATCTACATGGGGCTGCCCTCATGCTTGGTCCGGAAACTTCAATTGGTACACAAAATATGGCAGCCAGAGTGGTCTCGGGAACATCTCGGAGAGACCATATAACTCCAGTGTTAAGATCTCTCCACTGGCTGCCTATCAGTTTCCGGGCCCAGTATAAGGTGTTGGTTATTACCTTTAAAGCCCTAAATGGCTTGGGTCCAACTTATCTCCGGAACCGCCTCCTCCCATACAATCCTCCCCACGCACTCCGGTCCTCTGGGAGGAATTTGCTTCAGCCACAAAAATCTAGGCTGTCTGCAACCTCCCAGAGGGCCTTTTTGGTAATCGCCCCCAAATTGTGGAATGACCTGCCGAACGAGATCCGTCAGATAACAACCCTGAGTAGCTTTAAAAAAGCACTAAAGATGGATCTCTTTCGGCAGGCCTTTCCTAATTAGATCCCGGCCTCAGGGGATCCTGGCTTCTTTTAGTCCGCTGGCCATTTATAGTATTTTATTGTATTTATTTTTTTTAATTGTGATTTTAGATCAGTTGGTTTTAATTTATAATTGTTTAATATTTTTTTATGGGGGAGGGTGGGGTGGGGGGTATTTGGGGATTTTATCTGTATTGTATTTTAATTTTTGTAAGCCGCCCCGATTGTTTTAACAGAGGGGCGGGGTATAAATAAATAAATATTATTACCACTATTATTATTATTATTATTATTAACACTAAGGTCCATGAACACCTTATACAGACAACTTTAGCTGGCTGAAAAGAAAAAATTAAGTTTGATTTTTAAAAAAATGTATGAGTAAAATTGAAAGGTTAACACACTCTGAAGTTTGTCTTTCCAGGTTTTTCTCACTTTTTGCAGATGTTGTTAGTTGCCAGTTGAGTACTGTACTTGTCATGCAAAATGGTAGCTTCAGTTGTATAGATTTCCACAGACCAATCTAGGGGCTTGTCTATACAAGGTAATAAAATGTGGATTGATGCACAGTAATGCCAATTTACAGCAGCTTTCATTTGTTGCCATGTGTGTGTTTTTTTCAAGATCGAAGTAATATGAAGCCATACGTATTTGTTGTTCAAACAGGCATGCTTGTGAAACAAGATGGTGGGCATGAGTGAATTACTTGTGTTTTTATTGTTACCAGTTGCAATCACCAAACAGTATTTTTTAACAGAAAATCCAAGATGCAAAACTGTGATCTTCTGCTTAAACCAACAAGGGAGAAAAGGAGGGGGAAAGGCTGTTTCATCACCTCAACATACAATTACTACAGCAAATATCCAACATGGCAATTCTGGGCACTACCTTGCTGACAAGCTCTACCCCTGCACACGTCCAACCAATCAGCTTTCTACTTCCACTCTTATTGAAAAAGTGTACCAATTCAAATCAGTTGTCGCAACAAGTGGGAATGTACATTCCCTGCAGAGCTATTTTTAAAATATGAGAAAAGCCACAAAGGCTTTTCCTGCTAAGTTTTTGGTGGTTTGGGCCACTCTCCTTCTGAATATAGTGGATTGCTGTGGGATGCCTTTTAGACAAATCGTATTCTCCTTGAATTCTATGAGGAGTATTTTTGCCATACAGACAACCCCTCAATAACATATTTGCAAGTTTTTCTCCTCTCTGTAACAGTCTCACATCTGTTCTTTTAACTGCTTTTATTTCCATTAATAATTTAATCATATTTTAACTTTTCTATAACTTTTTTTAAGTTGTATCTATTTTTACCTTTGTAGCTTGCCTTGAATCATGAATTGGGGACAATGCAGGACATTAATATAAATATAATGAATATGGATATAAAAATATATTGGTTTGGTGTGCTTGTGTCCAAACTTACCATACTGTCAATACAACATTTAAAACATGGACTGGAAATCGAGGGCTTATCTACACTGGGGGTAAAAATCCAATTGAAATTTGGACTATTTTGGCCTGGAGCAGTGCCAGATGAAATTCAAACTACTCTGGTGCCACACTTTGCCCAAAGCCTGAATCTGATTAATCTGTATTTTTTATCTCCAGTGCAGCCACTTGCTCTGCCATTGGAACAAGCAACTCCATCAGGGCTCTGCCTTCCCAGCATACGCCTGCTCATTCTGAGGGTGGAAGGAGCAGCTGTGCCTGGTGCACTTGCTCACTTTACCCTTGGAATGAGTGGCCATGTGCAGGGTCTGCCTTCCCAGTATCCTGAGATCAGAACGAGTGACCACACACCAAGAAGGCAGAGTAATGAGGAAGGGAAAAAATAGCAGCGCCTCTCAGGCAGTGATTGTCCTGCCACCCAATGACCATTCACAATCTAGAGTGGATCCTTTGTTCACACGACAGTTTGTTTTGGAATTTCCAGCAAACTGAGGAGAAAACTGAAATTTATAAAACCCAGATTTAGATAGCCCAGTTCAAATCTGGTATGGATAGGGCCATACGTTATGTGGCATTATTGTACCAGATACAGGGATATTATCAGGTCAGATTCGGGGAAGATTCAGGGTTTTTCACTAGTGTAGATAAGGCCCTAGTGAAATCTATTTCTAGCATAATTCTGTGTCTCTCACACATGCAACAGTGTAATCGAAAACATTGAAAACAGAATAAAAACACCATTCAATAATTACCTTTTAACTAAACTATTCAAGTTGCAATTGAGTTATTCATCAGGCCAATTTCATGAACAATCTAGGGTCTGAATTCAGATTCACGTCTAGTACAACTAAAACCCAGAAGAATAATCAAGCTCCAGCATATTCAAACTTTTTTCAGTCTACATATCCTGCATGAATGCTATGAACAAAGCATCTAGAAACTGACTCTGCTAATATGGTGCTGTTTATGTAGCTACATATACCAACAGGGCAGATGCCTGCACTATATGTTTATGTAGCCAAAAATATGAGAATGACAGGGTATTTTTATGACACAGAAATGGCTGTTTTTCAATTACTCCTTGCAGGATTCCCTCTTTGAACATATATTATTAGGATTGCCACAGTGGTTCAATATTTTTGCATGGGAAACTTATCATCAGGCAAGAAAATGAACTAGATGGGCCTATTTATCTGACCAATTGTAGTGGTATTCTTAAATAGCCTTAGGAGCCTGTAACTGCATAAACAGCAAGCATAACTTTGATCGTTAGACAAAACTACTTGTGCAGCTTATTCTGTTTACTGTGCATTGCTAATAAGAGGGCGGTGGTGAGAAAAAAGCAAGTAATTAAGCATCATTGACACATACGCTAAGAGCATTCAACCAAAGCCACCCAACATCCAGTGCA
Organism: Gambelia wislizenii; assembly: GCA_030847615.1. Lineage (NCBI taxonomy): Eukaryota > Metazoa > Chordata > Lepidosauria > Squamata > Crotaphytidae > Gambelia > Gambelia wislizenii. Next base: position 252,448,309 of record JAUMIR010000004.1, read on the forward strand.
CAATTGCTCAGTGGTCCTAAATAACATACAGCTAACACACTTAGTTTGCTTCCATGGTCTTTAATTATATGATCACATTTTTACAGAGCTCAGGGTTGGTGCATGCAAAAGTGCTTAATTTAGGGAGGATCAAAAGTTAATCTTTTTTGTTTTAAATGGCAACTGAGTCCTTAATCTTTGTGACAAATGAGTCCCAGAACTGTTAGACTTCTCTAGTGCTTTTAAATATTTTCTAGATGTGTGGGCTTTAAAGTGGAAAAGAAAATCATAGGCTGCTTTAAAGGCCTTAATACGATAACTGAAATTTTAACAAGTAAATACTTAAAGAGAAGCTCCTAAATAGCCTATGAAAACATCATGTACATAATAAGAAAAATTTATATGTAGCCAGTAGATGGCATCAGAATAGCTGGTAGAAGGAATATGCCTGTTCGTTCCTTTGCATGTCTCTTTTGAATTGTCACTTTTTTTTGCAAATAAAATAAAGTAGCCTACATATTTTATTTGTGCTGTGCATTTTCATTCATTGAAAGAGAAGTTTACTGCAACTGGTGCTTTGAATCAACATCATAGCATCTCTAGCTAAAGTGCCCAAACCTATGACAAACAGAAGCTTTTTGGGTATCTCACAGAAAGAACTGGATCAGTCATGCATCATAACAACCTGCTATGGAAAAGAGGGTTGCCTCAAAAGCATTGCTTGGAAAAGTTACTTTTTTGAAACACTAGCCAGGAATTTTTCTGGGAGTTTTGGGGTTCAAATGTTCTCCTCAAGCTCAACAATAGTGAGCATCTGAATGTCTATTAAGTAGTATGCCTTCACCTGATAGGACAAACTACTTCTGACAATATGGATTCAAAATGTGCAACATACCAGCTTTAGAGATGACTTTTCCCCAAAGAAAATGGGGGAGGGGATTAAAGGTACATTGAGATGGCATTTTTTAAATTCCTCCTGAGTAGGTATGTTCTAAAGCCAGTGTGATGTAGTGGTTTGAATGTTGGGCTAGGACTCTGGGAGACCTGGGTTTAAATCCTCACACAGCCATGGAAACCTACTAGATGACCTTGAGCAAGTCACACTATCTCAACCTCAGAGAAAGGCAATAGAAAACCTCTTCTGAATAACTCTTGTCAAGAAAACTCTATGATAAGGTCACTGTAAGTTGGAGTCATCTTGAGGGCAACTGCTATAAAAGCTATGGGTGTTACCTACCCTGACAGTACACATCTTGGAATATCCACAATTGGCAATATTAAATAATTTGACTCACTGCGGCCTTCCACGTGGTTGGCAATACCCCTCAGATGCTAAGGCTGGAGTAATACACAACCTAGGGAGGGGCCTTTGGAAATTCCTCAGACAGGTCATACCCAGGTCAGAGTTCTTCCTGAAGAACACCTGGAGATGAGTCATCCACCAATCCACTCAAAAAATAGCAGAGTCCTCTATGGTTGCAAAATGGGTTTTTCTTCCTCTCTTCTCCAATAGAAGTTGCCTGCTCCTATTCAATTCCAAATGTATTACCCATTAACTATCATTAACTCTTCTGGAGAACCCTTTGTCTAGTCCTGGGAAACTCTGAGAAACATTGTATTGCAATCTAACTCCCATCCCTTCAGGGGAATTATCACATATAAATATTACCCTAAAATTCCAAAGTGCACACAGATCCCCTTCCTCTAGACTTCACATCAGTCTATATAGCCACAAGTGCACAGACCCTCTTCCTTCCCACTCCATGTCAGTCTGTATTACCATTTTGACTTCTGGACCTCCTTGCTGTCAGTTTACTTCACGGTCTCAGCTCCCCAGGATCAGTATAGTATAACCCACCATCCCCTTACTCTATTCCTCTATCCAAATACTTCCTACTTTCTTTGATAGCTTTGTGTGAGTGCTGGAAGCCTGAATGTTTGAGTGAATGCTGTTATGATTAATTTCCAATCAAACCATTTAATTGTATGTTCTGGCTTGGCATCTCCTCAGTTACTACCAGTATACATAGGTCAAAAGATCCTGCTGTTACCCAGCCTCTCGCTGCCATTTTGAGCTAATTAAATATTCCCCATATTAAAGATTTGGAAACTAGTGGAATCCTCATGGACCCCACACAATTGGATAACATGGGCTAATAAAATCACCGGCATGTGTGTCTACATGTGGGTTCAAACCATTTATGTATATCAAAGTGTAGAGGTTTACAGCACAAGAAAACTACAACATCTAAGGTCATCTCAGCATGTACAGGATGACACCTCAGTCTATATTAAACACAGCAGGACTCCACATGCATGAAGGTAGGATAAATAAATTGAGGACAGATACACAACGACATGTATGGATTAAGGCTGCCCCAGAAGGCAAATTTCCATTATGTCAGATCAGCATTCTAAAACAGCTGTCTAACCCTTCAGAATCTGTACAGCTCCAGCATCATAGGGCTCGGCTCTCTGTGACGTAGATCAGTGGCCAGGATTTCTCGGTGTTTAATTTTAAAAAAAAAAAACAAAAACCCAAACACTTCAAAGCAAAAAATATATTGGGCTGCTAATTTGATTGAGGAGGTGGCCTAGGGAAAAGAGGCTTTGCAATTTCCTCCCATACTGTTCTCTCAATTTAAATTCCTTTCCTTCTGAAGCTGCTATTTGTGACATTGTGTTTTCTCCTGGGGAAATGGCAACACCAAAAGGATTTAAACTGGGAAAATGGAACAGGAGGAAGGAGGTGAGTTCCCACATTGCCACTTCCTCAATCAAATTAACATCTTCATGGGGCTGCTTTGAACTTTTAAATCACAGGAGAAACTGATCATTAATCTCATATGCCATATCTAGGCTTGTCTATTGGCTCTGGGGATATGGAGTTATGCAGTCAGTACTCGATTTAGGCATAAGGTATGTAAGTTATAGTTTATGAGGGCCCGCTAAATAAACGTCTCTGTCTTAGAATACTGCATTCTCCCCCCTCATCTCTCTGATTAATATTATGGAAACTCAAACTTGGCATAGCTTAGGGCATCAACCCATGTAAATCCAGCCCTGTATGTAATCCATGTGCCAAGCCAAAAAAGAGAGAGATGTGTATCTGCCTTCAAGTTGCCTGTTGACTGATGGCAACCCTGAGAATTTCATAACATTTTCTTAGGCAAGAAATACTCAGAGGTGGTTTTGCCAGTTCCTTCTTCTAAAATATAGCCTACAGCACCTGGTATTCATTGGTGGTTTCCCATCCAAGTGCTAACCAGGGCTGACCCTGCTAAGTTTCCAAGATCAGATGGGGTCTGGTGCATTTAGGGTATTTAGACAAGAAGGATATTCACATGACTGAAAACTTGCAAATTAGAGTGTGATATGCTAAGCATGGGAAAGTTCCTTATTTGAACTACAACTCCCATGTAGACCTGCTGCTTGAAGATTCTGGGCACTCTACTTCCACTCAAGGAACTTCTCTGACCAAACCCTAGCTCTCTGTTTGAAATGTCAAGCAACGTTGCTCACGTGTTCCTCTCTGTGGGAAGCCGCTGTACAAAAACTGCCTAATGTTCACCACAGAGATTGTTTTAACCATCATTATACTGGGTTGACAGTGAGAGATACTTATATTAAGGTAAGATGCTAACACACAGTTCACAGAATAAATTCTCCTATATGTAAGTAGTTGTTGTTGAAGTATCATAAGAGAAAATATTAGTGTAAATGACATCATATATTCCAATGAGTATCGTTGTTCATGTGGTAGCTACCACAACTGAGGGAACCGTTGTAGTTGAATTGGTGTGTTGTACAGTTCATACCAGCCTCCCCTCATTTAGTTATAGGCACAGACTTAAAACTGTGGAGCTCCAAGCGAGCTCCAGTGCGGTCCTATGCCATAAAATCATACCACTTTTGTTGCAGCCCTGAGGGACTAAGAGATAAACACAAATAACCACATGGATCCTAAACACCAATGCAAGAAATCCTTTAGGGTCATGACAAGGTGATGAAGAAGCTGAGCTAGCAGCAAGAGGAAACCCCCAGCCTACCCATAGCACACTAATGGATAACCTTAGGGAATACCAAACAGTTGCTTTCAGAAGGTTAGAGAGGAAGCAAGGCTCATCCATGGCCCCTCATAAAACATGGAAACAGGAAGACACCTTGTTCTTTATTGATTAAAAAAATGCATATCCCTCAACATTTCAAACATGAAAACCAGGACATATGTAGTCAAGCCACATCAGAGTGCATTCAAAGGATATAGCCAAGCAACAAGAGAGCAAAAGATATTACTGAAGAAAAAGATGTAAAACTACTATTTCAAGGGGAAAAATCCCTGGAATTTATGTGTTGTGTTTAGAAAGAACATGTCTCCACTCCTTCCTCTCTTCTCCCTCCTGCTGAATTCACTGAGTGCAAACTACTTTTGCTCTTTGAACTCAGGACATTTTCAGATTATCCTTGCAGTGCATGGATTGAGCGGGAGAGCTTCGTAGCTGCAGTGCGGCAGGGGGTCCATTTCGGACAACACCGTCCCTGCGGCGAAATCATCCGTGTCTCTTCTGTTTAGGATTGGAGCCTGCCGCACTATATTCAGCCAGATTTTATTCACAGACAACCTCCGTGAATAAAATCTGGCTGAATATGGTGCGGCAGGCTCCAATCCTAAATGGAAGAGACACGGATGAATTTGCCGCAGGGACGGCATTGTCCAAAATGGACCCCCTGCCACGCTGCAGCTATGAAGCTCTCCCGCTTGATCCTTGCGCTGCAAGGATCATCTGAAAAAGTCCACAGTTTGCAGCAATTGAAGTTAGCTGAGGACAAAGGAGGAAAATGGGAGAAACCAAGGCATTTTAAAAGCCACTGAGAAAGTGGGATGGCAGAGGATAAACTGAGACTATCTCTGCCAAAATGGGACAGTTAGTGGGTATGAAAATATACTGCTGAAGATTTAGATGGGTTTTGACAGGCAGCCAGGGCAATGAAGTCACATTGGGCCCAGCTAATACCTGCTTATATCACATTATTTCTAAATGGAGAATAGGAATAGAAGAGCCTAAGAGATTTTAGAGGCTCAAGAAAATGATGCCTTATTTCTACAGAACAGCATTTTATGACAAGCCTTTTTCCCCAGACTCGTTCTTGGCAATGAAGGAGCACCTCCTGTGCATATTTGGTGCCCTACCAATAACCTTGCTATGTCACATGTTTCCGTGCTGGGCCTAAACTAAAGTAATGCATTATCTACTTAAATATTTTATTTTATTTTAAAATCAACCAACGTTTGCTCACTCATATATCACTTACTAGACAGTGGAAATGTTGCCAGCCTCCGAAGAAATATGCTTCTCTGTACATAGCATCTGATATTTTCTAGCCTTGGCTGTATTCCATATGCCAAAGAGGAGACACCAAATATGTGAAGAAATACCTGTCAAGCTCAAGCGCAAGGTCAAAGAACACTTTCTTCCACCATGAAAGCACTCTCTTAATGTCCCAAGAGGGTGCCATTATTGTTTTCTCTTGTTTAGTATATTGACCTCATAAAAATGCACAGCTATTCCTGGAAACAAGCAGGACAGCATGCTACTAGGGAAAACATAATCTAATCAGAGCAAGGTTTTTATTTTAATTGCAAAGTGATAAAAACCCCACCAAATCCTATATCCTTCTCCTGGTAAAGGTTAGATCAGCATATCATATATTTATATTGCAAAGTCCTAGTAGCCTTGACTAAAACATAACATAAATCTTGCAGTCAGCTAAATATTGCTTGAAAAGCTATCTAGTGCATATGGTAGAAACAACTCTCTACTGCATTACCATTTCAATGAAACGATAGCAGTAAAAATCTGTAAGGTAGCTTGGAACCTGATTGACTTTCTTCAGAGCAGTTGGTCTGAGAACTAAAGCTTATGCCAACAAAAAACATACTTCCCTGCAACCAAATCCTGTTTTTTTCAGCTAGAAATAACCCCCCCCCCCAGTATTAATCCTTTGACCAGGGCTGCCTTTGGAAACTGTTCAGAGACTGGGGGTGGTTATAGGGAATTCCTATGTTGAAATGACTTTGCTGGCTACGACTCCATTTCCAGGCAAATTCAATGTGCTGGTTATGACCTTTAACACCCTGCATGGTCTGGGTCCAGGCTATCTGAAAGACAATACCTGTTGGTATAAACCTGCTTGAGTTTTACAATACTCAGGGGATGGCTTTCTCTCAGTTCCACCACCATCACAGGTACATCTGTTGAGGACATGGGAGAGAGACTTCTCAATGGCTGTCCTCAGCCTGTGGAGTTCCCTCCCATGGGAAAACCTGGTTGGTCCTCTCTTCTGCTCTTTTTCCGCTGGCAACCAAATCCTTTTTATTTAGACAAGCCCTTGGCTCTTAAATTACTGTGGCAGAAGGGTCTTATAATAGAGTATGTTGTGCTTTTATCCTTTTTATTATGGTTTAATATGCTTTCATTTAGTGTTTTTAATAGAACTTTTTATTTAATGGTCTTTAACTTTTGTATCAAATAGGTTTTAGCTGCACTTTGTTTTTAATTAGTTATAAGCCATCTTAAGAGGCTAATTGTATGCTGAAGTAAAGCAGCAGTGCAGTGGGAAGGTTCCATCTTCTGTGCTGTCTTCCTGCACAATGTTGTCATTCTTCCGTTCTTATCCCATGGGAGACCGAGATATAACCATGTCTTTTTGCTAACCAGAAAATCAAGTTAACAAAAGGATGTGGTTTAACCTTGGTCTCCCCATGGGACTGGAACAGCAGAACACCAGAAGAACGATGACATCATGCAGTAAGGCAGCATGGAAAGCAGAACCTTCTGGCTGCCTTGCTGCTTTACTCTGGTGTGAGGTAAGCCTCTAAGTCCAATAGCAAGAGAAAGGCGAGATATTAGATATTATCAGACATGGGGGAAACACACAAAAAAATTGCATTCCCAACCACATCAGAAGGTCGCTAAAAGAACAGAAAGGGAGACCTTACCAGATACTGTGTACTTCTGCCGTTCTGAGGGTATAGTGCTGCTGAGGCTTCCCTTTTCCACTGACACTGGAGAAGCTGCTAATCAAAAGGGACACCTTACTGACGCCCATGTTACGCCCCTGAAATGATGCAGGATTATGACATCTGGTAAGTTTACCCCTTCCTGTTCTTGTAGCGATCTTCTGATGCTGTTTTTGCCACGTCTGATAATCTCCATTAAATAAATTAACAATGAATGAATAAATATATCAACTTTGCCTGAAGGCACATACATACAAATGTGTTGTTCTCTACCAGGGTGCTTCTTCCCTAGGCGTTTACTCTGGATTGACCACTCTTTGCTAACTCATGTTTACCTCTCTCTCTGGCTTTTCTTCGCAAACGAAGATTCAGGAAGGACTCATCCCGCGCTTTCTGCAAGCACGCTGATGACTAAAAAGGCCAATCCAAGATAAACAAGTCCGGTTGCAAAAAGCACAGCAGAAGGTCTCCTTGGGTGATGTTTTTGGGTTGTGATTCTTTCTGCGTTGTCGTTTCTCTTCAAGACTTGTTCGTCGTGAGTTCTCAAATAAGGCTGCAGCATTGTGGATAGTGCGTCTCCATGCCTCCCGATGTGAGGCCAGGGCGGACCACTGTTGGTGATCAACTTGGCCAAGCCTGAGATGTTGTTTCAGGGAGTCTTTGTATCGCTTTTTTGGAGCGCCCCTCTTACGCTGACCCGTGGCGAGTTCACCGTAGAGTAGTATTTTTGGGAGGCGATGGTCCTCCATCCTAGAAACGTGCCCTGCCCAGCGCAGCTGTGTTCTCAATATCATGGCCTCAATGCTGGTGATCCCTGCTTGCTCAAGGACAGCAACATTCGTCACATAGTCAGTCCAGTGTATATTTAGGATTGTGCGTAGGCAGCGCTGATGAAAGCGCTCAAGGAGTCGTAGGTGGTGGCGATAGGTGACCCATGTTTCAGATCCATAAAGGAGTTCTTTCCCCCAACAAAAGTGGAATTTTGTGAATCCCCACAAGGAAAATACAGGAGAATCATGATTTGGCAATGATTTAATGTAGATGTTTACAGACCATCTACATTAAATCATTGCCAAATCATGATTCTCCTGTATTTTCCTTGTGGTGATTCACAAAATTCCACTTTTGTTGGGGGAAAGAATGGAATGACAGTGCAATGCTGGCAGGAATAGATTGCCTTAGTGCTACTCTCCCATCTTTTTGAGGAGGAATGTCTTTGACATGTGCAGTGACATTTCAGGCGAATGAGTCTTATCAAGCCTCTTCAATTTAGCATATCTTCACTGCCACATTTCTACTCAGTGCCATTTTATCAGCATGTTTATTTTTTAAGGGCGGAATGCAATTTTGTTCTTCCACTTACAGAATGGCTTTTGATCCAGTGGGTGCCTCTGCTAATAAAAGATGGGAGAGGGTGATTTTTATTTTTATTTTTATTTTTTGCCCAATTCTGATTTCCAGCTGCAAGTTCCAAAAACTGTTCCAGAGATTTGGAACCCTCCAGAAAAAGATGAGAAGTATTACAGGAAGCTTCAAGGGAAATAGGAATTGGCAAAAACTCCCTTTCCCCCTTTCATCCATTGAATCCATCCTCAGTCAGAATGGGAACCACTGAATCCCAACCAAATGGACTGTTTTAATTTGAACTGAGATATTTGCATATGCCTTTTTTTTTTAAAGGTGCCTGTCAACTTATGGCAGCCTCATGAGTTCCATTGTGTTAGGCATTTCTTAGGTAAGGAATACTCAGAAATGGTTTGCCCTTGCCTTCCTCTGATATATCAGCTCCAGCACCTGGTATTCCTTGGTGCTGTCCCATTCAAGATCTTGCTTAGCCATTGAAAAAGGAAGCCTTATTCTTCAGTGGTTAAAAAAAACTGAAATGTTTCAGAGATGAAAACTAAGACACATGTAGCTGAGCCATATCAACATGCAATCAAAAGGCTGTGACTAGATGCCAGGAGGGCAAACATTATTAATGAGGAATAAAACACAGAAGTACAGTACTATTTTGAGCCAGAGGTACCCTGAAATGTATGTCCTAAGTTTAGGAAGGGCAAAACTCCACCCCTCCTCTTCTCTCCATTCCTCAGGCAAAATGGTACCACTGAATTCCAACCAAATGGATTGTTTTAATTTGAACTGAAATATATTGTGCATACCTTTTTTTAAAAAAACATGTTTTTTTAGATCCAAATTTAGGCACATAAAACTGGGATGGCTGGAGCAATTTTCCTCCAACCCTCTTCCTCATTTCAACCCCTTTTGCACTTTCCATGGTACACAGAGAGCTTAAATAGGGTAAGCTGTGGCATGATGAGGTGCAGATACTGAGCAGAGCCCTTTACTACATGGAAAGCATATTCCAAATCCAGCAATTAGGTTGCTTAAAGATCTTGTTAAACAAGGAGAGTTTGACTTATTCAGAGGAAAAGTCATCAACACAGATTAAAATGGCATGTTCTATGCATCATTGTCCCTTCCTGTCCCACATGTTTATGTCATGACCATAAGGAGGGATGAAACTTGGGGTCCTTTCACACTGCACAGCTATAGTACTATGATGCCACTTTAATCACCATGGGAGTTTTAGGGGGTTACCGTACTCCAAAGAAAAGCAGCAAGGCAGCAGGAACACTCCATCTTCCATGCTGCTTTACTGCATGATGTCACTGTTCTTCCAGCATGCTTTCATTCTGGTCTCATGGGGGACTGAGCTACAACGATGCCTTTTTGCTAATGGGTTTTTCTGGTTAGCAAAAAGATGTGGTTTTTACCTCAGTCCTTCAGAGGACTGGAATGAAAAAATGATAATGTCATGTAGTAAGGCAGCACAGAAGATGGAATGTTCCTGCTGCCTTGCCGCTTTTCCTTAGAGTGCAGTAAGCACCATAGTTTAGGGATGAGTATTTAGAATTCTCAACCAGGGACTCTAGTGCCTCATCAAACTATAAACCCCAAGATTCCATATGAACCCATAGGATGCAGCCATGACTGTGAAATGGAATCACAGCACTATAACTCTAGAATGTGAATGTGAATGCACAAAAAGCACAATGCCCAAAGTGTAGCCAGCTGCACTCCTGAATTCTGGAAAAAGCAACACTGCGAATTTAAAGCTTTAAAGATAGAGAGAAAGATTAAAGGTAAAATTATCGTCCCAACAGCAAAAATCCAGGAGAAACTCCAGATTAGCACTTTTGGGAAGAGATACAGCAAAGCTTTGGGGGTGGGGAGGAGCAGGGTATGTGACACAATGTGTAATTTTCTGTCCAACAGGATTCTTCCTCATAACTAATTTCATAGAATATAGATTCGTAGAATTGGAAGAGACCTCAAGGGCTATCCAGTCCAACCCCCTGCCATGCAGGAATACACAATCAAATCATTCCCGACAGATGACCATCCAGCCTCTGTTTAAAAACCTCCAAAGAAGGAGACTCTGCCACACTCTGAGGCAGTGTATTACACTTCTGAACAGCTCTTACTGTCAGGAAGTTCTTCCTAATATTTAGGTGGAATCTCTTTTCCTGTAGTTTGAACCCAATGCTCCATGTCCCAGTCTCTGGAGCAGCAGAAAACAAGCTTGCTCCATCCTCAGTATGGCAACCCTTCAAATATTTAAACATGGCTATCACATCCCCTCTCAACTTTCTCTTCTCTAGGCTAAACATACCCATCTTGCTAAGCTGCTCCTCATAGGACATGGCTTCCAGACCTCCCACCATCCTGGTCACTCTCCTCTGGACACGTTCCAGCTTCTCAATAGCCTTCCTGAATTGTGGTGCCCAGAACTGGAAACAGTATTCCAGGTGAGGTCTGACCAAAGCAGAATAGAGTGACACTATTACTTCCCTTGATCTAGACACTATATTCCTATTAATGCAGCCTAGAAGTGCATTGGCTTTTTAAGCTGCTGCATCACACTGCTGAATCATGTTCAGCTTTTGGTCTACATTCAGCCACACAATAAGCAGAACTGGTTTGCAATACAGTGGGTAGGGATCCTTTTAGACTGAAGGAGAGATCCCCCTGGCTTAGAATTCTGAGATGTACTGAACCAGAAAACATCTCTTTAAATCCTCCAATTTGATAAGTTATCAATTTGCACACAAGATGGCATCACTTCATCCAAGAAGCAAGGAAGCAAAGTGCAAAGGGCAGAATTTTCATCTGCTTGATTACCTTCCTCCGCAAAGCAGGTGCTTTGGATAACTTCAGAAAGGTCAGGTGTGGTCTGAAGTCTTTGCTGGCTGTGATCTCTACATTCATTTCCATAAAAGAGCTCTCCACAGCTTCTAGTAGACAAGTGATGCAAACAGAGACATCTATTTACAGGGCATTCAGACAGGGGTTATTTGTAATAAACCCAAGCAAGACACAAAATCCAGCCAAACACCAAAAATCCTGACAGGATCTAATTTCTTCATCTCTTTGTGTATAGTAGCAATCTCACTTGAGAGACACAGTAACTTTTCTTTTAAAGTAACCTTTAAGTGTGGAATTCAAAGAGCGGGGACGTTGGAGAGAATCGGACAGGAATGAGAAAAGGAGCAGCCAGAATCAGAGGCCCCCCGCCACGGCCAGAATGGGCGAAGGGCTGGTGGCTCTCTCCTCCTGTTCCTCATGGTGGCCTCCTACCTCATCGTCCCCAGGTGTTGCCAGGTTGCCTTTTGACAGTCTTTAAAAAGAACAGTTTTTAGAAGTGCAGAATTGCTAGTGCTTCTGGCTGCTTGACAGCAAGTCCACCCCCGCACATATACAACCAATCAGATGTTGAGTTCTGGGCTCTCTAGACTGTGCAACAAATCTCATTGGTTGTCCCAATGAGCAGGGATGCACATTTCCTTTGGAGCTTTAAAAAAACTTCAGGAAAAGCCGCAAAGGCTTTTCTGTCTGAGTATTTGGAATTTTTGCCCCCCCCCTTCTGAATATGTCGAATTGCCACAGGATCCCATTGGGACAAAATGTATTCTCTTCAAATTCTATGAGAAGTATTTGCACTGTTTAGACAAGCCCTGAGATTTATATGTTAATCCAAAAAACTGTTAAAGGTAGATTTTGTAAGGTTACTTGAAATGTTTCTGTTGGGCATTATGAATAAATATGGACTACTTCAATACATGACAACAGCAGCAAGAATATTGTTTGCTCATATTTGGAAACAGACTGAAGCACTGACAATGGAAGAATGGATTGTTAAGGTTGTAGAGTTAGCCCAAATGGCCAAATTAATTTAGGTTCTAAAGGATAAGCCAACTGAAAGCTTTTTGAAAGATTAGAATCCACTTATGGACTTTCTAAGCAATAAGAAATCTGACAATGTAATAATCTGTGGTTATGGTTATTAGCAATACTAGTAGGATTATTTAGTTGAATCTGTAATGGTAGTAAAATACTGTGGGTTTTTTGTATTTTACTTTTCTTTATAGTCAGGATTGGGGCCACAGTCCTACTGTTTTAGTTATATGTCTTTTTTTCTTTCTTTTCTTTTTCTTCTCCCCATTTCTTTAATTTTCTGAATGGTTATTACTTGGTTGTAGATTAGATTGTTAGTAGTAAAATCAATCAATAAGTAAAAAAAACACAAAAAGAGAAATAAAGGGGTCCTAGAACAAATCACATCCCAACATTCACTAGATGCAAAATTATTAAATGGAGTCTATCCTCAGATGCACAACTTAACACAGTGAGGGGGGGTTGAATGTGTCAGAGAAGCTGAGAGTAATACTGTGAGGATACTAGACTATCAAATGTCAAGACTTCTAGTAGGGTCACCCAAACTGGAATGCTTGGAAACACCAGACTAAGATGCTGTATATCTATTCTTTTCAAAGAGTTAATAGCTACATCAACAGAAGAAAACTGATCATTCCAATAGTGTAGGTGGTGGAGAGGTTTCAGCAGGGAAGTTACTGGGCAGCAGAAGTAGTGGGCAGTGATACTGGTAGAGGGTCTCTCAGAGACAATAGCAATGGCACTAGTTTCACTAACTCCTGTGAGTATTATGCAGAACATGGCACTGGTAAACCACTCCTGAATGCCTTTTACCTCCAAACCTATCGAAAATTAAGTAAGAGATATGACTGGAAGATGGGATTGCCCAGTTCAGAAGTCAGTCAACCAGCTACATAAAAATAACACTGTGTCTTATAATGCAATTGGGCTCAAGTCAAAAAGACAGTTGCTGATGTGCTCATATGTGAAAGGAAAGTTGGAAGCTGCACAATACATTTAATAGAATGTGAGAAGCATGAAATCAGGGGAAGTCAGAAACTGTAAAACAAGAGATGAAACATATAAACATAGCAATACTTGAGCTGAGCAAACTAGTGGAGAGAATGGAATGTTTTCAGTTAGTTACATAGTGTTTTATTCTGGAAATGGCAAGCTAAAAGGAAACAGAGTGGCATTAATAATGAGGGAAGATGTAGCAAAAGCATTCAGGGATATAATGCAAAGCCTGACCAAATAATATCAATAAGATGGAATGGAAAACCTATCAATAGAACCATAATTCACAATTATACTCCAACTAGAGAGGCAAAAGAGGAAGAAACCAAAACATCATGAGCAGGTGTCCAGGAAGTAATTGAGCACACATTGAAATAGGACATGTTGATGATCACAGATGACTAGAATTCAAAATATGAGAATTAAACATTGTTGGAGACATTCTCCTGGGATCACGAAATGGAAGCAGGAGAGAGATTTACAAAACAATAATAATTGTGAAGGCAACAGTTGGTTTGTTACAAACACAGCTATATACATGGACAACGCTGTATGGCCAATATGGAAATCAAATGGACCACATATAGTAGGACCTCCATATCCACAGGGGATTGGTTCTGGAGGGCCCCACAGATACCGAAACCATGGATAACAGCGAACACCATTGAAAATAATGGGACTTCCAGTTTAAAATACCATAGTGTTGCCTTGGATGACCCAGAAAATGTCTAGAGAGATGCCTCTCTAGGCCTTTTCTAGGAAGACTCTATGGTAGGTGTACTGTTTTGTGTCCCATGGATAACTGAAACTGCATATATTGGTTCCGTGGATACGGGAATCCTACTGTAATTGGAAGAAGGATACTGAGATACTCTATTGTGTCTGTAAAAACAACAAGAAGAGTGGATTGTTGCAGGGATCATTTACAGTAAGGCTAAGGAAGAACATTAATTGCATCACAGTGCCAAAATACAATGTAAAGACTATTTCTATAGAATTTAGTGGGCCATGAACAAGACAAACTGTGGACTGGATCCAGGAACATTATGATGTAAGAACACAAAAAGACTATCTGTAACCAAAAGGAAAGAAATGTCTCATTGGATAACTCTTCAAACAATTGACAATAGATGAAAAACAAAAAGGAAAAGTGACAGGAATAGGGTCAAAATCCTTAATGTAACTCTTTCATTACTTGTGTTTTGGGCAAAAAACCTATTACAATAATCAATGCAAAAAAAGATAGAAGACAGCAATAAAGGTATAACAAGATACTTCTTCCACAAGATCTGAGAAATCAAAAGGAAATTCAAAGCAAGAGTAGGGTTGCTATATAACCAACAGAGAAACATATTATATGATCAGGACAAAATAAAATAAAATAAAGTGGAAGCAACACACTGAAGGGCATAGAAGAATGATACATTTCTTCAAAGTACAATATTGTCAAAAATTGTGGAAACTACAGTTTTAGGAAGTGATGTGGAAGGGGCTTCTCCAAGCACTTGGAAGAAATAAATCACCAGGAACAGATGGCATACCATTAGAGCTGTTTGAAGCTCCAGAGACAGAATCCATTTATTTATTCATTCATTCATTTATTTATTAAATCCAACATATATGGAAAAGAAAACAATGGGTTACAGACTGGAAATGCTCTATATACAGTCTGGTCTCCAAGAAAGAGGACACTAGAGATTGTAGTAACCATGGCACTAATCACCCATACATGCAGTGACTTGAAATTTTATAATGAAGACTTAATATATATGGAGTGGGAAAAGAATAGACACTAGATATCAAAGTGCTAACTTATATTGGATAATGAAGTACATAAAAATTCCAGAACAAAATCAGCATTTATAGATTATAGAACAGTCTTTTGTTGTGTTAATCTTGAAAATCTATGTATCGATCTTTTTTTAAAAAATGATAGTACCACAACCTTTTATTGTCCTGAGGTATACCCTGTACTCTGGTGAACAGGTCACTGTCAGGACATAATATGATGCAAGAGAATGGCTTCCAATTGGCAAGGGGTTCAGACAAGGCTACATTTTATCATCCTATCTCTTTCATTTAAACTCAGAACATATCATAAGGAAAGCAGGATTAGGAAGGAGGTATGAATATGAAGAGAAATAAATATCAGTAATTTAAAATATGCAGAAAATAGCAGACTTGGAAAAAATACTTATGAAACTTAAGAAAGTGCAAAGCAGGTTTACAACTGAATATTAAGAAAAATAATGGCCACAGAAGATGAGCGATGAAGACATTAAAACTCATTTAAACTCTGGTGCTGGAGAAGAGTTTGATGAATACCATGGACCACCAAAAAGATAAATAAATGGGTCTGAGAATAGACCAAGCCTGGACTCTCACTAGAAATCAAAATGACTAAACTGAGCTTATTGTACTTTGGACATACCATGAAATCGCACGACTCTTTGAAAAAGACAGTAATGTTCAGTAAAGTTGCAGGCAGTAAGATTCAATCCTAGAATCCACAGTGCTGCGATCCAAGACCTGAGCAGGGACATTAATAACTGGATCTTTTGGAGACCTCTCTTGCATAGGGTCACCATAAATCAAGGTCAACTTGATGGCACATAACAACAACAAATGGTCCTAACTGTACAGGTCATTGTACTGAACTGCATAAAACTTACTCCATCCAAGATAAGCCATTCTCCAAGTCTCAGGTGGTTAGATAACTTGTTTGTTTTTTCTTACTTATTTATTGAAATATTTATATCCTCCTCCATATTAAAAGATCTTAGGGCAAGGACACAGGCAACAAGTTTTTTTTAAAAGATTTTTAAACCATGCAACTATTTAAGATGTTTGTAAACTTGACATTTACAACTTGACATCTGTACACTCAACCTAACATTTTACTCATCAGTTACCCTGTTGTAATCATCCTGACCTCACTGACATTAGAGTAGCATAAATCTGAGCAAATGCATTTAGACACATTTAGGCCTTGCTTCAGTAGAGGTTAGGCTCAATGCTCCATGGAAACAGAATCACAGAATCTTAATAAAAGTAATGTTTGATGAGATTAGTGGTTTAATGATGTTTAAACTTTTGTACCATTGTTTTTGCTATTTTGTTTTAAGTTATAATGTAAGCTACTTTGAGTCCCATTTTGGGAGAAAGGTGGGATATGAATTAAATACCTAAGAGATTAGAAGGAGGATTCAAAGGAAGGCAACAGTTTATGTGTTTTAAGAGGGCTGTCTGTGCATGTGGGACAACAAAGGAAACAAAATTTCATGCTGAAATAAGCTACTTTTGTGGATTATATTACACTAAATTGAACCAATTATATTGCAAAACCATAATATATTGTTGTATATCAACTTATGTTTATAATTAGATATATTAACAAACTAGTTACATAAGACAACAAAAGAGAACAGCTTGAACTCTAAACGCCTAAGAAAGGTAGGAGATGATATATATAAATAAACATAAACGTGACTGAACAGGAGAAATGTAAATTTAAACAGAAATTAAAATAGTGTTCAATATATATAGGTACCACTTCAATATGTACTTGAAGACTGGTCAAGTGCAAATTTGAATACGAACCTGCAATTTTGCTTAGCATTTGCTGTTCATCCTCTGACATTTTAACATAGACCACTTGGTTGTTAAATTGGCCAATCCCATGAAATGTCATGCTAAAGAGTTTCCCCTGCAATAGAGTTTGCACTTTGGCCTTGCTGTGCTCTAGAGCAGAAACAGCCCTTGAAATGAATGAAACACAGTAATAAACACAAAGTCAGGAGTCAAGCAGCTATGAAACTAATACTATGATCATGATGGATTTTAAGGATGTCTGCTCGGAAAACTGTAAGAGGTTTATTGTTCAATGAACGTAAGAGAATACATCTGAGAGATTTATATATGCATTACATTATCTTCATGCCTTACCTTACGTATGTTTACTTTAGACTGTCTCACTGATGAATTTCGGTTCCTTTAAATTGTTTAGTATGTTTAGTATTAGCCTCTGAATCACAACAAGCTGAAATTACCTATTGTCACATATCTAATATCATAAATATATTTCCTATATCAAAACATGTGCTTCTGTTAAGGTTAGAATGCCCTTATATGTTCATAGAAAAATTAATCAGTCTTCTTGCAGTGTAAGAAAAACTATACAGTATTAGAGTGCACTTGTTCAATGGCTTTGTATCACAATGTTTTATTCACCATTACACCAGAACAAATCAATTACCCAATTAAATGTGACTGATCATTCATTATCTGTTACACCACAAGGCTTACAAAGGTGTTTCATTTTTTGAGGTTACTTTTGTGTCAGGCAAGAAAGGAAAAAAGGTGGTGAGTGGGGAGGAAAACATATTAGACTTGAAATTCAACTCAATACTTTTACCAAACTCTTATCAGGAAGTCATAAGGTACAAAAAAGTAAAATATATTTGAAACAATGTATTTTAAATAACTCATATATAAAATTATAAAGAATATAAAATACTAAGAAATATTTGGCATTTTATGGTGCCTTGCAGAGCTCCATTTAGTTCTTTACATGTACACTTAGATAGAACAGCATTTTTTCCTTACAATATATACGTTAGATTTACAACAGGTTTTTACTGCTTGGTTTTACTGAGCCAAGAATTCTCCTGTTCATGTTCTAGTCATTTCAGCTGGATTGTATCCCTGGACAGGAATACATGTTGATGGTTCCATGTTTTTAAACCTATTGTCTGCAACGAGCTAGTGTGGATAAAGCAGGAAGTATCTTTAAACTTTTTTCTTTTTTTATTTCCATATTTTTAATTCAATATTAATATTAAAATACTGTAGACATAACATGTAATACAAAATGTAGAGGAGAACAAAGAAAGGAAAAAAAACTTTTCTTTTAAATTTTTCTGTGTTCTACACACTGGTGAGATACTTAGCTTTAAAGTATGCTTCTTCACCAATGTTGTTTGAAGCCACTTTTTCTACATAAAAATCAGTGGAATGCAGCTTTACTTTGCTAGATTTTGCAGTTCTGTACCATCCACACAACTTGGCAATTTCAAAACTACTCTGGGGAGATGAGGACTTGTTAGTATATTGGAACATGGTATGGACTGAAATGTGGAACCAGCAAAGTATCACATCTTTTCTTTTTGCATTTTAATTAATGGCATTTCTCAGTCACCAAATTGGGCAGAAGTTATTTACTCATTTTTTTTTATAGGAATAAGCTCATAGGCAACAAACTTACTGGTTTGATTGCCCTAACAGATGACCTATGCTGGAAGAAGGAAAGGTCGGTGTAATGGTGCTAAATCTCATAGGCTTTGCAGTAGGCTTCAGGGCCACTGAGTATGGTACCCTTCTGGTAGGTTGTCTCAGATGGGAACCAGAGACTTTTTCCCTTCTACTTACAGGGGCTTGTTCCAACACATGGAACTGGATATTCTGCTCTGTATTGGGGTTAGCATCTTCTGAAGGTCCTTTGAAGGCTGCATCCTCTCTCTGACATCTTCCACTTCCCAAAATTTTAGGTTCCAATAGAACCCCCTGTGGTGCTTAGCTAGTCCTAGAAAGGTAATTTCATCCCACCATCACCGTGTGTGTGTTTTGGGGTGGGCTTTTCTAGAAACAAGAAGTGGCTGTCTAGGTCGCTATGGGATGCTGGGAGGGCTGCACTATGAGCCACATGAGCCACACTGTATCAAGCTATGGAGTTCATCCAAGGACTGCAGTACACTGATAACATATGCCTACTCAGCAATAAATATCACTGAACTCAATGGTACTTGCACTAAAGGAAGCATGCTTAAGATTTTATCCCAGTTCTACTTCTCCACATCTGAATCAGGTGCAGCAGTAGAAATGCTGAGTTGCTATCTTACAATAATGAGGCTGGTAAACAAATTTAACTTAGATAATGGGGAGATGCACTTTTAATGATGCCCTTTTAATGAACCGTCAACTTTTCTTGATATATTTATTTGTTAATTCACTATTTTATTTGTTTATTTATTTGTTTTTTGTTTGTTTAATTGAAGTTGTGTCTTCTCGCAATAACAGCTGAAACCACATTCTTGCAAAATTGTGGAAGAAAGAGGGAAAAACATGTTAAGGCACATGCACAGGCCAAACAAGTATTACAATAGCACAAGCTTCAATCCCATTTGTAAAATGCTAGTAAGTGGTCATGCAATGTTCCATAAGTGGTAGTATTGCATGATTGTACCAAAGTGTAATAATTAATGTAATAATGCCACCACACTTTTGCTATCCTCAGTTGTGGAATTACAGCATTTTTACACACTCGTGTGATAAAGTCCATAGATAATGGGAAGATGCACTTCTGAGTGGTTCTTTTTGCCTGAGGTAGTAGGGTTCAAACTATTGCAAACTGGATTATACTTTCAATTTGGGGCTGTTCCTAATTCCGGCTTTGCCACCAGTGGACCTAAGGGGTCTTTGCAGAACTGAGTGCATTCCACAATACACTGGCTATTGTTATCAATGATCAAATTACTCACATTAGACTGCATTGCTTTGACCATGAGGTTTTCTTTGCATAAAACTGCAGGTAGTTCAAATTCAGCCACTGGATTGCTAACTGCCACTTGGTGTTTCCAATATATATTTCTAGTGCTCAAAGTGCAGCACAATTCACTTCTGAAGTGCTTGGCTTTAAAGGTTTAACCAGCTTGGAATCTGGATCCTCAAAGAACTATTCCCTCCATTCTTTGAAAATCACACACAATTATTGTGATAGTTGTACAGCAGATAAAGGTTTTTAACATACAGATGAGTTGCACTGAGGCTCCTCATTTAAAGCTTTTGTGCCTTGGGCAAAGTACAGGGGTCAGATGTACTATTTATAGACAAATTGCTCCCATTCCCTACCAGATGGCAGGCCATCTTTAAGTCAAAGCAAGCTACAGAGTTGTTTTTCATTCAAGCTCCACATAAATGTTGCTCTCAGCTGTTGTATTTGTTGTCATGACCAACTGCTTTATGTAGAGCCCAAGAACTCAGACATATATCTTCAGCAAGACAGCCATGGTAAGACTAGAATAAAAAATGATGGCTGCTATTCTGAAATAAAATGGTATTGTTGAAGCCAATAATCAATTTATTTAAATTCTCTTACCTTTTCACATCGTCATCTGTTCTCAAATGAGCTACAATAATGGTAAGATGCATAGTTTGGACTGGAACCAATGCTCTCAACAAGTTAGGCTCTTTAGTGAATATAAGCTCTTGGACATCTTCAATTGTATCTAAAATCTGAAATAAAGAGGGTTTTTTCCCAAGTTAATACTTGCACCCATTTTAAAGATTTAATAATAGTTTCTTATTTAGCTTCTTGATTGTTCCATAAGCTTTTTAGGTTCTTCAGTGAATAGATGGGTACATGCATATCTAGGTACATGCATATAGGACTCTTTCAATAGTGCTCAAGAACTGTTTGATCAAACCTCCAGAAAGAGATAGATCACGTTGCTTCACAATGAAAATAATTCTAAATTATTCAGCATTTTTTTTAAAAAAAGAGTTTAGCACAAAATATTTGCCAGGATAAAATGTGGTTATTCCGTTCATGGAAATAGGTGGGTGATACCTTTTCCCCACCACAGCCCCAGCAACCCCTGCTCTGGAAAGCTGGGAAACCTTTCAGAGCTGGCGTCTTGGATGCATGAAAGGCTGCGGAGAAGAGGAGGGGAAAGGAAAGCTCATCTTCACCAGTGATCAGATACCAGCATGATGTTGAATGAAAGCCTTTGGGGTCATGGAAATAGGCTAAATTGGGGAAGTTATTTTAGTTTTGAATTAAATAAAATTATCTAGAGGGAAAATAACTTACTGTGCAACTTTGGACTTCACAATGGTGTATTTTTTTTTTTTTTATGCTGACAGGATGCAGAAAGCATCTCCAACTTTGTCTGAAGCCCAGTATTACAATCAAATGCTTTCTTCAATTTTTTTAAAAAATGTATCATCTATGCTCTGAAGAGCTAGCATCTATTTATGCTAGTTCAGAATCTTTAGTTTCACTCTGGGTGCAAAACTAAGAGATGTGAGCAAGTATTAACATGATCTTTATGCCGTTGTCAATTGTTAACGGACTGTGAAAATGGAATCATATTTTCATAATTAATCATGTGCTATTTTCTGATTACCAGAAAAAAAACTGGTGCCTTTTCCCAAGTGAGAAACTGTAATTGCAAATAAATCCGTTCAGATGACTAAATTTGCCATTCTTAAAGACACTGTTTCTATTGAGCTGTATTGCTCACTTTTAGCTTTTTGGAGTTGAAAAGCTGCAGGGAAAAATTATTCCTTTTGAAAGATCTTTAATAGTGCATTTAGGATTAAGATGAATGAATTTAAACAGAAGAAAGAATATCCCACTGGACAGGAGTTTTAACATACAGTGGAAATAAGTTATAACTTGGTGGTGGCATTATTTTATTCACTAATAGAACCAAGTACACTGGAGAACCAGAGGTAGCCCTTAAATACTTCCCATACTTTAAATAAAACATACTTATCTTCCACTAGGGTCATGCAGGTTGACCAAAACTGTCATCATAATTCTGTATTTACAAAGGCTATTGGATTTAATATCTTTAAATGCTGGATTAATCAACTATTTTATTAATCAACAAGGGCAAATTTTAATTGACGGAGCTGTGATTTAAAGGCAATCTTGTTTATATCTGAAATAATATTTTATTCTGGTAAATTACTGTAAAATGAAATGAAAAAGAATAAAGGCTGTGTGTTTCTGCCCCCACCACCGTATGTGCGGAGGATATGTTTGTTCCAAGACTTACCATGAATACTTGAAACCATGGATAATAGCAAACCCCATAGAATCATGCTGGAGGACACAAAAAATGCCTAGAGATTTGGCCTCTCTAGGCATCTCCAGTGCACCTCTATGGTAACTTCCAGTGGAAGATATCGTGGAGGCATATTGGAGGACCTAGGAAATGTCTAGAGACACCATCTTTTTTTGGATGACAGATAATTGAAACCATGGACACTGGTCCCACACATACAGAGGGGATTGACCTGTATTTGGGCTTTCCTTCCAAGAAGAACAAGCAATTTTATTGGCTAAGATTGACTGCTTACCTGGCAGGTAATTCCACAGAACTCCATGTTGTTTACTTCTATGTAAATATACCTAGCCTTGCACTATAAACTGTCTTTTCTTCCATTTTGTCAAAGATGTTAAAAGCCATATATTTCAAGAATGTGGTAATTGGCAGAATCAATAAATTCTATGACTTAATCATTTTGATAAAAAATGACAATGAACTGAGTGGAAATTATTTAAACTAAGTATGGATAATCTTAATTGTTAATGTATTTCATAGCAATTTATTTCAGTGACGATCCTTTTTGTTAAACAAAAAATATATACCTGAAAAAATAACATTATATACTGATAACATTAATGTATACCTGAAACTGAATTTCAGGAGATTATCGGATGGGCCCGTAAAACCCTTCCTTATCCCGGTACCACCCACCCACCCCATTCCTGTCCCTGTTCCACTTTACAGAAAAAGTTTTCATACACTTACCCTAATTCTGAGAGAGAAACTTCTCCCACTTTCCTTGGCTGGCTGGGAGTGAATGCAGCTGTCACAAAGCTGCATTCACATCCTGTAAAGCAAATCCTGCCCATTCTCGCGAGAGAACGGTGCATGGGAAATTTAAAAATTAAAAGAGAAAGAAACATCAAAAGTAAAAAACAAGCCCCAAAACACACTTAAAAAAAAATCCCAAGTAACCTGGGGAGGGTTTAAAAAAAGGGTGTCACTTACCTCCTCATCCTGATCACACCTCACAGGGACCTCCAGTGACATCACAGTGATGCTGGCATTGCACCAGCAGAATGGGGCTCCGTTTCAGACGCCCATGATTCTGTTACTGAAACAGGATGGGCTTCTTATTAACGGTGTTTCCCGAGAAAACACAAGGACAGAGTGGGGACAGCACAGAGGGAGAATGAGAGAAGGTAGACATTGTCTGAAAGGTATATCCTTTCGTGACCCTGTTGCGTCCCTATCCCAGATTAAAAAGCCAGTCTGATAATCTCCATAGTTATAGCTGAAATGAATTCATATCTGAACCTGAAATAAATGTATTCCTGAATTAATGTATACATCAACTGATTATACTAATCTGCACCTGAATTAAATAACTTGATTAAGACTTCAACTATTTTGTAAAACTGCACAAGGATATAGATTGTACCACATATAGTTGGAATTGTAGTTATGATACATACAGTCTTAGCTGCTTTGAGAAAAGCATAAAACTTTCATGAATACAATTTTCATGCATATAATTTCTTTCTCCCTCCCTACAGGGAATGCTGCAACTTCAAAAGCAGGGTACCACTTCCAGTTTACTTTATTCCCTTTTAATCTGCCATTGTTCATGGTTCCTTGTCATCCAGCATACTTCATTTGAAAGAGGGAAAATGGAGCACCACATCGTGAAAAGTACCCCAGAGAATCCTTATTCCTCTGGAAGAAATCAATAACTTGCTGTCTGCAAACCACCTCCAATGGAATAGTTCTGCAGCATTGTTAATGGGTCTTCGGGGAGGGCACTCTACAAGAATTACAAGTTTTACAATGTTTTATCTTTTGTTTTCAACTTCAGGAATAAGAAAGGAAGACACACACTTAAATTATACACAAGTAAATTTTAGGAATGCATATTTCCAGTGTCATTCATAATATATTTCACTTATTAATAAAACATATTAAAAATTACAACATTTCCTAAAATACATATTCATTTAATTAATAAACACATTTTCTGTTTCACATTAGTCTTGTTGTATTGCATTTTCTACAACAACAATACAGTATATTATTTTATTCGGTTTCTCCATTTCCACCATAAAGATATTTTAATATATTTTATTGAGTTTATAACATACACTATAAAAAAAAATTATAAAATCGGAATCTATAATCTCACTAATGATCCATCTTCTTCATGTATATATTCATTTACGGTATCTTCTCTCATATCATACACACTAGTCCAATTGCCAACTTCCTTCTGGAAAACACTTGTTATTCCATAAATCATACCCATCATATTTCTTCTTTTACTTTTAATTGGTAATTCTAACATCGATGCTGTGAAACTCTTTAAGCAAACATAAACATGTTTATCTAATCTTTAAATGTCAGCTTCTATCCATAAACCCAACTATCGCTAGCTCTCCCCCCATATTGTATATCTTATTACTATATCCCAGTCTCTTTTGAAATTTCCCATCCTCCTTTCTCTCTGTAGGCAAGTCAGTTTATCAATCTAGCCAAATCATATAATTTCAATATCCACTCTTCCATTGATGGGATTGAACTCTTTTTCTGTTTCCACCATAAAGGTATTTTAAATGTTCAAAAACCAGAGGATTTTTTTTTGAAGTCTCACTTGATTATGATATGCTGAGATTGCTCCTTCACCATAGAATTTTGAAATAAATCTTCCTCATGTTATCAAAAGATCTATAAATGATATGGCAAGATGCCTCAACATAGTTTCTATATTTGATTTTTTTTAAAAATGTATTGGGGCAAGATTGTAAGGTTATTGCTGTTGTGGTTGTGGTTGTGGTTGGGTGAGCCTATCACAGGGTTTTCTTGGCAAGATTTGTTCAAGGGGGATTACCATTGCCTCCCTCTGAGGCTGAGAGATTGTGACTTGCCCAAAGTCACCCAGTGGGTTTCCATGGCCAAGCATTGGTTTGAACCCTGGCCTCCAGAATTGTAGGAGATTATCAGAGGCTTCAAAAACCCCAGCAGGAGCATGCAATGACAACATCACGGTACCAGGAATGGGTCCTGGGTTTGTACAACATTGTCATCCTCTCATGCTGCCTCCGTGCAGACTCTGCAGACAAGTCATCACTTTTCATTAATCTGAGTGAATGTAAGACAGTTTTAATGTTCCTGTTTCCATATAACTAGCTGTATTCATGTACTACAGCAGAACCAAACAAAACAGGAAAAGAGTGTTTTGGCACCTTAAGAGGCTAAGGACATTATCAGACAGGGACCAAATATAGCGTACCCATCTTGACTTCTAAATACCACCCCGCTCCCGTCCCTGTAACTGAATATTTCCCCCCCCCCAGACATCTACCTTTTTTGCAGTTTTAAAAGTCCTCCCCTCCCCTTGACAGCCTAGCCATGAATGGAGCTCTCACAGAGAGCCATTTACTTCCTTATTTGAAATCCCAGGCTGTTCTAGTGAGAAAACAAGTGCGTGGCAAATTTTTAAAAAAGTAAAGGAAAGAGTTTTAAATGACAGCAAGCAGAAAAAAAGGGAAAAAAAATCCTAGTAACCCCAGGGTGTGTGTGGAGGCTGTCACTTACCTGGATGTCCTGATTGGCACTGGAAGTGTTCAGCATGGACCTTCCAGAGAGGCCAGCATCGCGTAGGAAATTTAAAAATAAAACAAAAAATAAACTTCAAAAAATTAAACCAAGTACCTAAACACGCTTAAAAAAAAAAAATCCAAGTAAACAGAGGAGGGTACAAAAAAGGCTGTCACTTACCTGGATGTCCTGTTCACCATCGTAAGTGTTCGGCATGGACCTCCCAGATTGCTCCACAGGAATGGGGTGCCTTTTCACAAGCCCATGATTCTGTTACTGAAATGGAACGGGCAATCTATTGATGACTTTTGCCCGTCAACAACAAAAAAACAGAACTGAATGGAGGCAGCACGGGAGCATACCAGGACAGGGACAGCAACATCTGAAAAAGAAGCCCTTCCTCGATCCTGTGGCGTCCCTGTCCCTGATTGTTAAACCCATCTGATAATCTCCTAAGAAATTTATTATGGCATAAGCTTCTATGGGCTAGAGTCCACTTGATCAGTTGCATGATATGGTATTCTAAGTAGGGAAAATAGAAGTAGTAATAGCAGCGAAAGATAAGTATCTGCCAACTTAAGATGGCACTTCGGACTTTTTCAGATATCAGTTTACCACGGAAGAAGGCTCGTAACACTTGTGAGGCTGCTGCGCAGCAGGGGGCCCGTTTCGCACGACGCTATCCCCCTGCCGTGAGAGATCGGAGGCAGCCGCACCATATGTGGCCATTTTTTACTCATGGAAGTTGCCCGTGAATAAGAAATGGCCAAATATGGTGCAGCTGCCTCCGATCTCTCACAGCAGAGGGACAGTGTCGTCCAAAACAGGCCCTCTGCCGCGCAGCAACCTCATGAGTGTTACGAGCCTTCTTCTGCAGTAAATCGACATCTGAAAAAGTCCATAGTGTATTATGATGAAGTCATCTCCAGCCCAGGAAAACATATGCCAAAATGCATACAAGAGTTTTTATTGTCTATGTTACCATCAGCTATTTTAATTAACTGATACATATCTTCATTAACAACTTTAAGCAGTAAGGGGGAAAAGACAATAAAAATTAGACTTGGGGGGAGTATTTTTTCCAAGTAATAATAATTAGTGCCTTGTATAAATTGGAATGGGAGAGCAATAATAAATGCCTGATAATATCGGTCTTATAGAGGCCTATATTGAGTGTAATTTACATGCAATGTCAGCAATCTAGACTTCCTAAAATCAGACTGCAACTAAAAATGTAGTAAACAAAGTAGTACAGACTTACACATTACTGGGGAACGTGAACAGGGTCATGAATTTTTACAAAATATTGTCTATTTCAGCTTTTTTCCCTGCCTTGTGGGTGACCAGATTCAGCCACACATGATTGATAATGAAGGCTGTTCATCTTCTTAACTACAAACCAAGTTGTAATCAGGATTGGAGGTTCTTTTATTCTATTTTTTTCTACATCCATATCACAATGCTCCATTATTGAAGTACATGCCACCTACCTGCTCACTTGTTATTGGGATTGCAACAAAATAATTAGGCAGATCCTTCCTATACTTCTTGGATCCTGTTGGTTCTTCATGAGCCTTCTCTTCAGCTATCACCACAGGCACTCCTGTGTCTGAACTAAGTTGCTGTTGACCAGTGGCATGCCCATCAGTACTTCCTCTTTCTTGTTGCAGATTGTTGACAGTTTCTTTAAAGTCTTCCTCAGTTGAACTCAACAGACACATATGTACCATTTTGGTTGGTTCTGCATCTTGGCTGTTATGCAATTTATTTTCAAATGCCATCCCCTCTGATGTATTTTCTCTTTCATCTGTTTCTCGAAACTCTGGTACTTCTAGCAGCCCTATTCTTGAGTTCCAGCTATCCTGCTGCAGCAAACTTTCCTTCACCACTGAATCATTTGCATCTTCTTGAAGAAGCTTTGATTCTATCATGTTTGTCTCTCCACAATCTTGTTGCTGCTGCTCCACTTCAGCACCTATGACCCCTTCCTTCCTCTGGGACTGTGAGGGATCTTGGTTTCTGTGAAGATTATCCTCATACATGTCGGAGGCTTGACAATGGACATTCTTGTGTGAAACATTTCCTTGACTCTTTGGCTGTACCTCAGCAGTGACACATGGACCTGGTATCTCCTTTTCTGAAGTCTGCTGTTGCACCTTTATAAAGGTACATAATAGCTCTTCAGCTTTGTTCCACTCTTTCTGCACTTCAACAGTAACACGTGGAGTATTTTGTCCTTGTTGTACATGTACAGTCACCTCTGAATTCCCTCCTCCTTCAGCCCACTGCTGCTGAACAGTCACTGTCACACACTGTATACCAGCTGTATTCCCCGCTTGAACATGAACCATCACAGATGGCACTTTTACTTCTTTGGTTTGTTCCATCTGGGTTTCCACTGCCACACAGATGTAGGCTTTACTTTGACCTGTTGTCCATATCATTCCATCATTTGCTGACCTTCACATGGCTGCTTTGACCACCTTCCATTCCCATAATTTTCTTTACACAGTAATAGCTACTGTTAATTTGCCTCCTTTGGTTTACAACAACAGTGTTTTCCCTTCAAAATAAGTTACTCATCCAAAGTTTCTTCCCTCTTTTTCTAGACCTGAAATCAGTTTGGTAAGAAATTAGATGAGATTAAGAGAATAACAGTTGCTAATACCAAACACCAAAAATCCATCTAATTATGTATCTGCAAGATATAACTGAGAAATGGATGAACTCAAGGAAATACAGTACTAGCATTAGGTCAAAAGGACTCTAGTGCTCCACTACCACTGGTTGCCCATAGGCAGAATGGCTATTTGTCCTGCTTTGTAGGAGATAGTATTCAATCTGAAGACATTCTCTAGAAGAGGGGTCAGAATTGTGTGGCCTTCCATTTGATGTTGGACTGCAACTTCCAGCATTCCTCATGACTGATTGCTGGCTAGGGCTGCTGGGACCTCCAGCAACATATGGAGGGCTACATATTTCCTACTCCAATCTAAATAATAGTAATTATTTGTAAAATTGCATCTTTGGATATATATTAGCATACTCAAATGTGTCTTCTGTTTTGGTAAAGCTTTTTCTCTTTTTGGTAATGCAGAAATGGCCATCCTATTCACAAGTAGTCTCCATATCACAAGCATTTGGGTGCTGGAATAGAATAGAATGGAATAGAAAATGTAGGTCAACATTTTACAGAACCAGGCAGGCAAGATGCAAATGCAAAATCAATGAAAATTACCAACTCTACAATAAATACAAGACAAACATTAGTTGCTGCATCCTCCACCTTCAATGTTGACCCAGTATAAGGCTTCAAGACACAGGTCCTATAAAGAAAAGTCACAGACGATGCTACAAAGATTACAGTGTAGAAGAGAAAGCATGTAATTTAGCATGACACTTACTTTCAAATATTTTTCTGTTGTCAGCTTCAAGAAAGGGAAGCTCTGCCAGGTCTGTACTTTTCTCATTCCCTGAGCCATAACATATGAGAGAGACAAAATATAAGGAACATCAGAAAATAAGGAAAACCATGAAACTAAACTGGTGATTTAATTAAATTTGGTAAGATTATCACAAAATAAGAACCTTACAAGTATCGGTACAAGACAGGGCTATTTAGCCAGTATTAGCCAACTAATACTTGCTGTAGTGGTTTGAGTGTTGGAGTAGGCTTGGGGAACAAGGGGTCAAATCCTCACTCAGACATCAAAACACACTGGTTGACTTTTTGAAAGTGTCACTCTCTTAGCCTCAGAGGAAGGCAATGGCAACCCTCTGAATAAATCTTGCCAAGTAACTCCTGTGAAAAGGTCACCATAATTTGGAATCAACATGAAGGCACATAACAACAAAATTTGGACAATAGCTTGCAAAATCTTTCAGCTACCATGACCACTACTTATATCGGCTGATACATTCTGGGACTTATAGGCCCCAATGTAATCTTCCCAAGTTTTCATTAGCATTAGGACCATTTGCAGTTACAAAATATTTCCAGTTATACAAGAATTCCAGATGTAATAATGGGTAGATCTAATCAATTATGTAAATATGTATACAGATGATACTGGTCTAGCAATAACTAAGCCGTTTTAAGACATTAAAAGAAAAGATTGTCCTTTAAAGGGTTCTCATTCAGCTTAAAAGAGTCAAATATCTAAGGATAAATTTCTTTTTTAAAATGTAGTTCAGCATGTCTTACATTATCCAATATTACCAAAGCAGGAGTAGAAGAAAGATGCTCTTCGAGGAGATTTTCACATCGGCTATATATCCCGTGGCAGGAACGGAACAGGGTCGGGAATGGTTTTCCCTTTTGGATGATGTCCAGCCTGTTCCGTTCCTACATTGTGCCTGTTCTGTTTTCTCCCAGTGATATAGTATTCACGGGGAGAAGTCCTCAATAAGCACCCAGTTCCATTTCTGTTACAGAATCATGGGTGTGTGAATCGGATCCCGTTCCTGTTCTGGAATGACAGGGATGGGGGAGGAGCTTCATGGCAGGCACTTCCTGCCACAATTTGGGCAGCCAGGTAAGTGCCACCCTTCCTGCCCCCCTTCCTGAGTTACTTGAATTTTTTAAAAAATTATTCCTTCTTTTGACAGCTGGGGGGTTTAATTTGAATTTCCCTCCTGTTCGTTCTCTTGCGAGAACAAGCAGGAGTTCCCCTGGCCGGTCGTAAAAGCAACATTACGACAGCTGCATTTACAGCCGGCCGGACAAGGAGGGAGGAGGACCGTTCCTGTTCTGGGATGCAGATAAGTGTGTGAACATTTACCTCCATTCCGTTGCAGGAACGGGAGAGGAGGTGGCGGAACAGAATCAGGGCCTTTAGTCCCCGTGTGAAAATCTCCTGAGACTCTTATTTTCAGTGGATATCATCCATCTCTTGTAACATCTGGTTCTGAACTTATACTGCTTTTGGACTATGGCTTAGACATTTGTCTGGCACCTACAACAGCGTATCTAAACACCATCGGCTGTTGTAGGCGCCAGACAAATATTTAAGTCATAGTCCAAAAACAGTATAAGGCTAGTCTAAAATTTTACAAGAGATGGATTATTTCCACGGAAAATTAGTCTCAAATGGCATATTTCTTCTACTCCTACTTTGATAATATTAGATAATATGTTTCATCTAGACTCTTACCAATAATAATTAGATCCAATTGACTAGCTATTTCATATAGGTACTGAGGGCTTATCTACATGAACCAGGATATGCCAGATCCCTGCCAGCATATCCCAAATATGAATCAGTTGCATTCTGCACCCATTACCTGGAAAAACAGGCCAGAGTCCCAATAGAATGGCATCCCATTGCAGCAACAGTAGCTGCTGCTGCCATTTTCCTTGCTCTGCTAAGTCCAGGAAGCTGGCCCACACCATGTGACAAGGCCCCCTGTATGTGACCAGCCTTGGTCACATGCTGCAGACCTGCTGCCTGGATCTAGCAGAGTAAGGGTAATCAGCAGCTAGCGTGATGGGCCAGTTTCCTGGGATGGGCTCCCACAAATACAATGGGCCTAATCCATTTCCTCCCAGTGGAAATGAAATGAACTGGGTATTTTTTTAAATCACTGTATCAGGCCCTATCCTTGATTGCCCCCAACTGAGCCCTGATTCTGGCATGGGGGTCATAAAAACTGCCCAGGGGCAGAACAGAGCAAATGCTCTGCATCGTTTGGACTGCAGGGCTCTCAAAACAGGGCAGAATGGGATAAATAGCCCATGTAGATATGGCCTGAGTATGGAATTACCATGGCTGATTCATTCACATTTCACCAGATTTCACACAATGTTGTCATACATTGGTAATCCCCTTGAGGTTTCCAAATTATTCTTTTGTCTTTTTTGCTTAGTGCAGAAAACTATGAGGGTTTTTTTTTCCAAGACAGAAGGCACACTGCCCAAAGGTATAAATCTCCTGATCATTCTTCTTTCTTCTTCTTCTTTTTTTTTCTTTTATCAGAACTTTGAAAAATTACCACTTTGTATTAGAACTCCCATGCTGTCTGAGGGATTTTGGGATTTGTAATTTAAAAAATTATTTTTACAAACTCTGGCAGATAGTTGAATATAGCACTGATCAGCACATATTTACTATAAACTTTGAGAAGGGCAGCATTTTATTCTAGAAGTTGAAAAAGCTGAAATAGAGATAAATAGAATTTCTGATGTAAGAAATATATTTCCTGTTCCCCTGCCACCTGTTTAAACATTGCTAGCAAGCAGATCACACCTTTCCAGCAAATGTGAGATATTTGATAGCTTCATTATGGTTATTACAAGCCTCATAGCATACCACAGAATTTAAAGGCAACTACTAAAAGGAGATGGATATCTTCACTGCTATATACGATTCTGAAAATTTGGGCCTTGTCTAAATAATACTCCATATATGCCACCTAGAATGAGTCATGTGATAATTACATACCTTAAGCTGAGAAATCCCTTCTAGTTGATAAACCTATATCTATTTATATGGATGGAGGTGCCTCTCCCCTCCCACCACACTAGGAGGCCTATTTAAGCAATTTTGAATTTAATAGGCATCTGGTGGGCATGCAAAACACATAATAGACTTGTCAGAATACCATCATTCTGAGAGCTGCTTTTTCCCAAGCTGGGAGAGTTAAGGGAGTGGGGTCAGAAAACTAGCTCTTAATGGTGTTTTAAATTGCATGTTTCCAGGGCTGAGTTGAATAGTCCCGTGTAAATCAGTGCAATAGGTCACAAAACATATTCCATTTTATTTCCAATTAAAATCAAATATAAGGTTATGTCAGCAATTCTAAAGGCAGAATTTGCCAGAGGAAAGCTTTTTAATTTGGGCTGGTTTATTACCCCCTCAGAATGGCACGGGAGTAATCTGATTTAATGTAAGAGTGGAAACCTGGTATTCAAAATAAGCAAGCAGCTAACCAGCTATACACTAGGTTAATTTAGAATTGGTGAAGTTGATGACCTCCAGTCCTTCATATGTTTTTGCTGGATTGCCAGCATTACAGTGGCCAGGATGAAGTATGGGGATGGGAGGCAAAGGAAAGATGGTGGAGACAAACATAAATGACTGTCAAAGGACTACTAACTGAAGCAAGAGAATTATCTGGGATGAAATTACACCTTGTACACATCCTGTGTCTTATGGGACGATGTTTCAGATAGCCAGAGAACCCAATCCAGGTAGCCTTCTGTATCCATGAGTGACCACATTCAGATTGCAGGAGTACAATATGGGTATATCCACATTGCTGAATTACAGCAGTTCGATACCATTTCAGCTGCAATGGTCCCATAATATAGAATTCTAGGCATTAGAATTCTAGGCATTGTAGTCTGGTGAGTTACTTAGAATTCTCTCCTAGACAGCTCTGTTCTTATAGTGGCAGGGAAGTGGACCAAAGGACTCTTCTATGTGCCTCATTGAATTACAGTTCCCAGAATTTCATAGTTTGGGGCCAGAGCAGGTAGACTGCTATTAAATTGTTGTAACTGTGCCATGTGGACAAACCACTCTCTTCTGATAATAACTGCCAGCATTTATACTCTATCAATTTCCATTCATTTTTTTAAAGTCACATTCACTGGTGAATCTCACCTTGTTCCTTATCTACTTCAGAACATGTACCAAGAGACATAACCAGTATTTAGTACTGCAGTTCCCACTGAACAGCTTTAGGCTGTGATCTCTTGTGTGATCCAAGGTTTCTCTGCTTTTCACAGAATCACCACTGCACACAGAGGAGATTATATGATGTGGCAAAAAACATGGCAAAAGATTACAACAAGAACAAAAACGGGGAACCTTACCAGATGACAACATCCTCCAGCATCCTGGGGGTGTAGCGAAGCCATCAGTAAGGCATCCTTTTTTTTATTTGTGACTTCTCCCCGTCAATGAAAAAGGGAAGCCTCAGTAATGGCAGTGCTACACCCCCGGAATGACTGAAGGATGAGGCATTTGGTAAGGTCTCCCTTTCTGTTCTTTATTGATCTTCTGATGCCATTGGGAACGCGATTTTTTGTCACATTCCCCCACGTCTGATAATCTCCCAGATCTTCTAGCTAACATTGCCAAGGGGTCTGGGAATTATAATCCACACGTGTAATTCCTCCCAAGGAGGCATATCTAGTACAGTCTCTCTCTCTCTCTCTTTCATAAATTAGTAAAGACCATTCCATTCACTTTGGTACAGCTTGTATACATACACACAGATCAACCAGCAGGGACTGTTACCCTAAGAAGTGGGGGTGCTTTGAGACCCACCAGTGATATCAAAGTCTAGATGGGGGAATCATTAGCTCTAACAGTATGTCAGTGAGAGCAGGGTAACTGTGGGGATCTTTTCACCTATATATACCCAGTACTAACTGCAGAGAACTCCAGGTTGAACTGAAATAAAGTGTTTTTACTGGAAATAACACAAATTGCATTCACATACACAACACTCATCCTTAAGAACCACACAAGGCTATGGAGGAGTAAGACAGAAAGATTAGGTAGAGGGAGAGATTCGGGGAAATAGGGCTATAGTTACCAGTCTTGAACAGTGAAGTGCTCAGACAGAAGTCTTAGGATGGCACTGGAGGTTCCAAATAGGAGGCATGCTGAGAAAGAGAGTGGCCAGGTTCAACCACATCAGCACACCTTTCTATTGTTGGGGAACTAATATTTACACCCTCCTTCGTGTCCTGAAGGGGTACTCTGGTTAGGAGAAAGCCTGGATGGTTTTCCCACCAGGTAAGCAAAGTAATCCAGAGCTTAACTGTTTGTGTTAATGGCTGGGAGATAGGAATTGATGGGTTTATGACAATCTCACAATGCAGGACAGGAGAAGGTTCCAAGGTGAGATTTCCTTGGGATTGGGGTTGGGGAAGGTCACTCGATTGTTTGGTTGGATGACCCATTGCTGAGGTGCCCAAGAAGGAATGAGCACATATCTCCTTTTAATGGCTTTGTTTACCGGGGGCTTCTTCACGATCCTAATATGGACTTGCTTTGTCAAGATTCTAATTCTAAGGACATTATCAGATGTGGCAAAGTTCGCAGGATTATGACATCAGGGTAGCACGAATGTGCCCCACTATCACATGATATCTTTGTCTTCGCATTCTTGCACCATTCTCAAGCCACAAAAAAGGCGTTATTTACAGTTCATAGGATAAGCCATCAGTAGTGCTTTTTTCATGCTATTGATGGTATCTGAAACCATGTCGTGTTGTAATCACAAGATTACATCATGAATGGGCGGTCCTCTTTCCCCCTTCCCCATTCCCAGTGAGAAAACATCCGGATGAGAACGCAAAAATGAAGCAAGGAACCCTCTTTTTATGAACTGTCCCATTTAGTTTGTGTGTTTTTAGGTTTGTTTCAGTGCTTGTGTGTTCATTTACTTTGTTAATTAAGGGGTTTGAGGAGTTTCAAGTACACTTGCATTTTTTCATGAAAACCACCAAAATCTCAACCATGCCAAGTCACAGAAGTAAATCCCTGTTTTTAAAGTGCTAGTGGTCAGGCACGTTTCTAGGATGGAGGACCATCGCCTCCCAAAAATAGTACTCTACGGTGAACTCACCACGGGTCAATGTAAGAGGGGCGCTCCAAAAAAGCGATACAAAGACTCTGCGAAACAACATCTCAGGCTCAGCCAAATTGATCACCAACAATGGTCCGCCCTGGCCTCACATTGGGAGGCATGGAGACACACTAGCCACAATGCTGCAGCCTTATTTGAGAACCCACGCCAAACAAGTCTTGAAGAGTAACGACAACGCAGAAAGAATCACAACCTGGAAACATCACCCAAGGAGACCTTCTGCTGTGCTTTCTGCAACCGGACTTGTTTATCTCGGATTGGCCTTTTTAGTCATGAGCGCGCTTGCAGAAAGCGCAGGATGAGTCCTTCCTGAATCTTCGTTTGCAAAGAAAAGCCAGAGAGAGAGGGGGGGGTCATTATGCAATAATTCTGTGGTGTTTCTTTTGTATGGTTACAGCTACATGCAGTAATAAATGTTATAATGCAGCGATGCACCCACTATCTTCATTCACGGAATTACAGCATTTTTAGATGCTAGTCTGATAATGCCCTAAGACACATCCCAGGTCATGTGACCTTCACCTGACCTCTTTTTGGATCACTCCAGTCAACTTGACCCACAGAAGTGTCCAATATTTTCAATTATGTGATATCATAGGGAGCGGGTAGCAAGGCATGCTAACAAGACTATTAACTGTGTTGTGTGTTTTGGTGTTTATATTTTTAACTCACATTTTAGTTATTCCGTTTTGTGCCATTCAGAAAGCATCTGTTTTTAGAAATAAATTGGTTAGAGGAAAGAAATAAAGGATGTGGCAGAAATGGCTGCAAAAAGTGCCCACAATGAGAAAGAGTGTCGATTTCTGTAGCTACACCAGAAACAAAGCAATTGAAGTAAATCTAGTGGAGATTCCAAGACTAAACAATACCTGTAGGTACTTTGGTCTTGGAGTAATCACTGACACCGTACCAACTCATATTATAGCCTAGAATGGGGAATCTGGGTTGTGGCCCTCCTGAGTTTTTTTTTTTTTTTTTACTCCAACTTACAGTAGCCCCAATTAACATGGCCAGTGTCAGGGACAGAGGGTGTTGTAGGACAACACCATTTGAAAAGTCACATATTCCCCCACTTCTTCCCAAACCTCTCTGAAGACTTTGTACAAGTTTGCCTCTCCTGCAGTATAAGAGACTTCCTCCTACAACTAGATTAATATTCTCCTTCCCCAATCACAGGATGAAGCCATTAGGATATTCACAGCATGAGCCAAGCAACAGACAACT
Organism: Gambelia wislizenii; assembly: GCA_030847615.1. Lineage (NCBI taxonomy): Eukaryota > Metazoa > Chordata > Lepidosauria > Squamata > Crotaphytidae > Gambelia > Gambelia wislizenii. The sequence continues at coordinate 252,484,795 of JAUMIR010000004.1, forward strand.
TTACATTGCATGCTTATTGCAGCAAGAGAAAGAGTTTAGCATATGCTTAAAGTTTCTCCCATGACATCTCCATTTTCCTTCAGTATTCAAGCAACCTGTGCACCCTTAGAAACAATTGTGCCTGCTATTACAGGCAACAGCTTTAAAGTCCTGGGAAGTATTGTGTTGAAGGAACAGCAAACGATTTCAGCAAGTTACTGTAAACCAATTTTTTTTTTTTGTCTAGAATGATGGTGAAAATACTCCTCACAGAACATGAGGAGAATACCTTTTGTCCCAATGAGCAGTGAATGGGATTTGCAGTATTAGGAAGGAGTGGGGCCAAAACTGCAAAAATAATGCATGGAAATGATCATTATGACTCGTTTGGACAACCAATACAGAACACTGCATATTCTTAGTAAGGGTGGAAGTGGAGAGCAGATTGGTCAGATCTGCATGGGGGTGTGTCAAAGAAGCAGCCGGAAGCCCCATTTTGGAGTTTCATTTATCAATCATGCACTTTTTTTTGCTGTGTTAAGGCAATAAAACAGCTTTTTTAAGCAGAAGGCTGCACTTGCGCACCTTTGATGTACAGTCTTTTTAAAAAATACATGTAGAGAATAATAACACACTGTTATTTATTTGGCCGCCATCTTAATTTGCAGGCATGTCTGTGTGTGCACTTCAAACATGGATAGCTTTGCATGCAATCAATTTTGCCAAAGGACCATGAAGACAAATGAATGCTGTTGTGAATTTGCGTTAATGTGCAGGAATCAGTATTATATCTTCTTGTCTAGACAATCCCTTTGCAATTCCAGATACGTTGTTCTGGAAGCAATTTCCCATGCTTTGATTAAAAATTCAGGGATTTTCCCCCTTTTTTCATTCAGGTATTTTCTTGTGGAGGGCAGGATGATAAAATTTGCTTGCATATTGATGTGTGTAAATGTATTTGCAGTTCCGTTTCTCCTTTATGGAAAAAAAAAAACCTTAATACAATCTGAATGTCAAGATTCTATGTAATGGACAAGTTTTCATTCATGAAACTTTTGAATGGGAGAATGGACCCTCGGTAACAATTTCTTTTAAAATGCCCTGGATAGGTCTGTAACCAAATGCCACAGAACTGAGATAGAACAGCTTGAACACAGTAGGGCTTCTCAAACGATTATGTTAAAGATCTCAACTGTTGCTGAACAATTAAGTAAGATCCAACAAGTATTTTTTCAGGGAAGCATGGCCAACTGCACTTTCCTTTTCTGAACTTGAAGAATTGCCATTAATCTGTTATGCACTTTGCCAATAGGGTTGTCTAACACTGCAGTGGTGCACATAGGGTAGCGCTTTGGGGCAGAGTCGCATGGCCGCTTTTTAGCAGATGACACAAGAGGAGGCTTTCCGCAGTTTGAAGACACTAAAGCAATATAAATTAAACTCTAAAGAGGTGGGTGCCTCAGTTTAAGACTATTCAATTCAGAGTCAAAATGTACTGTAACACTAAAAAGGTATTATTCTCTCCATGACTCCTCCATATTCTGTGCCAGTGCTACTCAAAAGTGCATATCCTCCAACAGTCCAATCTGGCAGGGAGAATCCACTTTCCCTGTAACTCAGCCCTGCCCTCTGCACTTGCCCAGCCAATCAGGTTTGCACTTTGTCTTGAATTGCTTGTCTTAATGAGCAAAAATGCACATATCACTGGAGCTTTTTTTTACAAAGTCAAGGAAATCCTAGAATGCTTTTCTTATGGAGTTTTCCCTCTTTTTGGCCCCCCTCCTTCACAATATGACAAGACAATGTGGGATCCCATTATGACAGCTCATTTTCTGAGTAAATTCTGTGAGGGGTATTTTCACTGTGTGGACAACCCCCCATTTTCTCTCTCCTGCTCTCACTTTCCCCTTTTGTGCTCACGCTTACTTCAATTGCTGCAATTTGAGTTCAAAGTGCAAAAGTAATTGACACTTGATTAACTCAGCATTGGGGAGAGAAGAGGCAGTGGATTTGACCCGAGACTACTGAGCAGTAGGCTCAGGCAAGCTGCTGCAGTCCCTCCTAGTTTGTTCTGCCTCATTAATAACTTTGGCCATCTTCACCACACTCAGTCCATGAGTCATCAGATGATAGTCGTCAGCAAGTGTCATGAAAGAAAAGAAAAAACGATAAAGCAAATGGACACTATATATGGTGCTAGTCCCTGGAACATTGTGGCAGATGGGGGAATGATTGCTGGTCCCCCCCCCCATCAGATAACCTGAGAAAGACTGTTCTAAGCTATGTTCATTTAGAAGAAATGGATAAAGTTCCATTTTGCAGAAAACAAAAAATAATCCACAGGTTATGGAAATGTGCACAGTCAAGGGTATGACATTGCTGTGAACACATTTCTGCTGTTACTGGGATCCCAAATTGAAGAACTAGGAACCTAAAATGAAGCATATTTAGCATTGTAAGTAGCCCATTCGTTATTACATTCCTATTGAAAATCACCATGAACTAGTCTATCTTTTTGCCCATATAGAACAGACATTTTATTCAAATCTGGAAAACAGAAATTGCCTTCTTATCCCTACAGGAACAACACCAACACCACCACCAACAACCCTATTCAAATATTTGATCTCAGTTCTGTCTCTAATTGGATGAACCATAATAGATACTGTCCTTTGTAGCTGCCTTTGAAAAAGCTTCTGGCTACATTTAAAAAAAAAGGCAGTTCAGTTTTCCAAGTACAGTAATGCTTAAATGTAATTGTTGCATCATGCTTCAGTCACAATCAAAAGGGGAAGAGTAGTGGTGATGAAATAAGTACTGTAAATCCTGAGAAATCAGGGGAAATCAAAGAACACATCCCAACTCCTCCCAGTTCCACATTTAGATGTGCAACAAATTGGGATAAAATGGTATATCCAAAATCAAACAAACATATACTTGGGAATACTTATTTGTTTTAATTTGTTTTCATTTCATCCTTACAGGAGGTCAAGAGTAGCATATGAAGACCCTCCCCGTGTCAACACAATGAACCTGTCAGGTAGGTGAAGCTGGCTGGACCCAAGGTCATGTACTAAGTTTTATGTTTTGGTCTGATGCTGTACACAACAACACACTAGATCTTGATAATTAACTTGCCAGCAGATCTATCCCAAGAACTGCCAGAGAATTATTTCTAAAAAGAAAGAAAGAAACCCAACATGCCAGCCACAACTTGTTATTTTAGGAGTAAATGCTGCTTTAAGAGCAATAACTATTTCCTTGTTAGCCACTTTAAAAGAGAATAAAGGCCCCAGATCAGTCCCAAACAAATATTTTACAAAGATTAAATATTCCTTGTTACAACAGGTATGGCAATTCTGCCATCCTTCAGATATTTTTGGACTGCAACTCTTGTCTTCCCTCACTGTTGGCTCTGGTAACTAAGGCTGATGGGAGTTACAGAGAGCTGCAAGACTACCACCCCCCTCCATGTTTCAGTTTTTTAAAAAAATGAATGTACTTATCAGTTTTTACAGTATTTCTGCAAAAATACTGTCATTATATCCCAATTCCCCTCAAAAAGTAATGAGCTACAGCTAGCATAATTATATTTAATGTGTTATTTTTCAAGCTTTGGTCCCAAGATATTTTGCTGCCTGAGATAGACTAGTAAATGCTCCCCTGCTCACTAAACCAAGGTGCAGAGTATGCAAGCACGCCATGTTATTTTTGCCAACTGAGACAGAAAAGCCTGCCAGCATCTCTCCCTGTGAGTACAATTAGAGTTTGCCCCTCTTATCTGACACCCTGAACTATTTGGCTGAGAGAAGTATTAATTGAGGTTGTTGTTGTTGTTGTTGAAGTAATTTCCAACTTATGCCATCCCAAAGGCAAACCTATCAAGGGGGTTTCTTGGCAAGATTTCTTCAGAGCAGGTTTGTCTTTGCCTTCCTCTGATGCTGAGAGAGTGTGATTTACTCAAGGTCACCCAATGGGTTTCCATGGCCAAGCGGGGATTCGAACTCTGGTCTCCAGGCTGATTATTACTCTTTTCCAAACACAAAATATTATGGAGATTTTCACACGGGGCCAAAATGCCCCGTTACTGCCCCGCTACCTCCTCTCCCGTTCCTGCCACGGAATAACATAAATCTTTCACACACTCACCTTAATTCCACAGCAGGAATGGGCTCCCCCTCCCCTTGCTGGCTGGCCGTAAACGGGGCCATCGTAAGGCTGCTTTTACGACCGGCCATCTGAAACGTTATCACGTTATCACGTGATAACGCCGGACACTAAATTAAAAAAATAAAACTCCCTCAAACATAAAATCAGTTCACCAAGCACAAAAACACTCTTTAAATCACATAATCAAAACAGGGAGGGTAAAATAAAGGGTGCCACTTACCTGGATGTCCAGATCGTACCAGGAAGTGCTCGGAACGGACCTCCTCTCCGCGGCTGTCATTTCGGAACAGGAACGGGGCTTCTGTTCGCACACCCATGATTGCATGATAGTGACGGAACGGGAGGTCTATTCATGATGAAAAATCGTGATTACATTGTTCTGGAACAGTCACGGGAGTAGGATGGATGGAGGACAGAACGGGGTCAACGTCGTCCGAAAGGGAAAACCTTTCCCGACCCTGTTCTGTTCCTGCCACGGGATATATAGCCCGTGTGAAAATCTCCTATAACAGCTCTTCCCCCTAAATGGAAAACATAGTGTAGTGAACCAACATGGTGTAGTAGTTTGAATGTTGAACTAGGACTCTGTGAAAACAGGATTCAAATCCCCACTTGACTATGGAAACCCATTGGGTGACCTTTGGCAAGTCACAATCTCTCAGCCTCAGAGAAAGGCAATGGCAAACTTCCTCGGAAGAAATCTTGCCAAGAAAACCCTGTGACAGGTTCACCTTAAAGTTACCACAGTCAGAAATGATTTGATGGCACACAACAACAAGAAGAACAGAAAGCACATTTCAGTGATTGTCCCCTACCAAAAACAATACTTCTGTGTTTAGCCACATGAAAACTCTGGGAATTCATGCTCATGAATTCCCAGGATCATTTAAGAATGTTTTATTTATAGATTTACATTTATATATTTTAATAGATTTCCATTTATTTCTATAAACATGCATACAATCCAAGTGATGGACCTATAAATAAGAAAATAATTACGCACATTTAAAATAATAAACCTTTTTAATTGTGTTAGTGGCTTTAATTAAAAATATGTGTTAATGACTTTTCTAAATCAGTTCCTGTTTCTGAAGAGAAGACATTCCACTGTTTGAGAATAACAAAGGAAAAAGCTTGCAATGGTATCATATCAGCTATGCTTGAATAAGTCATACTCTCTCAGCCTTAGAGGAAGGCAAGGGCAAACCCCTCTGAACAATTTCTGCCAACAAACCCCCATGATAGGTTCACCTTAGGTTCAGCACAAAAGAAAAAACAATGCTTAGTTTGGTTTCTTAAAACTAGTTTTGTTCTTAAAATAAAATCAGTGACCATACCTATTTCTTTAAAACACTACACCATTACAGAATTAGAAAGGCACTAGAGCCAATTATCTGATACAGGAATAAAGGCCCTAAGATCCACAGATCACTAGACAAAGCAATGGTTCCCTAGACATTGATTTCTTTGGGACTGCAAACTATATGGGACAAGTCTGTGCATTTAAAAGCCATGCACAATATCTCTACAGAGCTGGCACAGTATTAGGGGTGTCTTTACAAATCATCTTTGCAGTGTTGGTCCCTGTTGTTGGATAATTATTTGATTAGTATGCAAATATGATTCCCCCCCCCTTTTAAAGAAATAATATTTTCAGATTTTGATGGACTTGATCAAGTGTTGCTTAACAAGGCTCCATTTCACAGCAGGCCAGAGAAGAAAAAGTGGATTGCAATAAAGCCAGTGAGTATAGTATAGACCAGAATAATTGAGTACTGACAGTTATTCAAGCAAATAGCCCAAAAGAAGTCATTTAAAGCTACGCTGACTGCCAATTAAGCAACACCACATGACAATGCTCAAAACAAAAGGCCCTATTCTGTCACCTTTCAGCCAGTCCCCCAACAATTCAGCTTATTAGAAAGATGAAAAGGAACAATTTTGCTATCAACATCCCAGTGTTGCTATCTCCTGCAACTAAATATCTATTGATTTCTTATGAAAAAACAGCAGGAGCAGGACCATTTTAGGATCTCAAAATATAGACACATCCAGTCTCCTACTGCTTTGCCTGCATGAAGGAGTCATAAAAGCAGAGCATCAGCAGATTTTCTAAAAAGCCAGAGAAAGACCTCTATGGCAGAAACATCCATCAAACAGAGCTGATTTCTTCACATACACAAGGGGATTTGGAAGAACAGAAAACTTCTCTAGGAATATAAACCTAGCAAATTAAGAAGCTGGATGAGTCTTCTGTGGCTTTTGTCTTGCATCAGGTGTTTCAGCATCTTGGAATATCTGGAGTCAATACATTGGAAAGACTTCAGAAAGATTTTATGAGTTCAGAATCTTGACGTGCAGCAGAATGAGGTGTTGATATGATGGCTGCAGGTGGGTGATGATCATATGTATTTATGAACCTCACTCCCCAAACACATTGCAAATAAGAAAAAAAAATGCATAAGAGGCAGAAATATTGGCAAGATAAGGGGCTGCCTAAAAGGTGAAAATACTCCTTACGGAATGTGAGGAGAATCCTACCTGTCTTAATGGGATCACACATTGTTATGCCGTATTCAGGAGGAAGGAGGCCAACAATGTCAAAAACTCAGAAGGAAAACCCTTCGCAGCTTTTCCTTGAGTTTTTAAAAAACAGCGAGGGGACTGCACATTTCTGCTCATTGGGACAAGCAATTTGCTTTGAATCTGTGAATTCAAAGGCTTTCACAGCCGGCATCCATAGATTTTCCTTGGTTTTTTTTCCGGGCTGTGAGGCTGTGTTCTGGAATAGTTTCTTTCTGATGTTTTGCCTGCATCTGTGGCTGGCATCCTCAGAGAATGGTTGGGTAGAGGTGTGTGTGGAGTTTATATGCTGTGAACCCCTGTAGGGGAGTATATGTAAATCTGTGTAATTGAATGGTTAGTTTCTGGGTATAGAAATGCAAGGCTCGTTAGTGTCTGTTTGGCTAATGGTTGCTTGATAGTCCATTATCTGCTGGGAATCCCCCTGTCCCTGGGTGGAATTCCTTTGTAAGTGTTGAGTTTTCATTCTATTGTATTTCAAAACTTGGAGCCTTATTTTGTTTACTCTTCTGTTTACTCTTAGACACAAAATGCTATTTGAAAACACAGAAATTCTAGACCAGGCCAACAACTATCATGTCAGAATTCACAGAGAAGCTATTGAAATCCACAAACACCTGGACAACTTCAATAGGAAAGAAACAACCTTAAAAGTATGAGTAGAAGTGCTAAGTTGACTGGTTAGAGGACAATAGGATGTGGGGCTTGCTAATAAGGCAAGCGCCCACAACCGCCATGTTGGATTTTAGCATGCAAGCTGCTGGAAAGCTGTTTGGAAAAGGGAGAGGTGGTGGGATTTCCCCTCCTCTCCCTTTTCCCAGTGGCTTTCCAGCCAGCTCCTGCCTTCCCTTTGCAACTGGCATTGGAACCGGAGGCTGCTGCTGCCAGGAAGAATAAAGGCTGGGCAGCTCTCCTCCTCTTCCTCGCAGTGAACTGCTCATCATCTCTGGGTGCTGCGCTACCCACCCACCCCTGCACAAACCTCAACCTGCTGCCATCTTGATTCATGGCTGTGTGAATATTGCTGAGGGAAAGCTTTGTACACATTCACATACACTCAATTTTGCTAAAACACTATGGAGACAAAAGAACACTGCTGCAAATTGTCTATAATGTGCAGGTATGTGCATTATGTCATCCCGTATAGACAGGACCTAAGGAGATTATCACACTATACTGTTATAGTGCTATTATTCCACTTTAACTGTTATGGCTACCTCCTGTGGAATCTTGGGATTTGCAGTTTAGGGAGGGGCATTTAGAACTCTCAGCCAAAGAGCTCTAAGAGGCTTACTCGCTGATGCAATAGTTCTCTTGTCCGAGGATTTTTCAGAAGAGGATGCCTTCTGAGGCACCTACCCCTCCACATTCTGAAGTAGTACAATCCATCACCTCATTCCATTTCTCCTATAAACCCAGCCCAAATTTTTCTGTGGGCTTTAATTGTGTCAAGTTGGCAACTTTTCAACTGACACTTCTATAGCTATGTAAGGTAAGGAGCTTATAATGCAGACACTATCAGGTGTTTATAATCATGTGGCAACAAGCTTCATTGCCTGGTATTTACACATCAAACTGTTGTTAAAAGGCACAAGAATAAGCCAGACCTTTCCTGTTGTCAGTGCTAACAAGAGTGTGGAATAACAGAACCAAAGTGTATTTTTGAAGTACATATTTGGAGGACCATGTAAAAGTTGGTAGGCAAGTCCCCAAGCAGCCATTTCAGGGAGTTTTCTTGTGAACAATGCCCTGGTATATTTCATGCTGCAAAAATGTTTTCAACACAGAACAAGTCCAGAAATAAATTCTGTCCTACCGAGGGAGAAATAAAAATTCAGGCAAGTCTTTTCATACTTAGAGTTCAATTATGTTCTACACAGAACTCAGAAAAGTTATGTTTTTTGGACAACAGCTCCACTTTACCACAGCCAGCATGGCCACTGGCCTTTAGCTAACCTCTAAGAAGCAGATTAGAGACAAATCTGAAGAGAGGGAAGAAAAGTGAGAGGCTAAGTGATTGGCTATAGGACCAAGCTCTAGACAATATGGCAAAGTTAAGGAACAGGGGTTAAATGTAAAGACCCAAAAGAGAAACTTGTCATGTACTGGCATTCCAGATGCAGTGACCAGCAGTTTCAGAGTTAAAACAGAAAACTTTATTGGCACAGTAAGTGAGGAAGAGAACCACACAAGGTCATAGAATCATGGAGCTGGAATAGACCACAAGGGCCATCTAGTCCAACTCCCTGCCCTGCAGGAATACACAATCAAAGCACTCTCTACAGATGGCTATCCAGCCTCTGTTTAAAAACCTCCAAAGAAGGAAACTCCACCACACTCGGAGGCAGTGCATTCCACTGCCAAACAGTTCTTACTGTTGTTACTGTGAATTGAGTTGAAGAGAAACACACTGTACTAAAAGCACATTACAATAACTCAAATCTGGCAGGCTTCAAAATAATTGGTTAAGCACCTAAACATTCCTGTCTTTGTCTCTGCTCCCTGTTCTCAAAGAAAGAAACAAAACTATGGTCAAATCTGCAGCCTTATCTCTCAGACACTCAGACCATTATACTCCCTAGTTCTCAGGATATGCTTGTTAGCAACCACCAAGAAATGAAAACGAGATGAGATTACATGAAAAATACTGCACATGACAGGAACAGGCAACAGCAGGACCGTTCCTGACAAAACTCTTCCCAAAGTCTTATTTAGTTAAAGAGATTATTCGGTTAAAGGATACAGATTAAAGACTACCAGGCTTCCCCAACAGCTTTATCCAAGAAACATGTAATTTACAACAACTACACATGTAAATCATCTGGGTTTTACTCATGTTTATGCCAAAATGAAGCCAACTGAGTTCAGTGAATCTTACTCTCAGTTGTATTCTAGATCATCTCTGACAGAAGCCTACCACTCTCTGCATGGCAGATATCCATTTAACTCAGAATTTTTAAAAACAGGAAAATATTGAACTAGTGAGATGTTTTCTTGACTACCCACCTGATACTAGTGGTACTAAGAATTCAGGTGTATCAATGGCATTATCATTTGGGTTAGACTCCTGCAGGTCGACATTGTAAAGATGTTATGTAGCTGATCATTATATCTGAGCCCTCCTATCAGATCAAGATGGCTTTTAGGGTAGGTTTCAATATATACACCACACCCTACTACACAAGTGTTTCCATTTCTTCTTTTGTTAGAAAACCCTAGCAGGCCAGGTAGGCTAAATACTCTGATAAATCATTAGTTATCAGAGCCTATCAATGTTATAATGAAAAACAGGTGTGTGAAAAAGTGCTGGGAGTGCTAATTTTGCTTCTCAAAACAAATGGGAGGTTTTCATCAGCAGAATGGACTTTCCCCCCAGATAAAGTTTCTTTCATCTTAAAAAATAATAATAAAGAGCTAGGATCAGAACATGGATCTAAATCTCATCTATGGCTCATCATTTTTGTCAGCATAATCTGCTTTTGTTCACATGTAATACTTATCATGCCATGCCCCCCTCAATTTAAGATGAATTTTCTTACCAGCTGTGCATGTGGTCAACTAGTTATTAATGGACTGGTAACTATTTGAGTTGGAGATTTATTTATTTATTACAAGTTGCCACTGAACCTCCCTAAAGAATGTGCTCCTTTATTTCTAAGGCTAGTAAGGTTGTGAGAGAGTGTTCTTATTCACTTTATCCAACAAAGTTTGAGACCTGAAGTCAGACTGAGATTGGAGGAGGAAAGCATATTTTTTGGGGGGGGGGGTGGACAGAGGGTAATGTATCAATTTGGCTGTGACATATTCTTATAAAGTATTATCAAAACAGATACTTCTTCAGTGACACTGAACAAGGCTGTTGTAGTATGTAGTTAGAATGTGAAACAACACATAGAATTATTGTGATTTTTCATATGGATTGTCCCATAGACAATCCACTGGGATAGAACAAGATTTATTCATACTTAGTCACTGAAATTAATGGGATTTAAGCAGAGTTTGGGGGGATGTAGGTTTTGAACTGAAATTCCTAGAGATTTGGGGACTTGTGTAAAGCTCTGGACATAGGTACAGACAAATGGTATATGAAGAGAGCTTCAGGTTGGTCATCAGACCAGGGGTCATGGGGTCCATCATCATCATCATCATCATCACCACCACCACCACCACCACTTTATATAGTGCCATCATGGTACATGGTGCTTTACAAGTACAAGAACAACAAAATAGTTCCCTACCCTCAGACTTACACTCTAATTAAGACATGGCACAAAAGGAAAAGGGGATGGGGTTTGGGGGGGGATTACATCCATCAGATACTACCACCTCTTCTTCTCTCCCTCTGAGGCCAGGGAAGGGGCAGTTGGGAGGGATGGAGGCCTTTCATCTTATGGGCCAGGGCATGGTGGAGCTGTGCCTTCCTCTTCTTCTCTCCTTCTGAGGTCAGGGCAGTGGCAGTTGGGATAGAGGGAGGGTATTTATACCACATTTTCCCATCCAAAACTAGCAATATTGCATAGTTCTCCTGAGGCAGAATGGTACTCTGATGGAATCAGACTTAGCTTTCAGATTACTACTGTAACTTTTGGTCTGTCTCTGTTGCTTGAAAAGAGTTTTGAGAATTGTTCTTCTGGAATATTGGTTCTGGTTTTTTGTTTGTTTGTTTGTTTGTTTGGAGTATTATCATCATCATCATTTAATTATTTATATAGTATCATCAGTGTACATGGTGCTTTACAAGTAAAAGAACAAAAAAAATCAGCCAGCCGTGCCAAAGGCATACAATTTAGAACACACACACACACACACAGGTGAAGCAAATGAAAAAGGACAAAGCCAATCCAAGGAAGAGTAAACTCTTGGTTTTCAGGTAGAATGTGGATCTCAGAAAGTTACAGTACTATAAAAGTGAAGTTGATACAAGAAAATTTAATAAAACTAAATTCATCATCTTGTCAAAATATAACTTGAAGAACATTCCCTGTAGAATTTAAAGACCATCAAAGAACAGATTTGTACTACTAAGCCTAATAGACAGGGAATCAGAACTCTGGATTGAAACCAGGGACATTGTCAGGGAAGAATGTAAAAAGACACTATCTTTAGCCAAAACAAACAAACAAACAGGCCTCACTGGATGACAGATGAAACTTTTCAAGCAGTTGATAGGCATGGAAGGATTGAGACTCTCATTATTATGCAAATCAGGGCTGGGGGAGGACTGAGGGGATTCTAGCTATCAATCATATTTCAAAATAAATATTTTTTTTGTACCCTCCGTGTGTGCGTGTTGTTCTAGTATTATTCCTTTTAGGTGAGTGGGTGAGAAATAGAGTTTTCAAAAAATTTCTTCTCTCCCAAGATGAACATAGGGACAGGGTGAGGGAGGGAGAAATAATGGATGGTATTTTTCACCTGCATTCTGGAAAGAGTTTTAGTACAGTAAGGTGACATAAATTTAAATGCTAGGTGAGAATTAACTGAATTAAAATTAGCATCCCCTTTTCAATGTAAATATAAGGATTTTTTTTTTTAATGTGGGGTCCATCTAAATGGTGAAAAGACCCCTCATGGAATTTGCTGGGAATCCTACCAATCTAAACAGGATCCAGCACCAATCCACACTATTCAGAAGGACAGGAGCCCAAAATGGCAAAAACAATGGGGCAAAAGCCTTCGCAGATTTCCCCGTACTTTTTCACAAACTGTGAGGCTGGTGCGCATTTTTGCTCTTTTGGGCTATTGAACAATAGAAAACATGAAGGAAAGCACAAAGCTTATTTGCCAGGTGAGAGCAGGAGTGGGGCTTGCTAAGAGGGCAAGTGCCTACTGCCACCATGTTGAATTTTCGCCTTAGCGATAGCTTGCTAAGATGAATTAAAAAAGGATCAATATTTTAGGTTTTGCTTTAGAAAATTGCTCTATCGCACCAGTGCACCTTGGGATTAAAAAAAAAAACTGGTGGCAGTGAAGAACTAACATGAGTAAATCACTTGCGGCCACCATCAGAAATGCGAGGCTTATGGGGGCTTCTGAGGCCAGAAAAAACATTTGGTCTCGTCGCTGCTGCTGCGAGATGCCAATACTATGAGGTATTTTGGATTTTTTACCCTCATGTAGATGGGCCCGTAATGTAAAAAGATTAAATGGCATGTTTTCATTGACTGTTCTTGTCTTTGCTTCAGAGTGAGTACACCCTGCAGTGCATGATTGAAACAGAAGCATCAGTTTCTCTAAAACTCCCAACTCCATAGGGCAGGGCCCACAAATCATTTGGCTGGTGAGCATAGGTATAGATCTGAGAAAGTGTTGTGGCTGCATGTTCCTCAGAATAAGTGACCACATACAACAGTTTTTACCAACAGAGAATGGCACAGAGAGATTGTAACTGGACAATCCAGAGTGAAATATCCTTCTCTTTTTAAATGGTGGTAGAATCTCTTTCTTGCTGGACTCCATGGACTTAATCTCACAAGGTAGAAATCACATGATGACGATGGGATAGCAGCACAAATAGGTCCCCATTATTGTCTGGCATCACCATCCTCCGTGGTCCATGTGTGCTCCATCTATTAATTACGCATAACTTTTCATTGATGGGCAAAACCCATCAATAGCCCTCAATATCACTCCATTTGCAGTATTGATGAGTGTGCGAAATCATGTCCCGCTGCAATCACACAATTACAGCATGAATGGGCAGTCCTTCTATTCCCGCTCCCCTTTCGCAATGAGAACATAAAATTAAACTTCCAGGGGAGAATGTGAAGAGGATCAACAGGATGCTGTTTTAATGAACTGTCACTTTTGCTTGGTATGTTTTTATGTTTGGTTAAGTGTTTATTTGTGAAGTTCTTGCATTATGTATTTGTTTTTGGTGTTTTTAACTGCAGTCACGTTTTCTCACAAGAATAGTCTTCTCATGAGTACACTGATGACACCCAGATCTATTTCTCCTTGTCTTGATCATTGGCCTCGAATTCCAATGGCGTCTCTCCTCTTAATGACTGTCTTAAAGCAGTAATGGGCTGGATGAGGAAAAACAGATTGAGATTAAATCTGGACAAAACGGAGGTGCTCATGGTAGCGGCCCCGAAACCAGGAGTTGGGCTGCAACCTCCAGTCCTGGACAAGGTCATGCTCTCTGTTAAGGACTGTGTTTGCAGTCTGGAGGTGCTTCTTGATTCATCGCTTCAGATGACGAGTCAGGTGATTGTGACAGTCAAGAGCACGTGTTATCAGCTTTGGCTGATACGCCAGCTGCGCCCTTTCCTGGAAGTAAGGGACCTCGAGACTGTGGTGCACGCGCTGGCAACCTCTCATCTAGATTTCTGCAATGCGCTCTACATGGGGCTACCCTTGTGCTTGGTCTGGAAACTTCAGTTGGTACAAAATATGGCAGCCAGAGTGGTCTCAGGAACATCTCGGAGAGACCATATAACTCCAGTATTAAAATCTCTCCACTGGCTGCCTATCAGTTTCCGGGCCCAGTATAAGGTGTTGGTTATTACCTTTAAAGCTCTAAATGGCTTGGGTCCAACTTATCTTCAGAATCGTCTCCTCCCATACAATCCTCCCCGTGCACTCTGGTTCTCTGGGAGGAATTTGCTTCAGCCACAAAAATCTAGGCTGTCTGCAACCTCCTAGAGGGCCTTTTCAGTAATCGCCCCAATTTATGGAATGGCCTGCCGAACAAGATCCGTCAGATGACGAGCTTAAGTAGCCTTTAAAAAGCACTAAAGACAGATCTCTTCTGGCAGGTCTTTCCTCATTAGATCCCGGCCTCAGGAGCTGCATCTCCTGGCCTTTTTAAATCTTATGTATATTTGTTTTTAATGTGATTTTAGTTCGAGGTTTTGATTTTATATTGTTTAATGTCTTTTTATGGGGGAGGGTGGGGGTGGGTGATGCTTTTAGTTGTTATTACAATGTTTTAATTGTTGGAAGCCGCCTCGATTGTTTTTAGCAGAGGGGCGGGGTATATATAAATGTTACTGTTATTATTATTATTATTGCCAAATCTCACCCAAGCAAAATCATGGAAATAAGAGAAAAGTTTTCTTAAAGGCTCATGCATAGGCCAGCACAAAGCATTAATACTTTGTCGTTAGAGGGCAACAAAATAAGAACTGTTGCTATAGCACAGCCTGAAATCCCATTTTTAAACTGCTAGTGGTGGCTGTGTGATAATTCCGTAGTGGAAGTATAGCACAATTATAGCAATATGAGATTCCGCCCTGGCCTCACATCGGGAGGCATGGAGACGCAATATCCACAATGCTGCAGCCTTATTTGAGAACTCACGACGAACAAGTCTTGAAGAGAAACGACAACGCAGAAAGAATCACAACCCAAAAACATCACCCAAGGAGTCCTTCTGCTGCGCTTTTTGCAACCGGACTTGTTTATCTCAGATTGGCCTTTTTAGTCATCAGCGCGCTTGCAGAAGGCGCGGGATGAGTCCTTCCTGAATCTTCGTTTGCGAAGAAAAGCCAGAGAGAGAGAGAGAGAGAGCAATATGAGATAATAACCACTATGTTTCCACTTTCATCAATAGCAGAATTACAGCATTTTTAGAAGCTTGTCTGATAAAGTCCTATATTTCTGGGGTCAGGCAGGCTTCAAGGGGTCAGGTTTAAATAAAATTCAGAACATTGACAGGAGCTTTCAGGATTCTGAGATGATAGTTAATGATTATAGATTATCTGGACATGTGTAAATTACATGGCTAGAAAGTGGTTCTTTTTGGGATTACAACTCCCAGAATACCCCAGCAACTGTCTTTTCCAATCTGTGGTAGACCATAACAACAAAATTTGCCATGTTTGGTACATGTATACAGGAGACAAAGGTTCCTGGCCAGTTGAGCTTTAATAACAGTGCAAGAAGAAATATATTGGCAGGTATAGCATGTCCTGAAGAAATTAATAAACCTGCACCTGTTGGTCCACCTTGCCCACAGCTTTGCCCATCTTTGTTCCTCCCTGTCTATGTCTGTAGAATATTTACTCATTTTCTGTAGTTTAATTTTTGTCTCACCTGATCATAAAATTTCCCTGAGGACACCCCCAAAGTATTAGAGGTCTTGGGCTGTAATAGCTTATTGTTCTTTCCGAAGTGTTTCTAAAAGCATAAATGGTTCTGTTTCCTCCATTTTTGTCCTTACAACCACTTTATAAAATAATATAAGAGATTATGGCTGTCCTGGGATCACCTAATGAGCCTCAAACCTGAGTGAAGATTTGTGCCTGGATATCTCTCATCCTAATCTGCCACTCTTAACCCAGGGAATGGAAATTGTGGACCTCCAGATATTTTTTTGAACTAAGCACTTTTAAAGACAGTACTTACCATTCTAGAAGCTTGCGAGAGAGGTACAGTGCTGTTGCACGGCAGGGGGTCCATTTTGGACGCCACCGTCCTTCTTACAAAATTGTCGGTGTCACTTCCGTGTACGATTGGAGGCAGCCGTGCCGTATTTTACTCACGGGCAACTTCCGTGAGTAAAATATGGCACAGCTGCCTCCAATTGTACACAGAAGTGACATCGATGATTTTGCAAGAGGGATGGCATCATCCAAAATGGACCCCCTGCTGCGTGACAGCGCAGTACCTCTCTCGCAAGCTTCTAGTGTGGTAAGTACTGTCTGAAAAAGTCCTAACACTATCATTTTACTACACTATTCCATACCACAAGGTGCCATTGTATACCCAGTGCTGTTCAACATCTACATAAAACTGCTGGGAGAGATCATCCAGAGGCATGGGGCAGGGTGCGGTCAGTATGCTGATGACACCCAGATATATTTCTCCATGCCTTCCAAAACAGTCTCAGCTAAGGATAGTGTGTCACTTCTGAATGAATGCCTGGAGGAGGTAATGGGTTGGATGAGAAAAAACCAACTGAAGTTGAATCTAGACAAGACAGAGATGCTCACTGTCAAAGGTCCTAACCTGCGGTTGGAGATGTGTCAATCAGTCCTGGATGGGATAACTCCCCATGAAAGACTGTGTTTGCAGCCTGGGAAACACAGGATCTGCGTCTGGATCTGTTGCTCCAAATGACAGCTCAGATAGATGCAATGGCTAGGAGTGCCTATTATCAGCTTCGACTGTTACATCAACTGGGCCTTTTCCTAGAGTTGGAGGATCTAAAGATGATAGTATGTGCTCTGGTAACCTCAAGGCTGGATTTCTGCAATGTGCTGTACATTGGCCTACCTCTGTACCAAGTTCAGAAACTTCGGTTATTTTAAAACATGGCAGCCAGATTGGTTACTGGTACATCTAGGAATGATCATATTGCACCAATATTAAAATCACTCCATTGGCTGCCAATTAGTTTCCAGGCAAGGCACAATTTTTTTTTTATTACCTTTAAAAACCTACATGGTTTGGGTCTACAGCATTGCCTTCTCTTGTATAATCTGCCCCATACACTCAGGCCTTCTGGAGGGCATTTACCCCAGTCAGCCAGGACTAGATTGGCAACTGTCACCCAGAGGACTTTTTCTTCAGCTGCACTTAGACTGTGGAATGGCCTGCCAGAACAGATACAACTGCTGACTATACTGTCTGAATTTAAAACGGCATTAAGGACCAGTCTCTTCCTGCAGACCTATCCAGATGATTTTTAAATTATGAATTTTAAACTATAAATTTTAAATTATGGATTGTTTTAATACATATTGGTTTTATATGTTCTTTTAAAATGATATTATGTTTTAACTGGTTTGTGTGTTTTAACTGTTGTTATGTGTTGCATCTTAAAATGTTGCTGTTCCCTGCCTCAGTCCGTGGGGAGAGGTGGGTAAAGAAGAAGAAGAGGAGGAGGAAGAGGAGGAGCTGCTACAGCAACCGCAACCACAGCAATGCTGTCTAGGGCTGACAAGTGTTGCAGTCCAACATCTAAAGACCACACATTCCACACCCCTGCTATAACCACTATACCAAACTCATTCTGAATTCTCTTTTAAACATTTCTTTGATGAAGGAGTTACAATGGTTAATACATTTTTTATTTTTATTTTTTTGGTGGGGAAGTGGGGGAGAAGCAGGGATGAATGGCTTTGCAGTTATTTTTCTGGCTCTCAAGTTCTTAGAAAAATCATTTGTCTGCCTGCGTGGAAGTCAGATTCATGAGATTCCACAGCTGCAGAAGCCCATTGAAGTTTCAGTGGTAAGGAAATCACTGCATTATTTGGAAACTCAGCTGTTTGAAGCACACTCAATGCAAATCCATTGGTAAGTTACAATGTGTTAAATTACCCTAATTAAACGCTTATGTAGCATGACAGAGTTCATGATATTTCATTGCAAATTATACATCAGGCACCTACTCTTGCAAGCATGTGGTTGCGTTTGTTTCCCCCATTCCTACCCCCAGTAGGAGTGAAGAAGAATGAGAAGGATTAAATTTCTCGAGTTAATTGCTTTCCAGAGAATTGTGATTGTGATAGTCTTTGGAATTATCTTCAAGCACTTCTGGAAAAGCTTGGAGCTTCCAGACAAAGCTTTTAGTATGCAATTGTCCAGCCTCATCCATGACATTTTATCAGTATGTCCAGCTGACATTAGGCATATTTGTGCTACAGTGTTATATCAGTTTCTTGCCACTTTAATTGTCATGACTCCATCCTAAGGAATTCTCGGATCTGAGGTTTTGTGAGCTGCTTAGTATTATCTGCTGGAGATTGTAGTCTCCTCTGCTGAACGATAATTCCCAAGATACCCTGAGCAGTCATATACATTACAGAACCAAACTGACCTACTCCTCAGTTTCTCTCTTCTCAGGGTACCTTAGTATCTCTATGTGCCTTAATAGATTACAAATCCTGCAATGCCTTAGGATGAAGCCATGACATTTAAAGTGGTATGAAACTGATATAGCTGTATAGTATAGATAAAGCTGAAGACTGCAGCTGTAGTGCCTGGGAGAAGGCATTGTCATCCATCTGTAAGCCTCCCATGTTGTTCCTCTATTTCTTCTACCATTTTTCTTCCTATGCAGAATTTGTCAAGGAGGCAACATGAGTCTCTGTTTGTTGCCTGTGAAAGAGCCATGGGCCTAAAGGGACCACCATCTCCATGGCTTTCTCTTCCCAGGAACACATGCAGCTTCTGTGGACTTTTGGGGCTTCCCCTTCAGGCTGGCTAATCAGCAGGTCAGTCTGCTGGGATATCAATGCAGTTAAATGGTAGATCTGGGTCACTTTCACACTACACAGTTATAATGTTATGATTCCACTTTATTGGCCATGGCAAAATCCCATGGAAACCTGGGGATTTGGGTGAAGTACTAGAGGCTCCCTGGCTCAGAATTTTAAATACCCCTCCCTAAACTACAAATCCATAGGATGTTACCATGAAAGTTACATTGGAATCATAGCACTATAATGTGGATGGGCTCCAGGAGAAGGAAGTCTTGTCTCTGGTATATCTGGATCAAACAAAAAGCTTACTCCTGCTGTACCATCAGCCATTCAGGTGTAATTTCACCCCAGGTGGCAGGACATTCATGTGAGGTTTGTACTCATTGGGTCCATGTGTCATCCATAGATTCCTTTCAGTGGGTGGGCTAGGGGTGTGTGGTTCATTGGATAGCAGGCAGATCGATGGTTGGGCCTGTTGCCTTATGCCATGCAAATGCTGTAACCAATAAAGTTGTGTCTTTTTCTAATCCAGTCAGTGTGTCCATCACCTTCTGCCCTGCAACTGCTCCACTATTCACTGCTAGGGCCACAAAAAATGAAATACATACACAATGTATTTTGATTGGTAAGACTCTATCTATCTGTAAACACCCTTGGACACAGTGGAGAAAATGGTGGGTACATTGCAATATTTTTCATTTTTTGTTTGTTTGTTAACAGCTAAAACTATCAATGGCAGAGTAAGCTATTAATACCAACTCCAAGAATCCCTCAATATGGCCATGCTGACTACAGGATTCTGGAAGCTGTAGCCCCCAAAGCTCTCATCAATTTGTGCTAGAGAAACAAAGTATGTGGAGCACTGTGAATTCCAAATCTTTCTAAATCAGTGACTCCCAAAGTGAGCAGTACTTCCTCCCTGGGGGTGGTGGAAAACTTTAGGGGGGCAGTGAGGGAAAAGGTGGCAGCAGGGAATGGTGGGGATGAGGGTTCCATGAAACTTCTTATTCAGGGATCCCTGAAAACCACCACACAGCCTTGCTGATCATTTCATATGGTGGTGTCTCCTGCTCTTCACACCAGGCACTTCATTTGCTTTCCAGCACACACTCACTCCCTTAGCCATGTTTCACCAGCAGTGGTGGCAGCAGTTAGGAAACTCTCGTGAAGCTTGGGCACACAGCTTCGCTTCTGCAGCTCAGAGTGTTGCCATTTCAGGACAGACTGATTGACTGGAGCAGGAGTTAGTGAACGTGACAGTGGGGGGGAAACAGTGATGGGGAAAAGGAGCTTTCAAATGTGGGACTCCATTTAAGATTTCTGAGCTTTGCCAGAACTTGGCAGGCAGGCTGGAGCTGCACTGGGGCTCCTGTTTCCCTTGTTGAACAGCTAACACACATTGGAAACTGCTTAATGCAGTGTAGATGTGTAAATTGCTATTGCTGAAAACAGCTTGTAAGCTGCTCTGATAGCCTTGTGGCTGAAGAGCGGGGTATAAATAACTAATTAAATTAAAAATTAAAATTGATCAGGCCAGGAGAAGAGGTACTAGAAGAAGAAGAAATGCTTGTGTGGAGCGGGGGGTGACTTGGAACTTGATGTTGCTGCTTCTGCTATCTTTTCCTCCTGCCTGGACTTTATCAGATGTGGTAAAAACCACATCAGAAGAATACTTCAAGAACAAAAACGGATGACATTACCAGATGACGACATCCTTAAGCCATTCCGGGGGCGTAGCATAGGCATATATAATGTGTCACTTTTTACTGATAGCTTAGCCCGTCAAGAAAGGGATGCTTTATTCATGCCTGTGCTATGCCACCAGAATGGCTGTGGACGTGGGCATCTGATAATGTCACCCTTTCTGTTCTTGTAGCATTCTTCTGATGCAGTTTGGGACACAGTTTTGTGCCACATTTCCCCACATCTGATAAAGTCCCCTGTCTGCATGAGTGAGTGAACAAACACACACTCCCTCCTCAGGATCCCCTCATCCCATCCCCTGCCTGCCCACCCAAGTGAGCAAATACACACACACACCCTCCTCATGATCTTCCTGCCTGGTTTAGTTTTGATTACAGCCTACTGAGTACAGCTATTCACTGTCACCTAGTCACCTAGTACAACTAGTCCCCCTGCAACAGCTGTGGTATGTTTGTCTTCTTGCTGGAGGATGTGCATAGCTACACCTGCAACAAGTGTAATGTTGGATGCCCTGTTGGAAGAGAAGGTCCAGCAACTCGAAGCCTATCCACTCTTCATCATATTAGGAGGCAGGAGGGGTTTTTGGACAGTGTGGAACAAACTGTCCTGGATGAGGAATATACAGGCGATGTCATTGAGGAGGACGTCAGTTCCCATACACCGGAGGTAGACAATTGGAGTAATGTGACATTTAGGACTTTTTCGGACAAAGTAAAAATAATGCTAGCAGCCTCGCCAGGTTGCGAGGCTGCAGCACTAGAGGGCATCAGTTTCGCATGACGCCTCTTCCCAGCGGTACTGTTGCAGTACCGCTGGGAGATTTGACCGTCAGTTGACCGTCATATTTGGAAGATTTTTACTCACGATCAACGATCAACGATCGTGAGTAAAAATCTTCCAAATATGATGGTCAACTGACGGTCAAATCTCCCAGCAGTACTGCAACAGTACCGCTGGGAAGAGGCGTCATGCGAAACTGACGCTCTCTAGCGCTGCAGCCTCGCAACCTGGCGAGGCTGCTAGTGTTATTTTTACTTTGTCCGAAAAAGTCCGTAGAAGCAGAAGTACTAGGGACAATTCTGTGAGTTTGATGCTACAGAATTGATTTGAAGCTTTCTCCCTTATCAGTGATGATAAGGAATGGGAAGGAGAGAAGCAGACTAAATCCTCAGAGAATGTACACAGGACCTTGGAAAGTTTAGTACAGTACTATATTGTGATCTGTAGATCATAGAATCATAGAGTTGGAAGTGACCACAATGGCCATCCAGTCCAACCCCCTGCCATGCAGGAACAAACAATCAAAGCACCCCCAACAGATGGCCATCCAGCCACTTGTTTAAAAACCTCCACAGAAAGAGAATCTACCACACTCCAAGGCAGTGCATTCCACTAACTGCTCTTACCATCAGGAAGTTCTTCCTAATGTTTAGGCAGAGTCTCTTTTCCTATAGTTTGAATCCATTGCTCTGTGTCCTGGAGCTTGCTCCATCCTCATTATCCCTTCAAATATTTAAACATGGCTATCACGTCCTCTCTTAACCTTCTCTTCCCCTGGCCAAACATACCCAGCTCCCTAAGCTATTTCACATAAGGCATGGCTTCCAGACCTCCCACCATTTTGGTTGCCCTCCTCTGGACACATTCCAGCTTCTCCATATCCTTATGGAATTGTGCCCAGACACAGTATTCCAGGTGAGGTCTGACCAAAGCAGATTAGAGTGGCAATATTACTTCCTTCGATCTAGACACTGTACAATTGTCCCTTCACATTCGCTGGGGTTTGGTTCCAGGACCCCCCGTGAATACCCAAATCCGTGAATACTCAAGTCCCATTATATGTAATGGCAGAGCAAAACGGTGTCCCTTATATAAGATGGCAAAATCAAGGTTTGCTATTAGGATTGTTATTTTTTTAAGAATATTTTTCAAGCCGTGAATACTCAAATCCATGAATGTCAAATCCGTGAATGTGGAGGGACAACTGTACTCCTATTGATGCAGTCTAGAATTGCATTGGTGTTTCTGGCTGCCACATCACACTGCTGGCTCATGTTCAGCTTGTATTCCACTAAGATTCCTAGGGCTTGTCTAGACAAGAAGATATAATGTGGATTGCTGCACATTAACAAAAATTCAAAGCAGCATTCATTTGTCTCCATGGTCCTTTGCCAAAATGTTTGAACTGCACATGCAGCCATGCCTGTGAATCAAGATGGTGGCTGAGAGTGAATTACAGTCGTTCCTTCCTTTCCGCAGCTTTCTCTTTCATGGTTTTATGTATTCACAGAGTTGGAACCAATGGCGTGCTGGGGATTTGGCATGCTGAGGGACAAGAGGAGAAAGAGGTGAGGGAGAGGAAAGGGCGAGGGGGCCGCCTCATTTGCAATTCCATGGAGGGAGGGGCATCCAATGCCATACTTAAGGGGGCGGCGGTGGTGCTGGTGCTGGTCCACCAGGACCAGCACTGGAGAAGAGGCAGCAGTGGTGGTGCCATTGGCGGAGAGGATGGCGATGAAGAAGAAGGGTGGGGCACATGAGAGAGGCCACCTCCCATCACCTCCTGTCCCTGCCTCCCGCCCACACACCTGCCCACAACAAGCAGGAAGATAGATGGTGACTCTGCGACTCTTTTGGCACTCCTGCCACCGCTAAAAGCCCCCCCCCGGGGAGGAGGAGGGGAGTCCAGCAGCCACGGGGGGTCCCTCTGGCCCAGCATCAACACCATCCCCTCAATTTGACCCTTCCCAGTAGACTCAGGTAAAACCAAACTGCTGGAACCTCTCCTAGAATTAATAACTTTTGCCATCTTGACCACACACTGATGTTGTTTAGCAACATTTATCCTGGATCCCATATGTGAAATGTTGGAGGGTATGAAAAAGTGCTCTCTCCTTCATTACTGTGTTAACCATCACATGATTTTCAGTAATTATAAGTGTTTCTGGCAGCCATTCATTTTTAGATCCAGAGAATCATTCAATGGAAGGACACATTTCATTTATACTGGTTGCTTTTGTTAAGCCATATTCCTGTCTAGTGAGGCATCATCTTGATTAGACTTCTCATAATGCTTTGTTTTCTACTATTTATGGGGTTTTTTTGGTAACATTATTGTCGGAATAAAAGAGGGAAATGATGCTGACATAACTCGAGTAATCAACTTGATCACTATAATAGTGGTCACAGCTAAGAACCAAAGCGTGCATCATTTATTAGGGTGATCAGAACCCAAGTAAGAGCTCAGTGTAGGCTGTCCTCAAATGACTCCCAACCCACCCCCAATTGGTATTCCAGGGATATCTTTTATTTATGCTACTCATGAAATATTTCATCCTGGAAGTAGCAGCATGGTGCTTTCTCACCAATAATGCTCAGCTGCATTCTACTTCTGTGTCTGGCCCCATTTCAATGACCAAAACAGAAGCTTGTGTTTGCTTTTTATTGTGTTGTTTTTAGTATTTTTAGTAATTATTAAGTATGTTTTAAATTTTTAATTATTTAATTGTATTTTAAGGGTTGGGTAGGATGGAGGGGTCTGTATGTATATTTTAATGCCCCAATTGCATTTTGTAGAAGGGTGGGATACAAATGATTTTTTTTTATTGTTTTGAAAAGATTAAACTGGTGAATAGTAAGCGGGTCATATTAGGAAAAGCTCCACCTGTCAAACTTTTGCATTCTAGATGTCTGCTAAAAGTAAAGGGACAGGGAAAGAAAGAAGGAAGAGGAGGAGGAAAACAGTGGCAAGGTTATTTGCTTGTACAATGGAATAGGAAATGTATGAAGCTAAAAAAAATTTTTTTAAGCTCCTGTTAGTGCTGTGTCCTAACCATGAAGCACATGAAAGAATATAAGAGTGAATTATTAGATCAGGGATGGGATAAGTGCAGACCACAGGCAGCATGTCACCCCAATTCTTTTCTGACCTTCCAAGATCCCTGAGAGCCCCCCATATTTTTTTTAAAAGGGCAAATGATTTCTCAAAAATTGCCCCAGCCAGCACAGTATCACTGAAAAAATGCAACAATTTAGGTTGTTCCCCTGCCCCATGGCCCCCACAAATAGGGAAATGTCTATTTTCAGCTCAAGACTGAACCCAGAAGTGATGTCACATCACTTCCAGGTCACTCAGAACCCATTGGTGTGGCCTAGTAGGTAAGCACAGAGGCAAAAAAAAAAAAAGGGAGGGGCAAATCCAAGCAGCTATTCATCTCCAGTTTACAGCAAAATTGAGGAACTATGCTTCTCCAGATGTGAATGGATTTCAACTCCCTCCAGGCCCAGAGAATATTACCAGTGGACAGGAATGATGAGCACTCTAGTCCAAACATATTGGGAGAGCCGTAGTTTTCTTACCCCAGCCTAAAACATGTTCTCTCTCTCAAGTGACAAATTGCAATCAGCTCTCCACAATCTAAGATTAATGGAAAATTTCTTGTTATATTTTTTTCCTCCCTTCAAATAGGCTTTTGTTTTTCATGTTAGAAATGCACTGAATAAAAACTGTACAATAGTTACAAAAGTGTTTTAAATGACCTAGAAATATATTATCTGAAAGAGTTCTAAAAAGAGGTCTCACTTTCTTAAATTCTTAAAAGCCGGAAACTTTTGCCACAGAAATTTCACCTTGGATTTACTACTATTGGCAATTCTGTGGTCTTCTTCTAAACTTCTTAACTTCATTGCAGTTCAAATCCATTAAATAAATATTCACAGGATTTTCAATTTAAAGTTTCTTTTTTCCTTTGGTCATTGTATGAGCAAACTTATCTGTTTGCTTCCTGGAATGAAATGCAAATATTCTGGATTAACAAATTTTGGATTTTAAAAGTAGCTTCTTTTAATTACTCACCAATTAGGATGACAGGGGAATATCAAAAAGTTCATGTATCACTGAACGTAAACATTTAAAGTTTAATTCTTCTGTATCTCATAAATCTTTCATTTTACATTTCAGAGGCATAAAGTCACTGCAATTGCAATCTTCCCCTTCCCCCTGAGTTGCTATCTAGACTCCAAAGCCCAGAATTTTTGGATAGCATGAATGAAATCTTCTGATAATAGTGAAATGTTTCAAAGGCTGTGAGTTATCAAAAAAGAAACAATCCAAGATACTCTTTTCTTCATTGATCTGGACCTTCAGACAGAAGGCACAAGTTGATGGTCCACTTTCTGCCACATGAGCTTCTCTGCATATTGATGATGACTTCAGGCAACCTCAGTGTGTCAACTGTCCAAAGTATAGCACATGATTACTTGAGCCTCCCTTTTCTCAATGGGGACCATGAGATTTTGGGTCCCAAACCCTGGAGAGATCCATCTTGTTTCTTCCATGCTGACCTTCAGCTGTTTGGGAGAAGCAGATTTTTGGAGGATATGGTGGGTTCTCAAACCATATTCCTACTATTGATAGATTGGACAATCTGCTTATTTTTATTTTGCTGCTGTTTTTGGTTGTTACAGTTCTAAAACTTGCATTGTGTTTTTAAAGAATTTTGTTAGCTGTCTTTTGGATCTTTGAAAAAAAAATCAAAGCATAGATTAAAAATAAATTAAGGGTTAGGTTGACAGCAGACTCTGAGAAAACTCACTGGTGGTATCTAGACAGATGCCATTTCCAGGAACTGGTGATGGATGAGGATAGTGTTAGAGATTATGCTGCCTCCTTTCAGTGGAGAAATCTATGGAACTTTCTTTTCAAATCATTGCATGCTGGAATGAGCTGGCATGTGATCTTTGTGAGCTCTGTGTGCTCTGTTCACCTTCTCCAAAGAGCTATTTCCCAAGTCCAAGCTTAGATTCTGGGCTACAACCTAATTAACTCATTTCCTGAATCCAGACTACACATGTTCAAAGCAGGCAAATCATCTGAACTGGTTAGCATAATGGATTTTATTGTGCCATACCATCACAAATATGTCTAAGGAAAGCTGTGACAACTTATAGAATTTAAGGACCACCCTGTCTTTTTGGCAGAGTAAAATACTCACTTCAGCTGACAGATGCTAAGAGGCAGCATGAAAATACTAAAGATCTGTGTGCCATGAGGCCCCCATAACATCCTGTAAGCTGACCTGCTTTCAAGGGCAGAGGACAATACTGTCCCATTGTCAGTGCTGAATAACATTTTATCCGTCAATACAGTCATCTTCTGTAGAACAGAAAGTGCACCATTCTTGCTTCTCACTGCAGACAGTGAAATGATATTGATTAGGTCTGACTCAATTGCAGTTTTAGAATCACAGACTGGGAAGGACCAATGCCTCTTTGTTCAAGTTCCAGCATATAGACACACACACTGGGTATGGTAAAGATCATCTTTCCACTGACAAATCAGTCAATACAATCCAGGCCAGAAGCACAGGGTATTGGTTGCCCCCAAACTGTGCCTCACATTTTGGATAGCCTTGGCCATAAGCCCTTGGGCTGAAAATGGTGCTATTCAATGGTAGGTTGGTAAATGAAAAAAACAGTCATGATTCTCTCCTAGTTTTGTCTACCTGAGTTCTTTGTGGAGCAGCAGACAAGTCTTGGGGACAGGAAATTGCAATTGCAGTGGCCTATCAGGATTCCTTCTCTCTCACCAGAGGTCCAGTCTCACAGTCTACTGTGTTTGAGTGTATGCTTTTAAAGGAAAGTGGCCTAATGGCTTAGATGTCTCTTAGTAAATCAGTACCTGTTTACTCCTATAAAGCTTTTGCTTGTTCATCCTATAGCTTTTAGGTCTTAGACATCTTTAGTGGCATATTTGCTTAGTAAACATCTTTTTAAAATCTGCACACACGAAGACTGCATATTGGCCTAATCTCAGTCACTAGGTAGGTCTTCTGGAGGCAATTCCAGTTAGTGTCCACCAATAAAACCTCCCCTTCCTTTTAAGGCATCCTGAAACTTCCCCTGATTCAGTGCATTGTGGAAAGCAGTTTTCATTGTAGAATAAGCAAAGTTAACTTGACCAAAGGCTGGCTTTGAGTTTACTGTTTAATGAGAAATGCTTCATAATCATTAAACCATAGAAGCAAGGGAGGAAAGAGCATTGTGTTTCTCTTTTCTAGTTTAATATTTTTAGCTGCACTTCTGTTACCTTTTTGTTGTTATTGCTGCTGCTGCTGTTATGTATGTTCAGGTTGCTTCCACTTTATTGTGATCGTAAGGCAAACCTATCATGGGGTTTTCTTGGCAAAATTTGTTTGGAGGGGGCTTGCATTGGTTTCCTCTAAGGCTAAGAGAGTATGGACTTAAAGGCATTCCCTTTAAAACATTCTTTGGCTGGCATAAAAAAAATATCAATTTTTATGCTGGCAAAAGAATGCTCACACACACACACTAATGTCCTCTCCTGGCAAAGGCAGCTCTGGCAATAAAGAGGAAGGGAACAAAGCTCTTTTGAAATACCGTGCAATTTCATTGTGTGGGAAATTCAAAAATAAAATATAAAATGTCACACCAAGCACATACACACACTAAAAAAACTCCAAGTAACCTGGAGAGGGTAAAAAAAAAAGTTCATCACTTACCTAAATGTCGCAATCTCACCTGGAAGTGTTCTGCCCAGTCGGGCCATTGACTCTGCATTAAAGAGTTAAAATGGCCCAAAGCTTTGCAAGCCAGCAATGCCAACAAAAAATCAGCAGGGTGAATTTACTTAAGCCGTCAACTGAAAACTACGGGATTTTGACAGGGCATATCCGTGAAAGGGCAACATCGTCTGATCTGTGCACCCTTTCGCAGTTATGTGGTGTAGTTATGATGCCGTATTTTGTCCATCTGATAAAGTCCTATAACTTGCCCAAGGTCCCCCAGTGGGTTTCCATGACTGAACAAGGATTTAAACCTTAGAATCTCAGAGCCCTAGCCCAAAACTCATACTACTACACCACACTGGCTCATCACTTTGCCTTTTTGGTGCCTCACCATCTGGAATGATGTTGGCTTTACACTTAAGTGCTTGGTCCTTCTACATTTTCTAGTCCAGTCAGTCATGTTGGCACAGAGAAATATGGTAACTGTGGAAAACATATCTGTGAAGTACAACAAAATCCAAAATCCACAAAAAAAGCAATACCTTTATTGGGCCAACTAAAAAGCACAAAATACATCATGCAAGCTTTCTAAGCTACACTGGCTTCTTCATTAGACAAAGAGGTTAAAAATCATACAGGAAAAGAAAAGTGACAATGTTAGAGTCACAAGCCTACATTTTATCTCAGTTGTTACTTCTGTTGTCAGTTAAGATGGTCCAGAGGGATATCAGTGCAGGCAGAGGCCATTCCCCTTCTTGGCCATGTGGGGACCGGGGACAAAGGGCAGTAAAAGCCATCAGCTCCATCAGCAGCAGAAAAGTAACTTCCCTTGAGATCTTTAACACCTTTGCCTGATGAAGAAGCCTGTGTAGCTTCAAAAACTTATTATGATGTTGGCCCAATAAAGGTATAACTGTTCTGTGGATTTTTTAAAAATTTTTATTTATTTATTTATTTATTTATTTGTATTTTGCTTCATGGCCAATACAACTATCCTAAATATGTTTCCATTATATCTGTGAGTATTTGCAGTTGAGAAAAAAAAGGTTAATATCTGGTAAGGGATGCAGCTATGAATAAGAATAAGAAATGAAAATGTTCTTCTGTTCCCAAATTTCTAGCATTGCAGTAAATTAAAATGAGAATTCAGCATAGAAAAATGAGTTCCAGATGTGAACAATTTCCAGTGCCTCACTCTCTGGAATGCTAGAAATACTAACTTTGCTGAGCAAGGTAAACTGCATTTTCATTTTTAAAATTCTCACTGAATATCTCTTAAGTAATGACTTCAGCCAGCATGGCATAGTGATTTGAGTGCTGGACTACAGTTCTAGAGACCAGAGTTTAAATCTCCACTCTGCCATGGAAACCCACTGGGTGACCTTGGGCAATTAACACTCTCTCAGCCTCAGAGGAAAACAAGGGAAACCCCTTTGAAGATTTTTTTCCATGAAACCCCCACAATAGGGTTGCCTTGAAGGCACACAGCAACGAAGTAATGACTTTGCTAGTTGCCCAAGTAAGACTTACGCTTAACAGTCTACAAATATAACTAGTTCAACATTCCAAGGGGCTGCCAGAAATCCATCCTCTCCCAGTCCAAGAATGATAAAATGTAACAAACAACTGTGCTGGATGAAACCTATTTAGATGGGTAACAGAACTGCCAGAAATAGTCACTCTAATTTGTGGTATTGTGTAAGTAATATCTAAGGACTTTTTCAGACAGCGCTTACCACACTAGAAGCTTGTGCGAGAGGTACAGCGCTGTTGCGTGGCAGGGGGTCTGTTTCGGATTATGCCGTCCCTCTCACAAAATCATCCATGTCACTTCTGTGTATGATTGAAGGCAGCCATGCCATATTTTACTCATGGAAGTTGCCTGTGAGTAAAATATGGCACAGCTGCCTTCAATCATACATGGAAGTGACATGGACAATTTCACGAGAAGGACGGCGTAATCTGAAATGGACGCCCTGCCATGCGACAGCGCCATACCTCTAGCGCAAGCTTCTAGTGTGGTAAGCACTGTCTGAAAAAGTCCTGAGATAATAACAAGGCAATTCCATTCATCATGATGAATCTCTGGACCTCCAGATGTTTCTGATCTCTAATTCCCATTCCTGACCTTTGGTTATTCTAACTGGCGTTGATGGGAATGGATTCTAACTACATCTAGAAGGACACACCTCCATCCTGCTACATGCTTCTGCTTGGGAGTAAACTCACGAAGTTCAACGGGACCCATGTCATTTGGTATTACTCCCATCAGACCATCCAAAGCACACCAATTGTAGTTGTTTGTAGAAGGCAAGCAGGGCCAGGCCTCATTAGTACTTGGATGGGAGATCAATAGGGAGAGTCATTCCTGATCAGAGCCGACAGTACTGGGCTAGATGAACCAATGATCTAAGGACTTTATCAAAAGTGCTTTTGTCAGCATATTTCGAAATGTTTTTATGCTGGCAAAAGAACCCCCCTACCAAACCTACCAAGAATCACAACCCAGAAACATCACCCAAGGAGACCCTCTGCTGTGCTTTCTGCAATTGGACTTGTTTATCTTGGATTGGCCTTTTTAGTCATCAGCGTGCTTGCAGAAAGCACGGGATGAGGCCTTCCTGAATCTTTGTTTGCAAAAAAAAGCCATAGTGTGAAAAGGCACCCCTGGCACTAATGGAGCATGTACAGAGCTCCGTTTACTTCTGAGTTCCAAATCTTGCCGATTCTCATGAGAAGATGCAAGAGTGGCAACTTCAAAAGTTAAAACAAAATAAACACACAAAAAGTACACACAAGCCGAGAAACATACTTTAAAAGTCCCAAGTACATGCTGGGGGGGGGGTGTCATAAAAAGAGCGTCCCCTACCTGGCTATTGTGGTTTCATCCGGAAATGTTCTGTCACTGACACTGTATTCCTATGAACCCAATGGCACAAAGATTCAAATGCCAGCAATGCTTGCAGCAAAGCACCATGGCAAATCTATTGACAGCTTTGGCTGTCAATAAAATAGACCAGCTTTTTGACTTGACATGATTGCGAAAGGATGACATCGTATGGTATGTGCAGCCTTTCACAATCATTAGGCATTGTTATGATGCCAATTTGCCACATCTGATAAAGTCTTAAGTCTATAAAAAGCTGCACCTTCTGTTGCTGTATTCTAATGTAAACTGATATAGGGCCACAGCCTAAATCAGTCAGAGATCCTAAGGTCCCTTTCACTTGTTCTCATGTTATGCCGCTAGTAGTCATCACCATCACAAGCAAATTGATTCACTATAATCTAAACAAGTTTAATTTGAAATTGGTTGTGTTCACATCAAAATCATAATGCATATTCACTAGGGTCTGGCATTCTGTTGCTACACTGTACAGTACATCAATCCCCCACCCTGCCCCTTAGAAGATCAAAAGCAAGCTGGGATGAAAACTTCTTACCATTCTGGTGGAGTAATGGCAACAATAAAGGAGAAGTATTTCTAGCAATTGGAGCATGAATTCTAACTGGAGACCAAGCACTCGTTCCTTTACTGTCAAGAAAGTAAGAGTTCAGATCTGCAGTTCTGTTTTCTTTCTCTCTTTGGTGAGGACATAAATTCCCTATGCAAATTGTGCTGCAGAGTTCAGATAAACAGTTGCACAGAAGCAGGAAGGACAGAAATAAATTACGTCTGTCCATCTCCACAGTCCTTTTAATGAATTTTACTTACAGAGGCCTACATCTTGCCATATTATATTATCACTTCAGCCACAACCTCATAGTTCTTAAATTAGTTTCCACATTGTGTGAGAAGTTATGGTAATGAGGAGGGCTTATTTTTGAATGGCTGCTGTGCAAATCCATAGCTGTCTGAGTTAAGATGAGTTTTTGTTGCAAGTGACATAGCCATTAAATACCTGAATTGTTTTATTTGTCATTTCAGAAGCTCTGCCTAGTCTTTCATGCCAGGAAACTAATGAAATAAGCTTGGGAGGCAATTCGGATTCAATGAAAGCAAGCCTAATATGACAGTTGAAGCTTGTACTGTGTGATGCTTTCTAGCTTAAAAGGCAGCAAGGTTGAAGTTCTGACAACAATAGTATCTAGAAAACCGCTACTGGTTGTTTTAGTGTATTTAAAAGATCGGTCTATAACCCCTGTAATGCTTCTAGAGCAGTTTGCAAAAACAAGATAAAATGTAATACAGAATTACTTTCTTAAAAGAGCAATATGTTTCAATGCAAAAAAAAGTTTCAAAATGTTCTCACCTAGTGCTTAAAAGTATTAGGTGAATTTTCTTGGAAGAAATATCCATACATCACAAATGGGATGCATGACTGAAAAGATCTTTTCTCTGGTCACACTTGCATATCCTCCAACTTTTCACAGATGAAAACTGGAACACATGTGGCCAAGCAACATCAGTGTGGTCAGGATGGCAAGAATTATTAATGAGGAAGAACAGAGAAGTGAAGAGAGGCTGTGGTGATTTGCTTTTGCCTGAGCCTACTAGGAAGGGAAAGATCCCACACCTTCCTCTCTCTTCTCTACTGAGTTACCTGAATGCCAACTTCTTTTGAACTATGAACTCAGTTTGGAGCAATGGAAGTAAACTGAGGGCAGAGGGGGAGAGTGGGAAGAAACCAGGGCATTTTAAAAGCAGCTGAAGAAGTGGGACAGCAGAGGATTAATTGGGACTGTTCCTGCCAAATCAGTACAGTTAGAAGGTAAGCACCTGTATCACCTCAAATGGCAGGGCCACTTGGAGAATATGAATCCTGAAGCCTTTCATACCTTGCAGTTTAGAGATGAGCATTTAGAAGTCTCAGTCAAAGAATTCTAGTGCCTCACTAAACTACAAACCCAAGGATTCCACAAGATACAGCCATGGCAGAAAGTGGAATCATAATGGCATGTTTATATAATGTGAAAGGGTCTCTAACCTCAATAAATAGGCAGGTTTATCAGTACAAAAAGAGATAAGAATCAAGTTTCTGTGCTGGTCTCTAGCAGATAAACAACAGCACAGGACTGGCAAATATCTGAACAAGCATTCAAAAGGCAATATTAACATATTATTATAAGTGATTTATCTTTTGCTTCATTTAGAATGCTAGAGGAATAGAAACAGGTTTCTTTTAGACTTCCATTTCGGGGAGGGCGGGTATTTTTTGTTTTGGTGTAGATGTACATTATTGCAGGAAGGGAGAACTTGCCTCAAGGCTATTTCCCCCAAGAGTTTCAGCTTTTCTGCTGTACTGTTTAGTCAAGATTCAAAAGCTTGGGGATGACCATTCTTTTTTATTCAGACGATAGTGATTCCTTTGAAAGTTTGAAGTCTGAAATAAGATGGGGATAGTGCTAATCACTTCCTGGTCCCCTCAGGTCCCAGTTGCATACATTTAAAAGAAGAACCTTCAGCTGCAGCCTCCATCCCCTCGCCACCTTCATTTTTTTTAATCCCAAGAGCTTCAGAGCTCCTTGCGACAAGTGCAGAGGCCCTACAGAGTTGAGGAACCCATACTCACAGCTCTGTTGCAACAGACTCCTCTTATGGTCCAGAGGCTTAGGCATGGACCTACTCAGATTGTTACCCTCTATGCTTGGAGTCATGGAGACCCTCAAAATATCAACATTAAGTTGGGGAATTAACATACTTGGCTTGGCTATGAAAAGAGTGGGGGGCAACAGCAGATCTTATGACCTTTGTATACCGGTAGTCTGGAAGAGACGTTAAGCTAAATAGTACAATAAATTGATCTTTATTTGGAGAAATCAATAATAACAACACTCATGCACACATTCAAACTTCAAACATTCACGCAAGACTAATGAATAAAGTGGGAAATATTGAGATACAGTCATTCCTTCACATTTGCAGGGGTTAGGTTCCACAGACCCCCACGAATGTGAAAATTCCACGAATAATGACTGCCCTCCCCCTCCCCCACCAAAGTGACCACGGGGCCTCCGGAGGCCCCATAGTTGCTTCCCCCTGACGGGGCCTCCGGAGGGCCTCCAGAGGCCCCGTAGTCACCTCCGCCCTCCCTCCCGAGGCTACCACGGGGCCTCCAGAGGCCCTCTGGAGGCCCCGTGGTCACTTCCCCAGGCCTCCCCAGGCCTCCCCACTCCCTCCCAAGGCCTTCACGGGGCCTCTGGAGGCCCTCTGGAGGCCATGTGGTCACCTCCCCAGGCCTCCCCCTTCCTCCCAAGGCCCCCTTGCCACCTCTCCTACCCCTGCCCGGCCTCCTAAGGTTGAAAGGGTGCCTTGGAAGGCTCCCTCGCTGCCTCTCCCACTCCCTGCCTGGCCTCCTAAGGTGGCGAGGGGGCCTCGGAAGGCTCCCTCGCTGCCTCTCCCACCCCAGTTCACCTTTTTACCTAGTCCACATTAGGGCCCCCAGTTCACCTTTTTACCTAGGCCCTCTGGAGGCCCCGTGGTCACCTCCCCAGGCCTCCCCAGGCCTCCCCACTCCCTCCCAAGGCCTTCACGGGGCCTCTGTAGGCCCTCCGGAAGCCCTGTGGTCACCTCCCCAGGCCTCCCCCTTCCTCCCAAGGCCCACTTGCCACCTCTCCTACCCCTGCCCGGCCTCCTAAGGTTGAAAGGGTGCCTTGGAAGGTTCCCTCACTGCCTCTCCCACCCCCGCCCAGCCTCCTAAGGTGGTGAGTAGGCCTTGGAAGGCTCCCTCGCTGCCTCTCCCACTCCCTGCCTGGCCTCCTAAGGTGGCGAGGGGGCCTCAGAAGGCTCCCTCGCTGCCTCTCCCACCCCCGCCCAGCCTTCTAAGGTCAAGAGGGGGCCTTGGAGGGCTCCCTTGCTGCCTCTCCCACCTCCCGCCAGCCTGCTTCCCCCCCCCCTAAAGCCCTGTCACTGCTTTTGGGAAGGCAGGGGGGAGGCCCTTCGAAAACCATGAATATTCAAAACCATGAATGCTAAATTCATGAATGTGGAGGGGCAACTGTATAGGGATAAAGAAGGGAGTTGTTTCTGGGTGATACGACACCTGTCCTGTAGAGATGAGGTCGTACAGCAGAGTAAGTCTAATGTGGACTAGGTAAAAAGGTGAACTGTGTGCACTTGAGTGGGGTTTTGGAAGAGTTTTTTATAGTCAATAATAAAGAGTTGGTCAATCAAAAATTGAATGATCATTTTATAAGAAGACCCTTACTCAGAATATGGAAAAAATATAAACAAAGAATACTACAAAAAACAGCTACTTGGATCTCTCCACATGAAGCATTCTATCATAGAGAAAAAAACCCAGGGGTTAAGTGGTTAAGGTATAAAGACTTAATAAAGTGGAAAGGGGATAAACTGGAGATAAAAACACCGGAAGAATTAAGTGAGGAAGGTATTAAATGTCACTGGTGGGTATATAGACAGTGTTGGGAAAAGCTAAGACAGGATATAAGGTTTTTTTGGAATAAAACAAAATAATATGGAAATAGAAGAAATTATGTTATCAGACGAGTCTAAGGCACTATCCAAATTGTATACATTTTTTATTATATTGGGAATGTGAAGATGAAACAGTTAAAGAACCCATG
The DNA here is from genome assembly GCA_030847615.1 of Gambelia wislizenii. NCBI lineage: Eukaryota > Metazoa > Chordata > Lepidosauria > Squamata > Crotaphytidae > Gambelia > Gambelia wislizenii. Next base: position 252,520,436 of record JAUMIR010000004.1, read on the forward strand.
ATCAAATGGGCAAAGAATATAGGAACACCAATTCTGTTTGAGCAGTGGGAAAAATTATGGAATAACACAATGAAACTGACAGTATGTCAAGATATAAAGGAAAACTGCTGGAAGATGTTTTTCAGATGGTACATGACACCGGATAAATTATCAAGAATATATAAAAAAAAAATGGGAAGCAAATGTTGGAAGTGTAAGGAAGAAGTAGGTACATTCTTCCATTGCTGGTGGTCATGTAAAAAAGCACATAAATATTGGTCTGTAATACATGACTCGATCGAGAAAATAATCAAGAGGAAATGTCAAATGCGACCAGAAATTTACCTGTTATGTATATTTGACGATTCAGTAGATAAGAGTGTGGCAAAAATTTTATTCAATCTAATAATTGCTGCCAGAATAACATACACTAGGCATTGGAAATCAGAAAATATACCCTTGAGAGAGGAATGGTTAATTAAAGGGGTAGAAATGATATATTTGGATAAATTAACACGAGTCATTAAAAATAATGAAATAGAAAACGTTGAATCAGAATGGAAGGAATTTAAAGAATATATGACTGAAGTATGGGGTAGTTGGATTAAAGTAGGTTTTCTTATGTGAAAAGAAAACAGAGGATTCCTGGTGTTAAAATAGAACAAGTACAATATGGAAACACTGTTATTGTAATACATAAGGTTCAGAAAGGCACAGATAGGACATGTAAAGAAAATGAGGTGATAATTGCTAAATGGGAAGCAGTTCATGATGTAAGATTGAATGTATGGATAGATCAGCAAGGATATATATATATATATATATATATATGGACATATATATAGCTGATTACTTGGAAGAGGTATGGGAAGGAAGGAGTATGGTTAAAATGGTTGTAATAAGGAGAGATTGAAGGTAGTGTATTATGTTTTTAGTTTATAGAAGAAAAACAGAGAAGTACAAGAGAGACTTAGAAGTGATAACAGAAGGATTTGGATAGTTTAAGAGTGTATGTGTTATGTAAATGGAATAAGAAATGTATAGGTGATGGATTGAATTTTGAGTTGAACTGACTGTTTACAGTGTGTAATTTGGAGAAACAACAATAAAAATTATATACTAAAAAAAATTGCTGGTGGGGATGGGATTTAGAGTAGAAGACAATGTCTCTTGGAGTTGCTCAAGGTCAGACAAAGGCACTCTGGATATGTTAATGGCATCTTAATGTGCAATTGAAAGGGAGGAAGCAACTTCTTTTGTATAGGAATAGGTGAAGGAATGAGGGTCGTTTACAAGGTTGAGCCTTCCAGCTTTGGCTGATGGGATTTGCCAGGTGTACATGCATTCAGCTGCCTTGTGAATTAGGATTTTTTTAGAATTTAAGCAGCCCTCTTTGAGTACACACCTGACTGAGTCTGAATGCTAGTCTTTGCAATTTGTTGGAATTTTCCAGTGTTAATGGCCGCCCTCCACAGAAGGCCACATTTGACCTAACTATAAAATATTGCCAATTATTAATATAGATATGGGGCTGGGAGTGTCAGGATAGGTACCACAGATAACTGGAACACCCTCAAGTACCAGACATGATTGTCTGTGCTGAGAGATGCAGAGCCGTGTGACAACCAATCTTAGAATCATAGAATCATAGAGTTGGAAGAGACCACAAGGGCCATCCAGTCCAACCCCCTGCCATGCAGGAATACACAATCAAATCATTCCCGACAGATAGCAATCCAAGACTCTGCTTTAAAAACCTCCAAAGAAGGAGATTCCACCACACTAAGAGGCGTGTATTCCACTTCTGAACAAGAAGTTCTTCCTAATGTTTAGGTGGAATCTCTTTTCCTGTAGTTTGAACCCATTGCTCCATGTTCTAGTCTCTGGAGCAGCAGAAAACAAGCTTGCCCTATCCTCAGTATAACATCCCTTGAAATACTTAATCATGGCTATCATGTCCCCTCTCAACCTTCTCTTCTCCAGACTAAACATCTCCAGCTCCCTAAGTCGCTCTTCGTAGGGCATGGCTTCCAGACCTCCCACCAGTTTGGTCGTCCTCCTCTGAACATGTTCCAATTTCTTAATATCCTTTTTGAACTGTGGTGCCCAGAACTGGACACAGGATTCAAGGTGAGGTCTGACCAAACCAGAATAGAGTGGCACGATTACTTCCCTTGATCTAGACACTATACTCGTATTAATGCAGCCTAAAATTGCATTGGCTTTTTTAGCTGCTGTATCACACTGCTGACTCATGTTGTTTGTGGTACACTAAGGACTTTTTCGAACAAGCAAAAAATAACACTAGCAGCCTCGCCAGGTTGCGAGGCTGCAGCGCTAGAGGGCGTCCGTTTCGCATGACGCCCCTTCCCAGCGGTACTGTTGCGGTACCGCTGGGACATTTGACCATCGTATTTTGCATTTGAACGTCATATTTTACTCACGATCAACGTACCATATTTTCCAGATATTTTGCAAAAATGGGTTCTCAATTCCTTTAATTTCCTTTTTTGTAAAATTACCAAAAAATATGTTCCATATTCTCTTTTCTATTCTCCCTGTTTCTGTCTCTAACCATTCTAAATCCCCCTGTCCAATAATTCCTTCTACAACATATCTCAATTGATTAGTTTCATAATATCCTTTTATTTTTGGACAAGATTAAATAAATTATTTTGGTATATATCTCTTGTTATTCCATCATTAACCATCACTAAGCTGTGTTATGAGAGTACAATTGATCTATTAATCCTCTAAACCTCTTCCCTTTTCCAAATTCTTTCAATATTATTTTTAATGTTGGCCATTCCACACAGTCAAATGCTTTAATATATCTAAAGCTAGTATCCCTGCTTTTACTTTTGTTTTGCCAATTATATGTATTCTATTTAACACCCTTCCTATCAAATTTGACATTTGTCTTCCTTTCACAAACCCACATTGGTCCTTTAATATATATTTATACATACAAGTATTCATTCTCTTTGCCATTATTGCAGATAATAACTTTGCATCTTGGTTTATCAATGATATAGGCCTGTATGATCCCAGGTCCATCAAATCCTTATCTGGCTTTGGTATCAATATTATCAATGATTGTTGCCATGATGAAGGGACTTTATCTCCCATTATTATATTGTTATATAATTCTAATAATTTAGGTATTAGCTTCTTCTTAAATACTTTATAATAATCTGGTCCTAGCCCATCCATTCCTGGAGCTTTCCCACTTTTTAAATTATTTATTGCTTCCTCTACTTCCATTTTCGTAATTGGTTTTTCTAATAAATCCCTATCTTCCTCTTCTATTTTAATCTTCCAATTTTCCGCTACATATTTTTCTATTTGTTCCACTGATTTATTGACTGGTACAGGTCTTTATAAAACTCCTCAAAAATTGTTAATTTTTCCTTCATTGTTCTACACATTTTACCTGTTTTATCTCTAATCCCATTTATCACATTTTCCATTTTCTTCTTCTGTGTGGATCTAGCCAACATTTTTGAATTTTTATTACTAAATTCAAAATACTCCCTTCTTAAATAAATTAAATTTTCCTGTACTTCATCTACTTCCATTTTATCCAATTCCTCCATCTTTGCTCGTAAATCAATATAAGTTTGTTTTTCCTTATCTAATATATATTTATTTTCCAATAATTCTATTTCCCTTTCTAATTTCCCTTTTCTTTCTTCTTGCCTTTTTTTTAAGTTAAAGGTTTCTTTTATACATATCCCCCTTGTCACAGCTTTCATAGTATCCCACAAAATTCCTTTTGATACTTCTTTATCATTTAATTCCCATAATTCTTGTCATTCATGCTCAATTTTCTCTACTATTTCTCTGTAGTTTAAAATATTTGTATTCAGCCTCCACCTTTTCACCTGTTCATAATCTCTCTTCATTATAATCTCCACATTGACCAAGGCATGGTCTGTTACATTTATATGTCCTATCTCTGAATTTATGATTTTATCTATCAAATTTTTTGATACAAAAATATAATCAATTCTTGAATAACTCTTATGTACCATTGAAAAAATCTTTCTGCATTTCTTCTCTTATGCTTGCAAACTCTGAAAACATTCTCTTTTTGTCTTCTCTAAATTCTGTCATCATTTTTGTAAAGAGAGAATCCATATGAGTTTTAATATCCTCTGTGCTTTCTCCCCTTCTTTCCCTCCCTTTTTGGGATGGAGGATCTAGGGCTAAGGCACCTAATGGAGGGCTAATTTCTTTTTCCATCTTTTGTCCTTCTGGTTCACCCTTGTTATTCTGTGCTTCCGGAAATATCCTCTCCAATTTCTTATGCGATCTATCTGATGGTTTACTTAATGTTTGTGGTCTCAACCAGCTTTTTCCTGCTGTATTGCTTCTTTTTTTTAGACATAAGAAAATCAAAACACTCCAAACTTTCGTTTCTTCCCTTCTGTTAATGGTCCATCCTTCCTCCACCACTTATTTTTTAAAGCTTTCCACTTATTCTCCAGTTAGATCAAATATTTCTTCCTCTGTTAAATCATCCTTTTCATTTGCCTACAACTGTTTACTGCTTTCTCCAACCTTAGTGATTTATTAGCCAAATGTTCTTTTTAATTATGTTGGAGACAGCTCCAAGATCAAGACCAGACAAAACCAAAAGTAACTATCTGTTTACTTTAGGCTTCTTTGATCTGCAGTTTTCCCTTCTATTAACATTCCTTGTAATTCACAACCATAAATCTTCCCTCAAGGGCTCTCCTCATGCCTTTTTGAGGGGAAATTATTCATTTAATTCCATTACCTTGAGCACCCATCCTGGGAATTGTTCCTACGCCATTGAAGCTTGGCTCCTCCCCCTTTAGTCATCCATCCTGGTTTCTTGAGACACCTCACATATTTCTTCCTCAATGGTACTGTTTGGAATTGTGCCTTCAGTATCTCCCTTTTGAGAAAGTCCCATCCGTCTTGAGGTTTCTTCTCTTTTAGTATTCCGGACCATGGGATCACCCCCAGTATTTCCCTGAGTTTATTGAAATCAGTTCTCCTAAAGTCAAGAATGTGTATCTGACTGTGCCTGGCTTCTCCTTTCCATTGTACAGTCATCCCTTCACATTTGCGGGGGTTAGGGGCAGACAACCCCCGCGAATGTGAAAAAACCACGAATAAGATATGAGCCTGTGGGCCAGCTGCTTCCCACCCCCCTTCCCAAGGCACCGAAGGGCTTCTTCAGAAGCCCTTCACTGCCTCAGGAGGGGAGTGGGGTGCAGAGGTAGCGCTCCAGCTGCTTCCCACCCCTCCTTCCCAAGGCACCGAAGGGCTTCCTCAAAAGCCCTTCACTGCCTCGGGAAGGGAGTGGGGCGCAGAGGCAGCGCCCCAGCTGCTCCCCACCCCTCCTTCCCAAGGCACCGAAGGGCTTCCTCTGAAGCCCTTCGCTGCCTCGGGAAGGGAATGGGGTGCAGAGGTAGCGCGCCAGCTACTCCCCACCCCTCCTTCCCAAGGCACCAAAGGGCTTCTTCAGAAGCCCTTCGCTGCCTCGGGAAGGGAGTGGGGTGCAGAGGTAGCGTGCCAGCTGCTTCCCACCCCTCCTTCCCAAGGCACCGAAGGGCTTCCTCAGAAGCCCTTTGCTGCCTCGGGAAGGGAGTGGTGCACAGAGGCAGTGCGCCAGCTACTCCCCACCCCTCCTTCCCAAGTCACTGAAGGGCTTCCTCAGAAGCTCTTCGCTGCCTCGGGAAGGGAGTGGGGCGTAGAGGCAGCGCACCAGCTACTCCCCACCCCTCCTTCCCAAGGCACCGAAGGGCTTCCTCAGAAGCCCTTCGCTGCCTCGGGAAGGGAGTGGGGCGCAGAGGCAGCGCGCCAGCTGCTCCTCACCCCTCCTTCCGAAGGCAGCGATGGGTAAGCCCTTTGCTGCCTTGGGAAGGGAGGGTGTGTTGAGCAGTGGGGGGGGAAGCAGCCTTCCGCGAATAATCAAAACCACGAATGTGAAAGTCGCGAATGCGGAGGGGCAACTGTATAACAAACTCCAGGAGAACATGATCACTCTCACCTAAGGATCCCACCACTTGCACCCCATTAACCAGGTCATCTCTGTTGGTTAGGATCAGATCTAAAATAACTGACCCCCTTGTTGCCTCCTCCACCTTTTGGACCATGAAATTGTCTTCCAGGCAAGTAAGGAATTTGCTAGACCTTGAAGTTTTGGTTGAGTTAGATTTCCAGCAAATATCAGGATAGTTGAAGTCACCCATTACTGCTACATCTCTCCTTTCTGTGTGTGTGTTCATCTGTTCTAGAAAGGCATCATCCAATTCCTCCGTCTGACTTGGGGGTCTGTAGTAGAGTCCCACAATAACATCCCTGTTGTTTCCCTCCCCTTTAATTTTTATCCAGATACTCTCCACCTGGCTTCCAGTATTGATGTCATGGATCTCTTCACTGGTGTAAATATCCCTGACATATAATGCTATTTCTCCTCCTTTCCTGTTTGGCCTGTTTCTCTTCTAAAGGTTATACCCCTCTATTCCTACATTCCAATCATGAGACTCATCCCACCAGGTTTCAGTAATGCCTATTATATCATATTTGTTTTGTAGTCCTTGGAGTTCAAGTTCATCTTGCTTATTTCCCATGCTCTGTGCATTAGTGTAGAGACATCTAAGACCATGTGTTCCCTTTACTTGCTGCCTGTGCAAGTTTTTTTGCCTCCCACTGTTGGGTCCTTGCGCTGTTTGCCTTGTTCCCTCTATGACAGTTTGACTATTTTCTCCAGCCCTTTTGCCTTCCAGAATACTATCTCCCTCCCCCATATGACTCAGTTTAAAGCCCTCCTGATCAAATTCTTGAGACTTTTGGCAAAAATGTTTCTGCCAACTGTTGTGAGATGCACCCCATCTCTTGCCAGAAGTCCCCCCTCATGGAAGCGCAGCCCATGGTCCAAGAATCCAAATTGTTCTCGGTGACACCATCTACAGAGCCAGTTGTTTATGTCAGCTATTTTCCTCTCCCTTCCTGGACCACGCCCTTCAACTGGCAGAATTGACGAGATGAGCACATGCATGTCTTGGTGTGTGGACATTACAGCCAGTAGTAGCTCCTTCTCTTGGGATTAAGAAGTGGTTCAAATATAGTATGTACAGCATGAAACAAGGATGTGATGAAATTTATATATCTATATATATATATAATTCTCTTCTGTATGTTGCTGTTTCCAGTGTGCTTAGGGACCTGACCAGCTGATCACAGGTCTGCTGGACAGCCAATCAACACACATGGGGTGGGACCATGTAGATTCCAAACATGGCCACTGGAGAGGGACAGTGAGTAACATGGGGGTGGATGTGGTGTGTGCTGAAGGGGGTGGCGGCCAAGGGGAAGAACAAGTGGACGGGGCAGAACAAATGGAGAAGGGGAAGGGCAAATGGAGGGGGAGGCAAGGGGCAGAACAAGTAGAGGGGTGGCAGGGGGCAGAACAAGCGGAGTGGGTGGCAAGGGGCAGAACAAATGGAGGGGGTTGGCAAGGGGCAGAACAAACAGAGGGGGTCCAAGGGGCAGAAAAAACAGAGGGGGTTGGCAAGGGGCAGAACAAGCAGAGGGGTGTGGCAAGGGGCAGAACAAACAGAAGGGGTGGCAGGGGGCAAAGTTTTTTAATGGTACACCAGGTCCATATATATATATATATATATATATATATATTGCTCTTAGGTATGTTGTCATTTCCAGTGTGCTGATTTGCTGCTTAGGAAACTAACTAACCAATCAAAGCTCTGTTGGGCAACCCAATCAGCACACTGGGGGTGGGACCATGTGGAAGTTTCACTCTTTTCTAAACATGGTGGAGGCAGAGGGGGTGTGAGTAGTATGGGGGGATGTGGCATGGTGTGTGTGTGTGTGTGGCATGTACGGGGCACTGGGAGGGTGGCACAAGCATGAGGAGGGTGGCCCAGGGCACAGAGAAGGCAGCACAGGGTGTGGGAAGGGTGGTGCAAGTGCGGGGAGGGCGGCACATGGCGGCACGGGGTGCGGAGAGGGCGGTGCAAGTGCAGGGAGGGCGGCACATGGAGGCATGGGGTGTGGGGAGGGTGGTGCATGTGCAGGAAGAGTGGCACCTACATGAGGCACAGGGTGTGGGGAGGGCGGTGCAAGTGCATGGAGGGCAGCACAAGGCAGCACAGGGTGTGGAGAGGGTGGCACAAGGCGGCATGGGGTGCAGGGAGGGCGGTGCAAGTGCGGGGAAGGTGGCATATGGAGTCACAGGGTGTGGGGAGGGCAGTGTGAGTGTGGAAAGGGCAACACAGGGTGGCACAGGGAGAGGGGAGGGCAGTGTGAGTGTGGGGAGGGTGACACATGGAGGCACAGGGTGTGGGGGCAGTGCGAGTACGGGGAGGATGACACATGGAGGTATGGGGTGCAGGGGGTGGTGAGAGGGCAGGGAGGGCAGCATATGGTGGTGACATGAGGTGCGGGGAGGGTGGTGCAAGTGCGGGGAGGGCAGCACAGTGAAGCACAGGGTGCAGGGAGGGCAGTGCAAGTGTGGGGATGGTGGCACATGGTGGCACGGGGTGCAAGGAAGGCGGTATGGGTGCAGGGAAGGCAGCACATGGTGCGAGGAGGGCAGTGCAAGTGCAAGGAGAGTGGCACAGGGTGGCACGTGGTGCAGGGAGGGAGGCACATGGTGCAGGGAGGGCGGTGTGAGTGTGGGGAGGGTGACACATGGCAGCACAGGGTGTGGGGAGGCTCTGTGAGTGTGGGGAGGGTGGCATGAGTGTGGGGAGGGTTGCACATGGCAGCACAGGGCACAGAGAGAGAGGCACGAGCACAGGGAGTGTGGCGTGGGGCGTGGGGAGGACGGTGTGAGCATGAGGAGGGTGGTGCAGGCACAGGAAGAGCAGCATGAGCATAGGGAAGGCAGCATGGGGGAGTGGCATGTGTACCATGGGGGGTGTAGCGCATGGGGAAAATTTTTAAACACACACACACACACAATTGACAAAGACATAGAAAATGCATTTATCTTCAGATCTCACTTAGAAATAAGAGACCTTCTGGTAACCAGAAATCTGAACAGTTGGAGGGAGGGTTCACTGACTGTATTTAACAAAATAAAGAAAAACCAAGGGATTGTCTAGACAGTGAAAAAACTCCTTGTAGAATGTGAATAGAATACAGTCTGTCCCAACACATTTTAAATTAACAATTCTATGTCCAAATGGACACTTAGCCCTAGTTTTTGAACACCCAATGAAGACAAAGAGCACATATAATTTAATCCATGTACCAAAAACACAGATTTGGATTGAAAGGTACACTGACTAATGCTAGGATATAGAGAGGCCTAAATATCCTAAAGGCATCAGATCCCATCTGATCTTGAAAGCTAAGCAGGGTCAGCTTTAGTTAGTACTTGTATGGGAGACTGCCAACAAATACCAAGTAGGGTAGACTATATTTCAGAGGAATAATAAAGGAACTGATAAAACCACGTCTGAATATTCCTTGCCTAAGAAGACACTATGAAATTCATGGGGTCACCATAAGTTGGCAGGCAATTGGAAGGTACACACATACATATAACATATAATAGATTTGCAAATCTGAATTTATTCATTTTTTTTCACCTCAGTCCAAATATCAGGACTGTATGTAGCAAAGAAACCTCCTCTTGTGGACCAGCTGAATGAGAAAATGGGAACCTTCTAATAATATCTTTAAAAATAACTTGGAGGCTGATGATCTCTTGGTTGAACCTGCTAGGTCAGAAGTGGGGGAACGTGTGACCTGCAGGATGTATGCAGGAGTCTCCAGAGCTCAAAAATATTTGGCCCAATATGTCCTTAGGTGGTGTGGCAGAGAAGTTGACTACCAGATCATCCTGTTGAAAAAAGCTGTTTCCTGGGTCTAAAATGGCTCAAAGAGGGCCAAAACCACAAAAAAATTCCTCTCCATGCCCTCTAGGGGGCATTGGTATTATTTGGGGGTGGGGGGAAACTTTCAAAGTTTTTCAGGGGTGATGGGATAGCCCTCTGAGGTACCATGCAGCCCCTCAACCCTAGCAGTTGCCCACTCCTATGAAAGAGGAACCTCAACATTATTTTGTAATTTGGTGCAATATATCCCTACACCTCCTCTGTATGTTTAGTATATTCTACTTTCCATTTGTGAGTACCATTTATGAGTTATCATTACCAATGACACACAGAAAAGATTATACAAAATACAGTGGCAAGGTTGAACCTGTTGCCTCCAAAGTTACAGAATAAAAGTTTCATATGAATGCCAGCTGGAAAGATTGGGCATTTTAGCTAAAGCCTGTTTTTCCCCTCAGTAGTTTTTCTTCTCATCTGTTTCAGTACAAGGACAAACCATCTATTTCTGAGCATTGCCAATGATTGGTTCACATTCCTTTTTTATGTATGAGTTTTCTGAGGAATACATTATTATCCCTACCCTATCATATGAAAATGTAAGTCAAGATTTTACATCAAAGATGTAATAAAAGGGTTCAGTTTTGAATATGCTGAAAGTGCAATCAATCAGCGAGCCACTTAAGCTGGGGCACTTGTTTCCATTTGGTTTAACTGTGTATATATTGGCGTATGTTGACCAAAGTTCTTCGTTAGTAAAAAATCACAGAACTTACCGGGAGAGAAATGGAAGCAGCACAGAGGGAAGATGATGGGAGATCGCGAGAAGGAAGGGGGCATGTGAAATGGGGCGCTGGCTACTGGAACAACCCTGTTTCTGTCCCGATCTCCCTGGGGAATAATTTCCCCATGTGAAAATCTCCACAGTATCACACATCACCGTAATCACATGATACTACTGCTACAGAATTATCACATGACCACCAACACTTTAAGAATGGGATTTTAGTTCTGTGATTTAGCATGGGCGAAATTTCAGTGGTTTTTGTGAGAAGACAAGAGTACATTTAAAAAATATCAAAAAAAGAAAAACAAACCCTTCATTAACAAACTAATTCAACACATAAACACTTAAACAAAGCTAAAAACATGCAAACAAAACAGGACAGTTCATAAAAGAGCATACTGTAGATCATTCTCACATTCTCAACCAGATGTTTTCTCACTGGGAATGGGGAGGGGGGAAAGAGGACTGCCCATTTACACTGTAATCTCACAATTACAGTGAGACATGTTTTCACAAGTTCTTCAATACTGTGAAAATAGCAATATTGAGAACTATTGACGGCTTGTCCCGTCAATTAAAAGGGGCATGTTATTGGCAGCTGGGTCACACAGTAACCACAGGAGGATGACAATGTTGTGTTATAGCAGAAACCCATTCGCGCTACTGTGATGTCACAATCATGCAATTATAGCCTCGTCTGGCAAAGTCCTAACATACTTGTACCTAGTTTAAATTATTCTTACACTTTTGTATCATTTTAACTATGTCAATTAATTTTGTTGTATACCACCCTGAGACCCTTAGATATGGGGGGTTATAAATAATTTAATTACAAAATAAACAAACAGCTTAGTACCCACCCAGGTACTGATACAACCACCAACCTGATCCAATACTCACCCATGTGGGATTCCAAATCAGCCATAGAAGTCCACCTTATGGTGCCCCAGAATACTGTGGCACACAGGGCTTCCTTGATAGTGGCACTGCTTTTAGGGAACTTCCTTCTGCCAGACATCTCTTGTCCCCCACCTTTCTTTCAGATGCTAGCTAGAAAGATATATTTGTACAAGTTTTCAGAGAATAAGCAAGTATTTAATTTCCCTTTGACTGTATTGCTTTTATTGTGTTTTCACAAATATTTGTAGTTTATGAATTTTAGATATATGTAATTTTAGACATGTGCAAGTCGTCATTTTAAATTTCTGATTTTACGCATTGCAATCTGTGATTTTCATGACATATTTTTACGTAAGATTGTTAGCTGCTCTGAGCTTTTATGAGAGAGGGCAGGTTGTCAGTCAATCCATCCACACTTCAAGCAGTCTAATAAAGAAATATACATGGTATACTTTGCAGTGGCAACTGTTAGAGCTTTAAAGGAGCTATGAATGGTTGTGAACCCTACCCCCACCAACCCATCCTACACAGGCAGGTTTGGCATTTTGTATAGATCCTTTAGAGTTTGGACTTAAACCTGGAGCCAATTCACCCTAACCTCACCCACCCCTCCCAACATGGGAGCCGTCAGCCGTCCCTGCTAGTTTGACCCTGAGCTTTGATGAGATTTAATAGACAACAAGAGAAGAAAATACACACATGAACTATGGTACTAAGATATTGTTAGCTAATAAGAAACATGTAAACCTATTATATTTGCCCATTTATCTCATGAAAGATTTTTCTGCTCAGTATCCTGTTAGGTCCCTTTGGTAGAGGCACAGCAGGAGGAAGGAGGGGGACAACAGCAGGCCCAGTGTCCATGAAGGGAATCAGGGGATAGTCATCATTGTTGTTGTGTGAAAATAAGGCTGCTGGCTACTAGTAGTCTTATTTAATGCTGGGGTGGGCAACTGTAGCAGGTATGGTGGGACTATTTTCTCCCCCCCTTTGAGCCACACAGACTGCCCAAAATGGGGGGGAGACCTGAGCCAGAAATGGCCAGAAGTCCACTTTATGTTTGGAAAAACAGAGGGGTTGCTGACATTAAACATAGTAGGGACTCTCTATAACCTATTTAAAAGGCGAGTTTCTGCTCCTACAGGGTTGCAGTAAAGGAAATTCAACTTTCAGAGGGTCAGAAAAGGGTAGTTCGAGAAATCTAGAGAGACTGAAGGCCACAAAACAGTCATGCAGCCTGACAGCCATACTTTGTCCATTTCTGATCTAATGCTTGGCTTCCAGACATTCTCTGGTACTTGGGAAGGCTACACTGGACAGCTACCTGTCCCATTACAGCTTTTCCAAGCACCTTGCCTCTGAGGATCCCTCTGCTCATCAGGCACTGCAGGGAAAAGCTGGCTGCTTGAAGCTGGTAGCCTCCTCCCTATGACATCAATGGTGATTTTGGCTTTCCTGCTTTGTGGGCAATTTCTGATCCAGGTAAATGTGAAAAACCAGACCTTTACACTACATGGGTTAATTTGCAAGATGTTATAGCCTTCTAGGTATAAAAAAAGTAGCAGGTTATATTTTTTCACCACACTTGCTGGTTACGTCTGCAGATACATACCAATATTCATAATCCATTTTTTATTAGTAGATGGGTTTTAATCTTTTAAAATTGTTATTTTTCATTAGGGAAAAATTTAATTCTTCTTCATTGGTTTTTCACATTGATAGATTTCAACAAGGAACCACAAATCTAAATTGTTCTCCCTTTTGTACTTTTGGCATTGCAGTAAGACCCCTGTATCCACAGGGGTTTGGTTCCCAGACTTACCATAGATACCGGAAACCACAGATAACAGCAAACCCTATAAAAATAAATGACTTACAGTAAAAAACATACCATAGAGTTGCATTGGAGGACCTAGAAGATGCCTAGAGAGACATCCTAGGCATTTTCCAATACAATTCTATGGTGTGTATTTCCTATTTTGTGTCCCATGGATAACTGAAATCATGGATATTGGTTCCATGGATACAGTGGTCTGACTGTATTTTGTAAATCTTCAAACTTACAGTATCCTTCCAAAGTGTACTGCATTAGTGCTATTTTATCTCTCTCCTTAGCATGCTTTCCTTTTATTGCTGTTGCCTTCAAGTAATTTCTGATTTATGGTGACCCTAAGGCAAACTTATCACAGGGTTTTTACTCCAATGTAATTCTATTAATTTTGTTGTCTATGGACTTTATCACACTACACTGTTATAGTGCTATTATTCCACTTTAACTGCTATTGCTGCCTCCTGTGGTATTCTGGGGTTTGTAGTTTAGTGAGGACTAAGAGCTTATGCTAAATGCCCCTCCATAAATTGCAAAACCCAGAATTCCACAGAAGCAGTCAGAGCAGTTAAAGTGGAATAATTGTGCTATAACTGTGTAGTGTGATATTGTCATAAGAGTGATCAAGAATCCTCCAGACCACACCTGATTAATTTTAGCTGCTCTGCTTCTTATTTCATTAATTTTAAATGCTCATCTTTTTTCATCATGTACAAGCTACTGAACAAAAGAGATCTGAACTTCTTTGTGGCTTTACAGATGGCTGTTGCTTCAGTGTGAGGAAAAGAAAGCAGCTTAAGATGTAACTGTGAAAGCAAAGTATTCCTGCAGAATTTTATTGTAAATAAACATATAATCAAAGTGTTTTTGTTAAGTCAGTCTGCTGAAGGGGAGAAATGAACATCCTGTTGATGTTGCAAATGGTTGGTTTCAACTACTTTGTAAAAGCATTATTTCTCCAGTACAATATTACATTTTAAAACACAAGCAATAGCAGCAGCAGCAGCATAGTGGTGTATGTAAAGTTGATTTGATGGAATTCCCAAGAGAGACTTCAGATCGTTAGTATAACTGAGATAAAGAAGTCCTTAAGTTATGTATGCTTTCATTCAGTTCAAGAAGAATCCTGAACACTTCCTTTATTCCCATTCGTGCCCCTCCAATTAGTATTAATTAAGCAAATAAATAAGGTGGGTAGTCTGATCCCATCCATATTTACTCAGATGTAGGTCCCACTGACTTCAGTGCTGCCTGAGGTGAACAACAAAATGCCCCCCCTTTGTTCCATGTGCAAATGCCATCTGCAGTGGCAGTTGGGTTTTCAAGGTGGGGAACTGAAGCATCCTCCACCAGGTCTGAGCTAAGTGTATGCAGAGCAAGCTATGTGACACACATCTATTTCCTCCTATACTTCCCAGCATCAGCTGCCAGAAATGGTTACCCTGGTCTGCCTGTAAGGTTATCCCTGGTGTGTGAACCCAGCCTTAGTACAGTAAAGAGAAAATATTGTTTCTTCTTCGTGGTGTCTGTGAATGCACACAATGGGTTAATCCTGCACCTTCGCATGGCACTTCGGACACTTCTAGCACCTCATTTTAAACTTTTGGGTGGTAGAAGCACCCCCCCCTCACCCCTGATGCATCTAAGTCTATCCCTCTCACCAACTGCTCAGTTCCTTTTTTTCTGCCACGTGGAAAGCTCTGAAGGAACTTCTACTAGGCTCATTGTTCTTATTTTTGATTCTTTGGGCTGTTTTCTGACTCTTTGGGCTGTTTTTGTTTGGACTTTTTACTCCTCTACTGCTTATCCCTTTGGCTTTGTCGGATTGGTCCGATTTACGTCTCTGACCTCAGATTCCATCGATAATGCAATTACTTCTTCACCGGATTCGTCTGCAAGATTGATTTTCTACTCTTCTGACCTTGGACTGGATGGTACTGTGAAATATTTCTTTTCTAAGCATGTCTGGGGTTGGTTTCTTCAAATTCTGCTCCCAGTGAATGGCCAAAATGATGGAGTCAGATGGCCATTCCAAGTGCCTATTTTGTCTTGGGGAGGTCCATGATGTAGCCTCATGCAGGCATTGCAAGGCCTTCACCCCACAGGCCAGAAAGAACCAGGGTAAGAGGCACAAGGCCCAACTCTGTGAGAAAGCCCTATCAGCCTCAGCATCGGGGAAGGCTTCAACTTTTCTCCCCTGAAAAGTCTAAGGGTCCAGCCAAGAAAAGGTCCCACCCCAGTACCTGTGAAGGCCTCAACGTCCATCCCGATGTCAACCAGAGCAAGAGATAATGGCATGGGCTGGTCTGGCTCTGATGATCTCAGGACTTTGGCAGGACAGAGACAGTCAGTATCAGGGTGCTGGTACCGGAGTCTTCCAAGACACCATCAAAAGCAAAGGACCCTCCAGCAAAGAAAGCTAAGGCTGCTGGAAGGAAAGAAGGGTTGGTCCAGAGAATGCAAGAAGGCCAAGCATCATGATCACCAATCTCACGACCTGAAGCTGAAGAGGTCCAAAGGGGCAACCGAGAAAGCCTCCCCAGTATCACCCCTGGTGAAACAGCATCTTTCGATACCATCACTGGACCGGCACGGGAAGAAGAATCCACCTACGCAGTGGAAAAGACAACTGATGAGTCCTCCAATGGGTCATTGTGGTATGAAGAGAACTGGTGGGACCGCTACGATCGATTCCGGTACGACGCTCCTCCACCAAGAAGCTTTTGTCCCAATCGGTACTGCTGGGGACATGACTTCAGGTACCGTATTCCAGACAGTACCGATATGAACACTCTCCCCGATGCCGGAAGGAAGATCGGGACAGACAGAGATGCCATCACTCCCCGGAAGGGCAACACAGCTGGTCTGCAGCAATGGAGTCTCCTAGGAGGCACAAGTCCCCTCAGAAGAGGAAACCCAAACTCCCCTCTCATCAGTCACCGGGCAAGAAGTTGCCCTCGCCTAGGCCAGCAGATCCTAGGAAATCGCCCACTCCTGTTCCAGCTGGGTGGCCAAGACCTCTGCCAACACCGATTGATAGGACTCCAGACCATGAGTCTGATGAGTTGGATGAGGACACTCCTACACCAAGGCCATCGCCCCAAGGTAAATGTGTGACACAAGAGCCTGATTCACCAACAGACGATGTCTGCTCCTTCTCAGAAATCATTAACAGGATGGCAGCATCTTTGCATCTTTCTACCACAGTTCCAGATATGCACATAGATGACCCCATCTTCCATGATCTGCAAAGACAAGCTCCCCCCTCGCCTTACATTGGATTCTCTGCATTTCTGACACAGATTGCCAAGGCAGACTGGAGCACCCCTTCTTCTGTCCCACCAACATCTAAAAGAGCATCTCTACAGAGTCTCTGACGAAGCAGTCCCTTGGTTGTCTTCCCACCCAAAGCCAAATTCCATTATCGTGGACAAGGCGCAGATGCGCACGTCGCATAAAATCCACTCTTCACCTACAGAACAAGAGGGCAAGAAGCTGGACACTGTGGGGGAAAAGTTTTACTTGTCAGCATGCCTTCTTATGAAGATAGCACATTACATTGCGTGTATAGGGACATATCAGAGACATCCCTGGGACACTATATCACCACTTCTGACTAAGGTTCCCCAACAAGATGCGAACCATGCCCTTAATATGAGGAATGATGACATTGCACTAGCTGATTACCAACTTCAGTTTGCCAAACATGTGATGGATTGTGCTGGGAAGATCTTGGCCAGCTCCATCACCATTCGCAGGCATGCATGGCTGCATTTGTCTGGTCTCTCTTTGACAGCCAGGTCAGTTATCAAGGACCTTCCTTTTGACGAGGCCAGCCTTTTTCACTCTGAAACTGACACAAAGCTAGAGTATACGCATAAGATGAGAACAACAGCAAAACACTTTGGGATTCTTCCACCAAGCCAACCTCCGCATTCCAGCTTTTACACCAAGAGGTTCCTGCCTTCCTTTCGAATGAAGTTCAGCCCCTCTACGTCACACTCTCAGCATTCCTCACAGCCTTATACCCAATATTAGAGGAAGTTCCCAGCTACCAGTAAACATAAGTCTCAGTTCCAAAAGAAGAAACCTGAACAAATCAAGCAGAGAGTCTGACTACCTCTCCCTCTGTGTCACCAGGCCACCACCATCTGCCTACTGGCTGCATACCACCACAGATGCATGGGTCCTCAGTATCATCCGGAATGGATACTTCATAGAATTCAACAACCCACGGGACTTCTCAAGTCCACCACCTCCTCTGTACAACTCGAGGAAGAGGTTCACTCCTTGTTGAGAAAAGGGGCTATAGAAAAGGTTCATTGATACCAGCAAAGAGAATCTTTTTTTCTCCCACTACATCCTCGTCAGCAAAAAGAATGACGGCTTATGTCCCATCCTGGACCTCAGAGAGGTGAACCACTTCATTACTCCCAAACACTTGAAGATGGTCACCCTTTCTTCTATCCTCCCATTTCTCCATGCAGAAGATGATTCACTACCATCAATCTCAAGGATGTCTACTTCCAGATTGTGATAGCATGACCCCACAGAAGGTTCCTGGCATTCACAGTAGGTTCCAAAAGCACTCCCATTTGGCTTCTGCACAGCTCCATGAGTATTCATGAAATGCATGGCCCTCGTGGTTGCACATCTACACATGAAAGGAATCATAATCTTTGCATACCTGGACAACTGGTTGATCATGGGTCCTTCAAAGGAAAAGGTAGCAGCTGATGTGACTGTCGCACTCTCACAACTCCAAGACTGGGCTTTAGGGTCAACATGGACAAGTCACACCTAACCCCCTCGAGGGTTGCAAAGTTCATTGGGGACCAACTGAACTCTATCCAGGGCAAAGCGTTTCTCCTGGAGGACCGCTTCTTCAAGCTACGGGGCATGGTGAATCATTGCGTGGTATGGAGGAGAGTAACAGCGCACTTTGTCCAGACCGTTCTTGGTCACATGGCTTCAACCACAGCAGTGACCCCCATCACCAGACTCCAAATGCACCCCTTGCAAGTTTGGTTCCTGCAGTCATTCGACCCTCTACGGGATGACCACCTCAAATTACTGTCGGCTCCCAGAGCACTTCTCAGAGAGCTATGGTGGTGGTCCTCCAGTGGAACTTGAGATGTGGCCTACCCTTCGTAATTCCACACCCCTCCAGGTGTCATCTACAACAGGATGGGGGGTATATTCTCATGGCCTCCACATCCACAGCCTTTGGTTGGCAATAGAGAAGGATCTCCACATCAATACTGTAGAACTCCTGGCAGCGTTCAAGGCAATGAAGGCATTCAAATCTTTGCTCCATGGCAAGGTGGCGCAGGTGGTTTGAGACAACACCACCAAAGTCTTCCACCTCAAAAGTAGGGAGGAACCAGGTCCAGGACACTCATAGACCTGTTGACTCAGATCTGGGATTGGTGCATACCCAGAGGCATATTTCTGACAGCCATCCACCTGGCCAGGACTCAGAACAACATTGCAGACTCACTGAGCCAAACCAAGAGCAGCTGTCACGAGTGGTCATTGGCACCAGAGGTGCTGTCAACACTCTTCTTGGAGTGGGGCCTTCCTTCAATAGACCTCTTTGCTTCATGCCAGAATGCCAAATGCAACCTCTGCTGCTCACAGGAATCTGGGAGATGCATTTCTGTTCAAGTGGACAGGAGCTCTACTATATGTATTTCCACCATTCTTGCTCCTCTCCAGGGCCATGGCCAAACTCAAGCAAGACAGATCCAATTGTATACTAATCACACCATGGTGGCCCAGAAAACCCTGATTCGCTCCCCTTCTCCTCCTCTCGAAGCACTGTTTTCTCTGCCTTCCCCTGTGGAAGGATCTCCTGTCAATGCAGAATGGACAAGTATTCCATCCAGACCTGTAGACTATCAACCCGACAGCATGGCTTATAGACCACTGAACCAGCTTTCAGACTCAGCACAATCAATACTCCAGGCAGCTCAGTGACCATCTGTCAGGGAAAATAGATTTTGTGATCAGGAGTCTGTCTCCCCCTCCCTGAGTAATTTTTTCACCAGACCTTATCAGGCGCCAGTTTGGTTATCAAAGGCTCATAAATCTGTCTGTCTTGTTATTCTGTTCTTTGGGGGTTGCAAATAAGGAATCGAAACTTGAAACTATTTCTTACTTTCGTTTCTCCCAAAGACTGGGTGTTTAGGGACTATATAACTGGGAGGGGTTATTGGAGCTAGTTTTAGAAAGTTTGAGAGCTTCAAGTTTGTGTGTTTTTCTCTCTTGCTTTGAGAGAACCTTTGGAGCACATAGAAAACATGGCTAAATGTTTTCTGTTACTGTTTTTCCTTTTATTTAATTGTTATTTTAAAAAGCCTTAAAGAATATTGGCATGGACTTATTTTTGCACCAAAGGAGTATTTGTTTGCTCACAAAGCACACACTTTCTCTGCTGCATGCATGAACAGGGAGTGACTGCACTCTGCACATTCCTGCAACAGGTTATGGGCCCAGGATTGCTGGCTCAGGAGTTTATGAGCCGTGAAGCTCTTATGCTGCAAATTGTTTAAGCCTGAGTTAAGAGGGGCTTTGAACAAGTGGCAAGTTGGGCAACTTGTCCCTTTGGTGTGAAGTTTTTTCCCTTTGAAGTTGTTGGAGCTTGCTTTTGTCTACGCCTGGCAAGAGCTGACGACCCCAGCAAAGAGGGGACTGGAAGGTGAGAAAGCTTGCTGTGAGAGCTGCTGAGACCGAACTATTTACAACGCCCTGCTCGTAAGCAACCCCTGTGTGAGGGAGCAGATATTCAGTTGAGAGGGGCTAGACAGTTTATGGACAATGGCTCAGAGTATGGCAGTTTTTCCCTTCCAAAAGTTAAATGATAAGAATTATCATTTGTGGGCTGTGAAGATGGAGGCTTATTTGCATCAACAATTAATACATGCTCCCATTTTGGCCCCCCCTGCCCAAGGGGCTTCTTTATTACAACAGCAAGCTGAGGAACGAGCACGTGCATCCCTCATTTTGGCAATTGAGGACAGTCAGTTGATGTATGTGCGAGGCTGTGCCACGGCCAGGGACATTTGGCAAGTGCTGCAACAGGTCTATGTTCATGCAGGAACAGGCTCACAGCTTATGTTAACAAGAAAGCTGTATAGACTAATGCTGCAGCCAGATGGCGATGTGGCCACACACATTTCAACTTTGCGCCAGTATTTTCACCAGTTGCAGGAGATCAATGTGAATTTTACTGAACAAGAAAAATGTAATATCCTCCTATCTAGCTTATCAGAAAAATTCGATCCCTTAATATTTTCCTTCGAAAATATGCCAGCAGCAAATATGACCATTAATTTTATTACTGGTTGTTTGTTGGAAGAAGAGGCCAAGTGGTTGGAGAGGAAAAATTCCCCTGCTCAAAAGGCTGTACAGGCAAAGGCCCGCAATTCTACGAATGGTCCAGTAGATGGCTCCAAAGACCCCAGTAAGGGTGAAGTCCCCGCTTTTGCTATTAAGACTAAGCTTTGTTGGAACTGTGGGAAAGACGGACATTTTTCCAAAGAATGCAAAGCTAAGAAATCAAAGAAAGCAAAAAAGCCTGCTTCGTCTAGCATGACTGTTTCTGCAGTTGTTTTGCAAGCTGTGAAGGAGCAAAAGAGAGATTTATCCCAGTGGTGTCTGGATAGTGGCTGCAACGCTTTCATCTCCAATAATAGAGAACTCTTTAAGGACTTTAAAGAGACTAGCCCCTCAAGTGTGAGTTTGGCTGATGGATCCAAGTCAAAATGTTTGGGTAAAGGTACATGTTTTGTACAATGTTTGAACATGGATGTAAAAAATGTTCAGTATGTTCCTGATTTAAAAATGTGTTTGCTCTCTGTTGTCAAATTGACACAGGAGGGCTGTGAAATACAATTTAAAGGGAACAGATGTTTTATTTTAAAGGATGGTACTATCATGGCTGAAGGGGTTTTTCATTACCAACTGTATTATATGTATGATAGTGTACAGGAGCCTAAAACTAGTACTGTAATGGCAAACTCTCCCTTGCATGATAATTGTGTGCATCTGTTGCATAGGAGATTTGGCCATGCTAGTTTTAAGGTCCTCAGGCAGATGCCTGAGATGGTGGATGGGCTGAGTTTGAGGGCTTGTCAGAAGTACCTGGATTGTCAAATTTGTAAAAAATCGAAATCCAGGGTTCATCCTTTTCCCAAGCATAGTGAGAGAAAGTCAAAAAGAATTCTTGAACTGATTCATATGGACCTGTCTGGCCCCTATCCACCTTCCCTGGGGGGAGCCAAGTACATTTTGGTCCTGGTCGATGATTTCAGTCATTATTGCTTTCTATTCTTACTCAAGAGTAAGGATGAGACATTTCAGACTTTCAAAAATTGGGTGGCTTATGTTGAGAGACAGTTTCCCCAGAAGGTGTCATCTCTCCAGTCAGATAGGGGAGGGGAATTCATGTCAAATGAGTTCCAAAATTGGTTAAAACAGAAAGGAATTTTCCACAGACTCACAGCCCCTTTTAGTCCGAGCCAGAACGGGATTTCTGAGAGAAAAATTGGTGTTTTGCAAACAATTAAAGATAGCCTAATGTTTGATGCAAACATTGAGCAGAAGTACTGGGGAGAAGCTATGTTAACAGCTGCTTATTTAAGTAACTGTGTACCCAGTTCTGTGGTTTCAAATACACCCTTTTTCATGTTTTATGGCAAAAAGCCATCTGTGAGGCACATTAGGACCTTTGGGTCCTATGCATGGGTGAATATCCCTAAGGCAATCAGAAAGAAGGGGGAACCCAAGGCTAGGAGGCTCAGATTTGTCGACTACGACCAATCATCAAAGGGCTGGTGTTTCACGTTGGGGGATGGGAGAGTTTTGATTTCCCGGAATGCTGAATTTGAGGAGCAGGCCAACTGGTCTCATGTCCATGCTAATTTAGATGTGGTTTTGCCTTCATTTGTTGGTGAAAATCAGCCTGAGCAGCAGCAGAAGCAGCAGCCTGCTGAGTCAGGCACTGGTACTTCCCCAGACTTGGGAGGCGAGAATTCCAAGCATGAGTCCTTTGATGTGGAAAGTGATTCAAATGCAGATTCTGACAATGATCAGGCTCAGCCTGTTGTCCCCCGTCGCTCTAACAGAGAGACAAAGGGAGTGCCTCCTCTAAGATTCACAGCACAGAATGTAAAAATTTGCCAGGTGACTTTTGAACCTGATAATTATACTGATGTTTTAAAGTTGCCAAAAGAAGAACAACAGAAGTGGCAAGAGGCAATGGAAAATGAAATGGAATCCATCAAAAGCCATGATGTTTTCCGTATTGTGGCATTGCCACAGGGAGAAAAGGCTGTGGGTTGCCGTTGGGTATATAAGAGAAAGCAATTGCAGGATGGGGGTGTCAAATATAAAGCACGTTTGGTTGCAAAGGGGTATTCACAAATACAGTATCAAAATTATGACCAAGTTTTTGCTCCCACTGTTAAAGTACAAAGTGTAAAAATTGCTTTGTCTATTGCAAGTTTAAACCAACTTAAGGTCAATCACTTTGATGTAGAGACTGCATATTTAAATGCTCCATTGGATGAGTGCATCTATATGGAGCAGGCCCCTGGGTTTCACAGTGGGGGAGCAGACCAGGTTTATTACCTCAATAAAGCCTTGTATGGTCTCAAGCAAAGTGGCCGATGTTGGTACCTTTGTTTGGATGAACAGCTGAAAAATGTTGGTTTTCAGAACAGCATTGCTGATTCATGTTTGTATACAAGGGGTGTTAATCAGAATTATGAAATTGTTGTCGCTTTTGTAGATGATTTCTGCTTGATTACACAAACTGATGTTCAGGTGCAAAGGTTTAAACAGGAATTGGGTTTTAAATTCAAATTGAAGGACCTTGTTCAAATTAAAAACTATTTGGGAGTAGATTTCCAAAGGTTTGAAAATGGTGATTTTAAAATGAGTCAAGTTCAAAAGATTGAAAGGGTTTTAGATCTTTGTAACATGTCTCAATGTAAACCTGCACGAACTCCTATGTGTTGTGATTTCATAAATGTCACAGATTCTAGGCCATTTGAACATCCTGAACTTTTTCATTCTGTAATTGGAAGTTTATTGTATATTGCAAGATGGTCACGCCCAGATATACAATATGCTGTAAATGTTTTGTCCAGAAAGGTGTCAAAACCAACTCAACATGATTGGCAAGGTTTGAAATGGGTATTAAGATATCTACGTGGAACTTTAAATTATGGCGTAAAGATAAGTTCACAAGGTTGTCATGAGTTGGAAGCTTTTGGTGATGCCAGTTTCACCAGTGAAATCCAAAATAGAAAATCTGATTCAGGGATGATAATTTTTTATGCTGGCACTGCCATACACTGGGGGTCGAAAAAACAATCCACCATTGCTTTAAGCTCGGCAGAGGCAGAATTCACCGCGTTGTCAAGCGTGGTGAATGAGCTGATTTATCTAAAACAAATTTTCAGTGATTTGGGTATGCCAATTTCAGGAGCTGTTAAAGTTTTTGAAGACTCCCAAGCATGTATAGCAATGGCAACAGCACAGGGTGTTAAAAGCAGAACAAAACATGTGGCTGTAAAATTTCAGAATGTTAGAGAAGCTGTTCAAAATGGTTTAATTGATTTGGTGTATTGTCCCAGTGAAGAAAATATAGCAGATTTGTTTACTAAAGCATTGGGTCACATTAAGCATGACCTTCTGTGTGACAAGCTGGGTATGATACGTGAAATGTAAAGTACATTTGTCTGGGTGAAAAAGATTAGAGGGGTGTCAGGGAAAATAGATTTTGTGATCAGGAGTCTGTCTCCCCCTCCCTGAGTAATTTTTTCACCAGACCTTATCAGGCGCCAGTTTGGTTATCAAAGGCTCATAAATCTGTCTGTCTTGTTATTCTGTTCTTTGGGGGTTGCAAATAAGGAATCGAAACTTGAAACTATTTCTTACTTTCATTTCTCCCAAAGACTGGGTGTTTAGGAACTATATAACTGGGAGGGGTTATTGGAGCTAGTTTTAGAAAGTTTGAGAGCTTCAAGTTTGTGTGTTTTTCTCTCTTGCTTTGAGAGAACCTTTGGAGCACATAGAAAACATGGCTAAATGTTTTCTGTTACTGTTTTTCCTTTTATTTAATTGTTATTAAAAAAAGCCTTAAAGAATATTGGCATGGACTTATTTTTGCACCAAAGGAGTATTTGTTTGCTCACAAAGCACACGCTTTCTCTGCTGCATGCATGAACAGGGAGTGACTGCACTCTGCACATTCCTGCGACACCATCAACCTAAAATCATTCCACTACAAATGGCAGAAATTCTGTGAGTTCCTTGATGCCAAGGGAATTTCCCCAACTGACGCTTCGATGCTGCTGCTTCTTGACTTTTTGGCCTCTTTGTCAATGAAAGGTCTATCACTCTCATCGGTACACACCTATGTGGCTGCAATTTCCTCTAACCTCCAAAGCCTGGGGAGAGTCTCCTGCTTCACAGACCTGCTGGTTTGACATTTCCCCCAGCGTTACAAGAATTTACACCCACCAGTGGCTGGACCAGTAATGTCATGGGACCTGCAGCTTGTTCTTAAAGCCATACCACGCTCCCTCTTTGAGCCACTGGACTTGGTGGATGTTCACCTTCTGTCCTTTAAGACAGCCTTCCTAGTTGCCATCACTTCACCCAGAAGGGCCAGTGAGCTTTGTGCCCTCAGGGCGGATGCCACCTACACACAATTCCATAGGAATAAGGTCATTCTTCAGCTGGATGTGGCGTTCCTGTCCAAGGTGGTTTCCTCCTTTCATCTTAATCAAGACATTGTACTCCTGGCTCTGGAAACCACGCCTTCATCAAATACATCAGCGTCACGTCATCCCCTATATGTACGAGCTGTGTTGGAACTGTACGTCAACAGGACTAAGGCATTCCACCGTACCAATAAACTCTTCATTTGCTATTCCAGCCACAAAAAGGGCCTCCCTGTCTCCTCTCAACGCCTCTCCAAGTGGGTGGTTTCGACCATCAGGATCTCATACGAGGCTTCAGGTACACCCCTACCTTCTTCAATACGAAGCCATTCTACTAGAGCAACAGAGACCTCAATGGCGTTCATGAATGGTGTGCCACTACTGGACATCTGCAGAGCAGCTACATGGGCAACGGCGCTTATCTTTGTGAGAAACTATAAGTTAGACTCTTCCTCTATTGTTGGTGCAGCCCTGGCCAGGGCCATCCTTGCACAATCATCTTTGGATGACTAAAGCACTCTTTAATCTACCTCAGTTATAATATAGCTTTCTGTTCTAACATGTTGTTGTAGTGTTTTTATTGATCTCCTACCATCCTATCTCCTGAGCTTGTTAATCTACCCATTGTGTGCATTCACAGAGACCACGAAGAAGAATGGGTTACTTACCGTAACTACAGTTCTTCAAGTGGTCTTCTGTGAATTCACACAAACCCGCCCTTCTCCCCTCTGATGTCCTACTTCTCACTTACTTTATTTACAGGAACTGAGCAGTTGGTGAGAGGGATGGGCTTATATGCACCAGGGGTGAGGGGGGCGGTTACTGCCCAAAAGTTTAAAATGAGGTGCTAGAAGTTTCTGAGGTGCTCTGCACAGGCACAGGATTAACCCATTGTGTGAATTCACAGAAGACCACTCAAAGAACTATAGTTACAGTAAGTAACCCATTCTTATATAGGCCAAAATTATTCTCTTGTGTAATAATCTTCCTTGGTGTATTCTATTTTTTCATATAACAGCCTATTGGTAAAAGGTAGTTGTGAACGAACTAAAGAAATGCATCAGTTCTACCTGTTCCTATTATCACTACTTTGAGTCAAGAAGGCACAACAACTCAGGTAAGAGAAAAGGAGCCCTGGTGGTGCAGCGGTTAAATGCCAGTACTGCAAGTCACCACATTGCAAGTTCGATTCCAGAGGGCTCCAAGGTTCACTCAGCCTTCCATCCTTTCGTAGGTTGGTAAAATGAGTGCCCAGCTTGTGGGAGCAATTAGCTAACACACATTGGAAAACTGTTTAATGCAGTGTAAATGTGTAAATTGCTATTGCTTAAAATAGTTTGTAAGCTGCTCTGATAGCCTTGTGGCTGAAGAGCAGGGTATAAATAACTAATAAAGTTCAATGGCTACGTCAAGTCTGAGCATCAGACTCTTCCCCACCACCCTCAACATTACTTCATTCCTCTGCTGTTCTTCTGCAGAGGTGCATTAACAATCCTGGCTGGCCTGCATTGCCTTTAGTTATGCAGAGTACACAGCTACTTAAATGTCACATGCTGATTGAGATATGTCAGCAATTTACAAAGCCATTTTCCCTTTGCAGATTATTCAAGATATGATTATGGGAGAGTGAAATTTCCCTTCAAGATTACATGCATTGCTGTTTCAAGTGGTGAATAATCTTCTACTTACTTTGGCATATGAGAATGATATAAAATTCTGAGGCATGGTGCTCATATTTGTTATTTGAGAGAACAGCTTCAGCTGAGATGGGGCCATCAATTGGCTCAATCCACTCACCATCATTCCATGCAATTCATTTCACTGGTACCTATTTTCAAGTCATCCTCCATGGTCTGCAGTGGGTCAACTAAAGCAGCAAATCAAATGAAAAGTCATGAAGATTCAAATATGGTCATGAGGAACTGTGGAAACCTGATTGTTTGATTCTACTGTTTGTTGCTTCATACTCTTAAGCATCACAGTGAAAATACTTAGATTATCAAACAGTAACAAAAAAAGCGTTCCTATCACACAATTTTCACTCCCACCCCTGTCCTGTCCCTGACATGCGACAATCAGCCTCCCCATCACACTTACCTTCTCTTCCATGGAAATCACATCCCAGGAGTGAACGGAGCTCTAATAGAGCTCCCTTCACTTCCTGGATTGAAATCCCTCAGATTCTCATGAGAAGACGCAAGCACGGGAAATTCAAAAATAAAAATAAAAAGAACATGAAAAAATAACAGCCAGCACAAAAGCACACTTTAAAATGTTCAAGTAACCCGGGGGGGGGTCATAAAAAGTGTGTCACTTACCTGGATGTCCCGATCACACCCGGAAGTGTTTTGGCAGGGACCTCCCATTGACACTGGGATCTCGCCAGCATAATGGGGCACCTTTTCACTCACAGGAACATCCATGACAGAAACAGAATGGGGGATCTATTGACAGCTTATCCCGTCAATAAAAAACAGCACCAGCAGAATGGGTGCATAACGAGGGAGGAACGACAATGTCTGAAAAGGGAGCCCTTTTGTGATCTCCTGGCATTGCTGTAACACCACTTCTAACACATCTGATAATCTCCTTAGTGGGATATTTATTGGAAATTTAGTATTCTTTTGTGAAGCGATAGTTTCTCAATTTGATTTCCTGGCCTTAGAGATGCTGGTATGGAGGCATTTTCCTTTCTTGATGCTGCTTTGAGTTTGCTGTTAAAAAGAAAGGCCTAGGTCCAAATGTTAGGCCCAATTAGAAACAACCCACTGAGTGGCAAGCAACACTTATGTAAATATCACTGATTCAATGGGCCTACTCTAATTGAAAGTAGAGATTAAATTCAAGTGAAAAACATATACTGTAGATGCAGTAGGATGGAGGCAAATAACAGTTCTTAAAATGGTTCCTATGATGTATCCACATATTTCTCTTCCACTGGTCAAAAATGGTGCAGCAGTGTCATAGCTCACCAGGGGCGTGGTCTATTAGCAGTCCAAAGGTTGAGGGCTAGGGTATCAGTCAGAAGCCAGTGAAACAAAACCAATAGGAGGGTGTGTAGAAGAGCAGTTTGGATTCAGGAATAGGGCTGAGTCTTTGAAATGACTTGGATGTCTCTCATGGACTAGGTGAGGATTGGTCTTGTTTTCAGTGGCAACAGAAAGTATCTAGGAAGGCTAACTTTTCCATGCAAACAGTGGGGGCAGTACCAAGGGAGCTGCAGGTGGGCTGAGCCTCTCCTCAAACACTCCAGTCCTCAATATCTCCAAGGGAGACCCAACAAGTAGGTTTTCAAAACAATATTGTGCATACAATTTACAAGAGGTGAGAGTGGTAGAAATGTTTGTGAATCCTGTACCTATTCCTCTTTCCAACTGCCTTTGACTCCCCAGTTCATGTCTGCTAAGGAAAAAAAAGGTTAAGGCTACAACTGGTTAAGTTCCTAGGAACATGTTCCATGGGGCCATATGATGAACTGGAAGTCCTTCTCTGAGGTTCTTAATAGCACTACACACTCAAAGGAAGAGATCTGATCTCATATCCCACCTCCAAACTCTGCTCAGTCATTTTGGAGATTTCTCTTATGGTTTCCTTCAAAGGTCAGTATGTCTGATCTTGGAAAGGGTATGTGTAACATCTGATAGTGGGCAGGGAGAAGATGTGGTTCTGCTGAATCTATTGCCTTCTCACTCCTCAAGGAACATCTCCCCCCTGAAAAAATGAAGGGAAAGGTTTGTCCACTTCAAGTAGTGCCTAATCCCTATCTTTCCCATTACTTATAATAGTTTTTTTAACTGAAAGTTTTCAAAAGCCCCATGAGTGGGAAAAGAGCTAAAATCCAGCCATACTGATATTTCCACCCTGCCAGTAAGAGTTCAAGAGGGCTTTAGATGACAATAAACCTCTGAGATGGGAGTGGTATATATATTGAGCTGCTTAGGTTGACTACATCAGACTATAGCTATATTAAGGATTGTAGCCTCTTCTTCAACAACCAGGGTTAGTGCTTTACTAGAAAGTCTATCTGGAATCTTTGATGGAATGGAACCCAAAAAAGTAATTCAAGAATACTCACAAACCCACAAAATGAACACCTGTAATTTTGGTTTAGTGCATGTTGCTCAGCTAAATTCAAGGCATTGTAATCAGAAGAGGGGGGAAAGGGTATTCCTAATTTGGTATCACCTGCAAATTTGATGAGAATGCTCTCTATTCCCTCATCCAAGTCATTTATAAAGATGATGAATAGCACTGGGCTCAGGACAGAATCCTGGCACCCCACTAGTCTCTCCAGGATGAAGAGGAGCCATTGGTGACTACCTTTTGGATTTGGCCCATCAACTAGTTACAAAGCCACCTAACAGTTTCATTGGCTAGCCCACATGTTACTTTTTTGCAAGAATATCATAGGGGACCTTGTTAAAGGCCTTACTGAAATCAAGATACACTACATCTACAGCAACCCCTTCATCTACCAAGTTTGTAACTCTATCAAACAAAAGAGAGATAAGATTAGTTTGACTTGTTTTTGAGAAACCCATGTTGGCATTTAGTGATCACGGCATTCCTGATATTTCAGCATTCAGGCTGAAATCTAGTGTCACAGGTGGTGGAGATTGTCTGGTGGAGAAAGGGAAAATAAAACCATGTTTTTGTTGCATCTTACATTGATGTCACCATGCTGCAGTGTTCAACCAAACACTGTAACTATTAAAACTGTTCTTGACTTTTTCTTTCTTACTTACATTAAATCTAAGGACTTCATAAGATCAGTGTATAAAAATGCTATAATTCCACTATTAAGGAAAGCAGAAACATAATGGCATTATTACACTAATTATAGCACATTGCTGTAATTGTATGATACTATGCCGTAATCACACAATACTACTACAGAATCATCAAATGACCACCACTATCAGTTTAAGAACTTTGTATAGGTAAGATTTCAGCTGTTCTTGCAAGAAGACACAACTTTGTTTAAATACTCCAAAACACATAAATAACAAAAGAAATTAACAAACACTTAAACAAACATAAAAATGTACCAAGAAAAGGTGATAGTTCATTAAAAGAGTGTCCCGTATGTCCTGTGTTCTCATTGTGAAAGGACCACCCATTTATTCAGTAATGACGCAATTATAGTGGGTTGTGATTTTCCACACTTGTCAATACTGCAAAAGGAGCGATATTGAGGGCCTATTCACAGATTTTCATATCAATGAAAAGTGATGAACAATTAACAGGTGCACAGATTGACCATGGCTGGATGATGATGTTGTGCAATAACAGGAACCCATTTGTGGTACTGTTGTGCTATAATTCTGTGATTACCGCCCTATCCGATAAAGTCCTAAAGCTCATGTCACTGGCATGCATAAGAGGAAGAGAGTGAATATCACAACCATTTGGGCAGGGACAATTGTGTGTGTCCTTTGTACCCTGTTAGTAGCATACCATCACTGCAGAGAACATCACTTAAAATGTGAACAGTAATAGCCAAAGTACAGACATTTCTTACATTGCTGCCTTTAATGTATCAGGACATCATACAGATGAGGAAGCATTTTAAAACAGGTATTTAACATTTAATTTTCTACAACAGCACTAGCAGGTACAGTTGGTGTCTCTTATTTTTAATAGTTGCAATCTGCCCCAATCTGGATTTCAAGACTCTAGTTTACGGCTTTTTTTTTTTTTAATGGCAACAAAGCATAACTTGGCAAGTTTTGATCTGCAAAAGATAAATTGCTTACTTTATCTACCTACCAAAGTAACAGAATTGTTAAGTCAAGTGGAATGGTTTTTTTTAGCTATTCAGAAAGAAATGATAAGAGAAATACAGTTATTTATAGATGAAAGACTCACCATGAAGGATAGTGAGGGCATGAACTCCACTTCTGTCATAATTATTATATTTATTCTTATGCATGTTCTTACTCCTAGCCTTCTGTAGCAGTTCTTGCAAGATAATAGATACA
This sequence comes from Gambelia wislizenii, assembly GCA_030847615.1. Classification (NCBI taxonomy): domain Eukaryota; kingdom Metazoa; phylum Chordata; class Lepidosauria; order Squamata; family Crotaphytidae; genus Gambelia; species Gambelia wislizenii. The sequence continues at coordinate 252,551,485 of JAUMIR010000004.1, forward strand.
CTTCATTGAGAACTTTCAACTGAGTGAGATTAAGTACCCATCCAGTGTGTTTCTTTGGCAGTTACTGCTTTTAACATTTATGCTCTAAATTAAGACCTTGTGAAGCAGTTAGCATGCACAGGACTACCTAGATCTCTTTTCATTTAGAGGAGAAAAACACAATTTCAGTTCTTTGTCACTATATGACACAGGGAAGAGGAAATGGGAAGAAAGTGCAGGGGTGGGAGTAGAGAACACCAATTGCTGCAATAAGCCAAGCTCTAATTATAGTTGGGAGGAAAAGGAAGATCAATATTGCATTGCTGTCTCTTGTTCTTTTTGCTCACAATAGCATTAGATTACCTCTTAAATAAGAACTGCTCTACAGAAAACAATAGGCCCTCAAGATCAACACTTTTATCTTTCCCGGATTGACTTTAGTCATTTAGACTCCATCCTGGAATCCTGCATTCTTCTTGGCAAGCTCTCTTTATCTGCATCTTGCTCTTCTTTCTAAAGCTACCCACCATTTTTCTTCCATTCTACAGTATGTATCACCTTTACTGCCCCTAATGGGCTTGTACTAACATGATGTGAAAGAAGCAGGGGGGATGTCCAACAGCTGGATTGTTTGCAAATACCTTCAAGCCAATGTCACACTGCAGAAATAATGCAGTTTGATACCACTTTTAACTGTCATGGCTCAATGCTATGGAATTCTGAGATTTGTAATGTTGTGAGATATTTAGCCTTCTCTGTCAGAGAGCTCTGGTGCCACAACAAACTACAAATCCTAGGATTCCACAGGATGGAGCCATAGAGTTAAAGTGGTGTCAAACTGCATTATTTGTGCAGTGTGGAAGCAGCCTAGGACAAACATCCCATCTGTCCTATGGCAGTCTTGGACCTGGGCCAGAGTGTTTGAACAAGGGAGAACATGACTGTTTATTTTTTTCTAAATGAGAGAATATATAATTGAATACAATAAAATCAGCAGACTGATACTATGTGATATTTCAATTGTAAGGTTTTTTTTAATTAAAACTAGTTTATCACCGAGACCTCCTCTACAATACAGGTCGCCCACCCACCTCTGTATCCACAGAACCAATATCTGTGGTTTCGGTTATCACTCTCTCTCTTTGGCTTTTCTTTGCAAACGAAGATTCAGGAAGGACTCATCCTGTGCTTTCTGCAAGCGCGCTGATGACTGAAAAGGCCAATCCGAGATAAACAAGTCCGGTTGCAGAAAGCACAGCAGAAGGTCTCCTTGGGTGATGTTTCTGGGTTGTGATTCTTTCTGCGTTGTCGTTTCTCTTCAAGACTTGTTCAGCGTGAGTTCTCAAATAAGGCTGTAGCATTGTGGATATTGCATCTCCATGCCTCCTGATGTGAGGCCAGGGCGGACCATTGTTGGTGATCAATTTGGCCGAGCCTGAGATGTTGTTTCAGGGAGTCCTTGTATCGCTTTTTTGGAGCGCCCCTCTTACGCTGACCCGTGGCGAGTTCACTGTAGAGTATTATTTTTGGGAGGCAATGGTCCTCCATCCTAGAAACGTGCCCTACCCAGCGCAGCTGCATTCTCAATATCATGGCCTCAATACTGGTGATCCCTGCTTGCTCAAGGACAGCAACATTCATCACATAGTCAGTTCAGTGTATATTTAGGATTGTGTGTAGACAGCGCTGATGAAAGCGTTTGAGGAGTCATAGGTGGTGGCAATAGGTGACCCATGTTTCAGATCCATAAAGGAGAATAGACAGTATAATGGCTCTATACAACAGCTGAAAAAATAGCGTCACATAACATTGAGTTGCACTGGATAATGCCTAAAGGAATCAATATGTCCTCCAATGCAACTCTATAGTATGTTTGTACTGGAACTCTATAGATGTTTGTATTTTAATAGGGTTTGCTATTATCCATGGTTTCACTTATAAATGGTAAGTGCAGGAATGTATCCCCTGTGGCTAGGGGGGCGGTGGAGCAACTTGTAGTGATTTTACAATGTTTGAAAAATTATGTGTTGTGTGTACTCTGACAACTGGAATAAGGCAGATGATACAGTGTATGCATCTCTAAGGAGACTAGCATGACAAATTTAATGTAGGGCTGATTCAGAAGACTTTTTTAAAAAAGAATCCCACTCCCTATAAAAAGAATATCCTGTTTTAGTAATCTTTGAGGAGGAGGTATATAAGCAAAGAGGGAAATATTAATACCACACACACACATATCAGTTTGCTTTTGAAGCCAGCATGTTGTGGAGGTTTGAGTGGTGGACTAGGATTCCAGGAGACCAAGGTTTCAATCCCAGCTCAGCCATGGGAACCCATCATCATCTTCATCATCATCATCATCATCATTCCTCTCAGCCTGAGAGGAAGGCAATGGCAGGTCTTGCCAGAAGAAATCTTGCCAAGAAAACCCCATTATCACCCTAGGGTTGCCATAAGTCAGAAGTGACTTGAAGGCACACAACAAATAGATACTTATATAGATAGATAAATCCCACTTAAAGGAGATTCTCATTGTATGAAATTCCCCATTTCTTCCTAAGTGGATCACTTTTTTTGAAATGGCACCAGTGACTTTAAAACAGAGTCTATGTAGCATGATCCTTCTTGTCCCTTGGCAGAACATGTTTTCAAAGGACTTTTGACAAAAATCCTTCACCCCAAAAGGACAAACTTAGCAGTCCTGGGGTAAGAATAATGGCCTCTTTATGGATCAACAACTCCTTAAAGACCAGAAAGCAGATAATGGGAATAAATGCGCAGTTCTCACAAAAGAGGGCTGTAAACAGTGCAGTCCCCTAAGGATCTTTATTGGTACTGGTACTTCTTAATTTGTTCATAAGTGTGTTGTTGTGTGCCTTCCACTTGTTTCCAACTTATGGTGACCCTAAGGCAAACCTATCACAGGGTTTTCTTGGCAAGCATTCTTCAGAGAGAGTTTTCCTTTGCCTTCCTCTGAGACTGAGAGAGTATGACTTGCCCAAGGTCACCCAGTGGGTTTTCGTGGCCAAGCAGGGATTTGAACCTTGGTCTCCAGAGTTGTAGTCCAACACTCAAATCACTGTACCATGCTGGCTCTCCTGTTCATAAATATTCCAGGAGAATAATGAAATACCCAAGTTTGCTGACATTACCAATTTATCACAAAAATAGACTGTGATGAGCTCCAAAAACAAACTCTCTCCAAACTGGTTGAAGTGGCAAATGTGGCTGCTTCAATGTTAAGTGAGGCATACTGTGACTGAAAAATCCCATCTTCACCTTTACGGTGAGTGGGTGATGACAAGTGGCAAAGAAAGAGATTTTGGGGTTGTGGTGGATAGCTCAGTAAAAATGCTAACTTGGTGTGCAGCTGCTGTGAAAAAGCCAAATTCCATGCTGAATGTAAATAGAAAAGTTATGGAGAATATCCTCCTTCCCTTACACAAATCTATGGTGCAACCACAGTTGGAATACTGGGAACAGTTCTCATTACCACACCTCAAAACTGATACTGCATTAGAACTATAAAAGGGCAACCAAAATTTTGATGATGTTGGAGTCACAGGCCTATATGCTGTTTCAGATGTTACTTGTGTTGTTGTTCAGGCAAGGGGTCTCATGCAGGCAGAGGCCACACCTGCTTTTTTAAAAAAGCAGGTAAGGAAGAACATGATGGAAGTGCACAAAATTATGTACAGTATGGAACAAGTGGATAGGAAGACATTTTTTTTAACCTTTCTTCACAAGGGACATCTTCCAGGAGTGAAGTTGAATGGTAGGGTATTTGGAACAAATAAAAGGAAGCACGTCTTCACAAAACATGCAACTAAAACTGTGGCATCTGCTACCACATGATGCAGTGATGGCCACCATCAACTTGGAACAGTCTTGGAAGGTGATTAGACACATTCATAGAGAAGAAAAGTATCATTGCATACTGACCATGATGGCTATAGATTATCACCAGTTTGAGAGGCAGTAACCATGATATCACCAGCTTGAGAGGATGCTATTGCCTTCTTGTTCTTCTTCTGAGGTTTCCAGCAACAACTGTATACTAGAATTGAGTAGTAGACCAGATAGGCCTTTGGTCCAATCCAGCATAGCTCTTTTATGTTCTTATCCAAAGTTTGCCTCCACTAATTTCTTTCAATGAAACATCCTGCATGATACAATTCTTCTCTTCCATAGCAAATGTTTTGCCAAGAGTGGAGTTTGGATCATTTTCAAAGTTTTCTTTCTAGGGAGCACAGTTCTTTTCAATAATGCTTCATGCCCCACATCCTTTTGCTGTGATAAATAAACCACATGAAAATTCAATATAATCCTAATTTAGAGCCTATACACCAACAGCATCTGGTACAAAGATGTATGTGTGCCACATGTTAAACATTCCATTGTAGTCAACTTAATAGAAAGTTTTTATATTAGGGTGAGATAAGGCACAGTTGTCAAGGCACTACAAATATAGCCTACATTTTCATCAAATCAATTTGGAAAATAATAGTATTGAAGCCCTTTTTCACTCAAAAGAGTTATGGCTTAATTCTGGGCTCTGGGATTTATTGGGAATTCCACAGATAGGAAAGAAGTGAGTTGCTGTTTGGAAACTTGGTTTTAAACTCCATTTATTTATGAGTAAATCCTATCAATTTCTTTGTAACAGCCAACAAAAAACTCAGTTACTTAGCATAAATACCACTGAATTTAGTGGGACTTATTCCTAAGGAGGGTTCATCAATATGGCTGTTCATTGATCACTGATAAAGTCAAGCAGACTATGGAGATTATCAGACGGAAACAAAACAAAGTGTTCCCATTTCGCTATGTTCTTTCCCACCACCCTCCCATCCTGTAACAGCAGGAAAAGAAAAATTTTCAAACCTACCTTTAGTGCAATCCTCCCCAACCCTCGTCAGCCCAGGAGTGAATGGAGCTCTCATGGAGCTGCATTCACTTCCTGGTTTGAAATCCCAGGCTGTTCTCGTGAGAGGACAAGTGCGGGGGAATTTCAAAAATAAAAAGTAAAAGAAAGAGCTGAAATTGTCAGGAAGCACACTTTAAAAAATACAAGTAACCAGGGAGGTTATGTGTGTCACAAAAAGTGTGTCATTTACCTTGATCTCCCGATCACACCCAGAAGTGTTTGGCATGGACATCCCACTGATGCTGGCATCACACTGGCATAACAGGGCACCTTCTCACTCGCCCATTGTTGTGTGACAGAAATGGAATGGGCAATCTATTCACGGCTTAGCCCATGAATAAAAAAGAACGATGGCAGAACAGAAGGAACACGGGAGCATGACAACTTGGGGACCACCACGTCTGAAAAGAAAGCCCTTTTGTGATCTCCTGGTGTTGTTATCATGCCAAATTTAGGATGTCTGATAATCTCCTATATATTAATAATGATAAAAGACACTGACTCAATGACACAACATAATCTGATGCATGTTTACTCAAAATTATTCAGTAGAATTTACTCCATAGATTATATAGATTAATGTACTGTATAATCTATAAGCAGGGGACCTTTTTAGTAGATGTTTATTTACCTTTTTAAACTTTGTTAACATGATTTTAAAATGTTTTTATCTGTGATTTTAACTGTTTTAAATGTTATTGTAATTGTTTTAATAGATGATTCTTGGAAGTTGCCTTGGGTTTCACTTTGGGAGAAAGGTGGTATATAACTGAAACAAACACATAAATTAATTAATAACTATGCAGAGCGTTGTGTAGCATCATACCATAAGACAGTGCTGAAATTTATCTTCTAGCAATGTAGTTTATCCTGCACTTTTTAAATATAATTTTTACACCAGAGTATTTCTATTTTAGAAGAACTACATTTAGAATAATTGTCTGTATGTGTCAAGGAAGCTTTATTTCATTTTCTTGAATCCTAGTTTTAGTGACTGAAAAACATTGGCCAAAATCCTGTATTAGAGGCCACAATATATAACTTTATGATGATGGACAAACATCACTGACATGATACACAACTATGCTAGAGAGTTGCAACAATGCGCAATGGGGCACCATGCAAGATGACCTGTGTGCAATGAGGACTCTCATTGTGCAACTTGTCCCAATGTGCAATGTGTCTTATTGTGCATCATAACATGTACAGTTGAAACATTGTGCAAAGGTCCCTGAGATGTAGCTACACACCTGCTCCCCTCCTGAGAATACAAGCATTGAGCTACTTCACAGTTCACCTTTACGTGATCGTAAACCAGCTATGATAATGCAAATACCTAGTGGGTTGGCAACTGTTGACTGTAAATCTAATGTGTATATTAAGGTGATTACATGGCTACAAAAATAATGCATAGGCTTTGATTAGCACCTTTCCAAAATGTTCAAACTACATTGGGTACATTAGTCCTGTAGTACCCTAATACTTATCTTGGCATAGTAGTTCAAAACTCCCATGCAAATAAAAAGCTTGCCACGATGCTTTTTGAAGACTTTGACCAGTCAGTAGAACCATTTCACAGCAGTTCTCCTGGTATGGTTCAGTTGTTCATGTTATGCAGATATAGAATTATTTTAATGTTATGAGTCTGTGGATATGTGTGTGAGTTGTTCTAGCAAGAGGAACACATTCTATGACTGCGCACATCTTAAAATGCTGGTTCAAATTCAAATTCTTCTTGGTCTTTGAATCAGAATGTGAATAATAAGATAATCACCATAAAAATAATATCCAGTTTACACCAATGAATTTAGCATGTAGGGCATTCCCTGCCCTGCTAGCAACCAGCTTTGCAGCACAAGAGTTAGCTTCCTGATTGCAACGGGACCACTGTTTGGAATGATGGGGAGCCGCAAGCAATTCTAGATGGAAAACTCATATAACATAGCTTCCTCTAATTCCCCAGTACTGGAGAGCTAATCCACTGCCATCAGTAGATAAAACAGCCTGTTGAGTGATTCAGTGTGGACATCTCCTTGCCACGTGAGACCCCCTCTGTGCACCATCTGAATACCTGGCAAGTCCTTTCCTTCTTTTCTTTTCTTTTTACTGAAGATGTTACAGATTGAACCTGGAGCATTCTGTATGCAAAGCATGAGGTCTACCTACAAGCTATGAGGCAGCCTAATGTGTAATTATTCTAGTTATAAATTTTAAGCCATTATTATTAAATATTTCTCTGCTGAACATGTTACAGAAACATAAACAGCTAAATGTGATTATCCTTCACTCCGGCTGCCTTCCATGTCATCAGTGGATGCCAGAAGCACCACCTGTCTCCTGTGTGAAGTTGCCAAAAGATTCCTTTAAGACACCTCATAGGGCATATTAAAATAATCTGCCACAATGAAATGGAATATTTAGGGGTGAATGTTAATTAGCCTGTATGTTAATATACAAGTTAATTGTAGAAGAAAGACTGCACCAGATAGATACTTTTATCTTCTTCATAGAGGTTTTGTTGAAACTAGCATTGGGAAAATTTGTCAGGGGCAGCCATAAAATTGACATCTGTTCCACCCACAAAAACCAGGACAAACCTGGCTCTAGGGTTTCTAATTCAGTTTGTCTCTGATATGTTAACATGATGACTAAAAACTGATACTGCTTTTGAAAAAAAAAAATTACTACCTGAATATTTGCCTGAGGAGTAGGCAGGCAAATTGCTCTTTTAATAAATTTCCTTTTAAATGCATTGAATGTAAATGTGTAGAACTCATTGTTCAGCTCAATTATTTGATTGCCGGGGAAAATATGATAATCTGTGTTTTACTTACCAGACTTCAAATTGTTTCATTTATTTTTTGTACCCTAAGTATCTAAGATAGAATTCTAGTCTGAATTTAAATTTACAAATCCTTTAGTAAGATAGGGTAACATGTATTCTATGATAAGAATTCCATCATGAATTTGAATACTGTATAACTTCCCCAGAACACACTGAGTTGTAACAGTTACTCACTATACCTTATGGAGATTTTCACACAGGGCCAAAATGCCCTGTTACTGCCCCGCAACCTCCTCTCTTGTTCCTGCCATGGAATAACGTAAATATTTCACACACTTACCTTAATTCTGTGGCAGGAATGGGCTCCCCCTTCCCTCGCTGGCTGGCTGTAAATGCAGCTGTCGTAAGGCTGCTTTTACAACCAGCCATCTGAAATGTTATCACGTGATAACGGCCAGGTGGTAAATTAAAAAAAAAAAACTCCTCCAAACATAAAATCAGTTCACCAAGCACAAAAACACTTTAAATCACACAATCAAAGCAGGGAGGGTAAAATATAGGGTGCCACTTACCTGGATGTCCAGATCATACCAGGAAGTGCTCGGAATGGACCTCCCCTCTGTGGCTGTCATTTCAGAACAGGAACGGGGCTCCTGTTTGCACACCCGTGAGTGTGTGATAGCGATGGAACAGGAGATCTATTCACAATGAAAAATCGTGATTACATTGTTCCGGAACAGTCACGGGAGCAGGATGGATGCAGGACAGAACAGGGTCAACGTCGTCCGAAAGGGAAAACCTTTCCCGACCCTGTTCTGTTCCTGCCATGGGATATATAGCTGGTGTGAAAATCTCCTAAGTAAACAGTTGAACACTTTGACTTTGAAATTTAGTTCTTACTTCTTGCATCTCTGCAGCTGACATTCATTTCTAGCCAAAGTGATTTTGCAATAGGAGATGAAATGAAATGTATTCTAGACAGGAAATATATTTGAACTTAACTTGGTCCTACTGGCTGTATGGTTGTTTGGGTTTTTTCTTGAATTTTTTTGCGGGGGGTACAACACCACAAAATTCTAAAATATTGCAAACTTCATTGAAATTAAACTGCCTAATTTTTGTTTGAATTTCAGGAAAAAAATGCCCGTGATTTAAACTGATGTTTTTAGAAGTTGTTTGTTGCCTGGCTTTTTTCTTATGAACCACCAGCAACTACTACAACAACAGAAAGAGCAGACACAACCAAGCCAAACTAAAGCACTTTCCTTTGACTCCAATAGAACAACTTTCGACATGTGCTTAACTTAAATCAATAGCACTGAATAGTGCTTTCTAGTTTTCAGCATTCTTAATGTTTACAATATAATTACTGGCAGGGTCATGTAGTGAAAAACATACTTTATATTTTAAAGAAGCATGTTTTGATAACTCTGTTGTTCATTCTTGGTGATAAACAATGGGTGGTGGGGTTTTTTTAGACCCAGCCCTAGATGGACTGAGCAAGTGCCAGGGTTTCATAGAAAAAAAATTAATCCTTTTTACCAGACTCATCATATGTACATAGTAAGGCAATGGAACACCTTAGAAACTGAATGAACCAATAATGTCTTGACTGTAGCTGCAAGAAGAGGTAATGGCAGGCTCAAAAGTTAAAATAGCAATTCCATTTGTATAGAAACTTTCCAAGATTTGAACATGAGAGGCAGGGAATATGAATAAGACTGAGGTTTAGATCTCAGGATTATGCACACTGTCCCTACTTAGAGAACCACTGAGGTGTAGCATTTTGAGTATTGAACTAAGATCCTGCTCAGCCATGTAAACCCTGTGGGTGACCTTGAGCAAGTCAGACTCATAGGAATGCAATGGCAAACTTCCTCTGAACAAGTCTTACCAAGCAAACTCCATGATAGGTTTGCCTTAGGGTCAACATAAGTCAGAAATGGCTTGAAGGCAGACAACCACCACCACAATACTTCCAAGGTTTCACTAAGCTCTCAGGCCAGGGGCACTGGAATTGTTCCTACATCCCTGAACAGGGGAATCTTATGTATGTGACTGAAAACCACTTCCTATTTACCCAACTACATCCATGCACATCAGCCATATTTCTTCCATTCTGTTGCAGAAATTAAAGCATACTGGGTTTGGTACTAACCATCCATTTCAAAGGCATTTGTACCAGCGTTGGCTGTTGGCTCTTATGTCAGAGGGACAGTAAAGCCACTCCAGGTTTTAAATGCATTTAAGGAGCTCTCCAAGGTGCTGAAGTCTAACCCTATTCCTTAGTTAGCTCCTTTCAAGCTAGCCAAAACCTGGAATGGTTTCACAGCCCCACTGACATGGAAGCCATCATCTGCCCTGATTGTTATTTCTCAGTAATAGAAACATGGCAGGAAAAAAATCTTAACATTAGGGTTGCTTAACATTAGGTAAAAATTAGTTTCACTTTGGAACTTTACATCAAATTAAAAGACATGTTATAATGTTTTGAAATATTCTGTGTTCCGTTTGACATTGTAAGCCGCTTTGAGTCCTACCTGGGAGAATGGAAGTATATAAATAAATAAAAATTTATGAATGAATAAAATACACAAATAAAATAATAGAACAAGTTCTAGAATAAAATAATATTTTTAAAGGGCATATGAGAATAAAACTGGTAAATTTATGATACAATGCTGCAAACAGCTGAAACAAAATTTGAGGATTTTCTTTGCAGCACTCTTAGGAATATCTGATCCTAATATGTCTCAGACACAACTTGGAAGTTACTTTTCGTGTTACAGGACAGGCATTTTTTGTTGCCAACTTTGTGGCCTGGGAATAAACCTATAAAGTACAGCGAACTGGTGTACTAATGTATAGCATAGAGGATATAAGATATAATACAGAAATCCAGATGTATTAGAATGTGTGTATGTATCAGTGAGAAATTGGATACAGTTTAAGTCTGGGAAAACACCTACTCAAATGTCAACAAGACATAACTGAGTATAACTTCACACTGTGGATGTGAATAGATGTGACCTGTAATAAGCTTTAGCAGATACAATGTGCTCACTTGTAATCAAGGCAAAAGGATGTCCAGTAGATTTGACCATGGTAGATTTGACCATGAATCTCCTAGCAGATGCTGTGATGGCTGGTGTAATCAGGATGACAGCCGGCCCAAACTCCAACTGTACCTGAGGTACAGTCATATCTTTAAAAAAAATCTGTTTTGATTGGATAAGTGTACGCAATATATGGTCAGCTGTCATGCACTGGCATTCTCAGACACAGTGACCAGAAGTTTCAGAGTTAAACAGAAAATTTTATTGGCACAGAAACCCATAAAGCAAACCATATAAGGTGGTTGCTCAGAATTGAAACTCAGAAGGCAGAGAGTATACTAAAAAAATTGCAATCTATGAAATCTGGTGGGCTACAAAGCTATTGGCTATCCATCATCCCATGATCCCTCCTTCCCAAACAATTGTGCATTCCCCTGCAGCTGCTATGCTTATCTCATCATTACACAGCGGCCATTACACTCAACCTTTCCCACAGTTGCTACTAAGCCCTCGTTAAGCAGTACAGAGAAATGAAAACATAATTAACAGCAAAGTTATAAAGAAACACTGAAATTGGCAGGAATATGTCACATCCAGGACTGATCCTGACATCAGCAGCTTTGTTTTGATTCATTTTTATTGGCCAACTGATAAGCTGGGAGAGGCTAAGGAAACAATAAAAGAAGCCAGTATAAAGCCCCAGATCAGACTGTCTTTTGAAAAGTCTGCTATATATGAAGAGAAGGCAACCATGTTGCCAGTGGCAGCACTAGGTCGCTGCAGAGAGGCCAAACCACACCAAGTGACACTGTTGAAGGGAGGATGACACTGGCCTTAGTAAAACCACAGCATGTCACCTTCAAGCTATGCTGTTCTTCATAGACTGATAATCTGCCCAAACATGCTGAAAGATAGTACTGGTAAGACCCTCACCTAGGCTTCTGCTAACTGAGATATGTCCCATTATGCTCAAGGAGATTAACTCTTGAATGCCTGAGTATTGATAGATGGCTGCTTAGAGATGTGTAGTGCCTCAACAGATGAAATTGTATTCCTCGATGGATAGATGATTATGGATATGATACAAGGGACAAAATTCTGTACAAGTTAAAGCCTTTACAAAATGTCTATATAATATCTTAAGAAACACTATGGAAACTATGAAAGTATCTGATAATAATTATTACCATTTTAAAAAGTATAACTCTGCCATATCCATCAAGATGGTAATATTCCTATACATGTTAACTACTAAAAAGCTTGTTGAAGAGATTAAGAGAGGTAAAGATTCAGTCCTTATAAGACTATAACATCTTAACTGCCATATGATGAAATGTAATAAATGTATGATTCCTTACATACAATGTGATGTAATGTGATAAAAGCAATCACCTAGACATCAACATGTCTCTGTTTCTTCCTAAGGGGCTTGTATCTATCTATGGATGGATATAATAAATAGTCTAAGGAGTATCACAAAGCCTGCTCATTTCCCATGTAAATATTCTGAGATTCCAATAATTAAGAATGTTTAATAGACTGTTGATGTTAACTCTGACTGTCTGGTTACACCACTACATGAATTGGCAACTCAGGTGGTCAGAAAGTGATCATGGAAACCCAGACAGACTCCAGACTAGCTGACAAGCAGCCAGACCCTCAGTCTCTCAGTCTTATTTTATTACTTATTTATTTTGAGAGATAGAGGTAGAGAATAACACTTGTTTTATTTGGACTACAACTACATGATCTCTAGCCATGCTGGCTCAGAAAATCTGGGAGATGTAGTGCAAAAAGGTAACCGTTCCCTCAGAAAAATCATGCTAGGAAAATGAACTCAAATTTAACATGAGAAACAGAATGTTCAATACACTGTATAATCTAGTGCAGCACACTAATGTGGTGATGTTACTAGGAAAAGATATTAGGTGATATAATGTATGCCAGAATTAAACACTGGGGTTTTTAAAAATATAATTAGTGAGTTAATTTTGTCTTTTTATGGCTCTATAACTGGGATCTGAAAGTGGCCATTAATTCCCAAATTAAAGAAGGGTTGTTGGTTTTTTATCAAGTCTGCAAACCAATGGACACTTACTAGGAGTGAGCTCCCTAGATTTATTTTCCTTTTCTTCTTCAACTTGCTACTGTGTTCACCTTATTTTTTGTGTAGTATTGCATTTTAATGCTTTTTCTTCTTTTTATTTTTACTGCAATCTGTCTGGATGATTTATTTTAGAAATTAAAATGGAACTCTCCAAATTGAATCTCCAAACTGAAACACTGAGTGCTCCAAATGATAGTAATTTCTATATATAAAATGAGCACATTCTGAAAGAAAAGAGTTACTCTTTACATCATCCTATTTCCAGCTCACTCCTTAGATTTAGAGTTTCACAAAACCACACTATTTGCAAACAGTGCACAGTACAGTACAATGAGACTTACTTCTGAGTAGGCATGTATTGGATTTTGTTGTACATTTATTTATTTATATTTTCATCAAAGAACCTGGTAACTATTTTAGCCAGAAACTGACAACTAGTTTTCCTGCTCTGCAATTTTTTAAAAAAGAATCCTGATGAATTATTCTGTTTGTATTCTTTTATCTGTGTGAGTAGAAAGACTTATCTCATCAAAGACAGAATGAGAATCAAAAAGCCCCCTTCTCCCAGTTTTGTAGCCTTTGGACTCCTGAATGTCTGTCTCCTTTTGTAAGAGTAAATGTAATTTCAGTGAACAGCATGGGAAGCTGAGTTATATTAATGCATTCTGATGAGGAAAGATCTGACACATGGACAGCAGTAGATGGGTTTGGTACCATCAAGGTCCTTGCAAGTTGCACAAACATCAAATATCTCAAGTTCCATAAATGCTGACACATCAAACTACTGCAGACATATAAAAGACACAGTAATTTACTTCACCATTTATCATTAAATATGAAACCAGATGAAGCCTTTTATTTAAATGTTATTTTAGCAGTAAACACATTTTTCATTGTTGGCCAATATTTTCTATTTCAAAAATTAAGAGGGATGAATTGTATACCACAGTTGTGTTAAAGCTATTGTTTAGAGCAGCCTTTCTCAACCTTTTTGTCCTGGGGGAACCCTTGAAATAATTTTCAGGTCTCAAGAAACCTCTGCATAAACATTATTCTATATATGGATATTGCCTTCCCCAAACTCACAATCTCTTGAGGAACCACTACCAACCTCTTGGGGAACCCTAGGGTACCAGGGAACCCTGGTTGAGAAACACTAGTTTAGAGTATGGTCAAACCACTCCATGAATTCATGCCCTCACCCTGAACCATGGGTGTAGCTATGAGGAGGGCACTTGAAATAAGAATTCTGCTCCCCATGAAAGTTTCCTTCAGTTCCTAAACTTCTACTATGAGCGAGAGTGAGCCATTGAAAACTGTTCACACCTAGAACTCTTCTATTTTCTGTGTTCCCATTCACTTGGTAATTTTGCCTGCCCATTCTCTTTTGAGGCCCAAACTATTTCTAAATGCTTGACTAAAGTGTCAAGAAACTGCCATACTAGAAAACTGGGGAATGAAGGATAGTTTCATTTGGGGGCAGCAGAATGCTTATTGTGGGTGTTGGCATATGTTAGCACCCCTATTTCATAACTGTAGATACTGGACACTTTTTGGGGTCATGTTGACTGGACACTGTTCAGGGTCAAGCTGACTGGAGGGCAGTTGAGGTCAAAATGACCTGAGATGTGCCCCGAATCATAATGGTGATAAAACAAGATAGGATTATGCAGAAATTCCAGCCATTAATGGGTCTGTGTTAATCCTTTCAAACATGCAATCAGTGACCTTCCTTCAACCCATATCCGACAGAATTCTTTCCTATAACCCCCTACCTGACCAAACATTAAAAGATTGCTGCACATCCCATCAATGTTTTGTTACTCCAGAGCTAAGGCAATCAGCCTGTCCTGTGAGAAAGTCATTTAGACTATGTCATAACCAGAGCACCCCTCCAGGGTATGAAATAGGCTGTAAATATCCTCGCTCAGGCCCCAACCACATGTGTACAGACCAGACCCACCATTCTGCATGTCACCTCGTTACTCTCTTTCTCAATGGACTGGATCCCCCTGTGCCACCCTCAGATAGCTGTCTGAGTCCCTCTGCTGCACAGACTTCTTTTCTCCAAGACTGGTGACTATCACCCCTTTACCCCTGACCACTCCCTATCCAACTCTTCAGCCTTCCTCTTCAATAGCCTTGTATGGTTCTTAAGAGTGTATGTTGCTGTGTGATAGTTTATCTCTTGTACTAATTCAAATAAAATACTTTGTTTAATTTCAACTGGAGTGCTCTCTAAAGTTAATACTAGCACACACAGGTGAAAAGATCCCCAAAGTTACCCTCCTATTGCAGATCTCCTTTTGAGCTATAATTTCCCCCAGTAGTCAAGGAGATGATCTTAGGATAACAGGAGAAATGTCCTCATTCCCACCCACCCCAGCTGCATACATGCACTGAGGGATGTTTGCTGCATCTCCCAGTTCTATGTGGCTTCTACTATTATTGTCCAGAATCTGTTGCGTGGCACTGTATAACTACAGCTTGGAGCTATGAATTTATTTATGCCAAATAAACAGTGGGGAATGTTTCATCAATCACATTTCCACTATTTACTTGCTACTCTTATTATTTATTTATAAAATGCAATTCTCTTCGCAACAGAGAAGGCAAATTTTAAACAATTAAAATACAACAATAAACAATAATATCCAAATCCAGCAGAGAAGGATAAAATAAATACAGCACCAACCCACAAAAAAGCTAAATCCAACTTGTAAAATGCATCATCAAAGAGAAAGAGGATCATCATCATCATCATCATCATCTGAGATTAAAGGGCCCTGGAAGAATAAAACTATCATAGTTTTATTGCTTGGTGCAAAGTTATCTTGTGGTGGCTCTCAGGCAATGATTTGGAAAGTTTTCTACAATAGAAGACTGCTACCAGGATGAACTATCTTGGTTGCAATGTCTTCCAGGTTCTAACACACAAGCATGAATCTTATTGGTTGTTCCAACTGGGATAGGCCCATTGAAGCAACTGTTGAATTGTAAGTCAACACGATGTCAAGCTCAGTGATTTAATGGACTACTCTAGTTGGGACTACAAACACGATTTGGGCCATTCATCCTGGGAGATAGGGAGGAGGGTCTACAGAGAAATGGAAAAAAGGTGGCTTTGGCCCACTGATAGATACATCGGTGATCTGAAGTAGATTGGCAATGATTTCTGAGGCCCAATTGTTTAGAAATAGCAGAATCTTCTGCCCTAAAATTATACAGCCCAAATCAAGAAAGTCTGGGTAACTTGGAATGGAATTTTATATGGGAGGACTGTGTGGTCTGCCTGTCGTTTTAAAAAGCTAATTAGTAAAAATGCAATTTCGCCTTAAAATTACACAGGATAAAAACATTTTTAAAGCATACAATAAGAAGCTTAAATCTATCAATTCATCACTTTATTTATATCCCACCTTTCTCCCAGACTGGAACTTGATGTGGTTTACAAAGGCAGAAAAAGCACATGGAGTTAAAAACATATAAACAATAAGCCTATAAGCATGCACAAGGTGGCAAAATACACTTAACTCTATCTGAAAACATTAGCAACAAAAGTAGAAACAGTTAAAAACACTCAACTAAAACAGGAGTCTAGAAAAGTCACCTTTGGAACTATACCTCCCAGAATCCCTTGGCCAGTCTGGCCATAGCTATAACATCTGGCCAGAACTACTTTTTAAACTCTTCAGTTTCTCCCTCCATTCCATGTTTTCTAATATCTGATGGAAACCCTGAAAGATTTTTTAACAACAATATTTTCCTGGCCCACTTTACTTATGGAAATACATGTAAGTTTCTTTGTGATGTGTGTAGTCCAGTTGTATTGGAGAATACTGTGATTAGCCATCCAGGGGACAACTAACACCAGAGGAAGGAGTTTTACTACCCCATCAGGAGGCACTGTAAAATACAAAGGACTCTAAATCAAGAAAAGAAATCACGTGGCTCTCAAAATGTGGTCAGATTACAACTACCATCACTCCTCATAACTGGCTATGACAGTGAGGGCTGATGAGGCTTGCAGTCCAACATCTGGAAAGCCACATTATTCTCACCCTTCTCTAAACACTTAGTAATATGTATTATTTTGCCTCAGTTATTGGTTTTCACCTGCTACACTGCTGAAATTTAACATCCAGCTTTACTGACAAGGGGTTGCCATGCTGCTTGGTTCATCTTCTCCAAGCTGCAAAGGAGCCATGTGCTTTGGCCAATTTTGTTCTCAAAGGAAGCAAATGAATCATTTTAGCAATTTCACTCACTATGAGAAAGTCTTTGAAAACTGCACAGTTTCACAGTTCAGGACCTTTCTGTGAAAAAATGTGCATGTGGTATTTGTGCACAGAAAACAATATTTTTGTGAAGAAAATGCTGTTTGCTGCAAAACAAATGTGCAAACTTTGCATAGAATAAATCCCAAATTGTAAACATGTGTGTCAGTCCATAATTCTGTTTGTCAGGATTTCCTGACACAGTTTTCAACCATTTTTTGGAGTATTTTAAAAATATATTTTCCATTCCTACTATTTGTAGATGTGCCTTGAGATCAAATGTGATATCACAGGAATGAGCAACTACCCCAGTTCTGGAGGCCACACATGTCCTTTGGTGGTTATCAACAGACATCAGTTCCCCCATGAACCCTAATGGTTTTTTTTTTCTTTTTTTAAAAAATCCTTTTGCTGGAATAATCCACATACACACCCTTCTTGCTGTTATGTGGGAATTGCTTATGGCTTGAGGAGAAATCAACCTAACGTTTGGCCCAAAACATTTAGTAGACTCCCAATTGTAGTGAAATTGCCCCATGGGCTGTAGAAATGGGGGATTTTCCAGCAATTATTTTACATTACAAAACAATAAGGATAGGTCAGGCCATTAGGAGGCACATGTGACCCACAAGCCATTCCTGACTCACTCCTGCTGGTGGCAATACCCACAGTCTCGATTTTTAGATCCTAGTAACTACAGGTTCCATGGTTTGAACACTTAACTGGGATGGTTTTTGAACTTGCCATCTTCACCCCACATGCCAAGTCCTGTAGGACTCAAAAGGTTTCCTTTGTGTAAATGATATTTGGTGCCCCAGTATCACCCAATCCCCTCTCTCTCTCTCTCTCTCTCTTTTTTTTTTTTTTTTAACGGAAGTGTACAGGTTAAGCTTCCCTACCATGTTAGTTGGTTTGCTTAGCTGTTCTTTAGCCATGTTGAAATGTGGCATTACTAAGGCCAGTGTCACCCCTCCTCCCGGTGGTGTCACTTGGTGTGGTTCAGCCTCTCTGCGACCCCCCCAGTGCTGCCACTGAGTCCCACCACTATCACAGGTACACTGTGGAGATTTTCACACTAGCTATCTGTTTCGTTGCAGGCATAGAACAGGGTTGGTGAAAGATTTTTCTCTCAGACAACGTTCACCCCCTTCCATGCCCTCAACGTTACCATTCTGTTTTCTTCCCATGATATTGTATTCACGGGGAGAAGTCATTAATGACCACCCATTCCATTTCTATCATGGAATCACAGGTAGTCTGAAAGGTGTCCCATTTCTCTCCCGTGATGACAGCCATGGGGGGAGGTCCATTCTGGACACTTCCGGGCAGGAATGGGACACCCATGTAAATGGCACCCTCCCCCCCCCGGGTTACTTGTATTTTTAAAAATTCATTTTTATATTTTGTTTCTTGTTTTGACATTGGGGAGGTGTTATTTTTGAATTTGCTGCACAGCCGTTCTCTCACAAGAACAGCTGGGATTTGAGTTCCAGTTGTAAATGCAGCCTTATGATAGCTGCATTTATGGCCGGCCAGCTTGGGGACGGAGAGGATGTTCTTGCAGTGGAATGGAGGTAAGTGTGCGAACATTTTTCTCTATTCCGCAGCAGGAATGGGAGAGGAGGTGGCAGGGCAATAACGGGCATTTTGTCCCCATGTGAAAATCTCCTGTGAATCACCTTTACTCCCAGTCTTGATCTGATATAAATAAAGCAAAAAAGAGGAGGAGGAGCAGCAGCAACAGCAACAAATCCACACTACAGAAATAATCTAACTTGAAACTGGATTATTTGTCATGGATACTTTCTTTTGAACCTTGGGATTTGTAGTTTTACAATGTCTTTAGCCTTCTCTGCCAGAGAGTGCTAGTGCCTCACCAAACTACAAATCCCAGGATTCCATAGGAAGGAGCCATGGCAAATAATCCACTTCCAAATTGGATTATTTGTGTAGTGTGGGCTAGTGAAGGCATGGAAGAGAGCCTTCTCAATGGCTGCTCCCATGCTGTGGAATTCTTTCCCATGGGATCCCAGGCTGTCTCTCCTTCCACATCTGCCAGCAGGTAAAGACCTTTTATTTGAAGGACCATTTGATGACTAACTGACTATGTGAGGAAGTCTTTTTAATGGTGTGTGTTTGTTGAACTTTTATTGTTATTTCCATGGTTTAAATAATTTTATATTGTTCCCAAGTATTGATGTTTTAGTATGGTAGTTTATTTAATTTTTAAAAACCTTTTTATCATTAGATTTTTAGACGTGCCTTGTTGGGATCTGCCTTTGGTTCCATGCTAGGAGAAAGGCAGAATATAAGTTAAACAAATAAATAAATGTCGAGAAAACAAAGGCAACCCCACACAAATATTACCTTTGCTAGCAAAACTGGTCACCTGCCCCACTGCAGCTATGTATCTGATAAAAGTAAAGCTCAATTCTAGAAGGGTAGACACCACACAGAAGGAGCACCAAAGGAAGGAAGGGAGGAAAGTGGGCAGATAGACACAGAAGCTTCTGAGAATTTTTGAAGATCCTGAAAGTTCACTTCCTTTCATGATGTTCCCCCGTTGGTCAATTTGGGCTAGACAACACAGGTGGTGAAGACAATAGTGGACTATCAATCAGCATTTTCATAGACATTTTATAGTCTTGCCTTCCTTTTTCTACATTTTCCATTTGACAAGGATGGATAAGAAGTAAGGCACAGAAAGTGTGTAATGGGATAGAAACCCTCTGATATATGGAGCACTGAAGCAACACCTTAGCCCATCTTTTGAAACTCCCTTTGCTTTTCAGAAAGCAACGCTGCCCTTTGGCACCTTAAAAGACTAGCAAATTAATTGCAGCATGAATATTCATGGACTTTGGCCAATTTCATCAGTAAAACTGAAAAATTGTTGCCATAGGAAATTAAGAAGAGATTGTATAGTTTGTTTTTAATCATGGTACATGAAGGGGGAACAGCAATTTGAGTTTAACAGTATTTTAAAATCCGCTTTTGAGGAAAGACACATTTTCTACCTCCTTCACTTTTGGGGAGCCCAATATTCTGCTCCTGAGCCTGGCAAGAAGGGCACATAATTTGTACAGGGGATATCCTTCAGACCATGATCAAATCATAGATTAGATCTGCTCCCATAAACTGAGCCATAAAATGAAGGAGAAAACACCACAGCTGTGGCACTTTTGGGGCACCTTCATGATGCAAAACAAGGCATGGATCCTAGTTTTAATTCATGATTTTGTGCATGTGTTCATTCCTAACCCCTGCCAAAACATATACTGTCATGCCCCATGACCCTGATGAAGCTGTAGAGTCAGAATCAGAGGGGGACATGGCAGGGAACAGCCCTAGGGACCCTGGCACAGGTTTATCTATACCTGTGACAGCAGGGAACCCTGCCAACCTAGAGACTTGAGCAGAGGAAGAGCCTGGTCTGAGTGTGTTGGCACCAGTGCCAGCAGAGTGTCCTGCCCATTCAGATGAGGATGAAGAAGAAGAGATGGACTTACTTTCACCATCATATACCCAGCAGCGAACTCAAAAGGAAGCTTAAAAGAAGTCTCTGAGACTTTATGAGAAAAACCTGTTTGTTAAGAAACACCTGACAAAGCCTTAATTGCTTTATATATGCTGGGAGAGGTAATGGAGGCTTTGTCAGAGATCAACTGATCTTCCTGGTGAAAGCTTCCTGCTGACTTTGGTGCCTGGATTCCAGTTATCTTGACTTCTGTTACCTTGATTCGTGCTTAGACCTTGGACTGTCCCTGACTACTCTGTTGCCTGTTCCTGTTGACCTTCGGACTGTTTTGGACCACACTGACTGCCATAAGCCTCTGACCTTGTGGACTGTGTTTGCACTCCTGTGAGCTAATTAACAGTTGGCTCCCTTCCCAGACTAGTGCTGTTTATACTTTGCTGGTACCTAGTTGCTTTCTGAACAATACCACATCCTTATCCACAGACTGAACCACAAAAACCATAGATCACATACTTTGCAACACTTCCACAGCACACAAACATGAATCATAGGTCTAAGTCCAGTTGCTACTCTCAGGTAGAGTAAACCCAATGAACCAATTAGATGTGCATAAGGCAGGTAGGAAAGCCAGTGCGGCGTAGTGGTTTGGGCGTTGGACTAGAACTCTGGAGACTAGGGTTCAAATCCCTGCTCAGCCATGGAAACCCACTGGGGGACCTTGGGCAAGTCACACACTCTCAGTGTCAGAGAAAATCAAAGGCAATCCCCTGGGCAAGTCTTGCCAAGAAAACCCTGTGATAGGGCTGCAATAAGCCAGAAATTACTTGAAGGCGTACAACAACAACAACAATGTAGATAGGCTACTCTAGGTAGGACTAGCAATTGGGTTAGGTCATTCTGTGTAAAAAAAATTATCATAATTTTATGAAGAATGCCAACAAAGTAACCTTTCAAACACAGCTCAGCTCTATGTCCACAGAAATATGCCCTACTATACATGGGTTTTCAACTTCATGACATCATCATGTTGTAAAAACATAGATTCAAAGCACAGATCTTTTAAATCATCAAGAGTTTTACACAGAATGCCTCAAAATACACAATCGGATAAAAGGTTAAGTCCATATCTATGTGCTGCATTAAAAAAAAAAGACCTAGTTATTCATACCATTGCTGTAACTAAATTTGAATGATTTTTACAGAGTCCTCCCCCAATCTCTTGCTGTCATAAAATCAGAAATCACATCCGTATCCACAGACAACACCTAAAATGGGAAGCTTGACAACACTACTATGATGCAAAACAGCACATGGAACCTGATCAGGTAATATTACCCCAATTAACATAAAATCACAGTTCATATTTGTGCCAATGAGTAGCATTCTAAATGTCATGGATTTCAGGGTTACAAAGCAATATCACCCTATTGCAAAAGCATTTATCCTCAGGCACAAACCCCCCTGAGAAAACTACTTCTTTGGACTACAACTGTCACAATCTCTCAGCAAGTGTGGCACAGATATATATGGATCAACCTTTACAAACAACAACAGGGGATTCACACACACCCCCAAAAAATGTACTTCAAATGACGCAGATCACATCTGTCCTTACAGATGGTGCTATAAATATCACAGATCCAATATGTCATCTTGCTGCTAAAACTTGGATCCTGAAAAAAAGATATTATGGTTCTTCTGGATTATAACTATCCCTTGATTCAGTGAGGGGTTCCTTTGTGGCCTATGGGGGGAATCAAGTTTCTCAGAAGCTCACATGCTTCCTAAACTCTGGGGAAACTGCAGGAAGACCAGATGATAGGAAAGATCCTGTTCGTTGGAGAGGTTGAGATTTTTTAGGTGAGACTTGAGGTGAGACTTAACTCCAGTCTGTCCCTGGTATATTTAAAAGAGCTCCTGACATGTTGGTAGCCAGTTGGCTTTGAAGTAGCTTCCTACCCTATCCTGTTTTGATTTTGTTCTGTTTCAGAAGGTCATGATCTTGTTTTGTGTTTATCACAAATTTGATTTGTCACAACTTTGGCGGTCTTGACATGAGACTCGGTTTTGGGGATACAGGGCCTGTGTGCCTGTCATACCCAATTTGGGAGGCCCTCCTAAGGGACCTTGAAGATTGAGGCAATCAAGGCCATGTGCAATCCAGGAGCAGATGGCTCTGCTTCACTCCTAGGTAGCTGGGATAGAAGAACATGGTGGCTTCTATCCATGTTTGTCATTTCATGTCTATCCATAAGGTGGGACTGGTGAAGCAGTCTTCACTGGTTGGCTGCTCTTCT
Source organism: Gambelia wislizenii (assembly GCA_030847615.1). Classification (NCBI taxonomy): domain Eukaryota; kingdom Metazoa; phylum Chordata; class Lepidosauria; order Squamata; family Crotaphytidae; genus Gambelia; species Gambelia wislizenii. The sequence goes on from JAUMIR010000004.1 coordinate 252,574,391, forward strand.
AGAATTTCACTCCTGAATTGATAAGAGCTCAAACAAATCAATGTTTAGTTTGTATGCAAATGGAAACGAAAATAATTAAACTCAGGAGAATGGCTTTTTCAGTTTAGCACACCAGAAAATGTGGTCGCTGGTTGGAAATAGTGTCTGATTAGATCTGAAAATAATGCTATGTTTGACCATATGAAAGCTGGAAATGAGAATTTACATCTTTTGGTTTCCGCTCCCCAATTTAAAATATATATCCAGTGATTTATTCCCATGAAAATGAGAGTGGTTTAAGCCAGCCTTCCCCAACCCGATGCCCTTCAGATGCTTTGGATTACAGCTCCCATTTTTCCTGACCATTGATTATGCTGACTGAGATGGATGGAAGTTGTAGTCCATTCTTTCTGAATAGATCAAGGTTGTAGAAGCTTAGTTGGAGAGGTTATTTGGTGCATAGCATGACATTGCTATATATTTCATCATATTGTAGTACATCTTCCAAGTTAATACTCTTAAGATACATTTTGCATGGTCTTCAAAAGTAATACAACTACAAAGAGGGTGATTCTAAACTTTTACAATGCCATCCACAACATGTGCAGTGTTTAATTCAGCACAGATCCCTAGTCAAGCTATTGATGTTGCACCAACTTTAATATTGTATTTCAGGGTAATTTAACCTCTGTGGAAAGGGTTAGCCTGTGCTTTATCATTTAATTTCTTCTTCAGAAGAAATAAATGGAGCACACTCATGTTCATAGAAGGGTCAACACCAGCTCTGTTTGAAGAAGTTGAGATTTGATGCAGTGAAGTCTCACAAAGAGATCCTGTGTAGTAGTAGTAGTAGTAGTAGTCAAAGACAGCCATGTTTGTTTCAGCATAAAAATATATTAAGGAATCCTGTAGCACCTTTGTGACTCAGAAAAACACATTTCTAGCATAAGTTTTTGTGGACTCCATTCTGTCAGATGTAAGAGAACATGTGGTAAACATTAACCTAAAATGTCAACCAAAAATGACATTATTGGAAAATAACAGAACCCAACCCCAACCCTGCAAATTAGATGAAAGGCATGGTCTAGACAGAAAAACCGACTGCAGATCTCAAACAACCTGAATAGTTTGGTTCTAGTATCTCTCTAGTATGGGGAAATACAGGTCGCCCCTCCCATAGAGAGGCACTGGAAATGGTCTCTCTAGGCATCGGGGTCTCCTCAAGTATGGCTCTATGGTCAACTCCTGCCAGAAGTTGATTATAGAATTGCACCAGATGACTAGAGAGGCATAATCTCAAGGCATATTCTAGATCCTCCAGCATGATTCTATGGTATAATATGGCAGTTCACTATTATACACTGTTTCGCATATCTGTGGTAAGTCCAGAAATATATCCAATGGCAGATCCCCTTGTGCCCTTAAACCAGCTTTGAAGTGCTGGGAATCCTTCCATTGCTGGTTTTCAAATGGCATGATGGGTACAGAGGGGAGGAGAGAGGAAGAAATCTCCATTACAACCAGGGTGCCATTTACACGATGAAAATGTCCCAGGAAGAATTCGTGTCGATCCCTGGCAGTTTACACATACGTCGGGTCGGGTACGTGATTTTCAGAAGGGGGGCCACCTTTTATCCCTCAACCTGTGGGACTTCCAGTCCCGCGGGTTGTGCTGGTTTTTAAAAAAGTCACTGGAGGATTCGGAAAATCGGAAATGTAAACAGCCTGGGACAAAATATCTCAGTACTAGGGGATGACCGGAAATGGTGAGTGGGGGTGGGCTTAGAGATCAGCTACCAGAAAAGGAGGGGTCAGTCACCCGTTCAACAGATCCAGCCTCACCAGCTGAAAATAAAGGCATCCCTTCCAGCTGCACGTGTGTGTGCGTGTGTGTACTCAATCACCTTTTTAAATGGATTTCTACACTGCAAACCCTTCAGCTTTAACCTCTTCCTCAACTGCATGTTACAAAGAGATTGTGGTGGGCAGAAAGTCATCCATTCATTCCCTGCCTGGATCCCCTCCCTGGCACAGTAAAATATTCCAGCATCTGAGTGAATGAACACACTTTCATTCCTCCCCCCAACAAGGCACAGTAAAAAATTGCCAGCCAAAATGCCTTGTGTGACACTGGCTTGAAATCTTCACTCTGCAGTTCCCTCTGCATTAAGCGTCAAGATTTTAAAAGAAAACCCTAACTCTAACCCCCCTCCCACTCAGCTTGATTTCAAAAGGAAAGGACATGGTTTAATTGTTCCTCCATCTGAGTGAAAGATCACAGTCTTGGCCTTTCAAAATGCATTCTGCCTCTGCTTAAAGGGTTAACATTTTTAAGAGATAGGACAAACACAAGCGCCTGCCCCCTCCCCCCCCAGCCAGCCAATAGCATCGCCCGTGGCGCAGAACTCTAAAGGAAGTGCGTCACCAAGGTTGTGAAAACATGAGTAATCGCATCCTTGATTGACAGCCAAATATATATATATATATATATATATATATATATATATATATCCCGGTAAGCTAAACATGTGTAAACAGCAAAAGCATGGGATATAAGAGTGCGGGACCAATAAAAACTTTTGTCGTGTAAATATCAAGCACGGGATCTTCCAGGATTTCCTAAAGAGTGACAAAAATCATATAAACAGCGAGGGACGAATACAGGATCAGGAAATCACGGTAAGCCCCGCGACAATTTTTGTCGTGTAACTGGCACCCAGCCGTGCAGTGCAGGATTCAGCTTTTGGAATTGGTGATGCTTGAATCTGTTTTGTTTATCAAACCCACTTGAAAAAATCTAAGGGCATCACTCTGCTGTATACAGGTTGAGTGCTCTACAAAAGCATAGGCTAGTAAGTGAATTCTCTGAACTCTGTCTTTTTGCTAAGAAGAGATACCAGAGTTCAGGACTATAAAACATGGATACAAAAATTCTCACTACCAGGTGAAGCAAGTCTTACCTTTTCTGGGTCGATTAAGGGCCTTAACATAGTAATTCATATTTATGAACTGGACAATTATTAGGATATGCTTCGTCAGCATATCTTTACAAACTTCATCATGTGGAAATAATCCTTCATAAGCTGCAGATGCCTCCCAAGGCCTGGAGGACTTTTGAAATGTTTGTAAGAGCAGCTATAATCAAAACATGCTGCTGCTGCTGTTGCCACCGTGTTTCAGTACTTTGTGTTGTTGTTTTTTCTGAGGCTTGCAATAATTTGCCTTCTGGTAACACAGGCATCAGAGCCAGCATGGTATAGTGGTTTGAATGCTGAACTAAGACTCTGACCAGGGTTCAAATCCCTGCTTGGCCTTGAAAACCCACTGGTGACACACACAATACAGGCATCACCTTTTGTTTCCCATTCATTCTTTTATTCTTACTTTGTCTAAGTAGAAAATCTATTATAACATGTCTGCAAGAATACAATTTCTTGACTAGGGAAAGGCTGCACTGAACTTCATGCATGTTATATAGAATGACAGGGATGCCATCCCAAAATCAGAGCTGGAAATGTTATTGTTTGGGATACAGCTCTCAGAGTCCCCCAGCAAGCCGTACCATAAATTCCCAGGTCAGTAGGGCTGGGAGATTCTTGGACGCAGAGCCCAAAAGCGGAACTTTCCAAACAGCCTACAACAAAATGAACACTAGTTTTCTTCACAGCATCTCAAGACATCTCAGGACTTCCTTCTCAGCTGTACTTAGGTTTCAGCTAAGGTTTCAGGACAGCAGGGTATCACCTATTTTCAGATATTAAAAAAAAAAACATTTTGGTCCTTTCAAGCTTCAAGTGCTTCAGCATATTTCATTTTACTTTTATGTTATAGTCCTCTGCCTCAAAAATATGGCAGCAATCCTATAGTCACTTAACTGGGAGTAAGTTCCTTAGAACTCAGTGGGTCATACAGTGTGGACCTATAGGTATAAGGTACTTCAAAACTAAGCACTCCCTCTGGGGTCTTAGCTGGGATATTGCCATGGTGCAAAACTTTCAGATTTGTAGAAATTAAAATCATAGCAATTCTCAATACTCCTTCATGCACTTTCTAAGCAAGTAATGTTCAAAACAGAGGAAGGACCTCATCATACTTTCTCAAAAATAGGTTAACTACCAGTCAGATTGTAGCACAATACGGCAAATTGCTGGTAGGGCTTCTTGGCCTATTTCTGTTGCTATTATTTATTTCAAATTGCAGTGAGCAACATGTGAGCCACACTTGCGGCTATCTCAGACCATTTTGGGGTTCTTGAAGTCCCCTCCCCTTCCCCTTTGGCTGCTATCACAAACAAACTTCGCTACTGAAAATTGGCAGCACCACAGAGAAATACATTTGATCTTAGCCAAAAGGCCAAGAAGTAATATGGTGAGTACTAATTTTGGACAAGACTCTCAAGTTATACCTGCTGTTTCTCAGGATACAAGTACAAATAAGTCAAGCCAAAGGTTTTTAGGGTTTTGCACCATTTACAATGCTTTAATGGAACCCGTCATGACTGAACGAAGAGTACCTGTACTTATGTTACCAACAAAGGTGCTAGCACAATAGATTATATGGCAGTTTCTGCCAATTTTCTTACTGACATCCACAGATTCGAAGCTGACAACATAGGGCCCATCTATATGAGCTGGGGATGTAGTGTCCCGCAGTAAGAGCAAGTTGCAGCAGCTGTGACGTGTATTAATGGTGGGTTTTTTTCTCCCAGCAGCCCCCAGAAGCTTCACTTCCCAGATAACAGCTGGTGTGAGGGTGGCAACACGGCAGCAGGAGGAAAACCAGGGATGGGGGAGAGAATTGAACTACCCTTCAACCTCCCCAATGCCTGAGGGGCAATGGCAACGGCGGCCAGGGTGGGTGGGTGGTAATGACAGCCACCCACCTCCCTACTCCATCCCCAATCGTTGGGGGGGGGAATGCTGGCTGCATGCACCTGCCTTCTCAGCAAGCGCCACCCCCTGCGCACATCTGGCAAATCAGATTTACACTTCCTCTCATTTGGGCAAGCAAATCAAATTGACTTGCTTGTTCTAATGAGCAGCAACGTGCACCCCCTTGTTGTTTTTGAAAAGAAACGGGAAAAGCCGTGAAGGATTTTTCTGGTGAAGTTTTTGACCTTTTTTGCCCCCCTTCTTCACAATATGGCAAAATCACATGGAATGCCATTAACACAGGTAGGATTCTCCTCGCATTCTGTGAGGAGTATTTTCACCGTTTGGACAACCCCAGAGTTGAAAGTGACAATTTCCTTCTGCTGCTGTTATTTAATTTTTCAATTCTTCATCTCCCTTGCTCATCTCAAAATTTAAATGGAATTCATGTAGGGGAACAGAGACTATGGTGGTCAATTAATCTGAGCATCTCCATCTTTCACACAATACTTTTGAATACTGTGCTTTCAAAATCCTTTCACCATGACATTTTATTTTCACTGACACAGGAGCCTTAAAAGTTTGCTGTTCAAGAAGGATTCACTCTTCTCTGAATCACTACTTGCAGTTTCATGAGCCTGTTCTGATGACCAAGTTTTTTTTTATCCTATCCAATGTAAATTTATATTCTTCTAAGAAAACACACACACATCTTTTCATCTTATTCCTAATCATCATCATCATCTTTTAAAAAGGCTCCTTACTGATGATTCTCAATTCCACTATGCTATCCTAAAATCATTGTCATTTATGTAGAGATGAATTCCAATGATATTTTACCTTATTTTTAATATTCAGATAGGATAGAAGTATTAACATAAGAGTTTAATAAATAAGTTGACTGGGAAGTCATCTAAATGTATGGAAGTATAAATCCTTTTGACCTGGATGGGTATAAATTAGCCAAAAAAAGGATAATAAGTGAAGAATTTGAAGACTGAAGAGAAACAAGAATTTGAGAAAGAAGTGTTGCAACCATAGCATTGCTGAAGTCACATTGCATGGTATTTTTCCTTGCTAGTGTCATTAAGGGCAAAGTGCTTTGCGTTTCTTGCAGCATCCTTATAGTTTGCTCCAGGAAATCAAGCTGTCACACGCATCTGGACACCTTAGTCCCCAACTGGTAACACATATAATTACAGTGACAACAAAAAGCAGTCACCCGTGTAGGGGATCCCCTCCTAATCCTCAGTTCACATGGCATGCAGGTGCACTGAGATGATGAATAAAAGTGAATGTGTTTCCATCATCAAATTTGCCTACTCATGCAACAGATAATTCAATCTCTAAAATGTACTCTCAGAAGCTGTGCTTTCTGTAGTAGCTAAGGGTTACAAAAAAGGAAAGGAAAGGAAAAAGAAACTGAAGACAACCAGTTGTATAGCAAGATTGTCTCTGCATTGAAATAACAGGTGCATGAAATGATACACTCAGAGAAATCAGACCATCTTAACCAAGAAAATTATTAAGCTGGGAATATGCATAAAGCTGAAATGCTGTTCACAAAAATATAAGCTGCCTCTCTATTGCCTAAAGCAGGTCCATATTTCATGTCTTTTAAAGAGGAAAAATGGATGTGATCAACTATTTTTATGCTATAAAGACCTTCTATTCTTATATGCACTTGTGGGGGGGGGGAATGTGTGTGTATTATGTGAAAGTTTGTTGCTTTCCCGTGAGGAAAACAAAATATGCCATCAAATATTCTCTTGGTACTTGCTGGTTCAGAACACTGCAAACAAACACCATCTTTCAATAAAAGAATGTACCTGTTACATATTAGCTGAGCTTCAATATGAGATCACTGCTGATTAAACTCCAATATTCTGTACCTTACCACACACATTTAGAAACTGATAGAGCCAACTGTATTTCCCCAGTTGGCAACTATGCACATCACAGCAGCCACAAGAAAATTTACAGCAATGTCAAGCTCAGGGTCATTAACCAAGTCTTTAAGATAACACAGCAATACTATTTCAGGATTTTCATTCATTGCATTAATCAAATTCAGTCATTTCATTAATCAAATTCTGAATGTCAGTCCATAAAAGTTGTAGCACCAGGCAAGCCAAAACTGCAGTTCTTTGTTTTCCCCACTGTCGAAACATTTTTCTTTCTCTTTGTTTCTTTATCTTTTAGCTGGTGTTCATATATCACTACCTATACCTGGTGTAACATACACCATTCCCCCCCCCGTGTGCTACACCCCACATGGTACACATGCCACTCCCCCATGCCACCCTCCCTGTGCTTGCACTGCTCTTCCTGCACCTGCGCCACCCTCCCCATGCTGCCTCATGACACCCTTCCCATACTCACACCACCCTCCCTGCACCCCATGCCGCACTCCCCGCACCCTGCGCCACCCTGTGCCACCCTCCCTGCACTCTCCCCAGCCTCCTCGCACTTGTACTGCCCTCCCCGCACCCTGTGCCACAATGTGCCACCCTCCCTGCACTCGCACCACCCTCCCTGTACCCCATGCCGCCCTGTGCTGCCCTTCCCGCACTCACACCACCCTCCCTGCACCCCATGCCGCCCTGTGCTGCCCTTCCTGCACTCACACCACCCTCCCTGCAGCCCGTGCCATGCTGTGCTGCCCTCCCCACACCTCGTGCCACCACGTGCCACCCTCCCTGCATTCGCACCACCCTCCCCACACCCCATGCTGCCATGTGCCGCCCTCTCCACACTTGCACCACCCTCCCCACACCCTGTGCCACCCTGTGCTGCCCTCGCACTGCCCTCTCCGCACCCCATGCCACCCTCCCCACCCTCTCACCATCCTCCCCGCACCCCATACATGCCACACACAAACACACACCATGCCACGTCCGCCATGCTACTCACACCCCGTCTGCCTCCGGCATGTTTAGAAAGGAGTGAAATTTCCACATGGTCCCTCCCCCAGTGTGCTGATTGGCTGCCCAACAGAGCTTTGATTGGTTGATCAGTTTCCTAAGCAGCCAATCAGCACACTGGGAATGGCAACATACCTAAGAGCAATATATAGAGAGAGAAATGTTTCCCTTAAGTCTTTAAGATGGGACCTTGTGAAAGGAATTCTGAGAGTCCAAAGAAACTGGCCTGAATCCTATTGGTTAATCTCAATTAAAGTAGATCCTCTGAATTAATTGAATTCACATAAATTCACATATTTATCTACACATCTATAAATCGCATAGAGTCAATGGGTCTACTCTAGTTGAGGCTAACAAGAGGATTCAGGCCACTATGTTTTCTTCTGTTGAAATGTATGGGAGTTGGAAAAGAAATTATCTTTGTCCACTGACTTCTTGAAAGCCTCATAAAATATAGTAGACTGACACTATATGTTATGATTTCTTCTTGTGTAGTCTGTGGCACTCCATCACTTTTTTGATACCTGATGGTGAGGTAAATTGTGCTGGAAAAAATGAACACTATCTTAACTGGGCTTCATGGTGAAGAGAAAGCTTGGGTCTTTCATTCCCAACCCTGTAAGGTCAACCATCTAAGAGAAGGAAACTCTAATCAAACCTACGGCCCGAGGACCTCGCTGCCACATCCATGCTTGCAAGGCCACGGAAGATGAATCTCTGGTTTAAAGGGTGTGGCCAGTTCTGTGCACGCTGCGCTCCACCAGAAAAATCCATTGCACAGGCTCGAAGGATCTCGGATTGGCCTTTTTAGTCATCAGCGCGCTTGCAGAAAGCGCGGGATGAGTCCTTCCTGAATCTTCGTTTGCGAAGAAAAGCCAGAGAGAGAGAGATATAGGTTGGATGAATGTTTAAGAATTGAACTTTTTCTTTGCAGGAGGGATGCACACTTTATCTTCCCAAAGAAATGGGAGAAGGGAACTAAACATTTCAATATGAAATTCTTTCCCCTTCCCTAATCAATATCAGCATCTTTTCTGCTTTATATTCAGACAGGAATACAACTGATGAGGGTACATTCTACACACGAGTGTGGTGCAGAGCTGTGCAGGGTGGTCCCGATCACTACATTGTATTGTGCATAACCACCATCCATCCTTCACTTTGCCATTTTAAGCTGCTGTGTCAGAAAAGAAAGTTCAACTGACGTCCCGTCTACACGATTTAAATAATACGTACAGCGTGCAGAAGTTCATGCTTCGGTACACACAGCCGTTCAGATTCACACGCATCCAAAAGAGCCCCCCCCCAGGTTTTCCACCCTGAAATACGCACATGCAGCGTTCGGGAGGGAAAGCAGATCGCGATGAGAAATCCGTACGTCATTTGGATGGCTGACAGGTCTGTACGGTCCGTTCGTACACATACGAACAGGCTGTGTAATCTGATTGTCTGGCTGAGTATAGGGGGCGGGGCTAGCATGGAGGGGAATTGAGAGCGCCCACCATGTTGGATTCCCAGCTAGTGAGAGTCCGGTAAGTCCGTGAATTATGTTTATTTATTTTTATTTTATATTGTAAATAGGGAAAACCGACTGTCCACAAAGCAGGAACCTTTAAAAAAAAAAAAAAGCGGCGGGAGATTTTAAACCGCCACTCGGCTTGCTCGCTCCAGCCAGCTTGGGGAAGAGGAAGTCATACGGAGTTTAGGGGGGTAAAAAATCATGTGGGTGGTTCGTATGCATACAAACGATAGCCTATTCATATTTTTTACCCCCCAAATTGATTTTTTTATGATCGTATAGACGCACCCTGAGATTCAAACACAATTAGGAACTCTCCAGTATGACTAAGATCATAGGTTTGTCTACACTATCAAAACCCCCAAATTTCCCTACAAATGCCCCCAGAGCTGTGGTGATCAGGCCACACATGGCATGGCCTTTCCCTCAAATTTGGGACATTCTAGCCACATGTTCCATGGCCCAGATTTGCAGCATTTCAGGGTATTTTACCTGGATGTGGAATATGCAGGATCCAGGATTTTCTCCACTTTTTTCAGCTGCCACCACCATCACTACCACCACCGTGACCAATTTTAAAGCTCCAAAGGCAGTTCTTGGCAGAAGGAAGAGGTTTGGGCAGGTAGAAGAGCGGGTGGAGGCAGTGCTGCCACACCAGGGGGAAGAACAAAACCTCTCCCTTCAGCTGGGAACTACGGAGCTTTACATTATGGTCAAGGTGGTGGGGGTGATGGTGATAGATGAAACTCTGCAGGGACAGTGAAGCCAAGGTACCCTACATCCCTGTGGAGAATTATAATGCACAGGGCTTTGGGAGGAATGCAGGGGAATGTGGGCAGAACTCCATTTGGAGTTTTTGCCCCACATGTAGACAAGCTGATCATGCCATGCAGTGATGTTTCTTCATGCTCAGGCTATCAGGCCTTGATGCTCCACATGATCATAAGGGCTGCACTGGAGGTGGGGTGGGGCCAGAATGTAGGACCAAATGGGCAGCCAATGTTGAAAATTGCAACTGTGATTCTTCTGCCTGTCTGTAAGACCTAGCAGAACAGGTGTTGGCATTGTAATACCCTACATGAACCTCCTCACATTATTATTACATCATCATCATCACTTGATATAGTGCTACCAGTGCACATGGTGCTTTCCAAGTAAAAAACACAAATAACAAAAAACAACCCTACCAAAGGCATACTGTCTAATACACACAGAGAGAGGGGTGGGAAGGAGTAGTACAAATCTAAAACTATGCAATACAATTGTATTACAAATTATCCAGATAGAGATACAGAAAATCAATACAATGTAATCTAAAGCAAAACTACAAATACGTATTATTGGCTGCTGCTGGCAGAGAAACATTGAATGTCCTAAAACCAGGAAACAGGTAAGCTTTGCCAGATATTGGGTCAGGACTGTCTGAAAGACCTATCTCCTTATATAAGCCACCATGAGCATTAAGATCAGCAGGGGAGGGCTTTCTTTGCATTCGTTAGCATAGGGCAACCAAAGTTTGGAAACGTAACTTTTTTGCCTAAGTAGTGTAGTGGTGCATATGTGTTTCCTAGTCCAAAAATGAAGCCAGGTGTGTTGATCCTTATCTATTTATCTGAGAGAAATAACAGGAAAGCTTAAAGCAAACCACTCTCTCTGTTTATATGTCCCACTAAAAGAATACAAATGATGTGTGGGTGTATTTTAAACATTTCTGCTCTACCTTTCCACTGTGCAGTATTTACATCACATTTTCCTAGGATGTCAGTGGGCTGGCAGAACTAGTACATGAAGATATCTCACGAACCCATCTCATGAACCCACAATAGTGTTTTTAAAAATCAGAATTGCAAAATCCTCTAATGAAATGCTCCACAGCTGTAACAGACCACAGCTTCTTTCTACACCAGCTTGACATATTCTGATTCAGACGTCACATTCCGTAATCACCATCAGGCTATTGCCCTAGAATTCCCTAAAGCTAGTCTCTACTGTGACTATTATACAGATACAGCAACAGCTGTCCCTAGTAGCCTTTATCTCCAGCTTTCCATCAACTGTATATTTCCATATGGTTTTAAAATCTCCTAAGCAAATAATCTCTTTCACTCTCACTCTCTTCTTCCCCCCCACCCCCCCTGGCCCTGCTTTCTCACACATCATCTTGTTCCACTGTCACACATTCTTCCCAACATCTAGAACTTTGGGTTTTAACAAGTACAGAGAATGGTGATAATTTACTTCCTATTGTGATCCAGTGTGCTGGGCTATCACACAGGAACCCAGATTAAAATTCACTAATTCATTTTCACTAATTCACTAATTCATTTAACAGGATGGTTCAGCAAGCCACCAACTCTCAATTTTTTTTCACAAGGTTGTTGTGAGACTAAACCATCATTCTGAGCTCTTCAGATCCCCACCCCTTTAATATGCATTTTTAAATACAGTTTTGAAAGAAATACACTATACCAGTGCTTCTCCAGCTATCTGATGTGGGGAATTAGCAATTTCCAGTGTACCAACAACTGGCACCATATTTGTGACCATTGGCTATAATTTATTTATTTATATTTATTTTATTCATTGGATTTATATCCTGCCTTTCTCCCAAAATGGGATTCAAGATGGCTTCCAAAAACTTTAAAAGACTAAAACATGCAATTCTTCCTTCCTTCCTTCCCTTTTTCCTTTCCTGGAAACTTGCCAACTTCCTGAAAATTTGGCAGCCAATGACTTAGAGACCAGTATTGGTTCAGGAGCAACAACTTTGAGTAGCACTGCCATATATAGTCTCACTTGCATCGTAATTGGTAAATCAGACCTATTTAACTTTTCAATAGTAAAATGGACCTCATCTCACCTAGCTAATTTGAATCTTCTTTTTGTTTCATGATACACCAGCTAATTGTCTATACTGCCCCCCCCCCTTTGCATAAACTGGGTCTACTATGTTCTGTTATGTTAGTCATTATAACTGCCCCTGCTGGAGTAATGTTTTTCTTCTTCTGATATCAATTACTACAGAGCAGGGAGAGCAAACATCTTATTCTATAAATACAATCAATCTCCTGCATCTATCAGCAATATTTTCTTTTGCTGTGTCAAAGAGAGAGTGGTGGTGGGGAACTGACATTTTTCGTTTTAAAAGCCAAATAGGTCTCTCTAAAATAGATATTTTTTCCTGGATATGAACAACTCTGCTATTGTGGGTGCTACAATGGTACCAGTAGCCAATTGTTAGTGCCAGCACTTACAAGAAACTTTTCTCCCTTTCTCCAAGTTGTTCATAGGATGATCATGTGTTCTACTTTACCTAGGGGAATCCTCTCCTTGAAAATGTCTTCTCTATTAAGGTCTATTTAGTCCAGGTCTAGTTTAAAGATTGCTAAGAAGGAAGAATAGGGGCCTCATCAACATTGAGCCCCCTGGACAACAGACTGAGTAGGCCCACAGTTCATCTGGTCACAGTTTTCCTTTCTAATGAGATCTTCCCCCCCCCCCATTTAATTGATAGGAATTGTTTCTAAGACATTGTCTATATGTTGAAAATACTCCTCATAGAATTTGAGAAGAATATGTTTTTTCCAAATGGGATCTCATATCATTTCACCGTATTTGGAAGGAGGGGGGCGAAAAACTCCAAATACGCAGCAAAAAACAAATACTCAGCTAAAAAAAATCTCTGAAGGAGATGTGCGGTTCTGCTCATTGGGACAACTGATTCACTTTGCTGCACTTTCCTGATAAGAGCAAAAGTGGAAAGCTGATTGGCCAGATGTACAGAGGGGACAGAGCTTGCCAGCAAGGCAAGTGCCTGGAACCACCATGTTGGATTTTCACTGTAGCAATCATGCACCTAGGTGACAAACCAGCCTTTTATTGTTGTTTTTTTCCTGTTTGTTTAAGCAGAAAATCACACTTCTGCACCTTGAATTTTTTAAAAAAATACTGTTCGGCAGTGGCAACTGGTGACAATAAAAATGTGGGTAATTCATTCATGCCTTCCATCTTGATTTGCAGGCATGCCCATTTGAACAACAAACACGCATGGCTTCACTTGCCTGCGATCTTGAAAACATGTAGAGACAAATGAAAGCTGCTGTGAATTGGTGTTACTGTGCACCAATCCACATTTTATTGCCTTGTATAGACAAGCCCTCAATTTACATCTATAGCTATCAAGTATTATATGCAAATCAGTTTCTTTTTTTCTCATCTTTAGATTATTCATTTCCTCTTTTTTGATAATGCCTAAGTAGCCACCCTCCCATGATGTTCATCTAGTTACTTTATTTTTCATATGACATATAACATATAAAATTTAACATGTAAAAAAATCTGTCCTATATCACAACAGTGAACTCATTCTCTAAGGGCTTGTCTATATGGCAAAAATACTCCTCATAGAATTTGAGGAGAATATGTTTTGTCTAAATGGGATCCCATATCAGTCCTCTGTATTCAGAAGGAGGGGGTGAAAAACTCCAAATACTCCACGGGAAAAACCTTCACGGGTTTTCCTGTATCTTTTAAAATAATGCATGAGAATGCACACTATCACTCATTCGGACAACTGATTCACATTGCTGCATGTTCTCAGAGTGGACAGCTGATTGGTTGGACATGCACAGGAGGTGGAGCTCACTGGCAAGGCAGTGCCCGGAACTGTTGTGTTGGATTTTCACCATAGCGATCATGTACTGAGGCAATGGAATAGCCTTCTCCTTCTGTTTTTTCCTGTTTATTTAAGTGGAAGTTTGCACTTCTGCACCTTGGAGTTGCTTTTTAAAAAATATGCTGTTTGGCATGTGCAACTGGCAACAATAAAAACATTAAGTAATTTGCTTGCACCCACCATGTTGAGTTGCAGGCATGTCCGTTTGAACAACAGACGGAATGAACAACAGATGGATCTGTTGAACAACAGACAGATGTGAACAACAGATCACATGCCTATGATCCTGGAAAAAAAATGTGGAGACAAATGAAAGGTGCTGCAAATTGGTGCTACTGTGCATCAATCCACATTTTATTGCCTCATATACATGAGCTCTAAATGCTGGCAAAATGAAAACCATTCCCACTGAACAGCTGTCAAGCTTTGGGGAGTTCACTGGCTGTCACCCACTCCATTCATCTGCCCAAGCATGGTTTCAGTTACCTCACCTACATTTGATGAAAAGGAGAGGTAGAGCTGGGCGTTAGATGCCTGTTGGTAATGCTTCAGCACACAGCTGTTGGGAGTAAGTCCCATTGAACTCAATGGCGCTTACTTCTGAGTAAGGGTTCACATAATTTGATAATGAGGTAGCAAACCCACATTGGAGGTGAGAGATGTGATATGTACAACCTCTTGTTCAACCTCTGAGCTAGTGCTGTTCACCAAGGGATGTGGAGCTTTATGATTTCATCTGCCATCTGTTAGTTGTTGTACACTGGAATCCAAGTAATGAAGACTGATGTGATGGGAGACAGAGACACACAGGATCTGTTCTGGGCATATCAGTACACAGGCTTGGCCTGGACAGCTTTTGTGTACCATCCAGTCATACAATGCTGTAGAGCCATATGAATACTATACAGTGCAAAGCAGTTAATTTTCACATTATAGCTGTCCTTGGACACTGACGAAGGGAATAACTATGGGATAGAGGTGATGAGGAAATCTGTCATTTTTATAGCTCATAGCTAGGCAAAACATAACTCTCTAGATGTTATTGGACTACAAGTCCCATTACTCCTAGCCAACATACTCAACAGTGAGAAAGACAGAGTTGTAGTCCCACAATGTCTAGGGTGGCCACACTTTTCCTATTTCTCTTCTGTCTAAAGGACTTAGTGGGAAGTGAAATGAATGGTCCTCTCCTTCTCCCTCAGAGCTGCCTATGCTTTTGTGGTCACTCTGTGCATGGATCAATTAATGGATTGTTGTTTCAGTGTTGTTTCTTTGCAAAAGAAAGGAAGGAAGGAAGGTTGTGCTTTTGCTGCAGAGTGATTAGGCTGTTTCACTTATTACTGCATTGTACAGAAGGGATCCAGAGTGCACTGGTAAGGGAGGGGATGGCAGTAGAATGAAACAGCAATCCAACAACCAACCAGTTATTCATACTCTGCTTTGACTGGTGGAGGATGGAATCAGGCATGGTGGGGTTTCTTTCTTTCATTTTCAGAAACTTAACTAGAGGGAGAGTAGAAGGGTCACAGGAAAATGTGTCTGTTGACTTCCCCTGTGCCTGTGTGTTGTGTATGTTCATAAAACATCTTCAGAAGACTGAAGTAGTGCCCGGATGCCTTGATTTCCTGATGGGGCAGGCCTACAATGAAATGGAACTGAAGCAAGGCAGCCATTGATCTAGCTTCTGTGTAATAAATCTAGAATGCTATCACCAAGAAGTGTGAAACAGTATTGAAGTGTGGGCAGAGGAAAATGAAATCTGTGCTGCTTTTGTGCAGCATCCTATTTCTGTTGAGATGAGTCCCTAAAAGAGTGGCAACATTCTCTTAGCAACATAGAACAAAGCAAAATCTGATTTCATTTACATAGGCATAAGACTGGAAAAATGCCTCAGTGTCATCTCATCAGGATAAATGCAATCCAGCTAGAATTGCTAACCAGGGGAAAATATAGCCCAACCAGCTTTTATTTCTTTTCATTTCTGGGGCACCCACTGGTCAAGAAAAACACACACCCCTTTTGTTTGTTCTCATGTCTTAACTGTGGTTTTTGTTTATGTATATAGAAGTACACAGAATATGTAAGAATAAAAAAATCCAATGTTGCATCTATGTTGTCTGAGTTTTCGAACAATCTATACCTGTATAGGCAGAGTATGGCAAAATTTCTTTTCTGGGGTGGGGGGAGTAACTGCTCAAATAGCCAGCTCCCAGTCAGAATAGCTGGGAGATTCTCATAATTTAGCCCTCCAAATCACCTTTTCCAAACTCTGCCTACAGGATAGTGGTGATAGTAGGAGGGATGGGCTACCTAAACATCAGGAATAATTTATTTACTGTAAGAACTCAAAGACATAGCTGTGTCAGTCTGGAATAAAAGTAAGCAAGGGTATATTGTGGCTCCTTTGAGATGAAGAGAAAGAAGTTGTAGCATAAGCTTTTGTAGACTTGGTCTGCTTCTTCAGATGCAAGAGTTGCATCTGAGGGAGTAGACCAAGTCTACAAAAGCTTACGCTATAACTTCTTTCTCTGAGTTAGTCTCAAAGGTGCTACCTTGCTTACTATAAGAACTGTTTGACAGTGGAATAGACTGTCTCAGAGGATGGTGGACTCTCCTTCTTTGGAGGTCTTTGAACAGAGGTTGGATGGCCATCTTTCAGAATTGCTTTAGTTGTGAATCCCTGCAAGATGGAGGACTAGGTAGCCCTGGTGGTCCCCTCCAGCTCTTAAGATTCTGTGATTCTATGAGTGGCAAATGTAGTTCAAGAGCATTTGGAAGAAGACATTGTGGCAAATTGAGATCTGAGCTATGCTAGCTGCCACACTCTACTTGTTTGGTGAAGACTTTCAGATAGATGAATCCATTCATTAATGAGGTGGCAGAGGGGAGCTGACATCTGGCAGGTGGCAGCCAGTGAGTGGCAAGAAGTAGCTAGAGACGGGGGAGGGGAACAGAGCACACTCCCCCTAAGTTCTCTCTATCATTAATGTATTGATTGCTCTTGGAACAAGTCTCAATTTAGTGGTCCCTACCAAGTGCCGTAGGCTGTATTTGAGAGAAAGGAACTAGCAAAAATCACCTCAGAGTATACCTAGCCTAAGAAAACTCTATTAATTTCATGGAATTGCCATAAGTTGAACTTGAAGGTACATACATATGCACACACTCACCTGGCAAATGACTAACTCTTTTTTAGATGCTTAACTCCCTGCAAGTATAATGCATATATATCACAGATGGGCATACTCCCACATTGAACTTTTGTTAGTTTTGGAAAATTCTATTCAAAACTAATATGAAACAAAATTCTCACCCATAAAACAAATGGATCAGTTTGGCTTTTCCTCATACTTGAACTTTGTGGACTTCAGTAAATTCTCATACACACATACACACTAGCTCTACCTGGCATAACATATGCCATTAAAAACTTCCCAAGAAACGCCCAGTAGACCATATGACAACCCTGTAAGGTAGGCCAGTGGATTTTTAAATTTATCCTCCCTCTTCTCAGCATTCCACACTTTTCCTGGAATTGCTGAGGGTGACTCACTTGTTGCTCTGTGGCTGCCACAGCTGCCAGTTGACTGCCTGGGTCTCATTGCAGGTGGCCCATCGCCACTGCCACCGCCAGTTGACTGGGTCCCAATCTGGGCCACAGACTGAGTGGCAGGAGTGGGTTGTGAGGTGGAGAGGGAATTTGCATGTAGTTGGTGATTGGTTGCTTATCGCCACCACCTACGACTCCTCAAACGCTTTCATCAGCGCTGTATACGCACAATCCTAAATATACACTGGACTGACTATGTGACGAATGTTGCTGTCCTTGAGCAAGCAGGGATCACCAGCATTGAGGCCATGATATTGAGAATGCAGCTGCGCTGGGCAGGGCACGTTTCTAGGATGGAGGACCATCGCCTCCCAAAAATAGTACTCTATGGTGAACTCGCCATGGGTCAGCATAAGAGGGGCACTCCAAAAAAGCGATACAAGGACTCCCTGAAACAACATCTCAGGCTCGACCAAATTGATCACCAACAATGGTCCGCCCTGGCCTCACATCGGGAGGCATGGCGAGGCACTGTCCACAATGCTGCAGCCTTATTTGAGAACCCACGCCGAACAAGTCTTGAAGAGAAACGACAACGCAGAAAGAATCACAACCCAGAAACATCACCCAAGGAGACCTTCTGCTGTGCTTTCTGCAACTGGACTTGTTTATCTTGGATTGGCCTTTTTAGTCATCAGCGTGCTTGCAGAAAGCGCAGGATGAGTCCTTCCTGAATCTTCGTTTGCAAAGAAAAGCCAGAGAGAGAGAGGTGATTGGTTGGGTGTGTTTCCTGAGCAGCCAATCAGCATACTGGGAAAGGCAACATACCCAAGATAAATATATATATAGTGTCTAGATCAAGGGAAGTAATAGTGCCACTCTGTTCTGCTTTGGTCAGATCTCACCTGGAATACTGTGTCCAGTTCTGGGCACCACAATTCAGGAAGGCTATTGAGAAACTGGAACGTGTCCAGAGGAGGGTGACCAGGATGGTGGGAGGTCTGGAGGCCACGCCCTATGAGGAGCTGCTTAGGGAGCTGGGCATGTTTAGTCTAGAGAAGAGGATGTTGAGAGGTGACATGATAGCCATGTTTAAATATTTGAAGGGATGTTATACTGATGATGGGGCAAGCTTGTTTTCTGCTGCTCCAGAGACTAGGACACGGAGCAATGGGTTCAAACTACAGGAAAAGACACTCCACCTAAACATTAGGAAGAACTTCCTGACAGTAAGAGCTGTTCAGAAGTGGATGCACTGCCTCAGAGTGTGGTGGAGTCTCCTTCTTCGGAGGTTTTTAAGCAGAGGCTGGGTGGCCATCTGTCAGGAATGATTTGATTATGTATTCCTGCACGGCAGGGGGTTGGACTGGATGGCCCTTGTGGTATCTTCCAACTCTATGATTACATGGGTGTGTGGAAAAAAAAAATCAGGAAATGTTTTTAATCAGTAAATTCTGATTTTTGAAAAAAATCTCACCCATCTATGTATGGTCTGGTCTGTGGGATTATTATTATTATTATTATTTTACACATTCTTATGCTCTGCCTCAAGTAGTGTGATGATGAATGATGAAGTTCAGGCACTCATCAAAATCTGCACGGCTTCACCCCAGGAAGCATCAAGGTGAGGGAAATGCATGCAGCGGAGTCAATCCAGATGGACAAAGCTATGCTTCCACTTTTCATGTCCGCCTGGAGCAGCGCTTTAGGAAAGCCAAGGGATCTTAATGCCATGTCGAGATCCAAATCCAGCAGAAAAATCCACACACCCCCCCACACCCCTTACCCAATATTGAAACCCAAATCAGAAATAACAGGGGGGGGACTCAATGACGTCATTGTCCCTGCCAATCAAAAAGTCCTGGGCTTCCATTCTCGGAGTCCTGGGTCCGCTCTGCCGTTGTTCTCCAGGCGTAGGTATTTTTAATTCTGCTTACAGAATTACAGCTTGAGCTGCGTGGGGTGCCGCGAATATAAAGTGGGGATCTTGGGGTTCGTTGGTGACTGGTACGCGCGAGGCCACAGTTTTTCACACTTGGGAGACTCGAGTGTTTCCTCCGAGCAGCTCTTTTTCCCCAGCCGAAAGCCTCTTCGCTCCCTCCCTTCGCTTCTTCCACACTAAAGGACCCCCGCCCCCCGTGACCAGGAGCCGCCTCGCCCTCCCAGGACGGACCTTGGCGGGCTCGGCTTCCTTCCTCGCTCTCCTCTCGGCAGCATCCGAGCCCAGGCTGCGAACACCAGGGAAGGCGGGGGGGGGAGAGAAGCGCGGGAGCCGAGGATGCGCCAATGGGGAGACACCTTGGCGGGCGAGGGCGGGGCTACCGTGCTCGGCTAGGTCTGTCAGGCGCCCTCCCAGGGCCCGGAGCAGTGCCGCCGCCGCTGCAGGTGGAGGAGGAAGAAGTCTGCCGGGCCGCTTCGGGGTTCGGCCGTGCGCTCGCCTGCCTTGGAGGGTGTCCAAGCGCGCCCCCCGCCCGGCGGCTTTGCGCATTGGGCTTCTGGGGTTGCCCCGGCGAAAGGCGCGGATTGCTACCGGCACTCGCCTCACTTTGCCTTCAGCGAGCGGGAAGCGGCGAGGGAGCTCCCGTGGGTGGCCGGCGGCGTCTCAGGTGAGCGCCCTCAGCCGCGGCTTCTTTCCGCCTCCGTCCCTGGCTGGGGGAGCCGCCTGGCCCGGCGGGGCTGGGGCTGGCCCTCCTCGGGAAGGGGCGCGAGGGGAGGAGAAGCCCCGAGCGGGAGCCCCGCGGGTTTCTCCCCACGCGCGGGGACGGGCGAAGGCTGCGCCGGAGGCAGCGCGGTCCCGTCCTTGGTTCGAGGTCAGGGAGAGGGAAGGGCGGCTGAGCCCGGCAGGGACAGATGCCGCCTTGGACTCCCCGCTGGGCTCCGGCCGCCGCCGCCGCTGGGAGGAGGAAGCGGCCCTGAGGGGAGCAGCGCGGGGCCGGGGGCGGAGGGGGAGAGGAGCCGAAGGGAGGCGCGCGTGGCTACGGGGAGGCGGGTCCGGGCGCGCGAGGGGGAGAGCGTGGGCCGCCGCCGCCTCAGCCGGGCTTGGCGCTACCCGGAGCTCGAGGAGTCCGTCCGCTCGTCGCCTTTGGCTCCCGCCCAGGCGCGCCCTCCGCCCTCACCAGGCCGGCGCTTGGAGGAGTCCGCCTGCGCGCGGGCGGGGCGGGGCAGCGAGTAAGCCTCTCCCGCGGCGCATCTTCCCACCGCCCGCCCGCCCGCCCGCCCGTCCCCGGTCCCTGCAGCCGCGCCAGCCGCCGCCTCGCCTCCTGCCAGCGCCTTTCCCTCGCCTTGGTTCGACTCCGGCCCGGCCAGCCATTGGGTTAAAGTAGAGACGCCTTTCTCTCCCGTCCCTGCCCTTTCTGCTTTCCGGGTCGCTAAGGGAGACGACGTACCGTTGATTGACTCCTAACAAATTGGGAGTTTCAGTTGTCCCTCCGTATCCACGGGTTTAAGTATTCGCGGCTTGAAAATATTCTTTAAAAAAATAATAAAATAATCCCAAAAGCAAACTTTGATTTTGCCATCTTACAAAAGGGACATCATTTTGCTATGCCATCGTATATGGGACTTGAGTATTCATGGATTTTGGTATCCACGGGGGGTCCTGGAATTAAACAAAAGCGAATATGAAGGGACAACTGTACTTCAGTATCAAGGCCAGCTTGGGCTCCCCGACGCCTTACCGCCCCTGTGTACCCGGACAGAACGGAAACTTGAGCTCCACCCGCCTCAGTGGCTCGTGCCTTGTGGGTTGTTTCTTAAATCCAAGAGGAGGAAGGTGGGGAATCTTCTCCCTTCCCTTTTCCCCTCTCCCCTTCCTCTTCTCCTTGTTCTTCTTCATGTGCTTCCTTCAGAAATAGTAATCCTGCTTGCTCCATGTGCTTCCTTCAAAAATATTTATCCTGCTTGCTCTTGGCAGTAGTTTAGATTGCGTTCTCAGACCCTTCCTCCACTCACAAATAGTCAGTGGTCTGTGTGAGCAAGATGGAATACAAGACTGCTGTCTTCATTTCCATGTTTCAAGAAAATAAAAAAAAGAAACTCATATACTGCAGGAGACTGGATGTTATTCTGAAAAGAAGCTGCTGTAGAATAAATAACTGTGTGTGTGTGTGTGTGTGTGTGTGTGTTTGTAGGATACCATATTCCTCTTACTCCTCTCCCATTTTTTTGTCTATTCCATCTTGCTTGCATGCATATGTTTATATGAGATCTGTGTACTTCTTTTTCCTTGGTTTTCTGTAAGTGTGTGCACTATATGAATACAGTAGAGTTTCCCTCCTGCTTGTGATTTGCAATTCTCCCCACCCCCACCCACCCCATATCAAGGGAGAATAGGACTTGAAACAGGCAGAAGGCTCCCATCTCCCAGCAGGGTTGTGGTCTGGATTATGAGTGGAGTGTGTGCTGGAATGATTCTAGGCACACAGGAGATTCTTGCTGTCTCATACCCACAGCAGGATCATGGCAATGGTGCAGAAGAGACTGTGGGCACCCAGCAGTGCCGCCTATGGGGGAAACAACAATTAGACGCTTTAGGAAGACTGGAGGCATGGCATTAATAGAAACATAAGCAGGGAGATGCAGCTGTAATGAACAGTGTGTGGGCGATGTGAGATTTTCCTTTCCAAGAAAGGAAACCTGTTCCTTGGCTTTTAGGGAGACTGGACTTCTGCTGGCTATCAGCAGGATAAAAGTAAATTTCTGTGTGGGCGAAATTTCTTGAGTCCTTTTTAGTGTTTATGGGAAGGAATTTATAGGTTAAATTTTTAACCTTCAGTAATGTTTTAATGCCTTAGAAATGTTCTTTCTCAACAATAAAACAAATTTCACTAGTTTATTTTACCAAAATCCATAACTGATATTTTTGTATGTATGGCAGGCGTATAAATTATAAAGATTCATTTGTCATGTTCTTTTGTTTTTTCCTGCTATGTGTTTTCCATGTACCACCATAGCACTTGTCTCAGACCTTTTGTATTCTGATGGATTTCTGGAGAGTAGGTCATTCTTAGGGATAATTTGGATGTTGGTTTTTTTAAAAGGTAAAAAAGAAACGGTAGTGGCTGGCAGTGAAATTGTTTCCCACTTAGTGGCTTACATTTTCAACTGATGTGTATGTGCACAAATATACATATACATAGTCTTCGTTGAATGAACTTTTTTTTAAAAAATGGAATGAATCGTAGTAAAGAATATTTGTCTCCTTCCATTCAGGTTGATATTGGGGATGGTGAGGAAATGAAAATAAAGAGAGTGGCTGCCAGGTGTGTGTGTGTACACACACACACATACACCTTTAAACCCCAGCCTTCCATTATTTTTTCCTTACCTCTCCTGCCAACTTCAAACAGGAATCAAAAGAATAACAGGGTTGAGGAAACAGTAACTGATAAACATACCACTTTCCATCTCCAGCAACTTCAGCTGTGGGAGATTGCTGGGAGACTAAAACTCTAAAGGTCTTCCTTTATCTCTAGGAGTAATTAGGATGTTTTTTAAAGTAAGCTTACTTTGGGGTTCTTCTTAAAGCTGGACTCCTTCCAAGAGTGCCTGTGTTTATCTTTCTCTCTGAAGAACACAGTTGTTTCACACACTGGCTGCTGCTGCTTGTGCCTCCCCTGCAGTTCATTGACCTGACAGGGAGCTCTGCCTAAGCTAATTGCTGATTGTCCGAGCATGTTGCTGAGATGATGAGACTCATGGTTCTGATAGCAGCTGGGCAGTTGCATTTCATTAGACTAAAGGCATGGGAAGTGAGGGGCTAGTGATTGGCTGGATAGGCTAATTGCAATCTTACGAAGGGATGGGCAGGGAGTCTGCTGAAAACTGTCCTTTCCAAAGAGCAATCCACAGACTGGATAGGGTTATAGGGTTATAGTGCATTAATGACTCGTAATGCTCAGAGGAGATATTTAAAGGCTGCATCAGCAGGTTCAAAGTGTGCTTTGCCAGTGTTCTGGAGGTTACAAGCAGTGTGGCATAAATGGGGACTTGTACTTGTGGACTGTGCTGAAACTACTCTGTGTAGTTAAATGCTGACTCTGATTAATACTTGGTTCATTCTGTCTCTTTGAAATGTTATGAACATGTTTTTTTTTTCCTGATATGCTTTCCCTGGTCCCACTTCTCAAAGTAATTAAAGGACTGATGATGTAAGTGGGTCACCAAAAGGTTACAGTTTGGAGTGATTTGGTTTCAGGGTTTCTGTTAGCCAGACACTCAGCATGCTCAGTCCTTTTAGAAATATTTCTAAGTTTTTTTAAAAACTGATTTAAAAAATTTCTGCAAACAAAGGGGTCTCTCTAAACCTGTTGATACTACACCCTTGTGTATGTGTGCTGCTGTTTTGGCTACTAAAGGATCCAAACTTAGAGAACCAAGTTTGCTGTTTGTACTACTGTTTTGCCTGACTATAGTAAATCCATTGAATCAGTTGGGTGTACTTGTTAACTCACCATTCAGCAGTAGATTCACTGGGTCTACTCTAAACACGGGGATCTTGTAGCAGTTTTGAGACTGAGAAAAAGCAATTGTAGTATAAGTTTTCATAGACTTGGTCTACTTTCTCAGACACACGGAGTGAACTGGTGCATAGGAAGAGACCTTATAAACAGGCTGTTGAATAGCCATAGAAATACAAAAACATATATATATATATACACACACACACACACACACCCAGGTGGGTGCTGCCTTTTGTTTTTCTGTGTGTTTTGATTTACTTCGCTTTATTCTCAACTGCTTCTTAAAGTTACTTTTCACACCTCTGGATAGGGATGCTTTGGGGATGTTAAGGAATATCTGTGTATTTCAGATTGTATCCCATATGCCCAGTTGTGCCCACTAGTCTTAGTATGAAAATTCATCAATAAACATTTTAAAGTCTTCCGAAGTATGCCATCCAAATTCACCTACATACTTTGCTGTTCTAAAAGAGTACACAGGGTAAAGTAAACTTCACAAATAAATCCACAACCGTTAACTCATCTGCATCTTTTTTTAACTAGCTCACCTAACAAGTATAAGCTATTTTTGTAATTTATGGTAAGATAAAGGCACCAGATCCTGTTGGATGGGGCTGTGATGACTTCACATGGGGCCTGCAAAGGCTTGGAGACTGCTCAGTCCACCTCCTCCCCACACTAGAGTGGCCATGTGACAGGAGCCAAGGCAAAAGCTGGCTGGGTGACTTCCCTTGCTCATTGCCATTCAATCCACTCCAGCCACAAACTTGCAGGAAGAAGCAGGGGGAAAGCCTTCCATGACCACCCCCCCAGTGCCTTTGAGGGAAGGTTTAATGGATGGTGCAATTGTATTATTGTTATCATCAGGTATTATTATTAGGGTTTTAAATCTTGAGTTATGTCTTGGGGGTCCATGGCAACAAAAGATATTTAAAGGGCTCCCTGGTAAAGAAGAGCTTAAGAGCCACTCCTGTAGGCTGTATTTCAGAGGAAAGAACTGGCAAAACCACCTCTTGAGTATTCCTTGGCTAAGAAAACCCTATGAAATTCATGGGTCACTATAAATTGACAGGTGACTTGAAGGCACATACATACACAATAGGTTGAAAGGAAAACAGGAGCTATATCTATTAATCTAGTTTACAAAACAAACCCTGCCTCATAGCTTGTTTGTTTGTTTATTTCTTTATTGTATTTCTGTATCAACTCCCAGTCTGCAAGGGCTGCCAGGGCAAAATAGCAATTTCAAACATGGAATGTCATGTGAAACAGTATTCTTTTGGCTGCCCACCAGAAGCTTAAAAGACATTGAGCCAGCCTACCTTGCTTGGGTAGGGAGTTCCACAGTCAAGGTGCTGCTACAGAGAAAGCCCTGTTACATGTGTCCACGTCAGGAGGTATTGAGATATGCAACAGGGCCTCTGAAGAACTCAAATTTCGGGCAGGCTGCTATGGAAGCAGGCAGTCTTTCAGATATTCTGGCTCCAAAGGGCTTAGTAGGTGAACGTTGCACCTTGACTTGAGCTTGGATGCAAATTGGAATCCAGTGCAGTTCTTACGAGACCAGTGTTGTCTCTAAAATGCACATCTGACACCAGTCTAGCTGTTCATTTTGCACTAGCTACAGGTTCCATACAAGGACAGCCCCACAGAGTGCATTACAGTAGTCTTAATTGGGAGGTAACTAAGGCATGAACCACTGTGGCCAGATCTGCCTTTCCTGAGAGAGGACACAGCTGGCACACCAGCTGAAGCTGGGCAGAAGTACTCCTGGCTACCACAGCAACCTGGCTTTTCAAGAGAGCCACTGGGTCCAGAAGCACCCCCAAGCTATGGACCTGATCTTTCAGAGGGAGTTCAACCCATATAGAACAAGCTGTTATCCCAATCCCAGTTTTTTTGTACTGCTCAGCAGTACTACCATCTTGTCTTGATTAAAACTAAGCCTGTTCACTTGTATCCAGTCCTTTACTGCATCCAGACAACAATTCAGTGGCATTAGTTTAAAGGAGAGATAGATCTGGGTATCATCAGCCTACTGATGCCACCCACCTCCAAAGCTCTGGATGACCTCTCCCAGCAGTTTCATATAAATGTTGAAAAGCATAGGGGGCAGTATTGACCCCACTGGAACTCCACAGGCTAATGGCCAAAAGGCTGAATGACAGTCCCCCAGCACCACCCTCTGGGAACATTCAGCCATGAAAAACCAGAGCCACTGCAAGCCAGTGTCCTCAAGTCTGATATCAGAAGGACACCATGGTCAGTGGTGCAAAATACTGCTGAAAAATCCAGGAAGACCAACAGGGACATACTTTCCCATCCAACTCCTGGTGTAGGTCACCCAGCAAGACAGTTAAAGCTGTTTCTGCCCCATAACCAGGCCTGGAGCCAGATTGGAATGGATCTGGGTAATCTGTTTCATCTAAGAAAGCCTGGGCACCGTTTACACAATGAAAATGTAGTGAGATGAATTCGTGTTGATCTCTGGTAGTTCACACGTCCTGCGTGACAGTCACAAGCTTTTCAGAAGAGGGGCTACCTTTTATCCCTCAACCAGCGGGACTTTCCATCCCATGGGTTGTCCCATGTTTTTAAAAAAGTCTCGGGAGGATGCGGAAAATTGGATATGTGAACAGGTCGGGACAAAAGCTCTCGAGAGTAGGTGATGGCTGGAAATTGAGGTGGGCGGGGCGGGCACAGAGTTCAGAAATGGAGGGCTCAGTCACCCGCTCAATAGATTGAGCCTCACTGGCTGAAAGCAAAGGCTTCCCTTCCAGCTGCACGAAGGTACGCGTGTGTGTGTGTGTGCCATAAGTCACCCTGTTCAATAGATTTTTACACTGCAAACCCCTCAGCTCTAACCTGTCCCTCCCCTGCATGGTGGGTTTAGTTTTTAAAGGGACAGTCACACTGCAAGCCTCTGGGCTCACGATCGCTCATTCATTCACTCCTCAGCATCCCCTGCTTGGAGGGTTTACTTTTTAAAGGACAGTCACACTGCAAGCCTCTGGGCTCCTGATCGACTCATTCAATCCCCCCCATCCCCTGCACTCGGCTTCCTGGCTGAAAGCAAAGCAGGCAGGTGGGGCGTGTGTGTGTGTGTGTGTGCACACGCGCAGGTGCGCAGGGCTCCATTCGGCTCTGCTTTTGACTTCTTCACCATCTCCAGCACCAATTGAGGCTTGTCTTTTAAAATGCCTTTTTTGTCTGTACTGGCATTCTCTTTTGAAATGGATTTTAACATTTTTGGGTATTTACCTCTGTGGCAAGCCCATCATAGAATCATAGAATTGCAGAGTTGGAAGAGACCACGAGGGCCATCCAGTCCAACCCCCCTGCCATGCAGGAAATCACAATCAAAGCATCCCCGACAGATGGCCATCCAGCCTCTGTTTAAAGACCTCCAAGGAAGGAGACCCCACCACGCTCCGAGGGAGTGTGTTCCACTGCCGAACAGCTCTTACTGTCAAAAAGTTCCTCCTCATGTTGAGGTGGAATCTCTGTTCCTGGAGCTTGCACCCATTGCTCCGTGTTCCAGTCTCTGGAGCGGCAGAAAACAAGCCTGCTCCATCCTCAGCGTGACATCCCTTCAAATACTTAAACAGGGCTATCATATCGCCTCTAAACCGTCTTTTTTCCAGGCTAAACATACCCAGCTCCCTAAGTCTCTCCTCATAAGGCATTGTTTCCAGACCTTTCACCATTTTAGTCACCATTTTAGTTCTCTGGACACGCTCCAATTTGTCAATATCCTTTCTGAATTGTGGTGCCCAGAACTGGACACAGTATTCTAAGTGAGGTCTGACCAAGGCAGAATAGAGTGGCACTATTACTTCCCTTGATCTAGACACTATACTTCTATTGATACAGCCCAAAATTGCATTGGCCTTTTTAGCTGCCGCATCACACTGTTGGCTCATGTTCAACTTGTGGTCTACTAGGACTCCTAGATCCCTTTCGCACGTAGTCTCATTCAGCCAGGTCTCTCCCATCCTATATTTATGCATTTCATTTTTCCGCCCTAAATGCAGTACTTTACATTTCTCCGTATTGAATTTCATTTTGTTAGCTTTGGCCCAGCTCTCCAGTCTATCCAGGTCATTCTGAATTTTGACCCTGTCCTCTAGGGTATTAGCTACTCCTCCCAATTTGGTGTCATCTGCAAATTTGATAAGTATGCCCCTAATTCCCTCATCTAAGTCATTGATAAAGATGTTGAATAGCACTGGGCCCAGGACAGAACCCTGTGGCACCCCACTGGTCACATCTTTCCAAGACGAAGAGGAGCCACTGCTGAGCACCCCTTGGGTTCGGCCGGTCAACCAATTACAAATCCATTGAACAGTTAACTTGTCTAGCCCACATTCTACAAGCTTGTTTGCAAGAATGTCATGGGGAACCTTGTCAAAGGCCTTACTGAAATCAAGGTATGCAATGTCCACAGCATTCCCTTCATCTACCAAGCTGGTAACTTTATCAAAAAAAGAGATTAGATTAGTCTGGCATGACTTGTTTCTCTGAAACCCATGCTGACTTTTTGTGATTATGGCATTGCCTTCTAAATGTTCACAGACTCTCTGTTTAATGATCTGTTCTAGAATCTTCCCTGGTATTGATGTCAGACTAACAGGACGATAGTTGTTGGGATGCTCTTTTTTTCCCTTTTTGAAGATGGGAACAACGTTTGCCCTCCTCCAGTCTGCTGGGACTTCTCCTGTTCTCCAGGAGTTCTCAAATATTATTGCCAATGGCTCTGAGATTATATTTGCCAGCTCTTTTAATACTCTTGGATGTAGTTCATCTGGTCCTGGAGATTTAAATTCATTTAGATTAAGAAGGTATTCCTGTACTACCTCTTTACTTATTTTGAGCTGGATTTCCCCTATTGTGTCCTCTGTTCCATTCTCCTCAGGTTGGTCCTCCTTTTCCTTTTCTGAAAACACTGAGGCAAAGAAGGTGTTGAGTAATTCTGCCTTTTCTCTGTCCCCTGTTAGCATTTTGCCATCTTCTCCACGTAGCGGCCCTATCATTTCCTTCTTCCTCCTTTTGCTGCGGACATACCCAAAAAAACCCTTTTTATTGTTCTTAACCTCCCTAGCAAGCCTGAGCTCATTCTGCACTTTAGCTTTTCTGACTTTGCTCCTACACGTGTCCGCTATCTGTTTGAATTCTTCTTTGGTGATTCCCCCCCTTTTCCATTTCCTATACATGTTCCGTTTAAAACTTAGCTCCATTGAAAGTTCTTTAGTCATCCATCCTGGTTTCTTGAGACACCTCCCATTTTTCTTCCTCGATGGTACTGTTTGAAATTGTGCCTTCAGTATCTCCCTTTTGAGAAAGTCCCATCCGTCTTGAGGTCCCTTCTCTTTTAGTATTCTTGACCATGGGATCATCCCCAGTATTTCCCTGAGTTTATTGAAATCAGCTCTCCTAAAGTCAAGAATGCGTGTCAGACTATGCCTGGCTTCTCCTTTCCATTGTATAACAAACTCCAGGAGAACATGATCACTCTCACCTAAGGATCCCACCACTTGCACCCCATTAACCAGGTCGTCTCTGTTGGTTAGGATCAGATCTAAAATAGCTGACCCCCTTGTTGCCTCTTCCACCTTTTGGACCATGAAATTGTCTTCCAGGCATGTAAGGAATTTGCTAGACCTTGTAGTTTTGGCTGAGTTAGATTGCCAGCAAATATCAGGATAGTTGAAGTCACCCATCACTACTACATCTCTCCTTTCTGCATGTATGTTCATCTGTTCTAGAAAGGCAACATCCAATTCCTCCGTCTGATTTGGGGGTCTGTAGTAGAGTCCCACAATAACATCCCTGTTGTTTCCCTCTCCTTTAATTTTTATCCAGATGCTCTCCACCTGGCTTCCAGTATTGATGTCATGGATCACTTCACTGGTGTAAATATCCCTGACATATAATGCTATTCCTCCTCCTTTCCTGTTTGGCCTGTTTCTCCTATAAAGGTTATACCCCTCTATTCCTACATTCCAATCATGAGACTCGTCCCACCAGGTTTCAGTATCATATTTGTTTTGTAGTGCAAGGAGTTCAAGTTCATCTTGCTTATTTCCCATGCCCTGTGCATTAGTGTAGAGACATCTGAGACCATGTGTTCCCTTTACTTGCTGCCTGTGCAAGTTTTTTTGCCTCCTACTGTTGGGTCCTTGCGCTGTTTGCCTTGTTCCCTCTATGACAGTTTGACTGTTTTCTCCAGCCCTTTTGCCTTCCAGAATACTGTCTCCCTCCCCCATTTGACTCAGTTTAAAGCCGTCCTGATCAAATTCTTGAGACTGTTGGCAAAAATGTTTCTTCCAACTGTTGTAAGATGCACCCCATCTCTTGCCAGAAGTCCCCCCGCATGGAAGCGCAGTCCATGATCCAAGAATCCAATTTGTTCTCGGCGACACCATCTACGGAGCCAGTTGTTTATGTCGGCTATTTTCCTCTCCCTTCTTGGACCATGCCCTTCAACTGGCAGAAGAGACGAGATGACCACCTGTGCATTCATTTCTTTCAGCTTCCTCCCCAGGGCCTCATAATCTCTTCTGATCTTGGGAAAGCTGTGCCTTGCAGTATCATTGGTTCCCACATGGACCAAAAGGAAGGGGTAATGATCCGTAGGCTTGACGAGTCTTGTCAGCCTCTCAGTCACATCACAGATCTTTGCCCCAGGGAGACAACACACCTCCCGAGTCATCTTGTCAGGCCCACATACCACTGCTTCTGTACCCCTCAGCAAGGAGTCCCCCACCACCACCACATGCCTCCGCTGAGGCTTCGCAGCTGCTGTTCCTTGCGGTGGTCCTCTCAAGGTCCCCTGCTCTACCCCTGAAGTCTGTCCATGCTGTTCTTCCTCGTTGTCCTTGATAAGGGAAAGGGCTTCGAATCGATTCTGTAGCTGCAAGCTGCTGGAAGAATCCCTGGATTTTCTTGTTCTGTGTGTGACATTCCTCCAGCTGTCTACTTCCTGTGTCCGTGAAGTGACCCTCTCCTCCACAGCCACTTCCTCTGTGCGGTCCCCATCCAAGACTGTTCGTTCTGTTCTGTCCAGGAAAACCTCTTGCTCACGAATCTGTTGAAGTGTAGCTACCCGTGTCTCCAGCTGCTGTACTTTCTCCTCCAAGAGGGCTACCAGCTTGCATTTGGTGCATGTGAAGTTCTCCACGTCTGTAGACAAGAATACAAACATCGCACAAGTGTTGCAAGTGACTGCTGCAGCCCCCTCAGTGTCCATGATGAGAGCTTTTAGGTAATCTAAGAACTCTTAGTTAACGCTGAGAATGCTAAGCTGTACTTTTAGGTCTGCTGTATTTTTGTTTGGTTACTGAAATTCGGCGCGCGCCTCTGGCTCTTGAGGGTAAAAGGGCAAGGTCAGAAGTTCAAGCCCCTCAGCAACAAGCAGCCTCTCCCATCAGGTTGTTGTTTTTTTTAATTAAATTGCGCAGAGGGGGTTGCCTTTGCCCCCCCCTTCTCTGACCAATGCAGAAGCTTGAACAAACATTTGTGCTAGCCATTAGCATCGCTCATGGCAGGAAACTCTAAAGGAAGTATGTCACCGAGGTTGTGAAAAAATGAGTAATTGCATCCTTGACTGACAGCTAAAAAATAAATCCTGGAACCTTTTCCTATGTAAACAACAACAACAAAAACATGGGATACTATGTCTCGGGATCTTGCTGTTGTCACGGGAAACATTGGGAAACACAACAATCCCGGGATATTATTCATCCAGTGACAAATCGTTTAAACAACTAGGGACGAACTCGGGATCAGGAAATCCCGTTTCTCCCCATGATAAAAACTGTCGGGTAACTGATGCCCTGGAGTTTCATTGCCATCATTTACTCTAAGTCCATACTTAGAAAGAGGAGTTTAGAGATTGGGTGATTGTTTCCTAGGGAGGTGGGGTCCCTAGGAAAGGTACTTTCAACAAAGGTCTTACAGTTGCTTCTTTTAGAGAAGTTGGAATGTAGCCCTCTTTCAAAGAAGCATTTACAACCTTCACATCCCAATTTGCCAGTCCTCCTCTGGCAGCTTTAATTGGCCTCACCTCTTCAAGTAAGTTGTCTACATCATCATGTTGAACAAACCGAAACTCATCATCAAGACCAGACAAGTGTGTGCCTCAGTTGTCTCCTGAGATTCTACCTTCAATGTAAATCCAAGTCAGAACGAATCTTGTAGTCAATTAGTTTATGTTATGGGGGGCAGGCAAGTACTTAATCTAAAGCCATCATTTTTTTTTATTCCAAGCAACTGCAGAGGAAGTCTTTCAAGAAAGCTGTACAAGGAAGAGTTTAATATTTTGATCTGATGATTGGCAGCACAGAAAAAAGTAAACTATTTGTTTCAAATGCAGCTTTACATATAGAAAACAGCTGTACAATACAGTTGACCAGAGCTATGCATATGTGGAACACTATATGAAACCTTGGGAAAGGTAGTGTCCACATTCTCTCTGAAGCTTCTGGGCATTCATAACTACTGTAGGAACAGGAATTCATGCTTAACAGTCAGAGATCGAGAGCGGTATGGGTAGAGGAGTTTTATTGGTTCCAGCTCAGGCAAGATCTTATTACTATCATGTTCTGAAAAGAGTAGCATGAGAAACTTTCACATACAGGTTTACCTGATGCTGGGGGGCAATCCAAGGAACTTTGTCTTAAGCCTAGATCGAATGTCTAGTCCCAACTAGAGTAAACCATTTGAATCAATGGGAATTTCGTAGACCTACATATACATGAGTTCTATTGATTCAGCAGGTCTGCTTTAATTGGGACTGGCAATTGTATTTATGTCAGAATTTATGGTTCAGAGCCTTAATATTCTAAAGGCACCAGATCCCATTTGATCATGGAAACTAAGCAGGGTCAGCCCTGGTTAGTACTTGGATGGCAGATCACCAGTGAATGCCAGGTGATCTAAGCTATATTTCAGAGGAGAAAACTGGCAAAACTACCTATGAGTATTTCTTTTCTAAGAAAACCCTATGAAGTTCATGAGGTTGCCATGAGTCGACAGGTGATTTGAAGGCACATACACTTAAAGTTCCCTACAATTGATCAGTGGATCCCCAGGGCAAAGCAAGATCCTTGTCCATGAAGCCATTTGAATTGTCTGTTGGTGGTCTCTGTATTATTCTTGAATCCCATCCTTATTTCAAGGAGTTCATGCTGAAGTGGATGGGGTAAATCCTTGCATCCCTCACAAGAAATCCTGTGTGATTGGTTGGTCTGAAACAACACAACTACCCCAAGGTTAGCCATTGAACTCCTTGATTCAAGCCCAACAGTATTATAGTGTAGTGGAAGATTTGGAACAGCAGTTCCCTAGCCAGCCCATAACTGTTATCTTCAGTTCCCCTCCCAGTAATAATAAGCCTTGCAGGAAACATTCCAGTGAAGCCATCTGAAAACTACCACCATGGCATCAAGTAGAGGGGAAAAGAAATAACCCCCCCCCCCGGCCAAATTGCTGCACAGGGAAAGGGGAAGCAGGAAGCAGAAGCCTTAGTGTATGAATTGCATGTGTGTGAAAAGGAGTGTATGAATGGATGTTCAGCCATGGGATGTATACGTTGGGTTTCTCTACCCCCTTCTGCCCCCCCAAATTGCTTGTGAAGAAATGGTAGCCTCAGGGCTTAAGAAGTCCCCCGCATCTTCTGTAAAGAGCACCAGCCAAACATGGGCATGATATCCTTTTTTATAGACAAATAGCACTTCACAGGCCAAAGCAGATTGTACACCTAATCAGAGAGCCTACACATGCTAGTAATGCAATATTCATTACGTAACAGAAAACTCTGACTTCATGTGATTGTCAAGATCAATGTCTTTAATTAATTAAAAACTGTATAGGTGTGTTTACATGGCAAATGGTTTCAGAACCCTGGTGGTTCTATTTTAAATTTCTTTTTTAAATTTATTTTTTTATAATTTTTTTAATGGTTCTATTTTAAATTTCCCTGTTGTTGCTAAGGCTGTATGTATGGAATACTTTTCATTGCCAAAATAGTTAGAACATTTTATAATAGCCTAAAAATAGACATCATTATTTGCTCTTGAAATGTAGCCACCACATATGTTGATCTCTGTCAGATGAACATAATAGCATCTTTATAGATTAAAGCAGAAAAGCACATTTAAAGGAGAGAAAAGAAGGTGACAACAATATATTAATAATGATAAATCCTAACTTTAAATTATTATTGTTCTTCATGAGAAGAATATTTAGAAAGATTGGCAAGTAAACTTTGAAATACTAACTAATGGCATGAATGGAATCTGGAAACACACATTTGAAGGGAAACAACAGAAACTCTTGGGCCTTATTCAGCAGATGCCAACCAAATAATCCTGATAGCGTAGATAAGAGGTTTGATAGCATAGAAGTAAGCTAAAAATATTTTTAAAATGCTAGTGACATTAATAATATTGAGGCAAAAGCTGGAACAGACACTTTGAATTTCATGAAACCATTGTGTATGTTTGTGCAATGTGTATGTTTGTGCTAGATGAGACCCGCCTATTGACATTGTTAGACAGCTTTAAAAAGGCTGTCAAGATGGATCTCTTCAGGCAGGCTTTTCCGGAATAGCTAATCCCGGCCTCAGGAACTACCTCTGGAAGTTGATTCTGGAGCTCCTAACTGATGCTGCTCACTAGGAAGGTTTTTAACAACAATTGTATTATAAATTGTTTTTAATTTGTATTGATCTAATAATGTTTTAAGGGGGGGAAAGGGATTTTGAGTTTTATACTATGTACTATTTTACTGTTGTAAGCCACCCCGATTGTTCGCAGAGGGGCAGGATATAAATAATTATTATTATTATTATTATTAAAAGAATTTCAAGGTGGCTATCCAGTGCTCAGTTATGTAGGAATAAATCCCACTGAGCTAAATGAGATAAACTATATGCATGGCTCTCTGGGTCAGCCTCGAGTGACCAAAGTCCTGAACTGCCTGCATGCAGGGTTGGGTCTGCGGCTTCCAGTGCATCTTTACACCTGCTGTTTCGTCCCTCGCCTATCACTACAGGGCTTTTTTGGAACTGGATTTGTCCTTCGAGCCTGTGCAATGGATTTTTCTGGTGGAGCGCAGCGTGCACAGAACTGGCCTCACCCTTTAAACCAAAGGTTCATCTGCTGTGGCCTTGCAAGCATGGACAGTAGCAGCGAGGTCCTCGGGTCATAGGTTTGATTAGAGTTTCCTTCTCTTAGATGGTTGACTTTACAGGGTTGGACGAGCACCATCTGCTCGGGTTTAGGATTAGAGTTTTCCTTCTCCTAGGATGGTTGCCATAAGGCTAGAGAGCCCATCTTGCCCTTTGATGCTCTTTGTCAGACCCTTCAGTTTTGACCTGTTGGGCATGGGAGACTGTACCAGTGGCTATTATGCCACCGCCATCATAGCTCAAAACATCATTAGGGTACGCAAGCCTCTCTCCCACAAGAAGGGGGCATCATATATATGCATGGGCTTGCATTGTAATTCATATGCCTTTTGTTTCTGGAATATTGCTTAAAATGCTGTATAGGCTGACCCCCATATCCACGTGGGATACGTTCCAAGACCCCCTGTGAATACCTGAAACAGTGGATAATAGGGAACCCTATTATTTTCAGTAAGATGAAAGCCAGAAGTTGGCCATAGAATTGCACTGGAGGACCTAGAAATGCCTAGAGAGAACATATTTTTTTGGATGTGGATAAATGAAATTGTGGATACTGAATATGTGGATATGGGTTTGATCTATATTCTATGGTGAAACCTTCCATTTTTGAGGCAATTTAAACATGCCAAGAATTAACTAAGTCTACACTACCCAATTGTATATGGCCACAGGGAAAAATACTACAAATCCAGTTGGACCCCTGTATCCACAGAACCAATATCTGCAGCGTCAGTTATCTGTGGGACACAAAACAGGAACACATACCATAGTGTCTTCTTAGAAAATGTCTGGAGAGGTGTCCTCTCTATACATCTGCTAGGTCCTTCAACACAACTCTGGTATTTTTAACCAGAGTCCCATTATTTTAATAGGGTTCACTGTTATCCGTGGTTTCTGGTATCCACGGTAAATCTGGGAACCAAACCCCTGCAGATACGGGATCTGACTGAACTCAAAATTTGGTTTTCTTGGTTACTTAACCCACTAAATTTGCTGAGATAAACTTTGGATTATGGTTTTGTGGCTCTGTTTGTTTCTTCTGTTTTCCTAATGTGTATATTTGGTATTTCTAATGTTGCCGTATGATTCATTTCTCATTTTTAACCATTCTCACTTTTCTCATCCATAATTTGGACAGCTAAAATATGAGTCATCATGTTCCAAAGCATTATTCTCACTTTTACTTGCATTGAAAAATGAGCCACCAAACTCTTTGCTAAAGGTAACTCTACTATGAAGTGGGATCACGTGTTGCTTCTCTGACCATCAAGTAAGCTGGGAAATAAAATCTTGAGAAGTTAGTGCTATATTACTATAATACATATCTCAGGAAAAAAAGAAGGTGTATTGATTTAAGAGTTCTGCTTTAAAAATAGAATATCTATTCCAAGATATTCACAGCTAACTTGATGCCTGAAGAATTGTAATTTCAGTGCTTGGTGAAGAATTAATTGTCCCTAAAATTGCTGCATGGAGCTGAACCAACATTTTCAGCTTCATAACTTTTGTCACGCAGAGATGGAGAGAGTGAGGTTTGACAGCATGTAAAGGAAAGAGGTGCCTGGAAAGTGCTCTGTTTGTTCTGCTCCCCACCCCACCCCCGCCTGTCCACTTGCTAAGGGGCAAAATAGACATGATCTGTGTGGGACATGAAAATGCTCCAGTCATGTGGAAAGTGCAATTCACCGAGACACAATCAGTTTCACTATCAGGACTCAGCTCAAGTGCTTGGGGAGAGAAGCTCTGGGAAGGTCAGGGTAGGATGGGCAGGATGCAATGAAACTACTCATCATCCACACATTGATTTTGTTTTCATACTGTGCCACCCCCTTTTTATGTTCTTGGGCCACATTCAAACATATGGAAGACCCACAGTTTGCTCCCCCCCATGACATTCAGTGCATAAGATACATGAAGCAGCTATATAGATAGCAAACTATAATTTTATTCCGTTCTTAGTATATCCTTGTTTCAATGGATTGGCTACTATCCAAGATTTTACATGAACCATTCAAAAGGAAACTACATGTACTTAGCAAGGTTCTCTCTCTCACATACTAG
Source organism: Gambelia wislizenii (assembly GCA_030847615.1). Lineage (NCBI taxonomy): Eukaryota > Metazoa > Chordata > Lepidosauria > Squamata > Crotaphytidae > Gambelia > Gambelia wislizenii. The sequence goes on from JAUMIR010000004.1 coordinate 252,611,622, forward strand.
GAGCCCTGGTGGTGCAGTGGTTAAATGCCAGTACTGCAAGCCACAAAGTTATGAGTTTGATCCCAGAAGGCTCCAAGGTTGACTCAGCCTTCCATCCTTTCGTAGGTCAGTAAAATGAGTACCCAGCTTGTGGGGGCAATTAGCTAAAAAAGCACTGTAAACCACTTGGGCACTGATAAGTGGTATATAAATATCAATGATATTGCTCTGTGTGTGTGCATGCATGTGTGTACATGTATGATTGTTCACATGGGCAGCTGGGATAATAACAGCTTTGCTTTTTTATGGTTCAGTGTACAGGAACTTTCTTTCATGCACACAATTATTAAAAATATTGTGTATAATGCTGTTGGCAGACCAATTTCCAAATATATTCTATGCAAACAAATACATATACATGCTTTCTCTCCCTCCCTCCCTCTTTTATTATATCACACACACACACTCTCCAGTGATGCATACACATTCATATTATTTATGAATAATATTTAAAATTAGACTGTTTTCCAGGTTTTTTCTTTTCTTTTCTGGAGCTCACAGCTAGTATTTTTTCAGGAGTTAGTAAGTGAACAGTGTGACTACAATAGCAAGCTAATCCATTTAATCTCTTGTTTTGACAGCTATTTCAGGGATGTAAAGCAGAAGTGTAATTTTGAGACTCTTTGGATTTATATTTAGAATAAATGTCAAAAGTGACACAGAATTGCCATTTCAGTCTTCCATGAGATGTTTAGCTGCTTGTTATATGAGGAGCAATTTGGCTCACTAGATGTCTCACTACTGGTGTTGCCAATAGTAAGTGTTTTTCTTAAAGGGTTTGTTTCTGTAGGTTAGTTTTCCACCTACTCTGTTGTACTGGATGTACTCAAATTGTGACGTGGCATGTTGTTAATGATATAAGATTGATGGATTTTTGAGGAATTTGGTCTTTGTGAATTCCAATAGGAAACTTCCTGATCTGCACCTCATGACGTAGTGAGTTGATTGGAGCCTAGTTATTCAAGAGATTGATTTCATCTGCTAGTCTTGCAAATGCACTTCTTAGCTATTTAAATGTATGAAAACATGGATTTAAATACACATTCTAACAGCAAATGTAAATATAGCTATGTATTGGAGAGGACATTTTAAAAACAGATGAATGAGAGAACAGAATTATTGGTAAAAAAAATGGCAAAGGGATACTGAACCTGATTTTCTCCTCTAAAAGATATCTCTTGCTCTGTTTTCTGTAACAAGTGAATTGATAATGTGGTTTGCCATGTACAAAATTCTAGCCTGTGTACTCAGTGAAGAGAATGAGATGATGCATTTTAAACCTGGCTGAATTGGCCATATCACTGCAAATGTGGGATCATATTTTCTTAGTATTTCCTTGAAACACCCCTTAAATGTGAGTCAGACATACAGAGCGCTGCTAAGCAGGCTGCTGCAGGATGATGCCCTCTCACCAGGAAGTGTCCCTGAGTTTTTCCTTACAGTGTTGCTTGCTGGTGGGATGGGGTTGTGCATTGCTTCACTCCATCTCTACGGACTTTTTCGGACAAAGAAAAAACAACGCTAGCAGCCTCGCCATGTTGATCATGAGTAAAAATTTGCTAAATATAACGCTCAAATGTCCCAGCGGTACTGCAACAGTACCGCTAGGGACGGGTGTCATGCGAAACGGACGCCCTGCACCGCTGCAGCCTCGCAACGTGGCGAGGCTGCTAGCATTGTTTTTTCTTTGTCTGAAAAAGTCCTAAGACAGCTGGCTGGATTTTAAGGTGGGTTTCAAGGGTCATTTGCGTCATGGCAATAGTGTCACAATTACAAATAAGACTATGAAACAGTTACGATGTCGTAATTTTAACTTACAACATTATAACTGACTAACAGGATGCCAGCTAGAGTTTTGAGATATAGGAATCATACCCATCTTTTTGGAGAGTGAATAGATTTTTTTCACTGTACCAGAAGTTCCTACAAACTGATAAAGAAAACTCCAATGAAAGGCGTTACTAATGTTATGTTAGTGTAATTCCTTTGATTTTTGAGGGAAAGAACTACAATCAGCCCTCCATATTTGTGGGTGTTAGAGGCACAAAACCCCCACAAAAGTGAAGAAAACCCATGAATAAACATTGGTTGCTTGGATGGGGAGGTTAAAAGGGGTTGACAGAACCAGGAAAAAGCCTCGATTTCTTCCACTCGCCTCTCCGGTGGTGCTTTTGTGGCTTTCCACCATGGCAGGAAAAGCAGAGGATGGCAGGGGTTCTTTCTGGCTCTCCAGGCATGGAATAAGCACTTGGAGTTTACTCTGTGCCTAGAGAAAGAAAAGGATTAAAACCTGACTTTGAGTTGGAGGGAAAAGAAGTCCAGAGGAAAAGCAGTGGGGTGGGAAAGTCCTTTCTTTCCCACCCCACGGCTTTCTCTCTGGACTTCTTTTCCTTCCAACAGAAAGCACTGCTGAAGACAAGTAGGGCTTGCCTTCCTCCAACATTTCCAGCACGGAATAAGCTCCAAGAGATTATTCCATGCCCGGAGAGCCAGAAGAAGCCCCATCACCCTCTGCTTTCCTTACCACGGTGGAAAGCCCCTCTTAACAGAGAGTGGGGGGCATTCCTTCCTTCAGGGTCTAACATCACACAGTAGGCTTGGAGAGCTTAATTACATCTGCAAATACAGTAATCAAATCCACAAATGCCAAACCTGTGAAAGTGGAGGACTGACTGTACTTCAACATTAATAAAAGCCACATCCGTTCTTATGTCAGTTAAAACTATGGGTTGGGCACAGACTGAATTAGTGGTTTCGCTGGGAAGTGTCTTGGATCATGCTTGACTTGTCCCATTGACAAGATTCCACTAAGTTGAACTAATTTATGGCTCTAGGTCCATTTGTTTTTGAGAAAATACAGACACTTTAATTATATTTTGATTATGATAATTTTTTCCCAGTGGCTGAACTACAGTACTCACAGAATGATAAGGAATGGGTAAATCCATACTTATTTTATCTTTCTTTTCTTTCTTTATGTGTAAGAACTTTTATTTTTTATATTTGCTTTTGCTGTCTTTATTTTTACACTATTACAGTCTTGTTCAGTACATTAGAACTTATTTCTGGTACACTTGTTTCTTTATGAGACGTTCAGATGGCAGACATATTGTGATGCTTAAACCTTTGTACTTGCAAGCCCAACTGGAGTAACAGTGTTGGAACAACCCAGGAAAATGTCTGGATTATAAATAAGCAGTAAGAGTTAAGTGTACAAAGTTGCTTTAAAAATGTAGTTTATGTGATGCTTATTTTGGTTTTGGGGAAAAAAGGAAATTACTCCACAATTGGAAATGGTGTTAGAAATGTAATATTTTTTTTCTGTTTGAAATTTGCCTTCTTTTTAAAATTTACTATATTTCCATCCCCTTCCACCTGCTCAGTACCAACATAATCTTCAAGGTCACTTAGTAATTAGAGAATCTAGACTTTAGTTCTGTAACAACAGATGGGAAAACTGGAGGATCAGCTGTCATGCAAAATATAACCAATATTGGTCTTGGTGCTATTGCATGCCATGATCTTTCCTGAAATATAGTGAAAATCTGCCCATGTCCTGAAAACGCTATGTCACCTGATAATATATCGGTCACCCTTTTTATCTGCTTGTTTCTAGCATGGCCTTTAAACTTGTTGTCAGTCACTTTTTCTTTATTTTGCTTCTGTGTCAGAAATATATACATTCTAATGAAAATATGGCTAAAGCACCTCTGTTATGTAAATAGTAGCATAAATAATCTGAGAGTCATTTGAAGCTGTGGTACTGAGTTTTCAGTTCTTGTGATCTGTTCTTGTGATGAGAATACCTTATTGTAAATTCAAAAGCAGTGCAGACATGATTATTTCCTATCCTGTGAGGATAATGTTGGTTAGCCTTTTATTTTTCTACAGAGTATGTACATTTCTGGAGGCAAGAACTATTTCTCTTTACCCGCTTTCATGACACACATCTCTGTTATGTTAATCAGCTGGATGTTGCCTTATTGCATGGCCAGTTGTTTCATTCCAGTTCATGGGACATTGCCTTTTCCTTAAAGGCTGGCTTTTCCCTTGGTTCCTCCATACTTGAACTTGGATCAGTTTGCTTCAGCCTCTTGTTTGGTTACCTTGATTATATTCCCAAACACGACCTCATCACCTGAACCACAATCCTGCCTTAGAGAACTGCTCTTTTTTCATTCCATGTCTACCACATTTGGTCCTGCTGCACCTTTAGCAATAAACTTTAACATGCAACACACAGAGAATGAAATAAACTGGTAAAACAGAAGCAGTTGAATTAAACTAGGGCTACATTTAATGATACAAATGTAAGTGTGGGTTCCGTAGGACATAAGCAGACAATTAATCTGTCATAGCTAATTGACCCCTTCTCCAAGAAAAGGGGATTACTCTTCCCCTGGGATCTTTCCATTTAGATATAGGTAGATCTTCCCATGTGATCCCCTAGAGATGGAAAGAATACTCAAAAAATGGTTGAAAAACATGACCTTTTAAGGTCAGGAAACCCTGATAAGGACAACCTTAAACAGGAAAGAATTTTTGCAGTTCAGTACTTAATTATGCCAAAAACAAGCATGTGGGGGAGTGCATCAAAAATGGTGTTTTCTGCTTAGAAAATAAGTTTCCTGCACAGAAAACAGAATTTTCTCTGCAGGAAATAATGTTTCTTTGCAGAAAACAGCATTTTCTCTGCAGGAGGTAATGTTCTTCATATAGAACAAGTATCCTACACCAAAAACTTTGTTTTCTGCACACTGAAATTCTGCAAACTGATCCAATGTATTTTCTGTGCAGGAAACTTGTTTGAGCACTTTTTAAATTTTTTAATTATTTTTTGCACAGAATAAGTCCCAAATTGCAAATATTCTTCCAAAACTGTTCAGGTTTTGACAGTTTTCTGTCAGTAGTGAGAAAAATGATAAAAGTATTTATTCTTGCCTGTGATAACAAAATTTACAAAGATTTACTTCCTTATGACACCCCTTACTGGGGCCTCAAAGCTCTGAGTGGGTGAGCAGAGTTGGTCTCAAAGACTACCGCTGTCAAATGCAACCCCTATAGCCCTGAGTAGCAAGGCTTGGGAGTTGTTGATCATCATATAAAGGTACCTCCGGGTGCCATCCAGTCCTGTAATCTGCTGAACAACCCATTCATACCTGCCACAGTCAATTGATGAACTAGTGTCAAGCTTTTAGTTTTTAAGATGTTGTGTATAAAACTGTGCCTTTGCTCTTAAATGACTAATTTAATCTTTGCTTTCTCTTTATATATGCTTTTTCGGCTCACCTACTACTACACTGTGGACATTCTACAATGGACTGTTGGTGGTTATCATGGATATATTGGTAAGTTCTGAAACTGTGGTAGAATCAGATTGTATCTCACTCTAGATATGAACAAAACATTTGACTCCTTCCTATCTATAGTCAAGAAGAAAGTGTGGTTTAGAAAGTTTGTGTCTATAAATAAAAATTGTATATTACTGTATCTGACTCCATATTACTTAGGTTCTTTTTTCTTTTCACCAGACTTGCTTGTATTGGTCAATAATGTCAGCCCATGAAGGGAGATTCTTGCTCGTAAGCAGGCTAGAGGCACAATTATATGTGCATTTTGCTCCATATACAAATGTACATTTTGGCAGGCACTCAGTCTAATCTGTATTGCTTTGAATGTTGTGCATTCTGAAATTTTTCAAATATGCACCCCATACATGTTCTTGTCCAGTGCTTAATAACATGCTTTAGTGATCAGAGATGTTAATCCAGCAAGTGATATGCTTATGAAAAGCTTCAAATACTGTACTGGTTAAACACATCATGTACCTAGGGAACCCTGGTGGCATAGTGGATAAATGCAGGTACTACAGCCACAATGTTGTGAATTCATTCCTGCAGGGTTCCAAGGTTGACTCAGCCTTCCATCCTTCAGTTGGACAGTAAATGAGTACCCAGCTTGTGGGGGCAATTAGCTAACACATTGTAAACTGCTTAGGGAGTGCCTAGCAGAATACGGTATAGAAGTGTAAATGCTATTGCTAACAATTTGTAAGCCTCTCTGAGAGCCTTTGTGGTATAAATACTCTAAATAAATAAATAAATAATCACTAGCAGTTAAATTGCAGTGAAGGATGTGGGTTTGGGGGACTTAAATCTCCAGGAAAGCTCAATGACATGTCAAATGGTGTGGTTGGTTTTTTATACATTAATTTCCAAGCAGATGTTCTATATTTAGAATAGTATTTATGAGTAGAGATACCTTGTAAAGAGATGGTCAAATGCACTGAACTCCCACTGATTTGGGCCTGGAGGTTTACATCAGAGCACATGATGCTGTTTCACTATGAATATTAAGCATATCTTTTACTTCTTTTCAAGAGGTTTTACATTCGTGTTATATAAACATGTTTTCTGGTATGGTTTCTTGGGTTCTGGTTTTGAAATTTGAAAATTAATTGAGTTGCAGCTTTTCCAGTAACCATGAAAATAGCTGGGAAGTGTGAACAGATGTTTGTGTGCTGATGCTTTGATTTTCAATTAAATGTTCTAAATGAACATATATATTGCTATATATAGTCTTACATGTTGTATTTGATTTAGATAACTGTCTGGTTGACATTGTGCCGCAAACAAGAAATGCTCTAGAAATCATCAAGGGCAAAAATATGTATTTTATCATTGGTCTAATGAATCCTTTCATATTCTAGCTCTTGTATTTGGAGAGCTGTTTTTCTTATGGCTTTAGTATGAGATCTGGAGTTTAATGATCCACAGTGTTTTTCTTATGACCTTTCATGCTGGTTCATGTTGTGTCTCTTTAGAGTATGATCCCAGCCTATTAAAATCAATGGGAGTTTCACAGTTGACTACAAGGGGATGGTATTTGCACCATTGAGCCCTTCAATGGGATTCTTGTTATTTTTCTGATATGTGGCTAGAAATACAGTTTAAGTGGCTTTCCTGCATGACTGACGCTAGGTAATTTCATAACTGAGTAGCAAAGAGCTCCGCAAGTGAACTCCTTCAGATTCTCCTTTGAAGCAAAGAAGTCTTGATCAGCTTGAGAGAATAATGGCCCTTGACCTTAGAAATATACATGTTCCATGTTACTTCACTGGATTTGCTTCAGTAGTATTCACTGAGTCAAAGAGAGATTTCAGTGCTAAAAACCCAATTGCTGTGTGCATGCATGTGCACTTGCATGTGCATTCACTCACTTGTGCACACACACCGGTTAAAACAGAATGAGGTCATCTTGAAAATATGAACAGTGATATTTTTCCCCACTCCATGAAATAATAGAAATGCATGTCATGTATAGAGTAATAGAACAGAACCAACAACAAAAAGAATTCTGGTTGAGGAATTCCAGACCTGGATGACAAGCTCAGCAGCTGAGTATGTTCTGTGTCTGATAACAGTGGAGTTCATTAGTCGATCTGAAAGAGGTTAACCATAATAAGCACATGCATTCAGTGGAAATGTGATAAGAGCAGTTATGCAACAGAAATGTGACTTGGGGCAATATCATCTTAAGCCACCTGGAAATCTTAATTTATTTGACTGCTCTATTCCATTTCCTGCATGATACAAGCCAGCCTGAAGCATCCTTGCCTTTAACCTGAGTCATCCTCTTTACTATGATAGTGTTGTGTATCTCCATCTGTGTCTTTACATCATACGTTTTGAAAAACATAAAATGTGATTGAAAAACTAGTTAGGTTAAGAACGGGTTCTGGTCTAGTCTTCTCTTTCTTAATACACTGACTCATGAGAATCCATGTAATATACAAGTTGATTATCACAGTAATTTGGTTTCTTACTAATAGCAATTAAATTAGTGCAACAGGTTGGAATGTATTACAACCTAAAACGGGGGGGAAACCCAGGAATTGGTTTTCCCAGCATTTTCAAGTGACTTTAACCCATTGTCAGTAGAAATGCTAACTATATCATTTTCTCTCTCTCTCTGGCTTCTCTTCGCGGAGAGATTCAGAATCTCCTGAAATGAAGATTCAGTAAGGACACATCCCATGCTTTCTGCAAGCGTGCTGATGACTAAAAAGGCCAATCCGAGATAAACAAGTCCGGTTGCAGAAAGCACAGCAGAAGGTTTCCTTGGGTGATGTTTCTGGGTTGTGATTTTTTCTGCGTTGTCGTTTCTCTTCAAGACTTGTTCGGTGTGAATTCTCAAATAAGGCTGCAGCATTGTGGATAGTGTGTCTCCATGCCTCCCAATGTGAGGCCAGGGCGGACCATTGTTGGTGATCAATTTGGCCGAGCCTGAGGCGTTGTTTCAGGGAGTCCTTGTATCGCTTTTTTTGAGCGCCCCTCTTACGCTGACCCGTGGCGAGTTCACCGTAGAATACTATTTTGGGGAGGCAATGGTCCTCCATCCTAGAAACGTGCCCTGCCCAGCGCAGCTGTGTTCTCAATAACATGGCCTCAATGCTGGTGATCCCTGCTTGCTCAAAGACAGCAACATTCGTCACATACTCAGTCCAGTGTATATTTAGGATTGTGTGTAAACAGCGCTGATGGAAGCATTTGAGGAGTTGTAGGTGGTGGCGATAGGTGATCCATGTTTCAGACCCATAAAGAAGAATAGGCAGTACAATGGCTCTCTATATATCCTTTTAGTATCCTAATACAATATAACCCGAGAAGGTTAAACAAATAAGATTCCTAGTGGATGTTATTGAGTGCACAACCATTAGAAGTAAAACAGAATTTTTACCCTTGTTTATGACCCTCCCAGTTTTAGTAAAACAACACAATTGTACTTTAGTTTTTGGGAACAATAATGCCTTGCAATGTGAAGTACAAAATAAAAAAATAAAAAAATACACAAATGATATGTGGGGTGTAATTCAGACTACAATTTTTAAAACTCTGACACTAGTATTCATATCCATGGATGTATCGTAACAGTTGTACAAATATACAACCATCATGAATACATGGTGCAATTTAATTGACAAGAGTTCTTCAGCAGTACTGCCGCTACTCCTGTCAGTGTTACATGCATAATGTCCTGTTTTGTTTATATCCTTAGACCTCCTCCCACTCCTTCCACCTACCTAAGGATAACAAAAAACAATTGGAAAAGATCCTATGTACCTTTTAGGAGCCTATTGGACAATTTGTCTAGTGCCTTCTAGGGGCCTGGGGGTTGCTCATGTATCCCACAGGCTTCATTTTGCTCATGGCTGCCCTACATTCAGCCCAAGATTTGATCAGCTGTAGACTTAGTATCCTAGGAGGTGGCAACTTTCTGTTTGTTTAGTTTAAAATTGGAAACACAGGCATTTAAACAGACAATCTACTATAGCTAAAAGGAGACATGCTTTTATTTATCTATTACTTTTTTTTCTTTTTTCTTTTTGTAACCCACCCTTCCAGAAATATCCCAGGAAGGATGGTGAAGGAGGGCTGGAGCAAGACAGACTTTCAGTGTTGGGTTGCAGTAGCCTATCTGCAGTAGACAATGCAATAAAGCTTGATCTGGGAAAGAATGGGATTCTACTCTAAGTGATCCTACTGCAGCTGTGTGTGCTTATGTACAACAGGCAAGATAAACAGCTGCTTCCAGAATCATTTATTCAGCATGTGTGAAGAGCAAAGCAGGGGGGAAACAGATTAGCTTGCCTCACCAGCTACCCTGGCATGTCAAAAAAGCATAGAACTGTACTTTTACCATCAAAATGGAAATCAAAAGAAAAGTGAAGGCTTTTGAAAGAAAAAATAATAATCCTGGGATGCATTTTGAAAGAACCTTTCAAGTGGTCTCTAGAGAATTCAGAATGTTTTTGTATACTTATGCAATGCTTATCTAACCTGGTTGTTTCATTTCATGTATGCATAATAGCTTTTCTTTTTTTGTGGTATAAAAACCTATCCCTATTCTTTCCATGTTATTTATACCTTTGTTGCCAAAGTTTCTGTTAAAGAAGTAAAGCCCAGGAACACATCTATTTTGTTAACAGAGGCATATCTGCTGCATTATAAGGTATTTTTGACTGAATGACATTAAGCATTTATCAGTTGCAACATACATTTTTATATGTTACAAGGCACTGTGGGAGAATCTTGCACTTGTGAATAAAAGTCAGGTTGTTGTTTTTTTTTTAACAAAGTGATATCTGTGATGACTGAAAAGCAGTGTTACTGGGAAAGTTCTGACTGCAAATATGAAAAAAATAGTTTTCAGGTTTGTAAAGATTTCGTATATCTGTGGAAAACTATTGACCACTGATAATTAGTAATTTTTCTACTATGACAGTAGTAGACAAAATTTTAGGTTTTTGCCATCTATTCCCCCTCCTCTTTTCACATGAAATGAACAAAACAGGTTCTGTTACCATTATCAGTAACTAACAACATTAAGAAGCATTTGATGGGGTCAATTTGACCTCTAACACTATATACTTGGTGGACCATCCTCCTAAATTTAGTGGGGAAATATGTCTTTATTTTTATGGGTTTGGCTGCTATTTCTTTCTCTGTTGTGATCACTGTGACAACTGAAAACTGAAATTGACCCTCAGAGATCGAAAAATGAAGGAATTCCCTGAAATATGATATGGCAATTCCTACCTGAAACATGGAGTTGTGGAATACTGACATAAAAGTTTAATCCCGACTCCAAGTTGTCAGGTATGATATAGAAGGCAGAACCATGGCTGTTATATGAAATACAATACTAACTCAATATAGGTTTAATATTTGAAGTACACATGTCAGGGAAAAAAATCAGTGCAGTTGCGACAGTCTTCATGGATGTTTTGAGAGAATTGTCCAATCCAAGTGTATGGGATAGGCATGTTGCAGCCTGATATACATAGGATTTTATCAGATACTCCCCTTTAAAACATTATTTTGCTGGCATAAAAAAACAGTTTCTATGCCAGCAAAAGAATCCCCCCCCCCACACAGACACACTTACCTTCCTCTCCTGGAAAAGGTTCCCTGGAAGTTAATGGAGTCCCATTCACTTTCTTATTCAAAATCTCATGAGACTTTTTGTTGTGCAGGAAATTTAAAAATAAAAACACAAAGCCTTAAAAGTGACACCAAGCACCTAGGCACACTTTAAAAGTCCCAAGTAATCTGGGGAGGGTCACAAAAAGAGGAAAACTTACCTGGATGTCCTGATCTCACCTGGAAGTGTTTGAACTGGACCGGCCATTCTCGCTACAGTGATGAGATTTAAATGGCCAGAGGTTTCACATACCAGCAATGCCAGCATTAAAGGCAGGGGTATCTGTTGACCCCCTGTCAATTAAAAACTATGGGATTTTGATGGGACATAACCGCAAAAGGGTGATGTTGTCTGATATGCACACCCTTTTGTGGTTATGTGGCATTGTCATGACACCGTATTTGATGCATCTGATAAAATCCATATATAAGGCACCAGGAGTGGTATGGTTGTCCTTTTTGCCTGCATCATGGATGGTTACATCTAGCAGGTGTGGATTGCCTGGATGGCTCCAGGAAGTAATGGATGACTCTTTGAGAGAGGAAGTGAAGGACTGTATCTTCCTTTATGAGCCTTCCTGAGCTTTATGATCTACAGAGGTGCCTCTTCTCTTTGTCCCAATGCCTTCACAGGCACAGTTGGTGGGAACGTGGGAGAAGGCACCTGTGGCTGCTCTCACACTTTGGAGCTCCTTCCCTAGGGAAGCTAGGATGGCTCCTTCTTTGTTGTCTTTCTGTGGCAGGTTAAGATCTTTCTTCTTCAGCAAGCCTTTGGAAAGGGATTTTTAACAAATGCCTTTTATGGTGCTGTATTGTTTTTAATCTTTGTTTTAAATTAAGATTTTAAATCATTTTAATTCTGTTGTTATTTAATGCTGTTTTAACCTTAATTTTGTGTGTTTTTAACTATATGTGTTTTTATTGTATTTTATGTTTTTTTGTAAGTCACCTTGAGTTCCAATCTGGGAGAAAGCAGGATATAAATAAAGTGATGAATGGATGGAAGTGGTCCTGGTCATCTTGAAGGAGACAGTAGTGCAAGTGCTTCCTTGTGCAAAGCCTTTGACCCAAGAAGTGGTAACAATAGAGTTTCTCACATGATAGGTTTGTTGCATGATTGCACTGGCTTAGTTCTGCATTTGATCTTTGCTTATCACACAGTGTTGTGATTCTCCTATTGTTGCATTGCATTTCCCTCATTATAGGATCACATATTTTCATTGATGGGGAAAGCCTGTTAATGGGTTCAATATCACTGCTGTTCAGCTAGTGTTTCTGGAGCAATTATTTTGTTCTGCTGCAGTTATGATATTCTGGCAGTCATGTGGTATGAGTGGGAGTAGGTCTCCTTTTCTCCCCATCCCCATCCCCAAGCAAGCTTTACTCCATTCCTCAGTTGTTGCTTTTTGTTTTTTAATTTGTTTGGCTGTAATTGTGCTGCCATGGTAGGTCGCCAGCAATTATGCAATTATAGCAATGCCCTCCATTTGTGAGAAGCATGGAAACTGCACAATTGCAGCATTAAAAAAAAATTAAACAGTGTGCATGTGCTACATAAGGTGGACATGAATAGGAAGGCAGGCTCAAGTGAGGCATGGTGGAAAACTGATTGCAGAAATGTGTATCACTGAAGTGGCACCACAGTGCTATTGAAGAGAAGGTATGAAAGTGATTGTTTCCATATGGGTATGTTTCCATTTGCTTAAACAACATGATTGCTGCAAGACAGCAGCCTCATATTATAAAGCCCAGTAATTGTCCTGTTGCAAATATATCCTTCTTGGGCAAGGAGTTTGAGTGGGTGGTGACAGTTCAACTTCTAGTTCTCTTGCTTTATTTTTTTTAAAAAGTAGATGGCTATCTTTATTTTAAAAACATTTTGGAAACCTCATTGTGTGAACTGAATAAAAATTTAAGAAACATCTGTCATAAACATGACTGCTGCTCCAAAATACCTTTTTTACTTGCCTGCTTGAAAGAAGTCAAACAAATGTACAGTATTTGCTTGTACCTTGGAATTGCTTTTTCAATCCATTCCCACCCACACATGAACTAAATTTGTAATGCAAAAGGATCTTGTAGCACCTTTGAGACTAATTGAGAGAAAAAAGTTCTAGCATAAGCTTTCGTAGACTTGGTCTATATCCTCAGATGCATGGCCAGAGTCTGGCCACAGAGTCATTGGCTGAGATTAAGAAAAGGCATAAGGATATTGTTTCAGAGCTTTTCAGGAAGCAGAACTCAATATTGTGAATAGTTAACACCTCAAATGGAGAACCCGCATGGTGCAGTGATTTAAATGTTGGACTAAGACTCCAGGAGATGAGTGTTCGAATCCTCACTCTTCCATAGAAACCCCACCAGGTGACCTTGGGCAAGTCATACTGTCACAGACTTAGAGGAAAGAATGGCAAACGTCTCTGAATAAATCTTGCCAAGAAAACCTTATAATGGGATCACCATAAGTAGGAATTGACTTGAAGCCACATAGTAACAATAAATACACCAGGTGTCTTGTCTCCTTTTAATGTTTGTTTCAAGTTGCTTGGCCAAGAGTTGTTTTTCAGGTGTATTTTCCACATCTCTTAGCTTGATAAAGCAGACAAATCACAAGAAGTTTTCAAGAAGTTTTAAAAATCCCTTTCCTTTATCATTTCATACTCCTCTTTATCATTTCATTGTTTCCTCTTGTGTCTCCTTTTTTTTTGTTTAAACCATGGCTGTTCATTTTGAGTTGCTGGGGGGATAATAGTGCTGATGAATGAGTATTTAGTCTGTCACATAAAGACTGCTTTAAAGGGAATGAAGCAAAGAAAATTACAGTGGCAAAGGTTTCTAAATTACACTTGCACAGGAAGATGTTCATGATAAGGAAGTAGTTAAATGGGGCTGTTTGGAAAGAAACTGCAAGCTATAGCTCACACTTCATGTGTCAGCAGAATGAGGAAATAATTGATTCATAAGGTCAGTGGGACATTGTAGGTGCTAACAAAAAAGCCCAACAACCTTAAATGATAGTTTAAAGAAAGCCATGTACAAACCTGCCCTTTCTCTTGAAACCACTGATTCATTTCTACTAGCAAAGGCAATGGGGCTGCTCTTGGGCCCTGTGTTCTATGCTAAGGGCAGTGGCAGCACTAGGGAGGTGCGGAGAGGCCGAACTGTACCAGGTGACACCGTTGGAGGGAGGAGTGACACTGGCCTTAGTAACTCCACAGGCTAAGGGGCAAACTGCACCTTGCAGGCAACTGAACCTCATTATGGAAAATAGAACCATGTTGATGGGTGAGTGGATTTCATAGTGCAATAGAAGCAGCATTTTGAACTCCAAAGGGGAAGCTGCATGGAACTGAGTTTGGAGGCGACACATGGCTGGTGGATAAATATTTCAGCTCCCACTCCCCCCAAATTTCTTGCCTAAAGCTATCAGAACACTGTTGCACATTGTCATGTGACTTATGTTTTGTCCTTTCTTTTTCACTCTCCCCATTGCATTGCTAACAGAGTATTCTGTCATACTAGAGGTTAGTGGCCATTTTCCCGTTTGTTCTGACAGAGTGTCCAGTGACACTCTGTCCCTTATTGCTTATGTAGTATTTTGCTTTTAGCCTAACAATGGTGAAGAAATGGATTGCATCAAGGCTGGTTCTGTGTCCATTTTTCAAAATTTGTTTGTATTGGTGATTATAATGTAGACCTATGACAGTAAAAGTACAAAACAGTGACACACAGAGGGGTAGGTCATTGTAGCCAAGCATTGGAAATATTTGGCCTATCTTGAGGTAATTAACTGCCCTTCAACACTAGACACCTTCTTTTATCACCTGCTGTATCCCATTCCTTGAGGTCTCCTTCCTTTGTTCTCTTTGGGTACTTGCTAAATAGGGATGCTTTCTAGACGTCTGCTGCTGTGGCTGCTTGGTGGTGGTGGTGATAGGGTAGATAAACTCAGCGGAAACCTGGAACATTTGCTTAGCATTGCTAACTGCCCCTGCCTGCGTATTGATTGCTGCTGGAAGGAGACCCTTTCTCTCTCCCACCAGTGGGATGCAATGAACTTTGTGGGTACAGTGGGCACTTGGTATCCACCAAGTCTGAATCCACAGATTTAAGCAACCACAGATTGAAAATGTAGAAACAGTTTTAAAAAAAAACAATGTAAAAGCTTTATCCTAGTGCTCATTTAAAACATAACTTTTTAATCAGTGTTTTTTATGGTATAAAGCTTTTGCCTGTACCCATATGGATACATGGTTTTTAATTGTTTAATCTGTGTTATGTGTTTTTAGACTATTTACATTGTTAAATTAGTCGTCGCTGGATTAAATTGGTTTTGTCTGTATGCCACCCTAAGATCTTGTGATGGGAAAAATATAAATATTTTAATAAATAAATTAAAAAATAAGCTATCCTCTAGGACAGATGGGGGAATCATTTGGCTCACAGATCTCATGCCTTAATTTGGGGGTCCAATGGGTCCCTTGGAACTTTAAGGAAGGGGGTCCAGTGAGGCTCTTGGAACTTGCACTGATGGCCTCCATCCCCAACACACACATACCCCAAAATTCAGCTACTCCCCTGAATAAAATTCAGCTTCAGCACACATAAATATGCTCTTTTGGAGAAGTTCCCTTGCCCATAGTAAGAAACTGTCCCCAAAGGTGACCAGGGGTGATGTGAAGATCCCTTCTGCTTGACCAAAATGTCAACTTCAATGGTCCACTGTCCTCCAGAGCTTTGGAGGAGCAAAAAACTGGTTCATTCAACCCTGGAGTGTGCCCACTCCTAGTCTAGGACCTAAGATAATGAGAAGACAGACCACTTCATATACTATCCCTTAATAAAGCTGATCAACTTAGAGAACTAATAAATGTGAATCTCACATTTGCATCATTTAGGGCTGTAGCATGATGTAATGGAATCACTGTAAAAATTAAAGATTAGAAATATATAAATCCTCTTGTATTGGCGGCCTACATGTTAGCCTCACCTGTATATATTGTTGTGCAGCTTGAGGTATTTTGTATTTGTTTGAAATCATTTGGAGGGAACTTAAGGGGATAATTTGCTAAAAACCCTTCATTCAAACACAGGTGGTTTGTTTCAAATTCATGACTGTTGCATTAGGTATAATCCATTAATTACTATATTGTTATTTTCCTGTGTTTAAAGAAATGCAATAATTGAAAAGTCCTTTTGCACATCTTTTAACAACATGATTAAATTTGATGCCTTCCTCTCTTCCTGTAGAATTTTGTTTCTGGTAACATATATTTATGTTCTGTGATAACTGTGTATTAGTGCCTTATAATTGCCCCTTCAACAGAAGTGCTAACTATGTGGTCTGCACAGTATCTGGTAACTGGTTTTATCTTAAGTTTGTCATAAAAAGAGAGATGGCCTCCCTGTCAGATATACGATTATAGACTGAAGTTGTGGGTTCACATACCTCCATTTCTACCCCTCCCAATCCTCCACACAGAAAACTCTGGTTGCAGCTCTTTATCCAGTTACTAAGAGTAAGTCCACTGAACTCAGGGGCCTGAAGTTGCTAGTCCCAACATGGCCTGCGACTTTGAGAAGTAAGTGTTAGGAGAACCAGGCTATAGTAGGGAGGTGCAGTTACAAGTTCTCTGCCATTCAAGACTTTGGAATGAGCAGCCATGATAACCAAAGCCAAAAGGGAAGGACAGAGTCCATAGATCAAGAATCCAAATAAGTTCACAAGCAGTGAGCACCAAGTCAGGGAGAACAATTGTAAAGAACAAAAACTCACAGGCTGCTATGGGATTTATAGCTACCTGACCTTGAGAGGCCAAGCACTTGATTGATCAGCATTTCGTGTTTAAGAGATGTTGGCTCCTTTGCCACTTATTCCTTATTCTGATGATGTTCCAGAAGTGATGTGGGTGTCTCCTCAGAATCCCTTGAAAGAGCTCAGTATTTGGCCCAGGTGGAGACCCACTCTGCTGAAGTTCATCATTCTTGGCAACTAGCTGTTCAGATTCAGGAAGATGTTATCTGGAGACAGTGGCTTTTCTATTTCTGATACCTTGAGCTCCACTACTAGGTAACTAGTAGACCCATTGAATGAACTGGAACTTAAGTACATGTAAACTTAGCAAATTCCCAGTGATTCAGAGGGTCTATTCTAGCTGGGACTAACAATTTTAGGCCAGATAGACCTCCATAAAAACAACCATAATAGGACTGGACCGTAGATGCTTTTCTCCTGACTTGATGGTTTTCTGGATCTAGGTAATACTAGCTAGCTACAACCAGGTTTATCTTCATCTTGATTGTACTAGATGAACAGACCTTCTGCAGAAAGTGTCACTGAGGTCAGTGGCTTGCTCAGTTCAAAGGTTGAAGTAATTTGCAATGGTAGTACAGCTGTCAGCAGAAATAGAACTTGGGAGTTGTTTATTGAATCCATGTCAGACTTTCAACAATTTTATTGTCCCCTTTACTGACAAAGAAGCTAATAAATTATGTCACGCCAGCCAAAATGACTGAGTCATGAGTAAGAGTTATCTGCTGCTGCTTTCTTCTACTTGTACTTTGCAGGCTGCAGATTGGGATAGGGGCTGTATCTTTTGTAATACTTTTTCTCAATAACTGGATATACATCCAGTAGCAGTAAGTGATAGCCCTGTTTGGTACTAAATAATAGACTCTGGATTATGTGAAGAAATATTTCACTGTACTATAGTGACATATTAAGAAATGTCCTACAGCAGCCATTAACCCCTTGGCTAGTAGTCCCAGATAACTTATCTGGAAACAGACCTGTTGACTTGAATAGTAGTTGTATCCGAACAGCTAGGACTGCAGACTCTGTTTACACGAATGAGCTGTTTTTTAGTATAAACTATTTTTTTTTTTACTTCTAATAAATACAGGACATATTAGGTCATATTTTCTTTTGACTTTCAGTTGGGAAACCTTTGTGGGGGTGGGTGGGAAGTGTATACTTTGAAATACTGATCTGTATTCTGAAATTTCTGCAGGCTTAGCTGTCTGTGATACTGATGGGACTGATATCAGACTTGATGAAATTGTACTTTTGCAGCTATTGATGCAATCCACTCAGAGCACCCAGGTCTTGGGTGAGTCATGCTCTCCACGAAGCATTTCATTTCATTTTACTTCTGTCTGCCTGCAATTTGTTGTTGTTGTTGTTGTTGTTGTGTGCCTTCCAGTCAGTTCCAGCTTATGGCAACCCTAAGGCGAATCTATCATGGGGTTTTCTTGGCAGAATTTGTTCAGAGGTTTGCTTTTGCCTCCCTCTGAGATTGAGAGTTTGACTTGTCTAAAGTCACCCAGTGGGTTTCCATGGCCAAGCGGGGATTTTAACTCAGGTTTCTGGAGTCATAGTCTAATGCTCAAACAACTTACACCATGCTGGCTTTCATGTGCCATTTATAGGAGTATCTAAAGCAGGGGTGGGTGTCACTCCCCAGCATCCCCATTTGAAAATCCCCAACCATAGCAAATCACCCATCCCCATGAACACTCTGGGGGTATTTTGCCATTTAAACGTTTTAGGCAGGTGCTGAACCAGTGACAGAGGGAGATGGGCTAGGGGGAGGCATTTGTCCTCAACTTCAGATTTACATTGTTATTTTTTTTTTAAGCATTTGATAAATTTTCAACTTGTTTTCTTTGCAGATCCATCAAAAATAACATGCTCTTCAGTTTTGAGCTATAGATTTAAGGAAATAAGAGACAGAAGTTGGTAATAGTCTTTCTTTGTCTTTTTTTGCTGACTGGCAAAGATATTTCCATATTAAAAGAGTTTAAAAGATTTTAAAACATTCATAAATATTAGATTTATGGTCTTTTATGACACAATATTAGACAATGATGAATGTCTCTCAGATCTCTCTCTCTCTCTCTCTCTCTCTCTCTCTCTCTCTCTCTCTCTCTCTCTCTCTCATAGCTAGGGGACTCAGAACAGAGCTAGGTGACCCAGCCCTTTCTGGGCTTCTTAGAGGCTTTGGGAAGGAGCTCTTATTGGTTAGGTTTTCAATAATTAACCTGTGTATTATTTTAAAAAATTAACTAGTAATCATGAACAATATAGGTTGTAAGAACTGACATTACTTTGCAGATGTTACTGTATTCAGTTTTGGTAGATTGGCTCCATCTAGTGTTTAAGTAATAGAATAGAATTACACTAATTGAATTTGTGTTTCAAGGTAAAGATTTCCTTAGACAATTATTTTGATACTGGGTTACTAAAGCTTAGATTAAAATAAGACAAAGTGTTATATATTCAATCCTTGGAACTTTTCTGCCCTTTCAAATACAGGTGTCAAAAATTTGATATGTGCTGGTGGGTATGAGAAATATTTCTGAATGGATTTCACTAGTAAACTATTTTTTTAAAAAATCAGTCATGTTTTGATTTATTATAATATATTTTATGTGTTTTAATATTAAAACAGTTGCCTTGAGTCCCAATTTGGTGAGAAAAGTCAGGTGTAAATTTTTAAAAAATATTGCAACGCCTTTATGTCTTTATGAGAAACCGAAAGCTGCTCATATCATATTATTACATCATTGTATTTGGGGAGATTACATAAAGATCCTGTTACTTCTTCAGTGGCCATAAACACAGAAAGGATTTTCTTCTGTTTTAAACTAAACAATCCAAGCCATGATCCAATTTATACTCCCAAGTCAGTTCATCATATGGAGGTGGCATAATGTACAGATTTAGCTATGCCTAAAGCAAAGCAATTAATTTTTTTATACTTATGTTGTGGATTGCTACTTATGCAATAAGGCAACTATGTAAATTTTGTTGATTTTGAATTTTATTCTGTGTTAATTTAATATACTGTATTTGTTGCTGTTATGGCGCACATACATGAGTGTTTGCATATTGTTATGTGCCTTCAAGTCCTTTCTGACTTATGGCAACCCTAAGGTGACCCTATTGCAGTGTTTTCTTGACAAGACATGTTCAGAGGCAGTGTTGCCTTTTCCACCATCTGGGGCTGAGAGTATGTGACTTGCCTAAGGTCACCTAGTGGGTTTCCATGGCCAAGTGGGGATTTGAAACCTGGTCTTCAGCATCATAGTCCAGTGCTCAGACCAGTACATCAGAGTGCCTCCAATTAAAGTTAAAAATACACTTTAGTGAGATAGCTCATTAAAATTATGATATGTGCCTTTCCCTCTGTCATGTTCAGGAAAATAGGAAGGCCTGCTGCTTCAGGAGAAGAAATATTAGAATAGGAGGAAATGCATTACACAGCTTTTCTTAGGTGTACTAACCAGTGACATTTCTTTGCGAAGACAGCAGAAAGGTGGAGGGGGATAACATTTTGGGTTCATGGAGCAAAAGAGGAACTGAGTTTGGAAAAGAAGGGTGAAAAGGAAAAATGGGAAATAAGAAAAAGTGAGCCTTGATATGGAATGGGGGTGGGTTGGGAAAATAATTTGTTTATTAGCAAGATACCAAGCCTCCTAGTCAGCCAGGCCTTTTACGCCTGAAGGGCAGATATATCTCCCCACCCCAATACCCATAGAGAAGGAAAGTGTTTGTAGTCTTTCTGGAGGATGGGGATGTATTGATTATATTTTGGACTAGTTTTCATTGTATATTATTGGAGAATGTACAAACTTGTACAGTATAATATTTTATTTGGGGTAAATCCCAGTTTTACATAGTGCTGTCCACAAGAATAATTAAGAGAAAAGTTTTCTTCAGACCCATCCCTCATTGCTTTTTTTCTGGTCTTCTCCTTCTGTCTCTCTCCCCATCATTTCTGCTCTGCTTTTTACCCTTCTTCTGCTTTTGCTTCCTTCTTGTTTTTACTCTCCTTCTTGTTCTTCCACCACCTTTTAATTAAATAATCAAGGTAAGATGGGTACAGAGAAGTGTAAGTTTAAAACTGAACATGCCATGGAATGAATTTGGGATCCTGGCTCCTCTGTGTAAAACCTGTGTTCTACCACTGATCTTTGCAGGCCAGATTTCTTGATTTGGGAATAGGGAGGCAGAGAGGGTGTTATGATGGAGTTCCCATCATGCTGCCTCAAGGTTGATTGCAACTCCCATTGTTCTGCCAGATTTCCCCTTATTTGCAAATAGTATTGTCTTGCCAACATGGCATCAGGTAAGGAAAGGGTTAACTGGAAGGAGGGTCTAAAATACCACCTCCACAGAAGCTAATGAGATGACATAATCAATGACATCACATCACCAGACCTGAAATGGTCAATCACAGCTCTTGACCCGGAAATACCAACTAAGGTATAACTGCTATTGTGTAGGGCCATTAGAGAGAGCCAGACCATGAAGTTTTAAACAGACAACCTGCATGTGAGAGCCAAGGGCCAGGAATGTCTGGTAGAGCAGAGCCACCTGGCTTCGCTCCCACTTCTCTGATACCGTCTGAAAGCAACAGACTGCAAAGTAGTGAGTAGAACTTTTAGGGCCTGTTTAGGATCGCATTAGGGAATTATGTTAATTTCTCCCACTTTGGTTGGATGTAACTAAACTCAGTAACTGAATGTAACTTAGAATAACTGAATGCTTTAACTGTAATACCTTGCTATTTCTGTAAAGCGTGCCTAAGGTATGGGACAAGCCTGCCTCATGGGAGATTGTCTAACAGAACTTGCTTGAATAAATAAGTTTTCTTAATCTTCCTATACACTGATGCTGCACATGTCTATACCTCTTGGTTTTGCTACAATTCTCTGTCTCTCTGGGGATAGGAGGGAAGAGTTGGTTGGTTCACAGTGGCGGGTAGTACCCCTGGGTATCCAGTCTCTCACTGGGCTGGTTATAAAGACTGCGGTGAGTTGTGGCAGCGATTTTGGCCTCTAGGGGTCACTATTGAGTGTGGCTACTTGGGGTTACCCTTTGAGTGACACTAATCTGGGGGTTCCAAGGTGAGAGAGACCCAGTTTTAGCTATAACAGAGGGTTTTTGTGATTCAGTTGTTCAGAAAAATGTTCTTCATAAGCTCAGGGATTCTGAACATTTTTGTGATTAAGAACCTTTACCCTTCATTGTCCAATCTTTGTAGCTATTGATGTAGCTTTGTCCACTTATTGATGTACTTGTGGTGCACTTACGGTGGATCTGAAATAAATAAATTGCTTCTAACTGAACTGAATGGCTCTTTATTAGCATATAACAAATAAGGCATTTGAGGAATGAGTGAAGTGTGCAAGTTGGTGGAAGTGGAAAGAGCTGGGAGATGCACGATGGTGGAGGTGGAAAGAAATGAGAGGTGCAAATGAGTGACAAAGGAGATTATCAGACAGGGACGCAAAAAGCGTTCCTGTCCCACAATCTCTACTCCCACCCTGTCCCGTCCCTATTCCAGAATAATCACTTCCCCACCACACTTACCCCCTCTCCTGTTATTCTGGCACCCCAGGAGTGAACGGAGCTCTGACAGAGCTCCGTTCACTTCCTGGATTGAAATCCCACAGATTCTTGTGGGAAGACATGAGTGCGGGAAATTAAAAAATAAAAATATAAATATATACAAGAAAAAGTAACAGCAAGCACAAAAACACTCTTTAAAATGTTCAAGTAATCTGGAGAGGGTCACAAAAAGTGTGTCACTTACCTGGATGTCCCAATCTCATTCGGAAGTGTTCTGGCAGGGACCACCCATTGATGCTGGGATCTTACCAGCGAAATGGGGCACTTTGTTGCACACAGGCAAGTATGTGACAGAAACACAATAGAGGGATCTATTGATGGCTTTTCCCATCAATAAAAAGCAGTGCCAACAGAAGAGAAGCAGAACGGGTGCATAATGATGGGGGACAGCATCATCTGGTAAGGGAGCCCTTTGCGATCTCTTGGCGTTGCTGTAACACCACTTTTGTCTCATCTGATAATTTCCAAACTGAATTGAAGAGGTTGTAAGGTGAGATCTTATGCTTTGTGGCAGCCCTCCCCAACCCGACAGTTCTTAGACATTTTGGACTCCCACCATTCCCAGACAACAGTTTTATTGTGGGCTTTGTAACCTGGGGGCGGGGAATCTAGGTGAGAGGAAGCCAACTTCTAACAGGACAAAAAGTGCACTTCTGATGAGGCCATTAACAAAATGTGCTTCCCTAAGGTCAACAGTAACAACCACCATGCCATTCTCTGTAAATCCCATGGTCTAGTACAGCATTAACATTTTCAACAGTGTGTTAATTAGTGGCAACTTGCCAAATTGACTAACCTCATTCATTAGTGTTTATGGTAATGAAGAATTCCCAATTTCTATTGGTTAACATTATCAAATTCATTTTCAAACCTAACATTCCAGGTTTGAGTATCTTCCTATATAACAGGTGCTGTCATAACATTAGATTGCCATAACACTAGAACGCAGAATTACTGCATTCTCTGTAGTAGTTTTACAGTTATTTTTGTGGTTGCCAATTGAGGATGGAAGCTCTTTATCAAGACCCTCTGAAACCATTCCTTGTATCTCTTGTTTCTGGAAAGAGACCTTGAGATATGTTTTACACAGTGTTGTTTATCATTATTTTATAATGATAAAATAATGTAGTGACTCATCTGAAAAGTTGCTGTTCTTATACACTTTTAATGGCACGAAAATGTCATATGAATTCTTGTTTCCCCCCAGTAAATTCATCACCTCTTTGTAGGCCCTCTGTACATTTCAGAATGTGTCCTGTACAGTGGTGTAGCCGAGCCATTGACTCACACGGTGAAAGCCCCAGGACCTTCTGATTAGCATGGATGATGACATCATCAGTAACCTCAGACTCCCCTGGTTTCACTGCAACCCTAGTAACCAGAGAAGAAAACTGATCCACCCATCTACCGTGTCTTGTGCTGAGCTACATCCCTGTTGTAATCCAATGTATTTAGGGAGTGAATTGGTCTTGAGTGGGCAATAGAAACTGTTCCTGGTGGAGATATAAACTGAAATGGGGAATAGCCACCTGCATTTCTGGACGCTCCTTAGTAGGGTTGTCAGGTATCCCTTATTATAAGAGATGCCCCTTATTTGAGGGTTAGAAAGTTTATCTCTTATAAGGCTGGCAGGTGCCTCTTATTATAAAGAATGTCTCCTGTTCAGGGTTGGAAAGCTTTTCTTTTTTTATAGACTGGGTGAGATGTCCAATATATATATTCTTGTATTTTGGGGCCCTTCATAAAAACAGAAATATGTGCATCATGCAATTTATAAATGAGGACAATATGTTACTTTTACAAAGAAATACATGGCTAAGTTAACTGAAACCAATGCTTTCATTTGGTATTTAGGTAGAACACAAATTAGTTAATAACTGCTTCCTGGTTGTCACCCCTGCATATAATGAATTCTGACTCACTGTCTCTTATTGCTGTTTTGAAATCTAGCAGCACTACTCCTTGGAAGATGTTGTCATGATAAGGGCCTCCATTTCATAATTTACCACTGCCCTACTGGTCTTGTATAAGCAGCAAAATGTAGCAGAAGGAGTGATTCATAGCGATTCTGGTTCAAACCTTTGGTGGGAGACAATCAGTGCTTTAGATGGACAGCTCCTAGTCCTATTATGTAGTTAAAAGGCTCTGTGCAGCTATTTCATCTTTCTATCCTTACCCGACTTTTTTTCTAAAAAGATAATCAGCTAGACACCACTGCCCCTTAAAATTCTGTAGACGGGGCAATCATACAGTTCATCTGGAAGCACCCAGCAAATTAGAAGTTTTATGTGCCTCAACCACTACTGATTGTTTGAGAGGCCTCCAACATTTTTCAAAGGCAGCTGTAAAAACACAGATACAGTCCAGCAGTCTGACATATTTTAGTGGATTTTGTATTCAAAGCCATTGAAGGAGCAAACATGAGAAGGTAACTGTTGGGTAAAGTGTCTATAAGATAAGACACTTAGGCTGAGTCTCCCTTATCCAGAATTCTGAAATCCGAAATATTCCAAAATTGTCCCTGTGGGTGGCAGAAATAGTGATACCATTGCTTTCTGATGTTTCAGTGTACACAAACGTTATTTCATACACAAAATTATTAAAAATATGGGCCATAAAATTACCTTCAGGCTATGTGTATATGGTGTATGTGAAACATAAATGAATTTCATGTGTAGATTTGGCTCCCATCTCTAAGATATCTCACTATGTATATGCAAGTATTCCAAAATCCCAAATATTCCAAAATATCTCTTGCTTTGAGCATCTCGGATAAGGGAGATTCAACCTGTATTCACCTATATGAAGTGAATGACTGAGGTAGAAGTAATAATTACTGTAGCAGTTTTAAAAATAATTAAAATGAAATACAGTAGGTTGAAAAGTCTCATGCCAGGGTTATACGAACTGTAATTATCAGCTCATCATAGTGTTCGTCTCATCCATGAAAAACACAAAACCTGCAAACGGAATTATTTTTTCCTCATTTTGTTGTGCTACAGCCTGCTGGAGTCTGTCTATGCTCAGGAGTCCAGCCAGCAATCAGGTTAGCAGAGTAGCGAAAGCTTGGTCCAGATGCTTCGAGCATGTTCAATTTTCAATAAGTAGATGGACACATTTAGTGTCTAAAAACTAACAGTCTTTATTGTTTACATTCTAAGCTACAAACAAAATCATTGCTTACAGTTAGCAATCAGTCAAAGAAGTAAGTTGAAGAAGTGAAGTGGGCTGCCTTGCACCATGACTTATATAGGGTTTCCTAGCTGTTCTAGCAAGTTCTAGCAACTCCCCTTCATTCAGTTGGTGACTGGTGACATCATCTGACATCATCCCTAGCATGTTATCTCCCTTCTCTGAGTCATACTAAAATAAGTGGGCAGAAAAAGTCAGCTGTTTACTGCGTAGCAGTTTAACCTTCAGCTTTGTCCTCTACAGATAAATGGAATATATAGTATCTCTTTATAACATAAATTTCCAAGGGCTACACATTCAGAACCCTAACACCCCTCTAAATTTATGCATAAAGAGATGTATTTTACACATCTGCTATGACACTCAACTTGTTTCAAAGGTATTGATGCTTGATTGGACCTAAAGCTTTTGTGAATAGGTCAGCAATGTTCTCTTCAGATGGGCATATATCAGAGTGATTAGCCCAGCTTGAACAGCTTCTCTTACATTCTGGTACCTTACAACAATATTTCGTCCGGGATTTTATTCCATCAGCAATAGCCATTTGGATGCATGCTTCTGAGTCATCCAAAATTTTCACAGGCTCTTGTATTGGAATACCTAAATCATTGAACACCTGATTAATCCAAGTCAGTTCTGAAATCAGATTAGATAAGGCGCTGAATTCGGCTTCTGTGGAACTTAGTGCAATGGTGGATTATTTTTTGGTCTTCCAATATATGGGGGTTCCTGCATAAGTGATTACCATTCCCAACACTGATTTTCTGTCAGAACTTTCTTGAGCAAAATCATTATCGCAATAGCAAACAAGTTCATGGCATCCGTGTGAAATTATGAGCACACCATCCTTCATGGTGCCTTTTAAATATCTCAGAACATGTTTCAACCCTTGCCAGTCATTTTGAGATGGCTTGTTTACCTTTCTGGATAACATATTGATTGCATGTTCAATATTAAGACACGTCCAATTAGCAATATACAGTAAACTTCCAATTACAGAATGGAACAATTCAGGATATTCAAACATTCCATCATCAGTTACATTGACAAAATCAGCAATCATTGGTGTTTTTGCACTTGTTCATATTACAGTCTAACAACAATTTCTCAATCTTTTGGGTCTGCATCATTTGAAACCTCCAGTCTCAAGTCTTTGATAATTCACCCCTAGATATTGTTGTATGTCACCAAGATCTTTGATTTGGAATTTTGAACCCAACTCCTGTTTAAATTTATCCACCTGTATCTCAGTTTTTGTGACTAAACATAAGTCATCTACTAAAGTTATCAGGATTTCATAACTTTGGTTTGTTCCTCTAGTATACAAACATGGATCAGCAACACTGTTTTCAAAACCAATACTTTTCAGCATTTCTTTTAAACATAGGTACCAGCAGTGACCACTTTGTTTTAACCCATAGAGATCCTTGTGTAATTTATACACATAATTAGGAGCACCACTATGAAAACCTGTGCTTGTTCCATATAAATTGTCTCTGAAAATGGTGCATTAAGGTAGGCTGTACCAATGTCAAAATGATTCACTTTAAAATGGTGTAAACTGGCAACAGACAGAGAAATTTTAACACTTTGTACTTTTGCTGTTGGTGCAAAAACTTCATCGTCTGAGTGGTGTTGGATGAAACTGATTATCTAGACCCATTTCAAACTGGCTTTAGGACAGGATTTGGAGCTGAGACCGCCATGGTTGCCTTGTCCGACGACCTGTGTCTAAGGATCGACAGGGTAGTGGGGCCCTGTTGGTGCTTCTAGACCTCTCAGCGGCTTTCGATATGATAGATCTTGGATCGCCTGAGTGGGCTAGGAATCAGAGGCACTGTGCTCCAGTGGTCCTGGTCCTTCCTCTTGGGCAGGTCCCAGAGGGTGCTGCTCAGGGACAGCTGCTCCAGTAAAATAGAGCTTACTTGTGACATTCCACAAGGTGCCATCCTGTCCCTGATGCTGTTTAACATCTATATGAAGCCACTGGGTGAGATTATTCGGAGTTATGGGGTTGGGTGTTATCAGTATGCTGATGACACCCAGATCTATTTCGCCTTGTCTTGATCCTCGGCCTCGAATTCCGATGGCGAATCTCCTCTTAATGATTGTTTTAAAGCAGTAATGGGCTGGATGAGGAAAAACAGATTGAGATTAAATCTGGACAAAATGGAGGTGCTCACGGTCGCAGCCCTGAAACCAGGAGTTGGGTTACAACTTCCAGTCTTGGACGGGGTCACGCTCTCCTTTAAGGACTGTGTTCACAGTCTGGGGTGCTCCTTGATTCATCGCTTCAGATGACTAGTCAGGTGAATGTGACAGTCAGGAGCATCTGTTATCAGCTTCGGCTGATACGCCAGCTGCACCCTTTCCTGAAAGTAAGGGACCTCGAGACTGTGGTGCATGTGCTGGTAACCTCTCGTCTAGATTTCTGCAATGCGCTCTACATGGGGCTACCCTTGTGCTTGGTCTGGAAACTTCAGTTGGTACAAAATATGGCAGCCAGAGTGGTCTCGGGAACATCTCGGAGAGATCATATAACTCCAGTATTAAAATCTCTCCACTGGCTGCCTATCAGTTTCCGGGCCCAGTATAAGGTGTTGGTTATTACCTTTAAAGCCCTAAATGGCTTGGGTCCAACTTATCTCCGGAACCACCTCCTCCCATACAATCCTCCCCGCACACTCGGTCCTCTGGGAGGAATTTGCTTCAGCCACAAAAATCTAGTCTGTCTGCAATCTCTCAGAGGGCCTTTTTGGTAATCACCGCCAAATTATGGAATGGCCTGTCGAACGAGATCCGTCAGATGATGAGCTTAAGTAGCTTTTAAAAAGCACTAAATATGGATCTCTTTCGGCAGGCCTTTCCTGTTTAGATCCCGGCCTCAGAAGCTGTGTCTCCTGGCATCTTTTAGTCTTTTACCCTGACTCACTGGCTGTTGATTTTTGTATTTGTTTATTTATGTGATTTTAAGTTTAGGTGGATTTTAATTTGATACTAGTTTAATATCTTTTTATGGGGGAGGGTGAGGTGGGTGGGGCTTGGGGATTTTAGTCTGTATTGTTGTATTTTAACTGTTGTAAGCTGCCCCGATTGTTTTTAACAGAGGGGTCAGGTAAAAATAATAATAATCATTATTATTATCATCGTAGTTCTGGTATTTGATCTGTGAGAAACCTTGTGCCACAAGTCTTGCTTTATATTTCATTTTTACCACCGCACATTTGTTTCTTTTTAAATACCCACCTACAACCAACAGCCTTATGTTGTTCTGGAAGTTTTACCACCTCAAAAAGTCCATGTTCACAAATTGCCTGCATTTCCTGTTCCATTGTAGATCTCCACTTTTGTTGCTAGTTGGCAACTTTAACATTTCATCAAAACTTTCAGGCTCAAAAAACACTTGACAGACCTTTATGTTTTGAAATGAAAACCTCTGTGGTGGAATTCCTTTTGTCTCTCTACTTGAGCATCTGGGTGTAAAAAACTGCACCTCAGATTCACTCTCAGAGTCACTGTTTTCAACCTTTGGAGATCTCCACTGCTGTCACTCTGGTCTCTGTGGCACAGCAGCAGATTTTGGGCTTTTTGGTCCCTGAGAGGTGGATGGCCTCCGAGAGCTCTGAGCAGCTGGAGCAGCACCAGGGACAGCGCTAAGCTGACTCTGCCCAGACAATTGCTGCTCCTGTTCCTGTGCTTTATCAACCAAGGGCAGAAGCACTTCAGGATTGGAATGAACTTGGTGCCAATTTGCATGTTCCTCAAAATCAGCATTCCTAGAGATTAAAACTGTCATTTGGCAAAGCAAATCTATAAGCTTTACTGCCAATTTCATATCCAAGAAACCTTAGCTATCATGCCTTTGGATCACCCTAAAATATGGGGTATTTAACACAACAGTATTCCGAATTCTGTTATGCAAATAATTCCCTGTCAACATAGCTTTGCCCCAATACCTTTGATCAATGGCAGCATCAATCATCAGACTATCTTTCATAGTCTGCAATACTCCAAAATGATGTTCTGCAATGCCATTGTGAGTGGGGGTAGAAGGAGCATTACGTCTGTGAAAAATGCCCCTGTTTTAACCACCTTTGAAAATTCTCAGCCATTAATTCTCCTCCGCGATCACTCTGCAGAGAAGAAACCTGAACTTAATGCACACCATTATCTGAAAGTTTAAAAAGCCTCATTTTTGTTTTTAAGCAAAAACAGATAGGAATATCTTGAGAAATCACCTACGATTACCATGGCAAACCTTGCTCCTCCAAAAGACGGCTGGAATGGTCCTGCCAGGTCAAGATGGACTAGATCAAAAATGTGTTGTGATTTACGATCACTAACCTTTGGGATTGGCTTAACAGAACTTTTGCTCTGTTTACAAACTTTGCAATCCAGAAACACATTGCATTCCTTAACTGTTAGATAATGACATGTCTGTGGCATTTGCCGTAACACTTCATAGCTGGGGTGCCCCATCCTCCTATGGATCAAATGAGTGCAATTATCATGTGATGGGGAATTTGCCATCACCGCATCAGCATGTGTTATCTCAGTTTTATACAATACAGCTGATCCTTTAAAACACCCTCAGCTATAATTTTCCCAGATTTCATGACACAACATTTTTGCCCAGTGAAATTGATCTCATGTCCCTCTTGTGCAAGAATGGTACCAGAGAGGAGGCAGAGATTTATTTTTGGGACATATTGTACATTTTTTACATTTTTCCCAAGACATAAAACAAAACAGGTTCCCACCCCCAGACAATTATATTTTGACCTATCAGCCAAACTAACTGTACATGGTTCATCTTTATTGACAGAAACAAAATGTTCATTGCAATTTGAGTTATGATTACTGGACCCTGAATCCAGAATCCAGTTGGTTAATTCACAGTCCTCATCTGGTTTTCGTCTGCTCACAGTCACTGTCATCACCTCATTAGCACGGCTCAGCTTTTTAGTCTTTTTCTTTCATGATTTATTATCACAGTTTCTGGCAATGTGCTTTTTGGAGCCACATAGCCAGCAAGATCTAATGACGTAAGCAGTCTTAATTTCTACACTTTGAGCCTTGGCACCTTTAAAATTATGGGCGGAAGAGTTTCCTCTGACCTTTGGCTTTACATCTGCATCATGCTGGCGACGTTTTTCTTCTTCCTCAAGGAGACACCCAGCAATGAAACTGAAACTTAAATCAACTTCTGGGATCACCTCAACAGAATTAATCAGAGAACCAAAACTTGGATCAAGGGTTGACAGAACCAGATAGACCTTATCAGGTTTAGAATAATGAGTGCCAACCTCAAACAGTCTTGCAAACAAATCACGAAGATTAGCCAGGTGGGTATTCATACCCTCACCAGGCTGCAGCATCACTTTATACAGCCTTCTGGTTAGCAGGATTTTAGAGCCAGCTGTTCAATTTTACTAAAAAATTCAAATTGATACGTTGATTGACTTTTAAACTTAGCATTTTTCCGGTACACAACAGACAACACAGCTGCTTTAAATGACAACTGCCAATTAGCTGAATAGCCAAGAGTGTTGGTGTTTGTCATGCAGGTTCAGACATGTTCAAGGTCACCACTCAAGTATTCACAGTTTTCCTGATTTGTCTGAAAGGTAGAAAAACAGACTCAGTATTTAATAGACAGACCCATAATAGCAAAACCTAATGGCATTACTTGTATACACTGCAGATTTTTTTTTGTAGTAGAAGACAAGAATAATGAAAGAACAGGGCTTTTTACATTGTTGTTGCAAAGTAGGACAGAAAATACCATGTAGAGCAATCCTAAGTGGGGCAGGATGACTATGAAGTAGCAGAATGTCTATAACTTCTCAAACTCTGCCAATTTATACTTGCCAGAGTCAGCATCATTTTCTTACCTTTTTTTGTCACCAATAATTCTGCTTTTTAAATATATTTCTAGTACCATGAAAACAGGGAAAAACAGCTGCTAATTTTAATTAAGATTTCTATGACTATCTATGCCTAGATTATCTATTTATTCAAAGAGAATCATATTTAAGTTGTTGGACTTTCTCTGAAAGTGTGTTCTGTAACTGCTGTATGAGTCTTGGTTGTCTAAATGGTGAAAATATTCCTCACAGAATGCGAGGAGACCTGTCTTAATAGTGTCCCGCATCACATCACTGTATTCAGAAGAAGGGGGCTAAATATGCCATATACACTGCAGGAAAAGCCTTTGTGGCTTTCTCTGTAGTTTTAAAAAAACAGCAGGGGGAATGTGCATTCCTACTCATTGGGACAAGTGACCAAATTGATTTGCTTTCTCAAAGGAGCAGGAGCAAAAAGCTGATTGGCTGGACAAGTGTGGGGGGGGCAAGACTTGCTAACAAGTTAAGCACCCGGAACTGCCATGTTTTTATTTCACCTTAGCAAGTGAGCACTAATGTGATAAAATGGGTGGTTGGTGGGTTTTTTGCTTTTCTGTTAAGGCAAAATATTGCAATTTTGCACCTTTGATATGCTTTTTAAAAAAGAAACCTGTTCGGCAGCAGCAACTGGTGAGAATAAAAACACGAGTAATTTACTTGTAGCTGCCACCTTGATCCCCAGGCATGTCTGTTTGCATAGCAAACACAGATAGCTTTGCATGCCCTGTGATCTACCTAACCCCCTCCCCAAAAAAACCCTATTAAGACAAATCGTAGCTGCTGCATGTTGCCTTTACTGCAAAGCAATCTATTTCTTTTTGCCTCATATAGACAACCCCGGTGGTCCTCCCAGTCATTAGTGAGGCTGTAGGATTGAACTCACAGCCTCCCTAATGACTGGGAGGACCACCTGGCTGTCAAGGTGAGATCTCAGAGGGCTCCTGGGAACTGTAGTCCAACAACATCTGGGGACCCACAGGTTGAGAATCACTGTACTAGTAGATCTCCAGGTGATTTGCAGTACATTAGCAAGGGTTTCCAATTCCTTAAAAAAGCATGACAAGAAAAGCCTTTCCTCCCTCTCATAAATTACAATGATGAAATTAAGAAAGTTTTGAGGAAATAGGAATAGATTTATGTTTGAAAGTGCAAGTGCCAGTTCTACTCCTGAGAATAAATTCCTGTATTGAGAATGCACACAAAGCCAATTTGTTCTGCAGTTTCTGCATTCAATTTGTTAAGTCACAACTTTGTACCTGGATGTACTTGTTGGACCTTGGTATGCCTGGTGGGGTTTTTTTAAGTCCTCCAAATCTGCTCATCTCTGATTTGCTTAATATTAACACTACATGGTAAATAATAACAGCATTAGTAAAAGACTCTGATAATTTTATTTCATGAAATAATATAATACATTAATCATAATGGTTAAAGGGAGCGAAGTCAGTAACAGGCTTACTGCACTCCAAAATAAAACGGCAATGCAGCAGGAAGGTTCTGTCTTCCATGCTGCCTTACTGCAAGACCTTGTCATTCTTCCAGTGTTCTGCTGTTTCAGTCCTATGGAAGACCAAGGTAAAATGGCATCTTTTCGCTAACAGGTTTTCCTGGTTGTTTAGGGGTTGTTTTTGATATTGTCATTTTTTTTCTTCAGAAGCACAAAGCAATTAGAAAAGGGTGGTGTGTTTGACATAATGCTCTGTTATCCTCTCAAGTCTTTATAAATAAAGTGTTGTATCAACATACATCTGTTTATCAACTGAGAACAGTGTGAAGTGAAGACATATGATCTAATCTACCCACGTAAAACAAATATCCATGTGTTAAGTGGACTGTGGAAACCAGTCAGCATGGTAGCTGCTATGTGGTCAGAGTGATGCCTTATTAAATGATGATGAAGAACTCTATCTCTTGCTGTAGTTCTGGCTAGAAACAGAAAGCATATTCATAAATATTAATAAAAATGGCCAGAAAATGAGTTCTTGAGTGTCAGGAAACCCTGAAAAGGTGGATCCTAGACTAATGAAATCTTCATACTTCAGGACTTCTTTTGCAAAGAAATTGTATTGAGCTTTTTTGCACATAAAACAGCATGTTCTGCTCTGAAAATCTTTCTGCCACTTAAAGGAAATGAAGTTTTGGAGAAATAGGCTCTTGGATCCTTCAGTCTTTGGCTGGCATCCTGTTGGTTAGCCCCAACTAGAATAGACCTAATCAATCAAGTGTTCAGTGGTATGTGAACACAGGTACAGTAAATACCACTCAAGATTAACATGGCTATGTCTTAGAATTCTACCCCCCCCCCAATAATTTATTGAGTCTACTCTAGTTTGTTGGAAGTGACATGAGGACACTCAGCAAACAAAGAACACTCTAGTTAGAACTAACAACAGGATTTAGACTTTTGCCTGTCCTCACTCACCATCACTGTACACCTTTGGGAACAGTGCAGCTGCTAGAGTAGTGCACCCACAGATTTTTGGCCATTGTTATCCTTTGCATACTAATGTTTCAGGAACAGTATGAAAGTAACTCTTCTAAAGCTGTCAGTAAGGGCATGCCAGATATCCCAGTACCAAAATTTTCATTTTACTGTCTTCATCTTCTGCCACAAATCCTTTTTTCAAGAGCTGAAAAATTAGTTTGGCAGTTGACTCTTAGTACTTCAATCCATGCTCTTATTAAGGATTATCTAGTGAGAATTTTAAATAACCTAGGCTGGTACTTATGTTGGCCAAGTTGTAAAGACTAATAATAAAGCCAAATAGGCTGCATAGTTCTGGAATACCATTGTCATATATAAAACTGATGTTGACTCTTCAGCTATAGGCCCAGGCTCAGTAAGAATTACAACTCAACCTTATGAAACTGTTGTTCAAGCCAAAGGGGGGAGAGGAATCTGTAAAATGATGTATATGCAAAATAACAGCAGATTTCCAGACAGTTTGTTCCACTTTTGATTTCTTCTGTATCCTCATCCATTTAATATTTAATATAGAAATATATGCATGCCAGTAAGTCTACATTGTATGCAGCATTTGTTGACTTTAGATTTTTGATGCCATTGACAAAGATGCTTCTACAGATATAGGGTCAAATACAGCTAGAGTAAGCCCACTGAATCAACAGGACTCGTGAGGTTAACACTTGTGTAAATTCTATTGATGTAATAGATCTACTGTTGTTGGGAATAACAATTAATTAAGCCACTAGGTTGCACACTGCTAATAACAACCAAAAGCTTGTATGGGAATACAAAAATTCTACTGACCTTTTAGCATGTACAATCCTTATTACTTATTGGGTTCAGTATGCTTGTACCTTTTCTCTCTTAAATGTGTGTATTTTCTCTCTTTCTCTTCTTATAGAGGGCAAGGGATTATGATTTTTTAAATATCAAGCAGCATTTTAGACAAGTTAGCTTTGGTTCCCAGAAGGGTGCATTCATTTGTTGTTGTATGCCTTCAAGTCGGTTCTGTTGTATGACAACCCTAAGGCAACCCTATCATGGGGTTTTCTTGGCAAGATTTGTTGGGAATTTTTAAGGGGTTAGGAATTTTTTATTGGAATAAGACCATTCTACTGAAAAATACACCCAACCGCAAAAGGCCATAACAATAACACAAAAATAATATTGTTTTCCTCTTTTCTTACTAATACTTCCTCTGATAATAATTCCTCTGATAATAATTCCTCTGAGGGTGAGAAAATGTCACCCAGTAAATCCGTATATTTTTTAAAGTGACTTTCTCAACAGAAATATTAATGTGTTTAAGCAAAACAGTTTGGTTTCCACCTTCTTTGGCCTCTCTGATACTAGTGAAAGGTTATTATAGCCAATATGATATAGAAGATATTGCAAAGTATATTCTAAAGTGTGCCATTTGCTGTGTGTAAGTGATGCCAGGTGTTGTCTTCCAGGTTGAGTTCATGTGTTCTCAATGTACTGAGTTTAAATCTCTACATGTTTTCTCTTGATTTTAATTTTCTTGGAAAAATGGGCACTTCTGTTGCAGCAACTGACAGATCTGGTTTTTGCAGCCAATCTGTCCCCACCCTCATTAAAATGGCTTGTTTACTCTTTTTAAAATATGTGCAAATGTGTTTTTGTTTTACCTATATACTAGGTGATTTCCCTACCCCACCCTATATATTTAGTCCTCCCAATCATGATATTCCCTGAAATAATCTTAGGGGATACAGAACTGGGACTGCATGGGATGTGATCCAGGATTGATGGCTGGTTATTTATGAACAGGTCTTACTAGTAATCTGTGAGGATTTGGAGGCTGGTGTAAAGCTCTATCAGGAGGCTTGCTGATTGCTTTATCAAGACATTGAGAGCTAAGAAAAAAATTGGTACTTTCCCTGATTGCATGTGGTAGTGAAGAGCTGTAGGATTCTATGAAGAATGTTTGTCAGATTTTTCCAGTTAGCAAATTGTAACTTCAGTTGTTTTTCATAATGCAGGGACCCAGATTAGTGATGTATATTTTTGGTTATCTAGTTATGAAAATCTCAAGAAATGGGCAACAGACTTGAAAAACAAGCAACAAAAAAACAATGAGAATTTTTCTGATTGTATGCCTTTAACTAGTGTGTGTATATGCGTTTGGGGCAATACACTAGAGCAACAAATTAGTAGATCCAGAGGTGGCTGACCTCTTGCAACACCGACACATCTTTTCAAGAGCAAAATAATGGCTTCATAGTGGCAGATGCCTAATGAAGGCAGATGATCTTCATCATGGTATACACAGCCTATTTGCTTCTAAGGAGGTAAAACAGCAACCACAGGGGGAAACTTTAATGTTGGGATTGTAGTTTGTCCAAACAAAGCAGCTTACATCAGGGTTTGTTGTTGCTCATGATCCTGGCTTGTTTGGTCACACTTGATATAATCTTGGGTTTGAATGACACACAAAGCTATTCCTTCCTGGTTTGTTTACCTCCTCTCATTAAAGGAAGAGTAACTGTGCTGCATGTGCCAGCATGCTAAATATTACATTGTGGTTTATTAAATCAGGCATGATGTAGTGGTTTGGGCATTGAACTAGGACTCTGGAGAACAGAGTCTGAATTTCTGCTCAGCCATGAAAACCCACTAGGGGACCTTAGACATGTCACACTGTCGCAGCCTCAGAGGAAGGCAAAGACAAACCCCATCTGAATAGATCTTGCCAAGAATACCCTTAGGGTCACCATAAGTTGGAAACAACTTGAAGGCATACCACAACATCATTTCTGGCTTAAATTGCTGCATGAATATGACCAATAATTTTACCATCCACAGTTAAAAAAATAGTTTGACTCCTCCCTAGACAATATGTCTTTGTACATTTGTCTGCTGCTAATTGTCTTTCAGTCCATATCCTAAAAATAAGAACATCTACTCAAACATCTTTAAAATTTTGACCCAGATTACTGGTTTGTTTTTGTATTGTTAAATTGTTACAAGGAAGCAAGACTAATGTCTGTCAAGGCCAAAGAAAGTGTTGACATAATGGGGAAAAGGCAAGATCCCAGATCTTAGTGACATACTAGATTTTAGGGTTGCTTTTAAGGAGAGCTTGTAATTCAAACAAGATTAAATAACAGAACCTGTAGCATCACTAAGGCTGGTGTCACCTCTCCCCCTCTGATGGGGGTCACCTGATGCACTTTGGCCACTGAACAGCACAGATGTAGAAGTCAGGAGGAATGGTGTTAGAGATGCTTTTTATGGTTCATGAAGGAACACTGTTATTGTTAGACTGTAGGAGGAGAGTGTAACAATTACTGCGTATACTCCTATATAAGTCAAAGGCATGTTTTGGGGGCAACATTATGGATTTTGATATGACCCATGGATACGTCAATGGTCATTTTATGGAGAGGGGAGGGAAAGTGCCAGTGCTGTCTCAGGCCACTGTCTGAGACTAATGCCATTTCCCCACCCACATATTGAAAAAAAATCTTTCACCACTCCACTCAGAGAAGGGGATGTTTCCTGTTTTGATACATTATTCATTCATTGAGGGGGAAGTTCTAAAGAGCCACCAGCACCACCATTTTCCTACCCAGGCAATAAAGGGCCAAAAGCAGGGCTACAGCAGACAGAATAGAGGGTGGTGGTGCTTCTTTTAGGTTCTCCCGGCACAGACTAAGCTCTCACCTTTTGCTATTCTACTCAGAGAACAGGATGGTTCCTTTTTAGATAAGCATTAAGGTACAGTACTTGCATTGATCCTTGGCTAAGTTGACACAGGTTTTGTGGGTTGATTTTTGACTAAAATTTCTAGACTTATACATGAGTATAAATAGTAGGTTTGCTTGGACCAAAGGTGGAACTATACATTCCAAGATACATAGATACTCGTGAGAGCAGTGAACCAGTGGCTCTTCTCCTGGCTTCCTTTCAGAGCCTAGAAATTTTTTTAACATGCATGATGTCTCATCACCCTCCTTTAGGCTTTTCTGAGCCATGAACCAGTAACCAATAATGTACAACAGGAAAGGGGAATTCAAAAGACAGTCATCACACAGCATGCACTCTTACCTACTAGACCAGTGGTGGTTGTGGTGGAGAAATTTTAGCTGCTAGTGGCATTATCTTTGAGGAGATTCAAGGGATGAACCCAGTAGAGGGCAAAGCCATACCCCTTTTCCTCCGACCATTTCTTTTTCTTTTCTTTTCTTTTCTTTTCTTTTCTTTTCTTTCCTTTCCTTTTCTTTCTTTCTTTCTTTCTTTCTTTCTTTCTTTCTTTCTTTCTTTCTTTTTTGGCCTGATAGGGCAGGGACATAGTTCTTGCCAGAGATCTGAATGGAATGCTTGTAAGAGGGTCTTTGAATTTAGGCCAATGGCTGCATGTAGCTTGCCAGTATATGAGACATATAGCTTAGAAAATGTTATGGGGGTTGTGGTCAAAAACTAACTTTTCCGAGTTCCAAAATAGTAGAGGGAGCTGCTCTTTTCAACAGGAGCTGCCCATCTCTTGTCTGGTTTCATCTTCCTGAAAGCTAACCATCTATAGTATAATATTAGAAATAAGGAGTGTAGAACAGAATGACATTGACATTTAGCTCTTTAAATCAACCAGCTGTTCATCAGTGATTATTGTACCTGGGGTGTTTTTTTGAAGCTCCTCTGCAAACATACTCTGCATGATCAAAAGCCCAGCATCTCTGCCAGTGCATGAAATGGCCACCAGTTGGGGTCTCCCGTAGGTGGCAGTGGGTGATTTGGATGGATCTGTGGCTTCAAGAAGTTTCTGACTTATGGCAACCCTAAGTGTGTATTCCTGCATGGCAAGGGGTTGGACTGGATGGCCCTTGTGGTCTCTTCCAACATTATGATTCTATGATTCTATGATACTCCTGATAAAATATAAGGAATAACAATTAATTATAGATGAACAATAATATCAAGTTTTAAGTTGCAGCCATATGTATAGCTCATTTAGGTGCTAAAGTCACTGTGGGACTAATTAGGTACCAGACAATTGCCAGATTTTAGATGATCGTTGCAACTTTGCTCTTTCTGTGAGAGACAATTTTATATTAAAACCTACAGCTGTAATAAAAATCAGATTGGGAACAAAGCTTTCATATGGCTTCTTTCCAAATGAAACATTCCAATATTGCTGGTAATTAAAAATACAGTTTTCAAATATACTGCAGTTCAGTATATAAACAGATGCAAACTCTTGTGCAGTGTATGTGTGTGTGTGTGGGGAGGGCCTCTTTTTATAGTAATGGCATGAATCCCCCCTCCCTCATTCAGGCATTCAAAGGCCACCAATGGAAGTAAAGCAATTGATCCCCAAAAGCTGACAAGCAAATGACCACATCATGTTTACACTTGGAATTTGCGAATTACTTCCTGTTTTACATCCTTTCAGTCTGGCTTTTACCAACAAATTGAACTGAATTGCAAGCTGTAATTCATATTTCTCCTCAACTGTGTATGAGCATAGTTGCTTGATTTACAACACCATTTTGACTTGAGAGAATGACTCTGCGTTCTTTGAAGATGTGGAGTATGTGCCTGAGAATCCCAGAGGTGGAAATCATGTGGCCCTCTAGACCAGTGTTTCTCAACCAGGGTTCCCCAGAATCCTAGGGTTCCCCAAGAGGTTGCTAGGGGTTCAAGAGATTGTGATTTTGCGGGGAAAGCAATAGCAGTATATAGAATAATGTTTATGCAGGGGTTCCCTGAGACCAGGAAATTATTTCAAGGGTTTCTCCAAGATAAGAAGGTTGAGAAAGGTTGCTCTAGATGTTGTTGGACAATAGTCCCAGTGATCTTCACTGTTAGCTGTGCTGACTAGGGCTGCTGGGATGTGTAACCTAACATTATCCGAATCTTGTTTTAATAGCATTGTCTACCAGCTTCAGAAGTGTACTTCTGTCTTTCAGTCTTTTAGCTGCAGGGCAACTTTTTGAAAGTAAAAATTAGAAATAAAAACTTCACAATAAATAAATAACATACAGTGACACATATTCACCCATGCTCATGCTGCTGCATTTCATGTTTTTATGTAGAAACTCCCAATCAGTCTTGGCTAATTAATTAGGTGAGGGTGCAGTGGCCTGCAGCAGGATATAAAAGCATGACCACAACCACAGACATTAGGGTCTAAGTCATTATGTTTATGTTTTAGACATAGTCCCATGTTAGATTATTTACCTAATTAGGTTCTAAATAATGTGCTCTCATTCCCTCTTCCTCTCATGTGTGTGCGCACACGCGCACACACACACACAGCATGCACACACAGAGCTTATGTCTCAATATGTTGCCAATAATTTCGTAGCTCCTCATTTATCTTCTGTTATGTCTGTGCCAGTAGCTTTCACCATGGTGTTTTGTATTTGTCATGCTCTGTGGAAGCAGCATTCTTTGGAGAGAGCAGTGGCCTTCCTTTTGTTTTTTGAGTCAGTCAGTCAGCATGTCCTGTAACTTGTTGGAGAGGTCATTTAGACTATTCAGCACTTTCAAACAATCAACTCTAGCCTGGGTATTACATTCCAGGATAGCAGTGAATGCAAACTTGCATAGACAGCAACAGAACGCAAAGCTATAAACCTTAATCACATTTTACTTGAGTTTTTTTAGTCACTAAATCCAATCTGTTTCTAGAGTACCTTAAAATAAATTGGTACACAAATGAGCCAGAGAATTAAAACTGCTATTACATTCATAAGCACAAACATGATTTACATTTAAATTCCATTGGGTCAGTTGAACTTACTTCCAGAAAATGTTGTAGGAATAAATGGAAAATAAGTTGGTATTTGATAACAGTTTTCATATTCATTTGATAAGGTCCTTGCCTGCACAAGATAACCAGATCTCTTAAAGTAAAACACATAAAAAAAGAATGGAGATAACCTGTATCTACTACCAAGCAGACATAATAAGGAAGGCTATTGGGAGAGAGCAGCTGATTATGTATGTTATCTTCAGTGCTGTTTGGTACAACAAAGGCCTTGAAATAAATCTAGAATAAGAATGACATTTAAACTTAAAATCACAATTTTTCTGTGCTGACTACATCACATTTACATCCAATTGCTATTTTATGGATTGAGCTGTACATCTAATCACCCAGATTCATAGATATTCCCCTTTACAGTATTTTTTCACACATCAAAGTTGATCTGAATTTAGGAATCGGTTTTTTTGTCTTAAAATATTTTTTAGAGTTCTTCATGTTCCTGAGTCAATGAATATTTGTTCCTGAGTATTTGCTAAAAGTGTGCAACAATTTCTTCTTAAACCAGTCGCTTTGCTATTCAGTAATACTTTTAACCTTTAGTACAAAAGCTGAATGATAGATTTCTCTGGAGGAATGCATTACTTAGCTTCTGAATGTAAGGTGTTAGCTTTGTGGGAGGGGGGTTTCCTGTGTCCTGCAGGGGGCTAGTGCAATCCCTGGCCATTGCCAGCTTCTGCTAAATTCACTATTTGGTAAAATGGTGCTGAATTTACCTTTAATAGATCTGTTGTTGTTGTTGTGTGCCTTCAAGTCATTTTGGAATTATGGCAGGAGGTTTGCCTTTGCTTCCTTCAGAGGAAGGTTTGCCTTTGCTTCCTTCTGAGGCTAAGAGAGTGTGACTTGCCTAAGTTCCTCCAGTAGGTTTCCATGGTCAAACAGGGATTAAAACTGTGATCTCCAGAGTTGTAGTCCAGTGCTCAAACCACTACACCATGCTAGCTCCAGGTAAAGAATTAATCAAGTAAGCATTATAATTGTCCAGCCGAAAGCAGAAACATTAAGATCTTAATAAATGACAATAACACATTTGTCTGAAATGCATTGCTATGAAGATAATGGGATAAAACTGTAAACCAGATGATCTGGGCCTCTAAAATAAAAATGTAATGTGTACAACTAACCACCACCTATTATTTTTAGCTATTTTTTTTTCTTTTCCTATCATCAGTGAAACCTATGGAATGTGATATCACTGTTTGAGACTGAAACTTCATCTAAGAGTCTCCATCATACACAATGGAACTAAGTAGGGACAGGAAGCCCTATAATTTGTAGCAAAGTGTTGATAAATCTTGTCACATTGTAAATACAATGTAGTTTTCACAAACAGTTAACACAGATTTGATATTTAGTAATCACAAAAGAGGAAGGTGGGTGTAAAAACTAGGGTGGTACAACCAATTCAGCTAGATCCCAAATAACAAAGTGAATTGGGCTGATTTGGTTTGATTTGTACTAACTCTAGGTCAGATCAGATTGGGCCAATTTGGTTCTGGAGCTGAATGGCACAATCCCATGATTTGGACTGATCCAATGACCCAGATATTAAAAATAAGCAGGAAAAGGCTAGACTGTGTCTTCAGCGTGTCCATATAAGGAAGACACCGAGTTGGTTTGGAGATGAAAGAGAGTAGCTGGACTGTGTTCACTGAGAGGACTAATGGGCAATGTTGTTGTGTGCCTTCACATCATTTCTGACCTATGGAAACCTTAAAGTGACCCTATCACAGGGTTTTCTGAGGGCTGAGAGTGTGTGGCTTGTCCAAAGGTCACACAGTGGGTTTTCATGGCCAAGTGGGGATTTGAAGCCTGGTCTCCAGAGTCATAGTCCAACACTCAACCACTAGGCCACACTGCCTGCTGCCATTTCACTAGCACTCCTCAATCACAGAGTTTATGGGGAGATATTATATGATGTCATTGACCCTGGGTTAAAAACATTGTGTTTTGTTTTTAATGTATTTTTTTAGCTAGAAGGTTTTAATCTTATTGTGTTTAATGTCTTTTTATGTGGGAGGGTGGGGGTGGGTGGTGTTTTTAGTCATTATTATAATGTTTTAATTGTTGGAAGCCGCCCCGATTGTTTTTAGCAGAGGGGCGGGGTATAAATAAATTTTATTATTATTATTATTAATCTTCTCTGGCATTTTTTCCCCATTCAGTGTCTGTAA
Organism: Gambelia wislizenii; assembly: GCA_030847615.1. Classification (NCBI taxonomy): domain Eukaryota; kingdom Metazoa; phylum Chordata; class Lepidosauria; order Squamata; family Crotaphytidae; genus Gambelia; species Gambelia wislizenii. The sequence goes on from JAUMIR010000004.1 coordinate 252,654,588, forward strand.
GATTGTGAAAGAATGGTAGGTGGTGGTTAGTCGTACAGAGTCTTTAATTTCTCTTTGTCTTGTTGCCTAGTTTGTCTTTGTCTAGTTTGTCTTGTTAATTTGTCTGTTTAATGAGCCTGTGTGCATATCAGCAAAACTTATTCTTCTGCCCCGTTATTCTCTAGTAGTAGTAATAGTAGTAGTAGTTGTTGTTACATAGGTGTCAGCTGAAAGGCAGACAATCGGAGTCGACACAGAAGGGCAAAACATTGTCTATGACTATTTTGAGGTCAGACATGATCCCAGAATTGTTACCTGTTTCTGCTGTACAGGTTGACCCCCATATCCATGGGGGATACGTTCCATGACTGCCCCCCATGGATACCTGAAACCGTGGATAACAGGGAACCCTATTATTTTCAATGAGACAGATGCTGAAAGCTGACAATAAAATCACATTGGAGGACCTAGAAATGCCTAGAGAGAACAAATTTTTTTAGATGTGGATAAGTGAAACTGTGGATACTGAATCCATGGATACAGCGGTTGACCTGTGTATTATCATTATTATTATTATTCCCAGTTTTCTCCCAAGAATGGGACTGAATGTATCTAACAATATATTTTAAAATAATACAAATTAAAAACTATACAAAGTCATTAATAAAAGTATAAATATAAGATATACTTAAATAGCAATTAAACAGTTTATAAAGTGAAAACAAACATTAAAACTATTAAAATTCATTCAAAGACCATATACAAACTGTAGGCAATAAATGGGCTTTGTTTTGTTGTTGTTGTTTGCCTTCAAGTCATTTCTGACTTAGGTTTGGGCAAACCTGTAACGGGGTTTTCTTTGCAAAATTTGTTCAGAGGGGCTTTGCCTTTGCCTTTTTCTGAGGTCGAAAAAGTGTGACTTTCCCAAGGTCATCTAGTGGGTTTCCATAGCCGAGCAGAGACTTGAATGCTGGTCTCCAGAGTCTAGTCCAACACCCAAACCACTATGCCATGCTGGTTCTAGGGGAAGCAATATTATAGCATCAGCAGCTTTCTGCAACACATTAAAAGACAGTACCAAGTTATCTGGCTCATGACAGAGGCAGGAGAAATCATAACAACCAGGAAGAAGGAGAAATACCAACCAGACAAGAACAAATTATTATGGCCACAGCGATGGTGGCCTCCTCCCAAAAGGCTTAGACAAAGCTCTGGAAGAGATAGGCTGGGAAGTCTATGGAGCCAAGCGGGGAAAGATTCAATTGACAACATAGACGACTAAATGCTTAAGATTGTGGATACTTAAGGGGGAACAGAATCAACAGGTTTCCAAAAGTTGGATTACTGGTAATAATAAATAAAATATGCTCTTGTCGCCCCTCCCCCTTACATTTGATGCATCATTAAATATCTAAAGTTGTTTTGCTGGAAGAATTAAAAACAACAATACCTTTCTCTTCAAGTAAGCCCCCCGGCATTTCGTTAAACCTTAATAAACTTAGCTGACCAGTGCTCAAGGGGGACAGTGTAAGGACAAAAAATGGCATGAAATGTATTGCTAAGCCTGAGTAGCCAATAACAGGTTTTTTAAAAGGTTTTTGGGAAATGCAACAAATTTTGCAGATTCCCAGAATTAAAAACCTTGTCTGAAATTGGGAGTGGATTAATTTCCTTTTTTTAGGGTCTATGATGGCTCCAAAAGTTTTATGATGTGGGGCAGGGGAATGTTAACAGCCATTTTTTGTTTCCCAGTGCAAATCAAAGGGGAGGATTGGCAAGATTCTTCAATCTTGATCCAAGGTGCAGATCTGAATCAGGCTCCGAATCCAATTGGGGATCCCATGCACAGCCCTAGTAAAGACCATATTGCCCATTGCCTAGAGTTTTGCAGCTTACTTTATTTAACTATAAGCCTCAGTAAGTAATGCAAGCTGCAGTCTTCCACTTCCTTTGGATAATTTATTGCACATAAATCTTCTGTCCTCTGAAGAGCACATAATATATGAATACAAATGAAACCAGTAAAAAGTACAGTCACGCACTAGATCTCATTAATTACTCAGCAGCTCCTGCATTGTCTTCTGCCTTCTTAGTGAAGATCAAAAAAAGAGAGAACAGTTACTACTTTAAATTGCTCCCAATAATTATGTGTGTCAGTCTTGTATGTTTAAGGAAGGCTTCTCCCTGTGTCTAGCATTCAACCAACTTGTAGAAGATATTCTATTGTACTTTCACTGTAGCTGTGAAATGAATCTCTCTCTGGCTTTTCTTCGCAAACGAAGATTCAGGAAGGACTCATCCCGCGTTTTCTGCAAGCGCGCTGATGACTAAAAAGGCCAATCCGAGATAAACAAGTCCGGTTGCAAAAAGCACAGCAGAAGGTCTCCTTGGGTGATGTTTTTGGGTTGTGATTCTTTCTGCGTTGTCGTTTCTCTTCAAGACTTGTTCGTCGTGAGTTCTCAAATAAGGCTGCAGCATTGTGGATAGTGCGTCTCCATGCCTCCCGATGTGAGGCCAGGGCGGACCACTGTTGGTGATCAATTTGGCCAAGCCTGAGATGTTGTTTCAGGGAGTCTTTGTATCGCTTTTTTGGAGCGCCCCTCTTACGCTGACCCGTGGCGAGTTCACCGTAGAGTAGTATTTTTGGGAGGCGATGGTCCTCCATCCTAGAAACGTGCCCTGCCCAGCGCAGCTGTGTTCTCAATATCATGGCCTCAATGCTGGTGATCCCTGCTTGCTCAAGGACAGCAACATTCGTCACATAGTCAGTCCAGTGTATATTTAGGATTGTGCGTAGACAGCGCTGATGAAAGCGCTCGAGGAGTCGTAGGTGGTGGCGATAGGTGACCCATGTTTCAGATCCATAAAGGAGGATAGACAGTACGATGGCTCTATACACACTGATTTTTGTGCTTTGCCTCAGGTGTTTATTGCTCCAGACTCTTTTGTGAAGTCTTCCAAATGCACTATATGCCTTTGCTAATCTGTGATCGATCTCTTTGTCAATCTTGGCATCTGAGGAGATGATGCTTCCCAGGTAGGTGAACTGCTGAACGGACTTGAGCACTGATTTGCCGACGGCAATGTGGGGATGGTGGTGTTCGTCCTGTGGTGCAGGCTGGTAAAGAACTTCTGTTTTCTTCAGGTTGACTTCTAGCCCAAACAGCTCTGCAGCTGTTGCAAAGCAGGATGTTAGGCGCTGCAGAGCTCCTTCTGTGTGGGCAACAAGGGCAGCATCATCGGCGAAGAGCAGCTCACGGACTAGATAGTTTAGAGTCTTAGTGTGAGCCCTCAGACGGCTTAAGTTAAACAAGCTACCATCAGTACGGTAGCGTATATAGATGCCGTCGTCTTCTTCAAGCTCTGCCATAGCCCTTTGGAGCATCATGCTAAAGAAGATTGTAAATAAAGTTGGTGCAAGAACACAACCTTGCTTCACTCCATTCGTTATTAGAAAGGGCTCTGAAAGAGCATCGCCATATCTGACTTGACCACGCTGGCCCTCGTGTAGCAAGATAATCATTTTAAGGAATTTGGGGGGACATCCTAGTTTTTCCAGGATCTGCCACAGACCTTTTCTACTTACAGTGTCAAAGGCTTTGGTGAGGTCGACAAATGTTACATAGAGACCCTTGTTCTGCTCCCTACATTTTTCTTGCAGTTGCCTAAGGGCAAATACCATGTCTGTAGTGCTCCTATTGGCTCTGAAGCCACATTGGCTTTCAGGGAGAAGTTCTTCTGCAATAGCAGGAACTAACCTGTTCAGGAGTATCCTTGCAAGGATTTTTCCAGCAATAGAGAGCAGTGTTATGCCTCGATAGTTTGAGCAGTCGGATTTTGCTCCTTTTTTCTTGTACAGGGTGATGATGACTGCATCTCGGAGGTCTGATGGCAGTTCCCCTTTTTCCCAGCAATTCACAAGGAATTCGTGGAATTTTTCGTGGAGTGCATGACCTCCGTGTTTCCAAACTTCAGGTGGGATTCCATCAATCCCAGCTGCCTTGCCGTTTTTCATCTGCTGTATGGCCTTAAAGGTCTCTTCCAAAGTGGGAGCTATGTCCAATTCATTTTTCATTGGTTTTTGTATCATATCTTGGATAGCTGAGGCTTGGACTACTCGGTTGGCGCTAAAGAGACTTTGAAAATGTTCAGCCCAACGATTTAGGATGGAGGCTTTATCAGTAATTAATGTTTGACCATCTGTACTGTATAAGGAGCTTTGGACCTGGTAAGTAGGTCCAAACACTGCTTTAAGAGCTTCATAAAATCCTCTATGATCACCCAGATCTGCACAGCGTTGTGTCTTTTCTGCTATACTGATCCACCACTTGTTCTGCATGTCTCGGAGTTTTTGTTGTAGTTTGCTACATGTGAGGCGGAAAGCTGCTTTTCTTACATGACAGGTTGGCTGGGCGAGGTATGCCTGGTGAGCAGCTCTCTTCCTTGCCAACAGTTCCTGGATCTCTTGGTTGTTTTCATCAAACCAGTCTTGATTTTTCTTGTGGGAGAACCCGAGGGATTCTTCTGCAGACTGGAGGATACTGTTTTTGATATGTTGCCAAAGCACTGTAGGAGAAGGATCTGTAGGGTGGTCTTCAAGTTTCGTTTGTAGATTTGCCTGGAAGTTGTCTCTCATGGTAGCTTGTTGAAGATTGTTGACTTGGAGTCTCTTCTTTAAGATGCCACCCCTCTTAGGTTTGAACTTAAGATGAAGGTTTAGTTTACATCTGACGAGGCGATGATCTGTTTGGCATTCTGCACTGGGCATCACTCGGGTATGACGGACATCACGAATGTCTCTCTGACGGACTAGAACGTAGTCAATGAGGTGCCAATGTTTGGATCGGGGATGCATCCAGGTTGTCTTCAAGCTATCTTTCTGCTGAAAGATTGTGTTTGTAATAGTCAGCTGTTGTTCTGCACAGAACTCTAGCAGGAGGCGTCCGTTATCATTGCAATTTCCAACACCATGCTTGCCTAAGACACCTTTCCAGGCTTCGGAGTTCTTTCCTACTCTGGCGTTGAAGTCACCAAGGATAATAATTTTATCTTCTACAGGGACTTTTTGTATGAGTTGGCGTAGGTCTGTGTAGAATTTATCTTTCTCTACAGGGTCAGCTTGCATAGTTGGGGCATATATACTAAAGAGAACAACATGTGGGAGGCGTAAGGAAATAATGCGATCAGAGTGTCCTGTTGGCAAGGTTTCGAGTTTGGAGGCAATGGAGTTTTTAATCATAAAGCCTACTCCTGACAGATGTTTTTCGGTTTTGGGTTTGCCAGACCAGTAAAGTGTGTAGCCGGCGCCATGTTCTTTAAGGCTGCCTTCCTCATGGAAGCGAACTTCACTAAGAGCAGCGATGTCAATATTAAGCCGTGATAGTTCAAGGGCTATTAGGGCAGAACGACGCTCAGGCCGTCCACTATCTTCAGAGTCTTGCATGGTTCTGATGTTCCAGCATGCAAGTGTCAGTTTATTTACACCTTTGGAGGCCGGTGTGTGCCTTTGTTTCTTTGCCTTGGTTTGACCGCATCAGAAGATTCCCGTTGGCCGCGGCTAGCCAACCAGGTAGTTGGGGATGAGCTTTCTTTAGGCCACCTTTTCTAGGCCCCTCTCCATGTGGAGCAAGCAGTGCTCTCCTTAAAAAAGGCTGCTTGGTCGTTCAGAATGCTGCCGAACAAGACTGTCATCTCCCGGGTCAGGCTTGAGCGACCAATGTCCTGAACCGCCTGCATGCAGGGTTGGGGCTGCGGCTTCCAGTGCATCTTTACACCTGCCGGTTTCGTCCCTCGCCAGTCGCTACAGGGCTTTTTTGGAAATGGATTTGTCCTTCGAGCCTGTGCAATGGATTTTTCTGGTGGAGCGCAGCGTGCACAGAACTGGCCTCACCCTTTAAACCAGAGATTCATCTGCCGTGGCCTTGCAAGCATGGACGTGGCAGTGAGGTCCTCGGGCCGTAGGTTTGATTAGAGTTTCCTTCTCTTAGATGGTTGACCTTACAGGGTTGGACGAGCACCATCTGCCCGGGTTTGGGATTGGAGTTTTCCTTCTCCTAGGACGGTTGCCACAAGGCTGGAGAGCCCATCCTGCCCTTTGACGCTCTTTGTCAGACCCTTCGGTTTTGACCTGTCTGGCATGGGAGACCCTACCAGTGGCTATTATGCCACCGCCAGCATAGCTCAAAACATCATTAGGGTACGCAAGCCTCTCTCCCACGACAAGGGGGCGTCAATGGAGAGGTGTGAAATGAATACATACATAGGTTTTACTGTATACATATGGACATTAAACAAATATTAATCTTATCAAGAATATGAAGTGAGTATGAAGCATGTTCCAAAGTGTTCCAAAACAAGTTATATTGTGCAATTAGTGAGCAACACAATACACTGACTTTATTTTAAAATTATTGCTGCGTAAGTAAATGTGCATAGGATTGCAGCTCAACAGCAAAATCATATGCATATCTATTGAGAAATAAGTCCCAAGTTCAGTAGAGTGTATTCTCAAGTAACAGAGATTCCTAAACATATATTCAAAAGTAAGTCTCATTGTTTTCAGAACAGCTTACTCACAGGTAAGTCAGTTACTTTTTCTATTCTGTTATCAGCTTAGAAGGTAATTGAGGACAGTTAATTGAAGACCACTACTCCACTAGGATTCAGCAAGAATCATATGGAAAACAGCCAGTTATTATAAGTCTGTATGGAACAAATCAATAGCTAATGCTCATCTGGAACATTATGTCCTAGCCAGTGATCTCATCTTTAAAAAATAAAAATAAACTACTGCAGTGAAGTCCAGAAAGGAGAAACAAAGATGACAGGATTGTTTACTATCCCTTATGTATTATGGAATCGCTTTTCTTCTCTTTACCTGAAATGGAACTAGGAAATTGTTGAATATGCCATGACAAGGAACACATGCAATCATTCCTGTTCACTGTTTTGCATAAAAGTTCAAGCTGTTGTGAGATTAACCAAGAGCTTTCTTGACCAGCTACTCTAGAAGAATATTGCAACACTATCTGTCATATTCACACTTCTGTAAATTTGAGGGTATGATAAAGTTCTGCCCTTGAATCCTAGAAGATTTAGTTTTCAGACACTGGATGATGAAGAATGCAGTGGTCTGTGGTGGTTTTTTTTTTTTAAGGAAATAATTGATCAAAGCACACACAAAACACATGATTAGACTTCCACCAGTTAAAAACTGAAATGCAAACATTTATGAGGAAACAACAGATTTCTCCAGAAGGAGGGTGTGTCTTTGGGTGTGGGAGTGTGTGTGTGTTTAACCTTGTTTTGTGGACAATTATTTAGTGTGATTGGAAGTACTGTCCCACAACTACTTTTTTCTTCTCAGGGAAAAAATACAGGGCTTTTTTTATATACAATAAAATAAAAAAATTGCCTACAAGGAAAGTAAGCCTCCTCCCTGCTCATCCTCTACAGCTGCTATTATGAAACTCACAGCTCTTTACATTCCAGTATTGTTACGTTTTAAAAGTTACTGGCTTATCACATTTTTATACATGGAGTTCTCAAACTTTTGTCCTCCAAATGTTTTGGACTTCAGCTCCCACAATCTCTGAACTGGCTGGGGCTTCTAGGAGAAGTCCAAAACATCTAGAGAAGTGGTTCTTAACCTTTTCTTTACTAGGGATCCCCTTTAAATAATCTTTTGTTACTGCCAAGCCCCAAGACTTAATTCAAGATTTAAAACAGCAGCAACAACAATAGACAGCTATTAACAATTACACAGCTATTAACCTTCCCTCAGAGTCATCAAAAGGAAAGGGAAGACTTTTCTCCTGTTTCTTCCTGCCAGTTTGTACCTGGAACGGATTGAACAGCAATGCACAGGGCCAGCCAGCCAGCCAGCCAACCAACCTTTGCCTTGGCTCCTGTCATGTGGCTGCTCCACTATGGGGAGGAAGTAGTTTGAACACCCTTCAAGCCTTTGGAGACCCCCTGTGATGACACCACAGCCCCCCAGGTGTTCTTGGGCCACAGGTTAAGAACCACTGATCTAGAGGACCAAAGTTTGAGAGCCACTTGTCAAACATGGTTTGGCCCTTTATCTGTCTATGAACCAAGGTCTGAGTGACTAGAAATATTGCTGTCTTGCACACATACAATACAAGCTTGTAGTTTTTCATGTGAGTTAGATAAATTTGTTGCTTACCATGGCCTCAAAACTGGGGCCCTTTCAGAATTTAGAACTTTTAAATATAAGGAAGAAAATTGGGAAGACTAAAGTGAATGAGTCATACATGAAAAGAAGCTTGCTTTTAATAAACTAAAAATGCATGTGGAAAGAAAAAGTGAGAGTGAATCTAATCTTGGTATTTCAAATCTGTTGCCAAAGAGGATCTTACTCCAAATGTTGCTTTTGTTGAACCTATCTCCTGCTTTCTATTTTCCCAAAAGGTCCATCTATGTGAATTTGTTTTTTTGACAGAATTTTTGTTAAGCTCGCTTCTTGCTTGAGAAAGCTCAGAGTAGCTTCTGTGTGACTCAAAATAGCCTTGCAGACAGTGCTAGATCTGCAACATCTTAGCTTCCATTAGTGATATGCTTGAGACACTCACAGACCACTGAAGTATGCCACTAGCTGTCTATGATTTTGATAAGGCTATGATTCCATAGCGGGTGGGATCATGTGGCCTTCCGGGTGGCTTGTTGGACAGTTCTTATCATTACTGACCACTGGGTGGGGCTGATGACAGTTGCACACTTACAACTGGATGCGCACATAATTTCCATTCCTGGGCTAAATCAAATTTAAATTTAAATATGCCCATTGAAATAAGTGAGACTTATATAATTGGCTAAAAAGTCCTGTTCCTTTCAGTGGATCTACTCTTGTTCAGACTAACATTGGATTTAGCATTTAGATCATGCATGGGAATCATGTCGTCCAGATGTTGTTAGACTGCAGTTTTCATGAACCTTAGTCAGCATAGCCAGTGGTGAAGAATGCTGATATTTGCGACTCAAAAACATCTGGAAGGATGCATGAATTCCACCAGTGACAGATTTTCACCACTAATTCTAATGCTAGAATCTGTATTCAGGAAAACAATGGGATATCTTATCTATAACACTCTCTAGCTTTTCTTCGCAAACGAAGATTCAGGAAGGACTCATCCTGCGCTTTCTGCAAGCGCGCTGATGACTAAAAAGGCCAATCCTAAACAAGTCTGGTTGCAGAAAGCACAGCAGAAGGTCTGCTTGAGTGATGTTTTTGGGTTGTGATTCTTTCTGTGTTGTTGTTTCTCTTCACATACTTAAACAGGAGCATCAAACTCCACCAAAGAAAATGGTTAAAATAAGACAGGAGCATATGAAGCATTTGCAGGACAAGAGCAAACAATTCTGCAACTATATTCTGCAACATATATTTGAAATGTTTTAGAATCAATGAATGATGAGCAGTTAATGAAGATTTGCCTTTTTTTTTAAGTCCAGCTTAAAAAGAGAGAGATGTAGATTTATTTTATACTGCCCTGAGCTCATTGGAGTAAGTGTATACAAATAATGGAGCCATTATGCTTTGTTCCATACATAGGTCACTCCCTGCAGTCCATGGAATCAATATCCATGGTTTGTTATCCATGGCTGAAAAGATAGGGACACATACTATAGAATTGTGCTGAAAAATGCCTAGAGAGGTATCCTCTCTAGGAATCACTAGGTCCTCCAATGCAACTCTATGGTATGTTTGTACCAGAAATCCTTTCTTTTAATAGGGTTTGCTATTATCTGTGGTTTCACTTATAATGGTAAGTCCAGAGGGTGACCTGTATTTGTGGACAGCATTTTGTGATCTGGTATAGTATGACTAATAGGAGTATGAGCTGGAATATCAAATCCCAGCTGAGCCATAAATTACTTAGACAGTCTTAGATGGCCTGGTTCCAGTCATACCGGGCTGTCTCCCATATGAACCTCCCTGAGCTTTGAAATCTTTGAGGGAGGCTCTTTTCTTGTCTCCACCACATGGGGAGGCATGTTTGATGGATGCACAAGAAGGTGGCCACTCCTTGCGGATACAGGCTATGCTGCCTTCTCTCTGTTGTCTTTCCACTGCCAAGAAATGACCTCAGGCAGGCTGTGGGCATCTAAACTGGGTTACTGTTTGGATGCTATTCGTTTTGGGGGGAAAGTGCCCCGAGTATAATTTTTTAGCAGAAATATGGGATACAAATTTAATACTGAGGGAAAGAGGGAGTGGCAGGAGGACTGAACTTGAACTAAATGGCCCTTGTGGTCTCTTCCAACTCTATGATTCAGTCTCCTCTCTCAGCTAAGACAGACTGAAAGGAGACTTTCTCATCCTTTATTTGCACCTCTGTAGAAATGTTTACTATTATATCCCACAGGAAGACTGTTTCTTTGTAGCAATTGCTCCACAGCCTGGTCAAAGTGCCTAGGATGATTTTCCAGGCTAAGGCAACAGGTATGTGGCCCTAAGAACTCAGGGTATCTCCAAATATAATACAGAAACAAAATTTGTAATACAGAAGCAAACCCAGTTATTTGTTGTTTTTTTGCATGGGGGGGTCTATGATGTTCTGTCTTTTAAAAAATTGCAGTGATGCTATTGCACCCATTAGGGTATAAAATAGCTAAGGTTGGGGTATCCCTGATGCAAGAGCTGCAGCAAAATGTTGGTACCAGATCCAGGCATCTGCACTGCTGATGATCTAAGACTGTGTGTTGGGTTTTTGAGGGTTTATGCATCCCTTAACATATGGCCTACTTTTAGGAGTGTTTTCTGCACTTTCCAAAGACTGGCAGGATCTAAAATCCCACCTCTTTTTCCGTAATCGGGGGCGCGGAGACGTGTGCGGAGGGGGGGCCGGGGTCTGGTTTTGGCATCTGCACAGCTCTGATTTGCTGGAACTTGCGGAGGGCTCGTCCTGGGCAGAGGCTGGCTCTGCTGCTGCTGCTGCTGCTGACGCGTGGCTCCCGCTTGCTGCTGTTGCTGTTGCAGCTGCTGCGCGTCCCTGTGACGTGCTGGAAGCAGACTTCGATCCCGAGTCGCCGGCTCGCCTGGCTTTCGCCGCTGCTGCGCCCTTTTAGACAAGGTACAGGCGTACCCCCCCTTTCCTTCTTTTCTCTATATGGGTCCCCCCCGCACTTCTTCCCCGGGGTCCTGTGAGCGCCTCCTTTGCGAGGCAGAGCTGGGCACTGCGGGGAAGAAGAAGGACCCCCAGGGTTTGGCTCGCAGGGTGAGGTAGGGAGGCTTGGTGGGGGGGGGGCTCCTGGGCCTTTCTCGTTTCTCCTCCTCCAGGTTTATTTCAGTCCCTTGCGATGTATGTTCCAGAAGCCATTTTTAAGTTCCCAGTTGGCGCCGAGAGAAGGAAGGGGGTCGCTTTGCAGCAGGGGGCCGACACGGGGGGGGGGCGGTGGCGTTCCTGGGTTCGCCCTGCGCCCAAGGCTCCGGAGAGGAAAGGCTCGCCTGGCCTGGCGCTCCCTCCCTGCCTCCCTCCCTCCGCAGGCGGCGCGGGCGCTGTTCGGGGCCTGGCTCCCGAGCCCCCCTCCCGCTGCGTGGAGGCCCGGCCGGGCTAGCGGAGGGCGCGGGCGACTTGGGGGCCCGGCCGTGTGTGGCCCCTGGCGAAGGTGCGGGGCGGCGGGGCAGGGATGGCCGGGGGGGAGTGGGGCCCCGACCCGGGGGTGTCCGGGAGCGGCCCGAGGAGAGGGACGGGCCAGGCTGGGTCCGCGCGGGCGGCTTTGCCTGGGGCTCGGGGATCCCGGGGGGCGCGGGAGTCGGCGACCGCCTTGGTCCCGCGGTGGGAAGGCGGGCTTTCTGCCGCAGCGCCTTCCCAGTTGGCTGAGGCCGCGGGAGTGGGGAAGGGGAGAGTCACGCTCCCCCCCGCGTGGCCGTGGCTGCCGTGGCGGGGGCATGGCTTTATGCCGCCAGTGGGGAAAGGGGGGATGCCAAAGGCCAAGCGTCCAGAAGTATGCGGGAGAGTCCAAGGGGGGCTCGGGGGAGAAGGGACAGGCCCGGGGCAGGTGCTTTGGGGGTTCACGTTGGGTTCCAAACCCCCGTTGTCCTCCGTGGACGCCGCCAGGTTTGCCTCCCCCCAGCAGACTTGCTGAAATGTCACCTAAAGCCAAAGGGGCAAATCAACAGCCCCAGGTCGCTCAAGAGCCACCTTTGTCCTCCGCCCTGGCTGCCTGGCCTCCCGCCCCCCTCCCCGGTTTGGAGGGGCGAGCCCGTGGGATTCGCCTCCTCGGCCCAGAGGGGACGCCGCCCGCCGCTTTCCTCCCCTCCCTGCCAAGGACCCCCCCTCCGCCCTTCTCTCGGCCTCTCTCGCCGTCTCCCCCCTCACCCAGCGTGGCCTTTTCGGCCGGCGGCGCAGAGCCCCCTCCCCGCGCCTCTTTTCCGTGGGTCCCTGGTGGCCACTCCGCCGTCCCACCCCCTTTGGGGGTCCGCGGTTGCCCCCTCGCTGGCCGCCTGCTTTGCTTCCCCGAGGCCTGGGTTTGCCAAGGGCATCCGCCCGCTCGCTCTTGCATCCTTCTCGGTCCTCGGCGGCGGGGAGGAGGAGGAGGGGGGCTGAAATGCGAGGGCCCTGAAGGAGCTGGTTTGGTTTATTTGTTTATTTGTTTTAAATGCACAAGCCAAACTTATCTGAACTTCTGCGGTGGGGCCAGGATGCCCCAGCATTAGGCTGAAGGTCTCAAAGTGGGAGACGTTGGGGGGCTGGGGGGGGGACTTCATGCAGCCGCCTGGTGGCTCTGCGGGCTGCCCCGTTGGCGTTGCTGGGCGTCTGTTTCACCGCTTACCTGCGGGAGCTTTCCTCCAACTTGGCTGCGCTTTGGCAGAGTCTGCCACGGGGAAGCCAGTTGGCGTGGGGGGCCTTGGGTCTTCGGGGGCCGCCTGTCGCCCCCTGGCCCGCGCCTTCCCTGCTGTCCGTGGGCTCCGCTGGGGCCTCCTCTCTCCCCTCCCTCCCTCCGTCCGCCCCCCACTTCGCCTCTCCCTCCCCAGCTCGTGGCTTCTGCAATGCGGTGGGTGTGGTTATGTAGTAAACGGTAGCCCTGGCCCTCTGCAGTGGAAGAGCGCCGGCTCCTCCGGCTCCTCCTCGTGGACGCCTTTCCAGTCCCAAGGTCCCCCGGAGGCTGGGTGTCTCTGGGCTGCGCAGCGGAGGCTAAAGTTGGGAGAGAGCCGGAGAGGCTCCTGCGGGCAGACACGGGCAGATCGAGGGAAACAGCTGGTAATAATCAGACCTATAGGATGGGGAGGGCGGAGGAAGGGAGGCCGGAGGAGCCAGGCAAACGTGGAGCCTAGGGAGGCGCCGACGGAGCGTCTGGATCCCGGGTCCGGGTCTAGAAGTGCTACTGCTGTACTTTCCTGGTTTTGGTTGCGCGACTTTTAAAGAATGACTCAGTGCTTTTCTTGGTCACGGTTTATTTGATGGTAGGCTGCAGTGATTTCTGTACACTTAGATACTCAAGGTGCAGGGCGTTTTGTCCAGCCTATTGCTTGCAGAGAAAAAGGCTTTCAACGTTTTGGGAAGGGTTTTCTACTCATACAAAACTTAAGGCCAAACTCATTTTCATTGGGTTTCTGTCATATCTCTGAGTAATTAGTCATGTCTTGGGTTGTGTACATTTGTGTCTGACTTTAAAAAAATGATGTATAAAGTTTGCAAGGTAGAATGAATTGGGTTTAGTCTGCATTTATTTAAAACTTCAGTTTTTTTAAAAAAAGTGGCATGCCGAATGGCATTTTTGTAGCTTGGCTCTTTGCTTACCCTTATGCTTGATGTAAGTTAAAGTTGTATTTGGAAGAATAATATGGTCCTTAATGCCATAGTTTAGCTGCAGCTCAAAGATTATTTTTGTTCTAGAGCGAGGGAGACATTGATCATATATATCACAGAGCAGTTTCATATTCAGTTGTTGTTTTATACCATTTTCTTAAAGGACGAATGCAAAATGAATACTGATACCTTCTTATTATTCAGTGTTACTTCAGATCCCAGACAAACATAAGATTGTACATCATTCTTCTGAAATGTTAAATTTAATTGGAGTCCTTTAAAGGCTAGAAGTACAATTTTAACATGTACTGTATTTCGTAAGTCTTATATTAGTGTTCGGCATAGTATAGAGCTGAGAAGTGAATATTATCTCATGTTAATCATAGCTGTTAACTTCCATTTGGGTTTAACTTCCTTTTACATTTGGGAACAGTAGGTGATATTATATTGCAATCCTATATATACATGTCTACTGAAAATGTAAACTCATTTGAAATGAATGAGGCTTACTCCTTGTGTATGTTTGTGTACACGCATGCATGAGTGTGAGCTCTCACCTTATAACTGTGAACTTTATAATTTCACTGAATGGAAGGAACTTAAAGCTCTGGAGTGGAAGTAAAATTGATAGTCAAAATGTGGAGAAGCAGTTCTGGTGATTAGAATGGAAACAATGGTTGTGAGTTTGTTTTGTTAGTTTTCTTTTGCAAAAGCTAGTGTGGCTATTATGTTAGTAGCAACAGTGGCAAATGGGTAGACAGAAGGCAGCATCTTCAAACACATTTTGTGGGTAAAACTAAACATTGCAATATTTCTAATTATATTGATGATATCACTGATATCACATTGACTGGACTTTTTTTTTGTAAACCATTCCTTTATTAAGGGAAGTGATGGCATGCAAAATTAGCTGTTATTACATGAAGTGTTTGCCATGTTGTAAGATACCTGAGGGGATCTTGGTTGTTCTGTACTATAAAGTTCTGGAGAGAGAGGGTGGAGATCATAGAAACAACTAGAACAGTAGTAATGAAGTCCTAGTGCTCCTTTGGACATGACATCACTTTGGCTCAAGGAAATTAGGGTGGGGCAGTGAGACAGACGGTCTGAGCCATCTTTTTATCATAATACATAGTATGTCTTCAGTAAATGAGATGCTGTTTGTTTGAAGGGTCAGCAAGTAGAGATGAATTGAAGTGTCTTTGCCTGTGGTTGCAGACAAAATGTATGGACCAACAGACAAATAGATGAACCTGTTGTTAACTGACGAATTTCTGGCAACATTTTCCCTTAGTAGTTAATATTCTGAAAACATCATTGTTTGATAAAGAATGTGTTTAAACAGCTAGTTTACATAATAAAGCTCTCCCTGAAGAATCTCCCCATAACAATATTGTGTTTTTTTTTTAATTTTTGGAATTGGTGTAAATTTAACTTTCTTCTATCAATTTCATAAAACTAAATATGGAATGCAGTATTCCTTCAACAATAAATATTGATATGAGCATTCATATACAAACAGGGTATGCAAGCAGGGTAAAACAGGGTACAGAGTGGGTGAAGCAAACAGAGAGGAGGTTGCTTGCAGAGATCATTGATGGGACAAAGTACTTTATGAGTTACATGGTTCATTTATGATTGTAAAGGCATCATTATAAGACAGACATGTGAACATGAATTGAAGTCAGTGCAGTTTAGAATTATGATTGTATTGCAACAGAAATACTGTCGGAGTGATGTGTGGCTGCGATTACGAATACTTTCTTAAATAAAAAATTCAGTTGTTTTGCAAATACATTGAAAACTTCGGTGTGCTTTAATATTTTGTGTATAGCAGTGATTCCTAAACTGGTCCTCCAGATGTTTTAGACTTCAGCATCCAGAATTCCTGAATGCTGGCCAAGTCAGCTAGAGCTTCTGGGAATTGAAGTCCAAAATGCCTAGAGGACCAAAGTTTGGACACCACTGGGGTATAGGTTCTAAAGCCACTGCCCTAAGTTTTACTATGGGGAGAGATACATAGAATCATAGAATCATAGAATTGTAGAGTTGGAAGAGACCACGAGGGCCATCCAGTCCAACCCCCTGCCACACAGGAAATCTTGATCAAAGCATCCCTGACAGATGGCCATCCAGCCTCTGTTTAAAAACCTCCAAGGAAGGAGACCCCACCACGCTCTGAGGGAGTGTGTTCCACTGCCGAAGAGCTCTGACTGTCAAAAAGTTCCTCCTAATGTTGAGGTGGAATCAGCTTCTTCATTTCTGAAAACTATTAAATGTGTACAGGTTAAAGAAGATATCATGTAATTACTCAGCCATCAGTACAGTTGTCCCTTCATATTCGCTGGGGTTTGGTTCCAGGACCCCCATGGATACCAAAATCTATGAATACTCAAGTCCCATTATATGCAATGGCATAGCAAAATGATGTCCCTTATATAAGATGACAAAATCAAGGTTTGCTTTCTGGATTATTATTATTATTTTAAAGAATATTTTCAAGCCATGAATACACAACTCCGTGGATACCAAATCCGTGGATATGGAGAGACAACTACATTTCAAAATATTAGCCTTGACATCTTTCTAGCTTTGTTAGTTAGACTTAAGCCATACACATTTCACTAGATTGTGTTGCTGTTCTAATAGCATTGATAGTTTAATTTTACCAAAGATACACAAGCTGTAAATATAGCAAGAAAAGTTTGTTGAGAGGGTGGGGTGGGGAATCCAAGTGAAATTGAACTTCACAAAAGGCTGCTAATTATTGTTTGCTTTCTCCAAACTTTCAGCAGTTAAATAGAGTTTTTAGCCATACTGATCATTTAAAAAAGTATATTTCATTCACTTTTCAACTTTGTGTAAGTGTGAAATGTTCAATTGTTTCAGCGGATCTAGCTGGGACTAGCTGGATTTAGGCCATAATCTTGAAGGTAATTGCTAGAGTGGCTTCCATATTTTTAAATGCTGTAAAACTTAAAAGAACATAAATTATTTTATTAAGATGGTGGGCATAGTGCTTTTGTTATGTGAAGATAACCTTAGCAGACACATAGTGGCAAAAACTCCCCCACCCCGTGCTTTTGACATCTTAGAGGGGGAAAAAAACAAAGAAAGCTTCAGGAAGAAATAGTCTGGTTCATCTGTATAGCTTTGGCAGTGGGAGTCCTGCAGGCTTGTTGTTCTAGCCTGCCATTCCTAATGGTTGTCACTGTGAGCATTGGAGCAGAGGGTTCTCTGGAGAAATGTAATGCGTTGAATGTCTGAGAAGCAAAAATGGGGTAATCTTTTGAAAGAATATTATTATATCTTGATGAACAGAGTGTCTTCCCCCCCCCCAAAATATAATGAGATGCCTCCAATCCTTCAGCACACTTAATTGGTTTATCATTAATTTCATAACTCTTATATATAGTGAAGTAGGAGTCATGTGGCCCTTTAGATCTTTTTGGACTACATCTCCTGGCAGTCCTTGGTAGCATACCAGAGATGAGGAATGCCATGAGTTGCAGGCCAACACATCAGGACGGCAGGTATGATTTCCTGCCCTAGTTATACCACTAAAGTCAGGTCCTGAACCAACCAGACTATTGAGATAAAATGCATATCAGAAAATCTCTGTGACTGATAATCAGAATAGCATGATATCCATTCAGTGTCCAGTGCACTGCATAATGTTTTGTTATACACGGGGGTTACCATCTGAGACAAGGTGTAAGCCAAATCTAAATCCATCACCTACAGAAATACTGAAATCTAAATCCATCATCAACAGAAACACAGTGAGTTCTCCTAACTGACTAGCCACCAAACAAGACATAGTACATCTAACCATTTCTGTAGAAAACTAGTTTTGAGTACAATAACGAAATGTTTGTCCCAGTTCTTACTATAGATGCAGGGTTAAGCCAAACTAAATTTTAAATATTTGAGTATTCCCTGTCTCTTTTGTCAACCTACATTTAATTGTATTTTCATTTATTTGTTTCTGGTTTATTTATTTATGGTTAAGAGTTTATTTTTTTAAAAGCCATCTTGAGCACTTTTATTTTTGGTAGAAAGGATGGATGTAAATTAAATGAATATATATTCATGGCACAGTGCTTTGAGTATTAGACGATGACTCTGGAGACCAGGGTCTGAATCCCCACTTGGCCATGAAAACCCGTTGGGTGACCTTGGGCAATTTGCCCACTCTCAGCCTCAGAAAACTCCATGATAGCTTATCCTTAGGGTTGCCATAAGCTTGAAATGACTTGAAGGCACACAACAACAGCATAGATAAATATGCTTCATACTTTTTCATTGTAACATCAGTGCAGTCTGGTTCCATGCTTGACCAATGTCTGTTAAAAGAGAAGGGGAAAAAACAATTGGTTGAGGCAGTTCATTTCTGCAGAATGACTTCTATCTAATGATGATTTTTAGTAATCTAACAAGGCAAGAAACCCCATTCTCACTTTTCTCCTCCCCACTTCCATTTATTGTGTATATCTTGCCAAGTTTTGTACTGATCTCAAGAGTTCCCAATTCTCAGGAATTTCTTTTCAATAGGTCATGAGAAACTGCAGAAAGTACTTTCCACTGGTTCAAAACCACAATTTTATATATCCAAATATGAGGGACAGCATCGGGGGTTGGTATCACTAGGCATCTGCAAATTAGGGACCGGTGCCATCCCATGAAGCCTTCTTACCTTGTTGCTCCTCATTGCTACTTTTTGTTTATCTGCCCTATGTTAGTAAACAAGCAAAGGGAAGTTTATCAAGAAGGATCAACAGTAGCCAGCACTTGCTTTGTTTTCACCCTCACAGGGGCTGTGGGGAAGAGATGGATCCCAAGGGGAAGCAGCAATACTGGTGAAGGACAGCTCGTTGATGGCATTTTGTCCAAAGACCCCAACAAAATGTATGGCTTACAAATTTGACAACCATAAATTATTTTCAGATTATGCTGCCTTAGCCAATCACAATTTTAAAAATGAACCAAAGGTTGCAGATTCTGCAATTGTTGTACACTTTGGAATAAGCCCTGCTAAGTGCAATTGGATTTACTAAAAAACAAAAATAAACAAACACATACAGCTGGACCCCCGTATCCGCAGTACAAACATCTGCGTTTTCAGTTATCCGTGGCTGAAAAAAAATAGGGACACATATCATAGAGTCATGCTGGAAAATGCACCTCTCTATGATTCACTAGGTTCTCCAGTGCAACTGTATGGTATGCTTGTACCAGAAGCCCCTTATTTTAATAGGGTTCACTGTTATCCATGGTTTTCAGTATCCATGGTGAGTTTGGGAACCAAACTCCTGTGGATATGTGGGTCTGACTATAGGGTAGCATTGTAAAGCAACATTCTTAAGTGCATTTACTAAGTAGTGAAATAAGTTGATTGGACTTAAATTTCTGAATAAACTAGTTTAGGCTAATACAAGATCTATCTTACCTCTTTGTAACGAGGACATGTACACACACACATGCACGCACACGCACACACTCCAAGATATGTATGTATAGTAGTTAACTGATAAGACTGAGAACAGGGTTCTTGTGAACTGCTTTTGCTCTGGCAGGTTTTGCTTTGTTGTCCTTTTTGGATGCAATGAAAGACCTGCCATAAATAGACTGAAACAAGCACAATGTTTCTAATTGCTACTGGATTTTTATATAAAAGTTCAATTTTAGTTTGGAGTAATTCATCTTTACTATTGATTTTTCTTTTGTAACTGAACACTTTCTATATGTTTCACAGAAGGGTGTCCTTTTTTCTTGTTACTCTGCTTATAGTCTGAAGGTTTTACTCACAAGATACTATGGAATCCTTTGCAAATTGATACTGAAGTACTAAAACATTACTAAGAAGTAAGCTAGGTTGATTTTCAATTGAACTTCTTTCACAGTGCTGCTTAGAGCCTAGATTTTATTGCAGTGTAGGTTTTTTTAAAAAGAAAAACACTGCTGGATCAGCAGATAGTTGTAATTTGGGGCAAAAGGAGAATAGGTATGAGAAGCACTTGTGAATTCTGTTTAAAATAAATAATCTTGCCTGAACGGTTAAGGATTATTGGTGTTAGAAGAATAGCTCTGTAAGATGGACCATGTGTCTCTGTCAGAAATCGTAGTCTGTTTTCAGATGGACCATGTGTCAGAAATCGTAGTCTGTTTTCAGATGGACCATGTGTCAGAAATCGTAGTCTGTTTTCAGATGGACCATGTGACTCTGTTTTATTTCTGGGTCTTAAAGTTAAAACGTTAACATACAATTGGCTTGCTTTGCTAAACATCACACTGTGACTCATGCCAGCATTTTAAAAGCTGGAGGGGACACCAACACAGGGATATCTAACTTGAATACCAAAGTGAAAAATTATCTTACTGATAAGAGTCTTCAAAGCCACAGTTAGCATCTCCACAGCCCTTGAGAGAGCTAAATATCTCATAACTTTGACCTTGGTTTAGAGAGAGTAACTCATCATAGAAACCAGTGCTTTCACTGTGCTCCCTCACCTGCTAAATTTCCTCCTAGCCTGTTACCTGCACTAATCCCATAAAGAATAAAGCTTGACTTGGTCTAAATCACTGTTTACAACCAAGGCTTCCTTTTCTTAATTTTCCTTGACTCACTCTTGCCTGTCTGTTCCGTGCCACTTATGTAGCATTACCTGAGGATGGATTAACTATCTATCCATCCTTGATGTCCTGTCCCCATACATTTCTGGAAAGCCACAGCTGTTTTCAAGTAGAGCCACACTGGTAGCAATCCTAGTGTCTCCAGCTGTACACAGTTTCTCACAGTTGTTAGGAAGACACTGTAACAATGCTTGGATGATTGTAGATGGAGAGGGCAGGCTCTGTCCTCAGGGTGTAGATGACGACACAGTGTGACACATGAAAAGCATCTAACAGTTCCTCACATGGGCCTGTGGCACCATTAGAGCCATGCTGGTCTCTGCTGAACCTTCCTAAGAAGTTCAGTTGTAGCACAAGCCTGTCTATACCCAACAGTGCCACCCTTCTCCTATACTGAATGAACCCCAGGACTTACTGCCCACTACCTTTGTACCATCAAAGTAATTTCTTTTTCAGTGTATGTGAGAGTTGGTTTGGTTGGAAAATAAAAAGTGTGGTTCTTTTCATGTTCTGCTCTGCCTAATTTCATAAGGAAAATCTGAGAGATATTAGTGGAGATGATTTATCTACACAGGAGTTGCATATTAAAGACCAAACTCATCAAGATGCTTTTCACACAATCGACTATCATGTGAATGGCTTTTTAAAAAAATAAACAAATACTATGCATGGAGGGCCCTAATTCCTGCAAAATTGTATTTTATATAATAATATTGTAAAATGTTGAAGCTGCCCTGAGACAGAGCAAACTAAAAATAGGGAATAACTGATCCCAGTGGTTTTTATTGTTTTATTCTTGTTGAGGATCTCCGAACTCTCTTTGCACATGTTCCTGTATTTGTTTACTTCAGTGCCCCCTACTGGTTTGAATGGGCCATACCTGAAGCCCCAAAGGAGTTGTCTGCAATAAGATCCTTCCCAGTCAATTTAGTTCTATCCTACTCTTTGAGCTTTTCTTATATTTATTAGCCCAAGAAATCTGAGAACCAAGCTCTGCCTCTTGTTTCTGTATACTATTTCTCTCTATTTTGAGGTTTCTTGAAGTTTTCTACGCAAAATGCGAAGTACTTAAGCACTCTTCTCCCTTAACACAACAGTGTTCTAGTACACAATTCTACTTTCAGACATGGTCTGTTTTTGTCAGTACCTTGCCCAATTTAAAAATCAATGTCTAGGGACTGTATTTTTGTCTGGATAAGCAGCTGAGATTTATTAAGGGGTAATCCAAAAGTAAGCAGAAAAGGTACTATCAAAATTTGAGTAGTTTACAAATGTATAAACATTGCTGGATTGAAAGTCCTTTTGAAATATAAAGAGGTTGTCATCCAGAAGACCCTAAAAAGATAGTATGGTGTAGTACCTGCAGTGGAGATCTACTATAAAAATAGAACTTAGACAAACGATGGATGGTGTGTGTATGTGTGTGCTGAGTGAGGTAACTACTCAAGGTCATTCTGCAGCACAGGCCAAGAATAGAAATAATATTCTACTGCCAGTACTGATCTTCATGTGAAAATGAGTTTTATTACATTATAGTACTACTTCATTGTTGTTTAGTATGCTATTGTGGAGAAAGTGTCTGTTAGAAACCAACTATAATAGACATAAGAAATATTTTAATACAAATGGCAAAATATCATGGAAAGTTCTTGTATTCATGTCTGTCTTCAAGGTATTAAAAAGGGCAAGAGTTACAAAGAGTTACAGATAGCTAGAGGTGTGGCCTTAATAATGTACTGAAACAAGATTGTTATTTTACCTTAACCAAGAGTTGACTGAAACAAAAGTGTGATAGCAATACCAGATTACCTCGGTAATAGTATGAGAAAAGATAGCTATGGCCTTACTGAATGTCATAGTTGAAGAGTTGAAGTTTTAGTTAATGAGTTTAAGGGCAATTTGGAATGAACAAGAGGTAGTGCACTTTCAGACTAGCTGCTTTTACACAGACGTTAACCCAGGATTTCTGGCCCATCCTGGCTAATCACGAACGAGTTGCATGCTGATGCACACACAACCCCTTCGTTTTCACTTAGGTCTCCTCCCCAGGCAGACAGCTAAACTGACCAGAAACTAA
Organism: Gambelia wislizenii; assembly: GCA_030847615.1. Classification (NCBI taxonomy): domain Eukaryota; kingdom Metazoa; phylum Chordata; class Lepidosauria; order Squamata; family Crotaphytidae; genus Gambelia; species Gambelia wislizenii. The sequence continues at coordinate 252,677,052 of JAUMIR010000004.1, forward strand.
AAGCTTAGCATGTTATCTAAATGAGTGATTTGATACTCAAAAGCTAACCCAAGATTCATAAAACAAGAACAAATCCCTTTTAGTAACTTCAGTCTGGAATGGGAAAGGGAAAAACAACCTATGATGCTTAATTTGGACAGTATATATGTACTAAGTTTTCAGTTTCTTGTTAGTTGAATGATCACACAAGCAGGAAGGAGCAAATCAAGAATGAACAGCTACTAGCACATAGCTCATTCACAGTAAGCCAGGGTGGCAGAATCTTTATCATTTTGTATGAACACAGCCAACATGATGTAATAAATGTATGTACACATTTGATAATGCAATTTTATAAATGTATTCAACATGAGATCACTAAATACATATGTGCAGGAATTTTTTAAGCTACTTGTTAAAAGAATTAAGTTTAAATAGCATGCACAGAGTAGTGCTGAATTTGGATCTGTTTGGGTAGGTTAGAACAAGAGGCAGATATGACAGCACTTAATAGGTGTGTTGAAGTTTGCCATAGTTGGAGTGAATATTTTCCCCAAATAGACAATGCAGTCTACAGATTTTCCTTGGTTTTTTTCTGGGCTGTGAGGCCGTGTTCTAGAATAGTTTCTTTCTGACTTTTCGCCTGCATCTGTGGCTAGCATCTTCAGAGAATGGTTGAGTAGGAGTGTATGTGGAGTTTATATGTTGTGACCCCTGTTGGGGAGTATATGTCAATTTGTGTAATTGAATGGTTAGTTTCTGGGTATAGAAATGCAAGGCTCATTAGTGTCAGTTTGGCTAATGGTTGGTTGATGGGCCATTATCTGCTGGAACTCCCGCTGAGCCTGGCTGGAATTCCTTTGTAATTCCTTTGTAATTTCTATACCTAGAAACTAACCATTCAATTACATGAATTTACATATACTCCCCAAAAGGGGTTCACAACATATAAACTCCACATACACTCCTACCCAACCAATCTCTGAAGATGCCAGCCACAGAAGCAGGCAAAACATCAGAAAGAAACTATTCCAGAACACGGCCTCACAGCCTGGAAAAAACCCAAGGAAAATCTATGGATGCCAGCCATGAAAGCCTTCGACTTCACAATGTAGTCTGCATTTGCATTTGCTACATATTTTTAACGATAACTTAGAATGTCTGTATCTGTGGAAGTTCTAAATTCTGCTGCAAGATGCAGGGATTTCCATATCTACTGTAACATGTAGAAATGTGTTTTTCATATCCCAAATCCACATTTTTATTCCTTTGTCTTTGAAAATAAATACTGTACAAGCAGTAGCAAGATTATAAAAGAGCCTGTATGTTTCATTAGCAGTAATAAGGTTTTCTTTTTCGGAAAAGGGAAGATGGTTAACAGAGACAGGTATTTGTTGTGTGCCCTCAGGTTGTTTTCTTATAGTGAAACTAAGGCAAACCTATCATGAGTTTTTTTGGGCAAGATTTATTTCAAGGAGGTTTGTCATATCTTTCCTCTAAGTTTGAGAGTGTGTGACTTGCCCAAGGTGGGTTTCTGTGGCTAAGCAAGGATTCAGCCTCTAGTCCCCCTCCCCGCCCAAGTCCTTGTCCAACACTTAAACTAAGGGGTAAAATTATGCAAAACAAAAGTCTTTCCTTGGTAAACTGGACAACTTGCAGAGGCAAGCATTAACAGCAGAGAGCTCTCTAGTGGATTATAGGGCAGTTTCCCTAGAGATCTAGTAAAAAAGCCCATCACTTGAATCATTTACAAGTTGACTAGACAAGAGTATTCAACAGCACAATAGAGAATGCCAGTTTACTGTGTTAGGGGATGGACAAGATGACCTAATTTTTCTCGCTCTGGTTTTATGATTTATTAAAGAGTTTTGCAGCCTCTTTGCTGGGGCTGACTAAATGGAATTTGAAACATGGCAATTATAAGGGTCTTTTAGTTTGGTGCCAGCACATTTTTGGTTTTGATCACTTTACTGTAGCAGCACTGTGAACAATGTGAATAATTCTCTCTACTGCACCAGAATTAAGTGTTTAGTTGTAACAAACTGTGGTTCACAGTTCTTTTTGAACTAATGTGGTTTAGATACTCTGTGTAGGTCACTAAATTTGTTTTGCTCAAATGTATGAAAATAAAGCATAATTAATTTGATTAAGATCATGATGAGGCACAACCTCAGATAAGAGTGAACAATTCATATGAAAGGCCCAAGTGCAATTACTGCTTTCAGGTAGAGTAGACCCACTGAATTAATGATGCTTGTGTAAGGGTTGGTGTTAAACGTATGCTTTAGTTGGGGCTAACCATTATGTTTAGCCCGAAAGATTTACGTGGCTAAGTCAGAGTTTTGCAACTTCAGTGCAGTCTTTGTATATGCTTCCATTTGTATTTTTCCAAAGAAAGGTGAACATCATATTGCAGTATCTGAGGTGAGTTTTATGATGTCATTTTGATTGGCTAGGAGCATACCATAAAGTTAGTAGATAAATTCCTGGTATAGACAACCTGGTGCCCTATAAATGTGTGTTTCAGAGAAAGATCGGGTTTGCTGATCATTTTCTTTGCTCTCTCTCTCTCTGATTAGCATATTCCCAATGAAAGTACTTTTATTTCTATGTCTTTTTCTGTTTGGTAGTTAGTCCCACTCCCTTGCTGCTCACACTAACAATTTAAATAGGTTGAAAATTAGAAGCCACAAGATGTTCTTTTCTAAGTGGCAAGCCACGAGATAGAATCATGCTCCACATTCCAGTCATCCAGCTTTGTCTCTCAATAGGAATTCCTGGTTGCTCCAATTGCTTAGCATAGATAAATAACTTGGGTTAGATAAGATAAAATGAAGCAAGACTGGTTTGGTTTCCTTTATATCTCTACACCTTTTGAACTGAGCTAATCATCACAAACAGACTTAAAAGCCCCATGTTATCACCTCACATGGCAGGGCTTGAACTCAGCCAAGCAAGCAAACATAAACCACTGCTCTGCTGATGGTGATATCATTCCTCCTCTAAAAATAGTGGCGTAGTTGCATTTTCTTACTATACCACTTTGTATTTTAAGTAAAGAGGGGAGATGTTCTCTGTCCAAGACAGATTTGTGCTAGCAGTAGCAAAAATAGGACAAAGAAATGTTAGCATTCTTATTGGCATTGGGAAAAGAAGTGGAAAGATCTCAAAAGCTATGACTCTGTTTGCTTCACATTGAAATAGGCACAAATAAACAAATTCCATTGAGTGCACCTTATATTTTCAGTTGAAGTGTTTCCATTAACTTCTCTATCCATATATAGTTCACTGTTGTTGAAAACAGAACAATTAATTTTTTAAAAAAAAATCACTCACAGGTAATTCAAAACAAGTAAGGAAAAGGGCTTCTGTACATGCTGCACATAGTTACCATGCTATTGGTGTAAGATTAAAGATCACTTTTGGTCCTGATAGGATGCTGACTGCCTGAAATCTCCTTGAGTTTCCACTTCGGCACATTATCATGACTGGTTGTGCTAACATATAAGATTACTGAAGCCCAAACAAACAAACAAACAAACCCATAACTTGTGGGAGCTTGTAAGCCCTGTGTCAGGTAGACTCATTTTAAATCACCCCCTCCCACAAACCTTAAGGAACAAAGATGATAAGAAATATGCAATGGAATAATTTTTAGTTTTCAGTACTTTAATTCTGTATCAGAAAACAAGCCATTGCATTTTGCTTATCTCTAGATTCTGCAAATAAACAACCAGATTCTATTAGTAAAGTTATTACAGTTGAGTTGCTACTGCCACATCCACCTATCTGTTTATATATTTATTTTATAAAAGTATTTGTAAAACTGTTTCTAAAAGCTGGTTTGAAACCATTTTAAAAAGGTAGATCTTAAATGTAGGTGGAATAATATGACTGTGATCTCTCCGCTGAAAGCTGAAGAGATAAAAATCTCTCCACTGAAAGATGAAAAGAGATGGAAGTTCTTTGTGTGGACTTTCCACATTTGATATACTCCTCTCTCATTTACAGTTTTATAGCATAAAATGACAGTATAGTCACAAAGAATGAAAGGTGAAAACAGACTATCCTAATCCACCAAAATAAATTATCTGTGTTTAAGGACAGATTGACAGAAGGATGACCACAGCAAGTATTATGTTTTGTAATGTAATCGATACCTTCCTGAAGAAGTCAGAAGTAGACTTCAATATTGGCATTCATCTCCTTTGTGTCAAGGAGAAGCAACTTGAGGTGGAATGTGCAGTTGCTTCTGATCAGGACTGTTAGTATAACCTACTTCCCCCTCCCCACAACTTCTTATAATTGGAAATACTTTCTGAGTTCGGATTGCTGGGATGAACCTAAAAGGTCAGTTAGAGGTCACAACTACTTGGGATGTGCCTTAGAAATATTCTGGCAAACAAGCCCATATTAGGATTGTGCAGAAACACCTTAGTAAAAACATTTGTTAAGGAAGTATGTGCTAATCCTTTCTTCCAGCCTTGAGCACCTCAGCAATAAGTCATTCAACCAAACAATTAAGTGACCATTCCCAAATGTACTCCTAAGGAAATCTCACTCCATACCCCTTCCTGTCCAATATTGCAAGGCTGTCATAAACCCATCAATTCCTATCTCCCAACCATTAACACAATCAGTTGAGTTTTGGTTTTCTTTGTCTGTTTGGTGTGAAAGCCATCCAGGCTTTGTCCTAGCCAAACAACCCCTTCAGGATAACAGGGTATAAATATTAGTCCCCCAACAATAGAAAGGTGTGCCATACTGGACGAACCCGGCCACTCTCTTTCTTGACATGCCCCTGGATTGGAACCTCCTGTGCGTGTCTGAGTATCTTCAACTCTTCAAGACTGGTAACTATCACCCTATCTATATTCCGGAATCTCCCTGTAGCCAGTCTTTCTGCCTTACTCCTCTATAGCCTTGTATGGTTCTTCGAAATGTGTGTTCTGTGTGTGAATGCATTTTGTGTTTCCAATAAAAATACTCTATTTCACTTTAAAGCTGGAGTGTTCTCTGCAGTTACTATTGGTAGGCATAGGTGAAAAGATCTCCACAGTTACTCTCTTCTCACAGGCATCTGTTTGAGCGAATAGGTTCCCCAAATAATAAGAGATATTTTGGCATCACAGGTGGGGCTCTAAAGTGCCCCCACCTCTTAGGATAACAGGACTACTCCTGAATTTCTTTCAAGGCACAGATTGAGAGCAGTAGGGAGTTTATAACTCAGTAGACTATAAATCTCTGAAATTGGAATGATGTTGCTAAGATGAATTTTCTTAACCTTCTGTTAAAAAGCTTTGTGTATTGGGTATTTGATGTTAAAGCATGTTTCTGTTGGAAAGATACTGGGATATTTAACTCTACTCCTCCTCCTATCCTCTTTGGAATTAGTGATAGCTTCTATACTAGTTTGTTTTTATTTAAGCAATGTGAAGAGGAAGGTTTTCGCGGCTGGCATCCATAGGTTTTCTGTGGAGTTTTTCCGGGCTGTGAGGCCGTGTTCTGGAAGAGTTTATTCTGGAATAAAGTCTTCCAGAACACGGCCTCACAGCCCGGAAAACCCCCACAGAAAACCTATTTTAAGCAATGCTTGGTAGTAAGATTTAGACCTCAGAAGTCACAGCAATATTAATTATTCTCATTGGTGCCAATACCAGATGAAGCCCTAAGTTGCTGGGCTGTTAAAACAGGATTCTTCAAATGGCCTACATCCATCATCAGCAATTTGACTTGTGTGGTAGAGGCTCCGAGAGATACAGTGATATAGGGACATAGAATTATCATAGGACTTCATGGTGGGAGAAGAACTAATATATGAATGTCTGTAATGAAGAGACCTTTAGAATTTTGAAACTTAAGAACCTAACATGCTCTTCTTTTATGAGTTTTCCGGTCAGTGTCAACAATATCAAGCCGGATGGACCAATAGTCTGAGTCGTTATATGTCAGCTGCCAATATTCCAGTTGAATGTGTTCTGAATATTTTAAAACAAAGCTTGGAAAAGTTGCTTCTTGGACTATAATTCCCAGAATCCCCCAACCACATGGCTATTGCCAATGACTAAGTTCTCTTTTTTAGACATGTGGAATTATATGTGTATGCACATGCGCACGTGTGTGTGCACACACACACACACATATACACATAAACGTGGCTGAAAATTAATAATATTGAAAGACATTTGCTGAAGTGGACTAGAATCCACAAAAGCTTATGCTAGAAATTTCTTTTTCTAAGCCTTAGATTACCTCATATCTTTTTCAAACTGCAAATTAATGACACTCTTCAGTTGCACACAGCTGGTTAAAGAAGCCTATTAGCTCCTACATCAGATGCAACTCTTTCTGAACTATGAAACTCTTAATCGCCCAGGCTTTCAGACTCTGCTTTATATTCTCTTAAATTACCCCTTGTGTGGAAAATAAGTTCTTTTCCCTCAACTTCTTATTGTGCTTAGAAACAGCATTGTCATTACACAGCAGAAATGGCTTCATTTTCTTTCTGTTTATTATTTTTCTCTCACCATCTTGTTTTTGTTTAATCTAGACAATGTTTAAAAATAATCCTTTTAATAATTAAATGCTTATGATAAAGACAGTAGTTCTTAAAGCTAGGGTTTGCTAATGAGCTGTTGCTTGTTCTACACTATATTCCATGTCAAAACAACACTTCATATGCAGAATGTTACAGATACGAAAAGTTCATTCATGTTGGAGAAGACCTCATAGGATACGGAAAATTATGAATTGAATTGTTAATTGTTTAAATGTGTGAAACAGATTATTAAAATGTAACCATACATTGTTTTTAGGAAGCAGGGTTTAACTCAATGACTGTTTTTAACTCCAGAATGAATTTCTTTCCCTCTAATGTTCTCTGCAATGATATAGGCAAAAGAAAACAAAATTGTGTAACCATGGCCATGTTCAACAAAGAAGAGATTCACTTAAGCAACTTCATTATCTATGACTTTTATGAATAAAGTTGGAACAAAGATTTAAAACCAGTTTATATATTTTAGGGTGTGTAAAAATCTATAATTCAGATTGTCTTGTGTTATGTCATCAATTTAAACTTGTGCAGTGGGTGTACCATCTGAAAGACGTTTTGTTGCTCAGTCAGAGTAGGTGCTTTTTTGTAAAAAAAATAAAAATAAAAAAATAGGCCAAGATATGCCAGTGACTATATCTCTCAATTCCTGTGTTCATAAGATAAATAGTGAAGTTTTTTCTGCTGTAGGTTTGGCTAAATCAAGCATGACTTTTGTTGGAAGCACCTCTCATATTATGTGCTATAAATTTATTATGTTGAAACTGGTGCGTCATGGTTGCTAAACTATGTTGATCCAGAAATTCAATTGTAGTTTCTACCCATAGTCATTTCCCATTCTATCCACGGACAAATGTTCCTTTATTCTGTGTGTGTGTATGCCTTCAAGTTGCCTGTTGTGGCAACCCCACAAATTTCATAGTGTTTACTTAAGCAAGGAGTACTCAGAGGTGGTTTTGTCAGTTCCTTTGTCTGAAATATAACCTACAGCACCTGATATTCATTACCAGTCTCCCATCCAAGTATTAACCAGGGCTTAACCTGCTTAGCTTCAAATATCAGGCAGGATCTGGTACCTTCTTACTACTTGGTAAATATTTTTCTTATGAAGCTGTTGGTGAAACTAGTCAGATCTATCTTACTTGCTAACCCAGCAAGTTTACAATTGAAGAGTTCAACAAAATAAATACAGTTATATTTCAGTTAACAAAGTAGATATGTTCCTGGGCATTGCATCTTAAACAGAAAATTTAGTACCAGAGGCAGAAATAACATGGAAAGAATTGGCAGAGGTTCCTGCATCCCAAAACAGACTGGATATGAAGCAACCAGGTAATCCTTACATAAGTAAACAAAAACATTTTGAACCTTTTAGAGATCACTTTAAGGCTTCTTTAGATATGTGCAGGGCATAGCTAGTGAAGCATCCTTATCTGCTTTCTCCTTTTTATGTGTCTTGCTGTTCACAAACACTTAGTAAGGGATTCTGGAGGCAGCTACTGTTTACCTTGCCTGTTGTGGGAGGCATACACATATATAATAGGATTGGCTAGAAAAGAATCCCATTTTTCCTATTTTAAGTTTTATTGCTGTGTTCACAGCAGACATCCTGCTGCAACCCAAGATTGAGTCTGTGCTTCTCCTGCTGATTTCTCCAACATCCCTCAATGCTGATGCCATTAAAAAAAATCCAGCTAGACAAAGTACAAAGAGGAAAATGGAAGCTGGGCTGGCATAAAAGTGTTTATATATATATATATATATATATATAGAGAGAGAGAGAGAGAGAGAGAGAGAGGTTCTTTGTCAGATGCTTTGTTACCTGAGGTATACCTGTATCTGATCAATTTTCATGTGATAGCTGCATTTTTTAAATTAGAACCATTGAAATTTTGGGGTTGTCTAAATACCAAAAATGCTCCTCATAGAATTCGAGGAGAATACGATTTGTCTAAATGGAATCTACCATATTCAAAAGGAGGGGGGGGGAATGCTAAACATTAAGTGGAAAAAGCCTTCATGGCTTTCCTCATATTTTTAAAAATAACTGCAATGGAAATGCACATTGCTGGGACAACTGATTTGCTTTGATGCACATTCTCCGTAAGTGCAGAAGTGGAAAGCTGATTGATTGGATGTGTGCAGGGATGGAGCTTTGAGGCAAGGCAAGTGCTTCAAACCGCCATGTTGGATTTTTGCCATAGCAATCGTGCTGAGGTGATGAAACAGCCCCCCCTTTTCTTAGTATTTAAGCAGAAGATCACACTTCTACAACTTGAATATGCTTTTTTTTAAAAAAAAAATGGTGACAGAAACTGGTGAGAATAAAAATGTGAGTAATTCACTTGTGCCCACCATCTTGATTTGCAGGCATGCCCATTTGGACATCAAATGTGTATTACTTCACATGCCTGCGATCTCAAAAAAAACCCAAACAAACAAAAACCCAGGGGAGACAAATAAAAGCTGCTGCGAATTGGTAGTAGTGTGCATCAATCCACATTTTTTACTTTTCTATGACACTTTTGTCACTCACTCTTATTTATAGCTGTCAGACATAACTTGATTTTAATCTGCTCAGCACTTCTAGCATGAAAGCTAGAGTACTTGGAGTACCGGTACTTGACATCTCTCTAATGTGCTATCCAGTATGGAAAACTAAACCATGTTGTGGCTTCTAAATGCTTTAAGGGAGACAAAAAGAGCAAGTGACCTAGAATGTCCCACTTTTTTTATGTCAGTGGGCTAAACAATTGCTTCAGGTCAATGCTTTAGTGAGATTACTGATGGACATTTGCCAGTGCTGCTATGAATAGAGAGTATAAAGTATTTGTTGTAACAGTACTGTTTTACATAGTGGAACAAGTGTCTCTGGACTTGTCTGTACAAGGCAAGAAATGTGGATTGCTCCGCAGTAATAGCAGTTCTCAGGAGCTGCTATTTGTCTTAACGTGGGAGGGGGGTTGGCAGATCACAGGCATGTGAAGCTATTCATGTTGGCTGTGCAAACAGGCATGTCTGCAATCAAGATGGCAGCTGCAAGTGAAATACTTAGGTTTTTACTTACCTCAATTTGCTTCCGCTGGACAGTATTTTTTTAAAAACTGTATCCAAGGTGCAAAAGAGCGACCTTTCATTTTAACTGAAAAGCAAACAACCCCTCCCCCCCATTTTATAGCCTTAGTGCTCGCTCACTAAGGCAAAAATCCAAAATCATGGCTCTGGATGCCTGTCTTGTTAGAAAGCTTCACCCCCTGTGCACATAAAATTAATCAGCTTTTAACTTCTACTCATATAGGGAAAGTGAATCAAATCAAATTGCTAGTCCCAACAAGAAGGAATGAGCATTCCCACTGCTGGTTTTTTTTTTTTTTTTTAAACTTCAGGAAACATTGCAAAGGTTTTTCCTGTGCAGTATATGACAGTTTTGGCCCCCTCCTTCCCAATATGTCAAAATGACGTGGAGTCCCATTGAGACAGATTGTATTCTCCTCGCATTCTGTGAAGGGTATTTTTGCCGTTTAGAGAACTCCTCTGATTTCCTTGTTGAAAGTGGTTGCGTTCTGTCTCAGAATACACTGGCATGCCAGCTACTATAATATACAGTTACATTTTGTTTAAGGAACAAATTATCCTAATTATCCTAGAGATATTAATTGATGTTTCTCATCTTCATCTCCCTGCCAGTGCTGCACCTGCACAGCACAAATAATCCAGTTTGACACCACTTTAATTGTCATGGCTCAATGCTATGGAATTCTGGGATTTGTAGTTCTGTGAGATATTTAGCCTGTCATAGAACTCTGGTGCCACAACCAACCACAAATCCCAGGATTCTGTAGCATTGAGCCATGGCAGCTAAAGCAGTGTCAAACTGGATTATTTCTGCAGTGCAGATGCAACCCAGATATCCTCCCTGTATAAGTTTAAAGGCTTGTCTGCAATAAATTTTAATAGTTCAGATGAAGCTGTCTCTTTTCTGTGGGAATCCCGTGCCTCAATATATTCTCCTATGCCCAACTATGGTAAATTAAACTGAACTGAACTACAGCCCTTATGCTGACATGTATATTTCAATGATGCATTTAAGATTTTTTGGCTGGGTCTATATAACCTAGAAAACAGAGCAAGTAGAATTTCTAAAAACCTAGGGTGCTGTGTCAGAACTATGTAATCGATGTATGTATACGCACACACACACACAATATATATATACATGGAATGTGAAAGCATTAATATATAGAATAGGTTGGGAAGTCAGAATAAATCCTTGAATTGAGTAGGTTTCTTAGAATCCTTCAGAAGAGGAAAGAGGGGATATTTGAAAACAAAAGATCCATTTGGGCTCTGTCTAGCAGTGTAGCAGCTGGAAAGTTTAATTATAGGCTGGGAAACCCTACTGGGATTAAGTGAAAGTGTTAGTAGAAGGGGGTGAATATTAATGACAGCTGTTTTCCACGGGGCCCAAGGAGCTGTATGTCTGTCTGGGTTGGAAGTAAAGTGTAATGCCCAACATATGTGCTGTAAGTGCTTCAAAACTCCAGTTCATTTCTAAAACTAAGAAGGCAGTTTATGTGGGTAGATTTTCAGGTCTCTAATGTGTGCAAAAGAGACAAAAAAAGTGTGATTTTATAACCAGAATAACATTTTGCTTATTGTTCAAGTCAAAACTGTATCAGCACAAAACGAAACATAAATATCTCTTGCATTATACCAGGTACAGTTTTCTGAATAAATTCACTAGCCTAAACCCAATTGCTGCTTCCAGTTACAGTTAGCCACATTGATGCCGTGGGATTTATGTAAATGTTGGCTTGTCATTTAGTAATTGATTCAGTGGGGTCTGCTCTAATTGGGCCTAGCAGGCCACTGTGTTTTACATAGAGTACCATTTGCACAGATGCTCTGACTATCTGGCAGAACTGTAAAAGTTGCTTTAAAGAAAAATGAATATAACGATATTTTGAAGCCATCTATAACTGAGCAGTGATAAGACATCTTGTATGCGATTGTGTATATTTAGGATTGTGCATATACAGCGCTGATGAAAGCGTTCGAGGAGTCAAGTGGTGGTGATAGATCACCCGTGTTTCAGATGCATAAAGGAGAATAGATAGTACAATGGCTCTATATACACTGATTTTTGTGCTTCGCCTCAGGTGTTCATTACTCCAGACTCTTTTGTAAAGTCTTTCAAATGCACTATATGCCTTTGCTAATCTGTGATCGATCTCTTTGTCAATCTTGGCATCTGAGGAGATGATGCTTCCCAGGTAGGTGAACTGTGACGAATGTTGTTGTCCTTGAGCAAGCAGGGATCACCAACATTGAGGCCATGATACTGAGAACACAGCTCCGCTGGGCAGGGCACGTTTCTAGGATGGAAGACCATCACCTCCCAAAAATAGTACTCTACGGTGAACTCGCCACAGGTCAGCGTAAGGTGCCATAAGACTTTTTGTTGTTTGCCTCAGTAGACAGTACACCAATGGAAACTGCTTGCTATACATTTCATTCTCCTGCTGGAAGTGCATTTTTCTGTTGCACAGTAAATTAGTAGGAGACATGTGCAGGAGTATCCGCTCATTCACTGGAGAGACTCTATAGGGAATATAGAAGGCTAGGAATGGGGGAACAGAAGTCTTTCCTTCTATGAAGTTGCTATCAAGGGTAGGGAACCTTCTGTCCTCCAGAGTGTTGGATCCCATATGGGCAATGACCATGGATGCTATAGTGCAATGTTTGGGGGGCCACAGATGTTCCACTCCTGAGTGAAGTGAGATTTGGTTCCTGGGTTCAGCTGCACTTTTTTCATTGGAGTAGAATAGGCTTGCATCATACCAGAAAGCCAATGAATGACTATTTAGTAGAAGGTGTTACTATACTATGTTATAGACACAGTTGTCAACATTACCAGAAATACAGACATTTAGCTGCTAATGGAGAAAGTGAATTCACAGATTCCTCTTTGTTTCATGCCCAGCTGCCCTTCCTTGCAATTGCTCAGTGGGTGTAAAAAACTCTCTTCCAAAGAGTATTGTGTAGAGTGCTGCCTTTTCCACTAATGTAGTAGAGGACAAACAAATGTTCTCCAACTGTGAGAAGAATTGCATGGCAACCAAGAAAAAGAGATGTGTTCATAGAGTGTGGCTGTTTCAAAACACAACTCAGCAATTGTCTAGTCACAGAATGTGGCTCGAATGTTTCAGGCTGCTCTTGACATAGAGAACCTAAGGTACCGTATATTTGTAGGAGAAGGCCCTGCTCTCTTCCCACATGCCTTGTGGTATAGAGAGGCTTCCTTAAGGAAACATAGGGTTTGGTCAGGACCGGTTTAAGGAATTTTGGGGCCCCCTGCAATGCTTTACTTTGGGGCCCCCATATGTTTATCTCAGGTCAATGTAACCTAACCTATTCACTGTACAGGATGTTCAGATTATAGTAGGACCCCCGTATCCCTGGATTCATTATCCATGGGACACAAAACAGCACACCTACCATAGAGTCTTCCTAGAAAATGTGTCTTCCCTAGCCCTTTTCTAGGCCTTCCAAGGCAACTCTATGGTATATTAAACCAGAAATCCCATTATTTTCATATTAAGGAGGCCAACACGGGGCCTTCTCTTGACCTCGGGGCCCCCTCTTGACCTCGGGGCCCCCTGCCAATGCTGATTTGGCAGACAGGTTAAACCGGCCCTGGGTTTGGTAACAGTTGTCAAAGGCCCTCCTTTTGAGTGAGTCTGTATTGTGTGTATTTCAATAGGAAACCATGTTCACCTGTACTTCCAGTCCAACCCATTATATGTTGCTTCATATCTTGTAAGTTTTTTTCAGCTACAATGCACAAGATCCTCTTTGTCTGCCCTAATTCTTTTGCAAAGTCCTAGATGGGAATGAACATCTTCAAGCTTCTATTTCTGTTCTGCTAGTTATATTTCAGGGGCATGTCAAAGAGTTTTGTCTCTCTTGCTAATTCAGAGTCCACAACTATTTTGATTCTGTCCCAGATTAAAGCACAGTTGTTTTAATGAGCCAGCGCTGAACTTAAAGGCACTGTATGTTTACTCATTTTGTCAGAAAAGGACAAAAGGTACTTACACTTCTGTTTTTAAAGTGTTGATGTGCCTTCTTTAGTAAATTTTCTGCTGTGAGGTAGAAAGCAGTTTGTTGAATACTTAAAATTCAGAATGTTAAATTCACTGCACATATTTTTCCAAAGTTGGAATGAACCAAAAGCCAACAAAATATGGACCAAAGGTTCTGCATGTTAACCAATTTGGTAGAAGGAATATGCTATACATTCTTGATGTCTGTAGTTTTTAAGTTATTGTTTAAGGTTTTTTATTGATTTTTAATACAAAAGATAATAATCATCAGCCCTAACACACACACCCATGCCTCTTCATCATTGGCCTCTCCAACAGCCTTACATAGTTTATCCCTAAATCAGTTAAATTTACTGGTGTCTGTAGTTTAAATAATGTGGTTTAAAAAGCTTAGCAGTAATCAGTAAACAAATTTTGTCCAATTCCCTCATCCCAATTGACAGCTTATTCGGTTTGGGCTAGTGTTCAAAACAGTAAGAGAAAGTGCTAAAATGTGGACTCAAGGATGACAAGGATGAGTGCTGGACTAGGATTCCAGGAGACCAGGGCAGGGGGTGGAGATATGTTCCTGTTCACAAATGACTCGTTCTTCCTCTTCTTCTGCAATACTCTTGACCACATAATTATTAGAAAACATTTTTAGCTATAACCTTGGCACTAAGTAAATTGCTACCAAAGATAGTTAAACTATCATTATGAAAAGGACCTTCCTCTCCATCCCGGCAACATTTTGCTACTGCTGCTCATGTAATCATGCAGATCCATCATAATCACTATTAAAGACAGCATGACTGAACTTCAGTGCAGGCACCACAGATTCCTTTGTGCCTTGCCTTTTGTCTAGCAACTGGTATTTCAGCTTACTGGCACAGTTTTGTGTGACTTTATGTCAGGCCATTTTCTGTAGTCCAAATGAGGTACGCACAGTAATCATTACAGGGTATCTAGGATGATCGGCACAACGAATGAGGAAATATGGACAAAGTGTTCTCTTTAGTAGCTACTAAATAAAGTAAAAAGAGTCAGTGTGGTGGTGTGGTTTGAGTGTTGGACTAGGACTCCAGGAAACCAGGGGTCAAGTGCCCATTCAGCTATGGAAACCCACTGCGTGACCTTGGGCAAGTCATACTTTCAGTTTAAAGCAGCCAGGTAGTATTTTAAATTGTGCATTCAGTGTAAATAGGCAATAAAGTATTTAGAAACTGACCAGTACAGATTGAGTTCAAATGTTCTATTTAGTCAATGATAATCCTATGGCATCTTACCACCATGTCAATGTGAACACATGAGTCTGATTTCTAAAGCTAAGCAGGGTCAGGAGTGGCTAATACTTAGACAAGAATCTGCCAGGGCAGGAAATACCAGGGATCTTCAGGAAAGGCTAGGTAAGTATCCTGCTTGAAACCCTAGAGAGCTGTTGCTAGGCTGGATAAGCCACTGGTTTGGCTTACTAAGATAGTTTCCTTGTCCCTATGTTGTAACCCATTAGTCTTCTAATTTTTATTTGAAACAGTCTGTGTTTGCTGAAATACTTTTGGGCACTCCCCAAGTGAATAAACCTGCTGAATATGTCTTGGACTATCGGTCTATCCAGATTTTGTAGGCATGAATGGAGGTTGCAATGAAAAAAGGATGTTCCAGTGAAAATTAAAAACGTAAATTGCTAGAATGAGCACAGCAGCATGATAGGATATGTTTCAATAGCTAATTTGACCCTTATTCGTCATTTGATTAGATTTTTGTTGCAACCAATATGTATATATTTGCAAAAACATGAGTAAAACAGATGTTATAAATAATGTCTCTCTAAATCCTGTGTCTGTGTTGGGAAGACCTTTGTGGCTTGGCTAATTTAACACTGACTAAATTATTAATGCTTATGTATTTGTGTTACCAGAAGTGGCAAGTAGATGTAATCCCTATTTACTCTGGTAGAGACCACTAGATTGCATAGATACAACCATAATTTGCTAATGGGCATGAACCCATTCTGAGCAATACATTTTATAGTACGGCCAGCCCTGCATCTGAGATTACCTCTTGTCTCAAGAGCATTTGAAGTCAAACAAAAAGCACTGTAGACATGCTTAGGATTTCCTGAAAGATTGGTAGTGTTTTACATTTATAGTATTACCAAAAATAATTGAAATCTGAAAATTGTGCAAATAAGTCACTAAATCTCTTAACATTTAAAAGCATACCTTGCTTCTGCTGTACGTATGTGTGATGACATTTTGAGTTTTCCCAAATACAATTTGGCCTTTATAGAAGCAAGTTAGATTGCTCTTTACTTTCCACCATGAGATACTTGGTGGTAGATGGTGTTGCTATCTTATCAGTTGAAACCTATGTATTAAAAGAAATGCCTAAAACATTTCATTAATTTTATGATTCATGTTCCTTGAAGTAGCAAAGCTTTCCTCCCATCCCAGTAAGCTTTCTGTAAGCAATGGTGGAAAAATTAATAGCAGTATTTCAGTGTCTTATGAATTTCTGTACTTTACGTCCATTTTAACTATAGGGAAATGAAGGAACAGTAAGAAAAAAATTATTAATGTATTATGAAGTACTTTAAAATTAAATGGTTATATTCATACACCATTACAAGCAGGTGACAAGTATTCTAATGAGATGCAAAATGGAACAGAAATTAGGAATATCCAATATTGTGAACGGAGAGAAACATTTAAGAGATTCTTGAGGTGTTTAGGAGCAAATGTTAGGGACAGTTTATTTTGCTTACTCCAGTCTCTGTTAGGTCAAAGTGGATTAGTGCCACAGCTACTAAATCAATTGTGGAAAGTCTGAAATGGATGAAAGAGCACCTGGAAGATGTTTTCATGGGTCAAACTGCACAGCTTTGAAGATAGACCAATGTTTGTGGTTAACTCTTTTTTTTTAAAAAAAATGTAGGCAATAAACATCAGAGTTAATCTTGTGTTCAGTCATGATTGATGCTTGGTGGCATTGGACAGCTGTTTTTCTGCCCTCTTTGCTTTTTACTCTTCTCCCTTTGCATATTAAGTCTGGCACAAAAGGTGATTACATACCAGACAACTCCATTTCCAGGGTTGGTATTTCAGTCATATTTTGACAAATGTTTGGCATAATTGCAAATTTTAACCACAACTTTTAAAGAATGATATTTATAATATTGAGATAGAACCACTGCCAAATGTCAGTTTTCCAAATTTTCACTGATACATACTGTACTTAAAAAGAGATTTCATACAGAAGAAAGCAGTATCGTCTTAGGAAATTAATCAAGAATTATTTAACAAACAGATATGAATGTTATGCAACTTTACTGGAACTGTGTTTTTGAGGTCACAGTAGTTTCAAATGATGGAATTTGATGAGGTTATTTAATTGCCTGCTTCTTTTATCTATTCTTTCACTTGAAGCCATCATATTTCAGGGAGAATATTTATATTTTATTTTATTTGTTACTCTTCTATCTCCCAGTATTGGACCCAAGGTGGTTCACAATATAGATTAAAATAAAATACAGCTTAAAAACAATGATATTAAAACAGTTAAAAACATTAGCTACACTATTATTAAAGAAACTCTTAAATAAAGAAACTGAACTACTTGTAAGAGTTTCACTTAAAAGTATGGAAAACAGGGAAAGGCAAAATGGATTAAACAGCTGCCTATCAAATTCAGTGTCCACAGACAATGTATTAAAATACAGTCAGATCCCCTAAGTTCAGTTCCCAGACATACTGTGGTTAATGGAAACCATGGATAACAGTGAACCCCATTAAAATAAGGAACTTCTGGTAAAAACATACATAGAATTGCACTGGAGGACCTAGAAGGTGCTTAGAGAAAATGCCTCTCTAGGTATATCCCAGTGTTACTCTGTCGTATGTGTCCCAATTTTGCATTCTGTGGATAACTGAAACCATGGATATTGGTTCCGTGGATATGGGCGTTTGACTGTAAAGGCAAAAATGTTGGAAGATACAAATAAGTCTCTCCCATGAAAAATGCATCTTGGCCCTTAGTTGCAATTAGGCATAACTGGAAAGTTGAAGAGAGTCGCTCTGAACTAACTCAGTTAACCACTGAGACTTGCAAGGCAATCTCCTTCATAAATAGCTGTGCCCAGGAAAGAGAAACAACTGAAAATGCTACTTTAAGGTTCAGCAGAACTATAAGGCAGTGCTTCAACAAAATCTATGTTGGCTAGGGTAAGGAGTATATTCTTTTAAAATGCTATCTAGTGCATTTTGCAATGTACAAAGAGATAGTCTGTTGCATTAGCAATGGGTCAATTTTTGTTTATTGTTTTAAGAAGTAAGAGGATTTGCATTTGTTCAGGTCAAACCTATTCAGGTCCCTTGGATTTGGGGGATCTAAGTATGTAGAGAATAACAAATCACACTTCTGTTCTGAAGGATGGCTCATAAATCGCTGAGCATCTACCTAAGTTAACGCAATTTACAGCAGAAAAGGTTAGAGTAGAAGGCCTTGACTCTCCAGTACAATTGGCAAAGAATAATCTCTTGTTTCTCTCTCTCTTTGCATCAGGCAAATAATGTCTGGGGGAGTGGGGAGATTGGGGAAAGAATGCTTCTTTCACATTCTTTAAAAATCTACTTTTAACACAATTCCAAGCTTCACCAGTGCTATTAAAACATGAACGTCTGCTTTCCAAATAGATGGTAAATAAATGATTTTTTTACTACTAATTTTCTTTTTTTGCTTTTGTTCATTTGTTTAACAAAAGTAACAATATTGCTCATATTATCCCAAAATTTTAAAAGTTGGAGGAATAGAGTTAGTAACTGAGCTGAGACTGATAAAGCTGAATGTGACATAGAAAGGAATTCACTTGCAAGCATAGTTGCAAATATTGGAGAATGAAAAGGAGAAGCAACTAACTTGAATGTGTGTTTTAAATTGCAATCCTGTCACCACTTCATTGGGAATAAATCCTATGGAACTCGGTGCAGCTTCCTCCTGAATAGGCTTGCACGCCTGTGTTCACCTTCCTGGGAATAAGCACCACTGAACACCACCAGATTTACTCTGAACTATTTATTTGTTTGTTTGTTTGTTTGTTTAATCTCTTGCTTTTCTCCTGTATGAGAAGTGGCTTACACCATATAGGTTGACTTCCGTTTCCACAGATTTAGTATCCAGTTTCACGTACTCACACCTGAAAAAACATGTTCTCTCTAGGCATTTCTAGGTCCTCCAGTTCTAGATTGGAGAATCTATGGGATTCTATGGTCAACTTCTGGTGTTCATCTCATTGAAAATAATAGGGAGCCTAAACTACATATGGCTTTATAGGACATAAAAAACACTTTGAATTCCACTTGGAAACAATCCAGTACCTAGTGAAGCTGTTTCAGCATAGGAGTTATATGTGAATGCATGTATATGTTAATTGCTCAGTTCTGTCTGTGGAATTAAAATTATGTTAGTAGAATCATAGAATTGGAAGAGACCACAAGGGCCATCCAGTCTAATCCCCTGCCATGCAAGAATAAACAATCAAAGCATTCCCAACAGATGGCCAGCCAGCCTCTGCTTAAAAACCTTCAAAGAAGGAGACTCCACCACACTATGAGGCAGTGCATTCCACTGCCAAACACTTTTACTGTCAGGAAGTTTTTCCTAATGTTTAGGTGAAATCTCTTTTCCTGTAGTTTGAACCCATTGCTCTGAGTCCTAGGAGATTTTCAGACAGCTAAAATCAGCCTCTTGCCGCGCAAGCAGCCCCTGGACCAGTAATGAGGCTGCTGCGCGGCAAGGGTCCATTCTGAACAACACCGTTTCTCTCTCGGCGTCGTCTGTGAGTGTTGCGGCTAGCATTGGAGGCGGCCGCGCTGTTTTTCACTCACGGAAGTGGTCTAACTTGTGTACAGAATTGCAACCAAAAGCTCAAAGAAAAAATACAATAGAATCAAAGCTCAACACTTACAAAAGAATTCCACCCTGGGACAGGGGGATTCCCAGCAGATAATGGCCCATCAACTAACCATTAGCCAAACAGACACTAAGAAGCCTTGCATTTCTATACCCAGAAACTAACCAGTCAATTACACAAATTTACATATACTCCCCAACAGGGGTTCACAGCATATAAACTCCACACACACACCTACCCTCTTCTTCAACTTCCTGGCGTCGCTGGCCTGGTTCTGCATGGACGCCTCAAATGGTTCTGGCTTCGGCCTTTCCATCCTGTGGGCCTTGATCTTCACCCCCTGCTCTTTCCTGTGCTGGTATCGGCCAATGTACAAGGCCTTCAGGTGTGGCAGCCCAAACGGCACCATGGTGCTGTAGGCCAGTCACTGAAAGAATGCCATGGGTGATGGGAGTTGTAGTCCAACACATCTGGAGGCGTGTCGACTTGGGGAGGGCCGTAGAAGAAACCTGTGTGTTTGAGCAGCCTCTCTGCAATTTTCGGTCCAAATCAATATGGCTTCCTTGAGCTGGATCCTTTGTTGGATTTGGGGTTGTTGCTTACAGCCTAAGTTCAGTTGCTAGTCCTAACTAGAGTAGGACCATTGAATCAATGAGATTTATATCAGTGTTAATTTAGCGCTTACCACCTGATTCAGTATATCTATAGTGGCCCACAAGCTGAACATGAGTCAGCAGTATGATGCAGCAGCTAAAAAAGCCAATGTGATTCTAGGCTGCATTAATAGGAGTATAATGTCTAGATCAAGGGAAGTAATAGTGCCACTGTATTCTGCTTTAGTCAGACCTCATGTGGAATACTGTGTCCAGTTCTGGGCACCATAATTCAGGAAGGTTATTGAGAAGCTGGAACGTGTCTAGAGAAGGGCGACCAAAATGGTGGGAGGTCTGGAAGCCATGCCCTACGAGGAGCAGCTTAAGGACCTGGGTATGTTTAGCCTGGGGAAGAGAAGGTTAAGAGCAGACATGATAGCCATGTTTAAATATTTGAAGGGAAGTCATATTGGAGAGGGAGCAAACTTGTTTTCTGCTGCTCCAGAGACTAGGACACAGAGCAATGGGTTCAAGCTACAGGAAAAGAGATTCCACCTAAACATTAGGAAGAACTTCCTGACAGTAAGAGCTGTTTGGCAGTGGAATACACTGCCTCGGAGTGAGGTGGAGTCTCCTTCTTTGGAGGTTTTTAGATTTGGGCTGGATGGCCATCTGTCGGGAATGCTTTGATTGTGTATTCCTGCATGGCAGGGGGTTGGACTGGATGGCCCTTGAGGTCTCTTCCAACTCTATGATTCTATTCTAGGGGTGACAAGTGGTCATGTTTAGGCCTAAGTCTTCCTTCATTCTCTGAAGATGCCAGCCACAGAAGCAGGCAAAACATCAGAAAGAAACTATTCCAGAACACGGCCTCACAGCCCGGAAAAAAACCCAAGGGAAATCAAAGAATCCTGTTTCTCCCTTTAATGGAGCTTCAATTTTTTTAAAAAATGTTGCCTTATGAAACTGTAAAATAATGGCTTAAATGAAGGTGGGCTAATCTAGTTTTCAGGAGGATTATGGCAAAATGAACAAGCAAATAATGAACCTTTAAAATAGTTGTTTAATAAACCTTTAAAGAAACTTGTTGTAATATAGTTTCGAACTCTTGCTCTTATCCAAAAACAAAACAGAAAGCTGGGATGTGCTAAAAATCTTGAGCAAGATCCAGATTGCGGCTTACTCTTAGTTCACAGGTTTGTGATAAACTCATGAAACTATATGCACAGGTGAACTGCAGGATGGCGAAGTGAGCATGTAGATTGCCTTTTATGGGCTCAAAGAATATTGCAGTGCCTCCATACCCTCTAAGAGGAATTGCTGTTTGGAGTGCCAGCAAACCATATCCTCCTACCATGCACACCAATAAACTTTCACCACACCACCAACAGATTTTAGGTGACATCCTATTGAGGGACCATGGAGTAATGCATGGTTGCCAGGGCTTGCCATTGTGCATGTGCTGTTGCCTGTTCTAGATGATACAATTCTGATCATGCACTGGAGTCCTGGATGGCTCAGTGAGCAAGTGGTAGAAATGTCAAATTGCCTGTACAGTACTATGTTCTGTGGTCAGGCAGTTTGATTCATTATGACCCCAGCCATAGTTTGCAGCTAGCACTCAACACCTGTGAGCTCCTTGAGCATGTTCAACCCTCATTGTGGTATTTTTGCAGGAATAGGGCTTGTCCCCTTTTGCTTTAATTAATCTCCCTTTTGTACTTACACATAACTTGATATCACCTGAGCTTGCTGATAAGTCCTTTATATGTCTCCATGGTCCTGTTTTGGTGTGAGTCCTGTCAGCATTCAACCATCCAGGTTTCTGATTAAATGGAATAACTGGGACCTGCAACAGAACTTTACAATTGAGAGTGACAGTTCAGTTGGGGGTGGGTAACTTTTTAACTTTTTAGTAACTTTTACTAAGTTACTAAGTTTAGTCTGAATGCAGTGTTTTAAGTTTCTGTGCTGTTGCCTGCTAATGGTGTGGGGTTGTTCACCATGCCAGAAAATCACCCAAGAAATAGGGTGAAACATTTGTATTACATTGTACTTTGCAGAAAGTTTGAATTCCTCCATTTTGGAAGTGTCAAAGAGCCAGATTTGAAACTGAAAATCGACTAAAAAATGTAGTGGCTGAAAGTGCTGTAACTTTTAGAGAGTAAGGAGATTTTCAGACAGGCAAAAATCGCCCCTTGCCGCGCGAGCAGCCTCCCGAAATTGCTGCGCGGCAAGGGTCTTTTTCGGACGACGCGGTGCCTCTAGCGAAGCCGTCCGTGTCACTTCCGTGAAGCTTCGGACGGCTCCGCGCCATATTTCAAGCACGGAAGCTGCCCGTGATTGAAATATGGCGCGGAGCCGTCCCAAGCTTCACGGAAGTGACACGGACGGCTTCGCTAGAGGCACCGCGTCGTCCGAAAAAGACCCTTGCCGCGCAGCAGTTTCGGGAGGCTGCTCGCGCGGCAAGGGGCGATTTTTGCCTGTCTGAAAATCTCCTAAGAATTTCTTTCTGATTATTGACCAAATGCACTTGCTGCTGGTGATGTCCAAACTGGCCATTGTGACTCATGCCTTAGTTACATCCTGGTCAGTCTAGTGTAAGACACTCTGTGTAGTGTTTGGAAACTTCAGCTGGTTTAAAATGTTGGAGCCAGATTATTGACTGGGGACCCATTACAGAATATGTGTCTGCCTTCTTATAACAGTTTTACTTACACTGGGATTCTTTGCAAGCACTGTTCATATTAGAGATGATAAATGTTAAAGCCCTATATAACTGACGATTGCTGTATTTTAACGAAACATCTTCTCCCTTATGAACCTGCCCAGGGTTTAAGAAATTTAGGGAAAGTTCTTACCTTGTATTGTGTTTTTCACATTTTTATTCAGCCAGTCCTTTGGCCTTTAAGTTGCTTTCTTCACTGAAAGAGCTTTTCAATGTTTGGGTGTTGGCTTTTTTTTAATTGCTGCATTTTATTGTGTTATTAATTAGTTTTCATGTTTTAATCAAAAAATTTTGTGTTGGGGGCTTATGTTGTTATTGTTAGCTATCTTGAGTGCCATTTTGCTGGAAAGGTAGGATAGAAATGCAATAAAATGAATAGATATAATAGATACAATAATATGATGAATATTTTAATCCTGGGGCCATTTCTTGATCATAAACTAATATTGTGGGGGAAATATTAACCATCTGCTTTGTAAATAGCTTGGAAAATAAAAATTCATAAATTACTGACTGAAGCACACTTAGCCTTCTGAAGTGTTAAATTAAGCTTTTAAATAGTGAATGGCATGTGTACATGCTTTCCATGTATGCAAGGCAGTTAATAGCCACTGCAGAGGCAACAGGTTGTTACTAATGAAGTGATGAGGCTTTCCCAGTTAAGCCTCAACAGAAAGTTCATTGTCGCTGTCATCAATCACAAGGATGGAAAGCAAGGTGATGCACAGCAATGAAGTGGGCATGAAAAAGAATACCCTGGGCTTTATAGCAGTTGAAAGAGGTAAAAAGAAGAAGGAAATAAGATCTAAATGTTCAGAAAAATTGCAATCCAGTCCAGAGAGGGTTGTAATGAGTCGTTTTAGGGAATTTTTCTCTCTCCTTAATTGCATGATGAAATATTTATTACTCAATATTGAGAGCTATCTGGTTGTACTAATGTGTTTCACAAACACTCTCTTCTTTTCATTATGAAATGAAGCCAATCTGGCTGCACAGTTTATGATTTGCATTTTCCTGTACCATAAACCTTTTGCTAAAATTTGTGTAGGAAACTTTCGTTTGCATTTCTGATTCCTTTTCTTCTTTAAATCTGTTTATTCTTCTTTTATCCTGTTTATTTAGTATTTAGGCTGAAGACCACATTTCATCAAGTGTATTTTTCAGAATGCTTTGTAATTTTGCTATATGCCTTTTGCTACCTTAGAGTACAGTGGGCCCTTGGTATCCGCTGGGGGCTTGGTTCCAGAATACCAAAATTCATGGATGCTCAAGTCCCATTATATACAAAGGTGTAGTAAAATAGCGTCCCTTATATAAAATGGCAAAATCACGGGGGAGATGTTTTCAAGCCATGGATGGTTGAATCCGTGAATGCAGAATCTGTGGAGATGGAGGGCCGACTATATTTATGAACTTACTTTCTTTAACAAATTTGAACTGTATAAGGATGAATGGATTTTGTTGTTTATGCTTGGGTTCTGGCTGCTTCATTCTTTGAACATTCATGTGGAGTGAATTATGTCTTTACTTAAAATGGAGTGTTTTGAGTTGTATGCTTCACACAGAGTGGATGCAGACTCCTTAATAATACTGAATGAAAGTGGTTTGTTTAGCTGTTTGTACTGGTACAAATGATATAATGTTATAATGAGTAATTGGGATTTGAAGGGGTAGTATATTATTATTATTATTATTATTATTATCACCATTTATTTATATAGCACCACCACTGTACCTAGTGTTTTACAAGTAAAGAACAACAGAACAGTTCCTTATCCTCAGTCTTATAATCTAATTAAGACATGATACAAAAAGAAAAAGTGATGGCAGTTTGGGAGGGAATTAAATTCAGCAAATATTGCCTCTTTTTCTCTTCCTCTTCCTCCATGGCCACAGCAGTGGCAGTTGGGATGGAGGGAGGGCCTTTCGTCTGCTTCTGGGCCTAGGCATCCTAAGCTCTGTAAAGAAAGGAGATAGTGGCATGATAAAGGTACCCATTTTTCCTCCAACATGTATTCCTTTCTTCCCATCATTGCCACTAAATCTGGATGTTCTGTTAAGGGTTAGATTACTTAGCAAAGACCAACATTGTAGGCATATGCTATGCTTTTATTTGACCCTTAATCCAAGGATATGCAAATAAAGACACCAACTGTGTGAGGAATACTAAGATGTAGGAGACTGTTTGTCTCACTTTACCTATCTTAGTTAAAGTTTTGATTTTTAAAATAACAACAACAATAATAATCCCTCCTTTTCCCCAAGACTGGAACCTAGTTTTCAAAGTAAAATTATTACAATGTAATTAAAAACGTATCAAAAGGTAACATTAAATTGGAATTAAACTATAAGTCATATTGAAATAATATAAAATATACAGCGTACCAGGAGAGATTCTGATTTACCACAAGGGTAATTTTCCTGTGTAAGTACATGGTTAATCAGGTAAACAAATTGTTATTTAGTTAAACAAATTGCCGCTTAATGGACAAAAACATATTGGTACAGCAAGACACTTTGTTTTGAACTGGTATACACTGGAATTCAGATTATGAAAACATTGAATTTATTTAATTTGAAAAATTATGCTCATTTTTAAGTTTGCATACAAGTGTATACTTAGGGTTGTAGTCTACAACTGGGCCAATGCCAGCTGAATTTCTGAGGGATGTTTGAGTGGAGCAAAGATTTTGAAGTGAAGAACTTGTATGGAACAGGACATTTTTACTCTAATCTGTTTGGTGGTCTGTTGACTGAGTTGGGCATGAAGGGTGATTTGATTTAATATGTTGCAACAAAAGCACTGACAAGTCCTGTGACAACTTAAAGACTAACAAATCCATTACATGAACTGTTAAGGGATGTACCCTACTTCACAAATCTTTACAGTGGGCCCCCTAGATATGTGGTTTCAATTGCCCACAGATAATTGCATCCCGTACCTAAAATGGTGGCGACGTGCATGTGCACATCACTGCCATTTAATAACATGGGCCATGACCATCTGTGGTTTTTGCCATCTGCAGAGGATCTGGGAATTGAAACCCCACAGATATGTAGGACCCACTATAGTTTGTGGGTACATATGATGAAACATGATAAAGTCCTTAAAAGCTCATGTTACAATAAATGATAACCTTTAAGGTTTTCAGAACTCTTCATTTTTGTTTTTGTTTTTTTAGCATCTGACTGAGCGGTGGGTCCCTAAATACAACTTGTTTCTGTCTTGCGGTTCAATGGCAAGAATCAGGAAGGTCTTGCATTGAAATACATTAGATGCTGCCCATTTTGGCATAGAGTGATGGGGTGCAAGGACCAGTCCCAGTCCCATCACATGTAGGGGTGGTTCAGCATGGCTTTCTCCCAACTTGCAAATGGGTCTTGAGTTGAGTCCCCTGCACTTCACTCATTTTGTACATTCAGCTTATGTTCTTTCCAGATTTTATGATGATCAAAATCTCTGATTTGTGTTGCAGAATAATTAACCATGACTACAGAATCTGGATCAGACTCTGAATCTAAGGATCAGGAGCAGAAGGAAACTTCAAGTGAGCAAGGAACAGGTGGGACAGGAGCCCAAGAATCACAGCAGCAGCAGCAGCAGCAGCAGCAGCAGCTGAGTGAAGAGCACCAGAATGCATTAGAACATTTTTCTGGTGTTGCAGCCCACAGTACTCCTGTGAAAAAAGAGCAGGCAAGTTATCCATCAGGTCGTGGTTAAGTTATAAAATTTTACACTACATGGTTTTGTTCAGATACAAATACCTATTTAAATAAATAGTTTCTTTCTCTTAAAGGTATTCCTCTATTGAATCTTGGGCATCATAAAGAAGTACTGATCTTTGGGGGAGTGGGGAACAGATGGGAGCTTTAAAAAAATCAGTCATAGATTTTTTTTTGTGTGTCAGATTGTCTTCCCTGCTGATCTTAATTTTAAAGTTCACTGCCGCTGTTATATTCGGGCAGGGGAGGTATTTTTTTGTCACTGTTTTCGATCACACTAGTTTTTGGAGGAGCCAGAAACACTGGGGGCACATTTCAGTTTTGATACCTGCTGAAATCTAATTTCAGTTGAAGCACTTGTATGGTTAATGCTTACAAACTTGGATAGTATAATGAAAAGTTAGAATAGTAACATTCCCTTTGACATTAGAAGGGCTTGTGGCACTGTAGGATCAAAATATTTTTGCGAATCTGTACACATCTCAGTTTTCTATAAATAATCACCATCCAGATTTTATGACAATAAAGAAGGGAAAGGAAGACTAATATTCACATCTTGACAATGGCCATGTTCTTCAGCTGTCACCTCTTGATCCACAAAGAACCTTAACACAATTTTTCTTCTGTGTTAGATTGTTAATTTAAAGTGCTATTGGCAAATCATCAGATTGCTTGGGGAGATGCATCACAAATAACCTCTGGGGTTGGAGAGTTCATTAAGTATGAAAGAGAACGGATTTGTGCATGTAAAATACAAAACAAAATATTAAATGTGTGTCTCAGTGGTCATTTTGCCCTAGATAACTGTATGAGCAGGATGTCAGGCTTGTTTAGGAAAATGAAGTCTAATTCCCTGTGAAACTATCATGCTGCATGAATACATCTTGACAGTTTGGGGTCCTGCTATAATCATTCCTGGCACTTTTTATTCCTTTGCATAGCACAGATTAATACAACGTACCCCTGTGACAGTCTTAACCTAGAGAAATTCTCTCCAGCTTTATTTTTTTGTCCTGCTTAGCTACTCTTATAAGTGTGGACCTGTGCACTGTCTTTAAAAATTAATAAATGTATAAAACTCCTGTTCATAACTAAAATAACATGTTCCTTGGCAGACCTATGTAGTTGATCTTTATTCTGTGCAACACCTGCTAGTTTTAACAGGCCAAATATAATTCTTCCTGTATGCTGTGTTGTATATGTAGTGGAGCACTGCACTTGGCTATGTATTGTGCAACACACCATTCTTTAGATTTGAAAGAAGATTAAAGCTTTTGGCCAGATTTGATTCATTCTCATGGACACTTGTTACAATGAAGGAAACAGACTTGGAGGATTAATTTTTGATGAATGTCTGTGCTGCCAAGCTGATGGCTTATTCGAAAGTCACTGAAAGCCAAATCAGATATGTTTTCATGATGGTCCAATGAAAATAAGATTAACTTTCTAAGCTTTAGCTAAGGTGTTACTTTGTTTCTGTTTCTCCTGATACTTCGTTTATTGACTTGTTGTGCAAGAGCTATGAACAGAGGCAGGGACATTTTGAAAGTGCTGGTAACACTGTAATTTAGCTGCCTGGTAAGAAAGTCACAGTGCTGGATGGAGTATTCTAGCTTTCCATGATCTTCTGAAAAGATACACATTTATTTAAAAATAATGCCATAGGCTGGATTTTATAACCTCAGACTCCCCAAAAAAAGATAAGAGAAAAAGAACTTATGACAGTGACTTTTTTTGGCACATCACTCTGAATTAGCTCTTTTGCAACAGACCAGCAGTTTAATTGGAATTGAAACTATGGAGCAAAACCCCTCTCTGTTGAGCTGCATTTATGTCTGCATTTTAAAATGTGGTTCCAATGGTCTTCTGTAAAAGGATATCTGATTGGGCTTTGTGATTCTGAAAGCTTACTGTGATCAGCCACATTTTTAATCTGAAACTGGAACTTAATCTCCCTGTTTTCTCTTTGTAGGCCACTGACAAAGAACGTGAATTTGCTGCTGCAGCAGCAAAACAACTGGAATACCAGCAGTTTGAAGACGACAAGCTATCTCAGAAATCATCCTCCAGCAAACTCTCCAGGTCTCCTCTAAAGATTGTCAAAAAGCCAAAAAGCATGCAGTGCAAAGTGATTCTTCTGGATGGTTCAGAATATGGCTGTGAAGTGGAGGTAAATACTGGAGCAAAAGAGGGTGGCAGGAAGGTTTTTTCCCTCTATGTGTGTGTTTGTTATCTGTTGTTTCATCAATTAATTGTATTTGATTGAAGTGCAGTTGCAAGAAAACTTCCCCTTTATTATCAAAAGGAAAATGTATCCATGGGGAACAATATATAATGCTTAGAGAACCCCATGATTGTCAGTGTGTATTCAGTCTGGAACAGAGTATAAGAAAAACTAGAAATAGAATATTTCTGTTTCAGTGGTTCTGTGTGATGACTTGGCTAGCAAATCAAAATATAATATTGGTGCTTGCAATTTGGACAGGTAGTAAGAGTAGAGTGGCAGGACACACCAGCAAGAAAAAGCAATAACAATACAGATAGGAAATTCCACAGTTATTCCACATTGCAGTTGGGTTCTCTAGCTGTGCCTGAGTCTTTCTTCATGGGCACAGCAGTATTAGGGCTTCTTTCAGTAAAAGGACTTTCACTTCAGACTCTTCAAAGAATATTCTGCATAGAATTTCATACCTTTATGCTCAGGTTATGGATCTATGGATCTGTGGGAATTGATGAGAAATAGCAAGCAATTTATTAAGCTTCAAGGACAACAGTGTGTGGTGGTGATGGAAAAAAGCCAATTCCATGCTAGGGATTATGAGGATATAGATTGAAAATAAAACTGCTAAGATTGTAATGCCTATATATAAATCTGTGTTGCAGATGTCTTTGGAATTGTGTTTGTAGTTCTCATCTCTACATTTCAGAAAGAATGGCAACTGGAAATGGTATACAAAAAAGCAACCAAAACAAAAGGGTTGGAGCACATTCTATGTGATAAAAGTCACAGTTGGTGCTTTTTAGTTTAGAGAAAAGATGACTGGAGATAGGGGTAATGGTAGATATTTTTAAAATTGTGCAAGTGGTAGAGAATGCACAGAGAAATTTCTTCCTCCTCTCTTTATAACAGTAGTATTGCTCAGGGTCATCTAATGAAATCATCTGGCATTCCATTCAGAATAGAGAAAATAAAGTACTTATTCACAACACATGATTTAAACTTTGGAGCTTTTTGTAACAAGGTGAAGTGAAGGCAAGGGATCTATTGGCTGTGATAACAGAATAAAACTTCTAGGCTTAGAGGTAGCTCGTATATCACAACAGTCTGCTGTATCCTGTTACTGCAGCCCCTGCTCTGTCGGTCAAAATTATGCCTTATCAAAAAGGCCAAGGAGTTGTCCAGTGGATCAGCTTTCAAGATGTTCAGGATTTCATTGGAAATTTCTAGCAATGTGTTACAGGAAACATATTAGATTAAATGCCAAGACCCCACCTCAGAAGCTTTACAGCTGGCTGTGGTGTCCTACCCTTTCCTAGCCTGTTATTAGTCCATAATCCAGAGCATGGAAGATGCTCGTTGCTGTGCATGCCTTCCACAGTGGTGGTGGTGGTGATGATGATAGTAGTAGGTAATAATAATAATAATAATAATAATATAATACATTTTATTTCTTACTTTATTTCTTAGTCTTAGAAAGCTTATTAGTATCCTCTGAATCCTTCTGAATCCAATAAGTAGAAGGGGCACTAGAGTCTTTACTCTTCTGAAGTCTTGTCCAAGGAAGTGGTGGTGACATGATAGGAGGATTGTTGTCTCTGTGTGGTTAGCCATTGTTAGAAATCTACCATCTATCTAGTTGCCCCCCTTGGAAACGGAAGGCTGAAAAAGTCAAATCAATGTACTGATATTCATGGTGAGGGGGTTCCCAAATGGGGAGGGGAAACCTGCTTGTGAGTGTGCATTGACAGTGAGAGAGAATAGTTTAAAATTTTGTTGCCGTGGAAAATGAATAGAATATGAGCAAAATATATTATTTTGACATTTATCCATGATGTTAGCAGAATAAGTCAGAACAGGAATTGCCTTACAATTATGAAACAGCTCTATTATTTTTCCCTTGTGGGGAGGTGGAGGTAAAGGAGAGGGACCTGAGTTGCCTAGTACACTGAGTTATATTAAGGATGGAAGACTATAGGTGTTTTAAAACAACTGTGTTAAATTTCTCTTACTGTCATTGGCATGGCAGCCCACAATCCCTCTCTTAGTGATGTGTGTTGGAATTAAGTCACTGTCACATGGTGTTGTTTGAATTGTTTTCTACTAAACTGGCTCAGTTCACTTACTCCTCACAAACACAGCCAGCTCCTCTGTTGGAAAGAATAGGTATTTAGCTAAGTCATGGTGCATGTGTGTGTGTGTAGATGCCACAGAACTAACCAGTCAAGGGCTGACCAGTCTAGCACAGGAGAAGTACTTTAGGAGCTACAGCAGTGAAGTTTCTTTTGCTTGGGACAATGGACTGTCCAGGGTTGCCCTGTTTATGTATTTTGGGTAATAGATAGAATGTACCTGGTCGAGGCTCTTGGGGTGTGTCAATTCAGATTTGGTTCTGCACCTCCATGGGAAATTCCCTGAATAGTCTGTGTAATTCCTTCTGTATTCATCTGTAGGATCATTAGATTCTGTAAAATGTAGTGCTGAACAGTTGTCTCTCAGCCTCCTGTATGCAGTCAGATTTGTCCATGAGGACTACAGTTCCTCCTTTGTCAGCCTCTTTGACAATAATATTAGGATTGTTCCTGAGACTGTGTATAGCATCTTGTTCCTTGTGGATGAGATTGTGTGATAAATTACATCTCGTATTGATTATTTCTGCCTATGGCCCCTCCCCCCCTCTCCCATCATGGCACATGCTCCATGACATTAGCCTGGCCTCCCATTCCCCCCACCCGGCAAAGATGGCTCCCTCCCCAGCATGGCTGTACCAGCCAGGAGGTAAGCCGGGATGTATGGGTTTGGAGGGCAGAAAGATAAGCCCCATGACAGAACAGACTCCTCTGCTTGACTCAGAGTGTGGCTTGATAGATTTACAATATTATTATCTGGGTTCATGATACTCCTGTTGTGGGTCATGGAGTCTTGTAGTAGTAAGAAAAGTTTCTTTTCCTTCTTTTTCATCAGGGAAGAGAAACGTCTCTTGTAGATGGTTTTCCTGTCTTGGAGAACTTATGTCCATTGATGACTTCTATAGTAGGCTACTGATACAGCAGTTGGATATTGATACAGATTTTGAAGATGTGTTTCAAGACCCCTACTGCTTAACAGACCAATATTCCATACCTATAAATCCATAGGCACCACTTGTAATTCACAAACTTTAGGAAGGGTCCATGAGAACTAAAGCAGGGGGGATTAAAAGAACTGAATTATTAGGCGAAACTGAAAGCTATAGACAAGCAAGACAGACTTTTGGTATAAGTAAAACCATTGTATTCAGTAGAACTGTAAATAGGTTGTATGTTTTTATTCTGTATGGTGTTTGTTGTTGTTTGCACCCTTAAACACAATTTGGCAGAAAGGCAGAATAAAATGAATAAAAGAATCTACAGATTGTCTTAGTCCGATGATAAGCATATGCAAGGTCAGCAGGAACAAATCAAGTATTTATTAAATATCCATAATAATGGAAATGATGTGCATTTTTCATTTCAGTCAACTTTTTTTCTTCATACTGAAGGCTTCGGCCCCTTTGTTTCTCTGCCCATGGTGCCAATCCTGTACCCATTTCTCAACAGATGCAAGCAAATTCTCCCACTCCCAATTTTGATTTTCATATTCTCAGAAATATTACTGTTCAGAGCAATCCTACACAGTGGATATGCTGAATCAAATGACAGGTATGACTACTAAAAGTAATAGGATCTGTCTGAAGCTATGAATGGCATTTGGTATGATAGGGCTGCAGTCAAATAAGTGCAGCCTTCAGATAATGTATGAAGTGGAGAAAGAATGGGTTGAATTCTGAGAATTCTGAGAAAGAATGGGTTGAATTACAAGGCTAGAAAACTTTAACCACAGCCGGACAGAAATCACCTGAAGATAATTTAGAAATTTGTGTCTGTGTGCTTTTGTATAATATATACTTTTGTGTGTGTGTGTAAGTGTGTATCTGCGTGCACAAAATTTGCTTCCACTTAGCCCATGAAGATGTGCCACCAAGTTGAAGGGGGGAAATGTACCTCACCTGACTTTGGGAATGTTGGGAACATGAGATAGTGGATATAAGTAGCTGAGCCTGGGAAACCATTTCAGAGAACTAGGGTAGGGAACTTCTTTCAGTCTGAGGGTCGAAACCAGTTTCACAGAAAGGCTAGTGACCAGCATCCCAGTAGTGGGCAGGGTCAAAGGCTAAAGCAATGAAGCCCAAAATAACAGCATGTTTTAGCTTCAAGCTCTTAAGTTCCGGTCGCTAAGCCATAACAGAGGCATTTCACCCTTTCAGAATGTAAGTGAAAATATAGAAAAGCTGAGAAATCGTTGTTGTTGTTGTATTATTATTACTATAAGAATTGTTCTACAGATTGCCTCAGAGGGTGGTGGACTCTACATCTTTGGAGGTATTTAAATAGATGGACATCTTTCAAAAATGCTTTAGTTGTATATTCCTGCATGGCTGGGGGTTGGACAAGATGATCTTTGTGGTCCCTTCCAACTGTAAGATTCTGTGAACCAGGGGACAAGGGAAAATTATGGTAGCAGAAACAATAATTGCAGGAAGGAATGGCAGCTCCTGCAACTGAAGTGATAAGACCTGAGAAGAGAATGACAGGCCCAGGATTAAGTTGATGGGCTCTTTTCCCACTACAATAGCATTGTTTCTGGAAACTATGCAATTGGGGTTGCTCTGTTTCCTATCATACCTAAAACCTTTCCAGGGATTATAGTGTTAGTTTGTGCTAAAAGCTTATTGGACACTACCAAGACATTATCCCCACCCCCTTTGGCACACAGGCACACACACACACACAGAGGCCCCTCCAATATAAATGAAATATAAATGAAAACAGTCTTACATTTAAAAATATTTTTTTATTCTTTGGGGGGGGGGCTTTCTGATTAATTAGACCAGACTAAGTGCTGACAGATGAAAGCAAGCAGGAAGCACCTACTGATCTATCTGTCTGATCTATCTGCCACGCTTAGTCTGGTCTAACTGATCAGTAAGCCCCCACCACAAGGGAAAATGGGGGTCTTTTTATATGTAGGACTGTTTTCATTGATATTTCATTCATATTTGAAGGAAGTCTGAATTTTTTTTAAAAAAGCAAGAAAGATGCCAAGGGTTAATGAAATAAATATTCTCTTAAACAGTAAGTCTGTTTTGCACCTATATTTCCAGGTGCACATGTGTGTGTGTGTGTGTGAGAGAGAGAGAGAGAGAGAGAGACTCTGGAATGGGTCTGGAAAAGGAGGCGGGGGGCAGTGAGCAAAGTTTTGGCTTCTCTTTTCCTTCACACCTTATCACTAGAGCACCTAAGCCACACCCAAAGCCAGCCACTGACCACACCCCTCACCACCCAAGATCAGCATTAAAGCTGAATTATCACACTACAAATAGAAGCACAATAGTAGTAGGAAAGGGGGTCATTAACAGATTTTAATGTGTTAATGGAAAGAAACACTTTCAAAATGGTGTCCCATGGGAGTACAACAGAGTAGAAATGATGTCGTATGATCAGCCCCAGCTGATGACGCTGTTGCCTTGGTGTAATTGCGACTTACCTCCTTTCAGTGATGAAGTCCTTAGATCCAAGATCCAGCCCAAGTACTTGAAAAATGATGCCATAATCACTCCTTGTTGTCCGTTCATCCTCTGTTGTTTCATCCATTTGCCTTGCCTGTCATGCCATTATTATTTACCTCTGTATTTTCTGCCCTGTGCAGATACAAATCCACTGATCTAATCCCATCTCTTTGTCAAAAACAGCCTCTGCATGTATCTTTTCTCCTCTGTATTCCTGTTACACAAACTTCTAGCTTTTTCCCCTTTCCCCTTTCATCTATGATGTAGACTGCTAGCCTGCCGGCTCTTCTCCTTTCATCTGTGAGATCTGACCATAGCAAGTTTCCTGTATTTCTTGCTAAGTAAACTGAGTGGCAGCAACTTTCCAAAATCTTAGGCATAGCTCTCCTGTTGTCTGTGCCTCTGAGTCTGCTTCAGCCTATGTCTTCTCTCCCCTTGTTCTCCTCTTCTTAGTCACTGTAAACTGTTGGGTTCCACTGGTGTTGATATTTACACGAGTGCATTCCTGATCTGTTCTGGTTTTGGTTTTTTTGTATTGATCTCAGGTCTTTTTAAACAAAACATGCCCGAATTTTCAGTTATCTTTGTGGCTCTTTTAAATATGGACCTTTTAGGCAGTCAAGTTTCTTATCATGCTTCATAGTACTAGTAATTCAACAAGTACGGATGAAGATTTTAAAAAAACACATTCAATGAATGTAAGAGATCTGTTAAAAGTATTATGGCATATAGATGGGAAACTGCATAAAAACCATACCTGTGATTGCATTTGGGACTCCTGTGTTAGTCTTCCCAGTCTTTAAACTTTGTCCCCATCATGTCTCCCTGCTAATGTGGTCTAGCCATGTGAGCCATTGCATTCCATTCTTTCCCAGGATCCACTCCTTGGTTCGTTTCTAGCTTGCATGCCTTCTGCTGGAAGATTGTCATATCAATTGACACAGAGATAGAGAAGAGGAGACAAACTGTTGTAAGGCTGCTCTAGAGCAGGACTGTTGATGAGTCTGCAGAAGGAAATCCCAGTTTCTGCTGAGCAGATGCAGAGACAGCTCTGTTTTCCTGATTCTGGAAAAAGAGAAGCAAAGAGTAAAGAATGTACTACTTTTTTAAAAAATACAGCTGACTGGCATGACATAAGTTGCTGTAAGTACACCTGTCACAACAGTTCAGTAATGTGAAAACTACAAGTAACAAATCACTTCAAAGCATATGAGTTCTGGCAACAGTTCAAATATATGGATTGTGTGTATATATGGAACAAACAACATAGCATCACTGCCTTGTAGTAAATTAGTTATTACTAGGCAGCTGTTCAACTGGTGTAGACAAAAATTATTGATAATATTTGCTTAAACTGGGGATAAGGAAAACACTGATAGTATTTGTTATATAATATTGCTACAACTGAACCCATTCCCCCCACCCTTTTTAGAACTTGTAAGATTTAAAGAAAACCAGAAACTGCACAACCTGCTCTACTAGTCAAAGCATGTTAAAGACAGCATATTATTCCTGTACATTACATCATATATTTTTGAATCTGGAAGAACTTAACAGCCTCATCACTTTGAGAAAGTGCTTCCAGATACAGCTCTTTTTTATGCAATTAGCCTAACTCAAGCATGGAATTGTCCACTTTCCATTTATAGACCTCTCTTGATTTTCCTTGATTTCGTCTATCTTTTTTCTCACCACCAATCAATCAATCAATAAATAAAAAATTTTAAAAATCCCATTAAGGATGAAAAGATGGAATAGCTGCACAGTGTCTTTTGATTAGGAGCTCCAGAAGTTCATCTGAAAACATCCACAGTGTGATTATGTTAGGCTTTGAGTAGATGATGAAGAAGTTAATCAAATGACTAGTATTTGATAACATCCTTTTAAAAAGAAGCGGGGTATATTCTGTGTCTGTATCTATACTGGCTCAAAGGCCACATAAGCAGGAGTCAAACCTTTTGTTTTGTTTTCACTACAAGGTAACATTTTTGTAACCATTCAATTTTGTAACCAAGTCCAACAACTTGCTTAATTACCAAGGGCCAGCATTCAGTGCTGGCACTGCACCAGCAGAAGTAGCTTCCACCACAGTAAGTGGGAGGGATAAAATCCCACCTTCTTTCTGTACCTCCTAAGAACCTGTTCTCTGAGAGGTGGGAAAACTTTCCAGAGCAGGTTATAAGTTCTGGAGGAGACTGCAAGGGGAAAGGCCAAAAATCCTGTTCGTTACTGCTAACGTCACATTGGATTTAGGCCAAGAAAATGTTTGCAAAAATTGTTAACATGACTATTAGGCCATCCTGCTAAAATTACCTTGTAGACATAGATATCTTGTTCCATTACTCACTTTTTGTAAAGCTGATAATCTTCTATCAGGTCTTCTGCTTCAGCAGATGTTAAACATCTGGGTTTTTTTCTGAATTAGTATATCTCCTATAATTTCATAACATTCAAGAAACTCACTCCTAAACACTTTAGTTTACTAGTATGTAATGCTAGTTCTGATGAGATCTGTGCTGTTGAAGCCATGAGCAAAGGCCGTAATTTGGTCTGATTCCAGAATGAGGACTAGGTCACCAATCTTCTTATCAGGATTTAGCAGTCCTTGGTTGCTGGGTTGTTGCTGCTTTAGTTTTTGTTTTTTATTTTTATTTTTTTGGATTAGTGCTAGCTTTTTAGGATCAACAAGTATTTAGGGAGGGAAATGTTGGCCTCTGTAGAAAATGTGCCATATTATACAACATTAATGACACTTGATGTATACATGTGATGTATTATCTGCAAATTGAAAGCCTACTGGATGCTGACATTTAATAAAAGATGAAATTGTAGTGCTGGGTAAATTGTTAGCAATAGCATTTATCATTAACACTATTCATTGTATAAAATTAAATTGAAGAAATGCAAATAAGTGAAAATGAGAAGATTCTTATTTGGGTGTTGATGATACTTTCTAATCTATTTTAAGAGGTTTATTTCTCAGGAAGCTTCATTTACATTTTGCAATATGTATAGTACAACAGTGGTAAGACTTAGAGTGGAGCTTCTGAGATAGCAATGCTGTACACCACAAGCTGAACTCACTGATTATAAAGGGATATCATGTAGAAGATGGAGCGAGCTTGTTTTCTGCTGATCCAAAGGCTAGAACGGGAACCAGTGGATTCATATTACCAGAGGAGATTCTATCTAAACATTAGGACTGACTTCTTTACTGTAATAGCTGTTCAACAGTGGAATAAACAGCATTGGGGGGTAATGGACTCTCTATCTTTGGAGATCTTAAAACAGTGATTGGATGGGCCTCTTTCCAGAGTGCTGTAGTTGTGTATTCCTGAGTGGCAAGGGGGTGGACTAGATGACCATTGCTGTATCTGCCAAATCTAAGATTCTATGCTTGTTCTTTTGAGAAGGCAGGCATAACATTTTGTTGTGATTTTTCTTTTTAATTATCTTTAGCAAATATGAAAAGTTGCATGGCAAAGCATTTTTTCATGCAGACAGCTCTAAACATGCTATTTGAATAAAGAGACTCAAACTGAAGTATATTATTAAAGGAATATGTTTGAAATACCTACCTACAGTAGCTCACTAATTAAGTTTTAACTCACGTATAAAACAAAAACTAATTTCTTGCTATATTGTTTATGTGTTCAGGCCAGTAGCAAGAGCCAACTGGATACAAATATAACACAGCAGGTGAGGCATTTCAGAACCTAGGAGAGCACCAAGCAAGCTACTTACTTGTACCAAGAGTACCAAGTACAGTATGATCACTGTATCCATGGGACCAGTACCCACAATTTCACTTACTTGTATCTGAAAAAATACGTTCTCTCTAAGAATTTTTTTAGGTCTTCCAGGACGATTCAGAAGTTGACCATGGAGTTGCACTGGAGGACCTCCAGATTCCTAGAGAGGTGCTCTCGCTAGGTATTTGGAAGTCCTCCAGCGTGATTCTGTGGTCAGTTTCTGGTGGAAGGAGGAGGACCTCCAAATGCCTAGAGAATTACTAATAGATTAATAAGCCAGTAACTTATTACAACAAGTTCAGTTGAGGCTCTTTATTGGTCCTGATTCCACTTGTTGCCAGAAGCACATCCTGAGTAATATTTGGTTCAGAATGCTTTCCCAGTGAGAAGAGGAGGAGAATTTATGGTAATGCCTAAAAGCTCCCATAGTGTCAACTTCCATGTGCTATACATCAGAACAGATTTTGGAGTCTAATTCAGATTTCAGAATGCTGTGGGGTACTTGACAAAAAAAGAAATCACCATCTCCATTTTACCAGGATAAATATTCTACTAAATAATCTTTTACGGATGGAAGGAGGCCTCCTATGTGCAGAATTCTGAATTCTGCCTACTGCCCTTATAAAAATGGGGAAATTCAAACAACGTGATCATCATGTGAAACGCTTACAGAGAAATTTTATACATCAGGAATAGGGAAAATATGTCACATGGAGCTATTTTCGAGACGCCCCAGCATTTCCTCAAAATTGATGGGGAGGAGGAATGGGGAAAATGACTTTTTTTAAAAAAAATCCCCATTTTTGCACTCATTTTATTCACCCACTATTAATAAAATTAAAAACAGTATAAAACTAAACCATTAAAAAGGAAAACAACAAATAGAAACATCACAGCACTTTAAAGGCCATTTCCCCTCACCCTCAAAGGGCTGCCAGAACAAAAAGGTCCCTACCCACCTACAAAAGGAGAGCAACAAGTGCCTCCAATTTCCAGCAGACAATGGACCATTAGCCAACCATTAGCCAAACAGACCCTAATCCACCTTGCATATCTCCACCCAGAAACTAGCCATTCAAATACACACATTTTACATATCCTTTCCAACAGGGGCTCACAGTATATAAAACCTATGGATGCCGGCCGTGAAAGCCTTCAGCTTCACACACATTATTTGCGTTGTTTGAAAAGTAAGAGTAGCATGGGGTTTTGAAATGCCTTGTACTGTAAGGAAGGAATGCTTGCTGTTACACTGTTTTCATTGCTACCAAGGAGTCAGAAGTTCAGAGGCTGACCTACTATGAACACTGAAATCATTCTGTTGGAAGGAATGGACATGTGCTGTTACTGTACTACATACAAAGTGTTCCTGACACCTTGCTCAACCTCCAGGCCCATTTCTCCTACAAGAATAATTATAGTAGGTGCAGAATAAGTGAAATGATGTTTTCAGTTTTATAGGTTATTTTTGAATCTTTTAATGTCTGATACAGAACTGCAGGTATATATAAACATTTCCATTTTTAGCTATGTTCACTTGACTTTAATGAAAAAATGATGGCATATTGCAATGTAAAGGGAAAATTTTATATTTCTAAAATACATTGCAAGAATTATGGCACTCAAAACTTAATTTTGAGTCAGTCAAAATATAAATTGGAACAAGGAGAATAAAGGCAGATTAGTTTTGGTACCATTTGAGTAGAATATTGTGTATTCTTCTGCTTCCAATTTGCAATGGACAGTAGATCTGTTCTGAAAAGAAATCACAAATTCCAGAACTGGTGTAATTTGTTTGAATAGATTTATTGATGTAAATTCCCTGAATTCTCTGTAAGTGACATGAGGACTAACAACACAATCCTCAGAGTCAAATGACATGGCACATGTAGCACCATGTGGTGAAAGATGTCTGCTTAAGATAGCATATGGTTTTCCTCACCTTCATATCTTATAGTCAGCATGCTGTGTTTGTGACTGATTATTGGAAGCTGAGCACAGGCTTAATTTGCCAGTCAGATTTTTGAGTAGGAATGTAAATATTTGGCTGCTTAGTTCTCACATTAAAGGATGAATCATTTCTAGTTTCTACTACAGGAGAAAATGAATAATACTTCAATGTAGTTCTTGCCTGGTATTCACATTCACATATTCCAGAATATTTCAAGCAATTGTTCTGTGAATAGGTGCAGGTGCATTGTTTGTGCAAAAATCCACATGTTCTTCATTTAATACATTTTTTCCAGGTAGACATGTCTTTTGTGCAAAATGGCTGGGTTTTACACAAAACAGTTATTTTGCACACACACAAAATGTTTATCTGGAATTAGGTTTGTGTAAAAGTGTGAGGTTTTGTCAAAAAATGTAGAGTTGTCTAGATGAGAAGATATAATGCTGATTTCTGTGAATTAATGCAAAATTATAGCAGCGTCCTTTTGTCTCCATGGTTCTTTGGCAAAATCGTTGGTATGCAAAGGTATCCCTGTTTGAAGTGTATGCAAAGGTATCCCTGTTTGAAGTTCATACGCAGCCATGCTTGCAAATCAGTGTGGTAGCTGAGAGTGAATTACTCCTGTTATTACTCTCCACAGTTGTCACTGCTGCACAGTATTTTTTTAACTGGAAATCAAAGGTGTGCAAGTGTGACCTTCCGCTCAAAAATGCAGTTTGGTCACCTCAGCACAGCAAAAAAGTGCACAATCAACCATGTGAAACTCCAAAAATGGTACTTCCATCACTTCATTGCTGGCAAGTCTGCCCCACCCACCTGGTGCACATCTGACCATTCAGCTTTCCACTTCTGCCCTTGCCAAGAAAGTATGGTGATACAATTTGGTTGTCCAAACAAGCAGTGATGCACATTTCCATGTAGTATTTAAAAAACCTTGGGAAAAGCTGCAAAAGCTTTTCCCCTGTAGTTTTTGAGCATTTTTGGCCCCTTCCTTCTGAACAAGGTGAATCACTGTGGGATCTCGTTGGGACAAAAGGTAGTACCTACAAATTGTATTAGGATTATTTTCACCATCTAGATAACCCCACAGTGTTCCTGAAAAGAACACACTTTTTCTGTAAAGTTCCTATTTTTAATGGGAAAAGATTAGTTTTCCATAAAAGAAGCAGTTTCCTCAGGGGGGTGGAAACACTTCCAAAAACCCACATGGGTTTTTGTGTGTGTGCAAATGTTATGTTTTCAGCAAAAAACACAGTTTGCACACAAATCATGTAGGTTTCTGGAAATAGTGTCTTTTTGTGTGAAAAACTAGAATTTTCATATGAAAAGCTTTCTAGAAACTTACTTGTACAAAATTACAGGGTTTTTTTTCCTTTGCAAACCCCTCCCTACACTAATTTTGCACCAAAAAAAGCATCTAGAAATTGGTTTTATTCACAAAATGGGATTTTTTGCACATGTATTTTGCCACACACAAAAAAATCATGAAACACTTAAGAGATGTGTGAATACCAGGTGAAAACTGTACAAAATTCTTACCTCTTCTTACTCTTGCCAACCAGGTTTCCTATTTCTCAGTTGGGACATGAATAATGGGGAATAGAAATACAGGCACACCTCTGACAAACAAGCTTCTTTCTACAAAGTCTTTTTATGCCTTCCTAGGCTATCTTTTTCTCCTTGTCATCTGTGTAGCTGGAAGTTTGTTTTTGTTGTTCTTGTTGAAGTTTGTTTTTGTTGTTGTTATTGTTTTTAGCATTATCAGCATTGGGAGGGTGGAGAAAGAGACTTCTGGTGTCAGGTTTCAGCAGTGTGTCTGCAGTAAGCAATGCAGTAAAGCTTGAGCTGGGAAAGACTGATATTCTGTTGTAGCTGATGCTAATGTAGCTCTATATGCCTGCCTACAATAGGGAAGGTAAATAGCAGCTAACCTTAGGATCCTTCACTTAGCATCTGTGAACAGCAAACCAGAGACAAAAGGGAGGAGCAGATAAGCTTGTCTCACCAGCAACCATCCACATGTCAAAATAGCATTGATCTAGATACTTGGTCACCAAAATGGAAATCAGAACAAAAGTGGAGGCTGGTGAAAGTAGAAGTCATCCATGAATGCATTTAGTAAGACACCTTCTTTTCTTTTCTTCCATCCAAATAGGAATGCTTAAATAGAAATGGGAAAAGTTATGTGCATATTATTTTGCAGCAAAAGAGTATTACAGAGCTCTAGGTTTATCCCTGTCTTTGCAGTTACAATGCTACAATCAGACCTGTTTAGAAGAATATATGGGTACTACTATAAATATCATGACAAATATTACATATAGGGGAAGTATAATGTAGTTTGGCTTAATTCCTGTGGTACTTGCTGACAGACCAAGGCATTCAGCTAAGGCATAGAGGTATTGTTAGCATTACCTACTGAACAGGAAAATGTCCCAATGCTACAGCACTTCAGAGTATGCATCAGTGATGCAGACTCTTTGTTATGGTTGTGTGTCAGATCTGCTATCTGTCATCTGATTGTATCCCGTCATTGTACCAACGCAGCATGCAGTGTGCACAACTGAATTTTCTCTTTCTTTTTTTCTTTCCTCTCAGTCCCTGTATACCCCCTCCAAAAAGAGAGATAAATATTTAGAGAAATATAAAACTTGCTGGCACCATTTTGTCTTTCCCCTTTTCCACTCAGCCACACTACTTGTACTGGGCAAATGTCTCCTACAGTGCAGCCACTGCAAATCTGATTCTTCATACAATATTGAAATCAGCTCCATTGTGTAGTTCTTTTCCATAAAATTGACTGTAGGCATGTATAGTGAATATGTGACTTGTCACCAGGGGAGTTTTCATGGTTATATGCACAGGGCACAGAAAAGTTATTACACAGCAGAAAGTAGAAACAAAAAGTTGTTACACCATATGTTATGGGTTTTTTGCATCATACAGAGGTTCAGAGTTGCCAGATTCTAATGCATTCAGGCGTAGATTTGGTATTGTAGTAGGGATGGGACCTACTAACAAACTGTAATCTCATTGGTTCTCTTTAGCCACTCCTTTTGCTGCCTTCTTTTATGCTGCTTAAGATGAGTGACTGAGTACATGTCTCCAGCAGGCAGGAGCTTTACTTCAGCACATCTTGTCCAAAGTCAGATGAAGCCAGAGTGAAAAGTACCCCGTTGAAAGTGCAATGTCAAGAGCAAATTTAGTGTACCATTTAAGTTTATTCCCTTCCCTTCAGCTGTTTCTGACACAGTGAGTTCTTGATGATAATTTGAATTTCAGTTTC
The DNA here is from genome assembly GCA_030847615.1 of Gambelia wislizenii. NCBI lineage: Eukaryota > Metazoa > Chordata > Lepidosauria > Squamata > Crotaphytidae > Gambelia > Gambelia wislizenii. Next base: position 252,720,415 of record JAUMIR010000004.1, read on the forward strand.
TCAGTGACTCAGTGTACACTAATTATTAATGAATGTTCATTTCTTAAAATAGAGCTATGTGTGAAGCACCTGCCTCCTGTAGTCCTCCAACGAAACACCTTAACCTGCAACTGTTCATTGTTGTTTATCAGAGCAGACAACTGTGTAAGCTCATGAACCTGCCAGCTGAAACATCTTCGAGTCTGACCTTGCTTGACTTTTAAATGACAAAGTATTACACAAATGCAAATATATGGAAATTGTGCCACTGAGCCTTAATTCTGAGTTCACCAATTTTGTTGATATAAAGCTTCCTTTAGTCTTTCTGTTTACAAATCCATTTTTATTGACCAATACTAAATGGAAAGCAAAAGAAGTGGTTGTTCTGATGTGTGAAACTGGTATTTATTTATTTAGAGACAGAATGTTTTTGGATGATTCCTCTTCTCAGCAGCTTAAATCCAAGCCCATGCTAATGAATTCCACTTGAATGGCAGGGACATTCTCTCCCTGCAACCCTCCATGCAGCACAAAAGGTATTCTGGCAGATCTTCCAGCCCTGCAGAGCAGTGACGGCACTAGGGGTGTGTCGAGAAGCCGAACTACACCAGGTGAAACTGTCTGGGGATGGGGTGACACCAGCCTTAGTGACAACAGAGTGGCAGAACAGGTTTTGAACAGGAGGAAGAAGAAATGTCCTTTCTCCTTGTTTCACCAACAGAAGCACTTCTAGCAACTAAATCACAGCATTGAAACCTTTCCAAAAAGTACTTTGTGGGCTGTGGACAAATAAATACAATAAAGAGAATAAAGGAAAAAACTCAACAACAACAAAAGCTGAACAAAAAGTCGTTAAATAGTTGTGTACCTGCTTTCTCGGGCTTTTGAACAGGGATATATAAAATAGATTACCCTTCTGCTAAATAACCTGAAAGAATTTAGGGGAAATAATAGATAGTTGGATGCTTAACATAATATTGCTCTTTTAATGCACTGCCCATTTCTGTCATCCTAAATAGTTCCTTAATGACTTTTCTTTTCTGAAAAACCTAAAGAATTTGAGACTAAATATCTGGCCTTTGGGGGAGGCAGCAGAATAGAATGAATTAACTTATAATTTTGTGGCAATACAATTTAGATTGAGAATGATAATGTTTGGTAGTATTCATTATTTTTACTGCTCTGAATATGTATCCCTATTCCTATTTGTACTTTTTGTAATTTGTTTTGGTGCTCCACTTAACAATTAAAGATGTGTTTTTATCTCCCAAAACAAAATGGATCAGAAATGTCCTGCTGACACAGAATAGGCCAGAGAGTCCAATCTAAGACATGATCATTTGACAGTAAATCCCACTGAACTCATAAAGCCTTACTTCTGAATAAACTAGGCTCTAATAGAAGCAGAGCTATCCCTCATGATACTCAGTGGTGGTGGTGGGTGAAGAAAAGAGGAGAAGGCAAAGTTGGGGGTGGAGGGAAGAATGTGTAGGTGTAGGTGTAGGTGTAGCTTGGAGACTAACTAGTGCTGCAGTCAACCCCTTGAAAGCTTTTCTTGCTGACAGTCACCACAAGGCTGCTAAGCCTGTACTGGAGAATATTAATTAATTGCCATGACACCTAATTGAGATTACTGATTTCCCGTACATACTATTCATACTATTCAGAGGTCAGTACCATTGAGTTTGATGTCAAAAGAAGAGCAAAGAAGGGGCAGAAGAGGGAAGAGGAAGAATGTTTCCTAAAGAGAAGAGCAGTTTCTTATCACACTTGATTCCTCTCAACTGCGTGCTTCTCTTAATAAATCAATTCATTTTCTCTTGAGTAGGAAAAAGGAGGTAAAATTGTCTGAATTCATTTCTTATCTTTTCTGGAGAGCTTTCTCTTATGGTAAAAGGAAACATATCACATGCGCTCGCACACCAACAACAATCCCCACCACCACCACCACATTAGGAAATCAAGCAAACAATGGTGCTAGCTGGCAGCTGAATGTCTTCCATTCTCTTGCTGCGAAAGGAGGAAAGATGCCACCTGGAGCAAGAGAAAGAGGGTGCTGCCTCCCCATTAATCCTTTCTTTTAAAGAAATTAATTATATAGTTTGTGTTACAGCACTGGTTTATTTAGGTGACTTTAAGCTGTTGCATGTGTCTGTTTGTGTTAATTCTGTGGAGGGGAGGCAGAAAGCTTGCCTCTTAGCCTGCATGAAGAAAGCCATCCTTCCCCTCTCCCCTTTTCCTTGCTGTCACTGCATTTAATCATTTCCTGTCATAGGGAATTGCCCCCTCCCGCTCCAGTTCATTCTAACACTAGGGGAAACTAGCAACAGAGCTCTTTTATCAGGAAAGAGGCAAACCACAATTGTCTCAGGATCTCAGAAGTGTGTCTATGAGCTTTGTTTAAAGAGAGTCCCTACCAATTTGAGGAGTGGTATTAAAGAATTCAGAACTGGCTCCCTCTGCAAAGTACACTATTCTCCCCCCACCTCCACAGATGTGGAAAAGGCTAGGGTTCTGGATGGTAAATGGAGCAACAATTTTGTTGTTGTGTGCCCGCAAGTCGTTTTTAGACTTAATGGTGACCCCAAAGTGAACCTGTCATGGGGTTTTCTTGGCAAAATTTGTTCAGAGGTTGCCTTCCTCTGAGGCTGAGAGAGTGTAACTTGTCCAAGGTCACCCAGTGGGTTTCCATGGCCAAGTGGGGATTTGACTTTGCTCTCCAGAGTCATACTCCTGTGTTCAAACCACTACACCAGCAGTGGTTGCTCCCATTACTTGACCAGTGCCATGGGTACTTCTAGCTGACTTTGGTGATTGCATCTTTGTTTGGTTGCCCATCAAAGCAGTGATCAGGAGAAGAGAGAAAAATCATAGTTCCTGCTGCCACTGATTGCCCCTCTTTTCTCCAAGTAAGCATTGGCTCTTCTGATTGGGAAGTGAGCAATGGACAGAAAGAGCAACAGCTCTTCCAATTTATATGGACAATTAGGCAAGGGAAGTAGCAACAGCCACTGTCCGTGACAGCAAAAGAGTTAATTATATAATTAATTAATATTCTGCCCTTCGTTCAGTGTGAGACCACTTACAGTCTAGGTTAAAGCAAAGTAAAGCTAAATGAAATATACAAAAGTTTGAAAGCAATTAAATAAGCAATCAAATATGAAGCATTGCTGCAGGCCTGTCAAAACAAAAAGGCCTTTGTCTCCTGGAGGGAAGATATCCAGATCATTCAGAGATGGACACAATAGTTGATGTAGTCCTGGTGGATATAAATTTAGTCCCCCCCCCATCCAGTATTGAAGAATACGTTTCAGTATGTATGACCCGAAGATGTGGTCAGGGTCATTGAAAAGTAAGACTCATTACGTGTGTGTTGGATCCTTTCACTTGCTGGCTTATAAAAGCAGCAGCAGAGGGTAGGTAGGGGATTGGCTGACTGGATAAAGGAAGGAGAAAGGAAAAGAAGAAAAGAAGGTGGGTTTCCTGAGCAGAAAACATGATTGCCTGCATAGAAAACCTGTGTTTTTCTCTATAAAATAATTCCTGCAGGACACATTGAGATATTTAGATACCATTTCCATTTCTCACTGTAGCAGGGATGTATGTGTATATGTGCCTCCATGTCACCTTATGGCAAACTCATGATTTCATAGAGTTTCCTTAGGCAAGGAATACTCAGAGATGATTTTGCCAGATCCTTCCTCTGAAATATAACCTACAGCACCTGGTATTCATTGGCTGCTCCCATCCAGGTACTAACCTAGGCTGATCCTGCTTACCTTCCAACATCAGACAGGATCTGGTGCCTTTAGGGTACTAAGGAAGGGATAAAACTATTTTAATTATTCATTTTCACATGTGAGGATGAAATGGTTGAGAATTTACATGCCTGTCTTTTTGAACAACGAATTGAATAGGGAAAGCATTGTCAGGAGTTAGAATTCCATTTTAAAATGGCCAAACAAACTGCAGAGTCATGCCTAATCAAAATGGCTGACTCCACGAAATGCCTAGTCTTCCTTAGCTACAGAAGGAGGGTTCTTTTTGGTGTGTAAGATCATGAGATTGAGTAAGCCAATGCCCTGTAACTGTGTATATGGGAGGGCTCAGAGCAGAGCTCACTTCTCTTCTTCCTGTGAATGCTGAAGTCTGGTGAAGCAGTTTCTTCTGGAACTGTAAATATTTGTATATATATTGCAACTGAGTTTGAAGATAAAAATGCCTCCTGCTTATTTGGAGGTCAAACACTCTGTGTGTGAGTATTCTTGGGAGCGGGTTGCTACTGAGTCTACTGAGACAAGCTTTTTTGGGCTTCTTCTGGGGATTGAGCGGCCTATCATCCCCTGACAAGCATATCCTCTCTTGGTTCTTCTGGACCTCTTGGTGGCTTTCAACAGCATCACACATGATATTCTTCTGGACTGCCTCTCTGTGATGGGCTTCAGAAGCACTTTTTTTATATAGCATCAGTCCTTCCTGGGTGGGTTGGGAATATGGTGTTGAGTGATTCCTGTCCCTGCATTGATCTAATAAGACCTCTCAAGGGTGTGTCCTGTCTCTCTCACTTTTTAATGATTACATGAAACTGCTGAGAGATGAGGTTCAGATTTGGGGTTTGGTGCCACTGATATGCTGACATTTGACCCTATTTCTCTGGTACATCTAAGCTGTAGTAGTTCTAAGCCATTGTTTTTTCTGAGTAATAGATTCAATGGAAGAAAAAAAAAACCACACACCCTCAAACTCAATTTAAAGAAGACCGTGGTGCTCATGGTTAGTCAAAAGGCAGATCAAGGAAAAGAGATTCAGCCTTAATTGGATGGGGCTACAGGGTCATGGTTTGGGTGTATTCCTGGATTCATCCCTGACCCTGGATTCCCAGGTTACTATCATGACCAAGACTATATTTGTAAAAGTAAAGCTAGTGCATCAGCCACACCTCTTCCTGAAGATATCTAATCTGGCATAGTGTATCTTATCTTAGTTACATCCCATTTCGATTACTGTAGCATGCTCTATGCAGAGCTGCCTTTAAACAGTGTTTGGAAACTTCTGCTGCCAGCATGTTGACAGGGAGTACATAATTCTGTTTTTACAAAGGCTTCACTAGCTACCAGTACATTCTGAGGTACAATTTAAAGTGATTGTTATCACTTATTGAGCCCTGTACAACTTGGGTCCAGTCTATCTGAAAGAACATAATATTAATATCCCAAACAAGTATACCCAGGCTTTAAGATCCGTAGAAGAGGCCCTTTGATGATCATGCTAGTAATGGCCTTCTTTGTGAAATGTTAGAACTCTATTCTCAGGGACGCCAGCATAGTTCCCCCTCTCTTTTGTGCTTCTGCTAGCAGGGAAGAAATTATTACCGTATTATTATTATTATTATTATTATTATTGAGGACTTTAAACTTCATTTATATTTTAATTTGTATTTCAATACGTATAATTTATTATGTTTTCACTGGTACTGTAGTTGATTTTTAATTTTATTGGAACCTTTTGTAGATTGCAACTAATCTAATTAAATTAAATAAAAACCTTTAAGTAAGGGGCATAATGAAACCCTCATCTTCTTCCTTTCTCTGTTTCCCTCTGTTTGAAGTTTCCACTTCAAAAGTTCTGGGCTAGGGTCAAGATTCTATTTATGCAAATGCATGAATGAAAATTTAAAGAGCAATGTGTAGAGTCCAGAGACAGATTTTTTATAGGAAATTCAATGTAAAATGTTCATATGATCTGACAGTATTAGATGTTAGCCCTGATAGAGTTCTAAGGGTGCGGCTATACGATCATAAAAAAATCCGTATGGGGGGCAAAAAATACGAACAGCCTGTCATTCGTATGCATACGAACCGGCTATATGATTTTTTAAACCCCCTAAACTCCATATGACTCCCTCTTCCCGAAGCTGGCTGGAGCGAGCAAGCCAAGCGGCAGTTTTAAATCTCCCGCTGCTTTTTTTTTTAAAGGTTCCTGGTTTGCGGACATTCGGTTTTCCGTATTTACAATATAAAATAAAAATAAATAAACATATAAATTCATGGACTTACCGGACGCTCGCTAGCCGGGAAACCAACATGGCGGCCGCTCCCAATTTCCCTCCGTGCTAGCCCCGCCCCCTCTACTCGGCCAGCCAATCAGATTACACAGCCTGTTCGTATGTGTGTGAATGGACCGTACAGACCCGTCGGCCATCCGAACGGCGTACGGATTTCTCTTCACAATCCGCTTTCCCTCCCGAACGCCGCGTGTGCGTATTTCAGGGTGGAAAACCGGGCCCCCCTCTTTTTCATTCGTGTGCATCCGAACGGCCGTTTGTACCAAAGTGCGAACTTTCGCATGCCGTACGTATTATTTAAATCGTGTAGACGGGACCTAAGTTTGCAAACCAGTGCACAGGAGTAAATGTCATTAGACACAGTGGGATCTGAGAAAACAGGCACCAAATCAGACTGCAAAGAACAGCAACAATCCACTAGTCTAGATGAATTTGGCCATGACTCATGGCACACCCACTGCCTCTGGCTCAACCTGTTTGCACAAGGTTATGGCCTGTTTTGGTTCCCCTCACACTAGTTTATATTTGTGGTCAGCTTTTGTAAGATCTGATTTCCAGATATGCTGAAAACATTTCAAGGTCTTTAAGTTTTTCAGCCCCAGCCTCCACAAGCAAAATAATGATAAATGAATCCAGTTGAGCCTTAATGAGCCACATTTCTCCTCTCCCTTGTCAACTTTTACAGTTTCCTGACCAAGGGCCTGCTTACATATGGGGCAAAAACTGTCCCATTCTGTCCACATGCCCCTGCATTCACCCTGAAGCCCTGCATATTATTATCCCCTGCAGGGACATGGGGCACCTTGTCTTCACTGTCCCTGTAGATTTTCCTCTGCCACCTTGACCATAATTGCAGGAAGGGCCATTTGAAGAAAGCGACAGAAGCACTTGAAGGAATTGACGGATGAGCTGAGAGTGGACGGAGGCAGTGCTGCTGAGCCAGGGGAAGGAAGAAAACCTCTCCCTTCGGCCGGGAACTGCATCCTGAGTGTTAAAACAGTCATAGTGGTGGTGGTGTCATCAGTGGCAGCAGACGAAAATGTGAGGAAAAAACACGAATCATCAAAACTCTGCATCTAGGTAAAATATCTTGGAATGCATTGAATCTTGGCCATATGACATGTGGCCAGATAGCCCAGATTCAGGGAAAAGGCCATATGTTGTGTGGCCTAGTTGCCACAGATTCAGGGAAATTCACAGGAGTCTTGTTTTTTTTTAATAGTGTAGACAAGCCCCAAGGTGAGACATATTCTTTCTTATCCAATCCTTCCTCAGTTAAACTGATTCGTCTTGAGAAAACCAGTTTAACTGGAGCTTAAACACTGACAAAGAAATTAAGTCAATCTTCACTGAATTACCGAATTCCTCAGAACTGTTTTGATTTTTGTAAGTTTGTAATATATTGAAACTTCACAGTATTTCCTTCTCTCTCTCTCTCTTTTTTTTTTTTCTGTAGAAACGCTCAAAGGGCCAGGTGCTGTTTGACAAAGTGTGTGAACACTTAAACCTCTTGGAAAAAGACTACTTTGGGCTAACATACAGAGACATGGAAAATCAAAAGGTAAAATTAGTCAATAATTTAGGAAAATCTTTAAATAAGGATAAAATATTATGGGGGGAATACATCAAACCCAAGCATAGCAACCTAAATAAATGAGACTAAGATTGTGCTTGTGAGAACCAGGCTTCAAAACTGTTTACTTGACAGCAATTCAGAAATGCTCCCCTGATATGGTTGTATCTAATTTTGAAAATTTTGCCACAGTTAAAAAAGGTTACTACTTCACTAAACAATTTATACATTGTCTGATGTATTTCTGTTATTTCTAGTTTATACCAGTCCACATGGATTTAAAAATAAATTATCATCCTACATATAGCTGTTTTCTTTGTATAATTAAATGTCAGTACTGCAACACATAAACTGATTTGTTATCTACCTCCCAAAACTTTTATTACTGTGACAATACCTTTAAATGGATCCTAATGCCAACAGAAGGCTATGAATATGCATTATATTTAGTGAAGAAGTGCAAGAAAATAAGGAGCTTAGAATACATATATGTGATCTTAGTTTTAAAAGAGCTCGCACTTCTATAAAGGATAACTATTTGCTTTGAAATTTGTTGGCTAGAATATTGTACATGGTGGGAAATACAAGGGAAGCAAAAAATCTGGGCTAACAAGTTAACTCCTACAGTTCTTACAGTTGGCACTATCTCCTCCCGGCAACAGCCTCCATGTTGTAGTTTGTGCCAGCAGACAAAACATTTAAAAAATGAATATGTTCTTAGATTTGTTCATGAACCTGCAAACTGATTTTGTTAATCCGTATGGTCATTTTCAAAGTAGCACATGTATATGTATACAGTAAGGCAGGTTTTGTCTTCTAGAGAGGAATACTCTTGCCCTTCCACATCAGATATCAATTTTTAGTGTGGAGAAGTTTCCAAAGATTGAAAAGCATATTACGAGTCATTTGAGACTTGGTGTGCTGCATCCCAGTACAATATAAAGGCCTTTCTCTTTAAGTCCTATATAATTAATGGGTGCAGCCATTTTAAGTATGGGCACCACCATTTTAGGTATGTGGCGACGATCCACAGATGCTGGAATTGTCAGATATTGAACCCACAAATATGGAGGGCCCACTGTATTAGGTTATTTTAAATATACATGGTAACTTTCTTCAGCTGGAAAGACAGGGGCTTGCCTGGAGTCTCACAGTGAGGTCACTGCTGCGGTGAAATTTGTACTGGAAACTTCCTGGTTCTTAGCACATACTTTTTGCTAGGAAATCAGCTCTAAGTGTTCACTTAGATTCTAAAATTAATGCACATGATTGTGAATCAGATGGAGTTAAGCACTCTGAGTCCCCTTGTTTCCAAATAGATTGTTGAAGCTTATGTTTCTCTATCTCCTTCCCACTTATATTCATGTGACATAAAACTGTTTAGCTTCAACTGGTTCACTGTATTATACTTTCACTTGTCATTTAGTGTGTTTGAAATGAAATATTTGTAACCTGATTCCAGAATTTAAAATGCTTCTTTCCAGAATTGGTTGGACCCAGCCAAGGAAATAAAAAAGCAGATCCGAAGTAAGTTGCAATCCTTTAATTAGAGGTGAACTGTACCATTTCACTGGATGCTTAAAATAGAATGTATTACCATTACAAGAATTGAAAATTACATTATGTATAGAAATGTTTGTGTTTAACATAATGTAGAACTCCTATTATTGATGCACCATACAACTATAAAATATACTCTAAACAGGATTTCTGTATTATGAAGATGTTCACTGAAAGAAATCGGAAATAAAAATGGGATATGTGACACTCATAAGGAAAGAGGATGTGTTACTCAAACTCACTACTGCAGTGGACAAAATTAATATGAATTGTTGCAAATTATTTCAATTTAGGAGATTATCAGACACAGCTAATGTGGCGCCGGAATAATGACAGTGGAATGCAAAAGGACTCCAATATCACATGACATTGTCCTTTTGTGTTCTGCTGTCGTTATTCTGATGTTTCTTTTTATTGATGGGATGGAGCTGTAAATGGATCACCCATCCTGTTTTGGTGCGGCGTCTGAAACCTCGCACAGTTTTCGACTCGTGAATACAGAGTCAATGGGTAGTCCTGCCAGAACACTTCTGGGTGGGATCATGAGAACCAGGTAGGCTACTCTCTTTTTTGTACCCTCCCCAGGTTACTTATTAGTTTTTTATTGTGTGTGTATGTACTTTTCTGAACTTTTTTGTGTGTATTTTTCATTTTCTTTTTTAATTTCCCACGCTCGCTTCTTCTTGCGAGAGCGGGCAGGGTTTCAGTTCAGGAAGCGAATGGAGTTCCATTAGAGCTCTGTTCATTCCTGGGCTGCCTTTGGACAGAAGATAAGGTAAGTCTGATGGGGTGGGTTATGTCAGGACAGGGATGGGTCTGGAGATTGTGGAACAGGAATGCTTTTTGCATTCCTGTCTGATAATCTCCTTTGTCCTGATGATTTTAAAACTGCTTGTCCAGAAGTGGCTATGGTTGGAATGCAGGTGGCTACTGACTCTCTAGAAGAGTGTCCTGAAATGGGAGTAAATGGATAATTATTTAATTTATTACTGTTGTAATTTTACTGCCAAGATGGGATAAAAGTACTTGGGGGATTTTTATGGCCTTCAATACTGTACTTGTGTGGTGTGTGTGTGTGTGTGCATGCAATTTTCTGCTTTGCTTCAGGCAGCAACGTGTTAAGCTGAACCTCACCATTAGAAGATTGGTAATTTTCAAGGGCATCTTTCCAAGTCTGTGCTAGTTTGGGGCAAACCAAAGTGAGAGCATGTGCCAAAGATCTATCACCTTGTTGAATTAAGGGGAACAGTAGAATGATCTACTGGTTTTGTGCTGTTTTTTGGGCAATACTACTTTTCAGATAAACTTCAGAGTGACGCTGCCCAGGCAAGTGTAGTGTATGAGGTGGTGTGTTGGTTTCAGCCTGGCTGACCACTTAGGGTGACGAGCAGGTAGTCTTAAAGGGACAGTGATAAATTCATTTGGTCCCATCCAAGCATTTCATTAACTGGATGTGGGGGGGTATTACTGGGAGAATCCAGCTGTTAATAGATACCATGATAATAACTGAAAGCACAACCAGAGGCAGCCCACAGCTGCATGTAGCAGATTCATGGACCAAACCCTGGGGTACTGTAAGATTTTGCCTGGGGTCCAGTACTGTTCATTTCCTTTCTAAAGGACTTGGATAAAGGGGTTCTTGTCAAATTTTCAGATGACATCAAACTGGAAGGGGTAGCTAATACCACAGAATACAAAACCGGGACTCAAGATTATTTTAACAGATTGGAGAACTCAGACAAAACTAACAAAATGAATTTAAATAAATGTAAGAAACTTCAATTAGGCCAGAAAAATCAGATGAACATCTGTAGAGTGAACAAAAGTACATGTAAAAATTGTCTAAGAGCCTTTGTAAACCATAAGCTAAACCTGAGTCAACGGTGTAATATGGCAGGGAAAAAAAAATACCTAATGCAATTATAGGCTATAACTATAGTGTCCCGAAAAATGGAAGTGATCATTATTTTGCTTTGGTCAACCCCCACTTAGAATACTGTGTTCAGTTCTGGGTACTACATCTTTGGAAGGATATCAGCAAACTGAAATGTGTCCAGAGAAAGGTGAACAAGATGGTAAAGAGCCTCAAAACCAATTCCTTTGAGGAATAGTTGATGGTGTTGGGTATGTTTAGCTTGGAGAAGAGAAGACAGCCATCTCTAAAAGACTGAAGGGCTGTCAGTGTGGAACATGGAGTGGGCTTGTTTGCTGATCCAGAAGATAGTGTTAGACTAGATGACTCTTGAGGTATCTTCCAGCTGTGTGATTTCATTCTGTAATGCCTTCATGCCCAAAGTCACTTTGGAATTCAAGATTCTATTAATCAAATTACAGTATTATATGCATCCTGCCATAATTGTTTAGGTCAGATGTAATTGTAAGGAATGCAAATATATCTTTCAAAAGCGACCTCACAAGTTACCTTTGGAATGACCAGCTGGTAGCATCAGTCTGCCATATTGGAACCCTTTTCTTATTGGTGCATTAATGGGTTGCCCATCTGACACAGTTGTAGAAAAAGAAATCATAAAACCATAAACCATCATATCTATATATGAATGAGCTTATGTTTCCCTGCAGAAAGCAAAATTTTAGTGTGGAAAAAGTCTATTTACATTTTAGGTTTTCAACTGCATTTTAAATGTTCATTTGATTCTTATACATTTTCCTAATTGCTTCCATATAAATGACTAATTCATTAAGTTATTGAGATACGTTATTAATGTGTATAGCATAATATTCAGAATGGTAAAAAACACAACTACTGGTAGAATGGATTTCCTCTTACCTCTGGCTGTGTCAGGAGGAACACCTGAAGCTTTAGGTCCACAGACTTCCTATGCTTCACGACTATCATTATGGGCCCTTGCAAGAATTACCCACTAAAATATCTGTAGCTATAGAAGAGTTCTTGCATTTTAAAAATGGTTTCCCCACTTTGACACCAAAGTTACTTTCTTATCAAAAACTGCAGTTTTAAAGTTACTTAGTTATTAATAACTGATTCTGCCCATACTGTCATTGTTTGCCTTTTAAAAGTACCTGTGCTACAAGTACCTTGAATAAAAAAGTGTCAAAGCAACCAAAAGTCTTTCTTCAGGCTTGATGTAATGCTTATATGTGGAATGTACTGTAGCAAACAGATGGTGTTGGTTTTCCTGAATAACACCTCAAAAATAAAAAGTGTATGGAAACAATTACCTTTTATAGCAAGCATCCTCCATCTGGAATTAAAATATAGATTCCAATTCACAAATGTTCATTTATAGCAAAAGCAAAGCAGCATGCTTGTGTAATGAAAAATATTTTGACCAGAATCCTTCTTTTAATTAAAGATTTTAACATTAAACTAAAAGATATCAGAAAAAATGAAAAGAAAAAAGAAATAGAAAAAAAGAGAAGAAAAGAAAGAAAATGATGACTTTTCAGCAGTTATACATACTACATAATTATTCATACTTCACTCTCTAACATTCACACAACTTGTCTTTTTTTCCATAATCAGTTCCTTCTAATCAACAAAACCAATTCAATGTAAAGTCGAAGGCTTTCACAGCCAGCACCTATAGGTTTTCCATGGGTTTTTTCCCAGGCTGTGAGGCCGCATTCTGGAAGAGTTTATTTCTGACGTTTCGCCTGCATCTGTGGCTGGCATATTCAGAGAATGATTGGGTAGGAGTCTGTGTGTGTGTGGAGGGGTTATATACTGTGAGCCTCTACCCACACACACATTCCTACCCAACCATTCTCTGAAAATGCCAGCCACAGATGCAGGCGAAATGTCAGAAATAAACTCGTCCAGAACACGGCCTCACAGCCTGGAAAAAAAACCCACAGAAAACCTATGGATGTCACAATCTTAGCAATTGCATGTTCATCATCTGTACATAATTGCATTTCAAATTCTGACTTACCTTGTTCAAAGCCATATATCTTTTTATCCATTTTTAAATATTTCTGATAATTGTAAATAAGAATACCATTGAAAAGTTTATTCATTCATTCATTCATTCATTTATTGGATTTATTTCCCACCTTTTTCCCAAGGTGGGATCCCAATATTTCTAGCAGCTCTCTTAATTTAATTTTGTGTTCCCTTGACACCACTCCAAAAAGTCTTAGTACAGTAATCATCTATCTTTGCCTATTGTTTCTTTTCTATAAAAACTTCTTGTGCTGAGACCCATAAAAACATGTTTGGTCACAACCAGGGTTTGTATGTGTCCATATTCTCAATAGGGCACGTTTCACAAAATGAATTTTAAATTGTACATTAACCTGGACTTTATCATACAACAATTATCCATGCCATCCAAACCTCAGGTCATGTCCTTCCAACTCTAATAATTTTTTTATATCTCAGCATCACACACTATTTAATCCAAACAAAACAACAGGCTGCAAATATAATTTCAAATCAGGCAAACCTAATCCTCCTCACTCCTTTGAATCTTGAAGACGTCATACTTAACTCACAGTTTCTTCCCTTGCCAAATACATTTGGTTATGTCTTTTTACCATTGCATAAACAGTGCATCAGTCATCAAAACCAATATTGTCTGGAATAAAAACATAATTCTATTGAAAACATTCATTTTTATCTCTAAAATTCTCCCCAACAATGATAATTTTAATGTCTTCCATTGTAACAGAGCCTTCTGGATTTCGCTCCATGTCTTAACATAATTATTTTGAAACAGCATACAATTCATATTCATCACAGTAATACCAAATATTTAACTTTCTTCTCAATCTTAAAACCAGTTTCTTTCATCAATTGTACTTGTAGAAATATTTAATCAAAATTGTGTTTGTTTAAAATGTCAGAAAGATCTACTGTGAAGTTCTACTATCCAGGTTTGGTCCAGACTCTGTTCATCTGACAGTGGAACTAATACTTTGGTAAAATAGACTCCCCCTCACCTCTGGTGCCAAGTCCTGTCACACACATCCACAAAACTGCATTAGAAAGCAGACTTGGGAGTAGGGATTGGATGTAATTTAGCTAACACATATTGGAAACCACTTGGAGAGTACCTAGCATGCTATAAAAGGGTAGATGTGTAAGTGCTATTGCTTGACAATTTGTAAGCTGCTCTGAGAGCCTTTGTGGTTGAAGAACGGGGTATATATAGCTAAATAAAAAACAAAAAAATCTGTGAATGAAAGTCAGCTGATGTGATATTGTGTGGAACCCATTGGCTGCAAGATAGGGGCTTTATCAGGATAGGAATCAAGTGCCCTCCAATGTTGTTTCACTGCAAGTGCCAACAGCCCTAGCCAGCAGATGGAGGGCCACATGATTCCCACACTGGGCTGAAAGTAATGTTAATTCTACCAGATGTAGACTTAGAGCCTTACCACACTCCAAGGAAAAGCAGCTAAGCAGCAGGAACATCCTGTCTTTCCTGCTGCCTTGTTGTACGGTGTCATTGTTTTTTCTTTCCAGTCCTGTAAGGGACCGAGGTGAAACCATGCCTTTCTGCAAACCAGAAACACCCATTTGCAAAAAGGCTCAGTTTTAGCTCTTTCCCCCACAGGAGCGGAAAGACACAGACGTCATGCAGGAAAGCACAGGAAAGATGGAACATTCCTGCTCCTTTGCCGCTTTTCCTTGGAGTGTGGCAAGGCTCTTAGTGAAATGAATTGGATGTGTTAATCACAGCTTACCTAAGTCCCATTGGATAGGACTAATGCTGAATTTAACCCAAACACTGTGAAAGTCTGTACATAGTGTGTCAACTAGGCTAGGTTTGTATAATTGATACTGTGACTTCAGTATTGTAGTTTTTAAAAGTCAATATTTGTGTAATTAAGAAAATGTGTGGAATTTGTTATTGTGAGTAGCAAGGGTTGCGATAAATCAAAGTTAACTTGACAGCAATTAACAAGAACCAGCAATATGACTTAGAATTCTTAACCAACAGATCTGCTGTGACACTAGATCATGCAGAAAAATGCCAGTACTGCATTTGACTATAGGAAGGGGTGCGGTTGTAATACGGACAAATGCAATTCTGTTTCAGAGAGCTTATTTAGGAACTTGCTATTACTAGGCATTACTTACATTATTCTTCAACAGTAATTCAAGAATATAAATTATACAAATGCTCATTAGCACCTTTGGGTCACTCTACCTGAAAAGTGCCCAATGACACTGGCAGTCAAATAAATCATATACCATGCTTTTGTTTGTTGTTGTTATGTGCATGTAAGTAGATTCAAACTTATGAGACCCTCTCATAGGGTTTCTTAGCAAGTGTTTTTCAGAGGTGGTTTGCTAGTGCCTTCCTCTGAGGCTGATAGATTGTGACTTACCCAAGGTCACCCAGTTGGTTTCCATGCCTGAATGGGGATTTGAACCCTAGTCTCTCAGACTGCTAGTCTAATACTCAAACCACTGTACCACACCATGCCACCTAATATAATTTGGCTAAAATGCTCCTATAATGTATTCTAATTTCGTTCCCCTGTTTTACTTTGTATGAAAAATGAATATGAACTATGCTATGGGGTGAGAAGGTTTGCTCTTGTATGAGGCCATGTGCTTAAATACATACAGCAGGATTAATTTATTCCTTGCTTTACCTAAACAAATGAAGGATTTGGGGATTTGTGCACTAGGATTAAACATTAAGATCTCTGATCAGTTGCTGTTCAGAATTCTGCCTATACTGGACAAACTAAGTTTTCTTCATGGAAAGATATCTGTAAAGATGGAAGGGAAAGTACAATGAAGTTTATATGTAGCAGGGGTTTACTCACATATACAGTATTCTAGACCCTGGAGGACCAAACCTATAGGAAATTTGCACACAACTTAAATATACATTGTACTGTCAGTATTAGCCTGACTCCTCTTCCATCAAGCACACGAAAGCATTAGTAATACAGCTTGACACACCTTCAACATGCATATTCATCACTGCATGCTCAGTTTAGATAGGTAAAAATAGGATTGGGCAAGATAAAAAAAAATGCTTAAAATGGGATTAAAAGATCAACTTCGCATTGCTTTTGGTAGGAAAAAAGATATATTGCCTCTTTGTGAGCTGTGTTATTTATTAATTTCTGATTTTGCTAGCCTACCTTTCTGTAGAAGTGAAGGAAGCTTAGAAGAGAGCAAATAATAAAGCAGAAGTTGAATGGTTTAGACAATGATATAGATTTTAAAAACCCGAAACAACTAAATGTTTTTCTGTAATGCACTAACATGTAAAAGCTTGCTGGGGTAATATAATTTTAATTATTTTTTTTTAAAGAATGATGGAACTATGTTTCCTTTTTCAGATAATATGCTATTTTCCAAGCATCACAAGTTTTAGTTTCCAGTAGCCATTTGTCATATATCTGGCAGTAGGGATGTAGAACCTGAAGAACAGTATTAGTGCTGGGTTTTTACAAGGGGGGGGGATAATTCTTGAGATACTTTGGTTGCAAGCCACTGAGGACTTTGGTGATAAAAGCAGAACCTTGAGAACTGTGTCTGAAAACAAACTCGGACATGGTATATCTTGGGATGAATTGGAGTATGAACTATTCAACTACCTCTGGTCAGAATTCTGGCAGTAGCTTTCTGAGTCAGCTGACACTTCTGGACTGTTTTCAAGGGAAGTCCCCACTTAGAGTGCAGAATAGTAATCTGAACTGGAAGTCAGGAGAGCAAGAACAGTTGAGGCCAAGCCCAAGAACTTTGTAGTGAGTGGGGTACAAGATGAAGATGGTAAAAAACACTGTATATAAAAATGAACATCTTACCAGATGAAAGATTCTTGTATCCTAGTGCCTAGTAATAACAAAAGATTCAATCATTATAAGAAGATTAGGCACTGTAGTTACTCACTTGACAAATCAAAAACATCCTTAACTGGCCACTGAAGTAGGTCTATGTGAATACTGATTAGCTGTTCCTCATGGTTTTAGGGTAATTTGGGATAAATACTTACTATTGACTTTCATGTTTACCTTTGCACTTTTGTTCATGATAAAAAAACTTATGCTTAGGTAGCATTCCCAACAGTGCTGATGACTAGGCTGTAGATATGTGTGTGTGTGTTGGTCAGTTATGAGCACAGATTCTACTGAACATTCTTATTTCCATTTTTTGATGATGTAAACAATATGTTAGCCAAAAATAAAAAACAGCTCTGTGCCTACAGAGTTTTATGGACATTTCACATAAATGGCTCGTTGCTAAGGGACAAATCTCTGCCTTGGAAGAGAAATGTCACTGAAGGCCCTGACGGTTTCATGATAAAAGACCAGCAGAAGCAAAGTTAAATCAATTGGCAATTAGGCAAAAAATTACATTGCTATTATTTTGCACAGTGTGCAGGAAATCCTAGTAAACCTTGTTTTCTCTTATAGGTGGTGCTTGGCATTTTTCATTTAATGTGAAATTCTACCCTCCTGATCCTGCCCAACTTTCTGAAGACATTACCAGGTATTTGGAAAACCAGCACTATTCTTAATTTGTTCCTGAAAAGTTGTTGATAGCAATAATCTCTTTTTAACCCACAGTTGTCCCTATACTGCCAGATGATCATTACCACCATACTGGCATTAGGTCAATGGAAGAAAAAGATGTAATAGGTGTTGATTTTTTCCCCTTTCCTCTCGTAAACACAAACTGAAGTTCAGATCTAATTTGTATGTGGCATGTCTCAATAGCACTTCAGCTGACATGTTGCAGATGGGACAGAACATTAAGGAGACAGTGTAGCAGCAGAGTTCTGAACCTCAAGGAATCCATTATCACTTTGAATGCTGGATGGTGTAATTTTTCAGTTCCTCCTTGGCTCAAATATACCAGGACAGTTCCTGGTATATATATAGTTCCTAAGCTTTCTGACAGCAGTGTATGCCATCAAGCTACTTGGGAGTATCTGTGGTTGCTGGGAGCCCAACTTTTTCCTGTTGTT
Organism: Gambelia wislizenii; assembly: GCA_030847615.1. NCBI lineage: Eukaryota > Metazoa > Chordata > Lepidosauria > Squamata > Crotaphytidae > Gambelia > Gambelia wislizenii. The sequence goes on from JAUMIR010000004.1 coordinate 252,738,512, forward strand.
TTCTTCTTCACTCCAGCATAATGCTTTTGGAAAAGGATGGGAAATAGCCACACTAGAGCACCAGTGGTGAAGATTGTCAAATAGGTCTTTCCAAATTCTCTTGGAGAATTTTCAGAAGATTTTGAGCGGTCTCTTAGTTGTTCCAAAAAGCTGTTGATGGAAAAACTAAAAAACAAAAAAACAAAAAAACAGTGCTCCATCTAAGAAATCTCCTAAAATCAAGCTGCAGAGACCTCACCAATCCCTAATTGTGATGGCTACATCAATGGAATTATGGGTCCATAACATAGAGTACTAAGGGAAAGATGCATTGATAGCAGTAACAGGTGAACAGTAGATGTATTGAGAGTGAGTGAGTAATTGTAGTTTGTCCAAACAGAAACGTAAGTAGAAAGAGAAACACAGGTTACAATTCAGACTGAGAACTGCTCTGGCTAAAAACCAAGTGGAGTGTTTGGGGGTGGGTTGGATTGGCATACATATATAGGTTTTTTTAGCTTGTGGACAAATATTCAAATTTCAATTATGTGTTCAAGCAAATGTTTATGGAAGAAGCAACACACTCTTTCCTTAAGAAGGAAGGAGATCATTTATTTCATATTCCTGTTATTCTTATCTTTCTTTCCTCCAAGGGTTGAGCCAAAGACGCTAAGAGGCAATGAGTCATATGAATTTTAACTGCTTCTGAATTGCTAGAACATATATATTCCTCATGTATGTTTATGGAGATGTTGATCTTTTTTTTTCTTTTTTTTTGTTGTTGTTTTTAAATCTGGTGCAGGTATTACCTCTGTTTACAGCTGAGAGATGACATTGTTTCTGGACGACTGCCATGCTCTTTTGTTACACTTGCGCTTTTGGGTTCCTATACAGTTCAGTCAGAGCTCGGAGATTATGATCCTGATGAGTATGGAAGTGATTATGTCAGTGAATTCCGCTTTGCACCAAACCACACAAAAGAACTAGAAGATAAAGTAATAGAGCTTCATAAAAGTCACAGGTGAGGCAAGCAAGGGGAAATGAGTATATAAAACATAGCAGTTTGAAGTTTCATTCAAGAAAAATATGTGGGGCTTTCAAATTTTAAAATAAGAAAAATGAAATTAGTGGCTATTTTAATGAGTGTATTTAGCTCAAAATAGCAGTTGCATGAAATTCTGTTACCTCTCATTTAAAATATGATTTTTAAAAGCATGAAGAATATAATGTTCAAGGAAACATTATTTTTTTACATGTGTTTTAAATAGTTTTACCCAACTGACTTTCTTTAGGGGAATGACACCTGCAGAGGCCGAGATGCATTTTTTGGAGAATGCAAAAAAATTGTCCATGTATGGAGTAGATCTACACCATGCCAAGGTAAAGACAAACAGAATTGTTGTCCATAGTTCATGGACTTTGATACATTCTCCTTCATATTCTACATTGGCAAATATGGTTGTTCTGTGGAATGATATATTAACAGTTTAAGACATACACCTCCTCATAGATCATTGTACAAGTGTGTTAAGTAAAGTCAAGCTTGATCAAAGTGAATCTCACAACCAGGAGAGTATATACTCTACATGTGTAACAACACAAAATGTTTATCTTCTCTTTTTTTGTTCTATTTTTTGTTTTTCTAATATATGTATAAAAAGTTATCTCTGTATGTCATTTTGTGGTGACCTATAACCACAAAATGGATATGTTCAATGTATTTTACTATTCTACATAAATAAAAAGTAATTTTATATATATATATATATATATATATATATATATAAAAGAGTACCCAGCTTCTTGGGGGCAATTAGCTAACACATTGTAAACCAATTAGGGAGTGCTTTGCCCTGATAAGCAGTATAGAAATAAAAATGCTACTGCTATTGTTATCCCTGTCATTTCTCTTCCCCTTATTTTTTACCCAGATACTCTCAACCTGGCTTCCTGGATTTAAGTCATGAATCTATATAATGCTACTCCACTGCCCTTCCAGTTTGGTCTGTTTCTCTGAAATAGGTTATACCCCTCTATTACTGTATCCCAGTCATGTGACTCATCCCACCAGGTTTCAGTGATGCCTATTATATCATATTTGTTTTGCTATGCTAAGAGTTCAAGTTCATCCTGTTTCTTCCCCATGCTCTGTGCAGTAGTATAAAAACATCTCGTGAGACCATGGGCCATTCCTCCTATCTGCCTTTTAAAGGTTTTTTTTTCCTTCTATTGTTGGATTCTTGTACTATCTGCCTTGTTCTCTGTATAACATTTGGGCTATAATCTCCAGCACTTGATAAACTCCTGCCCTTAAGAATACTGCCTGCCTCCCCCACATAACTCAGTTTAAAGCCCTCCTGATCAGATCTTTAAGACTCGTAGCAAAAAGTTTCTGCCAACTGCTGTGTGCAACCTATCCCTTGCCCAAGGGGTGCAACCCATCCCTTGCCAGAAGTAAGTCCACCTCCGTGAAACTGCACCCCATGGTCCAGGAAGCCAAATCATTCTTGGCGGCACCATCTCCGGAGCCATTTGTTCACCTCCACTATTTTTCTCCCGCTTTCTGGGCTGTGCCCAGCCCCTCTTGTCAGTCTCTCTGTTGCATCATAAATTTTTGCCCCAGGGAGACAGCATTTCCTGAAACATTTTGTCAGGCCTGCAAACTACTGTTTCTGTTCCCCTCAGCAGGGAGTTGCCTACCACCGCCACCCACCTCCTCCGAGTCTTAGCAGAGGCCATTCCATGTGCTGAATCTACCAAGGTCTCCTGCATGTTCCCTGAGGCCTGGCACGTCTGCTCTTCCTCATCATCACTGAAGAGGGTGTTGGATTGGATGTAAAAATCTAACAAATTTGACAGGCACCTAACTAGACTCCTTACAGCTCTACAGTTCATTTCTACCACTCATGTTGGAGCAGCCTTCAGCAATGCTGTGCCAGTTAAGCCCCTGTGTAAAGCAGCTACAGAGTGGGAGGAAGAGAGATGGAACCCAAAATAGTCCACTGTACTACAACTATACACCTGTTTTGAGACTTTTTTTTACACTTGGGCAAGCTATATGAAAAGTAACCAGATGTTTGACAGAGGAAATATATGATTTTTAAAAGCTATTTCTACTAACACACAATTTCAAGCCCAGAAAACAACATACAGGGTTAAACAACAGTAATAAAAAAGAGAGAAAAAGAAAAAGACAACAAAAAACAGGGATATATGACTCCCAACATACCAGCCTATGCTTATAATTATCGAGTAGATCTTCCTCCTCTCGTGTCAAACACATTATAATATTTGTTCTTCCACCTTCAAATAAAACACATTTCTACATAATATTCTTTTCTACTATTCTTCAAATCCTGTTATAGCTAATTTTCCTCACGTACTCAATTACTAGCTCCCATTCTCTTTTAAAACTGATGACTTATCTCTAATTAAGTTTTCCAATTTATTCATTTCAGCAAGGTCATACAGTTTTAATAACCAATCCTCCTGCACTAGAACTGCCATTTCTTTCCATTTTTCTGCATACACAGTTCTGGCTGCCATAATCATATATTGTATAATTCTTCCATGCTTCTTCCCCAACTTCTCTTCCATTAGTCCCAATAAGAAAAGTTCTGGCTTTGATTGGAATTTAAGTTTCAACATGTCTTGACAGAGGATTGGATGTAATCCTCATGTAGGGGAATTACAGCACAGAATTGGTAAAGAGGTAGTACAGGAATACCTGAGCAGTATAGATGAGTTCAAGTCTCCAGGGCCAGTTGAACTTCATCCAAGGGTATTAAAAGAACTGGCAGAAGTAATTTCAGAACCACAGGCAATAATCTTTGAGAATTCCTGGAGAACAGGAGAGGTCCCAGCAGTCTGGAGGAGGGCAAATGTTGTCCCCATCTTTAAAAAGGGGAAAAAAGAAGACCCAAATAATTACCACCCAGTCAGTCTGACATCAATACTAGGAAAGATTCTAGAGCAGATCATTAAACAGACAGTCTGTAAGAACTTAGAAAGGAATACCGTGATCACAAAAAAATCAACATAGATGTCTCAAAAACAAGTCATGCCAGAGTAATCTCATCTCTTTTTTTTGACAGAGTTACAAACTTGATAGATGAAGGGAACACAGTGGATGTAGTGTATCTTGATTTCAGTAAGGCTTTTGACCAGGTCCCCCATGATATTCTTACAAAAAAGTTAGTAACCTGTTGGCTAGACAATGCAACTCTTAGGTGGATTTGTAATTGGTTGACTGACCAAACCCAAAGGGTAGTCACCAATGGCTCCTCTTCATCCTGGAGAGAAGTGACCAGTGGGGTGCCACAGGGTTCTGTCCTGGGCCCAGTGCTATTCAACACCTTCATCAATGACTTGGATGAGGGAATAGAGGGTATGCTTATATCAAATTTGCAGATGACACCAAATTAGGAGGGGTAGCTAATACCCCAGAGGACAGGATCAGAATCCAAAATGACCTCAACAGATTAGAAAGCTGGGACAATATTAACAAAATGAATTTCAACAGGGAGAAATGTAGGATACTACACTTGAGCAGTAAAAATGAAATCCACAGATATAGGATGGGTGACACCTGGCTTGAGGGCAGTACATGCGAAAAGGATATAGGAGTCTTAGTGGACCACAAGCTGAACATGAGTCAGCAGTGTGATACAACAGCTAAAAAAGCCAATGCAATTCTAGGCTGCATGAATAGCAGTATATTGTCTAGACTAAGGGAAGTAGCAGTGCCACTGTATTCTGCTTTGGTCAGACCTCACCTGGAATACTGTGTCCAGTTCTGGGCACCACAATTCAGGAAGGATATTGACAAGCTAGAACGTGTCCAGAGGAGGGCGACCAGGATAGTGGGTGATCTGGAAACCATGCCCTGTGAGGAGCAGCTTAGAGAGCTGGGCATGTTTAGTCTGGAGAAGAGAAGGTTGAGGGGGGACATGACAGCCATGTTTACATATTTGAAGAGATGTCATACTGAGGATGGAGCAGGCTTGTTTTCCGCTGCTCCAGAGACTAGGACACAAAGCAATAGGTTCAGACTACAGGAAAAGAGATTCCACCTAAACATTAGGAAGAATTTCCTAACAGTAAGAGCTGTTGAAATCGGAATACACTGCCTCTTAGTGTGGTGGAGTCTCCTTCTTTGGATGTTTTTAAAGCACACCCAACAGTTGCCTAAATCCAGCATCACAGTGGTGAAACTTTCTTCATCCTCTGTCCATCCTCTAGAGCTAGTTTTGGGGGGCTCGCAGGGTGAGGGAGATTACCCCTCCTATTTCCACTAGATTCTGCTTCTCCATCAGTAGAAATCCAGTGTTGCCCAAGTCTTGTGGCATCTGAATGACTGACAAATTTTATGTGGTATAAGCTTTGGCTACAGGCCACTATAACAAATGGTTAGTTTTTAAGACATCACAAGTTCTTAATATATGATTGTGCTCAGTGGTGGAGTGACAAGATAGGAGATCACACTATAGTACAATTCAATTTACCTATCCCAGGATTCTGAGAGCCAGCATGGTGTAGTGGTTTCAGTGATGGACTATGATTCTAGAGACTAAGGTTCGAATCTCCACTCAGCCATGCAAGCCCACTGGGTGACCTTGGGCAAGTCACACATTCTCAGTCTCAGAGGAAGGCAAAGGGAAAACCCCCTCTGAGCAAATCTTGCCAAGAAAACCCTGTAATAGGTTTACCTTAGGATTGCCAAAAGCTGGAAACGACTTGAAGGCAAACAACAACAATTGTAGGATTCTACTTCAACCCCAGTGGAATAAGCTTCAGTTCACATCACAGCAGTCTGAGCACAAGTGCAAAAGGTTCCGGGCCTGGAACAAGTGACTAAACCTGTTCCCCATATACTAGTCATGTAGCCTGATTCTGACCTTTATGGTAGAGTACCCCTGGTCTGTCTGCAATCCAGTTGATTTTAATAGTGGAAGAACAGTTCTATATATGTACCCAAATCTATTTTTTTCCTGGAACTGGAGTTTTAATTAGCAGCAGTCTACAACTGTTACACTGGAATACATTATTAAACCAAAAGGAACTCATAGATATGTGTAGAAATAGTGTGCTTCCCAAAACTGTGGATACTCAATTAGTTAATGTTTGGGTTTCAATTTAATCTATTGAATTTCATATTTCTCACCCTCATTAAATATCACCTTAATTAAATTATTGAGATGCGCAAAATGTTGATGGACAAAAAAGATAAAAATGACGACATCCATGTTACTGTGGTCATCTAATATTCTGCATAAAATCTTATCAGAAACTGGATTTCAAAAGTCTTTCAGCAACTTCTGTGGCATTTACAGAGAAGTGTGCACTGATTTATGAGTGGAAGACTTTTATCTTTTGTGTTCTCTTAATCCCAATCATTTTGTGTTGTTCAAGGATAGCATTCCACCAGAAGGCATGCTGATTTTGTTTTTCTGATGCTGAAAATGCTTGACAACATCAAAGTATTGTCACTGATTTGCAGTACCATCTTTTATCAAGACTGTATAAATAACAAAAAGCAAAACATGTGGGTACATGGAAATGTTAAGATATATGCAATCACCATAAAGAGTTGCTGTATGAAAAGTTGTTAATAATATGCCTAACATTTCCTCGTCTGCTGTACAAATATTAAGATGATACAATCTTTGCCCCACAGGCTTATAATCTAATAGATGCAATCCAAAAGGAAAAGGCGATTGGGAAGAAACAGGAAAACAAGTCAATTCAGGCACTGTTTCTTAATCAAGATGCATATTCATTGAAATGTAACGTTGTATATTTTCACTTCCTACCAGGTCTTCAAAAATGTTGACAGTGATACAAGAGCTTTGTATGTGTATAACCCCCCCAGCACAAGCAAATTGTACACTTAAACCAGGGGTGCACAACTTTTTTCAGTCCTAATGGTTGCATCTAGTATCAGCTAGTGGTCAGGGCTCATATGCATGCACACAGGAGCATGTGCGTGCACACACTTAATTTTTCCCCTGCCTGCCTGCTGAGACATAATGAAGGGGAATACCTCTCCACTTTCAGTGCTCCCCACTAGAATTATTGTTCTTCTTACTACATGGGAAAATAGGTATCTCAGAAGCCCAGGAACAATTCCCCCTCCCAAACCTCCAGAGCTTAGTTAATCATCTTGGCTGCAGGGGTAAGTGGCTGGGGTCTTCCAGGAGCCCTCCCTTCAGGAGCCATAGAAGTAGCAGCCAAGATTCCTAGGGACACAGGTAGTGCACCCCGATGTAAACATTTAAGAGAAGTTCTGTGTGCACAATGGAGACCCCCACCCCCATACTTGGAAATCAGGAGCAGATTGTTTACTTGCACTGTGGCTCTGTGTTAATCTGAGTTTGTGTAAAGTTTTGAAAGGGATAATTTTCAAAGAGACAATTTGGTATAATGTTTATAAGCTTTTTCTTCCTTTTAAAAATTAACATGGATAGATTTCTTGGATGGTCTGAGGCATGTCTCTAAAACAGAGCAAAAGCAGTTTTGAAAGTTTGTAGGTTCAGTAGTCTGTTGGTTGAGTCCTGAAAGGCTTTTATGGGGCTTCAGCATAGCTTCCAAAGGCCTTTGCCAGGTCCTCAGCGTTGCTCTGGGGATGTCTATTCCAGAAACATCTCCCTGTGTTTTTCCTTGTTGTAAGGCAAGCAAATGGAAGCGTGAATCATCCCCTCAATTTAGTCTCTTCTCTATCTCTGATCAGAAGGAACTTGAATACTGAGCATGAGCACTTAGGACAGCTGAGTAGTGGTCTGATGTTAGGAATTTTCCTTTGTGCTTCTTATCACAGCTCAGTCACTTCCTGGAGATGTTTAGACTTATTAAAACATCTTTCCTTTGCAGAGGCAGGAAACCAGTTAGAACGGTTCACCTGCAGAGATTGACAAGTTGGGATGAATTCCTAAGAGGCTGGGATGGAGGGGTTCCAGCTGGCATGGCACATTCTTTGTGAAAAACAAAGATGAGTCAGTAGGTTGACCCAGTGGCTATAGATTGTTCAACCTTTTGGTTTATGGAACATATGGAACAGCTGGGTCCACTCTAAAGTGAATCCAAACAAACACAATCGAGAAATAATTTGAAGTACTTTATACTCCTAATATGATAGCAGGTGATGGCAGCAAAGACAATGGTACATAATTACTGCCATCATTTCTGTGCAGTGTTGCTGGAGGAGTTTTTCCAAGGGCACCAGAGCTAGTGCTAATCCTTAACACACTGGGACTGAGGTACCTTAAGGACTGCCTTCTCCCACATGAATCAAAGGCCCCTTCACATTCCCACAGCATTAGAGGTGATTATCATATAGTTAGAGTCACCCCTAAGAAAGCTCACCTGATGCTAAAGTATGATTTTTTCCCTCTGGCACTGTGAAGAGTTTTTTATTTTTTATTGATTCAATTTATACATATTGCAAGCAAACCTTGGAATACTATCTCCCTATTTCCAACTATATGATTGAAGAGCCAGATAGTGAGCACCAATAAATAAACTATAGATATAGCAATGCTTTGTACAGGTCTTCTTTCTAGCTTAACCTGTATCGATCTAGGATTACCTAATGCTGTATCAGATAAAGAGTATCCACAATTATATTTTCAGAATATCTTGGGGGTGTATGGAGGCATGGTGGTCACTGACTGACAATCCCTATGTTTTCTTAAAATCAAAACACAGTTATTGGTGAAAATGGAAAAGAAACACCATTTCAATTATGTAAATATATGACTGAAAAACAAAGATCTTTGAAAGGAGACCTTATCCTGCTTCTTTTATTCTCCCAACCCCTCTCTCTTTTTTAGGATTCTGAAGGTGTTGAAATCATGTTAGGGGTTTGTGCAAGTGGTCTCTTGATATATCGGGACAGGCTAAGAATAAACAGGTTTGCTTGGCCTAAGGTTCTCAAAATTTCATACAAGAGAAATAACTTCTACATCAAAATCCGACCAGGTGAAGTAAGTGGACTTCAATGAACTGAATGTCTTCCACATTAGTTGTTGCAAGCGGGGAAGTCTTGCAGTTCCTTATGTCTGTAGAGTTGCATTTTGCTTTAGAAATTGGTGTACCACAAAGCATAAGCTTACAACTAAGATACTTTTTTAGCCTTGAAAATCTGTTGCAACTTGGCTTTCTGCCTAGTCTCTTCTGTTGCCATAAATTATCTTCTCTGCAAAAAGAGGGGAAAGGAAAGACTTCCTAGGTAGCAGCCAATACAGCAGCCTCCTGTATTTACACAGATAGGAAGACTATAACTGAGGACTCTGTTCAGTCTTTCTAAGTGTCAGACTAAATATGACATAATTTATGCTGTTAGCAACCTTGTATTTGGTGTGGGCTTTTTTAAAGAATAAAGAGTAGGTTCAGATGGTATTACCCGATGGGTGACTGGTGGAAGGAAGAGGGCTTTAGCCTTTGCTGTGGTCCTGGCTGGGATTGCCATCCCCACTTTTTGCATCATTTCAATGGGTTCTCCCAATGTGTGTGTGTGTGGGGGGGCAGCTGTGATCCTGAGCAAGACTGCAAGGACTAAGCCAGTGCTATTCAAAGTGGAAGTCCGTGGATTGGTACTAATCCCTGAGCCATTGGCTGCCATTTGCTGGCAAGTTTCCAGGAGAGAAAGAAGTAATAGTAGCCAATGGGTGCAAATATGCTGCTGGCCCCTGGCACATTGAAAAAAAAATTGCTAGTCTCTTACGACAAATAGTTTGAGAAGCATTATGCTAAGTTCTCCTACACCACCACTACCCCAGCTGGGAGCCCAACTGTAACAGGAGGTCCATGACTATACTAAATCTTTGAAAAAAACATGCTTGTTCATTTTTTAACTTGGTGAATGGTGTCAGATTTAATTTGACTCTTAGAAAAGTAGGGAGAGGTGCTAATCCTGGCAGATCTGAAAATATGGCAGAATGTGAAGACTATATAGGTCTATATGTATACGTTCCACCTCTTTGCTCTAGAATGGCTATCCATTTGCATATTATTTCAGTATATTATTTCAGTATTTTTTCCAAATTAATGTCTGATAATTCTAACAGTTCAAATAAGTTTAGACTTTAGATTTAAGAATATTGACTTGTTCAATACTAGTAGGAACTTCTGTTTGATTCTCCTACTTTTCAGATTCCAGATTCACACCATCTAAAACAACACTAGATTTCATTTAGTGTGAATGTCAAATGGATTTTGCTTAATATAGAAGAAATATGAGTTTATACAACACATGATTGATATTATTTGTTAATTTCATCTCTACTGCACTTAAAATGGATATCACACAGAATGTCTGTGTCCAATAAAATTCAGTGGGAGCAATTAAAATAATTCTTAGATATACAGTAGCACCCCTGCATTCCATGGGGGATTAGTTCTGGGGGCACCCACGGATGGCGAATTCTGCAGATAATAGCAAACACCATTCCGAAGGGGCCATTCCAGGGGAAAGGGATCAAGTTCACTCCTCTGCCCCCTTCCCAATTCGCCCCTGCCATGGCCCTGTGGCAGCAGCGATCGCAGGGGCAAAGTGAGAAGGGGACAAGTCCAGTTTGCTTCTTCGCCCCCTTCCTCCATGGCTCCCTCGCTGTGGCGATCGTGGAGACAAAGGGGGAAAGGGATGAGGCCAGATTGCCCCTCCCCCTTCCTTCGCCACCACAGCAACAGGAGCCCTCCCAGGGAAAGGGACAGGAGAAGTAAGATCCCTCCTCCCCCTCCTTTCCCCCCACCATTGGCAGTCATGGATAATTGAATCCGTGGTTGGCGAACCAGCAGATAGGGGGGTGATACTGTATATACAGATACACAAGAGTAATACATCCAAAGTTGAGTAAGAAACAAGCTAGAAACATAGAAAGGTATAAGTGTAATGTGTAATTATCAAGGGTGATATTTAGCAAGTAGTATCTGAATATGAAGCTGGGAATGAGTGTCATGGCCATGCAACCCTCTCTTTGTACCTCTTCCCATTGTGTGCTGGCAGAGGTCTTGGCTTACAATAAACTGCCATTCTCCAAACTAGGCGACTCTAGTTTAAAATTAACAACCTAGGATGGTGAGCCAGGTTCTCATCCTCCCTTTATGATATTATACTTAATTATCCTTTATTTACAAATAAATAGCTTAACTAACTGGATAAAATGTTATTCATAAGTATATTTTATGGTACAGTATTGAATTTAATTACATAATCATTAAATGTTCTTTCAAGTATTTGGTCTCCCTCAAAGATCAAATTAAGGTTACATGGGCAGCTGTAAATCTAGAATAACCTGACCACCCTAATAGTGGCCTTCCAGTCTGTTTAAATGTAATATACAGTATTTGCACAGATGTGAGTATATTTATAGCAAGTCTTGAAAAAGTCCTCTGTGTAGAAATATGTTTTTCTTTTCTTTTCTAGTTTGAACAGTTTGAAAGCACAATTGGGTTTAAATTACCAAATCATCGTGCTGCAAAACGTCTATGGAAAGTATGTGTTGAACATCATACATTTTTCAGGTATCAAATTTCTTTTAAACAATTTATTTTAATTAAACAGAAAAAAGATTACATTGTTAAAATATGTTTTGAAAAATGAGTACATGCAGCATTCTTCTTGGCTTTTAGAGAAACTTTGCTGTTCCTGACTGTGTTTAGCAGTGAGGCTAAATTTACTTTCACCCAAAGAAATAAAACTATTATATACTATGTGTTATATGTTTATATCATGATTATTCATGAAACAGATGTTGTAAAGTAAAATATGGGAAGTACTAACTAAACCAAAATTAATATATATTCTCATATCCAATTGAGTCAGATGCCTTTATCATTTTCTGATTAAGATTATTTGTGACACTGTACAATGAGTATTCCTTGGCTAAAAAAACCTATAAAATTTATGGGGTTGCCATAAATTGACAGGCAACTTGAAGGCGCGCACAAACACACACACAATGGTGAACATTAAGTGCATGGAGAATGTTATTGGCACTTATATTATGCATTTGGGGTACTAGGAGAAAATGTTACCTGTTACCTGTGACAGATGTCATTGGAGCTGATGTGAGAGAACAGCTGTTACAGAAGCCAGTTGTTTAAATCTAGTTTGATCACTTTTTAAATGTCATATAGGAAATCCTATCTGTGAAAAGTATATTCTTTGGCAAATTTTGTATTTTGGAGATCTCTTAATAGTAAAATTCTTTAGGGTGGGGTTTAGAGACATCAAAGAATCTGTGTAGATGCATAACATGTATACTGCATAAAATCAAGGATATCAGTATCAGACTAAATTGCAGGGGGTAATTTTCTTTGATGTGAGGAATCAGATGTTGGCATATGTTGTAAATGACATAATGGTTTTACAAAGACTGAAGTATTCAGCTGTTCACATAGTGTTAACTATACTTTATTAGACTAGGTACAGTTGTCCCTCCGTATCCACTGAATCGGCATCCACAGATTTAACTATTCACGGCTTGAAAAATATTCTTTAAAAAAGAATAATTCAAAAGAAAACTTTGATTTTGCCATCTTCTATCAGGGACCATTTTGCTATGCCATTGCATGTAATGGGACTTGAGTAGTCACGGATTTTGGTATCCATGGAGAGTCCTGGAACCAAACCCCAGTGAATATGAAGGGACAACTGTAATAGTAAGGATGCAAATCTATGTCCACATACCTGGAAGTAAGCACCATTGCATGTAATTGACATATTTTGTTCCTTCGAACTATTTCAAGCCTATAATGACACTAAGGTGAGCCTATCCTAAGTTTTTCTTGGCAAGATTTGTTCAGAGGTGGGTTGACATTGCCTTCCTTGAGGCTGAGAGAGTGTGACTTGCCCAAGGTCACCCAGTGAATTTCCATGGCTGAGTGGGTGTTTGAACATTGGTCTTCAAGAGTCCTAGCCCAATGCTCAAACCACTATACAACGCTGTCTCTCTTACATGTGTATGGATTTGCGTAGGACTGCATTATGTCTCAACATATTTCTTCACCTCAAGTATGGTAAATCTAGGCTTAAATACACAGATTTAAAAAAAACAGCCATTTTTCATAGTCATTCTGCATGGTATTATTTTAGGCTTCTGCTCCCAGAGGCTCCTCCCAAAAAATTCCTTACACTGGGTTCCAAGTTTCGCTATAGTGGAAGGACACAAGCCCAGACAAGGAGAGCCAGTGCACTGATTGACCGCCCTGCACCTTACTTTGAGCGTTCATCAAGCAAACGTTACACTATGTCTCGCAGCCTAGATGGGGGTAAGATATTCTTAATGGTCTTTGTTTGGACTTCTAGCACAATTCTATTTTTTTCTCTAAAGAAAGCACTTTGTAAACATCTTATAATTTCATGCCCCTTGAATTACTGCTGGATGACATTTGTAAGTATATGCATGACATTTCATTCATTATGAGATGACCATGAAATAAATATTTGCCTTCTGCTTCTCCTGGCTTGTTCATGTAGCTGTACAGAAAAACTGAGGAGCAAACCTCAATCCCTTACCATCTGTTCCTTCAGACCCTAGTCTTCCTTCTGGTACTGAAATTCTTGCCTTCTTTTTTAAAAATTGATTTATTTTCTCCCTTTCTCCCCAACCTGGGACTTTCTTCCACTTTTCATGGTGCTCCAGCTAAAGATATGTCCGCACCCAGTAGGAAAGAGGCCCCATTTGGTGTCTATCACCTGCAGAAATAACAATCAGAATGGTTTTTCTGTACCAAATTAGTGTCAGTAAATTTTCCTGGTTGCAGGGAAAAAAATGAGTTGATGATTTAAGTGACCAGCAGAGCTCTTCAGGTAAGGGAGCTGACAAATATTTGCAGAAACGTCAGTGATACAGGTCCTGAAATTATTCATTGGTCAGACTGGGATTCCAAATTTTATATAAATTATACTTGTCCTAGATAACATAATTGACTAATCTCTACCTCAAAATTACTTTTTTACACAATTGATTTAAAACTGACTGGAGAGTCTTTTGCTTTTTTTGCTTCAAAAAAATCATGCAGCATAAAATACTTTAGACTTTTCCTTCATGATATACTAAAGGGTTCATACCTAGTACTGTTGATTGACCATTCAGTAAACCAGCCTTAAGAAAATGTTTCCTGTATTGCACAAATAAGTGCTTTTACAGATGTTTCAGACACATTTAAACAAAAACGGCATTTACAGCTGGACTTCTGGTCTCACTTGTATACATGACTTTATGTTATGAGATGAGCAAAAGGTGCTCAGTTTTCAACTTTTCTGTGCTTTTTCTATTGCTGACAGAAATCAGGAATTTGCCGCTCTTTAGAATTAATGAAGCATGATGTTCCAAAATATAAACTTACTTAACCATTTCACAATATTATAGTATTTAACTGCAGGCAAATCGTAGGTGTGTGATTTGTCTTTTAATAAGTTGTATTTCAAAAGTCTGTACTTTTAAAATGAATGTAGCTGTGAAGATTTCATGAACTTTGAGAAAACAAGTACTCAGGATTGCTGAGGGTCTATGGAAAAATCTGTAAACCAGATAAATTAGTGATAATCCCTGTTGCTACCAGTTGAAATTGATAACATTGGTGATTATCACTCATTAATGTTGATCCTTTGAGCACTAATATGCTTCCTGCTGGTTACTAAGCAATTTACAACTTTACTGTTATGCATGCTTCTCAAAGAACAAATTGTTCTCAACATTATTTTTCTTTTGATTAATTTGTAATAAGCAAGTACTACAAAATGTTTTTGTGAGGACTACAAGGCCTGTGGAATACATGCATTTGTGAACCACAGTTAGCTAGATGGTTAGTCCATATCTGTCTTCACATTCTGCACTGTTCTGTCCACACACAGAGTCTTAGACAGCAGTCCTTCCCCAAACTGGAAGTAAGCTGTGTTGAAAAGTCAACTGAACTTGTGTATCAGTAGGCATGTATAAGATTGTACTCTAAGCACCTCCTAGTGAATTACACTTAGTTGCATATTAAATGTAGAATTGCACTTACCTAGACAGTAAATGTGATGACAATTAGTTCTCTTAGTATAGTAACCAACAAACACATAGTCCTAATCTGACAAGGTTGTATCCTATATGCATGTGAAGATTTCATTACGTTATTGGACAGAACATGAGCCATGTTCTAGTTTCTGGAGCAGCAGAAAACAAGCTTGCTCCATCCTCAACCTGACATCCCTTCAAATACTTAAACAGGGCTATCATATTGTCTCTTTTAACTGTCTTTTTTCCAGGCTAAACATACCCAGCTCCCTAAGTCTCTCCTCATAAGGCATTGTTTCCAGACCTTTCACCATTTTAGTTGCCCTTCTCTGGACATGCTCCAATTTGTCAATATCTTTTTTGAATTGTGGTGCCCAGAACTGGACACAGTATTCTAGGTGAGGTCTGACCAAGGCAGAATAGAGCAGCACTGTTACTTCCCTTGATCCCACTATACTTCTATTTATACATCCCAAAATCGCATTGGCCTTTTTAGCTACCGCATCACACTGTTGACTCATGTTCAACTTGTGGTCTACTATGCATATAATTGTTCCTAATGTTCCTTTCACAGTCATTGTTCTTTTCGCAGTTGGCATGCATGTGCTCGCTTACAATTAAATGGTGATGTGTAGGACAGTACAGCCAGAGATAATTATTTTATCATTTTATTTAAAAGTTTTTTAAGCTGCCCTTCAATAAAATTATTAGTGCAGTGTACAAGAAAATAATTTTTAAAACCAATCTAAAAATACAGTGACGTGAAAACACAGTAGAATAGCACAGCTGAAAAATCCAGCAAACAATATGTATGGATTCTTTCATACAGTACATCTCCAAGGAAAGTTCACAGATGCATTGGAATAAAAAAAATAAACATGTTACTAAGCTCAATATGTTGAAACGACAACAGCACCCTTCAGAATCAACCATTCTGAGTCTGTTTTATTAGGAAACACCACTGACAAACAAACTAAATGAATAGCTGGTGTTGTGGGGGGAGCCTGATCAGGGTTACAATCCTAATTTGAATTGAAGAACCATGGCTTCTACGTGCAATTAAGGGAGAGGTTCATTGGCACCTAATCTGGAGAAAGACCATATCAGAAGCAAAAAGTTAAAGGGGAACCAGCACCCTCCAGCCATGGCCCAGTTTGGTGCTCACCCCACCCTGTGAGCTTTTTGTAATGTTTATAAAGTATACAAAGATTTACTACACGAAGAGCATCGTGTCTAAGTTTGGTCCCCAGAATCAGTCTTTAAGAAAACTTGTGCTTATTTAGGGCACAGATAATAGATAAAATGGGCATTTTTAATGCAAAGCAAACAATTCAGGAAATTATTTGAATATTTGGAAGAAAATATCATACGTAGATAATTGATTGGAAATTCATATTGCTTGAATCATGTAATTCCATGAATTGTGTTCTTGAGAGGGTTTGCATAGGTGTCTGATACAATTCTGAAACAGCTAGTGATTAATTTACTTTAGACTGAAGAAATATGAAGAAGGAAGAATGATGTGTGTGTGTGTGTGTGTGTTTGTGTGTGTACAGCCTTACAATTTAGACACACATGGTAGCTGTTATATGTACGTTGAAACTTTGTTGCCTTTACTGAATACAACAATTAGTTTTACATGTGTCCACTACATTTGTACGTTTCACAGATGTCTATTAATTAATCAATAGAATCCTGTTTTGCTGGTTCTCTACATTGTTTTTACCTATTCAGTTTTCTAAAATGTTACCCCCGCCCCACTTTCCAAAGAATTAGTAAACTGTATTTGGATCTGTACTGGGTTTTAGAGTGATAGTATCCTGCATTTTGGCTTTGTTTTGTTTCCAGTGCATCTAGTAACTAATGGAAATTGCTGACTTAAAAAAGCAAACCCTTTTGTGCTGTATTCATTGCTAGTTCCATATTTTACTTGCATTCTGTTGCAGAGTGCTGAAATCATTTCAGTATTTTGATGCGAAGTTTTCAACCAGCACACACAACAAAAGTTGAGACTTCATGTTGTGGAGCATCTGCATGTGTTTGAATACATATAAATCCTTGTTATGATATGTGCATATACAGTCATATTTATATATTAATCTGATTCCTTTGCAAATTACTTACCATTTCTACATGTTTCTGCATGTTTCTGAAACATGACATGTTCTTTTCTTTGTTTTTTTGGCAAATTGGTTTACGCTGCAATCCTATAATCACTTACTTGTAAGTCCAGTTGCACTAAATAGAGGACTTATTTCTGAGCAGACATTATAGGATTGCACTGTTAATCTATTCTTATTTGGCTTTGCAAAGTGATTTCTTTCAGATTTTACTTCTTCAAATTATATTTGCTTTTAGCATCAGTGAATGAAAACCATGAAATATACATGAAGGATTCTATGTCTGCTGCAGAGGTTGGTACTGGCCAGTATGCCACAACAAAAGGCATCTCTCAAACCAACTTGATAACCACTGTGACTCCGGAGAAAAAGGCAGAAGAAGAGAAAGATGAGGAGCAAATTAAAAAAAAGAAAGCAGAAGAAGTCACTCCAGTCTCAGCCAAGGTATAGTTTTGAGGTCTTTATTTTATACTACCAGCTAAGTGGTATTAGGCATGCCACAGCAGGTCTAACAGAAAAGAACACGAGAAGAGCCATACATAATCAGTATACAATAGTAAATATTTTGTGATTCAGTTCTGTTTTATTTCATTCATCTCAATGTGGCTATGAGAATTTAGCACTGCAGAATTATATACCTTGTTTTCTAGAGAAATGAGGTACTTTTAAACAATATGAGGAACTCTTATGCAAGAAATGTTAATAGTTTTGCAATTAGGAACTGAGGTGGCTTCCACATTTTCCTTGTTTTTTTAAAAGAGCAGAATTTCAATTGTTAGATTTGTTTTTAAAAGGTCTGATCACATTTGCCTTGGTTTTTTGTGTTGCTACTGAGAAGTTTGTCTTGGTAGATTTTATGTCAATTTGGGGTTTTAGAGAATTGTATCTGGAGTCTTAGCTTTCTTCTTCTGGTCTTTGACTACAAGTGATCCTAAGTACTCCTAGCATCCTTTCAACTACTGTGCATTTAAGTGTAGGTTTTTGTGTTCATCACATTCCATCTCCTTACCACATTGCATGTGGAATTATGTGAACTAATTCCACCTCTGTAGTAAATCAAACAAGCTGCCAAGCAAGTCAGTCCTTCTTCCGAGCTTATTGAACAAAAGGGGACAGGTACAACCAAGAAAGTAACCCAGGAGCTTTAACCCTGATCCTGTAGGTATGTATATCAGTACAATGCTCAGACTTCTCTCACTTAGCAAGAACAGGATGCTGCTTGGTGGAGTTTGTGAAGGAAGTCCATGCTGTCAAACTGTTTATCAATTTGGACCCTGTTTGCAAAGGGTATTACAAAGTATAAGGCATGTGAGTCTTTGCTGGTGTGTTTTCTCTACCATTAGATAATTTGCCATTAGGATGCTACATAGATTTGTTATCCCTACTTTGATATGCTATTTGCATGTTACACCCAGAAGCACTCTCTTCCAAAAGCTCTGTACCTCACGTATGTGCTTAATCTGCTATATCCATAATGGATATAGTAGTGCTGCTGTTCCAACATGACAGCCTGGGATTGGCTGTTTATGCCAGTGTAGTGTTGACAAAGCTCATGATGGCATTGTTTCTTCTTTGACTAGGTACTTTTCTTGTTGGATGATTCATACAAATAGTTACAATGTTTTAACATAATGTACCTATTCTCACTTCTCAGTTCTCTTTCTACAGCTGCTGAATTGATTTTTTAAAAAAAATATTTTGTTCTTCTAGTTAACTAAGTTTGTAAGAATAAATAAAAGTGACAGATTACTTGTATAATTCACTTATAAGGTTAAAAATTAAAACATCTGCAATTGTGCAATTGCACTGAAAGAATGCCTTGCCATGAGAATTGTGTCTGATATCAGATTTTCCGGTAGATGGGTGAGGTCACCCATCTAAGATGTTTACTGAGCACTTAGGTTGGCTCTTCCCATCACTCCAGGAAAGCAGGAAATTGAACTGAAGAAAGGTCTTCTGGACAGCCCCAAGAGGGGAGTAGCTGGCCCAACCTCTTCAGTTCAATCTTGTTCCTTCGTTCCAGGAGGACGTCTTGCCAAGAGCTCCAGCTTTGGCTACGTGGCGATTCCAGACCTTACTTTCTCCATTTTTCTCTTGCTCTTGGGTGATCATCTCTCCTCCCGGCTTCACTCCCCTTGCCTTATGCAGGAGCAAGCCTGGCCACTGGAGCAACACAGGCCGCACCTGCTGTGGAGGCGCCTGGTTCTGGGGAGGTGGGAGCCAACTCCCTCCCTCCTTGCCAACCCAACCCACTGGGTCAAGGGAGCACAGAGGAGGTGCAAACCCAAGAAACCCCCGACTTCACTCCCCTCACCTTGTGCAAGAGCAAGCCTGGCCGCCAGAGCAACACAGGCCTTCCCCATGGTGGAGGCGCCTGGGTCTGGGGAGGTGGAAGCCAACTCCATCCCAGACCGCAGCCCGGGGATCCCACATTACTCTGACCCACTAGGGCCTGGCAGTATGGACTAGACACCATGAGCAGACAATGGACGTGTGATTGACCTCGGGGCCCCAGTACAAATTCTTGGGGGCGAATCAGAGCCTCTGCAGTTAGTGTAACCAGCTGATAAGTTGGGAATGGGCATAACTCCAAATTTTTGGGTCAACTGCCACTCTGAATGATTGCAGAACCCGCCAGAGTGCATTTTGAATCCCTGTTTTCCCCATTGGGGTCTATAGCCTCAAACCCTAGACTGGAGGGAAGGGGTGAAAAGGGGAGCTAGGCAGATGGAACAAAGGGCACCCCCACTGATGGTGCCTCCCAACCCACAGGTTCCAGCATAGTTCTCTGTCTAATGTGCCGGATAGCCCTCTAACCCTCTATACTAGTCAAAGTGGCATTTCCTAGACCAGGGCTGCTGCCCCCTGGTGAGCTTTCAGGGCACAAAAGATACATTTGCAGAGCTCTAGTGGTTGACTGCCAGTTGTGCTTCCTCACAACAGCGTTGTGGGTTCGACTCTTCAGGGCTCTGTGTTGACTCAACCTTCCATCCTTCTGTGGGTCGATGGGATGGGTCCCCAGCTTGTTGGGGGGCAATTGGCTGGAGCGTTGTGAACCGCTTGGGGAGTGTTTTGCAATGATGAGCAGTATAAAAAGATAAATACTATGCTATTGCTATGCTGATTCCCCAGATCCAGTGGACTGGAATCACTGCTCTGTAGCAGTGCTCTGATAGTCCACCTGGGTGACTTGTAAGTCTTCTGGAAAACCTCGGTCCACCCCCTTTCATAATTCTTCCAGGGCAACCTTGCCTTGAGACTTAGACCAACATGAACACCAATCACCTCGACACACACGGTGTTGGAGTCAGGGGCCCCTTCAGCATACAATAGGCCCTGCATTATCAGACCTGACTCCAGGGTGATTTGACTGGTCCTGACCCTCACCTATGGGGAACTCTACCTTCCTCAGAATACTGAACCCCTAAGCCTTCACCCCCCCCCAAGGATAATTCATTTTACCACAGGGCACTGGTGGTCTTACTATCCCCTTTTCTGCCCAAGTCCTTCAACCAAGCTTGAGAAATCTGGCATACTCGTTCTGTCGGTGATTCGCATTGGCCTGAAGAGGATGAGACCTTTCAACACATCGGAGGTCCTGTTTGTGTCCTTCCATCTACAATACATGGGAAGGAAGGTGCTATCATCTACCCTGAGCAGATGGATTAGGGTTTGAACCATGGCCTGTTATTATAGGCTAAGGAATCTACAGTCTCCAGGTGGCATCACAGCACACTCCACCACGAGTGCTGCAACTATAGTGGCATAGGCAACCAGTGCTTCCCTTGGAGGGGATCTGTAGGGCACTACTGTGGAGTTCGGCCTCAACCTTCATAAAACCCTGTAAGCTGGACTAGTTTCAATTTGCGGAAGCCACCTTCAGCAGAAAGGTTTCTGCAGCAGATCATAAGGCATTGGGTTCAGGATTCACCAGCGCACCCACCCAGAATAGGCAGGCTTTGGCATGTCCCAAGTGCTCAGAATGTTCTGAGCCCATCTACTGGGAAAAGGAACATTGGTCTTACCTGTGATACATTCATTTTCGATAGATGGATGAGGAACAACCTCCCCACCCAGAGAGCTGTGGCAGTTTCCAGTTATTCCGTTCTTTAGTTGTTGACACTTTGGCTACATGGCACTCTGTCTCGGTATAGTTGCTCTTTGTGGTTTTCTCTTTATCCTTGTTTCTGTTCTCTTCTGGTCTGAAGTGGATATGTGTGGTGTTGGCTTTGTAATTAACTGAAGAGGTTGGGCTGGCTCCTCCCCTCTTGGGGCTGTCCAGAAGACCTTTCTTCATTTCCATTTCCTGCCTTCCTGGAATTATGGGAGGAGCCAACCCAAGTGCTCAGGCTGTTCCTCGCCCATCTAATGAAAATGAATGTATCACAGGTAAGAGCAACGTTCCTTCTCTACTGACTGTGATTAAGACCAGAATCTAACAGTATATATCAACTGAGGGGAAAAGACCTATCAGCAGATCCAGGAAGAAGTGATTTCCCTCCCTACACTGTCCCTCTGCACTCTGGATAGCTGGAAGAGCACACTTCGGGATGTCACAGAGATCTGTCAGAGAGAGGGAAATGGCTTTCTTCTGGATCAGCTGGTGGAGCCTCTTCTGTTAGCAGGTGTATATATGTTGGATTTGGGTCAAAATTTTGAAGCTGTATTAAGCAGCTGGAGATTACTGAAGCTATGCTTTTATTCAGAATTGGGGGGGGGAGATCTTTTCCCAACATTATATCCTGACTTTGGTATTACTTTTTTTTCTTTTGCTTTTGGGGAATTATATTACAGTACATTACTTACTAAATCCTGAAATACTGTTTGTCCATTCCATAAATAGTTATTGTAGCTTATTAGTTGGTTATATTTCAATTTAGTTCTAATTAAGATAATTTAATGTTGAACTGAAACTCCCATCAGCCCTAGCCACCATTGCCAATGGTGAAGTAAGATGGAGCCCAATGAGGAGACCAGAAAAATATTATAATATATCAAATGTTTTATATCAAATGTTTTATTATTTTAAAAAATCAATTTGGGAGGGCAGTCCAGTTTTTTATATGCTATAGCAGACTGGGTGCAAATAGTTTTATGCATGAATGTACTAAACTGGTACACTCTCTATTCCAACAGTGCTAGTCCCCTGATGAGAACAGAGGAAGGATAAACTGCCCTCCATCTGTGCCCTTTCAAACAGGTGAACAGAGCTGTGATAGTAAGGTCATTTGTTACATCAAGGGTGGGCAACTTATAGCATCTATATGTTGCTAGACTGCTGTTCCCATCTTACTGCACCATTGGCTATGCTAGATAGGACTGATGGGAATTGCAGTTCAACATTTTGAGGGTAACATGTTCCCCACCCTTCTTTATAGGTTACATGGCTGGACTTAATGCACCAGAAACACCATAATCCCTTGCGTGTACCTTGCACATCCATTGAAGCTAGTGGCTGATATATTTTTTTAATTAATGGAACTGAGCCCTTCACTTTATATTTATCTACTACATGACTTCAGATTTATTTGTATTTCTGTATCCCTTGTAGTTGAGATTACAGTTTTTATGTTTCTAACGGTTTTCCATAGCAGTAGAAGCTGGTACAGTCAGACCTCCATATCTACAGGTTCTGCTTCCATGGATATACCCACAGCTCAAAAATATTTGGGGCGGGGAGCAGAAATTCCAAAAAGCAAACCTTGCTGTTTGCCATTTTATATAAGGGACACCATTTTACTACACCATTGTACAACCTGCTGAAGGCAGGAACAGAAACAAAAACATAAAAGTACCAGAAGCAGCAGTCAAGAAATAACATAAATTAAATTAAAGTCAAATTCAGATGTCTTGAATGGCTGTTGGATCATAGATAAATAGGAAAATGAACTCACTTCTTTGGGGCAGGCAGTTCCATGTATAGTCCCCACATAACACATTGCTGCTAACAATGCTTCTAAAAGTAAGAGGACACATGGAGATGGGGGCAACAGCTGTTCTTAAAACACAGGGAGACTCACATGGCAGGAAAGAATTCTTCAAGGAGCCAGGTCACAAGCCACCTACACCTCCCAAAAATATTACT
Source organism: Gambelia wislizenii (assembly GCA_030847615.1). Classification (NCBI taxonomy): domain Eukaryota; kingdom Metazoa; phylum Chordata; class Lepidosauria; order Squamata; family Crotaphytidae; genus Gambelia; species Gambelia wislizenii. The sequence continues at coordinate 252,761,698 of JAUMIR010000004.1, forward strand.
CTGTGGTGAACTCACCACGGGTCAGCGTAAGAGGGGAGCTCCAAAAAAAACCCCGATACAAGCACTCCCTGAAACAACATCTCAGGCTCAGCCAAATTGATCACCAACATTGGTCCGCCCTGGCCTCACATTGGGAGGCATGGAGACGCACTATCCACAATGCTGCAGCCTAATTTGAGAACCCACACCGAACAAGTCTTGAAGAGAAACGACAACACAGAAAGAATCGCAACACAGAAACATCACCGAAGGAGACCTTCTGCTGTGCTTTCTGCAACCGGACCTGTTTATCTCGGATTGGCCTTTTTAGTCATCAGCGCGCTTGCAGAAAGCACGGGATGAGTCCTTCCTGAATCTTCGTTTGCGAAGAAAAGCCGGGGGGGGGGCTCTTCAAGAGTAATAACCAGCTTCTTGAATAGCACTTGGAAGTAAAATGCAGTGAGCATTCAGACTGAGTGGGGCCCAAAGAACATGATTTTTACAAAAAATAAACTAGAACGAAAACAGTAAAGTGTATTCCAGAACAAACAATAATTATAGTCCTTTAGGCGTAGACTGTTACTTCTGTGTATAATCATCGTTATGCTTGTGCACAGTGTTGACTGTGCACAGTGATGTGTGTCTTTATAATAGAGACATCTAAATTTAAGCAAAAAAGATTTCATTATTTAGGTTCAAGTGGAGTTCAGGCACAGATCAATTCAGTCAGCTAGTAGGCTGCTTTGAGTCTCATGTTGGGAGAAAGGGAGGATATGGATTAAATAAATTTCTTTATTTAATAAAGATTGAAAAAAAAAAGATTTCTTTATTTAGGTTCAAGTGGAGTTCAGCCACAGATCAATTCAGCCTGCTAATAGGCTGCTTGGGTCTCGTGTTGGGAGAAAGGAAGGATATGAATTAAGTAAATAAATGGGTTGCGGTATGCTGAAGCCAAGTTAAGGCTGCAGTCCTGCACATCAGAGTGCACAACTTGTATTTCTCCAGACATGGGGGGGGAGTTGTGCAAAACCAAATAACCCATAGCTAGTGGTGATAATCAATTTAAATGAATATTTATTAACTCCAGTGAAATTATATGGAGATTTCAACCTGGATGTTCACTGGAATAAAATCAGTGCTGGGATCTACAAGAGTTGTAAGAGTTACATTTGGGCAAGGATAGACAACCTGTGGCCCTTCAGATGTAGCTGCAAAGCAACTTATATCATCCATCACCATTGGCTCAGCAGTTTGGTCCTAATGGGAATTCCAGTCCAACATCTAAAGGGTCACAAGTGCCCCCCTCCTGTATTAGGATCTGCTGTAAAATCATAAAGCAGATTACAGTCTGTCCTAGATCTGCTGGGAACCCTTAAAAGTTTCTGGTCATGGTGGCCCTGAATGTGGTACCTGCAGGTGCAGATATGCCCAACAAGGCCTATACTGGTGTCCATGAGATGACCTGATATGTTTTAATGTAAAAGTCTGTCCTTGTCATCAAGTACCTGCTCAGCCTGGGATTTTTTCTTCATAGCATATGACACAATCCTTCCCTTCTGAGTCAGTCTCAAAGTAACAGAAGGAACAGTTCCCATTCCATTATGGAGGATGCCAGCCATAGGAGATAAAATCGGGAAATTGTTGGCACATCTACAAGCCAGTAGGTGGGGAAGGAAAAGCAAAGCAGCTCAGCACCAGCAAAATAAAACTTGGAGGCAATGTCTCTGATAGAAGGGGCCCCTGAAGAGATCTGGGCAACCATGTAACAACACCGGTTATATTGGGCAAGAAGGACCACACAGAGAGTGGTAGATGGAGGTGGGGTGATTTCTTAGCCACCTGAATTGTGTTGGTGGTGGCAGTGGCATTTCATTTGTGGGTCTTTAACCTGAATAAAAGTGGCACAGGAGAGCAGATGGAGAGAGGGGGCCATTCCCTGAACATAGGATTCCACCTAAACGTTAGGAAGAACTTCCTGACAGTAAGAGCTATTTGGAAGTGGAATACACTGCCTCGGAGTGTGGTGCAGTCTCCTTCTTTTGGAGGTTTTTAAACAGAGGCTGTATGGTCATCTGTTGGGAATGATTTGTGTATTCCTGCATGGCAGGGGGTTGGACTGGATGGCCCTTGTGGTCTCTTCCAACTCTATGATTCTATATTCTGGGCCTACCAGCCTGTAGGGAGCATGGAATTCACATACCTTACCTCATAGTGATGGGCATATAGCCCTCTCTTGGTTTGTTTGTTTTTTCAAAGAGCAAAGTGAAAGAACAGCCATGGTACATGACCAGTCTAGTTTCTAGTACCATGGAAGCTGGTTAAAAGGAAGAACAACAAGAGGAACTACCTCCAAACATCTCTCCAGGCTACTTTTCAAAATTCCTACTCCACTGACCACCACATTCTAATCTGATCTCCAAAGCCTGAGTTTGGGAAAAGGAACAAAAGACTGTTGGGTTACTGGTAGTGGGTTAGAGGTTACTGGTGAGGGGCCAGAGCAATTGCTGCTTTTTCCTTTCCCCCTACTGTTCACAGGACAGAAGAGCCCTGAAGATACCTCAGCCTTTTTCTCTTACTCATTTCCTTCTTTTTCTCTTCATCTTCTTAGTTGCAATCTGCTTTTCCCCTGTCTCTCTGAGATGGATAGGCATTGCTGCCCAGAACCAAATGACACCATTCTTCCCTTTCCTTTTTCCTTCCTTTCCTTTCCAGCTTTTCACAGCCACAAGCACTGCTTTTTCCTGCAATCTAAGAGGCCAGATCATTGCTCTTCTCTGTTCTTTATTTCCCAAGTTATTTGGTTGTCACTAAATAGGAAAGACTTGGAAGGAAAAGCATTTCTGAATATTTGCAGACTGCTTTTCCCTAGCTACCTATAATATCTTGAGGAGCTGGGCTTGCTGCTTGGAATGGCAGAAAAGGCTTTGTGGAGTTCACAGGTAGCCTCCACTGGGCATTGCTGACCTTCCAGTACCCTTTCTCTGAAAATTCTGTGAATGACCTCTGTTGTTGTGGCCTCTGTAGTGGCAGCATTAGAGATGGGGGGGCAGGCTTAGAGGAAGAGAAGGAGGCTGGCTGGCTGGCTGTTTGAGTGGCTGTGGTAAGTGCAGCTGAAAAGGTTGCACAGCTCCATGGTCTGCTCCAGGCATTCTAGCTCCATATATTCCTATTCAGTCATTTTGAAATGTTAACATGCTCCCCCCGCCCCCTCTGTGATCATGATGGCCTAAAGGTAGAGTTGCCATATATCCCAGAAATCTGGGAAAATCCTGGATTAAAGGGACTTAAAATTGTCCTGTCTGGCTGGGCTGCTCAAAGCAGCATATCCCAGATTCTTCCAGCTCTGGAGGGAAGAGAGCAGGAGGACTCCGGGATCTGCTGCTTTGAGCAGCCCAGCCTGATGGGCTGGCATAATGAGGGAGGGCAGGGGGCAGTCCTTCCCAGGCAGCAGTTTTTTTAGGGCGGCACTCCCTACTGCTTCACTCCCCCACTTCCTTCCTTGTGCACCCCTGCCCACTCACTTGCTTACCTCAAGGAGTTCTGGTGAGTCTTTGGGCACCCTCCCCCCTGCGGATGCTCTCAGTGCTCTGGTGCGAGGGAGGAGAGAAAAGGGCTCCCTCCTTCCACCTGTGGGTGCTCTGCCTGCTGAGAGGGGGGAGAGAAGAGGGCTACCCCCCACACGGGTGCTCTGGGTGCTCTGCCTGCAGGGATGGGGAGAGAGAAGAGGGTTCCCTCCCCCCCCCCGCATGGGTGCTCTGTCCCAGTTTTGTGGCAGAGAATGATGGCAACCCTATGCTAAAGGGAAATATTAGAACTTAGTAAGACATCAGATTTTTTACAAGACTACAGTTCCCAGAATCCTTCAAGAAGGGCCAGTGCCAGGCTGCTCAGAAGACTTGGGGAGTTGTAATCCAAAATGTGACTTTTTCAAGTTCTGAATAGCATTTACTACTTCTCCAGATAGAAATTCTTTATTAGTGAGATTTTCCAGCAATTTAAATATTGCATGGCACACTTCTTCTGTTCAGGGTTTCAGCTAGCCACCAGCCACACACACTGTTCTAGGGTATTCCATTTCATTTCTCCCATTACCATTCTCCTCCAACAGACACTCAGCATTTTGTGTTCACTGTGCATGCTCAGTCCTCACTGAGCTGTTACACCAAACAACAGTTTCTAATATTCCTTGGGCAAAGGGGTTTGGAAGAATCAGGAGTATAGCTTTACTCCAGTTTTCTTTTCCATTTCTGGTTTCTTCTAACCACGATTTATAATATAGGAAGCACATTCAGGGGTAGCCGTGGTGGCCATGCAGCAAAACAAAATCCAGAATCCACAAAAAAGTTATACTTTCATTGGCCAACCAAAATGCAAAACACATGATGCAGACTTTCGGAGCTCTACTGGTTTTTTCATCAAGCAAAAGATGTTAAAAAATAAAGAAAGAAAAGTGACAGTGTTTATTCACATAAGTAAAACTTCTCTTTTAGACTATATTTGGCTAAGTTTTACCTATACAGCACCTAAAAGTTTTTTCCCCCTGATGTAGCAGTACAGAGACTTCTTGAAAAATCCAATTATCTCTGCCTAATGAAGGAGCTCTTTGCTTCACAAAGGTACAGGGACATGCTAGATACTAAGAGAGGTTGCCTTACTGCTGCAAAGAGTTAAATTTTACTGTTCTTTGTCTCAGCTACCACATGGCCAAAAAGTAGGAGCAGCCTCTTCACTTGAACAACAGCACAGGAAACATCTCAGACAACATGTAGGCCTGCGACTTCAACACTGTCACTTTTTTCCTTTATTTTTTAACATCTGTTGACTGATGAAGAAGCCAGTAGAACTTTGAAAGCTTGCATCGTGTGTTTTGCATTTTGGTTGGCCAATAAAGGTATCACTTTTTTGTGGATTCTGGATCATGATTTATAATGATGACCTAATTGGGCAAATGGTAAATATGCTAATTTTGAAACTACAGTCTGAAGTGAATTTGGAAACCATGGGTTAGAAGTAAGCACTAGCCATAGTTGTTGAATGGAGATACCATGGCAAAGTGTGATTAGAGCAGGATTTCTCAACTAGGGTTACCTGGAACCCTAGGGTTCCACAAGAGGTTGCTAGGGGTTCCATGAGATATTGCGATTTAAAAAATAAACAATTTTTTTTTTAGCTTTAGATACAATAATTTTTAGAAAAGGGTTCCCTGAGACCTAAAAATTGTTTCAAGGGTTCCATCAGGTTAAAAAGGTTGAGAAAGGCTGGATTAGAGCAACCAGCAGATGGAAGAGGGGAGGAAGGAGTATAGAGGCATGTTGCTTGCTTCCAGTCTTTCGAACTGTGGTTTGTAGGATCATCTCAATAGTGAGCCTTTAGACCTGTGAATCTTTTGTTTGTCAGCCAAATGCAGTATTTGGATTTCCACAAAATCTGATTTTTTAAATATTTCCACACAGAACATATCGAATATTATCTCTTGACAGATGGGTTGACTTTCAAATTTGCTTTGTTGAGCTGCTGTCCTTCATTTGAAGAGTAATCGCATGCAGCATGGGAACTGATATAATTTTAATTCAATGAATAAATTTGGTTTTTTAATCATGTGTAATTAATTTTTAATATGCAGAGGAAATGAACTAATTACAATTTTCTTTTTGTCCTTTTGCTCTTGCACTTTGTTTGCTACTCTTTCTTCTCTTTCATCAGCCACCTTTGCTGGGCACTGGCTCATTACCTCCCTCCCCATCCTCACAATCTGGTCCTTTTGCATCTTCAGTAAACCTCCGTAGGAGATGTAAGGAGACTACTTGGAAAGCATTAGATTGCGAGTCATCCAAAAATACTGCTCAAAAGCATGGTGAGGTTGACTTGGATTCTGATAGAAAAGGAAGAGTTTGCTCAGTTGAGCATGATGCAGCATTTAGCTATAAGCCAAAACCTGGGAAAGGTGGGACATTGTTTTCCTTCTCCTTGCAGCTTCCGGAATCATTCCCCACTCTCCTGGATGATGATGGCTATTTATCCTTTCCCAACCTCTCCGAAACCAATTTTTTGCCACAAAGCGTGCAGCATTTCCTTCCCATTCGCTCACCTTCCCTTGTGCCTTGTTTCCTTTTCATCTTTTTCTTTTTGCTTTCTGCCTCTTTCTCAGTGCCATATGCTCTTACTCTCTCCTTTCCTCTGGCTATGTGCCTCTGCTACCTGGAGCCCAAGGCGGCCTCCTTGAGTGCTTCACTTGACAATGACCTGAGTGACAGTTCAGAGGAAGAGGTGTGTACCTCGGCACCGAACACACTTTTTTGTGTTCATTGCTTCAGTCCGAAACAGTGTTAGAATGCTGCAATAGTGGTCCTACTTTCAGAGCCTCATTTCTGTCTGTGCTGATATGTTCAGAATTTTTAATTTTTGTTGTGTTGAGAGTGTAGCTTGGAGCCCCAGGGTTAGGCACAACACCATGGGTACAGCGTGGAGATATTCACAGATTGCTACAAATCAGCTTTAAAATAATCATTTAAAACCCAAGAGCTTCTTATTAGTTGCATTTTGTTAACTGCATAGCCAAAAAAAGCTTGTACTGCTTTAAGTGCCTCTCAAGAACAAATACTTAGGTATATGTGTTTATTTTGCTATATATTCCAGCTATATATTATGTATCAGTTAAAAATTAAAATGAGGCTCAGTTTGTAGTAACCTTTTTATCTTTGGCTGGTCCCATTATTTAGTCTTCAAGGTGTTTGATGTTCAGATGCAGATATAAAACTTTCCTGCAAACTCGTGTTTCATTAATGGTCCCAGTAATTTAGTAACAGGCAAAGAAAATATGGCTACCAAATCTTTCCTGGTACCATCACTACTGCCAAAATTAATGCTTCCTATATTTATGTATATATTTATTGATTTATTTATTTTAAATATTTTAAACAATGTCTATAATTACAGTAAAAAAGACACTCTTCATCATATTCAACAAAGTAGTAGTCTAGGACTGGCAACATATTATCCACAAGATCAGTTTTTTCAAGGACGTTACAATCTTGAGGAAAGGTCCTCTCCAAGGCATGGGCCTATTGAAAATTTGAAAGGGAATTTGCTATTTGTAGTCATTTTTACATTATATTAGAAGAGCAGGTAAATCAATCCTCAATCCTGAAAACATAGAAATTTCCATTTCTCCAACTGTAAGATCAGGATTTGAGACTTCAGTATAAAGGAAAGTAAACAAATAGCAGCATGCTCCATTGAATTCAGTGTCACTTATTTCTAGTAAAGATGCATACCATTGGGTTGGATGTTGTAGATTTTTTGGAACTGGTTTTGTTCAAATGTAATATCAAACCATGGCTTGCAATTGTGTGAGTACACCTGCATGCCCTCCCCTTCCTTTGCTTATTCCACTTCAGTTAGTTCTGCTTCACTGCAAATAGTTTGGCACACTTTGGTTTATATTTATAATCCCAAACAGGATTACAAACCATGGTCTGAACATAGTTGTCAAGCCTGGTTTGAGGACAAGTACCAACCATAGTTTGCGAGTTCACATTTTCTGTAAATGATTTTCAGTAAAGCAGAAATAATTAATAGAACTGAAGTATGAAAGTGGTCAAGGAAAAAGGGGAGACATGCAAAACTGAGCCAATGTAACTTCAGATTATGGGATTATGCTAGAACTAGCAGTATGATTAACCCAGAACCATTCTTCTATAATACATTACACAGATTTGTGCCTAATCCTGGGTGCTTCTGTTGTTGGACATATTGCATGAAACTTTATTTTCAACTTGGTCATGTCTGCATTACATCAGCAAAACAAAACACAGCAGTTATTATGACAAGCTAGAAGACATGTGACTGGACAGTTTTGTTTTTAAGGCTGTTTTAAATTTTCTTTGCAAAGCCCACCTGTTCCTGGTAGTTCTAGCAGTAGTAAATCATTCAAAATTCAAGCTGCTTAGTGATTATCTACTCATCCTTTGAACTTCCTGCTCCTAGAAAAAAACTTCTGGGAGTCCTTAAGATTTAATTTCACTCTTCTATATTTTCTTATTCTTACTGTTCTAATAACTCTGTACGTTTTGCATTTTCAGTCTTGGCAGGTAATTAATCCAAACACTGACAATTAAGCATTCAGATTATTGTTTCAATTGACTGAACTCATCAATATATCTATAAAGACAGAACCACATAAAAAGACTTTGTGGACTGGGGCAAGAGGGGGCTCTGTTGTGAGTAACATTATACAGTGCCCACACCAAGCACACAAGTAAAACTTTTAGGGATAAATGTTTCACATTTCAGAGGAGTGTCTAATGTAAGGATAGTGATGGGAATGTATAAGCAGGTGAGAATTTTTCAGGCTAATAAAAGCAAGATAGGGCAATGCCAATAAAATTAGAGGTAGTTGAAAGGCATGATTGAACGCGTAAACTTTTATTTCCTAATGATGTAATGTACATAGAGCAGAAGAAACCCATGTTCTGCACTATGGAAGTAATTAACTTACCCCCATACTCCAATCTGTTTAAGCCATTTACTGTACCACATTTAGGATAATAGTTAATCCTACTTTAATAGAAGTAAACAAAATCCAGTGCTGATAGAGGTATGATCACAAAATAACAGGGGCCTTTCTAAGAATTACATTGAGTATTTTGTACCTGAGGAAATATTTTAAGTGTTTACACTTGAATTCACTACCTCAGCAAATGATACGTTTCTACTGAGACAAATCAAACTCAATTCAATAGGACTTGCTCTCAAGAAGGTGTGTGTAGGATTCTACCCAGTTACTCTCAAGTTAATTTTGGTTTATATATTTTTTCTAAAATGCAAAATGTTCCAATATTCTTTAAGTAGACTACCAGCAAAATACCTGGTTTTCCTGAAACCCCCGGTATTTATTACTATATTTAAATCATTTTAGTTAGATTGGTAGAATCTTATACTTAGTGCAGTACTTCTATGTAAATCTGTTTGATTCAGAAAGTAGCCACTGAACTTTGCCTTGGCAAATTACCAGCACAGCAGGTACTACAACTTGATCATAAGTGTAGCATGCTCATATATGGGAATCATGAAGGCCACATGCAGCCTCATAATGCCATTTTTGGAGCTTCAAAGAATGGCAGATTTCAAACACGTGTGAATGTCATCCGAATCAAGGGGAAAAGATTGACGACATATCTTAAATTGTAGCATGGAAAATGTGTCTGTATATCCTTCATACTTGATGACTATGTTATGTAGTCTGAACTACAGAAACCATGTCTACATAGAAAAGATCCCTGCTGCAGCCCTTTCAGTCATCAGAGATCCTGTGGATCTTTTGTCTGTAATATTTTTAAAGGAGGACTAACATCAGACTCTATATCCATATTGGGGAATTGATGTAAGCAAACAAAATGAACAAGTCAGACCCTCCCAGGTATTTGTTGTTGTTGTTTTCTTTTTAAATGAAAACACAGCCAAAATGGCACCCCAGCCTCTTGCCTATCTGAAGAGATACAGAATTCTACTGCCACATAGAATGCATAAATAGATGAGGTTTTAGTACTATTCCGAGTGTGAAAGAACCAAACCAGGCAATAATGTTAAAAGTATATACAGTCAACCCTCTGTATCCACAGATTTGGTATCCACGGATTCCACAATCCATGACTTGAAGATATTCAAAAATAAATAAATAAATTCTAAGCAACAAACCTTGATTTTACCATTTTATATAAGGGACTCCATTTTATTCTGCCATGGTATATAATGGGACTTGAGCATCCCCAGATAGCAAGGGCTCGCTATATGCATTTAATGTGCCCTTTTTTGTTCTTGAAAAAATAGCAGGTATGAGAAGACCTAATGAGATCCAAAGATGATGTGCAGGATGAGGAGTTGATAGGACCATACTATTATTGGCATTAATAGTACTTGTAATAAACTTTATAAATTTCTTTTAAAAATAGCTTTGGAGTTATGGGATCCATTACTTCAAAATACAAAAGAAAGATATACATTTATAGATTTAGTATACTGTCTAGTATGTCCAGATGTGGTGATTTGCATGGGACTGCAAATCCATTTTTAAGTGGATCTGAGATAATAACTAAGCTCTCCTGAATGACACCTGCTTCATGGAGACACCTTGCCCTGCTGCTGTGTCTACCAACCCACTATAGTGACTTGACCCACTGGGGCAATGTTCTAGACTGGATCAAAAAGGACAAGTTTACATTATGTCAACAAATAAGCTAAAAAGCATGCAACCTGTAACATAGATACACAACTGAATAAATACTAAACCAACTCCACATAGGTTGCTATAAGCCTATAATATGAAAAGCAGCAAAATTACACCACTTAAGAAAACACATTTGCTTTGTATATACATTTCTTCAGATTGAGAACTCCCTCCACGAACCTTTTGCAATTGTCTACCCATATTAAAAGAAGAAAGCTGCTGTGGTAGCTGAAGAAGTATAGACACAAAACAAATCTTAAGCTGAAAGTTGTTATTCCCAATAATTTGTTTTCTTAAAAAACCTATGTTTTATTATATTTCATATTATATGCCATTTAGAACCCATGTGGTTTAATATTAATTCAGTTATAAGTGCATCTGTGGGGCAACATGGTTGTTAGGTCCTGTGATTTGGGAAAAGGTTTTGTATATATCTTCCAAGACTTCTCTTAGAGCCCAAGTTACTCTCACACAGTTCTCATAGGGCCATCCGAAACTAATACAGGCCAAATCATGACCCTTTCCTATTGAATCATGGGATTTGTAGTTTTACAAGGTCTTTGCATTTTCTCTGCCAAAGAGTGCTGGAGCTTCACCAAACTACAAATCCCAGGATTCCATAGGAAGGAGCCATGGATTATTTGTGTAGTGTGGATTGATTTTACAGCTGTACCCTGTTGTGACCAGTATATGTGTTAGTGATGCTGGTAGAATCGGTACTGTTGAAACTGGCACTGAATTGCCTTTCAATGTTAATTTCACAAGAACTTTTTTTTTTTTTAAAAAAAGAAAGGTTCATGCAACCCCACCCTCAATAACACAGTAATTAGTTTTAAATTAATTCTACCTGTACACTGCAGATCATTTTCAGGCACTATTAATTGTCTGGGTATTTATGATACATTCTGAATCACCAATAGATTAAGATAGATAATGCTGTGGTTTGTTTCACTTTGATCATTTGTATCAACTAAATGTCAGTGTTCTTTTCTTTTTAAAATATTTTTGTCATGTTTTGTAAACTGGAATGAAAACTACTGTGTTTATTTTTGTTCAATATTTACTTGCAGTTCCAGAATTAGTTATCAGAATCTCTGCCTGAGTAATTACAGATGTTGGTATAATTGTAATTATCTCAAAGGCATGGTGTAGCAGATTCTGTTATGTTTAACCATGTTTGTTTAACCTCTTTGGTAATGCAGACAGCTTTATAGCCATTTTATATGTGAGATAAAATAAAACCTGTACAAATGAGGGGCTGAAAGTCAGGTGACAGTTTAAGTAGCTTTACACATATAAAAACAAAATTAAACCTTTTCCCTTTCTGAATACAATGTTGAATCCTCTACCAACATTTTTTTTTTGTAATTTTCCATTAAAAGTGTACATGGGAAAAGTCTGCTTTCACAACTTTTGCTTCTTCTTAAAGCCACCTGGCTTTCCTCAGAAGAATTAAAAGCTCCAAGTAGATACTTATTTTCCAAAAATATTTCATTTGGCTAATAAAGCTTCAATAGAAAAGCCATATACTTTGTACAGTATACCTTGTGCCTTCCTCTGAGTCTGGTCTGTTTATTTCTGATTTTGCTTCTTTTAAATTGTCAGTAGTTTGAAAAGCAACTCAGGTGCAGTTCACAGGGATAGAGACTGTAAAACATCCCATGACTTGTATTTACTTACAAATTGGGTTTATTCTTTATTCTTGCTTACCTACTGGAACCTGGTTACTTGTGCCACAAAACAGACTGACAGTGAAAGGACAGATACTGCAGCTGATGGTGAAACCACTGCCACAGAGGTTTGTATTGTTGGTTATTACTAGAGAATGTATCATGTACCGCACATCAGATCCTGTACATGGCACTGCAGTATAGATTTATTAATGAAACTGAGCATAACTGCTTACATTGTATTCGGACCTGGTTTTTATCATCATATGTGTGTGTGTATAAATCGGGTGTGCTTAGTTGTGGCTTTCCAGATGTTCTTGCATTGCAACTCACATGGTTTCTTACCATTGCCTGTGCTTATGGGAGTTGCAGTCCAACATCTGGAAGGACACATTTCCAGGATTTTTCATGCCAAAGAACAAGTCAGGATTAGAAAATGCTCAGCTCCCGCTGGCTAATTTTTTGAAAACAAAACCAGTATATATTGTCCAAACATTGTCCAGGCAACCAGGCAAAAAGCTGATTACTACACAACTGATAGCAGAGGCACAGGACAGTCAAGCTAATTACAGGCAAAAGAATCCAGGCAGCGTGAAGTCAGACACTTATTTTATTAGCAAACAAAACACAAGTCCACAAGCAAAATCCAAATAACAAGGTGTAGGTCTGGCAAACAGAATTCAGAGTAGTTCAGCAAAATCCAAGTCAGGTAAACAGAGTTCAGAGTAACAAACACAGTCCAGAACAAGCAGGTAGGTCAGACAATATCCCGCAATGCTTGGATGTCAGGGCCATAGATTTATAGCTCAGCAGCTAACACTGCTGCTGCTTAGCTAATTGTTGCTTGCTATAAATACGCTGAGACTGCCTCAAGCCCTCCTTTTGTTGTCTCTGTGCTGAGAAGGTGCATATAGGAAAGTTGTCCTCTGCATTTGAAGAGGCAGGGCCCTCTGCCAGAGCTGTTACTGCACTATTGTCTGTCTCTGAGGCCTGTGGCTCTGGAGCATCCTCCTGCTCGAGTTAAACAGGTCCTGGAATGTCCATTGCTTCAGTCTCTGAGTCAGAGTCCATTTTCAAGTTCTGGAAGCAGGGTATGATAGATACAAAGTCTTGTCTATTAAATGATGAGACTGATACAATAACCCATCTTTATTTATATGTATTACAATATATTTCCTGTTCACACACACAAACACACCAATGCAGTCTTGTTTTCCACTGGTCAAAGGTGTGGAGCAGATAATTTTCTGTCAGCTGTTTCAACAGATCTGCCGTTTTCTTCTTTACTGCATCAGTTGACTCAAAATGTGTTCCTTTTTAAAAAAAATATTTATCCATTCATCATTAGTACATCATATGAGATCATGAACATGAACAAAACCATAATCGTAGACATAAACAAATATATGTCTTGTACAAAACTTTGTCGCTTATATATATTACTTGTACATATGGCTTATATATGTAACCGACAACCAGTAATCAATTCTTTATGGTCTTACAATCGGTTCACTAGTACAATAATCCTTTATCTTCAGCTTCTTAATTCATCATCGTACCATTTACAAACATTGATATCTTTCTACTTTTCTTTTGCTTTCCTCTTTCCCCTTGACCTCCTCTTATTTACAAGCTCAAAGGATTTATTCCTACTTTATCCTGTTTCCGATCTTCACTCCATAATTACCCTCTATTCCTTTCTAATACGCTTACTATATTTATCTATTTCATTGTTTACGATTTGTGTCAGTTTGTCATTATTTTCCAACTCTATCAATTTGTCCAACCATTCTCCTATTTTTGGTGTCTCCTTCATTTTCCATTTTGCAGCTATCTTCAGTCTGGCAGCGGTAATTAAATATAACATGACCCTCCAGTGTTTTTTCTCTACATGCTCCTCCAGTGTCGATGTCATATTCAGCAAATATAATTTTGGGTCCAATGTGTATGATATTCCGAGCATCTTCTGTATTGTTTTATGTATATTTTCCCAAAATTTCTTTATCATCGGGCAGCCCCACCACATATGGTAAAGGGACCCCACCTCTTTACCACATTTCCAACATTTCTTATTGGATAACTTCTGAATCTTACTTAGTCTCGCTGGTGTCAAGTACCACCTGTTTGCTATTTTCAGAAAATTCTCTTTTAAATCTTGACTTGCCATGAAGCTATTTGTTTTACCCCAGGAATTCTCCCATTCCTCCAGACTTATAACATCACCTATATCTTTAGCTCATCTTACCATTGAGTCTGTAATTAGATCTCTTTCCAACTCTCTTTCCAGCAGTGTTTTGTAAAATTTAGCTATTTTTCCTTTTCTCTGATGCCAAATAATCTTATCGATTTCATTTTGATCTTTTACAAAACCATATGTTATTTTGTCCTCCCTAAATCTATCCTTTATTTGACCATAGGTGAACCATTGTATGTTATAACCCTGATTTTGTAGTTCTTCTCTGGTTTTTAAACTGCAATTTTCCTCTGACCATTTAATCAAATCTTTGTACATCACCCAATCTTCCCTTTTTGTCCACCTTACCTGAAAGGCTTCTATTGGTGAAATCCATAAAGGAGTCTTACTAAAAAAATTTCTTTTACATTTTTCCAAATTCTCAATAAGGGGCCCCTTACAGTGTGGTTTTCGAATTCTTTATCCACTTTTGTTTTCCTGTACCACAAATATGCGTGGATGCCAAATTTTTGGTTGCTACATTCCAGATTTATTATTCTATCTTTCTTTAATGTGACCCAATCACTTATCCAGTTCAACCCACAGGCAATGTAGTACGACTTGAAGTTTAGAAGGGCAGTACCACCTCTGTTCTTTGAACCTAGTAAAGTTGTCCATTTTATTCTGGGCTTTCACCTATTCCAAATAATTTTTTTTAAATCCCTTGTCCATTCCATAAATGGTTTTTCGTTGTTTAATATTACAAGGTTCTGAAATAGAAACATCATCCTGGGCAAGATGTTCATCTTTATCGTAGCTATTTTCCCTAGTAATGACATGTTCAGTTTCTGCCATCTTTTAAGATTTTCCTTTATTTGCTGCCAGGCTCTTTTATAATTGTTTTCATATAGTTGTCTATTTCTTTTACTTAACCATATTCCCAAGTATCTTATTTTAGTTTCAATCCTACAGTCCAGATTTTCTTCTATCTTGGCCTCTTCAAACTTCAACAGGTTTTTTTGGTAGTGTAAACTTTTTCTCCTTATTTATTTTCAAACCTAATAATTTTCTGAATTTATTTATTATTTCAAATACTTTTTCTGTATTACTCATCGGGTCCTGAATTATTAATAGTAGGTCATCCACATACGCTAACAGTTTGTATTCATGGCCCCTAAGTTTCAGACCTGGAATTGTTTTATCTTCTCTCATTTGTTTATTTAAAACCTCCAAGGCCAATATAAACAACAGAGGGGACAAGGGACAACCTTGTCTTGTTCCCTTCTGAATGTTGATTAAATTTGATCTCTCCCCATTAACCAAAATGTGCTTTTTGTTTCTTATAGATCTGATCAATACATTGGTAAAAATTTTGGCCCACACCAATCCCTTCCAATACACCCTTCATAAACTGCCAGTTCAGGTTGTCAGAGGCTTTCTCTGCATCCGCAAATATTAAAGCTGCTTTTTTTTTTCTTTTCTTTTCTTTTCTTTTTTTTGTAGTGTTGGAAGCCGCCCCGATTGTTTTAGCAGAGGGGCGGGGTATAAATAAATTTTATTATTTTTATTATTAGTAGTAGTATTCCAAAGCACTCAAAGCCAACCTTATATTATTCACCAGTGTTCTTCCCGGGAGAAAGCCATTCTGATCTGGGTGGATAAACTCCATTAATATTTTCCTTAATCTGCTAGCTAGGATTGTTGCATAGATCTTGTAATCAACATTCAGAAGGGATATCAGTCTATAATTCTTGACCTCAGTTGTATCTTTCTGCTCCTTTGGTATTAAAGCAATGTCCTCATTTTCCCATGATTCGGGGATACCTTTATCTTTTATTTTGTTAAACATTTCCTGCATGTGCTCCTTTATTTCTTCTTCAAATACTTTATAGAACTCGGCTATGAAACCATCAGAGCCCGGAGATTTTCCTGTTTTCATACTTTTAATTGCTGAGGATATCTCCTGTTGCGTTATTGGTTCTTCAAGTGTCTCTTGTTGATCATCCGAGATACATCCAATACTGTTGTTACTTATGTAATTTCTAATATCCATGTCGATACCTTCCACTTTTCCCTTATCTGAGTATAAAATTTGATAATATTGTTTGAACTTGTTCAATATATCTCTTTGTGCAGTATAAGTCTTGTCTTCCTCTCTGACTACTGTTATAAGTTTCTTGTCCATCTCTTTTTTTAGCCTATGTGCCAACCAACTTCCCACCTTGTTGGCATTTGCAAAGTAGTGTTGTTTGACTCTCTTTAATTTATGTGCAATCCCTTCTATTAATCCTTGATTCAATTCATTTTGTATATTCTTTATTTGTCCCAAAATCTTCTCATTACATGTATTCTGTCTTAATACTCCTTTCTCCTTCAGTTCTCCCATTAATCTTTGTGTCCTCTCTCTTCTCTGTTTATATATTTCCGCTCCTCTTTGCAGGAACAGACCTCTCATCGATGCTTTGAAGGCATCCCATCTTAATTTACTAGATGTTTCCTCTGTCTTATTTATTTCAAAGAAATCTTTCATCTCTTTCTTTATTCTAGTTATAAATTCTTCGTGTCTTAACATTGTCTCTTTCATTCTCCATATATATTCTTTCTTCCTGATGTTTAAAGTCATTTTTAACAGATTATGGTCTGACGTAATTTTCGGCAAAATGTCTATGTCTTTAATTCTTGTACATAACTCTTTCGTCACCCAGTGGTCAGTTCGTGGTCAATTCGTGGCCACATTTTATGCACCTCTGAGTAGAATGTATAACCCTTTTCTGTTCCTTTTTTATATGGCCATACATCTAATAGTTTTGAGTCATCCAAAATCTCATTACATATCAATGGAAGATTTCCATGCCATTTTCTTTGATTTCCTGATCTATCTCTTGAAGCATCTATCACCACATTAAAATATCCGGCAATGATGATACTCCCCTCTTCCAGGTTTCCTATTTCATTCTTCAACTGCTCACAGAATTGCTTTTTATTTTCCAGAGGTGCATATATCGCTATCACTATGATTTTATAATCAACCAACTTTATTTCCACTCCCACATAAGGACCATTTGAATCTCTCAGAATCTCCTTCGCTTCATATTTATTTTTTACATATATTTTTTGCGTGGTCAATGAGTGAAATACTTGACCCACTTTCATGTACTTCAAATATTGACAATCTTGTTATTTTATTCTAGTCTCCTGGATAGCTATAATATCCGCATTTTGCTTCTCTAAATAGTAATACACTCGCCTCCTTTTTTCTGGGGTATTTAACCCTTTGACATTCCAGTTTAACATAGACAGCTCCATAGTATAGTCTATGCCAGATCTTTCTCGCTAGTCCCCTCCGCCTCTTCTTTTTCTTTTCCTTCTCGTTCTGATTCCTGATTTTCTTCTCCTTTGTCCTCTTGAGATGAATCTGTGGGGTCTTGATCAGTTTGATCACCTCCTCTTATCTCTTTTCCTTTAGATCCACTGCCCTTTATACTCTGCCGATCTTCCTGCTTGTCTTCTCCATCCTTGTCTTTACCAGAATACTCTTTTGCTCTCTCACCCTTTCCCGCACCTTTTTCTCCTTCTCTTCATATCATATTCCTTATCTTCCCGATTCATTTTCTCTATAAACTCTTTGGCTTTCTCCACCGTGTTAATTCTGTATCTTTTTTGATGATAGCTAAATGAGACTCCTTCAATACGCTCCCATCTGTAATTAATCCCTTTACTTAGGAGCCTTTGAGTTAGAAATCTGTACTCCTGCCTTCATCTTAATATTTCCGGTGGTGAATCTTTAAAAATCAGAATATCATGACCTTCTATGACTAACTTTTTTGGGTAACTTTGCTGTACTATTTCATCTCTTATTGTAGATTTTGTGCATGTAATGACTACATCTCTCGGTACTTTCCTCTCCTTGGCTGCCTCCAAACTTATTCTGAATATTTTGTCTGTGTATTGCAATAGAAGATCCTCTGACATTTCCATGAACTGAGCTAACAAAGGGCTTATCCTATCATATAAGTTGTCTTTTATTTTCTCAGGTATTCCTCTTAATTTAATACATTCCTCCAAATACCTTATTTCCTGTATTAAGTTAAGATTTTTCTCCTCTCCTGCTCCATTATCAGGTTTTCAGACTGCTTTTCTAATACTTGTATTTTGCTCTTGTCTTCCAAATCATTTTTCATTTCTTTCATTTCAGCTGAGAGTTTATCTAACTTTTTACCCAAACTTTCAATATCTAATTTTAATTCTTTCTTCATATTTTAAAAATCTTCCTTCATTTCCTGCTTAAATTCTCTTAACTCCTGTAGGATCTGCATATTAACATCGACCTGCTTTCCTGGCATTTCAATAGATCCCCTTCTTGTCAGTGTAGTTTGTGATGTTGTGTATGCTCTTGATCTGATTCCAGATGCCATAATAACCTTATGCCTAAACTACAAACTCTTATATCAAATTCTTAGATATCCCAAATTCTTTCATTCCTGATCTAGGTCCTCTTGATTTATCAGTTTCAGTTCACAAATTCGTAATTCTTATAAATTCCCAAATCACATCAATTCATCAGTATTGCAGACTATCACAAATTGTCACTATATCACAATCTTCATAAATCAATAAATCAGTAGTTTCTCCAGTTTCAGTAGTCCATAAACATTAAGTCTCCAAATTTATATTATTGTATTAATTATACAAATATATATTTTTTCCTAATCTTTTTGAACCTACTGTTTAAACTATATATTTTATTTGAGACTCTTCGGTAACCCCAATTCATTCATTCATAGTTTAAGGCCTTTAAATTTGTAAATTTAAATTCATGAACTCAAAATTCCAAACCCACAATTCATATAAATCTAAATTCATAGGTATTCTAAATTCATCAAATTCATAAATCCATCAATCAATATATTCAACAATTTCATAAATCCATACATTTCATAAATCCATAAATCAATTAATTCAATAAATCAATGAATTCTCTACTTTCATAAACTGAAAAATTATTTAAACCTAGAACTCATGCAGATATACTAATTCATAAATTTTATAAGTTTCATATAATTTCATTAATTTCTTACACCTTCTTAAATTCTGTGTACATTCGTAAATTTCTGAACATCCAAGATCCAAGTTCCTTATAATAAATTCCTTATAATAATAAATTCAAAATCGACTGGACCATAAGATTATTTAATTCATAAACTTATATAATTCCCAATTTATCCAAATTTTCTACAATTTGAACAGTTCATTAATAATTCATTAATTGTTCACTAAATAATCAAAAACTTATAAATTCATTAAATCCAGTAATTTTATAAGTTTCCAGCTCCTTAAGTACCCTTTTGCGATATAATTAACTTAAATTGATCTATCCAAATTGAATTAATAAAAATTGAATGATTTGCTTTGAATTATGATATAAGAGCACTTAAATAACTGTAACATCTGACCTTATATATTAATATCAGTTAATGAGTACAGCTGTTAAGCTTTTCTATAGTACTCTATTACCACATGTATTTATTTCTGTTGTTACTGGGTAGAGTAGGGTAGGGTAAAATAGACCCAGCTTTTCTTGTATCGTATTCCTCTTTTGCTAACCACAAGATGTTGCTCTCCTTCTTCCTTCTTCCTTCCTTTTCTCCTCCCTTCTTCGGTCTACTCCTTCCCTCTCAGTTCCTTTTATTCCATTTCCCCTTCTGTGTATCTCAGTCCCAGATCGTTCCGCTTGTCTCTAAATTCCTCTGTATATCTTAAAAGTCTCCACAACAAGGAAAATAAGCCACCCATATTCTGCTTTGTAAGCGTTAACTCCCCTTCCTTACTGCAGTTCTGACCTCCTTTCTCCTGCTGTCGTTTGTTTCTGCCATTAGCAACGCCTCCCCTTTCTCGTTCTGATTCACGTTCACGTTCCTCTGGTACGGTGGTTTATTTCGGTATCCCAATCCGATTGTCGCCCAGTGTATAAGTTGAATGACAAAGTGTTATCTCCGCAGAAGATCTCCCCGACTTCTTTGGGTTTGTAAAATCTTGCCTTTTACTCTTATCTTGAAGATATTGAGCCCGTGGGCTGCCGGAAGCTCAGAGCTTGACACTCCCACAACGGAGGTGCAGCTACCATGCCCCTCTTCCACCGATGTCTCCAGCCTGGCATTTGCCTAAGTCTCGGACAACAGCTTTAAGATGGGTTTAGCCGGTCCCAATACCCTGTCTTCCCCGACTAGGGTATCTTGGCGGGTGCTATATCTTGATGTTCCCACTCATGGCACCCACCAAGCAGCTCCATTTGGAGGTCCGACCTGCAGAGCTCCCTCGCAGATTGACCGTCGCCTCTGCCCATGGAACCGGAAGTCCTCAAAATGTGTTCCTTTAAGCATGGATTTCACTTTAGGGAAAAGAAAAAAGTTGCATGGTGCCAAATCTGGTGAATATGGAGGATGTTCAAGTGTAGTTGTTGTTATTATTATCTTATATTTCTATAGTGCCATCAAAGCACATGGCACTTTACAACAAAAAGAGCAACAAAACAGTTCCCTGCCCTCAGGCTTACAATCTAATGAAGACATGATACAAAAGGAAAGGGGATGGCAGTAGGGGAAGGGATGAACTCCAGCATTCTCTTCTCTCTCTCCTTGGCCAGGGCAATGGGAGTTGGGATGGAGGGAGGGTGCTTCTACTTCTGGGCCAACGCAAGATGGAGCTCTGCCTGACTTGCCTTCTCGCCCTCCCTGGCCAGGGCAATGGCAGTTGGGATGAAGGGAGGGCCATTTTGCTTCTTGGCCAAGGCAAGATGGAGTTCTGCCGACTTTCCTTCTCTCCTTAGCCAGGGCAATGACAATAGGGATGGAGGGAGAGCCTTCTGCTTCTGGGCCAAGGCAAGATGGAGCTCTGCCTGACTTTCCTTCTCTCCCAGGTCAATGGCAGTTGAGAGGGAGGGAGGGCCGTTCTGCTTCTGGGCCAAGACAAGATGGAGTTGTGCCTGACTTTCCTTCACTCTCTCCTTGGCCAGGGTTGTAGCAGTTGGGATGGAGGGAGGACTGTTCTGCTTGAGGCAAGATGGAGCTCTGCCTGACTTTGCTTCTCTTCCTCCTTGGCCAGGGCAGTGGCAGTTTGAATGGAAGGACAGCCATTCTACTTCTGAGTCAAGGCAAGATGGAGTTGTGCCTGACTTTCCTTCTCTCCCTCTGTAGTCAGGGGAGTGGGAGTTGGGATGGAGGGAGGGCCATTCTACTTCTGGCCAAGGCAAGATGGAGCTCTGACTGACTTTCCTTCTCTCCCTCCTTGGCCAGGTCAATGGCAGTGGAGATGGATGGAGGGCTGTTCTGCTTCTGGGCTGAGGCAAGATGGAGCTCTGCCTGCCTCTCCTTCTCTCCCTCCTTGACCAGGACAATGATAGTCAGATTTTGTAAAATTAGATATTTATACCTTGCTCTTCAGCCACAATGGCTATCAGAACAGCTGACAAATTGTTACGCAATAGCAATTTACATATCTACACTGCAATAAGCAGTTTCCAATGTGTATTAGCTAATTGCCCCCACAAACCGGGTACTTGGAAGGAGGATGGAATGGAGGGAGGGCCGGTCTGCTTCTGGGCTGAGGCAAGATGGAGCTCTGACTGACTTTCCTTCTCTCCCTTCTTGGTCAGGGCAATGGCAATTGGGATAGAGGGAGGGCCATTCTGCTTCTGGGCCAAGGCAAGATGAAGTTATGTGTTTATCAGCCAAAAACTGTTTCACAGAAAGTGCTGTGTGAGCAGGTGCATTGTCTTGATGAAGAATGAAACCATTTCCCCGCAGTTCTGGCCATTTTTCCCCTGACTCTTTCTCTCACCTTTGTCAAAACTTCCTTATAAGAATGCTGGTTCATTGTTCTGCCTTCTGCCAAAATTATGCCCTTGATGTCTTAAAAAAAAATCAACGAGCACGGCTTTCAATGTGGACTTGCTTTGATGTGCTTTTTTATTCTTAGTGATCATGGTGTTTTCCAGTGCATTGACTGCCATTTTGTCTCAGGATCATACTGGAAGATCTGTGTTTCATCACAAGTGATGATTTTTTTGAAAAAGGTTTGGCTCCACCTCAAGTTGCTGCAGAAGGTCAGCACAAATTTCCTTGTAGCACTCTTTTTGCTCTGGTGTGAGAACCCTAAGGACCATCTTGGCACAAACTTTTCTCATGTTGAGATCCTCACGTCAGATTTTCCACACAAGCCATGTTTATGGCTTCAGCTATCATTTGGACACTGAGTCAGTGGCCTTCTCAAACAATTTGGCTGATCTTTTTCCACAGTTTCTTCAGTTCTTGAAGTAGAAGGTCATCCAGGGTGTTCATCGTCTTCCACCTCCTCACATCCTCCTCTGAATCTTTTGTACCACTCAAACACATGCACACAAGACATGCAGTCTTCTCTGTAGGCCTCAGTAAGCATTTGAAAAGATTCTGTTGGTGTTTTGTTCAATTTTACTAAAAATTTCAAATTGACACATTGTTTGACTTTTAAACTTAGCATTTTTCTGGCACACAACAGACAACACAAGCTGCTTTAAATGACAACTGACAATTAACTGAATGGCCAAGGGTGTTGATGTTTGTCATGTAGGTTCAGACATGTTCAAGTTCACCACTTAAGTGTTCACAATCAAGTTCACCACTTAAGTGTTCACTCCCCGATTTGTCTGAAAGATAGAAACACAGTCTCATTATTTAATAGACAGACCTCGTATATGTCCTTTATAATTCTGTGTAGGCTTTTGTATTCAGTTATTGGAACTTCAAGTGTATAACACACAAGCAAAATGCCTGTTATCATGATGAGCTGTGGAAAAGTGGGGTCAAAATGTGCATATTGGAATGTCTCCACTCATACATACACAAACACGTGGACTCCATTGTAGGATTCTTGCCCGTAGGGACCACACCACTCAGTGTAAAATGTCATGCAGGGCATAATGCATAGTTTACAACTGTTCTGGGGAATTATTTTGAAATTTTTTTACTCAGCCTCAGGGTGAGAGTGGGAAGGAAGGTTCAACTCTTCCCTGGCCAGTTGCAGTCCTAACAAAACAGTTGCAGTCCGTTACCCTTAGGAGAAAAGCTCCCATCGGTGCCTGTCAGAACTCCTGCCAATACTAGTTAATTGCACCAACACACTAAGCATCTCACAAGTCCAATAATAACAATAACTATCAAGGAGTAGAAACTACTGTGGTCAAGGATCAGTCTGAGGTCAAAGTAAGGAGAGTAATTGATCCAAAATCAAGCCAGTCTGAAGGTCAAACCGTTGAGGAGCATACGAGGTTCAGAAATGTTCCTAGATGCTGCTAACACAGTGGAGAAAAAAAAAGGAACTGAGGCATTTAGGTGGGAAGGAAGCTTATATAGGTCAGGGGATGGTGGGTGGAGCTACCGCCAAAAATCAGTATAATGAGGTTCTGGAAGGTTCCAAAGTGCTCTGCGCAGGCACAGGAGTTACTCATTGTGTGGATTCACAGAGACCATGAAGAACTATATTACTGCAAGTGTTTAAAACTTGATTGCCCTATGTCAGTGCCCTACTTACCCTTATACACTCGTAATTCCCTATAAGGTTAGAGCTGTCACAGAGATTGCTAAAATGATGTATAGAAAGATCTTTCTGTAACACTAATGTGTATAAAAGGGAAGGAAAGCACCTGTGGAAGTGGCTTAGACTTAATCTTTCCATGATGGTATGATGCAAAGACATAACCATGTTAGGCTGGATCAGTATGCAAAGGGATCTTGTAGCACCTTTGAGACTGAGAGAAAGACGTTGTTAGTCTAAGCTTTCATAAACTCAAGTCTACTTTATCAGTTGCATCTGATGGAGACCGAAGTATACAAAAGCTTATGCTACCAACTTCTTTCAGTTAATATCAGAGGTGTTACAAGATCCCTTTGCATACTGATCCAGACTAACATGGCTATGTCTTTGAATTCTAACACCATTTAAAGATTAAGTCCAAGCCACTTCCACAGATGCTTGGACTATTATATGCAAGACCCAGGTGTATATGCATAGTTAGATGGTGTGAGGATGGAAATCAGAGTGAACATGATACAGAAAATGACAACTGTATCATTATTATTATTATTATTATTAACATTTTTCACAAATGTTCAAAGGCATTTGTCAGGAAGTTTATGCTAACCAGCCCTTTTGGTTATATTAAGCAATAAGCAGCCCTCAGGAAGTGGATCATAATTATGAAAGCTCATGGTGAAATAAATCTGCCAGTTTGAAAGCACCACAAGACTCCTTTTAAATTTATTCTTATGCTGAAATGGATTAAGGTTTCTTCCTGATTGAAAATGTATTCTATTTTAGTCAATAAAGTACTTTTTACTGGTAAGATCATTTTAAAATCTTTCCTGTATTAACAGTCTGACCAGGAAGAAGATGGTGATCTCAAGACACAGGTGGGTGAAACAATGGTGTGTGTGTGTGTACCTCTGGTGACTAAACTGTTGGTGCTCTCCCCCTTGGCACACAATTTACCAGTTCTGCCCCAGAGCAGCTTTTTGTATCCTCCCAGTATTGTTGCCCTTACTTTTCCCTTTCTCTTTCACTTTTTTCAGAATAGTCTGATTAAGCGCATAAAGGGTGAAAATGTGTATGTCAAACATAGTAATCTTATGTTAGAGGTTGGTATTGGTATATAGCAGTGCATGTAATGTATACGTGTTTTGAATATAGTGGTTAAGTTGTGAATCTGCACTATGATGCATGAAATGTGTATTCTCACTTGCTAATATTCTCTCTTCTAAAACTAGGACTTTTTTTTTGTTACACTGTTCTTTAGGACTTGGTTGTGTTTGTATATAGATTTTATTCTCTTTACCAGGTAGCTTTTAGAATGTGTGTGACTATACTTAAGAGCATTTGAAGCTCACATGATCAAGGACCACTTTATACATTACATTTTAAAATGTATTCAGAAAATGTTTCCCTTCTACAAGTAAAATTGTGATGTATGAATGTAGTAAACCTCCATTGGAAAAATGTATTTTTTAAAACAGGTACACTCACTCATAAGGGAATTGACATTGGCTGCAAGTTCCTGCTGAGTGTATACTTGGTTTGCCAGAATGTAATGCGTGAAGTGTCCTAAGAGTTTCTATGCAAGTATCCTTCAAAGCACTACAGTTTCCCAAGAGTGTTGTACTAGTGCTGTGAGACCTAATCCCTCAAGGCTTCTTTTGCTGACTAACTTAAATGGTTTGATTTTTTTTTTAACCTGTCAGTTTAGATACCTTACATTACAAAATGTTGCATTCCCTCCTTCCTCCAGGAACTAGATAAAAACCAAGAGGACCTGATGAAACACCAGACCAATATAAGTGAGCTGAAAAGGACATTCTTGGAAACCTCTGCAGATACGTCAGCGACCAATGAATGGGAGAAAAGACTTTCAACTTCACCAGTCCGGCTTGCTGCAAGACACGAAGAAGCTCCTATGATAGAACCACTTGTGCCTGAAGAAGTGAGTGCTTAATTTTCTGCCTTCTGGCTTTAGTAAACCAAGGAAGTGATGAGACCATTATAGACTTATGGTGAATTTGTTTGCTAGAAATAATAACTTAAGTTTATAAAATAGCAAGATTATGCTAAAAAATTGAAAGGGCGTGGTAGGTGTCTATTGAAAAGATGGGAGAAGTTTATAATTCTACCTGTAACTACAAGCAAAATCATAGGAGGCATACTGGTCACAGATCAGTCGAAGATTCAAATTACTATTCCAGAATCGCTTTGTGTTCCATACAGAACCACTATTTGTGATTGACTTGTTTCATTCTATAACAAATTAGCATGGAGGGAAGGGTATAAAACCCTCGACTGTTTATTACAAGTTGAATATGAAGGCTTTAAAAACCCACCTAGGATTTTTCAGCTTATTTTACTCTTTTTGAAAGAGGAAATGTCACCTACCAGTGCTAACAGCAATTTTTAAAACATGCAGAATCTGTCTGCTTCTATACTAGCACAATTTTCTATAGTGTTGTACCTCTATCAGATTGGATTTTTATGAAAAATAAATAAAATAAAAATGATATTTTTTAAAAAAAAAAACCTTGAGCTTCCACATTGTGAAATAACCCTCATTAGAAAGTTTAGCCTCACACCATTGGAAAGAGAGGTTTGGAGGGGGGGGCATGATGGAGCAGACAAAACAAAAATGCAAGTAGCCAAATGTGTTTCACATTATTTCAATGTACTGTACTACATAACAATGATTAATTGGGTAGCATACTTCTGTTTTTTCTAAAACCTCCTCAGGCTAACAACTGTCTATGTTGAATAAAAACAGAAAATCCAGAGTAGGGCTGGAATATCCCTTAGGGGGACCAGCCCTATCCATGTTTCCCCTCTCCTATATCTATTGTGTACAGGAGCCCCAAAAGTAATTGGCAGCTGGTATCAAATATCTACAGACTACTCTAAGCTTTCTTAGGGACTTCTCTTGAACCTTTCTCCACCCATTATTACAGGAAAGCATGCAGGCACCATACATCAACTTGTAGCCCAATTCACTGCAGGGTTAGATGTGCCTTTGACCCCTGGATTAAGTGGAAAAAGCTAATTCTGTGTAGGATTCTGCTACTAGTTTGATGTGCAAGTTGCAACACATTTCTTTTCTATTATTGCTGAAAAATCATTAATCATCTATCTTTGCTCCAAATAAAATAGGTCAGTGAGTTATATTATGCTTATATGAAGATATTAGAGAGTGAAAAGTCATGCTATGAATTACATATAAGACCATCTGTTTATTAAGTCACAGGTTTTTATTAAAAATGTACACTTCCTCAAACCCTCTTGTTCATCAGACCAAAGAAGAAAGAGAAAAATCTGAAAAGCGTATATTTTTGCAGAAGGAAAGTACTACCTTCCTTGATTCACAGGTAAAAAGGAGAAGCATGCATTCTAAGAGGCTACATTTTGTGGCACTGATTTAATAACCATATCACATTCCTTTTGATACACACATGTCAAAAATATCACTAGTAGGTAAAAGTCTGGAGCAGAATGCTGAAAAGGGTGTTGGAAATTCTGCTTAATATTTATTCCCCTGCAGCCTCAACTTTTGGAGTGTAGAATTTCTTCATTTGCGGTGCATGCTTATATTTGCATATTTAAATACTGACATTTAAAGTGCACGCATCTTTCTCAATGAAAATATGAACTAAACAGCACACTATTGTCATTAGAGTGAATTCCCTGTATGGTAAGAAGAAGCCCAAGTGTGCTTCACACATTACAGCAAATATATTTTCCAGCTGATGGGCATCTGATAGGGCAGAGGCTTACTAGGCTTTTGGGCCAAGGGGTAGGGAGGAATCCAGACAGCATATATGCATTGCATATACAAGTGCAGCACGTAACATTTTAAGGTGCAGCAACAGAGATTTGAAGCTCTCTGCCTGGCTCTCCTTGCTGCCTCCCTACTGAAATGTAGGTATCATTTGAGGCAAAGGTCATATGAAAATCATCCTCCATATTGCAGGGATTCAGGTCCACTCCCAGTTTCCTCATGCACAATTTCCCATTGTACACATGATGAAAACATGCATTAGACAATGACACATGTTCATTTTCATGGCCACAGTTGTTCCCTCTTACATCCCCAAATAGAGACTTTAGTAGGTGCCAGAAAGCCCTTGGTTTTCCCTGTTTTGTTACAGTAGTATATATGCAGATAGCATGAGAAACTGTTACACAGAATGGGAAAGCATCTACAAATCTCACAAATTTCCAGTAATATGCTTGCTCAGGTTATGCATAGAATAGGATGCATAACTTCAAGACATATAGCTTAACTGTATGAATGGAGGGATAACCCTGTTTGGAAGTGTTTAGGGAATGCAGTGGAGGCAGGAGGGAGGGACAGATTTAAGGATTTGTTATCCTGTGCCCATGTGAAGGATCATCACTTTGTACATATATTTTGTTACGTAACACATAGAGCAGTCCCCAGGCATGTTAAAATGTACAGTCATCCTTTCACATTCGCGGGGGTTAGGTTCCACAGACCCCCGCGAATGTGAAAATTCTGCGAATAACGACTGC
Organism: Gambelia wislizenii; assembly: GCA_030847615.1. Taxonomy (NCBI): domain Eukaryota; kingdom Metazoa; phylum Chordata; class Lepidosauria; order Squamata; family Crotaphytidae; genus Gambelia; species Gambelia wislizenii. Next base: position 252,789,836 of record JAUMIR010000004.1, read on the forward strand.
CCTCCCCTGCCAAAGCAACCACGGGGCCTCCGGAAGCCCCATAGTCACTTCCTCCCGCCTCCCCCTCCCTCCCCAGGCCTTCACGGGGCCTACGGAGACCCTCCGGAGGCCCCGTGGTCACCTCCCCAGCCCTCCCCAGGCCTTCACGGGGCCTCTGGAGGGTCTCCAGAGGCCCCGTGGTCGCCTCCCCTCTCCCTCTTAAGGTCTTCACAGGGCCTCCCAAGGCCCCCTCACCACCTCTCCCACCTCCCGCCCGGCCTCCTAAGGTGGCGAGGGGGCCTCGGAAGGCCCCCTCGTCACCTCTCCCACCCCTCTGGCCTGCTTCTCTCCCCCCCCCCCCGAAGCGGCCACAGGGCTTCTAAAGCCCAGTCGCTGCTTTTGGGAGGGTGGGGGGAGGCCCTCCCAAAACCACGAATACTCAAAACTGTGAATGCTAAATTCACGAATGTGGAGGGGCAACTGTATAGACTTCCCCCTTAACCTGTATTCTAACAAACAGAGTTTAACTGCAAGAGGAGGAATTCATTGACATTGTTGTCACATCTCATCAAACTAGCATCCAGAAAATTATCTTGTACCATTAATTATGTAATTGGGCACTGAGTATGCATGTTAATTAAAATACTACAGCATCTCTCGCAAAAGACTTGGGCACTGTTGCTATAATATGTACTCCTGAGCCTTAGGGTGCTTCCAAAGCTTTCAGTATGTATTCCCTGCCTAAAATATGGAATTGTACAAGGGATCCAAATGTCATCATCTTCTACTTGTAACCCTCCTTCCATAGTTTCCCTACTGCTTCTTCCATCTTTTTTCTTCCCACAAAAAAATCTTTAAGGGGTTGTTGTTGTGTGTCTTCAAGTCGTTTCCAACTTAAGCCAAACCCATCACAGGATTTTCTTGGCAAGATTTATTCAGAGAGGGTTTTTCCTTTGGCTTCCTCTGAGGCTAAGAGAGTACAACTTGCCCAGTCACCCAGTAGGTTTCCATGGCTGAGTGGGGATTTGAACCCTGGTCTCCAGAGCCCTAGTCCAGTGCTCAGACCACTACAGCATGGTGGCTCCTTCTTTAACGAGAGAAAGACAAAACAGCTATGAAATAACTTCAGATTGGTAATGCTAAAAGATGTCCATCTGAAAACACCCTTAAGTATTTTTATTTGTAAGTAAGTGTGATTATACCGGGATGCATGTTTGGGACTGAGTTTTTGAAATCTATGAAATAGTTTACACTAAAATATTGTAAATAAATGTAAATTGCCCAGTTTAGTTTCTTACAGGCTGTATAGCTATACAACTAAAATGATTAAAATATCTTCAGGTTCACAATAGGATAGAATGCAGAAATATATGTTTTCTAGATGGCTACCATAATTTCCTAAAATATCTATGTTAGTTTCCTGGCACACAGGTAAACAATTAGTTGTTCTAATTTAGCTTTTATATTTCAAATATAGGGCACTGAGGACTGGGTTATTGTAGACAAAGTACCCATTGAGGTAGTTGATGGTGAATCGAAAACCATTGTGACATACAAAGTAACGACTGTGAGCAGTAAAACTGGTGACATCTCAGCTGATCTTTCAAAGACCAGTGCCACTGACATACAGAGCTTTGAGGACTTGGAAAGTGAATTACTATCAAAAGATGACAATAAGCAGAAAATGTACACCTTAGGAAAATCCTACGATACTGTCTCTGGGAAAATTGTTACCATGACCACTAAAGTAAAAGAGGGAGAAAAAATAGTGCCATCATCTCTTGAAGCATTTCAAAAAATGGAAAGGGCAGTGCCAGAATCCGTGAAAATCATTCCAGTAGTAGCAGAATATGAAATTCTAGAACCAGTTACTGATGAGAAAGCCAGAAGGTTATCTGATGCAAAAAGAAGAGTATCTGAATCATTGACACCCATTAAAGAGGCAGATTCCCGGCTGCAGAGTCCTGAAGAGGAAAATGTGAAGAAGATGCTAAAGATGGACCAGGATTTGCAGTTGCGTGATGGAGCAGGTTTCATGCAGATTACCAGAGCTGAAAAACCTCTGGAGAGTGAAAGACTAAAAGGAGAGGCATTTGGTCGGAAAGATAAGAGTATATCTGAGTGGAAATATTCCAGAGAACCACCTTTTACCATTGCTACTGCTCACTATGTTACTGAATCATCAGCCTCAAGAGTAGTGGTAACATGCAACTTTGCCACAGTTTAAAGATAAAAGCATGACTTCTTAAGGCAATACCCTCACTACCCTGCCTTTTGGTCCTTTTGCTGCCTGGCTTTATGTTGACTACAGCCAACCCAGCTTCTTATCATTTCCTCATGGTTTAAGTCAATTAACACAGTACAAAGCAGACATTTTTAGGCTTTTAAACTTTTTTAAAAAATCATTATTACTGAAATGTGATATGCTTATGTTGCTTGTTTTAGAAGGAAAAAAATGCTTCACAAAATCAGCAAAATCCTAGCGCTAACAACTGTTTTTTTTACTGCTTATAGTCATTAGAGACGTGCTAATTTGTTTTCCCATTATTTTCCTCCCTATTATCCCTGCCACTTTTCTTCCTTTCTCTATATTTTTGTCAATTAACATAATCTATATGTGTATGTCTGCTTCTCTTTCTGTTTGTGTGTGTGTGTGTATGTGTATGTGTGACTCAACATTTCTCTGTCTATTTAGAAAAAGCAACTCTCCGGTGAAAAAACTCTGGATGGTTCTGATATCTTCACTTTAATAGAGTCTGCAAGAAAACCAACTGAGTTCATAGGAGGGGTTGCATCTACTTCACATAGCTGGGCACAGGTGGCCATTTGATTCCATCTTTAGATTTTAAAGATTTTATCTTGATGGGTCTGGGAGGTTGGTAGTGCTGCTGGGCTTTCCTTATTATTTTGCATATAAGTGTGCTGGACTCACATTCAGAAGCACTCTCAGAATCTGCATGTTGGTTATTTCCCCCTCCTAGAATTAGGTACACATAAAAATCTCAGAAGAAATTTCAGTTTGCTTCTGTTTCTCTTCCTGAACTGTGTAGTATATTGAACACACACACACTGGGGTTTAGTATGTATAATGATTGATTATGACAAATTGCCTACGATTTTGTTCACTGTTACCTCTGTCTAGTTTTTGAGCACTCAAGCAAACACCTTGTATAACAGATGCAAGTGAAGTCAACATATGGCCCAGTATAATATTATTTGGTGATCTATTTTATACACCAAACTAGCCTTTGATATTAATTTATTTTCCCTGCAGAGAACAGAAGCAAAGCCCAGTCAAGAGAAACACCCCAGCGAAAAGAAGCCAGAGGAAGAGCAGAAGCAACAACAGGAGGCTGTAAAGGTTGTGCAGGAAACCGTAATGGTGGAGGAGAAACATATGATGAGTGTGCATGCGAGTGGGGATGCTGCTAAATTGGCTGCTGTTCAGCTGGATGCTACAGCACAGGCAATATCTCATGTGGCTTCTAGCATCAAAGGGAAGGAGGGCTCTACTGTGACTGAGGGGGATAAAGAGAAAAAAAAGCAGGAGGCTGAAAAATCTGTAACCAAACAGGAAGAAACTGCTACTGTTTCTCATGATCATATGGAAAAGAAGCAGAGTACAACAGCCCATGTTTTGGATATGCAAGACAGAAAACCTCTTTTTGAGGTAATTAATATCTAATGAGCTACTCTGCATAAAGCATAAATTGATGTACTATTTTAAATTTACTAATGACTCTTTAAGCACACATTAGCAACTAGACTGTTATCATGAGCAGCTTGTTTCTTGTCCTAGGACAGATTTGTGGGCAATTTTTTTCTTAAATGGAAGGGTTCTGTTAAAAAAGTTAAGTTTTGACCACACACACACAAGCAGTTGTATGCAATAAGTACTGTGTGTTTGTGAGTGGGAATACATGTGACAGCATATGCTATGCCAGCGGTGTTCCTCCATAGATGTATATGTTCTGCCAGAATATACACATCTGTATCACATGTAAAACAGCCCACCTTTCCTGCCTTGCATGGCAGCCTTGAGGCTTGTTGCTGGTTTCATTTGTTATGATTTTTTTTAATCATGCAGTTCACAAACAACAATGTATAGTGCTAGAGATCAGTGGCTAACCATGTTGGCTATTACAAATCTAAGAGTCTAAAGAAGAGCTAGACTGAAGCCCCACTAGTCTGGTATTCTATTCACACAAAGGCCAAACAGCTGCCTAACGAAAATTCATAAGCAAGATACAAGTGCAATAGCACCCTTCCACACATTTTCCCCATCAACTGCTATTCAGAGGCATATTTACTCTGATCCTAGAGGTAATACCCAGCCACCATGGGCTAGTAACAAGATCATCCTAAAGGACAAGGATGTTGCATGATGTTCTATAGAAATTACCTGTTGCTTCATTTTATCTCAGAAGCAGGCTTTTCCTCTGTGCATGTTAAAGCTGAGGAGAATCGTCTGTACTGCATAGCTTTCCCAATTCATTAATAGGAATTGCCTGTCTCCCAGATTGCCATTTATAAAAAATTTAACATATTTTGATCATATAGAAACTGTTTAAAGCAAAACATGCATGTGTGAATCCGGATTATAATGAAGTGAAAATTAAGGTGAATAGTTTCATAGCTGCCTGCTTTCTAAAGGTGATGCTCAGTAAATTCAGCACTGATTTAGACCCAATTATTGTTCTAATATGTAGGTGAATTTCTTTTTATATAAAGAAATGTAGTAGAGCAATAGTTTTATATTTAACACCTGCTATTACTACAAAACCTAACAGCTTCAATGTGTCCTACAATTAACTTTTTTCATTGAAACAGTCACCAATTGTGAAGACTGAAACAATCAGTTTTGGCAGTATTTCTTCAGGTGGGGAGAAGATGGAAATTTCTGTGAAGGAAGTACCCGTTGTTCACACTGAGACAAAAACCATTACATATGAATCATCTGAGGTAAGAATTACACAGAAGACGTGGGAGGACTATAATATGGGCAGATGCTATGAAGGATAAAATACAGACTATTCAGGGAATAGTACAATAAAAGCTATGGCAGCAGTTTTGTATACAAAATTACATTGAATCTGATCTAAAGAGCTTCCACTATAATTTTGCCCAAGGAGGCTCCCAACAGGTGCTTGGAACCCATTCTTATTGTTTGCAAATGTCCTTTTAACCAATGTTGAAATTTTGATGCAAACAGACTGAAGAATTAAAAAGAGGTGACACATACAGTTTTTTCAGTTCTCAAGATATTAGAGTTTCATATCAGATTTTTCAAATACTTTAGTTTTCTCATGGTATATGGTAGTCCTGGTTAGTACTTGGATGGGAGACCACCAATGAATCTCAGGTGCTGTAAGCAATATTTCAGAGGAAAGAACTGGCAAACCCACCTCTTGAGTATCCAAAGAAAAGTCTATGAAATTCATGGGGCCACCTTAAGTCAACAGGTGACTTGAAGGTACATATAGTACGCATACAATATGTGTTATAGCTTACTGTACAAAAACAGTCCTAAGGCTATTTGTACCATGATTTATTTTCAGTTTGTTTCTCAGTGCTGAGAAACTTTGTGCATGTTTTGGTTACACTAAGAATTTATAGCCTTTTAAATCCCAGGATAAAGTGGGTTTTCCCCCAAAACTCTTCACTAGTATCTCCAAGTCTTTAATATGTTTTTCACAATACTTTGTTTCCTTAGATGGATGCCAGTGCTGACTCTGATCCAGGGGTTCTGATGAGTGCACAGACAATCACATCTGAAACTACCAGTACTACAACTACAACCCATATCACCAAAGTAAGTATCTCTGAAATCTGTTTCTGAAATACAAGTTTGGCTTTATATAAAAAATAAAGATGAACTGAGAAAACAAAAGCACCCAAATCTGACTTAAACAGGTAAACAGAACAAAATGGGATGCTTATAAGAAGACTTACATACAATTTTTTTAAGGGAAGGGAAAGGATACTTCTTGCTTGCAGGCCTGATCCAGCCTGCAGATTAACAGCTAGGCCTCAAAATCCATCCCAGGTCCCTATGCCTTCCAGATTGTTCAGAGATGACTGCGGGTTATTTCCCTTCATGCATCACTCACTGTCCCAATCAGGATGGCAAATATTGCTGGAAGCCAGATATGAACACCCAGCCAATACCTTCAGCAGCTAGTGAGTCCTGAAATCAAGACTCAGCTAGCTCTGGGACATGGCATTGAAGAAGGAGTGGAATTTATTCCTTCATATTCTTCCCTCTGTGGGAAAAGTGGACAAGGATTGGAGCCAGCGACACACACTGTCTATGTTGACTGCATCAGCAGTTGGGCACCAACACTGAAAAGGCCATCTGTCAGACCTCTACCAGTCCTCTCCATGGAGGTAGAGTGTAAAGCAGGGCCTCTGGACATGACAGTTGATGAGCAGGTACATAAAGGATGAAGTGATCCTTCAAATATCTTGTTCCTAGGCTGCTTATTATGCAGCAATTATTCAGCAGAAAATCTTGTATTGTTCAGTTACCCCGGATTCAGGCAAGAAAGAATCCACAAATATGGTTACTAGTGACAACCACAATTTTTTTTTAAGCAGTAGATAAAATCTCCAGTATGCAGAGTCATAGGAATAATACATATTTAAAGCCCCTGACAACTTGGAAAGTCAAAGAGGGCCTATTTCGAAACAGTTATAAGGATATTACTACAAATAAAGTCCAACCACCTGTCCTCCTTTCTTGCCTAATGGCTAAATGCAAGACCATTATATATAATATAATATAATATAATATAATATAATGTAACATAAATGAATTTTTATTTAAATTGAATGAAAATAGGATGTCTGCACTGTAAAGCCTTTGACATTTTAGAATGTAGTTAGAACAGAGTTCAAAGATAGAACAGTCAATTGAAAAAGTGAAATTCACTTATAATTAGCTAAAGGTGGTGCAGATGGGCCCTGGTGATGCAGTGGTTAAATGCAGGTACTACAGCCACAACATTGTGAGTTCGATCCTGCAGGGCTCCATCCTTCCATCCTTCCAAGGTAGATAAAATGAGTACCCAGCTTGTTGGAGGCTATTAGCTAATACATTGCAAACCACTTAGAGAGTGCTTAGCACTATAAAGCAGTACAGAAATGCAGGTGCTATTGCTGTTGCTAAAGGATTGAAATTTCATGACAAGATTGTATATTAGTGAGAAAAATAATTTGTGATTAAATATGGTCAGCTATTTTTGCTCTCCCCGATTCTTCTGTAAGTTTGAAATAGATTGTACCATAACCTTAGCCTATGCTATGGCATAACACAACCTGACCCTAGCTCATAATTAAGCAGTGTTACTTAAGTGAGAGCACATTTTAATTAATTAATTGTGGTACTGTGTTTTATGTGACTTCACTGGCAGTATTTTATATGCAAATATTCTATATAAATAGTATCTACCAAATCAAATTGTAAAATATATTTTACAGTCAATGCCAACTATTTTTTAAATATTTGACACACGTCTTGCAGAATATTCTGAAAGTATTTCTTGTTTCTTTAAATAATGGGCAGTACTTTTACTTGAGGCATGTGTTTGGTTTTTCCCCCTGTAGACAGTGAAAGGAGGCATATCAGAAACAAGAATTGAAAAGCGAATAGTGATCACAGGTGATGCAGACATTGACCATGATCAGGTATGATTTGTAAGTTGCTGAAACTTTCCCTGCATTTGTCTGCTGATTTTTTAAAAAAAAAAACTGTAAAACTAAAAGTCAGTGTTAGTACAGGCATGCCGTTGAAATTAACTGGTTTAATAGATCAAATATAAAATTCCTGTTTTGAATCACTTTTCCTCATTTGCAAATGTGTAATTTACCATGAATCTCTCTTCACCTTGCTACTGATCATGCATGTTCCACCTCCTTCTTGTTTTTGCCCTTCTGTGGTTTCCTTGGGCTAGGCGCTGGCTCAGGCAATTAAAGAGGCCAAAGAGCAGCACCCTGACATGTCAGTGACCAAAGTAGTGGTACATAAAGAGACAGAAATCACACCAGAAGATGGGGAAGATTGACCACAGGTAAGAGGATAAGATTTTTCTCAGGCATCCATGGGCTGGCATGTGACAAAAGTCAATTTCTTCTTTCATAATTCATCTCTAACACTTTCTATTTATTCTCTCTGGCATTTGTACTACATCTTGTGAAAACACTGATTTCCAAAGTTTTATCTTTAGTTTGTTGTGCAGTGCTTTTCCTTCCCCCACCCAACTTTCTATTAATGCCAGTTAGAGAAATAGAAGAAGCCCATTTGCTTATGTCTGCTTGCTAGTTGCTATGCATTTTCCATGATCCAGTATATTGCTCTGTAATTTCCAGTCCTGAAGACTGCTCATGCATATAGAGAAAGGAGAGCATTTATTTCATTGTAAAATATTGTTTTGTTTATGAAAGCTTGCAAATACAATGGCTGCAACCTATCATATAATGAATAGATCTGTTGGTTTTAATTCAAAGTTGTCCAGATATGATTGAAATTTATTTTAAACTGTATCTTTTTCTCAGCTTACTGAGTAATAAGTGGCGATGTGAACATCTTTGTTGCCTTGTTTCTACATGGCTGTTTGGTTTCTGGCAATGGCATTGTTTCTTGAAAGGAGACAGTAATATATCTAGTTTCTCTTGTCTGTTCAAGTTCAATAAAGGCATGCTGACAAATTCTGGCTAAGCAGGCATCTTGAAGATAATGCAGTTACTGTATGCATGTGCTAGAATATGTTGTGCATACTAACATGCTGTGCAAGAGCTCTATATACTCCCATCATCTGTTGGTGGTGTTGAATGTAGTCCACAAAAAAGCGGGGGGAGGCTTTTCAGCTTTGAATGGATAATGTAATTTTTATTTGAAGCAATATGTATTATAAACTATTGATAAACTAAGTTACCTGTGAACTGTTGGGACTCTGAAAATGGATTGTTGTAGCTTTTTGATAGATTTTCAGATTGGGAATAATAGAGAGAAAAAGGACAAAGAAAGAGATTACTTCTGGGGTGCAAGACAGGGCTTGTAAACCAGTTCTGGACCAAAAAAAGCCAGATATATCACCTAGAAACTGCAGATATAAGTAATTTTCAGTACTATATCTACAGCAGTTGTTACCACAGTTTGAGTATCTCTATTGTGAACATAACTCATTGCCTTGTACTGAATAAAACCATTGGTTCACCTGGCCTAGCACTACCTATTTTAGCCTTGGCTCTTTTGAAGTCTTGTGCCTAGATTGCCCAGATTTTTCAGCCCCTCTCCTTGGGGTGCCAGAGACTGGATCTAGAACCTTCTTTATGTAAAGTATGTGCTTTTACCACAGCACATAGATCCTTCCATTTTATTTCTTTCAGAAACCAATATTGATCTCACATGATTTTCAAACCTGTATATAGCGGGCCTTTGGCATCTGCTGGGGTTTGGTTCCAGGACCCCTGTGGATACCAAAATCCATGGATGCTCAATTTCTATTATATATAATGTGATAGTAAAATGGTGTCCCTTATAAAAAATGGCAAATTCAAGGTTTGCTTCTTTGATTTTTTTAAAAATATTTTTCAAGCCATAGATGGTGGAATCTGTGGATACAGAGGGTTAACTTGTACCTCTTTGCTGATCTATACCTCACACTGTCTAACAGCTTTGGTCTAGTTGCTATCATTGTTTATAGATAAGATAGAATCTGTCATGAAAAGGCTCAATTAAAAAAAAAAAAACCAAAACAGTGTATAACAATACACAATACAATACTGCATATTGCTTTAGAAAAGTTATGCAGTTGTGATACAAACGCATGTTGCTGGAGTCCTACTAACAGTTTTAAATCAGTGTGCTATACAGAGCTAATTGTACTAGCAATTATTGTCATACCTTTTGTGGCACATAACAATAGCCATTTTATCTATTATTTTAAAATCACTTTCTTTCTAGAACTTAACTACACTTTCTCTACTGCAGGAATAATGTACCTTTCTTACAAAGGCATCATATACATCATTGGGAATACAGGAGCCTACATGCAGTCATGGTTATAACCCAGCAGGCTTGCGTCTCTCCAGAGAAATTTTCAGTATTGGAAGAGGCAGCCTTGATTGTGACTAAGGACATTGGCAGAAATATTGTCCCATTTACAGCAATCTGATTCAGCATTAGTAACCCAATATTTGCATGAAGCAACAAATTACAAAAAAAACAACAGCATTTTAATTTTCCTCAACTATATTTTCATCTATACCTGCACGTTCAGCAACAATATAAAACAGTGAACTCATAAAGCAGTTCATGCCTTCACACTTACTGAAAGTCTAAATCACGGTTTCTTAGGCAGCAAAACTTTTGTTTAGGGTAAGAATACCCTAAAATGCTAGAGGCTGTATAGATACTGTGTATAATGTTTTATCACATTAGATGTGCCAATAACTCACTTTATTCAGCAAACAACTTGAATCATACACTTGTTTTCATCTGGTTTTATCACTCTTGTCCGATAAACAATGGTGGAGCTCTAATCTTATTTAAATGCTTACAAAATGTGCTTTGTTTACCTGATTTGAAACATTTAATAGATAATAATTACTTTAGCATTGTTCAGAGTTTCAAATTAGAAATCTTGCAGTCACCCTTTCACAAATCCCCATGGTATAAAGTACTCTGTGACTATTTTAACAAAAATGTGTGTTTTCCTTAGCATTTCAGAAGTATTTGGCATCATGACTTTTTAAAAAAAACAACAACACCCGATTTCCCTCTCTTCTCATAGAAAAAAATGTTCTTTTCACAAATCTGGTCAGTGTTTCCTATCTAGGTCAGAGTTAAGCCTTAAACTGTACAGAACACCTACTAAAACATTCTTTGGTATTGGTTATCACTTTCATTTAAGGAATAATGTCGTCATTACACTGTCAGTTACATCACAACACATGGTGAATGTATGTTTCTGCATTGTGAAATAAAAGTGGTAAATGCACCCAAATTTGTATTCGTCTATGTCTAAAAACCTTGTTTTCTGTATTCAAACTTTAATATTATTTGTATAATAGCAAAGGTACTTTAATGTGGATGTTCTTCTGATGGGCTAGAATATGATACTTAGGCAGGTACGCATATAAAAGCAGGGAGACTGAAAATATACTATGTAAACAAATACCTTCTGTACAATTGTGTACATACAATAGGTGTCCTCTAATTTCTTGTATTATACAGCTGTGTAATGTATTTCACATAACCTAAATGAAGAATATGACCAGTTAACTATATTTGGGTATTAGCTTGAAAAAATATTTTATTTTCTATTCTAAATCAAGAGAGAGTTATTTCAACAAATTATCCAGGTACAATCTGGCACTAAGTTAATTTTCATTCTAATAGAAAAATTAAAGATGTGTTTCATGCTTTCCCACTCTAATCACTGAGACATAAATTAGTCTGTTTCATGCCCTTTGCTGTTTTGATTAAGATACTCATCAACAGTTCACCGATATTTTTCTGAAAGAGAAAATTGAATAGAATTAATTCTGTAGGCTTTTGAAATACAAGAATGGATCATCTGAAGTGTTTGTTTTACTGGTACAGGGCCAGGGGTCTATTCAATTTTGAACTGGAGCTTCTGTGAAGTAAGACTATTTAGAATAGATTAAAAAGAATAAATATTTTTAATGACCATATATCAAGAAAAAAAATCTATAGAGAAAAATTATAAATACAACAGCTGCAGTCCAATAGTTCTTTGTAAGTGTGGAACCTCACACCCTGTTCGGATGTTCAGTCTACTCCAAAGGCTCACTGTAGTAGGCATGGGCAACTTTGGTAGAATGAGGTGCCAGTATTCTGCCCCTGGGACTCTCGGGGTCTGCATAGGCTGCCCACAATTCCCTCCAATTTTTTGGGGGGGGGGAGACAACCCAGAAGTGCCAAAAGTCCACTTCTAGTTTTGAAAAATCAGTATTTTTACATTGTAACTTGTTTAAAAGGAAAATCTCTATTCCAAAAGGCTTCCAGGAGAGGCAAATCATGATTCTGTATTTAGCTGGAAATGGGCAAAGGGGAAAGCCAGGGACTAGAAAATAAGCTTTTTTATGACCCAACTGAAATACATGGAAGAATGACAGTATGAACCAGCACATCTACATAAGGCCTGAACAGGTGCCCATCATAGTTTTTATGATCAAAGGGCTGGAGTGACCATAAAAAAATGAGTATATGTCTACCCTCAGGCAGAGTTGCTGATTCATAAAATTGACATCTCCCTGTGATCCTTGGCTCAGCCAACAGTCTGCCAGTGATCTTATATATAATCCTGCCAGTGGCCCTGTGCACTTCCACGGGCCATGTTGGGATTGTTGACAATTTCAGTGAGCCTAAGAAGCTGAGGAATGCTCCACAAATCCTTTGTTTTACTGGAACTCCTGAAGAGTTTTACAGTGGGGTAAAGGTGGACTTATTCTAATAAGTGACTCCTGTGTCTGTCAAGGACATGAGGGGTAGCTTATACACTTAGCTAACTCAGCAAGACTCAAATCCCAAATTTTGTAACTTATGTTAGTTTGATGAACCAGTTGTCTGTGTAAAGCTGCAATTATAAATACTAGGAAATAAGCACCATTGAACATAATGGATTTTTCTTCTGAGTAAATATGCAGAGGATTGTGCTGTAAGTTTTCCTTGTTCTACTAATATCTGTAAGCTTGGGTATCTTCTGCTCTCTTGTGCACCTTCCCTCTTACCAGATGATTGATAACATTAGTATGGTGTTTCTCTTCCTTCCTGTTACACAGAAGTTCTGCTGCAATATTTAGGAAGCAGCCCTTATCCAAACGTTTTTGACTAGAATATCCAATTACAATCACACCTTTTTGCATTTTTTTTTACCTGTGGCAGCTACTTAATGGGATGGGTATGCCATGTTTCTCAGAGTATAACCTTCCAGTTCTTCATAAATCAAAAATTTCATCAAAACATATTTCCACCCAGGAAATATTTTCTTCATCAGCCAAAACAAAACAAGTACACGATGACCATTTAATTGATACTTACCTTAACCTGTGCATAAGAAAACTAGGTAAATTATTTATTATTTCATTCATTTAAATCCAGCCTTTCTCCTGATAATGGGACTCAAGGTAGCAAACAACATATTTCAAACAAAACAATGCAGAAGCATTAATAGAAGTAAATATAGGATTTTAAAAAACAAACATTTTATAAAGTTGAAACATTAAACATTAAAAATATTAAAATGCATTAAAAACCTTAAAAACAGAACAACACAGCATTAAAAGCCCAAACCTAGTTAGTCTGTACAAGCCTGACAGCACATAAATGCTTTGACTTGCCAACGGAAGGAGAGCAAGGATGAGACCATCCTGACCTCTCTTGAGTGGGAGTTCCAGGATCTGGGAGCAGCCACTGAGAAGGCCCTCTCCCTTGTTTCCAACAAATGATTCTAAAAGGGTGGTTGGACAGAGAAAAGGGCCTTTCCAGATGATCTTAGAGTTCTAATGGGCTCATAAAGGGAGATACGGTCCTTTAGATAACTTGGACCTAAGATGTATAGGACTTGATACTCAAAACCAGGATTCTGAATTGTGCTCGGAAACAGGCAGGCAGCCAATGGAGTTGTTGTGACAAAGGAGTTGTGTGCTCCCTGTAGCCAGCCCCAGTTAACAACTTGGCTGCAGCTCTTTGGACCAACTGAAGTTTCTGAGCAATTTTCAAAGGCAGCCCTACATAGAGTACATTGCAGTAATCCAAAAGGGATGTAACCAAGGTACTTACCACCATGGCCAGATCAAATTTCTCCAGGAACGGGCACAGTTGGTGCACTACCTTTAACTATGCAAAAGCACTCCTGGTCACTGCTGAAATCCAAGAGTTGAATCTACAGCTGAATCCAGGAATACCCCCAAACTGCCAACCTGCATTTTCAGGGGGAATGTAACCCCATCTAACACAGGCTGAATCCCTATCCCCAGATCTTTCAACTGACCAGGAGCATCTCTGTCTTATCTGGATTAAACTTCAATTTGTTTGCCGACATCCAGTCCATTACAGTTGCCAGTCACCAGTTTAGCACAGGAACAGCTTCCTTGGAATTAGGCAGAAAGAGTAATAGAGCTGAGTATCATCAGCAAACTAGTGACACCTGACCCCCAAAACTCTGGACAACCTCTCACAGGGGTTTCATGTAGATGTTAACTAGCACAGGGGACAAGACTGAACCCTAAGAGACTCCACAGGCCAATGGTCAAGGAGTTGAGCATGAATCCCCCCAGCACCACTCTCTGAGACCATCCCTCCAAGAAAGAACAGAGCCACTGTAGAACAGTACCTTTAAGCCCCATCCCATAGAGGCGGTTCAGAAGGATACCATGGTTGATGGTATCAAAAGTTGTTGATAAGTCCAGCAGAACCAACAAGACACACTCCCCTTGCCCACCAGGCGACCAAACTGTCTCTATTCCATAAACAGGTCTGAAATCAGACTGAAATGGGTCTAGATAATCCACCTCATCTAGGAACCCCTGGAGTTGAGAAGCCACTACATGCTCTGGTACCTTGCCCAAAAATGGAAGACTGGAGATTGGCCTATAGTTGTTTAGTATAGTAAGATCCAGGGAAGATGTTTTCAAAAGAGATCTTGCCACAGCCTCCTACAGGCATGTTGGGACTCCTTTGTTGTAAAGAGGCATTAATTATTTCTTTTATCCACTCAACTAGTCATCCTCTGGCCTGTTTAATTAGCCAGGAAGGGCAAGAGTCTAGTACACATGTGGTTCTCACCATTCCAAGAATCCTGTCCACATCCTCAGGCTGCACAAATTGAAAAGTATTCATCAACACTGGATAAGCAAGGGCCAAGGTTACATCTACCAGAACTGTATCAACTCTGGTGTTTAAGTTATCTGTGAAATTCTTCACAGCAAGCTATTGAGTGGCTTACATTCTTCTTTGGGCCAGATCATAACGGATCCCTGACCACTTGAGACAGCTCTGCTGAATGATTCTGTGTCGATGCAATAGTTAGCCAGAAAAATCCTTTCTGCTACCTTTATTGCCCCACCATAGGCATTTAGCCTGTTTTCAGTCGGACTCACTCTGTTCTCTGCCACTGTCACTCTAGTCTCCATCTTGTTCATTTCATTGCTGCCAGCTCCTTAGAAAAATCAGGGGGGCTGATTTAGCTCCATTCCATGAGAAGGGATGATTAGGAATGATCATGTCTACCACTCTGGTCATTGCTCCATTCCAGAGATCAGCCAGGGCTTCAAAATGATCACCTGCCAAGGCATCAGGAAATTCCCCAAGAGCATCAGGAATCTATCCAGATACATAAGCCTCCTGGGGCAGACCATCTTAATGGGTCCCCCACCCTGCAGAGGCTCTGAATCCCAACAAGTCTAAACATGACCAAGAAGTGATCTGTCAATGACAACGGAACAGTAGAAAGATCCTCCATTCCCAGATCACCATCATTCCCCCCCCCACCCCCGTACAGAATACAAGGTCTAGGGTGCCCAGCAGCATGAGTGGGGCCAGATACCACTTGAAACAGACCCATGGCAAACATGAAGTCCTGAGCCACTCTGAACAGTGTGGCCTAAGCATAGATGTTGAAGTCCCCCAGCATCACAAGTTGTTGAGACTCCAACACTGCCCCCGAGACCACCTCAGCTAGCTCAGAAAAGGAGACTGTTGAGCAGCAGGGCAGGCAGGTACACCAACAGAACCCCTAATCTGCCCCAGCTACCCACCTTTAAATTAACACACTCAAACCCTGCAGACTGAGGGATAGGGCACATGGTCAGGGAATATTATCCCAATAGACCACTGCAACTCCACCTCACCCCACCCCCAGGTCTCATCTGCTGCTGCACAGAGAATCCTGGTGGGCAAAACTGAGATTAACCACCTCCCCTAGCCTCATCCCACCATGTTCATTCAGGATCAAGTCCTGATTGGCAACTGTTTTAACATTCATCATATGGATTAATAGTTGCTATTAAAATGTGGGCAATGTTATTTTGGAGTGGCTGATACAGTGGATTTTCAAAATCAATTCAAGTGAAAATTAAAAGCATATTGGATATCAACTTGTTTTCAATAAACAAGTAACAGATCATATGGTAAAGTTATACCTGTGGTAGGTCAGTTCTCAAATCAAACAATAGTATTATAGCTATTGTTAAAAAGCATGGCATCAGAATCTATATCTATAATCCTTAACATACAACTAGATAAAAAGCCCCATTGAACATAATGAAATTTACTTCTGAAAAAATATGTATAGGATTGTGCTGCACAGTTATGGAATAGATAAAAAGTTCTGTCAGAGGTTACTGCTATATTGCCTCTATTTTAGCATGGTATACCAAAATAAGAATGCTATCAAAAGCTAACATTGTTTTATATAATTTGTCTATTTAGAATGGGTGCTCGCTATCAGAATAAGAAGTACACAATGATGGCTCAATGTTAGTGAACTTTGTTTGAGAGTCCCTCCTGGGTTATTACTGTTGTTTTTTGGTAGATTGTTTTTTGGGGTTGACTGCCTAATTCTGTGCCAGATGAAATAAAAAGCTTTTGCCTGTTTCCAAGCTGCCATTTGTGTCAGTCTTTTCTTTTTTGTATCATGGCATTCCTACAAACTAACTGTAACATGACCAGCCCTGATTGAAGACTTCTATCTTAACATGAAACTATGCAAAGTTGAATCTTCTCATTCTCATTTTTTTAAAATGTAGTACTGCTTCATTAAGATTAAAAGGTTGTGCCACACAGCTTGTCTGGTGAGTGGTGAAATTAGTGATATGTCAGACAATAAATATAGCACAATAAAGACACAAGCCTAGAAACAGTGCCCAGGATCTGGAAGCCCTTCACTTGCAGACCCAGACTGTACAGCCCCTCCGCCCTCCTGAATGATACTCACACACATTCTGCTTGATAACAACTGTATTGGTTACATCTTCAGAAAACATGGTTAAATACAGGTTAGTAAATACATGTTTTTTGGCAATAAAATGGCTGCAACTTGCAAGCTAAATGGTTGGCAGCAGTGCATGGGTTGCGATCTACTCATTGACCCACCCATGTGGGTCAAAGGCCACTTGTCGGTCGATCCCAACTCCCTGTGGAGGAGAGAGACGCTGGCCGAGCCATCCGCTCGCCTCTCCTCCCCTGTAAAATAAGTTTTGGTTAACAATTAGAGGTGGGGTCTCCCTTGAACTTGAGCTAGTGCTTGAACTTGCACTTGATGGAGATCCCTTGACCTCATGCCCTATCACGACCCATGACATCCGCCACCCCGTAAATTGCAACATGGAATGCGCTCTACCATGAAGGAGGGTGGGCGGCGCTTCAACTCTTGCTTGAGCCAAAAGCAGGAGGAGCCTTGATGGAGCTGCCTTTTAACAGCTCCGTCGCTCCTCCCTGATGTCATCCAGCCATGCCAACCCGCCTTCCTTTTGGCTGCGGCAGCCAATCGGGGCCGGGCAGGCCCACCCCGATTGACCGCCGCTCCCCCCCCCCGGCCCTCCGGCCACGAGGCAGGCTGGGAAGGAGACGGAGAGGATGGTGGCTGTCAGGGCAGCCCATGTGGTCCCCCGTTCTCCCTCCCCCCACCAGGGATGGGAGGGGGGCGCCGGAGGGCTTTCAGGGGGTGCCAGACAGGCCACAAAAAGGCCCGCCGGCAAGCAGCGAACCCCCTTCTGCTTTAGTCCAGAGTAGGCTGGTTTAAACCAAATTACTTTTTTAAAAAAACAGCAACAAACCTGTTTTTAAAAATTGATTATTTTTATTATTATTTTTTTTAAAAAAAGTCTGGTTATTACTATTTTCCAACCCTTTTATTGGAACAACAACTGAATTTAAACATTTTAACTTTAACATAGTTTGTTGTAGTTGTTCATTGTTAGCCCAATCTCGTGTCAATTGCATCTTTTTAATCACTTTCTTTTATAGTGCGAGAAATGCCATTCAGAAACAAATCCTTCAATTAACATAAATTAAGCCAAAACAACTTGCTTTAAAAGAGCACTTTTAAAAAGAACAATTATTTTTTAAGCTAGTGGCCATAACATCTGAACTGCATCTTGCTACTTAATTTTCTGATGTGATCCTATATTGATTTTAATGCCAAAAAAATGATTTAAACAAAAAACGGTTTTTTCTAAAAAAAAACCCACCCCCCCCAACCCTGCTTGAGGCAGAGAAAAGATTTGTCTGTTCTCCCCATCACTTGCATCAGCTCCTTGTGCCTCAGTGATCTGCTATGGCGGGCTGGCCATGGGGTAGAGGGAGGTAGTACCTGGGAATGCTAATGCTGGGAGGAGCTAAAACAATACATTGCATTTTAGAACCTATTATAAAAATAATTCTTATGCCTGGGAAACAACATTAGTGTCTCCCATTGCTGAAACTGTCAATTACTGACTTAAGACAGAAGCTAAACTCAAGAACTTGGGAGTAAGACCCACAGAGCTCCATAGGAATGGTGCAGTACCTTTAAGACTAACTGGTTTTTATATTCACATGAGCTTTCATAGACATAAACCCACTTCTTTGGGTGCAGTAATGAATAAGTAGGTTTATATCCACAAAAGCTCATGCAAAAATAAAAACCAATTAGTCTTACAGGTGCTACAATTCTCTTTTTTCCCCTCCTCTTTCCTTCCTCCTTTTTATTCTGCAAGGGACTAACACAGTTACTTCTTTGAGCCCCACAGGACATGCTTCTGAGTAGACATGTACAGATGTATTAAAACAGGATGAAGAATGTATATTTCTTTTGGGTACACTGTCTTTCCCAGTGTGCTGACTGGCTGCTCAGGAAACACACTCACCCACACCCAACCAGTCACCACCCACATGCAAATTCCCTCTTCACCTCACAATGCACTCCTGTCACTCAATTCATGGCCCAGTTTGGCACCTAGACTGTCAACTGGTGGTGGTGATGGGTCTCCTGCGACAGGACCCAGGCAGTCAACTTGTGGTGGTGGCGCCAGCGGCAGCAGGGCAACAGAGTGAGTCACCCTGAGCAATTCCAGGAAAAGTGTGTAACGCTGAGAAGGGGGGGGGGAGGAATTTAAATCCACCTGCCTACGTACAGGATTGTTGTGAGGTCTACTGGGCATTGGGGGGGGGGTTAATGGTGTATGGTAGGCCAAGTCCAGCTAGTAAATTCTAATTGTTCAAGGTTTGTTTGTATTTTTAAAAAAACTGTTAGCACATGAAGCCTACAGCTGTATGATCTGTGCCATGTTGGTGGGAAGATGGTGCAGTAGAAATTGCAATCGATACTATTAAAGGGTTGGTCAACTTTAAGGAATCCCTGTATGTTATGTGACAGCAATCTGCAAGTGTGTATGCATATAATGTGCAACAAATTCATCTCAGGATTGAGTGAGATCATTTTATTTGTTAGTCACCACGTTAATGGATTCTGGAAGGTTCTTGAGGAGTTTCCTGCTTATATGGTTGGTATAATGGGGAGTGACAATGTTCCCCCCTGTGCTTTACTGAGGATAACTTTGAAAACAGGCGCCAAAGAACGGTTGGCTTTAATCCCCTTGAGAAAGCACAGCAGCTGCAGAGTTTCTGTTTAAAATATATGCGCAGCAAAACACGTTGATTCCAAACATGCATGTTTAAATAGCCATCCACCCAAGCACACAGCCCCCAGCATCCACACTCTAGCATAAAAGACTCAAAGTAGTCAAAAGTAGTTTTAAAAGTAGAAAAATACTTTATTCACAATCATTATATTCATCCCAGTGAAAAACTCAGGAACAACTTGATGAGGGTAGACTAAACTAACAAAATATAACTGAAAAACTACATCTTAAAAACTAAAATATGCAGGAGTTCTGTCTGAGAGCTCTTGCCTCTAACGATGTCATCATGGTTTCTGTTACACCTCATGGCATCTTTCCAGACAAAGAAAATACCTAAGACACACCTCTTACCCCTGGAAAGCCACTCACATTATAATAGGAAATTACATCATTCATTCTGTTTACATTTGCCACTTAACCCTTTCAACAGTTAAACAAGTCAGCTTATTGGATTGCAACTACATATCCCAACATGGTGCTCCTATTTAAAGCCCTAGTTGCTCTACAAGGCATTGAGATGACTCCAGCAGTTGACACAATTGTGCCCAAGTGCCCTTTCTTGCTGAAGAGAGCCTAGGCAGATCTTTGGACTGAAGGTAATGAAGCAAGGTATGAGATGGCTCGACTGGAGGAAGAAAACACTGTCTATTGGAATACAGGCTGGAACTTGTTATTGTTCGTAGTCTGTGACAGTGGCAAATAAAGAGGTCTTTCCCACCATTATTTCACCTTCTCCGTGTTGTATGGCTGAACATTTTGGAGTGGATTTGAGGTCTGTTGTAAACTGGCCCAGTGATAGACATGTCATCCAGATTAACACTTTCCCCCCCCCAAAAAAAGGAAAGATTTTTAAGAGACAAAACTCTCTTGTATCAGCACAAGGGACCATAATTAATACAGTTCCACTAGCTGAAGTGTTCAGAGTGCATCTGTTCCACTTTTATTTATTTTTAGTTCCTGAGGCATGTAGGCATAGGCAAGTCCTTTGCCAAGTCAACTTGACCACCTACATGCTTGACCCTTGTTGTTGAAACAGCAGATAGAGATGGAATGTCTGGCTGGGTCCAGAAATCTGTAAACTCTGAAAGAGGAGACAACACCAGCCTGTTAAGAGGTGATGGCAATACTGCTCTTGAAGAAAACTAATCAGGATGCAGAGTATGTAAACAATGGTAGCTGGAAACTGTCATTCCCTTTCCTTAGTCCTCTTTAAAGTGTATGGTTGCTGGCCAAGTCCAATCAGTGTTGAATGAAATTAATGTTCTAAATCCATTTAACTGGGCTACAGGCTTGGCTTTGAAGTGGAAACTGCCCTAGTCACATTGTGAGATGAACTGTGACAGGAAAAGTATGACTTTGTTGGTTCTCCTGGATTTCTTGGCAACTTTTGATACTCACTGTGGGCTGCACATCCCTATCAAAGAACAAATGCTTTAACTGAAATAAAGGCAAATAGAACCTTGAGAAGGCTAGTAAGGATTACCATTTACAAGCTATGTTAAGGCCCCCAGGCCTGTTTCAAGTCCAAAACTTCTCATCAGCTCCAATTTCCAAAAAGTATGTTTCATCTACACTCACCCTCCTTGATATGGGTGCTGATGGGTGACCTGGAAGGCTGCAGGCAGCTCATGGGCAGCATACTATCCATTCCTGATCTACAGGAAATTATGGGAAACCATCTGGACATATGGGTTGGGCTATCTCAAAGATGAAGATTTCACCCAGCTCTGTATCTCCTTTTCTCCAAACCCAGGTAAGGCAGTAAGTTTTCTAGGTGCTCTGATGAACTAGCTGAAGCTCAGTAAATTGAGACTCAATCAGGATAAAATGGAGATGCTGGCCATCATTAATTTTGCTTACCTGCAGGTATGCTTTTACAAACCAATAAAAACATAAAATACAGTACATTACATTTTTATCAAAACTGAAGGCGGTAACAATCTAACTACCATGAAAGTGATAGCAAAGTAATAAATGAAATAATATAAAATTGAGCAAATGGAAGATAAATAAATCCTCCCCTCAATATGGTCTCCTAGCAGGTCTGTTCCCCCACTACACAATTTTATGAGCAAAAAGTGTGAACATGTTGTAAGACTGCAGACAAAATCATTTCAAAATTTCTTCCACGTGTCAGGAATCCTGTCTGAACCAGGCCTCACTTAGCCCAAGTCCAGCCAGCTTCCTATCATGCACAGTAGGTGTTTGCGTGTTGTTTATATGTTGGGAGGGGGACTGAAATGTGAGTACATTACAGTTCCCAGGACTGGAGAGCTCACAGCCTATCTCCAAGGTCACACATCTGCTGAAGGCTTGAAATGAAAGGGAGGGGGATGCTGGTAAGGGGGGGGCAGTCAAGCCTCTGATTTTAAACCCTACACTTTCTTTCTGTAAACCAGTTCTGCCAATAATTCTGGACCTGTTCACTTCTTTACCGCTGCAATAAAGCACTTTGACGAGTGCCTGTTGCCTGAGTGAAATGAAGATTTGATTGGATCCTTACACTATGTGTCTATAAAAAGGCCAATCCAATGTCTGGCTACTGTAAAAAAAATGGAGGGGGAATTAATTTGAAGTACAATTAGAAAAGGGGTCAGAAATAAAACTACCAATACATACTGTCCTTATACAAATTCATAGTATGACCACATGCGGGATACTGTGTAAAGCTCTGGTCACTGCACTCTCTCTCTCTGGCTTTTCTTCGCAAACGAAGATTCAGGAAGGACTCATCCCGCGCTTTCTGCAAGCGTGCTGATGACTAAAAAGGCCAATCCGATGGAAAAGTTACAGAAATGGGCAACCAAAATGACAAAAAGGACTGGTACAATTCACTAATGGAAACAGACTGCAATGTCTGGGGAAGTTAGCTTCAGAAAAAATCAAGTGAGGAGAGACATGATAGAGAAGTATAAAATTATGCACCTCTTATAATCCTAGAATTCAAGATTATCTACTGAAACTGGGTGGAACTTTACAAAAAATAAAAATACGCACACCAAAAAAAAAGTTAAACATGTTGAATTCACTAGCACAAGACGATAAGCACAAAGAGCACAGTTGAAGTTTGGAATTCACTGCCACAAGATGTGATGGTTGCCAACTTGGAGGCTTGAAAAGGGACTGGATTAATTAACGAATGACGGGTCCATCTATGACTACTAGCCAGAATAGGCATATGTCACCTACAGTATTGGAAGCAATGTGTTTTTGTGTATCAGGTCCTGGAGAACACAAGATGGAGGGCACATTTACACTTAGGTCCTAGTAGCAGCTTTCCCATAGACAACTGCTTGGCCACTAGAATGTTTGACTAGGTAGCTCCTCAGTCTAATCTATCATAACATCTGTCTTCTTAAAGTAGCCTAAAAAGCTAAAGAATCAAGGGGGAGATCTAAAGGAATTATTTAAACAGAAAAATCAAGAATATAGAAAAATATAGCTCATACAGGAACACAGCTTTGGGAAGAGCTAGAGTATATTCCTGCTCTAGGCAGAGCAAAAAGATGTAAAAGAATATCTCAGTTAATTAAGTAATGTGTATCTCGTCGACAAAATACACAAAATGAGAATATGGAGAGAGATTAAAATGATATAAATTGCCTTAAACCAAGACATGGTAGAAGAAATTGGAAACAAATTAAAAAGACTGAAGCAAAGATATTTTGAAAATGCTAGCAAAGTAGGTAAATGGCTTGCTTACAAACTGAAAAAAGATACAGAAAAAAGAGAAAGATAAAAATTACACTTCACAAGAAGAGATTAAAAATTCATTTGTACAATATTTTATAAAATTATATACTGATCAAATGATGGCTAAAGATAAAAAAGGGAAATTATATAAAAAAAATAATTCTGGGAAAATATCAGAAAAACAGGAAGAACTTGTCCTCGCCTATATCAATCCAAGAAATCTCATCGGTCACAAGAGATTTAAAAGTTGGGGAAACGCCGGGGCTGGATGGGCATACAGCAGAATACTATAAAGTTTTCATAAACATAAAAAATTATATGCAAGAAATTATTTATAAAACACAAGATAAAGGCATCCCAGAAACATGGGAAGGAACAGAAATTGTTCTGATTCCTAAAGAAGGAAAGGAGACAACAGATGTAAGGAATTTCCACCCGATCTTTTTCCTGAATGTGGATTATAAAATATATGAAACAATTTTAGCAAACAGATTAAAGCCCATTATAACAGAAATACTGTAATACACTCAGACCAAAGTGGCTTTTTACCTGGAAGAACCCTGGCAAATAATATAAGAGCAACATTGAACATATTAGAACTCTATGAGAAAATGAAAGAAAAGCAGCCTTGATCTTTGCTGATGCTGAGAAGGCATTTGATAATTTAAGATGGCCATTTATGAAGGAAGTCATAAAAGAACTGGGATTGGGGCAGAGATTTCTAGGAGGCATAGAGCAAATATACCAGAACCAAAAAGCTCATTTGCTGATAAATGGAGAGAAAATGAATTTGATCAGATTGCAAAAAGGCACAAGGCAAGGATGCCCCCTCTCACCAATTTTATTCATATTATCCCTGGAGGTCTTAAATAATAAAATAAGAAGTGAAGATAAAATACCAGGGATGAGATTAAAAGGACAGGAATATAAAATAATGGCGTATGCTGGTAACATGTTAGTTGTCTTGGAAAATCCTTTGGATAACATTGAGATGCTAATGGAAATAATGAACAAGTTTGGTAGTTTTTTCAGATTTAAAATCAATAAAGAAAAGTCAGTAATAATAACCCAAAACATTTCACGAAGAGAAGAACAATTGCAACTTATATCCGGATGTAAAACAGGAAAGAAGATGAAGTACTTAGGTATTTGAATCAGTAAGAGAAGTACGGAATTATATGAAAATAATTATAAAAAAACTTGGAATGTAATAAAAGAAGATTTAGAGAAATGGAAGAAGTTGAACTTGTCCTTATTAGGGAAAGTTGCCGTGATCAAAATGAACATTCTCCCCCAGATTAATGTTCTTGTTTCAAAACCTACCAATTCTGACCAATGATAGACCATGTGCTGAATGGACAGTGCAGCTAAAAAAAATTATATGGAATGGTCATAAGACAAGAATTAAATGGACCACACTGGTGGATGAAAAAAAAAAAGAGGAGGAACAGCTCTACTAAATTTTAAAATGTATTATTTGGCTTCTGGGTTAATTTGGGTAGCAGACTGGGTTAAACTAGAAAATAACAGACTCTTGAACCTAGAAACTTCAAATATAAGGTTCGGAATACACACATATATTTGGTATGGGAAAACCAAAATAAATAAGGAATTTGAGAACCACATTATTAGGAAAGTTTTAACAAGAATATGGGAAACAGAAATTTTACATTAATACAACAGAAATAAAACAGAAATTTTACATTAAAATCCTCAATTGGGTATCACCCCAAGAGGCTTTTCAAGGAAGATGAGCAATGAAAGATGAATGGATTAAGTACAAGAACTTAATAATATGGAAAGGAGGTAATAATCGTTTGAAAACTAGAGAAGAACTTGAAACAGAAGGGATTCCTACTCAATGGTTCACTTATTATCAATTAAACAATAGGTTTAAAGAAGACACATTGAAATTTGGATTTGAAAAAGAGAACAAATTAGATAAAATCATCTGGGGGAAAAAGCACAAAAAAGATATTAAAATTTACAAACTTCTCTCTAGAGAGCTGGAAACGGAAATAATAAAGGACTCAATGATTAAATGGGCAATGGACAGAGATGAAATTATAAGCCTAGAAGAATGGGAAAATGCTTGGCAGAAACCTAATTCTTTTATGGTGAATCAAGATTTAAAAGAGAACCACTTAAAAATAGTGAATAGGTGGTATCTCTAGCATGATTGAGCAAGCTTTATAAACATAGTAACAAAAAATGAGATCGGTTCATTGATACACACGTGGTGGAACTGTTCGGTCATAAAAAAAATATGGAATAACATTCACAAAGTTATACAAAAAATCTTTGGTATCAACTTCCTTCTGGATCCAAAACTAGATCTACTGAACATGACTTCAGTACTAGGAAAACAAATAAACTGGATGCAGTATTCAAGATGAGGTCTGACCAAAGCAGAATAGAGTGGCACTATTACTTCCCTCAATCTAGACACTATATTCCTATTGTTGCATTGTCTTTTCTGGCTGCCACATCACACTGCTGACTCAGGTTCAGCTTGTGGTCCACAAAGACTCCTAGATCCATTTTGCATGCACTCCTATCAAGCCAGGTGTCCCCCATCCTGTATCTGTGCATTTCATTTTTTCTGCCTAAGTGTAATAGTCATCCCTTCCAATTCACAGCTCTCTAATCTGCAGGTTTGTGAATTTGCAGATTAGCAAGGCCACAGGGAGGGGGGTGAGCGGTTTTCGGCTTTTCCCCCCACAGGGAAGGAAAGCCGACCAAACCCGCGGTGAGTACTGTCAACTTGGTCGGCTTTGCTTCCCTGTTGGGAGAAAAGCCGACCAAACCCAAGCCTCCTGGCTTTCCCAGTAGCTTGGATGGGGGGGGAGGGGAAATGCCACCCCCCATCCAAGCCGCTCGCAGCCTGAGCCTGCTGGCTTTCCCAGCAGCTTAGATGGGGGGGGGAGGCAAGTCGCCACCTCCCCATCCAAGCTGCTTGTGGCCCAAGCCTGCTGGCTTTCCAATGGCTTGGATGTGGGGGAGGCGACTCACCACCTCCCCATTGGCTTGGATAGGGGGAAGCAAGTCACACACCCCAGCCAGCCGCTCTCAGCCCGAGTGGCATGGTGGAGGTGATGGGGCAAGTATTCGTGGTTTTTTCATTTTTGCAGGGGTCTTGCACCTGTAACCCCTGCAAAAATGAAGGGACGACGGTACTCTACAGTTCTCCCTGTTGAAATTCATTTTGTTAGTTTTGACTCATCTTTCTAATCTAAGGATTCAGTATTTGTCCTCTAGAGTCCTTTGGATTCAGTATTTGTCCTCTGGAGTTCAACTCCAAGTGCTGTTATCAACCTTTAAAGCTCTTAAAGACTTGGGGCCAGCTTACCTGAAGGCAAATTACTGTTCAACCTGCAATGTGTAATTAAATAAAATTTGTCACACAGCTATTTATAATGTCCACTAACTTTACCATCCTCAAAGCTGAAGTCATGAAAAATAGACCTTAGATTAAAATAATTTAATTCATTCATGACTCAGCACTAATATCATTAAATCTGTAACTTTTATTTACAGTTACCATCAGAATGCAGCACTCTTTTTGTACAGTACTTGACTTTAAAAATTGATTCTTTTTTAAAATATTTTTGTTAAAGATCACACATCAGTGTGTAGTTGTGGGAAGAATCTACATGTACGAACTAAACTTGTAAATAATGTTTTGATTGTGAAAGCTCTCATTAAAGTAACCAGTACAGAACTGTCCGTTCAGCTTATATGAAACCTATTTTAGCCACCACGACATTCTTAAAGAACTTTTCACACTAAGCAGAAAGATTGCTGCTTTAATTTAAGACACCTCAGAATTGCAAGATGATTGGTAATAGATTTGTTACAAAATGAACTTGCAGAAGATTGGTAGAACTCTGCAAGCTACATGGATCTGTACTAAAGTAGAATCATTCAGTACTTCCACAAAATTTCTAGCTTATTTACCAGTATAACAAAACAAAGGGGAAAGGAACAATTGATTATGGATTCTCTTTTTGAAGCTATATTCAGAACAGTAAGTTCACATAATCAAATTTAACCTTTGTTTGAATCATGTGACAAATGAGTGCCTTTGTGATGAGAGTCATTAGTATGAACGGAAAAATATAGTATGACAAATTATACTTCTTTAAAGAACAGCCTTCCAGTCATAGAATCATAGAGTTGGAAGAGACCACAAGGGCCATCCATTCCAACCTCCTGCCATGCAGGAAATCACGGGCAAAGCATCCCTGACAGATCGCCATCCAGCCTCTGTTTAAATACCTCCAAGGAAAGAGACCCTACCACGCTCCGAGGGAGTGTGTTCCGCCGCTTGTTAGTGCGATATTCCACACTAACAAGGCTATGTTTTTGAACAAAATTCTTAAATTAGCCAACAGAGCTACACAAAACTAGCAAAACATTCACACCAAACAACTACAGCACTATGATTTCACTTTAATTATCACAGCAACCTCCTAGGGAATCCTGGGAGTTGCAGTTTAGGGAACAGCATTTAGCATTCTCAACTAAGAGAGCTCTAGGGCCTCAAGAAATTAAAAACTCCAGGCTTCCATAGGAATAGAATCATAGAATTATAGAGCTGGAAGAGACCACAAGGGCCATCCAGTCCAGCCCCCTGCTACGCAGGAATCACAAGCAAAGCATCCCTGACCGATGGCCATCCAGCCTCTGTTTAAAGACCTCGAAGGAAGGAGACCCCACCACGCTCCAAGGGAGTGTGTTCCACTGCCAAACAGCTCTTACTGTCAGAAAGTTCCTCCTAATGTTGAGGTGGAATCTCTGTTCCTGGAGCTTGCATCCATTGTTCCGTGTTCTAGTCTCTGGAGCAGCAGAAAACAAGCTTGCTCCATCCTCAATGTGACACCCCTTCAAATACCTAAACAGGGCTATCATATGACCCCTTAACTGTCTTTTTTCCAAGCTAAACATACCCAGCTCCCTAAGTGTTTCCTCATAAGGCATGGTTTCCAGATCTTTCACCATTTTAGTCATCCTCCTCTGGACACGCTCCAATTTGCCAATATCCTTTTTGAACTGTGGTGCCCAGAACTGGACACAGTATTCTAGGTGAGGCCTGACCAAGGCAGAATAGAGTGGCACTGTTACTTCCCTTGATCTAGACACTATACTTCTATTGATGCAGACCTTTTTAGCTGCCGCATCAAACTGTTGACTCATGTTCAACTTGTGGTCTACTAGGACTCCTAGATCCCTTTCACACGTAGTCTTGTTCAGCCAGGTCTCCCCCATCCTTTTTCTATGCATTTCGTTATGCCTTACTGTCTATTCCATTATGTACAAGAAATCACCTATGTATGAGAAAAAGATTTTTACACTTAGGGAGAACAGAATCTTTACAAAACTTCCTTTAATCCAAGGTCAGAGAAAATGTTGCTCTAGATGTTGCTAGATTGCAATTACCACCTGCCACTGGCAAGAGACTTTAGGATTTGCAGTGCAACATCTGGACACCACATTCCCCCACCCCACCTTTAATTGCAATGAAAAACCAGGTTAGTTTGTATGCCAAGTGCAGTGCTTCTTAAATTGCTACATGCAAATTAAATATATGATGTCACTTAATACAAAATTAGCCCAGTTTAAGCAAGCATGGTTAAATGTCAATCCTTGGTATGAATCAGTTGGTGGCCCAGAGGGATCTTGTCTCAGAAACATAAGATCCAGCATTCTTTCAAGTCTAATACTGTAAAGTAATAAAACATGGACTAACATTCTAGGACAGAATCATTCCTAAGAAGCAAACAGTAAGCAATGTGCTCATAATGCCTCAGGTTGAAAATCATGATTTCCTAATCAATTCCACCAAAAATCTCATACCCTTGAAAAGTTATCAATATATGCATGAGAAGCTACAGAGTCACCCTCTTCTGATATTCCAGATTTTAATGCCTCTTTTTATTGTCCATTTACTGCATTCATATACCACCTTGAACACACTGACAGAAAGCGGAATCTCTGCAGACGCTGCTACCAGCTTGCCTGTTTGCTTTGAGTAAGCAAAGTAAAAAAGCTAAGTCACCTTGCTCTCCCCTAGTGGCCATGTGAACTAGACCGAGAGAAACAAGGGAAGTAAAATAGGCAGTAGCAACAGTGGAAGCAACTTTGTGTTCTTCAAAAGGAATTTTAATGGGGCAGAAGGAAGGGGACAATGAATTCAAATGTACATATGAAAGGGCATTTTAAGTCTTTATTTTAAACAATTAAACACATTACTGAAATAAAAATATAGGTCATGAAATATGTCTCTTTCTGGCTTTTCTTTGCAAACAAAGATTCAGGAAGGACTCATCCGGCACTTTCTGCAAGCACGCTGATGACTGAAAAGGCCAATCCGAGATAAACAAGTCCAGTTGCAGAAAGCACAGCAGAAGGGTAATGTCTCCGGGTTGTGATTCTTTCTGCGTTGTCATTTCTCTTCGGCGTGAGCTCTCAAATAAGGCTGCAGCATTGTGGATAGTGCGTCTCCATGCCTCCCAATGAAATATGTATTCTTACAGTAAATGGCTCCAATTTAAAGGAAACTGACATTTGAAAATTAAATAAGACTGTTTAGAACTCCTAAAGTTTTATTTCTTGATTTTATTTATTTTCCAAAATTCTGGGCAGCATAAATCTCTGCAAAAGGCTACAGTTGTCTCTAGTCCCTGGTTGAAAAAAAAAAAAGTGGACAAGTCAAAGTAGCCTACACTGATTCTATTTTGAGTTATTTTTAGTGATGCATTAACTGTCTCAGCAATCACGCTTGTCATCCACTGTATATAAGATTATGCAGGAACACAATTCTTTCAATTTGTGTTGAGTGTTTGTCACTACTGCTGCTGCAATTTTTTCCACCATGCCAGGTTTTATGAGTAACAGATGGCAAAGTTGAAGACAATGAGTTAAATCACTCACATGTGGGAGATGGAGCACTTTATTTTTCTTTAGCGCTTGATATATGTGGAAAATCTCACTTCTTAAGTTCTGTTAGCCAGACTTGCTTATCATTCCTTGTTTAAGAAAACCACAGGCTTCTGCCTTTTCTTTCGTATCTCCTGTCCCAAGATTCCCCCACACTTTCTGGCAAATACCGTACGCATGTTATAGTGCAACAAGAAAGCTGGAATGAACATTTTAAGCATCCTTCAATGCTGATTTTAAAACTCCAACTGTAGCACCCAAAGGACTGGCCTCTGTACCAAATAACTCTTCCATCCAGGACCTTGGAACTCAATTTGCATTTTCCAACTGTTCTGTCTCTTCCCACAAAAATGCAGTAGGACTGCTGAGAAAAAAGTTCCAGCTGGGAAGCCTGATGGGAAACTGAGTTTCTGAACCATAGTTTTATTATATTCTAGAAACAACTGTTCTGATTAAAATGCTCACAAATATAAGACCAATCTCTCTATATGGAACTGAGAGATCTTAAGATAATAATCAGGTAAGGAGGACTGGCAAGCCATCATGGTGTAGTGGTCTGAGCACTGGACTACGACTCTGGAGACCAGGGTTTGAATCCCTGCTCAGCCATGGAAACTCACTGGGTGACCTTGGACAAGTCACACTCTTTCAGCCTCAGAGGGAAGGCAAAGGCAAAACCCCCCAAACATGCTGAATAAATCTCGCCAAGAAAACCCTGTGATAGGTGTACCTCTGGGTTGCCATAAATCAGAAGTAACTTGCAGTCACACAACAATATGGACTGACTCTTTAAATAAACTAGGTAGGCCAAACCGGGCCTTAACACTTTTGTAGCTCTTCGTCAAAACAGTTTCCAAAGTTAAGTAACCTTATGCCTCGTTTCCCTCCATGGAGGAGAATGAAAACCGTGATAATGGAAGAAAGTGTTCTTAATTATAGTCAATATATAAGCACTGGTTTTGGTTAAAACAGGACAACAAATCTGGAATCAGTGTCAAAGAGTACATGGATAGCACCTAAACCTGCTTCTTGTTTTCTCTCCCAGAAATGTAAAACTAAGGTCCAGAAAAATTAAATATCACAGAGGAGAGATTCATGAGGACTAGGAAGGAGTAGACACACACTTTATGAATTAGAAATATCCCTTCTCTGAAGGGAGGAACTGCACAGGCTTGCTGAATGCTGTGAAGGAGGGGCCTGAGAGGAGAAAGGATACAAGAGGCTTCTCTCTTGACAGAAAGAAGACAGGGGGAAGATGGCCTATAACAGTGGTTCTTAACCTGTGGTCCAGGGACCTCCAGGGGTCCCCAATGAAAGGGTTAATAGATGGTGTAACTGTATTATTATAACTGTATTATGATGATGATGATTTTAAATGTTAAGTCTTGGGGACTGTGGCAACAAAAGATACTTAAAGGGGGGTCCCTGGTAAAGAAAAGGTTAAGAGCCACTCCTTCTGGGGTTAATGTCTGATCTAGGTGTGTACAGTAGGACCCCAATATCCACTGATTCATTATCCAGATTCAATTATCCACGGAACATAAAACAGCACACTTACCATAGTCTTCCTAGAAAATATGTCCTCTCTAGCCATTTTCTAGGTTCTCCAAGGGAACTCTATGGTATTTTAAACCAGAAGTCCCATTATTTTCAGTGTTCGCTATTATCTGTGGTTTTGGCTATGGGGGGGGGCAATCCCCAGCAGATACAGGGTCCTACAGTATAAATAAACTTCTACTTGTTTATTCTTTTTTACAACTGTGTCTGGCTGGCCCTGTTAAGTTTTGAAAGAGAGTCTGGCCACACTTGCCACGGTGAATCTACAGAACAAGACAGCCACTGGGATCAGGGATCACTTTGAGGCCCAAATACCCGATCCAGGAGGGATCTGGGGGGTGAGGTTAGGGTTAGGAATCCAGGGGTTGGAACTGTGGGGTCAACCCAAAGGGATCCGTCACAACTTCCCACACTTTATAAGCTAAAACTGGAGTTTAAAAATCGTGTCCCCACACACGTTAGAAGTGCCTTTCAACTTCCAGAACAAAAAGAGAAACTTTTGCTCAGTCCCTTGAAAAACTTAAAATTACCTTATGAGACAACTATGCATTTTAAAATAAATTCTAACTGTTAAAGTGGCACACTAGCGTCTATGTTTTAGGGATTGATATCTTTCCGTCTTCTTCCAACCCCCGGGTCAGGCTTCGGCGGTTGGGCTCTGGGAAACGATTAGCGGGAGAGAAAGAGAGAGTCGGGCCGTCAGCCTCCCCCTTTGCCCCCTTATTTCTAAACGATGGAAGCGGGGGGGGGCTCACAAGCTCACCGGCGGCAGCCATGGCGGAAGGCGCGGGCACACGGAGGAGCCCTCCTTGGGGCAGGCGAAGCTCTTGGTCAAAGCGTTTAGGGCTGCGCGTCGGAAGAAAGACAACGCAGGGGAAGGCCCTTCCTTGTCCGCCGTATTTTACGTTAAGGCTCCAAGCGAAGAGGCGGCGGGGGGACGAGGCGTAGCCGAGCCCAGCGCGCACTCAACCGACCCTTCGCTGGGCCGCCTTCTCTTTTTCCCCCCCTAACCCCGCGAGGACCCGCTCCGCAACCGCGACTCGCGCGGGACGTTCTCGGAGCACGAGCCCGCGTCCCGCCCCGCCCCTCCAACGGCTCCCCACACAGGGCCCCGCCCTTCTCCCTGCGGGGGGCGCGCCCTGCTCGCACCGCGCATGCACGTTCCCGCCTCTGGCGCGCCCGCCTTATTTCCCCCCCCTCTCTGTCTCTCTTTGCCTCGCGCGCGCGCGCGCACTGGATGCTCGTGCAGGAAACGGCCGTAACGGTCAGAGACGCGCGCCATTTCCTTCCCCCACCCTCCCCTCACAAGTCACAGAGGCCTTAAATCCAAAGAAAGCTCTATCCGCTCAGCCGCCACCCCCTCTTTCTTCCTTCCCCCCCTCCCTTCCCTTCCCTTCCCCCATTCTGTCCCCGCGGCGCGTGGGCAACGGCAGGTAAGCGCGAGGGGGATGCGCGCGCACTCGAGGCTCGGCTGCGGCAGAACCGGAGAGGGAGAGAGGGAGGGAGGAGGTGGGCCGGGGAGGCCTCGCCGCGCGCCGCCCATGGCGCTCTCTCATTCCTCTCTGCCGGCGCGCGCTGCTCGGGCCCTTCTGGAAGGAAGGAAGGAAGGAAAGAGAGGTGGTGCCGTGACGGGCGAGGAAAAGCCGCGGGCGGGCGGGCGAGCGAGAGCGGCCGCTGAGGGTGGGGAGAAAGAAGAAGAGG
Source organism: Gambelia wislizenii (assembly GCA_030847615.1). Classification (NCBI taxonomy): domain Eukaryota; kingdom Metazoa; phylum Chordata; class Lepidosauria; order Squamata; family Crotaphytidae; genus Gambelia; species Gambelia wislizenii. The sequence continues at coordinate 252,823,352 of JAUMIR010000004.1, forward strand.
AGTGTGGGAAGGAGAGAAGGGAAGCCCGCTTCGCCAGTGGCCCCGCGCGCTCCGGGCCTTGCTGGGCTCCGCAAGGGACGGGGAAGCCGCCGCCGCTGCTGCTGCTGTTGCCGCTGTTGCCGCGCATGTGAGGCGCCTTGTGCACACTCCTCCTCCTCCTCCTCCTCCTCCTTGCCGGGGCACCCAGGCTTCGGCAGGCAGGCCCCCGCACGGGCACCAGCGCGCATGCACTGCGAGTGATGATGCACCGTGCACGTCTCCCCTTTGCTCATGGTTACTCGCATGGAGCCGGCAGTTGCTGCTCGCTCGCTCACCCGCCTGCCTGCCTGCTGACGGAGTTGCAAGACCCTCGGACGTGCACGCTGGTGGGAATGCACGCTCTGGCCTCCCATCTGGAGGAAGACGGACCTAGCAGGCTCATTGCAAAACGCCTAGGATTGGAAGTCATCATGACGATCCCAGTCCCTTTGATTCCCGAGTAAGCAAGCAAGCAAGCAAGCAAGCGCCTTTGCCATGTCAGCCTCTTTAGCTCGGCTCTCGTTTCGAAGGGAAACTGTTTACCAGTCTGTGCTGCTCCCATTGTAATGCGCCGCTTTTCTATTTTTTTAAAAAAACAATAACAACGAACGAGCCTGTAAATAGGGGCGACACAATAAGTTGCCTTTTTAAAACAGCAGCGAAGCTATTACAGTCATGGCGCTGCTTAAAAACATGTGTGACTAAATTTAAAGCTGTTTGTTGTTACCTGTACTTTTAAATCCAAAATGGTGCATCACAATGTAGATTCCCCTACCTCTTGAGAAGGCAGTTTAGCTGATGGGGGAGCAGATGGTTTTGGAGATCGGGGAATGAGCTGACATTTCATCCGGAAGAAAACCCACACTTTTCTTGTCTGCAGAGAGTTGTTTTGATCACCAGTCAGAAATGTCCTGACAGTCCTTTGTGAGATCAGGAGGCAACAGATCAATGAATCTATTGCTTTCTACAAATATTTGCAGACTTAGTTATATCCTTATATTGCAACTGGCAAGCAGATACTGTACTTCCTATTTTTATGACTCAAAAGGAACTTGAATTTTTCACTATCCCATTCAACAGTGTAAACTAATAATACTTTTGCTGAAGTCTAGCATCACCTGCAACGGTCAGGGTTTGGAGGGGAAAGTACAGCCAGAAAGCTTGCAGGACATTTACAATATCACCCCCTTATCCACTGGGGATTGGTTGGGAGGGTGGATACCAAAAACCATGGATAATAGCGAATATCATTTCCCTACAGAGGACACATTTTCTATGGAAGGTGTGCTGTTTTGTGTCCCGTGGATAATTGAAACAGTGGATACAGGGGTCCTACTGTATTAGGCAAGACAAATGTCAAACCTGCCACCTATGCTAATGACAATGAATGAGCAAGCCACAGAAAAAGTAACCTGATTGTGTGTCAGAAGCATAAAGAAGAAGAAAAAGTTGCACAGAGAGCCTAGACAATAAAACATTCCATATACATTTCCTTCATCTTGCAACACATCTTACTAGATTTTTTTAAAAAATGGAAGATAATGAAAGCTAGTTGCCATAGAATTGTAGTGGTACCATATTTCATAATCTCTTAACTTTTTAGACAAAGGCAGAAGCTTCTTTTGCTGGTTGCTGGCTGCACTGTCCTTGTGCTGCCATAAACCTCCTTCTGCTGCTTCCTGATCTTAAGAGATCACCTGGCAGAGGAACCTGCTGAAACTACTGGTCTGATAACTGAGATCAGCTAGCAGAAGATTCAAGGAAGGGGCTGGGTGAAGGAGTTGCTGAATACTGTAATGCTAGATTCAAACTTCTCCAAGTTCTGGGCACAACCATTACTGTATAGCCACTAGATGGGTACAAAGTTGGGCAAGCCTAAGTCATTTTCAGTCCCTTTAGGGTGGGTGAAGTTTGGATTCTGGACAGCATCACCTGGCTTAGTTGACTGTCCTGGCCCTTGCGTAGTTGGAATTGCACTGTTTTGTAATCCTGTACTTTCTCAACTGGGAGTAAGCCACACAAAATTCAGTGGGATTTCTGGCATGTTAGAAGTGTGAATGAGGGCCTAGAAAGACCTAATGTGGAAGTTGTGACGTGGCTAGGCACGGTAGACCTAGTATTTGCCTTCCAGGTGTTGAGTTACTTTATGTGCAAGAATACAATTTTATTTGAACTAAAGAATCAGTTCTATACCCTGCCTTCCTTTCACAGTAGTACTAGTTGTGGGTTTTTTAAACTACATCACCGGGATTTTAATGCAGCATGTACATTTATATGCTTGCAGCCACAGCATTAACAAACTAATGAAGTTGAGTTTATTTGCTGATGCTATTTTGTAAAAGTGGCAAGAAAACTGTCAGACTTCAGCATCAGATTTGGATTTATTTGTTCGAAAATATCCTTCCTGTAGCTAAGTTTAAATTCATTATGAAAAGGTAGTTAATGTGTGTCAGTGTAGGATAAGAAAAAGTTTGCCAAGGAGACTTGGCTTAGTCATGAAGTTCACTGCATGACCTTCAGCCCATTCCTGTCTTCCAACCCAATTCAAAGGAGTATGGTAAGGGTGAAAATGGAGCTGGGTGGGAGCAATCCTTGGAGGAAAAGAATGGGTTAATAGTGATTATATTCTCTTAAGAAGCCTCAAAATTTTCTCTTTCAGGTTCAGGGTCCTCAGGATAACGGTTAATCTGCTGTCAAAACTTTATTCAGATATTAAGAAAAGATACTTCATTGTTCATGGTATAATTTAACATTTCCCTTTTTTGTGTTTTTTTAATCCTTGATTTCAGTAAATTATGTAATTCACTTGATAATTGCCTTAAAATTTCACAGTTGAATGAGGGCATATTTGGAAGGGTGTGGAGAATGGAAGGGCCTTTGTTGTTGTGTCCATCTTCTCCCTTTCATGTCATGCCTTCCTCTCTTCATCTTCCTTTTATCAGTTCTTCTCTGAACTCAGTAGCTTGTTGTTCCCAAGCACAGCTGGGGGCAAAAAGGAATGGTATGTTCTGCAAGGCCATCATGCATTGTAGACCTCCACTGTCTCTTGTCAGGCTCACTCCAGCTTACTCTCTTGATAACTTTAGGGTCATAAACCCTGAAATATTTATAACAATGATCCACAGTTCACTTGCAGGTTTTGTTAGCAAAGCATGAAATAGGTTTTCCCTGTTGCTGTGCTTGTACAATAACATACCCACTTTTGTTTTTAAAGGTTATTAATTGATTTGAATTGTTGAAGAAATTAATTTAGAAAGTTCAAAGATAATATGCTGTTTTCCACAATGTTTTTACTTTTTTCAAAGTAACTAGTAAATAAACATTTCATTATTTCTCTACAGGAGTTTTTCATCAGTATGTCTGAAACCATTAAGTATAATGACGACGATCACAAAACTGTGTTTCTGAAAACATTAAACGAGCAGCGGTTGGAAGGGGAATTCTGTGACATTGCAATTGTAGTGGAAGACGTGAAATTTAGGGCACACAGGTGTGTGCTTGCTGCTTGTAGTACTTACTTTAAAAAACTTTTCAAAAAACTGGAAGTTGACAGTTCATCAGTAATAGAGATAGATTTCCTTCGATCTGACATATTTGAAGAAGTGCTGAATTATATGTACACAGCCAAGATTTCAGTTAAAAAAGAAGACGTAAATTTAATGATGTCGTCTGGTCAGATTCTTGGCATTAGGTTTTTGGATAAACTTTGTTCGCAAAAACGTGATGTATCTAGTCCAGAAGATAATTCACAATCAAAAAATAAGTACTGTCTTAAAATAAATCGATCAATTGGTGAATCTAATGATAACCAAGATGATGAGGTTGAGGAAATTGGAGAGCATGACGATAGCCCATCAGATATGACGATGGAAGGAACACCTCCTAGTCAAGAAGATGGCAAATCACCAACTGCTACTTTAAGAGTTCAGGAAGCAATTCTGAAAGAGTTGGGGAGTGAAGAAGTTCGAAAGGTAAACTGCTATGGTCAGGAAGTAGAATCTATAGAAACTGCTGAAACTAAAGACTTAGGATCACAAACTCCACAAGCCCTCACATTTAATGATGGCATCAGTGAAGTAAAGGATGAACAGACACCAGCATGGACAACAGCAGCTGGTGACATGAAATTTGAATACTTACTTTATGGTCACAGGGAACAGATTGCATGTCAAGCATGTGGTAAAACATTTTCTGATGAGGCACGACTGAGAAAACATGAAAAACTTCATACTGCTGATAGACCCTTTGTTTGTGAAATGTGCACTAAAGGCTTTACTACTCAAGCTCACTTAAAGGAGCATCTGAAGATCCACACAGGTTATAAGCCGTATAGCTGTGAAGTATGTGGAAAGTCTTTTATTCGTGCTCCAGATCTAAAGAAGCATGAGAGAGTTCACAGCAATGAGAGGCCATTTGCATGTCACATGTGTGACAAAGCTTTCAAGCATAAGTCCCACCTGAAAGATCACGAAAGAAGACATAGAGGGGAAAAGCCTTTTGTCTGCAGTTCCTGTACTAAAGCATTTGCCAAAGCATCTGACTTAAAGAGACATGAGAACAATATGCATAGTGAAAGGAAACAAGTAACAACCACCAGTGCTCTCCAAAGTGAAACAGAACAATTACAAGCAGCAGCCATGGCTGCTGAAGCAGAACAGCAACTTGAAACTATAGCGTGTAGTTAAGGACAAAAGTACTGTTTAAAAACATTTTGTCTGATAAATTCACAGTGGAGACATATATTTTAAAGGGACTTGCCGATCAATTTGCAGCAAAGACCCACCCATCAGAAATACTAAACAAGGAACAAGGTCTTGAGTTGGGCAAAAGTCCATTTGGATATAAATGAAAAAGCAGAGTCAGACTTTTATTCCTTGATTAAAACTCAAGGTTTCAGTGCATGCCTATCTCATTGGAGTAGTCTGTGCATGTGGAATGGCAGGCCTTACACTCCAATGCACAGTGAAAATAAGATGAAATGTTTGAATTTAAATTACTTTTATTCCAGTAATTCCACTTGCTTGGCATTACAGTCCTAAGTATGTTTGCTGTATGCTGGGAATCCCTGAATTGCCACAGAAAAATTATTAGCAGTGGTAAGAAGTGACAGGAGAACCTGCTGAACCAAAACTATACTTCCATTAGGGATTCATTGGATTGCAGCTGTTACATGAAAGTAAGCCTCATGGATTTCATTAGAAATTAGTTCCATGTAAGTATGAAAAAAATCAGCTTTTAACACCAGCTTAACCTTTGGTTTTGTTGGCCTGTAGATTTTGCTGTCAGTGAATATTGAGCAACTTAAATCAATTATGCTACAACACTTTTTATCTTTAAATTATGAGTTAGAATGAATGCAAGAACTCATTTGGGAGGGGCGAAGCCCTGTAATTAGAATTTATTATGATGTAATGACTTTAGTTTTTTGTCGGATAGCTCTTTGCAGTTGTCTGGTTTCAGCTTAATCCACAATAATGGTCACTGAACAATAGGGACTACCTTGCTTGTGGTAGAATATCCCAAGATGTCTTTGTTTTCTTTAATCAGCAAACTTCAAGGCTATAACCTGTGCACATTTGCAGTTGTACTCAGTGGAGTTTTTTGTAAGCAAACATGCACCAGAACAACCTGTAAAACACAATGTACACTTTCATGGTCATTTTCTAAATGGGTAACATTTGTATGAATTTGCCATGGATGACATGCCACCCTGTGTTTTCTCTGTTTTTGAGCAAATGAGTGAACCCCACCTGCAGTTTCACTAAAATGGTATGACTCAGACACAACATTAGCAATTCAGTGAATACTGTACCTGTTTTAGAATATTCTTTTCATAAAACCCAGGATGAATTGGTCTGATGTTATATAGTTTGCATAGGATGCAGTTGAATATAAGGAGACATACAGCTGTTCAATTTTAACAAAATAATTTAAAATAGCTGAATATCATCCTGCTTACTTGTGATGTTTCCTGGTTCAAAATTAGGTATTCCATAAGTCTTAAAGCACAATACTATGCTTGTTTACTCAGAAGTCCCACTGAATTCAATGGTGATGATTCCTAACTAATGTGTATAGAATTGCAACCTTCAACTGCAGTTCAGTTACCTATGATGTTTATTCTTTAAAGATGAACATCCTGATTCTGTGTTTGGAAGTAAGTCCTATTGATTTCAACTGGATTTATTAGTAACTGTGCTTGGGCCTGCAGCTTAATGCAAGCGCTTAGTAGGTACAGTTATCCTGCTTATCTCACATAACCACCAGCCTTTTATGGACTATATCCTACATCTGTTTCTGGATAGCTGTCAAGGTAGGAAGATGCCTAGTAAGAGAAATGTTCAAGAAATTAATATAAAATTTCCATTAGTGGGCATTTTACTGTAAAAGGGAATGGCAAGTTTATGATTTCATCATTTGTTTAGCCTCCCCACCTCAAGTCAATTAACTGGTTTAATTTGAAATAAAGAATTATTGTTTTGATAGCCTTTAATATTTTTCAGTTATTACCATTTCATTTGTAACAACAATTTGTAACAAACTGTAGAAACTTTCACTCCATAAAGGGAAGCTTGTAGTCAGTCAAAGTCTTTAAAGAAGATTGTCAACACATGTAGGCATAATTTTTTACATATTTACCGGTATATTAATAAGATTGCATTTTACGTAACATTGGATAATGCTAGTTTTTAACATCAGGGTAGAATGAATAATTGTAAATTATTGTGTCAGATCATCTTTTGCTTTTCTAAATAGTAATTACGGCTAACATTTTGAAGCATTAGAATAAAATTACATCCAACTATTGGTCTTTGTTACAGTGTCATTGTGAATCATCCATTGACTAGTCAAGTTTAAGTTATATTTAAAATGCTAAGAGTTTGAAAATTGTCCTGTAAATAAAACATGAATATTTTAGAATATATATATATGTTGTGTCCCTGTACCTCTTCCAGGAGAACTAGTTATTTTATTTTTTGAGATCTTGTCAGAATGTCTGATATGCAATTTCAAATGGTATAAATAATCTAAATTCTTCGTTATACATTTCTTTCATTTCTATGTGGTCGAGGGTAGTAGTTTGTGATGTTGCAGAATAGTTAAGGAAGCCAATAGATAGCACCCAAGTACTATATTTATGACAGAAAACATAAATGGCACTTGTATTACTTTTATATAATTATATTTTTTTACTGTGTATGAAATAGTCTTTGGAAAGTGAAGCTATATAGGCTGAATGGATATTCTCAAGCATAGGTATATCACTTGAGTCTCTGGTCAACAATGGGTTGGCCATTCTTTTAATGGATACCACTCAGGATACCACTCAGGTCCAACAGAAGGTCCCTGGAGGTGGCAGTCCTTGCCAGTTGCCTCTGCAACCCTCATGCACTACTCCCCCAGCAATACAAAAAGCAGCATGTCCCATACAACATATCTTCAAGAAATACAAATGTGGACAGGAAAGTAACTGACAAATATTTCTCCCTTCCCCCTTTCTCCCTCATGACTGTTAACTCTGGTCCAAACCCAGTGAGTGTATGTGAGTTTTACTTTCCTTATCAGTAAACATTTCAAGTAGCACCATTATTTAAAATCATAAAATATTATGGTATTATCAGTAATCAAACTGAACTTAGACCAATAGTTTAGACAGAAGTGTGAGTTTATTTAGGCAGAGCCAGAACTGCTTTTCAGATAAAGGTAATCAGAAGTGATCTAATTTTGATCTGATAAATCACAAAAAATATGAGATATGTCAGACTTGTCAAAAAAAATACCTGGGTAATTCAGAATATTCATTTCAGCCATTTTAGCATTTGGCGGCAGCAGCAGTGGCAGAGCAACAGAGCAAGTCACTCTCAGCAATACCAGGAAAAGTGTGTAATGCTGAGAATGGGGAGGAAGAATTTAAATCCACCAGCTTACCTTACAGGGTGGTTGTGAGGTCTACTGGCCATTTTGGGGGAGTTTTTTAACGGCATATGGTACACAGAGCCCAGCTAGTAAAAATTATTTTTGCTGAAATGGATGTGATAAATTTCAAGTGAGTAATTCTAAGAAGCATTTTTTCTGAAAAGGTGTAGCAATTTCTAGAGTAATTGTTCTAGGATCTAAGATACTTTTCCATTTAATCTGAGAAAAACCAATTTGCTCATAAGGTTCATGATTTATAGGTCAGACGGGAGTAGTTATAAGGATTAACTTCACTTGTCTGGCAAGTAGTGAATAATGATCATAGCATCTGCTTTGGTATTTAAACGGAGTTACTCTAGGTGAGATAAATTCATTGATGTGAGTTTGTTGAGTGGATTATCTCAAATTACTATGGTAACCCTCATAGGGATTATTCCGTAATGAGTTGTCTATACCTATGCACTCAGTAACAACTGAATATACCAAATATGGCTCTTTAACTACACAACAAAATGCATATGAATATAATTAAAATAATGTTACAATGCCCTGCCCTGTGCTCATGAGATCTCAGGGTGATATACAAGTGTTTCTGTTTCTCAAAGTAAAAGTGGGAACAATGGCACAGATGCTAAAACCCTGCTCCTGACAAATGGGGGGAGGGGTGACTGAAGGTATGCAGCTTAAGGGACTACAGACTAAGTCGCACACAGATTTTCTCACCCTCTGATGTGATAAAGAGTTTAGGTCTTTTGGAAAGAGCTTCTGAAGAGAAAGTGGAGAGAAAGAGACCCTCCCTTTCTGCCCTTTATATAGCCCTTTTCTAACTTAGGGGGCTGTCCACTGGAGTGAAGGACCATGTGGATGGGGAATGATTTTTTTGGAGGGTTTGAAAGGCCCTATATGCTTAGAGTGCTGTGTGCAAAGGGCAGGTGTGAATGTGACCTCTGCTTTTCGCCCTCTGGGCACTGGTAATGACTCTTAGATGGCCTGGAGAGATGAACAATGGGAGTTGCACACCTTGAGACCAATCAGGTATCCTCTTTGAAATCCAATCAGGTTGCCCAATATCTCTGGAAACTAGAGTAATTTACAATGTGGCTGTACCAGTCTGCAACAGTTTGGCAGTCTACAGTCTGTCCCAGCCAGACAGTTAAGCACTGATTGTGCTCAATGAGACAATTTCCTTGTCAGCAGGGGTGGGGTGGGGAGGTTTCCAGTTTGTACTTTAAAATGAAGCCAGATTTTCCAAGATGGACAGGAGATCCAGACTTTTCATTGCTCTACCCTTCCATTATCTTCCAATATATGCCTCTTGCTATGTGTGCAGACTGGCAACAGGCAGCTTCCTGCCTTAAGCATCAAAAACCTACTTGTAATTCATATTTATTGAGCATAACTTGTAACACAAGTAAAATAAAAAGAATAAAACAAAGTATTTTGAATAGACTGAAAACATATTCAACATGTTAACAAGTTAAAACAGGTTTAAAAGGCTAAACATTTAAAATCATGTGCATAAACATGTGAGAATGAATCACTTAGGCCACCAAGGCTTTAATAAACAGACACCTAAATGAAGCCAGAGGAATCTCCAAGGGACAAGTGTTCTATGACTGAGATGCTATAATTGAGAAATTCTTCTCCAACATTATCACACAGAGTATTGACCTCTGGTGGCACACAGAGGAGCCCCCCACAACAGACCTCAGTTCTCTCAGGCAACCACATATAGGAAGAAGTCCCAAACCATAGAGCTTTAAATTACACTACAAGTACCTTGGGTTTAGATTTTAAGTGGCATTATATGATCTCTAGATGGTTTTCCAGTTAGCAGTTGAGCTGTGCATTTGGCACTAGCTACAGCTTCTGAGTTGTATTCAAGGGCAGCCTTGCATAGAGTACAAAGAATAGTCAAAATCAGAAAAATACCAGTGCACAGATTAATGAAGTTTTCCCTGTTCAGGCTGTAGTTGACCCCAAACACTGAGTCTACCTGGGTCTCCAGTGACAGGGAGCTAAGAGTACTCCCAAGTAGACATCTGTTTCCTTGGGGGAGTGCCATCCCATCCAGAGCAGGTCACTTACCCAATTACTGGACCTTAAAACCACCAATCTACAGAGCCTCCATCTTACTGAATTCAGCTTTGGTTTATTGGCCCTCATCCAGCCTGTTACAGCATTCAGGCATTGTTCCAGCACCTGCTAATTCTGACAAGAAGTAGAGCTGAGCATTGACACTCATACTGATGGCAGCCCATTCCAAATCTTGTGACTCCTTCCAGTAGCTTCATAAAGATATTCAAGAACATAAGGGACAAAAGGGAACCCTGTGGTCCTGAACAGGAGTTCCCCAGTGCTAGTTTCTGGGACCAGCCCCAGGTATGAATGGAACCAATATAACACAATACTCCCTACTCACATCTAATGGAACCAGTCCAGAAAGATACCATGTTCATTGATACCAAAAGCTGCTGAGAGATTCAGCAGGAAAGCACTCCCCTGTCTTTCACCTGTGGCTAAGGCTGTAGCAGGGCTACGCCATGGCCAAAAACAAGACTGAAATGGGTCTAGATAGTCTGTTTCTTCCAAGAACGCCTGAACGTTACTACATACTCAGGTACCGTGCCCAAAAAGAGGATATTCACAACAGGATGGTAGTTTTCATATACCTCTGGGTCCGAGGAAGTCCTCTGCAGGAGGGAGAGACTACAACAACCTCTTTCAAAGCAATATACACTTTCTCTTGACACAGTTAAGCATTGACACACACCCTTCCTGGGTCCATCCAATCAATTCCATTCTACTAGATCTCTATCGTCCAAGATGAGCAAGGGGCAAGCTTACATGTAGTGAGACTACATGTAATTTACTTGTGTTACAAGTTATGCTCAATAAATATGAATTACAAGTAGGTTTTTTGATGCTTAAGGCAGGAAGCTGCCTGTTGCCAGTCTGCACACATAGCAAGAGGCATATATTGGAAGATAATGGAAGGGTAGAGCAATGAAAAGTCTGGATCTCCTGTCCATCTTGGAAAATCTGGCTTCATTTTAAAGTACAAACTGGAAACCTCCCCACCCCACCCCTGCTGACAAGGAAATTGTCTCATTGAGCACAATCAGTGCTTAACTGTCTTAACTGATTCAAGTATGTTGACCACACCATCAGCCCTCAATAACTGAGACAGAAGTCCCAATATCTGACTAGATCAGCCTTTCTCAACCTTTTCATACTGGAGGAACCCTTGAAATAATTTTCAGGTCTCAGGGAACCCCTGCATAAATATTACTCTATATACTGCTATTCCCCCCTCCATCACAATCTCTTGAGGAACCCCTAGCAACCTCTTGGAGAACCCTGGCTGAGAAACATGACTAGATGGTGCACTCTGCGGTAAGTGTGCTCAGATTCTGAGCAGAAGCAAGTTTCTCCTCGAAGTGCCTGATAAATTTTTCACAGCCAGTATCGGAGGGTTCCATTCCTGTCTCCTGGGCTCAGTCCCCAAGGCTTCTTACCACTTGGAATAATCCTGCTGGGTGGCAAACTGAGGATGCAATCCTGGAATCAGAGCAAGATTTTTTTAAATTTTTAAAAAATATTTATTTATTTATTTATTTGTTTATTGCTAGCCTCACTGCTGCATAATGGGCACAACAAAGTGTTGTTGATGATCTTTGAGTGTATTTGCTCAGACCTATGCCATGTGCACACTAGCTGTCACTCTTCTTGTTTCATTGCCTTCAGATCTTCTATAAATCAAGGGGAGTTACTGGTTCAGCAACACTGGAGTGGCACTCAGGAGCTATTGTGTTGGTGGCCCTTTTCATCTCACCATTCCACAATGAGACTAGCCTCAATCAAATTGCTTGCTCTGCCTGCTGGTAACCTGCTGCCAGTGGTTGTCTCTGTTTTTATATACCATTCCCACCCAGGAAGGTGAATGACTGGGATGGGAAGAACAGCTGGTTAGAATCAGCTGCTCAAGTTGCTCAGAAATATTTCAGGAGGCATCACAGTCCCAATCCAGTGGGGAAAACAGCAGCTCCATGAAAGCAGAGGCCTAAGGCAAAAGGGCTATGTAAGCTTCAGATAACCTGGCTGCAGCACCCAAGATCAGTACGTTTTCTTCGTGGAACAACATGCATATAGAGATCTAAATACCTTAAGTTGGAGTTTGAAACCTCGCACCATTGTCCTGCTGTGAATACAGCATCAATGGACCAGAACACTTCTGGGTGGGATCATGAAAACAAGGTAGGCTACCCTCTTTTTAGGAACTTTCCTGGGTTAGTTGTTATTTTTTTAGTGTGTTTCTGTGCATAGTGTAAATTTTTGTGTGTTATTTTTCTTTTTCTTTTTGAATTTCCCGCACTCGTGCCTTCTCACTAGAACATGCAGGATTTTGATCCAGGAAGTGAACAGAACAGTTAGAGCTCTGTTCATGCCTGGGCTGCCTTTGGACAGAAGAGAAGGTAAGTCTGATGGGGAGAGTTATTGTGCTGGGACAGGGATGGGTTTGGAGATTGTGGGACAGGAACACTTTCTGCATTCCTGTCTGATAATCTCCATTGTGATATAATCGCACAATACTTGCTTATTTGGTCAATATACTGGGCAACGTGTATGGCATCTATTATTCTGCCAGAAATCATTTATGTCTGCAGCTAACTGATATTTATAGTCCTCTAATAGTCTGAGTGCATATATTGTTTGGTCTAGTATTTATATTTCATTTAGCTATAAGCTAATCTTAATATACAACTCATAAAGTCTATTGTAAAGGGCATTGATCTGATAATAATTTTAATTAATTTTGGAGTACAGTCCACAAATCATAAATGAGAATACAACTGGGAGTGTCTGTTATTTCTGAAAATACTGAATTCCAATAGACCTGGGGTGGTCAAGTATATTGGGGCCAGGGACCGATTTACCTCATGACAATCCCCCTGCAGGCCACAATCTCCCCCATAGCAACCACAAATACCTTAGTTTCTTCTTCAGTCACTCTCAGAATTGTGAAAGGAAGTGTGCTCCTGGTGGTGTGTGTGTGTGTGTGTGTACGTGCGCATATATGTGCCTTCAAGTCACCTGTCGACTTATGGTGGCCCCATGCATTTCAAGGGGTTTTCTTAGGCAAGGAATACTCAGAGGTGGTTTTACTAGCAAAACCTCTGAAATATACCCACAGCACCTGATATACATTGGTGGTCTCCAATCCAAATACTAACTAGGGCTGACCCTGCTTAGCTTCGAAGACCAGACAGGATTGTCTGCCTTTAGGGTATTTAGGCCTTGTCCTGGTAGGGTAGGGATGGGGTACTTTCATGTGTTTTCACATGTTTGGAGGGCTTTCTGCTTGGTTTGGGGGCAAAATTGCCTGACAATCATGCCATTTTTATACATTATGGATTGGAGGGATGGGGGAGGGACTGGTGGGAGGTTTCAGGAGCCACAAAAGTGGTTTCAAGGGACCAGAAGCAGTCCACAAATTGCACTTCGCCCATCCTTGCAATAAGCTTTTTTAAAGCCTTGGCATTCTCATGTTGGCATTTATGTTCTTCAGAAGTAGACTCCAGCCCATTTTATAAACAAATCCAAACTCTCCCCTCAGAATATTTTGAATAACATAAAACTTCACAATACATAAGGCATCATAATCCGAAACTCTTAACAAAGCATGTTGGACACATATATGGGTTTTGAAGGCCCAAGTGGTATTTCATAGCTTAAATGAACAGAAATGAAGAGAGGATGTCACTGAAAATGTTGTTCACAGTGAAGAGAAAGGTTGTTATGAAGTTGGACAGCCAGAACTATAATAAAATGAGTAAATGGATAATACTATAGTCAAAAAAATTCTTCTAGGCAATAATGGATATGGGGATGAAACACAAAAATTGATTAAGATTTGGTTCCTTAGATAGGTAATTTAACCATTAGTTGCAATTCTATTAGGCCTTGATGGAGAGAATATGAGAACAAGCAAATATTCCTGTCACAGTTGCTCTCTCATCTCCAAATTCAGAATATCTGTAGGTTAAGAAACCAAATAGGGCTACCATATTCTACTGTTCAACTCTGGGTCAGTGTTCGTTTGTTTAAACTGGCATTTCTGAGGTTGTCTAAACTGTGAAAATATTCTTTACAGAATGTGAGGAGAATATGATCTGTCCCAATGGGATCCTGCATCTATTTGCTGTATTGTGAAGGAGCCCCCCCCCCCCATGCCATATATGCCATGGGAAAAGCCTTCATGACTTTTCCTGTAGTTTTTCGAAAAACAGCAAGGGGAATATGCATTCCTGCTTGTTTGGACAAGCAACTGAATTGATTCACTTCCCCAATACGAGCAGATGTAACATGTGGGGGGGGGAGCTTGCTAACAAGGCAAGTGCCTGGAGCTGCCATGTTGGAGCTGCCTGGGGTGCCACGAGCACTATGGTGATAAAATGGCTTTTTTGTTTGTTAAAGCGAAAGGTCGCTCTTTTGCACCTTAAAATGGTTTTTAAAAATGGTTTACTTACATATTGAGGTAAGTAAAAACATGAGTAATTCACTCATGGGTGCCATCAATTTGTAGGCATGCCTATTTGCACAACAAACATAGGTAGCTTCGCATGCCTGCAAACTGCCCCCCCCCAAAAACCACATTAAGACAAACAGCAGCTGCTGCAACTTGCCATTACTGCAGAGCAATCCACATTTTTTTGCCTTATATAGACAACCCCTCGGTATCACCTGTTAGCCCACCAGATTTCCTGAGGCTATGGATAGAACCATCTAAAACAAAACATAAATGATTTTTTTAAAAAAACAAAACTTCAAAAATACTTCCTTAGACATAATGTTAAATCCAAACAATTAAAACAGCCAGAACAGTTTCAAGAATCAAATGCCATGTGGAGCAACACCATTGCAGTGGCCCACCGGAAGCTCAGAAAAGATGGAACTAGCCTAACTTCCCTTGTCAGGGAGTTCCACAGTGATGGTGCTGCTACAGTGAAAGTCCTGTCACATGTATAATACACCAGCCTAACCTAACAAGGTGTTGGCACATTCAACAGCCTCTGCTGAAGATCTCAAATTCAGGGCAACAAAACAAAATACAAAAATACCGGAAATTGGCAATGTAAACTTTTGTGAAATACCATCATATCTGGTAAGATTTGTTTGGTTTTGTACAATGCATGTAGAAAGACATTCTCAGAGAAGCTAAAGGGCATAGTTAAGTTCTTTAGAGTTGCAGGTAGGCTGGGCATCTTCCTATGTTTCAGGCATACTGTTCAAAGAACTCCACAGAGCTTAGCTGTACAAGAGGCAAACAGGAAAAGGAGGAACTATTCATCTGTTCCACATCTTTACAGTGTCTTGAGTTACTTTGAGTAAATATTCCACAATACAAGCTCCTTCCACAGGAAGCCCACCAAGGCTGAGTCACACAGATCTTAATTAGTGAAGTAAAATGTCTGTTTTCTTTAACCTTAATTGGCTGGGGTTAAAGTGATAAGAAGAAAGTGGGAATTTTAAAAAAATGTTATAGGCATTCATGGTAGAGGTTATCTTTTCTTGAAAGTGTTTCTGCTTTGGGAGAAAGATTTTTAGATAGAATAGATAAAAACTGCTATATTACTTTTTAAAAAAAATCATAAAAGTAATGACACAATCCAGTCAAATTCAACAGCTCAGTCTTATGCATCCCTGAGTGCAATGATGTTTGGTCCCAAGTTAGTATGCATAGGACTTTGGCTTATAGAATCATAGAATCATAGAATTGCAGAGTTGGAAGAGACCACGAGGGCCATCCAGTCCAACCCCCTGCCACGCAGGAAATCACGATCAAAGCATCCCCGACAGATGGCCACTTAGACTCTGAAATTCTGTTAGCCAACCTGAAGGACAAAAAAAAAAGGCCTCACAAAGTCTTGCACACATTTTTGTCCCCCTTTGATTGGCCTAAAACAGGTACTGTATAATCGTAAATTGGATTTTTGAATATTTCTTATGGTCAGTGCAGCTGTCTCAGTCCCACTGAGTTCATGCACATCTATTTCATTAAAAGCTATGCCTAACTGACTACATAACACATGACAACTTATGTTTTCATCTTAATTAAAAAAAAAAACACAACCTAGTGGATTTAAAAGCAGTGACACCTAGTTTGCACAGGACTAGTTTGCAAAGTGTGGACTTGTTTGCTTGCTACATTGCCCTTAACAATTTGTACTGAACCAGTGGTTCTTAACCTGTGGTCTGCAGACTTCCAGGGTGCCGAGATGCCCTCACAGGGGGTCCGAGAAGGCTTGAAGGCTGCCCAGTCCACGAGATGGGAGGCAAGGCAAAGGTTGGCTGGCTTGGCCTGTGCACTGCTCTTCAATCTGCTTCAGCCACAAATGTGCAGGAAGAAGCAGGAGAAAAGTCTTCCCTCCCCAGTGCCTCTGAGGGAAGGGTTAATGGATGGTGCAATTGTGGTGTTGTTGTTAAGGTTTTAATTCTTGAGTTAAGTGGGGGGGGGGCATGGCAACAAAAGATACTTAAAGGGGGTAAAGAAAAGGTTAAGAACCACTGTTCTGAACCATTTCTATCATCATGTTCATTTGAGAAAAGCAAATGTTTGTTTATTTGTGTACAGTATTTATTACCTGGCATATTGACACTATGAGTGTCATTGTCAAAGAGGAGCCCAAGAGGAGCCCAGCTAAGGCTTTTGACAAAATCTCCCTGCCATCCCGCTGATTCGGAGTTCGTGACCAGGAGGTGAGGAGGCGGATTGCCTTTGGAGAGGGGGGACAGTAAGCCTGCCGTCGGCGTCCGAGTGGTCTCTCCCCTCCCCAGCTGGAGGGGAGCACTGGTTCCCAGTTGGGGGCTTTCTCTGTCCTCTGGCAACTGCCTAACCCCTGCGCCTGGCGATGAGGCTGCCCTCCTCCTCCTCCTCCTCCTCCTCCATCTCCAAGTCTCCGGGGCCTGCTGACCCCCAGGGGCTTGAAGAGCCTCCCCGGGTAAATGTCAGCCTGGCCGCCTCCCGCGCGGCGCTGGCCGAGAGTTAATGAGGAGCCATTAGTTCCCCTCCGGGCGGGAGTCTGGCCCTTCCCCCGCCTCCCCTTCCTTCCTTCCCTCCCTCCCTCCCCTGTTGGGGCTGCGGCAGAGTCGCGCCTGCCCGCCTTCCTCCCTCCTCCTCCTCCTCCTCTCCGGAGCGGCGCCTTGGGGGGGGGGCGGCTGGCGCTGTCCAAAGTGCTACTTCTCGGGGCGCGCCGGCCCGCGCATGCCTGCCTCGCCTCCCGCTCGGCCGCTCCTCGCCAACCCCGCGCCCCGGCCACGAAGGGACCATGGGGGTTGCGCCAGGTAAGGGACGCGCCTTCTCGCCGCCCCTCCTCAGAGAAGCAAAGGCCCTCCCGCCCGGACCCTCCTGCCCCGGCGGAGAGAGCCCGGCGCCGGGCTGGGGAGCAGGGAGGCTGCCCGGGGTCCGCCCGCAGCTCTGGCCCCGCGGCCCCTGGGGCTTGCTTTGGGCCGGGCGGAGGGCGCGGGCGGGAGGGGAGCCCCGTCCCAGGCGCACTGGGGTACAGCTAGCGGCGAGCAGGGCCCGGGGACAGGGGAAATACCCCCCCCCTCTGCTCCGGGAGGAAGCCAGCGTTGTCTCTGCCAGATAGAAAGT
Organism: Gambelia wislizenii; assembly: GCA_030847615.1. Classification (NCBI taxonomy): domain Eukaryota; kingdom Metazoa; phylum Chordata; class Lepidosauria; order Squamata; family Crotaphytidae; genus Gambelia; species Gambelia wislizenii. Next base: position 252,840,942 of record JAUMIR010000004.1, read on the forward strand.
GTATCTGTCCTTTTGGTTCCCTTCATGCCTTCATAGAGTATATGCATCCTTCCGAAGTCGTAAGGTGACACTTCTGCAGAAAAGGAGCATGGGCCAGAGGGTCTGCATGAAAACTAGTCCCATCCTGGGCGACTCACTTAATGGTGTTGAAGAGGGGATGTGTAGGAGAAAGGGACACAACAATGAAGGTCTTTTCCAAGAAGCCACCTTGGGTCCCATAGTGAGAGAAAAGCAGGGCAATAAATAAATAAATAAATAAATCTACCTTACCAAGCAGAACTTGGTGGGTTGCCTTTCTATACCTGCTCTCTTGAAAAGAGATAATTGCATTCCGTGGGACTGACTTCTGAGCAAAAAGGGGGCAGGAGTGTTCTGCCAACCTTAGTTCAGAGCCCTCCAGCCACTAAATATGTAGGAAGCCCATTAGGCGGAGAAGTGGTTTCAAAAAGTGCCATTGCAAATAACAGTGAGAAAAACTGTAAACAAAGGTGGGGGGGGGGATGTGTTGACCAATAGAAAGTTGGTGTCTAAGCATGGTGCTACAAAGTTAATGAGACCTGGAATTATTTTTCAGTTTTATGCACGTACATAGACTTGTAACCTTACAGCACAATCTTACACCTGTCAATTCAGATGTAAATCTTATTGACTTTAATGGGGATTACGCTCAGGTAAGTGGGTATAGGATCGCAGTCTGAGGGCCTGTCTGCAGTGCAGAAATGCAGCAGTTTGACACCATTGTATCCACCACAGTTCTATCCTGTCGAATCTTGGCATCTGTAGTTTTGTGAGGTATTTAGCCTTTTCGATCAGAGAACTCTGGTGCCTCACCAAACTACAAATATCAGGATCCCATAGGATAGAACTATGGTGGATAAAGTAGCATCAAACTGCTGTATTTCTGCAGTGTAGACAAGCCCTTAGTCTCATTTAGTGTGAAATTCCTGTAACAGAAGAACCACAGTAAACTCATTAAAATGTAGAGGAGAGTAAGACCTGTAAGCTTTATTCAGATAGTCCTGAATTTCAGTAGGAGCTGTGCTATAGTCAAAATTGTGGCAAAACTAATAGTAAAACTTTTAAGTTAATTCAACTTAACTTCCACTTAAGTCCCATTTATTTCAATGAGAACTAAGTTCAATAAACTAGACTTGGATACTGCCCTATAACGTCAGACTCTATGACAAAAATTATCAACAATGGAAATTAATTTAGATTAGATAGTGCCAAAGACAGCTTTTCACATTGTGGACTATACAGTACAGATTATACAGAAAAGGCTATATAGTACAGTTATTCCCCCCCAAGATGACAGTATGTTTTATGTAGAATGATATATTTCTAAATAAATAAATGGTAGTTGTTGTCCCGTTTCTCCCTCCGTCCCAGCTTCCCAAAAGTACAAGGTTGTACAGTTATTGCACATGAAATTTCTTATGACCTTTATTTTAGAATATGTAAAACTGTTAGCTGCTCAATGTTTATATCTAGCATTTGGACTGTCAGAAGCTAGTGCAAGCTTGCAGGTTCGTGAACTGGAACTCATGGTGTTAAAGACATGGGAGAGAAAATGTATGTAGTAAAATGATTTCAATAAATGACAAATGAAAAATCACTTTCAAAATTCACCATTTTCAAAATCTTGATCCCCAAATAACACTGAAATACCTATTACAAGCTGAGGCTTTGAACATAATGTGTGTGTGGGGGGGGGGGTATTGGCTTAATCCTCAAAGAATCTTCTGTGCAATCCAGCTAATATTATTTGCATTCAAAGCTGCTTCATGCAGAGTAAGACCACTGAACTTGCTCACTATTGGCCAGTTTAATTGGCAGTGAGGTTGAAGGATTTCAGACAAGAAAGCATCTTTCTCAGCTCTCACCCCTAAGAGTCTTTCACCTGGGGCTCTCTGTGTGTGTGTGTGTGCGTGCGTGCGTGCGTGCGTGCCTGCCTGCCTTCAAGTTGCCTGTTGACTTGTGGCAACCCCATGAATTTCATAGGGTTTTCTTAGGCAAGGAATACTCAGCAGTGGTTTTGCCAGTTCCTTCCACTGAAATATAGCTTAAAGTGTCTGGTATTCATTGGTGGTCTCCCATTCAAGTACTAACTAGAGCTGACCCTGTTTAACTTCCAAGATCAGACAGAATTTGGTGCCTTTAAGGTATTTAGTCCATTCACCTGGGGCTATCAGCAATTAAAATTTGTGGTTTTGTGTGCAGTGCATGTGCACAGAGCTTTGCCCCACTTCCCATCTTTAACACCTTCTTACTTTCAGAGATAGAAAATGACATATGTGTTTCCATTTGTTGGAGAAGAATGTCTTGTGATGTCCTTGGAATTTAAAGGTGTTTTGGTTGGTTGGGTTTTAGCCTTGATATAGACATCTCAGTTTGTCACATCCATTTTGCTTTTTCTACCAGTGATGCCATCATAACTATCCTAGATTGTATTTCTACAGCTATTGTGATACCCCATCTGCACTGCAATCCTAACCCCATTTATATAGAACCTGGGACATAGTAGAACACAAATGGGCCTAACAAAACAGTGTTGCGGTGTGAACTATTACTGTTAAGGGTTTTAACCAATAAGTCATGCCTTCTTCCAGGACACTCCATTACATTCTCCCTTTCCCATCTTTACTTGTCTCTGCTTCCAGAGGCAGCATTCTGTTTGGAGCATGGTTTGGAGAGTTTGGAGCATGATTTGAAGAGTTTGGGGACCAAATCTCACATGACACCCCCCCCAAAAAAGCCACCAAGCTTGCTTTGGAGAGTCTCATAATTTTGAAGAAACCTTCCCTCAGGGACTTTTTGCAAAACTTGACATTTCCATAGAACTGCAGACAACTTCTTGTGTGTAATGGTGACATGGGAACTGGCATTTGGAGAATTCAGTTCTGTTCTAGCTATATAGTTTGAATCCAGAAGTGCTCCTGGTCAAAGGGCTGTTCAGAAAGGAAGGATTCAGCTTGTACTGTTGGGGTTACACTGCCCCTGAAGTCTCAGGTTCATAGCTTTGGCATATGCCTGGACTCAGGCCTAAACCTGGATATCCAAGTTTCACTGGTGGCCAGGAATGCATTTGAACTGTCAAAATTAGTGTGCCAGAGGCACCTGTTTATGGAAATGTCAGATCTGGGTGATAAGCGTTGATTAGATTCCATTTGGATTGCTGCAGTGAACTCCACATGGTGCTGCCTTTGGAAACTGTTCAGGAAACTTAGAAATTTCAAAATGCTGCAGCCAGTCTGATGACCAGGGCTGGTTACATGGAACACATAACTGCCTTGTTGCACCAGCTTCTCTGACTACTGGTTCATTTCCAGGCAGATTGAAAGTACTGGTTAGGACCTATAAATCTCTATGCAACTTGGGACAGGACTATCTGAACTACTGTATCTCTTTCTATCAGGGCCAATTTAACCAGTCTGCCAAATCAGCATTGGTGGGGGCCCCAAGCTCAAGGGCCCCCCTGCTGATCTCCTTATCTGATGAAGGAGACAGCCAGGAGGCAGCCAGGAGGAGCCGCTGATTTGTAGCCCCCTCCTACCCTCCTCCTCCAAAACCTCCTGCTGGCTTTAAAAAAAACACACCAGCGTCTCCCAAACTAGAAAGAGAAAGAGAAAAAAGCAGCAGCCCTCCATGGCAGAAGCTGGAGAGAGTTTGCTGCTGCAAAATGCAAGCCAGTTAGGTATGTCGGAGAGGGGTGAGTGTGTGTGTATGAGAGAGGGGGGGAATTTGAGGGTTGTCTCTTTTCCTCAGAAAGGGTTTCTTTCTTCCTTCCTTCCTTCCCTTTCCTTCCTTCCACATAGATCCCCTCCAGCCCATCTTTCCAGCTGCTCTTAACATGTGGGGCCTCTTCCCTCCTTCCCTTCACCCCTTGGTCTTCAGCTTTCCCTTTCCCTCAGAGGCAGTTTTGCTTCTTCCTACAAGTTTGTGGCTGGAGTGAATTGAATGGCAATGTGCAGACCAAGCTAGCCAGCCTTTGCCTTGGTTCCTGTCACGTGGCTACTCCACTACAGGGAGGAGGTGGGCCAAGCAGCCTTCAAGCCTTTGTGGACCCCCTGTGAGGACATTGTGGACCCCAAGTTAAGAACCACTAGGCTAGAGAATGCTGGAAAAGGAACAATGCAACCAGACCTTGAGAAGGGTGCTGGCAGGGGGATTCTGGGAGGTGTAATCCAAGAGTAACTTTCCCAGGCTCTGAATGCAGCCTAGAATCATAGGGCTGGAAGGGACCCCAAAAGCCATCCCATCCAATCGGCCTCTGCCCTGGAGGAACACACAATCCAAGCATTCCTAACAGATGGCCATCCAACCTATGTTTAAAAAAAATCAAAGAAGGAGACTCCACCACACTCCAAGGCAGTGTATTCCACTTCCAAACAGCTCTTACTGTCAGGAGGTTCTTCCTAATATTCAGGTGGAATCTGTTTTCCTATACTGTAGTTTGAACCCATGGCTCCGTGTACTAGTCTCTGGAGCAGCAGAAAACAAGCTTGCTCCTTCCTCAGTATGACATCCCTTCAAATATGTAAACATGGCTATCACGTCACCTCTCAACCTTCTCTTCTCCAGACTAAGCATATCCAGCTCCCTAAGCCGTTCCTCATAGGGTGTAATGGCTTCCAGACCTCCCGCCATCCTTCTCAGTATCTTTCTTGAATTGTGCCCAGAACTAGAAACAGTATTCCAGGTGAGAGCTGACCAAAGCAGAATGGAGTGATACTATTGCTTCCCTTCATCTAGACACTGCTCCTATTAATGCAGCCTAGAATCGCATTGGCATTTTTTGCTGCTGCATCACACTGCTAACTCATGTTTAGCTTGTAGTCCACTCTTTCTTTTCTTTGAGGAAATCTACACCATTACATTAATTGCAAATAAACAAAAAAATATTATGTTAGTGCCTATCATATAGTTTTTAAACTAAATTATTGGTGGCAAATTATGTAATACAGTAGGCCCCTCTTATCCACTGGGGATTGGTTCTTGGGAGGGGGCGTGGATTCTGAAAACCATAGAATCATAGAATTGCAGAGTTGGAAGAGACCACGAGGGCCATCCAGTCCAACCCCCCTGCCACGCAGGAAATCTTGATCAAAGCATCCCCATGAATAATAGAAAACGCTATTGAAAACAATGGGACTTCTGGTTTAAAATACCATAGAGTTGCCTTGGAGGGCCTAGAAAATGGCTAGGGAGGACACATTTTCTAGGAAGACTCTGTGGTAGGTGTGCTGTTTTGTGTCTCATGGATAATGAATCCATGGATACGGGGGTCCTACTGTAATCTGAACATCCTGTACAGTGAATAGGTTAGGTTACATTGACCTGAGATAAACATATGGGGGCCCCAAAATAAAGCATTGCAGGGGCCCCCAAAATTCCTTAAACCGGCCCTGCTTTCTATAAGCTTGCTTCAGTTCTAATATCCTCAAGGGATGTTTGTCTTGGTTCCACCACTGTCACTGGCATGTCTGGTGAAGCCACATGAGACGGCCTCCTCAGCGGCTACTATCAGGCTGTGGAACTCTCTCCCATGGGCCCCCTCTCTGCTGTCTTTTGGCCACAGAAAAAGACTTTGTCATTTATGTAGGCTTTGGGCAATTACCTGGTTCTTGCAGAAAGGTCTTTTAATGGTATGTGTGCTGTACTTTTATTCTCATAGTTATGTTTTAAATACTTTTAAACAGTTTTAAATTAGTTCTGTTTTTAACTGGATAATTTATTTTTTTAACTTTTTAACTTTGAAAAACTATTGTGTTTTAAGTGTACTTTGTTTTAATCTATACTGTGGGCTGCCTTGAGTCTGATGCTGGGAGAAAGATGGGATATTAATTAATTAGTGTTAGATTTAGATATAAATATGAAGGATTTCCCCTTATTACTTTTTCAACTATGTGGAAAATCAAGCAATCCTATTTCAGAAGTCCAGGGCTACATCTCTAAACTATTTATTCCAGAATATTTGGGGGATTTTTCCTAGAGATTTAATAGATTTTAAGAGAGGATTACATTCTAGGTCAGAAATGTTGACCTCTTATAATGGTTTTTGGAAAAGTAGTACCGGTATGTGAAAAAAATTATTTAAAGATTCATAGCTAAAAGGGAATTCTATTGAAATCAACAGATTGTACTTCTAAGTAAGATGCTGGCATTAAATACACACAAACAAATAATCAATTTCTTCCTACTGGAAATGTATTTTCATATTTTCCAGCATACTTCTCATTTCTAAAAGACGTTGCTAAATACCTGTAGGGGGGAGAGTTGATCTTAGCCCTGCAATCTTGTGTTTTCTGTAGTACCCTCCAGAGTCACAACACCTCTTCTTAGTACCTTTTATCTAGCAGAGCAGATGGTTCACATCATTATTCACAGCCTGTTTTTGTGGCAAACACATGAGAGCAGAGAAGTGCAGCAAGAGATTATAACTACAATAAATGTAACACAATTGCCAAAGGCTGATAAGTCTATAATAATGTGACATTTGTTACTATTGTGCTAGAAGGATCAGGCTTTTCATAGCTGCAGGCTATTCTATATAGTTTGTTTAATATAATAATTCTCTTTTGGCTTGATCTTGCAGGAAGGATATTTAGTAATTCCCAAATGTCTGCTCCTGTTTTTCTACAGCCAGTGTCCTTTTTAAAATAGCATAATATATAAAGAGGGTGAACTGGCTAAAAGTTAGAAATTAAACACAGATATTTGCCAAGATCAGAAATCTTAAAATGAGTACAATCCAGCAAATTTTAAGCAAATGCACAATTTCCCCATTAAAATAAATGGGGCAGAAAACTGGTTAATATCATCTGGCCTAAAAAATCCACATTTTTAATGAAAGTAGCTATTCTGTTTTTGGTACTATCATCTGTAAACTGAATTGCACAAGACATAGGTTGGGTTTTTTTTTCTACTGGTTACAGAAAAACAAGCTCAGATGCAAATGAGCTTGTGCAGCATGGTTGTGTTACAATCTCTTTCATGAATGCTGTCTGATTTAGCAAACATACCGTCAGAAAACAAGTTGGGACTTGGCCAAACAATGATACTAAATCACAGTTGTGGGAATAGAAGGCTTCTCTTGGTCATTAATGGCATTGCCATGAACACTTGAATCCACACTATCAGACTGGCCATGGAAAAGAACAACCATCACCTCATGGAGCATGTGAAACAGCCCTCAGATAGAATGGCCAGGAAACTATTGCTCAGAGAGGGATAATCAAAGCACAGTATCCAGGTATTTGTTAGGACATCAGTGGATAAGCTTCAGGCTCATGAAATCTATTTCATTTTGTTTACTAAAATGTGGGGACTTCTAATCTGTATCAGATGTGCAATAGCAGGGTCAGAGGGGTTGGCAGCAGTGACATGCATTACCTATTACAACCCCAGATCTGAATGGTTACCGATCATGGATTCTAACACAAAATTCTTAAGCAGGGGGATCTCATAGCACCTTTGAGACTAACTGAGAGAGATAAAATGGTAGCATAAGCTTTCATAGATTTCGTCTACTTCCTCAGATGCTTAGTCTTTTTTTCTTTCTTTTTTTAGTTTTGGTTTTAATTTAGTTTAGTTTTTAGGTGCTAAAAATCCCCCTGCTTACTGATATTCCAGAGTAACATGGCTATGTCTTTGAACAAAATTCTTAAATTAGCCAACAGAGCTATACAAAACTAGCAGAGCGTTCACACCACACAACCACAGCAATATGATTTCACTTTAATTGTCATAGCAGCCTCCTAGGGAATTTAGGGAACAGCATTTAGCATTCTCAACTAAGAGAGCTCTAGGGCCTCAAGAAATTAAAAACTCCAGGCTTCCATAGGATGCAGCCCTGGCATTTAAAGCGGGATTAAAGTTCTGTAATTATGTTAAAGGCAACAATTCAAGACAAAGGCAGAAAAATTAACACTATGTTTTTCAAGTTTAGAAGACCAAGGCTAAAAAGATAAATGACCAGCATAGAGGCAGCCACTGCGGTGTCTTCCTTAAAATTTATTATAACAGTATAACCTGGGGGTTTGTATTGGGCTGCTTCTCGCTGCTACTTCTGAGTATGCACCGAGAGGGCTACTTGTGGGGATGTTCATGTGAATTGATGGATTTTGGATGCTCAGCATTTACTGCCCTTGCTTACCCCATCTAGTTCTCTTTACTTTGGAACAGACCTGTACAAATTCAATTCCTGTACTGGTCTGCTTTTACATGTTATTTCTCATTCTCCTGTTTGTGTCAGGATGGTTACAGAACTAGCTGCCTGTGTTTTCTGGAGTGCTAATGCTATCATTTTGGATGACTTTATGAATCATCATAATTGTTATTCATGAAAGCTCATACTGTTAGAATAGATTTGTTCATATTTTGTGTGTTGCAGGACTCTCTTGGTTTTGCTGCAACAGACTAATACAGCAACTATTTTGGAAACCATTATTATCATCATTATCGTTACATGTAAAGAATTGGATTTTGGATGCTCAGAACTTACTGCCCATGTGTATTTTTAGTGTCATCTGGGATCCAAACCCTTCCATGTTACAATCATATTTCCAAGAAGTGACATTTCTGTTTATAAGTTGTCTTCATTTCTCTTTGAGGAGTTAATTTTTAAAAATGGTAATACTGTTGCAGTATGCTCAAATTGCTTTTTTTTTCTTTTTTTTTCCTTTTCTTTTTTTTTGCTCCCAGGACAAAATACACTGCTCCCATGACCTACCACTTCATCCAAGCTTGGCATTCCATTTTTCTCCCTCCAATAATCAGCAAACATATTGTTCCAAATCCACTGATCATGCTTAGATCTCTGCCATCCCATGAATCTCACTTAGCAGCAAGACCTGTTTTGTTCAGTAGAACTTACTCTGATATGGGTATGCTCCCTTGAAGCACATAAACTCTTTATTTTCTGGGGCTGCTCCTGCCAGTCCAGTTACATTCACCTAAATGCATGGAACACATTTTTGACTAATACAGATATTTTGAACTAAAACAATCCTTTCCTCTTTCCCAGCAGGGGAGCAATCTGGAAGTAACCATGAAGAAGCAAGACTGCAACATGCCAGCAAACAGATAGTGCATACTGCCATTCAACAGGCTGTCCAGCAGCTCTCCCAAGAGAGCCAGCCAAAGGAGAAGTGCATGAACAGTAGTGTGAACTTGCAAGTTGAACAAGGGCAATTGATCAAGAAGCATGAAAAGAAGTAAACAGCTCACTCTTACTTCTTCTGAATTCTCCAGTGTGGAGCACTTCTGCCTCCATAGTATCAGCTGCATTGCCAGTGTAGCATTACTAGGGAAAAGCAAACCAAAGTATAATCTGCCTATAGCGATAAATGTACTGTATAAAGTTGCAATAGTTCTCAGCTGAGAAATAGTGTCTTAAGAGCATTAGGTCACGTAAGTTGGTATTTATGCAGTGCCTCTCACACAAATAACAAAAGAATGCCATGGCAACTGAAATATTGTCAAGCACAAATTTTTCCTAGGGTACAGGTCTATATTCAAAATGCCCCTGTGCTTTTGTGTATTTCACCAACTAGCAGATGCTTCTTTTATGGTTAACTAGCAGATGCCTCTTTCAAGGTTTTAGGAGTCCATTGTATGACACACACAAGTGTATGTGAGAAGACATGTTTTCAGATTCCATGATGCCCAATCTTTTACAGAGTAAAAATTGCAGCATGCAGAATGGCCACAATGAAATAGAAGGGGAAACATCTGTGAATGAAACTTTCATTAACATGCTGGCTAAAGCAAAACACAGAGTTAAGCATGCTTCAACTTGTATTTCAGTTCTCACTCTTTTAAACTCTGTCTCTCTGTGTGTCTCTCAGTTTCTATTACTTACTTGGTTAAAATGTGAAATGACCACCTGAAACAATTTAGAGAAATGTGATTACAGTTGCAATCTTGAGCACATTTACCTGTGAGTAAGTCCCACAGGCCTCAGTCAGTCTGATATCAGAGTAGACATATCTTGTTAATCCTTTGGAGCTTAAAACACTTATCTCTGCAATTCAGTGCTATTTCTTTCAACTGGAGCTATGTGCACCAAATGGGTTCTGGAATCTGCTCTTTACATGGATGTTTTATTCATTTTTACATAGAGAATATGGCAAATGCAATCAAAAGAATAAAATAATATTAAAAAAATCCCACTCTGTGAAATGAGAATTTGGTAATGACATAACCAGGACTTGAGGCTCATCTTGAATAACTACAGAAACACATCAGTAGAGCTGATGTAAAATTAGCTTCATTGGCTGCAATCAAGGAACTCTAAATATGCTCATGATGGCCCATGTACATTGTGGTTTCTTTTCCATGCACACTGGTTGGCATCTAAGGAGAACACCATCATAGAAAAAAATGGGAACTAAAGGATGCATGGGTTTTGGCTTACGTTGCATACATTCAGTAAAGCAGAGGATAGATGAAGACCTTCATATCCTTTATGCTGGGTTTCATATGTTATTTGACCAGTGGAAACCTTCCAAGCTCTTATACTTGTCCTTAATTGTAGTTCTTGCTGTTTAAAAGCACCCTTATATTAAAGCACAGCCTAAATACTGCTTAGAGTCTTTTAACACTTCTTGATAAATACATATTAAGGAAAAACCTGGAGTTGTCAGTTCAAAATGCCTCTAAACCTCTCGGTTTATCTTCTGCCATTTGGGGTGTGTGTGGATGAAATGATTAAAGAAAGAATAAAATGAGTCACCATTTGGCTTTTATGTTTAATTAATACAAATCTTCCATTTGATTAAAACTATCTCCACTCTATTTCCATGCTTTTTGAAAGGTAAAACATGTACAGTTGTCCTTCCGTATCCATGGATTTGGTATCCATGAATTTAAGTATTCACAGCTTGAAAATATTCTTTAAAAATAATAATCCAAAAAGCAAACCTTGATTTTTCCATCTTATATAAGGGACACCATTTTGCTATGCCATTGCATATAATGAGGCTTGAGTATTCACAGATTTTGGTATCCACGAGGGGTTGTGGAACTAAACCCAAGCAAATATGAAGGGACAACTGTATATGGAGCTCATAGAAGAACCTATTACTCTTGATGAGGTGCATTTGTTATTCAACCAAACCTAAAAACATCACATCAGGGCTAGGGATTTCTTCTGTGAGCTATATGGCTGTATTAAAGACTTTATTTGTATGTTTCCTGCTTGGAAGAGAACTGCAATGAGGCAAGAATTTTAATCAAAGTGATATTTCTGTAAGTGTTTTGTTTCTGGATTTATGTTGCACTGAACTCATTTGTCTGTTTCTGTTTTTCTGCTATGTCAGTCCAGGATTGGCTCTTATCAGGACAAGGAATGAGTCATTCTGGATATTTGTGGGGAAACTAATAGAACTCTGTGGTGCAATGCATATTTCATAGGATGATCAAATGTTTATCTCAATAACCCCTGGTGGCGCAGTGGTGAAATGCCAGTACTGCAAGCCACAAAGTTATGAGTTCGGTCCCAGAGGGTTCCAAGGTTGATTCAGCCTTCCATCCTTCTGTAGGTTGGTAAAATGAGTACCCAGCTTGTTGGCGGCAATTATACACCTGATACGCGGTGTAGAAATATCAATGCTATTGCTATAATGCTATCATTATATCAGTCAGTAATGCTACAGTTTAAGAAGAAACAAGCTACTTGCAATGTATTTCATGTGTATTTGCATTCTGCATATCTTGGAAATGTTTGGGTGTTTCTCTAAAATTGCAACTGGCTTACCTCAACAGACAGCTGAGTGTATTGTTAGGCATTACTAGACATATCTCACAGCACTTTCTGAAAATCTATTCATGGGAAATTGCCATGACATCTAACCCAAAATAATTTAAGGCAAGTGCAGCATAATTTTAATATGTCTACAATAAGAAGATTAAGAACATCTGGTGAGAATCATGACATTTAAACAAAGCAAAATTTATATTTTTAAACATCTATATTCTATCTTGCCTCTATGGACTTCTAAGTGCCCTATAGCAAAGTCAGTGATACAGCAGTTAACAACATTATCAATTGCAGGACTCTGATTGTGGGATGCTCCCCTGCTGAAGGTTTGACTTGTGCCAACGTTGGTTTCTTTCTGGTGCCAAGCCAAAACATGGCTTTTTGGGGGACTAGTGTACTTTTAAATGTACATTCACACAGTTTTAAATGGTTGTAGCTTTTAAACTACCTGGTTTAATATGTTTTTATCTTGTTTAACTTATTTATAGTTTTAATCTGAATGTGTCCTAAGATCCCACAATAAATGATGGGTATAGATACTTAAACAAACAAAAATCCTTTCAATTTGCAGTATAACATAAATCTCCCAAACATCAGGAGACATGGTACAGCATCCAAAATATTGAGCACTGGGATCTACCATCTTCTTTAAAGTCAATGGATTTAACAAGCCTAGTCACCCTATATTCTTGGTTGTTAAAAGAAAGAACTAGAACTGGGATGAGCATTGCATAGCCCTCCAAATGCTGTGGAACTGCAATTCCCAGTTAGGAGCCCTAGCCAACATAGAAGGTGGTGGAGGAGATGGGGGTTGTAGTCCAACTACATCCAGAGAGTCACACTATTCTCACCCTTGAATTAAAGGCCCATTGGGTCCCATTTACCAGGGAAGAAAATTTCTACAGGAAATGAAATTGGAATTGCCATTTCCTTCTCCATGTTGTGTTCAGCACACTGATAGTCATTTGTCTGCAGCTCTTGCTATTTAGGTACAAGCTAAGTAATAATGGGATCACTTGAGAAACACAGCTTTTTTCTACCACATGCACACAAAAAATGAACCAGATGGAGGAAAAGGTTCAGCAGGGTGGTCTCACTCAGAGATAAGCCTTGCAAATATCTCTGGCAGTAAGACATGTCTTTCAGCACCTTTGTCAGGTGAAAAGTAACAAATTTTAGTACAAAATCAACAACAGAACCCTGTTGCTCATGCATTATTACCAAGAATAATAAGCTTCCAGCTATAGAGAAATGTGAGAACCTTGTAGGAACCAAACATTCTGAAGAACATTTAAATAATTAAGGAAGTGATGATCTAGTGGCTATTTTTGGATGCACCATTTTTTTTCCTTTGGCTTTGTGAAATATAGGAGAGATTGTGACTTTGTGCCCTTTCCTTCAGCATTTCCCGTGCTGCTGAATGATGACTCACTGAAAAATGCAGGTTGTGAAATTATTTTCTGTTTCTATTATGAGCACTTTAGCATGCAATCAGTTGCTCCTACAAGATGACAGAATTCAGCAGTTGGCTAGAAACTGATATTTATTCTCAGATGGTGGCAGGAGACATGGGGCTGATTTAATGAAGTGTGACAGACATTTAGAGTTGAAACCCATACTGTTCCATGTGTAAAAACTGCAGAGATGATGCTACAGAAGACTAAGGCTGCAGGAGAATTTATAAATCCCAGTGCAATCAATGGGTCTTACTTACTTCTGAACAAATATGCTAAGACTGACCAGTGGGAGCAACAGTTTAAGGAAGACTTGGTGGGGGCAGGAAGGCACTGTGTTGGGTTTACCACTGGAGTGGCTGATACTACAGCAGACACCACTTTCCTCACTGTCATTTTTAGGACCTTCTTCCTTCATGCCTTTCATCATAAGAGTTTAGGCAGATGATAATTGATGACTGAACCTTTTGAGTGGTGGCATCCCTCAGTATGGAATCCATGCATACCCTCTGACATTTCACAGATGAAAATAGTAACTTGTGTGATCAAGCAACATCAGAGTGTGGTCAAGATGCCAAATATTATTGATGAAAAAGAGCATATAAGCTAGGAGAGGCTGTAGCAGTTTGCTTTTACCTGAGCCTACAGAGAAGCGAAAGAGTTTCTTCTTCCCCTGTCTGAGTTAACTGAGTGCAAACAACTTTTGCAGTTTGAACTCAGTTTGCAGCAGCTGAAGCAAGTTACAAAGAGGAGAAGTAGGAGGAAGAGAGAGAAACTGGGGCATTGTAAAAGCTGCTCAAAATTTAGTGGGAAGACAGAAGATTAATTGGGACTGTGCCTGATAAATTGGAACACTTGGGGAGTACATGAATGGAGTAAGCACCTCCCCAAAAATGATCAGGCAAAACTGTATTACCAAGAATCCTGTGTAATTGATCACCACCCCAGGCACTATAGGTCAAAAGTGAACTGAGTAAGTACAAAAAAAAAAAAAAAAAGACCAAGTCAGCTGTTGTATTGATACCTCCTTAGAGTAACTATGACTGAGTACAATGTATTCTACACATACTTAGTTGGAAGTATGGTCCATTGAATCTATGAGCTCCTAAGTAGACATTGTGCTCAAAAAAGATGATAGTTAAGGCTGGTTTAATGATAATGGAAAGAAATAATTTCGGGGGGGTGGCGGAGCTAAGCCACCCTGGATATTTTTAGGGTGGATTCACATCCTCCCCTGCCCGCTGTTCTGTGATCCATATTGGCCAGGGCTGGCTGGTGGAAACTATAGTCCAACACTATCTGGAGAATTGCAAGAGTTCCACACCTGCTTTAAAAAGCAAAATACTGAAGCAGTAAGATGAATAACAGGAGTTGGCAGTGATGTTGAAACAGGGGATACATAGATCAGTAGAAACAATAGAATCAAAATGTATAAGTACATGACATATACTAAGTCTGGTACTATCATTGTTTAAGAGAGGCAATAGTTAAAAGGTGGGATCTTCAAGGCCCATTCAGAGGCCTGAAATGATGGGTGGCCTGATGAACAGAGCTCTTCTACCTTCAATGAAATATAAAGGAACTGGTGGAGAAGGCACATTTGTGAGATTGTCCTTTTTCACATTTTACCACCTTACAGACAAACCTCTGTTGAACCTGATACTGTGATTTGAATGGCTGCTCTTTCGTATGCTAAAGACTCTGTACATGGTGTGACTATTTTATTCTGTCTTATTAAAATTCTGTGTTAAATGTTTCAGGATAACTAATTCATTGTGTGGAAGGCTCATGTGGAAGGCCCAGTGGCAAAGGGTGATTTCCCATGTCTCATTGACAAATCATCTAAGACAGTCTGTCTTCATGAAACTTGGACTGTTGACTCTGGTTAGGTTATTCCTCCTGCCTAAGAAATGTGGTTAGCAAACAAATATGGAAGGAAAGACTGCTGGAATGGCTATATTTGAAGCCTTAACAGCTAAATGTCTATGGCTGGATTCAGCAAACTAATTTTTGAAGTACTGAACTGAATGAAGTACTGAGGAGCAGTGTGTGTATGGAATGTTTGTTGTAAAACAGTCTGAATATGTTAAAGGACTGTATGAATAACAATTGCTATGTGAGAGCTCTTGTTTTACTTCCAAACACACATACACTTTGAGGACCTGTGGAGATAGGAAAGATTGTTGAGGAACTGCTAAAGGATACCCTAGGGCAGCTGCCACACTGCAGAAATAATGCAGTTTGACACTGCTTTAACTATCATGGCTCCATCCTATGGAATCCTGGAATCTGTAGTTTGTTGTGGCTAAATATCTCACAAAACTATAAATCCCAGAAACCCATAGCATTGAGCTATGGCAGTTAAAATGGTGTCAAACTGCATTATTTCTGCAGCATGGCAGCCTCGGTATACAGTGTTAACACAGGATGAATATTTTTTCTTTCCATTCTTTCCTAGAACTTCAAGAGTCAGGGCTTGGTCATATAAGAAGGTCATAATAGAAAGGAAGAGTATGAAAATTATGCATTTGTTTTAACTGGAGATTATTTGTGCTTATTAAGACCTTATATATAGAAACCACTGAGAATGGAAACTGACCTCATCATATATTATCAAGGAACATTGCTACTACAGTGAGGGGAAATAAGGGTGCATATTTGACTGCTTTATTCTGTTTTTTAAAAAGGTGCCTGAAATGAGAAGTGAGGGCATTCCCCAACCCCTTTTTATCGACAAAGGTTTTACTGGATGTAGATAATTTTATTCTGCTTTTGCAGTTAGGTTTATGTCACTGGTGTCTAGCATTGTGATTTTTGCCTGTTTGTTTTTCATAAATTTGAACAGTTTTGTATAAATTATTATAAAAACCAAGTAGTGGTCTTTGGCAAGAAATCTGAAATGCAGATGAGATGAGACTCTTAATTAAGGCATTCTTTTATGGTCTGTGGTAGCTCTTGGTTTTGCAAACTGAATATAGTATTTCCAATTATCTGAAAAGTTGCAATCCTAAACACACTCATCAGTGTAGGAATAGGCAATTTTCAAACTTCTGAAATTCTATTTATGTGGAAACTAATACAACCCAGGTATAAAAAAGTAGGGTACTGGAGCTACTCTTCAACTGGAAAG
Organism: Gambelia wislizenii; assembly: GCA_030847615.1. NCBI lineage: Eukaryota > Metazoa > Chordata > Lepidosauria > Squamata > Crotaphytidae > Gambelia > Gambelia wislizenii. The sequence continues at coordinate 252,857,287 of JAUMIR010000004.1, forward strand.
GTTTCCAGTGCAGCTTACAGATTAATAAAAACAAGATGGTCCCTGCCTGGATGCTTCTAATCTAAGGGCCAGTCTAGATGACAGAATAAAATGTGGATTGGTGTGACCCTATGCCATTTTGCAGCAGCTTTCATCTGTCTCAATGATCTTTTTGCAAGGTTGCTAGTGTGTGAAGCTATCTGTGTTTGCTGTTCACACAGTGGCATACCAGCAAATCAAGATGGAGGGTGTGAGTGAATTACTCATGGTTCTGTATTCCCCAACTTGCCTCTGCTAAACAGTTAAAAAAAAAAAACAACTAAATCCAAGGTGCGGAAGAGCGATCTTCTGATTAAAGAGCAAAAGAAAAGAAAAGAAAAAATGAAACACAATCGCTACGATGACAATCCAACATGGTGGTTCCAGGTGCTGCCTTCTTAGCAAGCTCCACCCCCTACGTATATCTGACCAATGAGCTATCTTCTTCAGGAATGCACTATGCTGTGATTTGGTTGTCCTAACAAGTGAGAGTACACATTTCCCCTGCAGTTTTTTAAAAACTTGGTAAAAGCCCCAAAGGCTTTCCCCTATAGTTTTCCCAAATTTTGCTCCCTCTCCCTCTAAAAACTATGGAACACTGCAGGATTCTATTTGGACACATGGAATTCCCCTCGGATTCTATGAAGATTTATTTCACTGTCTGGACCAGCCCTAAGACAACCAATTAATACTCATATTTCACAGGTAAGGAACACTAAGGGCTTGTCTACACAACAGAAATACAGCAGTTTGGCACCAGTTTACCACCATAATTCTATCCTGTTTAATCCTGCTATTTGTAGTTTGGTGAGGCACCAGAATTTTCTGATAGAAAAGGTTATATACCTCAAAAGAATACAAATACCATGATTCCATAGGATATAACTATGGTGGATAAAGTGGTGTCAAACTGCTATATTTCTTCAGTGTAGTCAGGCCCTAAGGCTAAGAGATTAATGATTAGCACATGGCCTTGCATGTAGCAGTTTCTTTAGATTTGCACTAGGGCTTTTCTAAAGAGTGGAGTGGTTTGCTGAAATGGTTCTATGGTATGAAGAACGATTATTCTCCTCATTGATTTTTAAAAACTAATTCTTAGAGTTACAGTGCTAGAGTACAAACGAGCCCTTTCCCTGATGCGCTGAGGCACTATATTTTTAAAAAGAGAGAAAGAGGAGAAGAAAAAGATTTTGTTTTTGTTATTTGCTTCAATATGTCTCAGAAGTAAAAAGAAACCCACACAAAGATGGGAAGAAAATGTTGCAGTCAGTGCTGTGAATTACCTAAAAATAGCCCAGGAAAACAAAAATGTTGTTTGGATCTATGAAAATAACAACAACAAAAAGAAGAACTAAGCAACAAATACCACAACCTCCTGAAAAGTTTGCCCATCTGGAGCAGCCCATAGTAAGGCATTTACTACCCCTTGGATCCACCTAAACAATCCATCTCTGGCAGATCAGATCAGCCAAGATGGGCAAGAGTCAAACTCGCATGTGGTGGGACCAGCTGATCTAAGCATCTTGCCCATAGCAACAGAGTGCATAAAAGTGAAACAGATCCCAAAATATCTGGCAAGATGGAACACTGGGTACTTTCCCCCAGACTCTGCAACAACTATGGTATCAAGTTCTGAGTAAACACAAGTACATTTATCTTCTAAGTCAAGCAAATTTATTACAGCAAGTAATTGATGGTTTCATTCATGGTCTCTCTGAACTTGATCTCAATAGCCTTCTCAGCATTTGGAATAAGTCTACTAGGTAGGATGTTGCGGATTGTTACAAGAACTTATGTGTGCTTTCCTTGACTGATATTTAAATGCAAGTTGACTGAGTACAAATTACATAAATCTTGCTTTTACTTTAGAACCACTCCTCTTCTGAAATGCGTGTATCAGCTGCTGATTCTGCACAAAGTTCTTTATACACTTTGTGCCATATATATTTTGTATGATGCAGAGGATAGATGAAATAGTACCACACTTGCAGTTAGGGTTAAAAATGGTTGGGGTGATTGTCTCATAAATATTTCCATTCACTATCATTAAAAGTGTTCCCTTTTAATAATGTGGGAGCTCAAAGGGAGTGAAAATGTTAGCAATGCTATGGCAGCTATATCCCCTTACCCCTGCATCTATTCAAGCAGCAGCCACTGGAGGCACATCCTTTGGACATGTTCAGACATTGGGTGGTTGTCTTCGTATTCAGCCAGAGGACAAAATGTTCTAGTAACTATTTTTCTCACACTGAATTGACTTTGTTTGCCATTAGTTACCTTGGCACACTGCTAAACCAGATTGGCTATGTAGTTTTGCCTGACATCTTCACACTTAGGACTTTATCAGACAAGTCAAATGCAGCATCATAAGGACACCTAATGATTGCGAAAGGGTGCATGTACCAGATGATGTTGCTCTTTTGCAATCATATATTGTTTAAAAACCATCCTATTTTATTGACAGCCCAAGCCATCAATTGATCCCCTGTGGCAATTTTCTGCCAGCATTGTACTCACATGAATGCAATGTCAATGGGCAAACAGTTCTGGGTGAGATTGGGACAGCCAGGTAGGGTACGCTCTTCTTATGACCTCCTCCCCGTGTACTTGGAACTTTTTAAGTGTGTGTCTATGCTTCCCTTAACTTTTTGTGTCTTTGTTTTGTTTTTAATAATAATAATAATAATAATAATAATAATAATAATATAATCAAATGTATTTATACCCCGCCCCTCTGTTAAAACAATCAAAACAAATTTTGAAATTCCCATGTGAGTGTTTTCTTGCGAGAATCCAGGAGATTTCAAACCTAGAGGTAAATAGAGCTCTGTTTGAGCTCCGTTACTGCTGGGGAAGCCTCTTTAATGCCAATAAAGGTAGATCTGGTACAAGGGCTTCTTTTGCCGGAATAAAAATGCCACAAGTTATGCTGGCAAAAGACAATTATATTGGGGTGGCCTGATAAAGTCCTTATTATGTAGTGTCTGATTGGCTAATGAAAGAGAAATGTGAAAAGATGGTATATGCTTATTAGAAATACGTGGGGTTCCAAGACATATCAGTCTCAGTGTTCCTTAATCTAGACCAGCAGTTGCATCAATGCCAATCCTTCAAATGAGCTTGTATGACTCCTTTTTCCATACAGCTTGCTAATGCTTCCATACAGCATACTTTTCTGAAACAATTCTGTGAGTCATGGCTGCCACATGCCACTCAGAGAAACTAATGAATTCTAACAAATGCTCTTTCTCTTGGCAAATTGTACCTGTCCTTTTACAAAAATGTTCTGATCAGCAAGCCATTAAACTGTACTCTGCATCAATCAAACTACACCAAAAAGCTGTAGGCATTTTTTAGATGTCAGACAGGTTTACATTACAATTTTATTACAAGCAAATGTGATGTTGCTGTGCATGAGCAACTGGCTGGGCCACTCTCTCAAGCCTACGCTTCCTTTGCCACTTACTGTAAAATTACTTAAACTACACTTCTATCATAGCTGTGATCACACTTAATGTTTTATTATCCAATTAGATATTTGCTTTAACTGATCAATCTCATTGCAGTGCTTTAGTATACATAGTATGTGCAGGATATTTGATTAGCAATGTAATGATGGTAGCCCCTATTCCATATCAGCTATTTAGTCAAGTATACTTAACTAAGTGACTTCTTCTGAACCACTCCCCACAAACTAGATGGAAATAGCATTCCCCTGTTCTCTGATCACTGACAGAGTGGCCCTCCTTTCCCACATGCAGCGGATGCAGCTAATGCTAAGTAAAGTAAGTTGGGGGGAGTATCATTGTGATTATAGCTTCACAACTGTGACTAGTGATCTAGAATATGGAACAATTAAGGACGAGTAACTGTAGGTAACTGTTTCATTACATATTGCTTAGTCACAAATGTGACACTTGCCACAATCGTTAGCTCCCCCTCAACCTTCTTTTTTGGGCATCAGCTACATGGGGACATCAGCCCCCGCCCTGTACTTACCTCCTCTCCCGGCAAAGGGAGCTCTGGCAATAAAGAGGAAGTGAACGGAGCTCTTGTGTGAAATCCTACATGATTTCATTGAGTGAGAAATTCAAAAATAAAACAAAAAATACACACGTAAAAGTCACACAAAGCATATACACACACTTAAAAAGTTCCAAGTAACCCGGGGAGGTTAACCCAAGTAACCCGTGGGACTACGAAGAAAGGAACGTCTCTTCCTCCCCCCCCCTTTCAGGCTCTCAGGTGTCCTTGGTTTTGAAGAGAGGGAATGAAATCCAAGGGAGGCCAAAAAAGACGCTCCTCTTTGGATGGAGGCTGGCAAGCCAGGCCCATTGCACTTGATGGGGCTTCCCCTTCCCCTATGCATAGGGTGGCACCCCACTTCCCTATTAGCACCACACCTCTTTCCCCCCACACAGGGACATATATGGTTTTACATCCCTAGGATTTCAAGGAGAGAATCCGGCCTGCGCTTCATGCTCTCCCATTGAAAGCAATGAGGACGAAAAATGTTTAGTTTGGTTGAACCTGGTACTACCAGCAAATTATTCACACACAGTGCATATTTTTTACTTCATTGACAAAATTAAGGCTGTTAATTCACAAACATTCCATGTAATATATTCTCTTGGAATAGCTCCTCATCTACTTTGCACAATTAATTTTCCATTAACAAAAGCTGGGTACATTCAAAGATATAGCTGTTACATTCACAAAGTGTTTACTGTCAATTTGAATTCTTACTCTTGAGGAGACCGCATTAGTATACACAATAGAATTTAGCCACAGTCCTGAATTCTTACTCTTGAGGAGACTTTAATTTTCCATCAACAAACACAGGGGTACATTCAAAGATATAGCTGTTACTGTAAATTCGAATTCTTATTCTCGAGGAGACCACATTAGTATACACAATAGAATTTAGCTACAGTCCTGAATCCTGTCCCCCCACTTCTCTCCACACTTCTTTTCCTTCCAATAGAAAGCAATGCTTTAAGCGAAGCTGAGTCACAGCCAAGAGGACGAGGAAGGGAGGGAGGAGCGACAGCTCTGGAGGAAGCACCCTAGGACTCGGGAGCTTGCTTGGCCCTCGCCTCGCTCTCAGCTGGCTGCAGCTTCTGCCAGCCGGGCTTTGAAGGCAGCAGAGGACCCTAGGCAGGGCCAAAAATGGCAGATCAAAAATGGCAGATCAAGAATGGCAAGGCTTCCCTTGCAAGCCTGCCCCCTCTAAAGTCTGACCAATCAAAATTCAGCCCATGTCCCACGATAGCTGCTGATGATTCACACAACCAATAGTGCAGGTTTTTCCCAGACTTTTCTAAAGGTCCATGGAAAATAGAGGCATAGAAAGTCACGGGTTAATTGGGTTTTTTGCTACCCCTGCTTCTGAATAGCACATGATGTGTGTGAACCAATGGGGTTCAACACGAATTCTTCCCGGATATATTTTGCCATGTAAACGCCCCCCTGGAGTTTCCAGAAAGTGGCCCTGGTGTTTTGGACATGTGGACAGCTGGATTGGGCTGGATTTTGAGTCACCCAGCTGTGTACACACCCACCTCATCGTCCCTGCTGGCTCAGTCCCCTTGGGTGCTGCCACCACCTCACCTGCCAGCCAAGTGGCTCTCTGTGAGAGCATGGCCATTGCTGTCACTGATGCTGAGGTCAGAACGAGACCATGCAATCAACGAGGAGAGGGTAGAACTACCCTCTCCTTGTTGATCACATGTCCAGGCACTTGCTTTGACCTCAGCAGAAGTGACAGAATGCTAGGAAAGCTTTTCAAGGAGCTCCTTAGCTGCCAAGGCAGTGGCAGCAGGTCCAAAAACAGGAGATGAGCTAATGGGGTGATGTGGCTGGACCCTATGGATAACAATGACTGTTGCACTGGATTTGGCCCAGTGCGTATGGCCACCATTGGGGTTGATCCAGGGCCAGTCCGGAGCGTAACACTCAAGGTGAATGTATAGCCCTTCAACATATGCAACACCCATGGCTGAGCTGGAACAAATGAGGTGACTCTTCTTGGTCTAAAATGAGACAGACACATTCCAGAGCCTGGAAGAATGCACTGGCCTGTTTGTGGCTCCTCCTGGGGGCCAAAGCCATGGTGTCACAGCCAGCCAAAATTTTGGTGACTGAAGGTAACATTGCATCACTCCCACTTGCCTTTTTGGCTATTGAAGGGTTGTTGTCTTGCTTTGAATGGTATCTCCCTGAAACAGTATATTTTAATGTTTTAAAGGCTATTCAACTCCCCCACACACACAAACATGGATTTGGGGGCTGAAAAATAGTTGGGGGGGGTGCTTGGCTGGCCACACTGAACCCACTCCCAAGGGTTTGAAGTGTCCTGTGAATCACACAGTTCCCACCCTTGACCTAAGTCCAAATGCTAATCCTGACTAGAATTACCCATTGTATTAGTGAAATTTACATAAGCATTGATTTACAAATTCCTATTGATTCAATGGCTCCACACTAGTAGGGACTAATGATTGGATTTAGGTCCTCATCTGCTCATCCAGGTACAGTTACAGTCAGTCCTTCTTATCCACAGGTTCTGTATCTACAGATTCAGCCATCCACAGCATGAAAATATTTTTTTAAACAATCCAAAAAGCAAGCCTTGATCTTGCCATTTTATATATGGGACATTGTATATAATGGGACTTGAGCATCCATGGATTTTGGTATCCACAGGGGGTCCTGGAGCCAAACCCCAGTGGATACCAAGGGCCCACTTGTATGGATTAAGAACTTCAAGGCTGCTGCCCATAAGGACCAGAGAAACTGAGTACAAACAACAGCAAAAGTCCTTGTCCATCCTTGTTGCTCATTTCTGCTCCTTATTTCTTTTTCACCTCTGTCATAGAGTCTAATGGCCACGATTACATTGGTCTTACCTGGGTTTGGCTCCAATTGGCACTTAACTGCCCTTTTGCAGTGGTTTCATGCAAAGATCTATATTCATGGCACAACCTATTTAGAATAGAAGGCTCTTATTTGTATATTTAAAGTTCTTTCGTTCTTTTCATGTGGTCAATTTATCTTGATATCCCTTTATCGCTTGATGAAGTTAGCAAGGCCCTTTTTCAGTATTAAATTACACAGAACACAGAGACTGACAATTTGAAGCCCTAAGTTTATTAAGCTGCCTGCTCTTTCTATAGGCAGCCTGCTTTATTAACAATTGATTTAATTTGTCCCATGAAACTAGTGAATTGCCTTCAATTTAAAAGTTTTGCTAAGGTTATGTCTTGGTGAAAGGAGAGATGTAAAATCAATTGATGTTGCCAGAGAACCATTTCTGCAATGTCTGCATCCGGTAACCTTTAAGAAAATCTGATTTCAGGCAGGTTGTAGAGTCTAGACCCCATATTATCTTTTCAATATTTTCAGTAGTCTGCTTTATATGTCTGGCTGGTTGGAATCTACAAGCTATGAAAGAATTCTCATGTTCATCTTTTGGATGACATGTCATCAATTGCATAATCCAGTCCCGTCCTCAGTAACAAAGAGCAAGCCCTAGCTATCCTCTCTTCATTTATATGCAGGATTGCCAACTCTTAACTTAGAGGCAATACCTATACTTTTGAATGCTTCAAGGCAAGGAGCAAAAATGGGGCCACTGCGGTTATGAAAACTCTACTGGTTTTCACTAGTTTAAGACTAACAAGGAATTGCCTTAGGACTGCAGAACATAAAGCAGGGGTGGGTAACTGTAATGGAACTAGTGGGAACTTTTCTTCTTCTAAAAAGACTGGCAAAAATGTCCCCCAACAGTAAGAGAAATCCAGTTCTGCTCCTAAAAAAATCTGTTTAAAAAAGTTATATTTATTTTATTTATTAAAATATTTCTGTCCCACCCTACATCACAAGATCTCAGGGTGGTGTACAAGAAAAATCAATATAAACAGATGAAAACAATATAGAGAATGAAAATAATTTAAATGGACTAAAACATAGTAAACAGGGTTAAACACTTTAAAACCCTGTGCAAAGCATTTTAAAGTAAACCAGTTAGGCCCAAAGGCTTTAATAAACAGCCATGCTGTTACTTGGTGCCTAAATGAAGTCAGTATTGGTGCCAATTGGTCCTCCAAGGGGAGGGCATTCCTCAGTTGGGGTGCCATAGCTGAAAAGGTCCTCTCTCACATTCTCCCACAGTGTAGTAAACTTAGCAGTGGAATACCGAAGCGGGCCCCATAGCAGACTTCACTTCTCAGGTGGGCATATGTAAGTATGGGATCCTTCAAGCATCCAGGTCCTTAAAATTATATAGTGTGGTAGGAGGAAGAGATTGACATCTATTTAAAGGGTGAATTGGCTCAAAAAAAGAAAGATTCCAGAAAGATTCCAGTACTGTAGTCCAAAAAGTCTGGATGGATCAGGGGCTTAAAAAATAGGTTGTGGGGGCAAAAACTTTGCCCGTTTTGGGATTAAAGGAGTCTCAGTGTGGCCCCATTCATTGGTGACTAGATTAGAACCCAGGAAACTAAAAGAGAACATTATTGCTTTCAAGAATTTATTCATTTCAGTGCAATTCTTGGAACTGCATGAAGCCAACATTTTTCTTTTCTTTCTTTTTAATTACTATATTTCTCCACACAACAAAAATATAAGAAGAAATTCATACAAAAGCTTAACCTAACACATGGAGATTATAAGAAGATATACATACAAAAGCTTTCCTTACATCAGCATATTCTTCGGTTTCAAATATTTCTTCTCCAATTAATTCTTCATGTTGAAATACATATCTTATATTATTATACTTGTTCAATTTCAAACATCAATACATCTTCTATGTAAATTGGAAGCCAACATTTTTCAAACAATAGATGTTGTCAAAGTGTATGAAAGTAACATACTATGGAACATTAGGGAAATCTTTACCTCAATATCTGATATTTTATTCTGTTCTTATTCGATAGTTTCTATCTACATACCTCACAAGTATGGACAACTAGCTGAATCTAGGCAGCAAGCAAACTATTATTTAAAAACTAAGAGGGCTGCCAAAGCACTCACTGTCTAGGGATAGTAAAGGTAGCCTGGTATGGTGTATGCCGGCACTGCTGTTCTAACCCTGACAACACCAACTGAATGTGCCATTGGTACAGCAGTCAGGAAGCATCAAGTTTCAAGATGATATGTCAGAATGCAGTGATGTAAAGGTAGAGGAGACCTTGGAGTTAAGGACAAAGCGTACTGTACATCTCTCCTGATTACAATCAGAGCTTCCATCCTGGGGCACTGCATGCAGTGGTGATCAGAGCCAAGTGCCACAGCTAACCATCTAGTACTGGAAATTTTAAAGCATGTATAGTACAAGAAATATTTCTAAAAGCTCTCTGTAAATTTGTAGCATTTATTCCTTCATTTGACCTTATCAGAGAAGCCACCTGGCCAGCCGCTGGGAGAAGGAAGAGGAGGGTGGCTCTTTATCTTCCCGGGCTGGGCTGCTCCTTCTCTCATGCCTTTCCAGCTTTGGAAGGCAAAGATTCACCCTCCTCTTCCATCTCCCAGCAGCTGGCCACTTCTCTCATTCCTTTGCAGCTGGAATCAGAGGCCGCTGCCATTGCCATTGGGATGGGTGAAGGACTGGTGTCTCTCTCCTCTTCCTCACTGTGACCACCCTCCATATTTTCTCCAGGTGCTGCCAGATACTCACCTCTGAGTGAGTGTCTCCCCTGATTACCCTAATTTTCCACCCCACACAAAAAAAATGTCACAGCTGCCATCTTGATTCACAGCTATGTAAAGGTTGAAAACATCATGGACACAAATCAATGCTACATCAAATTTGGAATAGAGTGCAGGTAAGAGGATTATTTCTTCTCCTGTAGATTACCCCCTAGTCCCTATTATAACTAATTGGCTCATCACAGTCTAAACAGTACTTAGAGCTTGTCAGGATGCAGGTTGTTCCCCTAAAAAATCTACTCATGGGAGCAACATAATAGAAAGACTTTATTTAGGAGCAACTATATGCTTGCTGGTGTATTAAGCTGTGCTCCACAATTATGATCAACTTGTACAGCAGTTTTACTCAGTGGTGGTCCATTAACCAATGCCAGTCTGTAAGCCATCAGCTGCTGCTCTGCAGTGAGTTTCCAGAAAAGAGAGGGATGTACCCATTTTTAGCCAATGGATAGAAATATGGTACTGGTGCCTGGTACATTACGAGGACAAATTGCCACTCCCCATATCAGATAGCCCAAGAAGCATTACTGTACAGTAGGGCATGTGTTTTCTGGAAACTCTCCAATATCATGTTTGGAGAACAAACAATTTTTGTTTTCGTTTTGTTTTGTTAAAAAACAAAAACAAAAAGTAATGGTAAACATACTGTTAAGAGGACCAATTTAAAATGTGACAAAGTCGTGAGCCAGTTTTAAAGTTCTGTGTCTCCTTCAGCCTGGATGTTACATAAAAACAACAAAAATGTGGAGGAGAGGACAGAGAAAAGGGCATAACAGGAAGACTGCTGTTTGTAACAGTTTTAAGATAACATACAAGAATTTGCTCTGTCAGTTGCAGTAAATTGGACCACACTGTGGATAAAACAGATTTCAAGTTTCCCTGAAGAATATGAGGTCAAAGAGAATCATGGCTGTCCTCCTTTTGAAAATCTGTGAGGGAGTTTGAGAAGCTCTTTCTCACAGCCTGGGATGGAGTATGATGGTACTTAGGCCATCATAAGTAGCTAGCTGAATAGCATTGACTAAAAAGTGGGCAAACCCTAAGCACCATTCCAGTACACTTGATTATAGAGCCAGTCCTTGAATTGGTATGCAGGAGTACTAGTTCTCTTGTACATCTTGCAACATCATGAACATGCTCCTTTGTAGAACATTTTGGAGCCATGTAGACATGGTCCGTCAGATGGCCTCAGATAGCCAAGGCACTTTCCCGCATATAGAAGCACTCCTTGAAAGAAAGGTTGCTCTCCTTATTTCATCTCAGCTTCCTTTTCAGGTCAGTTTACAATACATATCCACAAATGTTATTCAGTAGTAAAGTGCCTTAATGAATACATGCTGGAAGCAAAGGGTACTCAGTATGGCCAATGAGTCAACTTATCTGGAAACAAAAAGGCATAGATGTTAAAGAAATACCACAGGTACACTTTATGGCCTCCACTCCAGCTTTGTTCCAAGAAGGCCTTCAAACACTATACAGAAAGTTTCTGCAGCCAAATTGTCTCTAAACTCCTCCAGTCTCAGAACTATATATTTTTGCAGCGTTTAAGTTGTTGGCATCAGTGACCTCCACTTTAAACCACTGCTGAGCCAGAATGCTCATGGGCCTTGGGCAACTCATACTTCCTGTTTCTAACTTAATATATATCAAGGATGGGTGTTATCCTAATAGGTGGGGATGCTCTAGAGTCCCACCTGTGATACCAAATCTCTAATATTTCTCTATTATTCTCAGGGAGGGGGTTATTAGCTCAAATGGAAGCCTGCGGAAGGAGGGTAATTTCAGGGATATTTTCACCTGTGTATACCAGTACTAACTGTAGAGAGCACTCCAGTTAAAGTGAAATAAAGTATTTTTATTGGAAATAACACAGGGGATATGCTAGCATACATAACATGCACTCTTAAGAACAATACAAGGCTACTGGAAAGAAAGGCAGGAGGTTGGATAGAGAGTGGTGCGGGAAGATAGGATTATAGTTATCAGTCTTGAAGACAAGAGTTCTGTGCAGCAAAGATGCTCAGACTGGCACCTGAGGGTGGCACAGAGAATCTGGCAGAGTGCCAGTGTCCATCTGTGACAGACTAGTAAAGTCTGTTGGGGGATTAATATTTATACCCTATTTCATATCCTGAAGGGGTACTCTGGTTATGCAAAAGCCTGGATGGCTCTCCCATGGGACAGACAAAGGAAAATGAAACTCAACTGATTGCTTTAATGGTTGGGAAAATGAAATTGATTGGTTTGCAACAACTTCACAAGTTTGGGCAGGGGGTATAGGAGAGATTTCCATAGGAATAGATTAAGGAATGGTCACTTAAATCATTTGATTGAAACATTGCTGAAACATTCAGGGCTGGGGGAAAGGATTAGCACACACCTCCTTAATGACTATGTTTTCTAAGGGGCTTTCTGCATAATCATAACTTGGGCTTTCTTGCCATTATATTTCTAGACACATCCCAGGTCATGGTGACCACGAACTGACCTCTGGTTTGCCTCAGCCAACCTGACCCCAAAAAGTGTCCAATATTTCCAGTTATGATATACTGTGGGGAGGAGGTATTAGGGCATACTAATAGGGGTCGAGATGGGATATACAGGGCTGGTTTAAGGAATTGGAGGGGGCTGCAACACTTTATTTTTGGGGCCCCATATGTTTATCTCAGGTCAATGGAACCTAACCTATTCGCAGTACAGGATTACTGCGAATTAAGATTATTACTTAATTTGCCCCAATTCTCTGGCTGACCTGCAGGTCTCCCTCCTGGGCCAGGTACCGGGGTGGGGGATGCTCTTCCCACCACAAGGGGGGGAAGGGGGGACCCTCTGCTGGGCCCCTGATGCTCCTTCTCCCTCCCCAGGTGATCCTGAAGCTCTGGCAGATGCTCGCCAATGTGATCGCCAGGAGCTTCACATCCTGGCAGCTCCTCTTCATCCTCTGGTGTTTCTGCAGTGTCAATCCCACCCTGGCAGTGGGCGTCGGTGGTGACCATGGGGGCTAGGGCTTGGGCACTGGGGATGATGCAGGGCTCAACTGTGTGTGGTGAGGGCCTATCCCACCCTGCACTGTCCCTTCTCCTGGCTCCCCCTCCTCCCCTCCCCTCTCCCAACCCCTCCCCCCATCAGCATCCTATGAAAAATAAAACCTGCTGCCTTTGAATGCAACAGAGGGTTACAATGAGTGCCTCCGCATGACACCCCCCACAGCTGCAGGTGCTGCAGGGCCCTTAAACCAACCCTGGGGTAAAGGTATATTGTCCATCTAGACAAGGCCCACAGCTAAAGATATTCTGTGATCTAACAAAAGCTGGCCAAAAATCTTGCTTTTGAAACTGATGACCAAGCATTCCATTATAACAATAACAATGGCACACACTCCAGTAATGTAGGGTGCATCTACACTGCAGAAATAATGCAGTTTGACAGCACTTTAAATGCGGTATCTCCATCCTATGGAATACTGGGATTTGTAGTTTTAAAAGGCCCTTAGCCTTTTTTCCCCCAAAAAATGATGGATCCTCACAAAATTACAAATCACAGGATTCTGCACAAATGAAGCCATGGCAGTTAAAGTGATGTCAAATTGCATTATTTCTACAGTGTAGAAGGAACAGTGACAGCGGTGTTGATTACGAGTAGGCCATAAGTATGGTAAATGTGGTCCCTGTAGAACTATAATGGCAGACATTACAGCTGTACTAGGAAGTAAACACAGATTCTTACAACCAGTCACAATTTCTCTGTCCTCTTATTCTTATCAGCAGTTTGGTCTTTCAACTCCCAGCTCTTCGACTCTGAGCTGCAAAACAAAACCAGGTAGGTAAATTTAAAACTCTGGGGCTAATCCACAGTGTCTTCTGTCCAAGTAAAAAATCTCTCTTACTTTCTTATACTTTAATGTCACCCTTCTTCTCTCCTACTGCTCGAGGCTTCAAGGTCATCAACTTCCTCAGTCTATTTGGCTCTGATTTATCTGTGGTTTACAGTTACCAGAAACAAACCAAGCTGCTGCTGCTGCTCATGCTCTTCTCTCATCTTTTTGTGTTTGCCCCTTTCTTAAACCAACCTCATAACCCTTTACAAAGAATATTTGTAACAATGGACTTTTTCAAACGGGGTTAAAAAAACCCTGAGGAGGTCGGGAGAAGAATGGGGCTGTCGCGCTTACAGACCCCCGTTTCAGACAGCCCCGCTGTCCTCCCGACCTTCCCACGTCCTTCCTCCATGCTGCTGGTGCGAGAAACACACTGCTTTTATTGACGGAAAACTCCCATCAATAAAAAGCAGCGCCTGCACCATGGAGGAAGGGGGGGGGAAGGTCGGAAGGAGGATGTAGCTGTCTGAAATGGGGCTCTGTAAGCACAACAGCCCTGTTCTTCTCCCAACCTCCTCGGTTTTTTTTTTTTACCCCATTTGAAAAAGTCCAATAACAACATTCAATCCTAACAACATTATGGTATTGTTACCTTATTTCACTGCAATATAATTTTGTACTGATGCTAAAACATAATGAGAATGAGAAAAATACTAGGGCTTGGTATTTTGCTATCCCATTTTCCATTTATTTATTTCGTGATGTAGAACAGAGATGGGAAACACGTGGCTTCTTGTATGTTTGTTGGACTGTTCCCCCACCACCTGTCAAAACTGATTGGTTGGAGTTGCAGTAACACTGCCTGGAAGTCCACACATTCCACATCCCTGTCTTACAACATTTCCAGATGAAGGTGCTCCACATACTAGCAATTAGAAGGTACTTTTCAGTTATTCTGCCATTTTCTTCTTCATGGACTTTTTTGCCTAAAGGAAAAATATATACGAAGCAGTGGAAAAGCAAAGAAGGTTTAAGTGAGTGAGGTAGGATGATGGTATGATAAAAGCCTCATCTGAAACCCTTCCTAAAACTTTATCATTTGATATTTCCCCTCCATATTCCTGTGGAACCTCAGCTGTATTTCTTTTCCATAGATCTAATAAAACTACTGTTCTCCAAGAGTTCAAAAAATACAGTTTTGCACTTAGCATAAACACAAAATAATGTTTTTTTCCCCATAGGTTGCACTGACTACAAGTTAACGATGCAATGGATTCCATAGATCTAATAAAACTACTGTTCTCCAAGAGTTCAAAAATACAGTTTTGCACTTAGCATAAACACAAAATAATGTTTTTTCCCCCATAGCTTGCACTGACTACAAGTTAACGATGCAATGGAATCTTAATATTTATTCAAGATTTCTCCTGAACAGAAATAGGTACATGTGATGGACTTTATTTCAAATTAAGTGTTTATAGAATTTCAGCCTTAAAGTATTTTTTGCCCATGTCATGATATTTACCTGTACATTTGCACAGGGTATAGTTTATGAAACTGTAAAAGTTTAAGATAATTATATTTAAAAACAACTGTGGAATACAAGACAAAAATATGTGGTGACTGTGGAATAGACAAACTTTCAAACTCTGCATGTGTCTCTGAAATGCACAGCATGGAGAAATGATTGCTAGTCATAGGATCTGCCTTTGACCTTTCATTTACAGAGTGAATGAATTTCCAGGAAAAATAATGTGTTCATTCAAATACTGAATGCCTTTTAACTAATGCACATATAAATAATCTTGTATTGGCAAATGTGCATGTTGTTACTAATTGATGTAGGCTGTATGGCAAGCATTCCTTTAAGGCTTTACAATAGTTTTATCACTGGCCTACTGCAGGTCTGTAGGAGAATCATCTGAAGATTATGCTTTCATGATTTTTTAAATGTTTTCTTTCTCAAAGAAGGCCCCCTAGATCATAAATCTTTCTTTCCATTAGTGCCAGGTTGCTGCACATGCATAGCCTTTAGTGATTCTAATAGGCACCACACAGGCAAGTAAATTTAATCTAGCCTCAAATTGATCAAATCTAATCTAATCCAGATTTAATTTATCTATTCTATCATGCCACATAATAGATCCAAGTAATGGAAAATTCCAAAATGCCAATAGTGTATAACTGACGTCAACAAAGATGCCACATTCGACCCAGCTAGCGTTTCCACTTTGTCTCAGAGTAGGTATTACTTAAGTTTGTGTGTGTGAGAGGGGGAGGTAGGTATAACATAGAATATGACCAGAACTGATACTTTTTCCAAAAGAAAAAAAGCTCAATTCCCATTCCCAACTTGCAATCCATTCACTTTCTCTTTTTTTGTACGAAAATGAGTATGTTGTTTAACAGGTAATTAATCTTGTCACATCTCTATGCCCAATCATGGTCTAGTCTTCATCCTTCATTGTCAGGGCATTTCCCCTTTCCTAAAGTTGCTTTTACCCACAATCAGACATTATCCTCAAAGTCACTTAACTTAATTTCTTCTACTAATTCTGTTAACTAAATTCAAGAGAAAGGAATTATGTTGCACCCAGTCTGAAAGCCACGACACACACCTTAGAGCTGCTTCAATGATTTGTGTTCTCTTGTAGAATCATAGAATTGTAGAGTTGGAAGAGACCACAAGGGCCATCCAGTCCAACCTCCTGCCATGCAGGAAATCACGATCAAAGCATCCCTGACAGATGGCCATCCAGCCTCTGTTTAAAGACCTCCAAGGAAGGAGACCCCACCCACGCTCCAAGGGAGTGTGTTCCACTGCCGAACAGCTCTTACTGTCAAAAAGTTCCTCCTAATGTTGAGGTGGAATCTCTGTTCCTGGAGCTTGCACCCATTGTTCCATGGTCGTCTCTGGAGCAGCAGAAAACAAGCTTGCTCAACGTGACACCCCTTCAAATACTTAAACAGGGCTATCATATCACCCCTTAACCATCTTTTTTCCAGGCTAAACATATCCAGCTCCCTAAGTCTTTCCTCATAAGGCATGGTTTCCAGACCTTTCACCATTTTAGTTGCCCTCCTCTGGACACGCTCCAATTTGTCAATATCCTTTTTGAATTGTGATGCTCAGAACTGGACACAGTATTCTAGGTGAGGCCTGACCAAGGCAGAATAGAGCGACACTATTACTTCCCTTGATCTAGACACTATACTTCTATTGATGCAGCCCAAAATCACATCAGCCTTTTTAGCTGCCGCATCACACTGTTGACTCATGTTCAACTTGTGGTCTACTAGGATTCCTAGATCCCTTTCACACATAGTCTTGTTCAGCCAGGTCTCCCCCATCCTATATCTATGCATTTTGTTTTTCCACCCTAAGTGCAGTACCTTACATTTCGCCATATTCTCTCTCTCTCTTTCCCTCTCTCACAGAGAGAGAGAGAGATTGAGAGAGAGAGAACATTTGTAGGGGTGGCTTGCTTTGGGGTTTATAGGTGCATCCCCCCCCCATCATATCCAATGTGAAGAAGGGTTTTGGGGATTCTAAAAGCCTGGTCTTTACTTTGTGCCATTTTGGTTGGTTCTTATTAAGATCATCTTAATGCTTGGAAGAAAATACAAATTGGCATGGATCCAATATAAGCAAGTTGCTCTAAGGTCCCTCTGACATCCTGTGAAAAATTAGTCATAGAATAGTCACTCCAATCTGAACAGGACTTAAACCCGCAGTCCTGAGACTACAGTTCTGAGAAACATGGGTGCCAGTTACATGACAGGATAAAGTCCACGAAATTCCAGATCACTGTTCTTTCACATCAGCAGTGAATAATTCACACAAATTCTTGCTTATTTGGAAGATGCGGACAGTTTCGGTTTTCATTAGTTTACACAGGCAAAGGTGGGGAGGGCATGGCCTCCAGATGATTAAAGCCAGGCAGGAGGTGAGGAGGGAGCAAGGAGGGGGGTCATGGTGAGGTGAAAATAGACTGTAAATAATGAGACGGAAGAAAAGCACAAACAAACAAAAGAACGATTGAGCGATCTGTTGGTTGCACCATGCACACACACACACACACAAACACACCACCCAAGTTCCCAATCATCTTCCCTGCCCCAAAAGCCTTAAATAAAGACAAACAAGTGAAGGAAAGCACAAACAAACGAAAGAACGACGGAGCAATCTGTCGATTGCAGCATGCACACACACACACTCACACACCTCCCAAGTTCCCGATCATCTTCCCTGCCCCCAAATACTTCCCTTGAAACAAACAGGAAGGGCTCAGAGCAGATTTCCCAAAGTGGGCTGCAAGCAGAAGAAGGGGCAAATGGCAGGCTCGGTGGATTTCTCTCTCCAAACCCTCCGTCTATTCAGAGAAGGCACAATGGTCACTCCAACCAATCAGGATTCAGCTCTGCTCACACTAATTCGAAAAGGTTGCTGCAAGTTCACACAGACATTTGTGAATGGTAAGTTCACACGACCAATTGTGCGCATTTTCGCAAACTTTATCAAAAAGTTGGGAAAACTAGCAAAAGCTGATACTGCGCGACTTATGGGTTTTTCGCTCCCCCTCCTTCTGAAAAGAGCTGTGGCTTTGAAATGCATGGGAAGTATCAGGCTTCTTGTCGCATTCTTTGAGGATTTATTTTGCTGTGAAACTGGCACCATGGATAGGATTGAAGCTTAAATGCAAACAATTGACAGAACTATCCTATACATATCTATACTTAGAAGTTAGTACCATTCAGTGTGGCTTATTCTCAACAAAAGGCTTGCCTAGATGGGCTATTTACCCCATCTTTGCCTGCTTATTAGAGCCCTACAAGTCCAAATGACCAGGACATTTGCCCCATTTTGGCCCAGGCAGTCCTGATAACACCTGTGGCAAAGACAGGGGAAGACAGGGTAAAGCCTGATAAAATTTTTAACAAAATACCTGGGGGGGGGGAATTGCACTCCGGAAAAATGGATTGGGTCCTGCATGACCACAGGAGCCCCTACTGGCATGCTGGCCTGTCACTGCAGCTGCCATATGTGTTGCTCTCTCTGAAGCTAGGAAGGAGCCTGGCAGTCTGGGCTCCATCCCACTCCATTCAGGTAGTAGGGGAGGAATGGGCCAGAACTATGGCCAGAATATGCCGGTGGGGAGCTGGCTTATTCTTGCCCATGTAGATGAGCCCTAAGGCTGCATCTGCACTGCAGAAATAATCCAGTTTGACACCGCTTTAACTGCCATGGACCAATTCTATGGAATTCTGGGATCTATGGTTTTGTGAGGTATTTAGTCTTCTCTGCCAGAGAGCTCTGGTGCCACAACAAACTACAGACCCCAAGATTCCATAGCATTGAACCATGGCAATTAAAGTGGTGTCAAACTGAATTATTTCTGCATTGCAGATGCAGCCTAAGTGGGTATTTGAGGATCACAGCAGTGATTCCAAAGTATTATTATACAGAAAGTAACTGCTAATGGAGGGTTTTAGGTAATGAAATATACCAGTAACACTGTAATAAGTTTTCTTTTGGCAGGGGGTAAAGAGGATCTTTCTATTTTTGAAGCAATATCTGTAGCATGCACATTTCCCTTTGACATAATGATACAATAGCCAAATGGAACAACTGTGCCTCCCAGTGTCAAATTACAGCAATAACAGGTAGCATTTTATATTTGTTATTCTGACAGGGATCTTGAATAATTTAAAAGCTAAAACTCAGTTAGTTAGTTAGTTATGCTATTATGCGCTATAGGATTTCTTTTCTAATTAGAAAAAAATATTTTAAAGCAATACTTATTTGCAGTTTTATATGATTGCAATATGGTTATTGCATTTAAATGATATTTTAGATTATGGTGGTACATATGTGATCAGATTCATTTAAGCATGTTGTTTAAACTGCTATCCAAGAATATATTATATTACACATATTGTCCATGTTGCTGCATACTGCCTAGATAATATAGAGAAAATGAATGGGATTTTGTCAGATGAACCTCCAAAAACGTCTCTTTAGCACCATATTTTGCAGCATAATTGTCCTGGCAACATAACCCTTTTTACCATACATAGCTGTAATTGTGTTAAAAAGCAACCCCAACATTAATGGAACATGAATGCTAGCACTGGTTACTTCCACATTCATGATCTCACTGGTTCTCATGAGAAGATGAGAGTATGGTAATTTTTTAAAAAAACAACAGCAAAATCAAAAGAGAGGAAACATACACACAAGCACAGAAACACACTCACAAGCTCCCAAGTAAATTGGGGAGGCTCATAAAAAGAGCATCCCATTCCTGGCTTTCCCATTCTCAACAGGAAGTGTTCTGCCCATTGACTCTATAATCATGAGAGGACAATGGAGCGCAGTTTCAAACCCTCTCAATACTGGCACAAAACCTCCATGGCAGATCTATTGGCAGCATAGCTGATCAATAAAAAAAAGAACAACCTTTTCACAGCAGTGGAATGCTAAAAGACAACATCGTGTGGTATGAATGTCCTTTCGTGTCTCTTAGGCATCGTTATGATGCTATATTTGCTGTGTCTGATAAAGGCTATAGCTTGCAAACCAAAAACACATATACAATGATCGAAGCCCTGCTCGGTAGAACTAAAATGTACAGGAATGCCCTAGAATGTAGCTTAACTATGTAGGATTGTAGTTGCATTGTCTAAACGTAAGTATGTTTAAGACATGCATAAGTAATGAAAGAAAATGGTTAATAGTGCTTCTTATATAAATTAACACAGAAGTGGAAGCAAGAGGCATAAAATACATTTGGAATGCTTATAGCTGAGTTTCAGATAATAAGTGCTTCCGGCTGCATTTCTCCATAGCAGAAGAGTTTTGTCTGTTGAAGTAGCAGTTACCACCATATGTCCTTCAGTATTAAATGTGGTAAAAATCAATTTCAGTTTCTCAAAATAATAAAAAAAATTATTTTTTTTTTAAGAGCAGTTACATGCTCAGTATAAACTCAAGGCTTGGTGCACAAGTTATGGCTCTTGAGTGAGTCTGCTTTAAGTCTCCCAAGTTGCAGCTGCTGCTATGATGGGCTGTTATGAACAGCTGCTCCCTATAGAAAGCAGGAGAACTTTTTCGAGAGCATCACAAAGGGAAGTATTAGGAAAAGGGCTGTAAGGCAGCAGTGAGATTTTTAAAAAACTGAGATATTGAAGGAACAAGTTCAAACAGTTCCAATGAGAAGGGAAAATGAAAAATAGAATAATAGAATCATATAGTTGGAAGAGACCACAAGGGCCATCCAGTCCAGCCACCTGCCATGCAATCAAATCATTACTGACAGATTATTTTTTTATTACATTTATTTATATAGCGCCATAAGCTTTATATAGCGCTTTACAAAAAAGAAAAATAACAATCCACAATAAACACAAAAACCTGCCTATGGTGCACAATCTAAAACCAGAAACAAAATTATTAAATTAATAAAATATTACTTTAACAGGATTAAAACAACAGTATAAAAGTGTATGTTAATACAAATAATATGGACACAAAATCAAAATGAAAGTTGGAAGGCTTCCCTAAATAGAAGAGTCTTTAATTTAGACTTAAAGTAGTCTAGAGAGCTGGTGGTCCTCAAATTTGTGGGAAGGAGATTCCAAAAATAGGGGGCAGCATGGGAGAAAGGACATATCCGAGTAGGGGCAGAAGAAATCCTTGGCTGCATCAGCAGCCCTGAATCACTAGAGCGCAGGGCATGAACAGGAAAATAGGGGGAAACAAATGCTGACAAATAGATGGGGGCCAAACCATGAATTGCTTTGAAAGTTAATAATAATAGCTTATAACCAAATTCTAAATGGGACTGGAAGCCAGTGAAGGGACAACA
This sequence comes from Gambelia wislizenii, assembly GCA_030847615.1. NCBI lineage: Eukaryota > Metazoa > Chordata > Lepidosauria > Squamata > Crotaphytidae > Gambelia > Gambelia wislizenii. The sequence goes on from JAUMIR010000004.1 coordinate 252,878,701, forward strand.
ACAATGGGGTGACATGATCATAATGGCAGGCAGGAAAAAATATCCTAGTGGCTGAGTATTGTACCAAAATCAAGGGGGCAAGATGGGAAAGAGGAAGCCCAGTCAGCAAAGAATTACAGTAATCCATGCGAGAAATAACCAATGCATGAACCAAAGTCTTAGCAGCAAAAACTGAAAGAAAAGGCCTGGTTCTCGCTAGATTATAAAGAAAGAAATGACATGACTTTGCCATGGCCTGAATTTGAAGAAGGAACGAAAGGGAAGAACCAAAAATGAAACCAAGACTATGCACTTCCTTTACAGGTTGAATATTAGTGCCACTAACAATATTGAAAATGAATAATGCAGAGTTGGCTTCGGTGGTAAGACAAGAAGCTCATCTTGTCCATAATTTGCTTAAGGCGCCAACAGAGCATCCAAGCAGAAATAGAAGATACACATGATGACACTTGCTGTTCAACATCCGGAGAGAGTTCCAGAGTGGAAAAATACAGTTGGGTGTCATCAGCGTATAAGTGATACTGAAAGCCGTAGGAGGCAATAAGGTTACCTAGGGACAAAGTATATAAAGAAAATAACAATGGGCCCAAAATGGAGCCCTGTGGAACTCCAACGGACAGTGACACTGGAGCAGAGACTTGACCTCCAGTAATCACCACAAATGACCTATCAGAAAGATAGGATCTGAACCAGTTAAGAACAGAATCAGAAAATCCAAGAAGCAGATCCACCATAAGACTGTGTATCAGAAAAAGAGATAAGATTAGTCTGGCATGACTTGGGAGGGGTAACTCTTTATAAAAAAAAGAGAGATAAGATTAGTCTGGCATGTCTTGGGAGGTGTCTAAAGAAACCAGGATGGATGTCTAAAGAACTTCGAACTGAGCAAAGACTAAAAAGGGACATGTACAAGAAATGGAAAAAGGGGGAGATCTCCAAAGAAGAATTCAAATAAATAGTCAGCTGATGTAGGGTTAAAGTTAGAAAAGCTAAAGCAAAGATGGAGTTCAGGCTTTCTAGAGAGGTTAGAAACAGTAAAAAAGGGCCTTTTTTGGTTACGTCTGTAGCAAAAGGAAGAACAATGAAATGATAGGGCTGCTGCATGGAGAAGATGGCAAAAGGCTAACAGGAGACAGAGAAAACGCAGAACTACTCAACACCTTCTTTGCCTTGGTCTTCTCTCAAAAGGGGAATAGTGCTCAGCCTGGGGAAAATGGAGCAGATGATGCAGTGGGGGAAATGCAGCACAGAATAGGTAAAGAGGTAGTTCAGGAATACTTGGACAATATAAATGAATTCAAGTCTCCAGGACCAGATGAACTACATCCAAGGGTATTAAAAGATCTGGCAGAAGTAATCTCAAAATCACTGTCAATAATTTTTGAAAATTCCTGGAGAACAGGAGAGGTCCTAGCTGAATGGAGGAGGGCAAATGTTGTCCCCATCTTTAAAAAAAAAGGGGGGGGGAGAAGACCCAAATAATTACAGTCCAGTCAGCCTGACATCAATACTAGGAAAGATTCTAGAGCAGATCATTAAACAGACAGTCTGTAACCACTTAGAAAGGAATGCCATGATCACAAAAAGTCAACATGGGTTTCTTAAAAACAAGTCATGCCAGACTAATCTTATCTCTTTTTTAAAAAATAGAGGTACAAACTTAGTAGGTGAAGGAAATGCTGTGGATGTAGTGTATCTTGATTTGAGTAAGGCTTTTGACAAGGTCCCCCATGATATCCTTGCAAAAAATGTTAGTAACATTTGGGCTAGACAATGCAGCTGTTAGGTGGATTTGCAATTGGTTGACCAACCGAACCCAAAGGGTAGTCACCAACTGAGAATATGGAATGTGGCCATAGGAGGGCAACCAAAATGGTGGGAGGCCTGGAAGCTATGCCCTATTAGGAGCAGCTTAGGTAGCTGGGTATGTTTAGCCTGGAGAAGAGAAGGTTAACAAGTGATATGATAGCCATGTTTAAATATTTGAAGGGATGTCATACTGAGGATGGAGCAAGCTTGTTTTCTGCTGCTATAATAATAATAATAACAATAATATCTATTTATATACCGCGCTTTGCTAATCCAATCAGGGCGGTTCACAACATTAAAAAACCATACAAGTAAAACAATATACTCCCTTCCCCCCTTAAAAAGTTATTAAATCAATTTACAAATTAAAACAACAATCAAAACATTTGATAAAAACACATACCTACATTTGGCAATAACAGTAAGTCCCCAGCAATATTCAGTTCTGTTAACAAAGGAGGCTGTGGGGACTCTCCTAAAGGGGGGGGGGGTTCCCGAGACCAGGATAATTTATTCTGGAAAGGCCTGCCGGAAGAGATCCATCTTGACAGCCTTTTTGAAGCTGTCCAAAGATATCAATTGACGGATCTCATCCGGCAGGCCGTTCCATAGTCTGGGGACGAATAGTCTGGGGGAGAAAAAGCCCTCTGGGAGGTAGCCGAAAGCCTCGACTTTTGAGGCTGCAGCAAATTCCTCCCAGAGGACCGGAGTGCGTGGGGGGGGGGATTATAAGGGAGGAGACGGTCCCTGAGATAGCTTGGACCCAAGCCATTTAGGGCTTTAAAAGTGATAACCAACACCTTATACTGGGCCCAGCAACCAATAGGCAGCCAGTGGAGGAACCTCAACACTGGAGTGATGTGGTCCCTCCTAGATGTTCCTGAAACAAGTCTGGCCGCCATATTTTGTACTAACTGTAGTTTCTGAACCAAGAACAAGGGTAGCCCCATGTAAAGTGCATTATAGAAGTCTAGGCGTGAGGTTACCAGCTCGTGAATGACGGTCTCAAGGTCCCTTGCTTCCAGAAAAGGGCGCAGCTGGCATATCAGCAGAAGCTGATAACAGGCGCGCCTGACTGTTGCATTTACCTGATTTATCATCAGGAGCGACAAGTCAAGGAGCACCCCCAGACTGTGAACACAGTCACTGAAGGAGAGTGTGACGCCATCCAGGACTGGAGGTTGCAACCCAATTCTTGGTTTCGGGGCCGCTACCGTGAGCACCTCTGTTTTGTCTGGATTCAGTTTCAATCTGTTTTTCCTCATCCAGCCCGTTACCGCCCGAAGACATTCATTGAGAGAAGAGATGTTATTGGAATTTGAGACCGACGAACGAGATACGGAGAAATAGATCTGAGTGTCATCAGCATACTGATAACACCCAGCTCCATAACTCCGAATAATCTCACCAAGCGGCTTCATATAGATGTTAAATAACACTGGGGACAGGATAGCTCCCTGTGGAACTCCCCAGGTGAGCTCTCTTTTGCTTGAACAACTGTCCCTGAGCAGCACTCTCTGGGACCTGCCTGAGAGGTAGGACCGGAACCTTTGCAATGCAGTGCCTCTGATACCCAACCCCCTCAGGCGGTCCAAGAGGATGCCATGATCTATCATATTGAAAGCCGCTGAGAGGTCTAAGAGCACCAACAGGGTCACATTACCCCTCTCGATGTTCAGATGCAGATCGTCTAGAGACAGGTCACGGAGCAATGGCCTCAGACTACAGGAAAAGAGATTCCACCTAAACATTAGGAGGAACTTCCTGACGGCAAGAGCTGTTTGGCAGTGGAATGTGATGCCTCGGAGTGTGGTAGGGTCTCCTTCTATCAAGGTTTTTAAGCAGAGGGCTGGACTAGATGGCCCTTGTGGTCTCTTCCAACTGTATGATTCTATGATTCTATGAGTAAAGTCCATGTTTTGTATGTGGAAGTTGCCAGGTCCAGTCCTTGCATCTTTATTTAGAATAGTTGCAAGTAATAGGGCTGAGAAAAACCTGTGTCTGAGGCCATAGAAAAGATTTGAGAACTGCTGTCATTATTGAACACAGTATTGGGCTAGAGCACAGATGGGGATCTGAACCTCCAATCTGAGGGCTGATAAAAGGCCAGCAAGGCCCTCTTATCCAGTCCATGAAGGTCTCTCTTTGAAGACACCACTCCTCAAAGAAAGGAGAGGAGGTGGGTGAGCACCTCAACTGTCCTGCAGCCTCAAAAAGCACTCCTGGGGAGGTTCATATCACTCTCCTAGGTGAGGGACAGGCAAAAAGTGTATGTGGCTTATATGTATATATAATATGTGTGAATAGGATCCAGGCAGCCATGTTTTTCAGGGATTTATAACAGCAGTCCACCTGCCTACTACTAGCAATTGGCCCCTGATGAGCTTTTGTCATTAACTGCCATCAAGTCTACTTCGACTTAAGGCGACCCTTTGAATGAGAGACCTTCAAGTCCCCCTATCCTCTGTCGCGCTACAGCCTGCTGGAGTCTGTCTATGCTCAGGAGTCCAGCCAGCAGTCAGATTAGCAGAGTAGCAAAAGCCTGGTCCAGATGCTTCCAGCATGCTCAATGTTCAATGAGTAGATGGACACATTTAGTGTCTAAAACCTAACAGCCTTTATTGTTTACATCCTAAACTACAAACAAAATCATTGCTCTAATAGCTAAGCTTACAGTTAGCAGTCAGTCAAAGAAGTAAGTTGAAGAAGTAAAGTGGGCTGCCTTGCACCATGACTTATATAGGGTTTTGTAGCTGTTCTAGCAAGTTCTACCAACTCCCCATCATTCACTTGGTGACTGGTGACATCATCTGACATCATTCCTAGCATGCTATCTCCCTTCTCTGAGCCATTTTGAGATAAGCTGGCAGAAAACATCAGTTGCCTAGTTAACTGCGTGGCTGTTTAACCTTCAGCATTGTCCTCTACAGATAAATGGAATATATGGTATCTCTTTATGACATAAATTTCCAAGGGCTACACATTCAAAACCCCAATACCCTTCTAAATTTATGTATAAAGAGTGTATTTTACACATCTGCTATGACACCCAATTTGTTGCAAAGGTACTGATGCTTGATTAGACCTAAAGCTTTTGTGAATAGGTCAGCAAGATTAGCCTAGCTTGAACAGCTTCTCTTACATTCTGGTACCTTACAGCAACATGTTTGGTCCGGGATTTTACTCCTTCAGCAATAGCCATTTGGATGCACGCTTGTGAGTCATCTAAAATTTTCACTGGCTCTTGTATTGGAATACCCAAATCAATGAACACCTGATTAATCCAAATCAGTTCTGAAATCAGAGTAGATAAGGCACTGAATTTGGCTTCTATGGAACTTAATGCAATGGTGGATTACTTTTTGGTCTTCCAATATATGGGGGGTTCCTGTATAAGTGATTACCATTCCTGACACTGATTTTCTGTCAAAACTTTCTTGGGCAAAATCACTATCGCAATAGCAAACAAGTTCATGGCATCCTTGTGAACTTATGAGCACACCATACTCCATGGTGCCTCTTAAATATCTCAGAACACGTTTTAACCCTTGCCAGTGATTTTGAGATGGGTTGTTTACCTTTCTGGATAACACATTGATTGTGTGTTCAATATCAGGACGCGTCCAATTAGCAATACAGTCGTCCCTTCACATTCGCGGGGGTTCCGTTCCACGGACCCCGCGAATGTGAAAAATCCGCGAATAACAACTGCCCTCCCCCTCCCCCACCACAGCGACCATGGGGCCTCTGGAGGCCCCATAGTCGCTTCCTCCAGCCTCCCCACTCCCTTCCTAGGCCTTCCCGGGGCCTCTGGAGACCCTCCCGAGGCCCCGTGGATGCCTCCCCAGCCCTCCCCCCTCCCGCCCAAGCCCTCAACGGGGCCTCCGGAGAGTCTCCGGAGACCCCGCGGAGGCCTCTCACGGCCCTCCCCGCTCCCTCCCAGGCCTTCATGGGGCCTCCGGAGCATCTCCGGAGGCCCCATGGAAGCCTCTCCCGGCCTCCCCGGGCCTTTGTGGGGCCTAGCAAGGCCCCACGGAGGCCTCTCTGGGCCCTCCCCCCTCCCTCCCCGGGCCTTCGTGGGGCCTAGCTAGGCCCCGCGGAGGCTTCTCCAGGCCCTCCCGCCTCCCTCACCGGTCTTTCGTGGGGCCTCTGGAGCATCTCTGGAGGCCCCATGGAGGCCTCTCCCAGCCCTCCCCCCTCCCTCCCCGGGCCTTCGTGGGGCCTAGCAAGGCCCCAGCAGAGGCCTCTCTGAGCCTCCCCCCTCCCTCCCCGGGCCTTTGTGGGGCCTAGCAAGGCCCCACGGAGGCCTCTCCTGGCCCTCCCCCTCCCTCCCTGGGCCTTCGTGGGGCTTAGCAAGGCCCCACGGAGGCTTCTCCCAGCCCTCCCCCCTCCCTCCCCGGGCCTTCGTGGGGCCTAGCAAGGCCCCACGGAGGCCTCTCCCAGCCTCCCCCTCCCTCCCCGGGCCTTCGTGGGGCCTAGCAAGGCCACACGGAGGCCTCTCCCAGCCTCCCCCTCTCTCCCCGGGCCTTCGTGGGGCCTAGCAAGGCCCCACGGAGGCCTCACCCGGCCCTCCCCCTCCCTCCCCAGGCCTTCGTGGGGCCTAGCAAGGCCCCACGGAGGCCGCTCCCGGCCCTCCCCCCTCCCTCCCGGGCCTTTGTGGGGCCTCCGGAGACACTCCGGAGGCCCCATGGAGGCCTCCCTGGCCCTCCCCGCTCCCTCCCAGGCCTCCATGGGGCCTCCCCAGCCCTCCCCCAGGCCTTCATGGGGCCTCTGGAGCATCCCCGGAGGCCCCATGGTGGCCTCTCCCAGCCTCCCCCTCCCTCCCCCAGGCCTTCATGGGGCCTCCGGAGCGTCTCCGGAGGCCCCATGGAGGCCTCTCCCGGCCCTCCCCGCTCCCTCCCCAGGCCTTTGTGGGGCCTAGCAAGGCCCCACGGAGGCCTCTCCCGGCCCTCCCCCCTCCCTCCCTGGGCCTTCGTGGGGCCTAGCAGGGCCCCGCGGAGGCCTCTCGCAGCCTCCCCCCTCCCTCCCCGGGCCTTCGTGGGGCCTAGTAAGGCCCCACGTAGGCTGCTCCCGGCCCTCCCCCCTCCCTCCCGGGCCTTCGTGGGGCCTCCGGAGATGCTCCGGAGGCCCCACGGAGGCCTCCCCGGCCCTCCCCACCCCCTCCCCAGGCCTTCATGGGGCCTCCGGAGCGTCTCCGGAGGCCCCATGGAGGCCTCCCTGGCCCTCCCCGCTCCCTCCCGGGCCTCCATGGGGCCTCCGTAGCGTCTCCGGAGGCCCCATGGAAGCCTCCCCAGTCCTCCCCCAGGCCTTCATGGGGCCTCCGGAGCATCTCCGGAGCCCCCATGGACCCCTCCCCAGCCCTTCCCCAGGCCTTCGCGGGGCCTCCAGAGGGTCTCCAAAGGCCCCGCGGAGGCCTCCCCAGCCCTCCCCCTCCCTTCCAAGGCCTTCGCGGGGCCTCCGGAGGGTCTCCGAAGGCCCCGTGGAGGTCTCCCCAGCCCTCCCCGCTCCCTCCCAGGGCTTTCACAGGGCCTCTGGAGGCCCCGTGTCGCGGTTTTGGGGGGGGGCGGGGGGGTCCTCGCAAAACCGCGAATAATCGAAACCGCGAATGTCAAGTTCGCGAATGTGGAGGGGCGACTGTATACAGTAAACTTCCAATTATAGAATGGAATAATTCAGGATATTCAAACATTCTATCATCAGTTACATTGACAAAATCAACAGTATTGGTATTTTTGCACTTTTACAATTGTTCATACTACAGTCTAACAAAAATTTCTCAATCTTTTGTGTCTGCGTCATTTTGAAACCTCCAGTCTCAAGTTTTTGATAATTCACCCCTAGATATTGTTTTATGTCACCAAGGTCTTTGATTTGGAATTTTGAACCCAACTCCTGTTTGAATTCATTCACCTGTATCTCAGTTTTTGTGACTAAATATAAGTCATCTACAAAAGTTATCAGGATTTCAGTTTGTACCTCTAGTATACAAATATGGATCAGCAACACTGTTTTCAAAACCAATACTTTTCAGCATTTCATTTAAACACAGGTACCAGCAGTGACCACTTTGTTTTAATCACTAGAGAGTCTTGTGTAATTTATACACATAATTAGGAGCACCACTATGAAAAACTGGTGCTTGTTCCATATATATTGTCTCTGAAAGTGGTGCATTAAGATAGGCTGTACCAATGTCAAAATGATTTACTTTAAAACTGTAAACTGGCAACAGACAGAGCAATTTTAATACTTTATACTTTTGCTGTTGGTGCAAAAACTGTCTTGCTTTATATTTCATTTAACCATTGCATATTTGTTTCTTTTTAAATACCCATCTACAACGAACAGCCTTCTGTTGTTCTGGAAGTTTTACTACCTCAAAAACTCCATGTTCACAAATCACTTGCATTTCCTGTTCCATTGCAGATCTCCACTTTTGTTGCTCATCAGTTGGCAACTTTAAGATTTCATCAAAACTTTCAGGCTCAAAAAACACTTGACAGACCTTTATGTTTTGAACTGAAAACCTCTGTGGAGGAATTCCTTTCGTCTCTCTACTTGAGTGTCTAGGTGTAAAAAATTGCACCTCAGATTCACTCTCAGAGTCATTGTTTTCAACCTTTGGGGATCTCCACTGCTGCCACTCTAGCCTCTGTGGCACAGCAGGGGATTTTGGGCTTTTTGGTCCCTGAGTGGTAGATGGCCTCTGAGAGCTCTGAACAACTGGAGCAGCACCAGGGATAGCACTAGGCTGACTCTGCCCAGACAATTGCTGCTGCTGCTCCTGTGCTTCATCATCCAAGGGCAGAAGCACTTCAGGATTAGAATGAACTTGGTGCCAATTTGCATGTTCCTCAAAATCAGCATTCCTAGAGATTAAAACTGCCATTTGGCAAAGCAAATCTATAAGCTTTACTGCCAATTTCATATCCAAGAAACCTTAGCTTTTGTGCCTTTGGATCACGCTTTTTCCTAGAAGCTTTGGATATGTGTACCCATACATAGCTTCCAAAAACTCTAATATGCTTCACTGATGGTTTTTTACCATACAGCTTAAAATATGGCATATTTAACACAACAGTATTCCAAATTCTGTTATGCAAATAATTCACTGTCAACATAGCTTCGCCCCAATACCTTTGATCAATGGCAGCATCTATCATCAGACTATCTTTCATAGTCTGCAATACTACAAAACGACATTTTGCAGCACCATTTTGAGAGGGAGTAAAAGGGGCATTACGTCTGTGAAAAATGCCCCTGTTTTAACCACCTTTGAAAATTCTTAGCCATGAATTCTCCTCCACGATCACTCTGCAGAGAAGAAACCTGAACTTGGAATTTTCTTTCAACATATGGACACCATTGTCTGGAAGTTTCACTTTTGTTTTTAAGCAAAAACAAATAGGAATATCTTGAGAAATCATCTATGATTACCATGGCAAACCTTGCTCCTCCAAAAGACGGCTGTAATGGTCCTGCCAGGTCAACATGGACTAATTAAAAATGTGTTGTGATTTACAATCACTAACCTTCGGGATTGGCTTAACAGAACTTTTGCTCTGTTTACAAACTTTGCAATCCAGAAACACATTACATTCCTTAACTGTTAGATCATGACACATCTGTGGCATTTGCCATAATACCTTATATCTGGGGTGCCCCATCCTCCTGTGCATCAAATGAATGCAATTATCATGCGATGGGGAATTTGTCATCACTGCATCAGCATGTGTTATTTCAGATTTATGTTTCATATAATACAGATGATCCTTTAAAATACCCTCAGCTATAATTTCCCCAGATTTCATAACACAACATTTTTGCCCAGTGAAATTGATCTCATGCCCCTCTTTTGCAAGAATGGCAACAGAGAGGAGGCAGACATTCATTTTTGGGACATATTCTACATTTTTTACATTTTTCCCAAGGCATAAAACATAACAGGTTTCTTTCCACTCCCAGACAATTTTGTTTTGACCCATCAGCCAAACTAACTGTACATGGTTCATCTTTATTGATGGAAACAAAATGTTCACTGCAGTTTGAGATATGATTACTGGACCCTGAATCCAGAATCCAATTGGTTAATTCACAGTCCTCATCTGGTTTTTGTCTGCTCACAGTCACTGTCATCACCTCATTAGCACAGCTGGGCTTTTTAGTCTTTTTCTTGCATGATTTACTATCACAGTTTCTGGCAATGTGCTTTTTGGAGCCACATAGCTAGCAAGATCCAACAGCGTAAGCAGTCTCAATTTCTTCACTTTGAGCCTTGGCACCTTTAAAATTATGGGCAGAAGCATTTCTTCTGACCTTTGGTTTTACATCTGCATCACACTGGCAATGGTTTTCTTCTTCCTCAAGTAGACACCCAGCAATGAAATTGAAACCTTAACAGGTTTAGAATAATGAGTGCCTCAGACAGTCTTGCGAACAGCTCATGAAGATTAGCCAGGTGGGTATTCATATCCTCACCAGGCTGCAGCTTTGCTTTATACAGCCTTCTGGTCAGCAGGATTTTTGAGCCAGCGGTTTCTCTCACATACACTTCCTTTTGGGCCTCCCAGCATTCCTGAGCAGTTTGCAACTCTCTAATGTACATCAGCTGAGAGTCTTCTACCCTAGGATAATTGACGATCTAGCCTTGTCTTTAGCTTTAATCTGGGCATTTGAGGGAGCCTGTACTGTTCGGGGTACGGGATCCCACGATTGTTCGTGTTGCAGATAAGCCTCAAGATGCAAAGCCCAATTAAGACAGTTCCTGTCATTTAGTCTCTCAAAAGGCAAACCTCCTCCTGGTACAAACGCCATTTCTGCAACCTATTGAACTATCAAGCCCCTCTCAGCTGGTTACTCCCACACATCAAACAGCTTACCAGCAAGGACCTCCAGACAGCTCTCAGCATTCAGCAGAATGGAAGCATCTTCAGCACACAGGATTCAACTCAGCCATCTAAGTTGACAGGCATAGACTGGAACTCACTGGAACTTCACTGAACAGGTAACACCTTTGGACAGCTGGACAGTGCCTCTGGGTAGCTGGGCCCATAATACTACATAAAGTGTTGTTTGCATTACATAAAGTGTTGTTGCTCAAGTCTTGCAGACTCAGGGACATGGCTTCCTTGATGGAGTCTATCCATTTGTAATGTAGTCTTCTTCTTTTCCTACTGCCTTCTACATTACCAAGCATTATTGCCTTTTCTAGTGAGTCATGTGTTCTAGTGAGTCATGTGTTCTCATGATATATCTGATGGGCTTACCTGGAGCCAATATCGTCCTTGGGCCAAAAAACAGGCTCCTACTCCAAATCAGATAGCTCAGTAGTTTCACTCAGTTTAAGGCACCTTCATGTGTGTACAGGTTAAAAAGGTCAATGCTGGTGATGGTGTTGTAGAAGCTGTGATGAACACCATGTGCATAGTAGTTGCCATTGGGTATATCGCAGGCCTAAGCTAACCTTAGAATCACCCCATTCCTAAGCTCTGTGTTCCTTGGTTCCTAAAGATGCCATCTGCATTATTAGTCCTGATACTGTGCCTTTAATAACAACCTGGCACACAAAATCATGACAATCTTCACAAACTTTGGACCTTGGGTGATACTTTGTATTCACCCTATGCTTGCCCCAAAAGGGGTTGAGGCTTTCTATGCATCCAAAGCCAATGCATGCCACAAAATTCTCTTTTATTCATCTATTGTTTGTTTATTTTATTAGAATGGTTTATCTTCATAGAAAAATCCTTCTCAAAGTGGCATCCAAAAATAAAAATAAAAATACAAACACCATCAAAAGCTCAACACTATAAAGCATTAACAAAAGTGAGGCTGAAAACAAGCTAAATTTCCAGCTTCCAAATTAAAGCCAATAAACAAATACAGATAATAAAAGCTGCAGGAGTCTAATCAACCATCTTTCATAGGAAAGGCATGGGAAATGGCTGGACATTATTGCCCTCCAGCCACATGTCACAAGTGGGTCTGTAAAATGGCTGTATTCCACGGTCAAGAAATCCCTTTTCATCTCCCTGCCCCAAACTGATGGTTCTTCTTGGTCATAGTGAGTACATGGAAAAGGGGCTGAATTTGCTGAGCTTAAAGAAGGGGCAGGCCAATTTGCACAAAGGTGATCCTTCACAAAACTATCTCTCCTGCTGTTTAGACTTTAAAGGTCAAACCTAGCCTGTTAAATTGGGCTTAGAAACAATTGGCAACTAGTGCAAGTGGCACAGTATGGTTGTCTAGCTCTTAGCAATAATTCATTAAAAATAATTGTTTTAATCATCAAATGGCACTGATGTTTTGCTTTTCAGTAATGATCAACATTTTGCATACATTCATCACTTTGAGAGGAAGGAACAAGTAGAGGGAGTATCTCAGAGTGGTCCTATACACCACTCTTCCTCCAGACTAAACTAAGAATAGGGGAACCTTCTGAGCATGTGAATCTACAGTACACATGCTTGGACTATTCTGTTGCAATGGCAGAAGCAGCACTCAGTGAAAAAGCACGGAAGCAGTGAGCCTTATAGGCCAACAAGCCAGTTGCTGGTAGCTGGAGGAGGTGGAGATGGGGGTTGGCCTCTCTTGTCGCCTTAGCAACCGGCGGTCTTTATTTTTAGGGTTGGTTTCTGATTTGTGTGTGCATGATCAGCAACATGCATGACTCAGTTTTTTCATGCAGACCTTGTGAATACCTCTGTCTCTGAAAAAGAAAATGGAAAATGGAAGGAAGAGAAGTAAGGAGATTGTGCCCCCATAACCATCATACAAGGCTTTGAACGTTGGGTTTCTACTTTGAGTTGTGGGATAGGGGCTTACTGTCCCCCATATTTCTGCTGGCTCTTGGCCAAATGTTAATTTTAGGACATCTTCTCTGAAAACTTGTCTTGAAGTTTCGGAAGATCTCCAACAGATGGTGCTACTGGGCTACAGACTCCTCATTCTAGTTCTCAACCCAATATAGACTTGGAAGCCCTCTGCTTACCCATCCTCATCCTCATGCAGTTTTAAGCTACTTTAGACATAAATCAAGCAGTATAACATTATTGATAAGTTAAAGGTGAGCACAACTCTTAAAAGATGACAACTAGCAACTCAAACTGATTTTTCTAACAAAACAAACGCAGCAATCCAAACTGATTTTTCTAACAAAACAAACACTGGAATGCATGCAATGCATGTTAAAATCTTTTCCTATGCTCTTAGAATATTGGATATTCTAAAAGCTGACCATTTTTTCCATCTGAAATCTGCTTTTTCTTTTCCTTCATCTAAATTTGATTTTAGAATATGGAATGTTACAAATTTTTACCATTTTCTTCCACAGTTTCTTTACCTGTCTGTCTACCACTCACTTCCCTCTATACTAAACAAATTTTAAAACCTTTCCAGTTTCTTCTGTTTTCTTCCTACTTGACAAATAGTGAAACCAATTTTATGCCTGTTGAGCAAAACAAAACAAAGCAAAACAAAACACACCTGGAGATAGTGACTTTAGACATAATCATGGAGCTGATAGGGAATTTACCATACAGTCCTATAGACGCCTATGTAGAAGTATTTCTTCATTTATTTAATTTATATCCCACCTTTCTACTAGCATGGGATGCATGATAGCTCACAGTCATTTAAAACAAAGTACAATTTAAACAAAATGATGCAGGACAAAATGACTTGTGGAAAGATGTTTTCTGTCTAGCATCGACCACATTGTGAAAATCTCCTTTAGGGAACTTTGTTTTTATCCTAAGTAAAAGTACTCAGTAACGCCTTGACAATTACTCCACTCAAAGAGTTTGTCCACATTCCTTTCTGATTACTGTTTTGGTCACGCATATCCATATCCTAAGCTGGTTTGAGCTTTTTCTGTTGTTTATATGGCTTTGTCTGGTTTGCATTCCAGGTGTTTCTGTAGCGCACCTCTTCATTGACAAGAAAAACCCATCAATGGCTCTTAATACCGCTGCCTTGCCAGTACTCTCCTTCATGCAATTAGTCCCTTCTGTGACAATAGTGCTATGATGGGAGTCATGTGACATGAGGTGGCATGATCCTCTTCCTCTCTCTCCCCTCCCCCTTGCTATTCCTAAACTGACCAAGATTGTTTCTTCTCCATGTCTGTCTTTTCTTTCTTTTTGCTGTGATTGTGAAATTATGGAGATATGATAAAATAAAAAATACTTTTAATCATTTCCCCATAAATATACAATTGCAACAAAAAGTAAAATAAAAAATGAAAAGCACTCATGCACTGAAGGCGGGGTTATGGAGCCAGTGCAGGACAGATGATTGGCAAAGCACAATAATCACAGTGTACTTGCACAATTGAAGAGATAGTGTGATAATGAATTATTTTGAACATGTATGTTCATGTTTGCTTTGCTAATGCTTGTTGCAAGGAAGAGGTTGGTGTGATAAAGCCCTTAATGTGCATTTAATGGGCCATAGAGGTAGAGGGCACTGGAAGACTCATTACTGCAAGCATCATTCTCTGAACCCAACACCTAGAAGGGCATCCCTGTGTGGGTAGTATTTCTGTACTATACTGTTTTCAGAGGAATGTACGTTTAGGACTTTATCAGACCAGTTGAATACGGCGTCATAAGGATGCCTAATTATCGTGAAAGGGTGCATGTACCAGATTATGTCACCCTTTTGTGGTCATGTATTGTTAATAAACCTTACATTTTTTATTGACGGCCCAAGCCATCAATTGATCCCCTGTGGGATTTGTTGCCAGCATTGCTGGCATCTGAATCCGTGCGCCATTGTACTCATGTGAATGTAGCATAAATGGGCAAACACTTCCAGGTGAGATCAGGATAGTCAGGTAGGGTAGGCTCTTTGCATGACACCCCCCCCCCATACTTGAGACTTTTAAAGTGTGTTTCTCTGCTTTCCTGTACTTTTTGTGTGGGAGGGTTGGCTTTTATTTTTAAATTTCCCATGCTAGCATCTTCTTGAGAGAATCAGTGAGATCTTAAACCAGGAAGTGAACAGAGCTCCATTCACTCCCTGTTAGTGTCTGGGCTGCCTCTTTAACATGACTAAGGGAAGGTCTGGTGGGGGGGAGTTCTTTTGCCTGCATAAAAATGCCACAATTTATGCTGGCAAAAGAACTTTTGAGGAGGGTGGTCTGATAAAGTCCTTAGATGTGCATCTTGATTCAGTTTTCATTTAAAACAGGGATGGGCTTTTGTAAATAAGATGTGAGCCATGAGACATCTGCAACCCTGCTTCTAGGCCATTCTTCTACACCCCATGGTTCTTTTTTGTCATAGTTGGTGCCAAATGATGCTGCCAAAATTGAGAGTTTCAGCAAGGGGGAAAATCTCCTTGGTCTTTTGGCTTTCCTTTGCCTTCTGGAATGGGAGGAGATGCTTTATCCTGAAGACCAGCATTATTTGCATGTGTGTTTGTGTGGGAGAGCACTCTGTCACATTCCTTCACCATAGAGAGCTGCCATTATGTTGTCAAATTTTGGCTGTGGCACTGCAAACATTGCTGGTGCTGCAGCCCTCAGTGCTTCCTCCTGCCACCAGGAACTCCTCCATTTCATTACTACTCCCCTTCATCCTATTCCCAGGGAGGACAAAATGAAGGGATTTCCCCCACCATATGAGAATTGTGTACCCCCATGAAATTTCCTTTCAGTCCCCCAATTTTTAGCACTGCAGAAAGCTAGGCTGTAAATCATTTACAGCTACAACTCATATTTGCCATGTTTGCATTTCCGTGGGATTTTTGCCTGCTCCTTTTCTTTGGTTGACTAGACCGTATTTCTGAATGCTCACCTGAAGTTTTAAGTCACCACAATGACAGATGAAAAAATTAATTGAGGGCCAGAATTCTTATTTGAGGGCAATGTCCTCATCCCCTCCTACAGCTACACCCTTTTGCCCACTCTTGCCTGTAAGCAATCCTACAGAAAGCCAGAAATATTTCTACAATTGCCCTCCCCCTTCTCCGCCAAAGCGACCACAGGGCCTCCAGAGGCCCTATAGTCGCTTTTCCCACCTCCACCTCCCTCCCCAGGCCTTCATGGGGCCTCCGGAGCTCTCCGGAGGCCCCAGGATCGCCTCCCCAGCCCTCCCCACCGCGTCCCCAGGCCTTTCTGGGGCCTCCGGAGCGTCTCCGGAGGCCCCAGGATTGCCTCCCCAGCCCTCCCCACCCCGTCCCCAGGCCTTCATGGGGCCTCCGGAGCTCTCCGGAGGCCCCAGGATCGCCTCCCCAGCCCTCCCCACAGCGTCCCCAGGCCTTTCTGGGGCCTCCGGAGCGTCTCCGGAGGCCCCAGGATCGCCTCCCCAGCCCTCCCCACCGCATCCCCAGGCCTTTCTAGGGCCTCCGGAGCGTCTCCGGAGGCCCCAGGATCGCCTCCCCAGCCCTCCCCCTCCCTTCCAAGGCCTTCGCGGGGCCTCCGGAGGGTCTCCGAAGGCTCCGTGGAGGTCTCCCCGGCCCTCCCCACTCCCTCCCAGGGCTTTCACGGGGCCTCCGGTGGCCCCGTGTTGCGGTTTTGTGGGGGCCCGGGGGGGCCCTCCCAAAACCGCGAATAATCAAAACCGCGAATCTCAAGTCCGCGAATGTGGAGGGGTGACTGTATTTATATTCTTTCCTCTGATCTTCACTCCTCCTTCCTCCAAGTCTAAACCTGCTCTGCATATGATATTTTCTGTGTACAAGTTGAACAAGTACGGTGATAGAATGCAGTTTTGTCTGACTCCCTTTCCAATTGGGAACCATTCTGTTTGTCTGTATTCTGTTCTAATGGTAGCCTCCTGTCCTGAGAAGAGGTTACACATCAGGAGAATCAAATGTAATGGTAGACCCATTTCTTTAAGAGCAGTCCATAGTTTTTTGTGATCTATGCAGTCAAAGGCTTTGCTATAGTCTAGAGTCTATTTTCTTCTGGAATTCCCTGGTGCGTTCCATTATACAGCTTATATTTGCAATGTGATCCCTAGTGCCTCTTCCTTTCCTGGACCCTGCTTTCATCTCTGGAATTTCTTGCTCAATATATGGAGGGAGTCTTTGCTGCAGAACTTTGAGCATGACTTTGCTTGCATGGGAAATTAATGCAGTGGTTCTTTAGTTACTGCAATCTTTTGTGTCTCCTTTTTGGGGGATGGGAATGTATATTGATCATTTCCAATCTGTGGGCCATTGCTTTGTTTTCCATATGTGTTGGCAGATTTTAGTTAGAACTGAAATTGATTTTGTCTCTGTAAATTGTAGCAGTTCTATTGATATGTCTTCTGTTCCTAGTGATTTATTTTTCCCTATTGCTTTGAGTGCACCTTCCACTTCAATTTCCAAAATTTGGAGTTCGTTTTCATATGTTTCTTCTTCCCATGTGTCATTCATCCTTTCATCTCTTTTATATAGCCCCTCTGTGTATTGCCTCCATCGTCTTTTTCTTTCATCTCAGCTGAATATTTTGTTTACTAATCGTTGAACAGTCACATTCATGGTTCTGGTTCTGTTCCTGTCTCCCTTTCCTTTTGCCTCTTGTCTTTACTGCTTGAAGCATTTCTTCTGCCATCCATTGTTTCTTCTCTTTCTTTTTGGCTTCTTTTTTTTTTCTTTTTTGGTTCTGTCTATAGCTTGGGAAAGTGCCTTTTTTGGACTAACCATTAGCCATGCTGGTTGGGAGATTCCAGTTGTAGCCCAACAAAGTAACTTTTCCAAACACTGCCTCTGCTGGCATGCTGGGGCCCTGGGAGCTGCACAAAGACAAGAAGTGCTGGTGATGATCCTTGAGGCCACGTAGTCTGCTCCAGTCAGTTCCGCTTCCTTGCAGCATATGCATGCAAAGCAGCTTTCCTCCGGCAGATGAATACTTCAACACTGCCACCTGCATATGAGTAAACAGGAAGGAAAATGTAAATTGCCTGATAGACCTCTAATTTGCTATTGCTGCTGTAATTACTCACTGGAGAAATCCCGGCATAACTCCAACATAAACATGGAACAAATGATAACTAAATTAGAAAGATTTCTCAACTAATATGGCAGTGATTCTTCCAAATACTTTCTCTACACTGTACTTTCCTTATACAGGTAGGTCTCAATTTACATTAAGACTGTGTTCCTGGATTTGCTGTATAAATTAAGACTGATGTAAATGGGAGAAGCCAGTTTTGTAGGGAATCATTGGAGAGCAAGGGGATGCATTCCAGTGGAGCTGAAAGAGCCACAAAGTTATTGATTTTACTTAGCTCACCTGCAACATTAAGCAGGTTTAAAGCTTGCCTTTTCTAGGCTAGAAAAATGTTCAGATGTTCTCTAGAAGGACCAGAAGAGGCAGGAACTGCTGATATGAAGGGGGCTTGACTATAGTGACCTAGTTACCTCTCCCCCATGTTGTTG
The DNA here is from genome assembly GCA_030847615.1 of Gambelia wislizenii. NCBI lineage: Eukaryota > Metazoa > Chordata > Lepidosauria > Squamata > Crotaphytidae > Gambelia > Gambelia wislizenii. Next base: position 252,896,881 of record JAUMIR010000004.1, read on the forward strand.
GGCTGCAATTCCAAGCAGGTCCAGCCTAGCATGGTCAATGGTGGGAGATATTGGGAGTTATATTCCAACACTGTCTCAAGGGCTGCATGATTCCCATCCCTGCTCTCATTAGTTACTCAGGTTATATCAGTTTGCTTTCCTTCCATGGAGCCCTCCCTCCCAGTTCTGCTGAATTCAGCCTTTCTTGGCTACTGGGATCGTGATACTTGCAGCAAGATGTTCTGAGGGATAAATCTCCCAACCATTAAGAACACTGCAAATACCTGTTTCAGAGTGGGAATTGTCAGCAGGACCACAGCAATGCAGGGAAGTCTTTTATTTTTAAGAAGCTGTGTGTGAAAGGCAAAGATGCATTTAACAGTAGTTTTGTTTGACTATAGGGTCCTAAAGGCTCTGAGGACAGACCTTGTGACCATCATTTCCATTGTCATTGCCATCAACAAGACAATTTAAAAAGCTTTATCAGGTTATCTAGAGGAGGAAAAAAACTATATAAATCTTGACCAATGTAATATGACAACCATTATTATTGACAGAGTAATTTCATTAGTTTCATTACCTAGCAGATGGCTATATTTGTTGTTATTGTGTGCCCTCAAGTTATTTGATGCTAATGCAAATCTATCATGGGCTTTTCTGAGGCTGAGAGTATGTGACTTGCCAAGGTTTCCATGGCTAAGCAGGGATTCAAACCCTCGTCTCCAGAGTTGTAGTCCAATGCTCAAACCCCTACACCACACTGGCTCCTAGGTGGCCATAAAACAAACACATTTTAGGAATTTCAGATTCTATTAATTATAGACAATTGATTATGAATTGTTTGTGTGTTAGACTATCTGAGAAGCACTGGAAACCTCAGGAAATTCATATTTCTGTACTGTTGTAAAGTTACTATATGAATATTTCTTCTCAGTATCTGTGACTCATTCTTCTGATATAGCACTGAGACCTTTCTCTCCTTCTATCAGGACTAGCTCTACCATCAGGCAGAGTGAACCAACTGCCTCAGGTAATAAATAATGAAGATCAGTAATGACAGCTCCACAGCTATTCCCCTCTGCTGTAGGACTGAACTACGCGCACTAGGTGGCCTGTCCTCTGTCCCCAAATGAGTCTGTGGTCCTCATGCATGGTGGACAATGTTAGCCCTTCACCAGCAGTTCTGTAAGATTCAGCCAGAAGTCCTGTTACCTTCTGAACTTGCATGGAGAAGGAACATGACACAATCCTTTGCTTCTGGCAGCAAAATGTTTGTCCTTCCTGTTGTAACAGGTGCTGAGAATTGCATTGGATTTGGCTCCATTTACATGACAGATTTCTGTTGCATGTTGTACAAATTAATTTGATATGCTAAATCTCAGGCCTCAGGGAGAGTTTTGTTGTTGTTGTTGTTGTTGTTGTTGTTATACCCTTTCAAAAAATCACACATTTGACAAGAAGAGTGCAATTTCCCCTCTTAATTAAAGATAGCACTCTTTTAATTCCTGCTGTGTATTATCTAAATATAGCACTTAATAGCAAGGCCCCTGTCAGGTATCTATTTCATAAAAGCAAGCCCATCCTTGTCTATATACACTGCAGGTAGCATAACATTCAGGCAGCAGAACACTGTGCTTAAGAACATGGAAATGTATTTGTGATGGTGTTGGACAAGAGGGGGTACAGGGAATACTGGACACTGGTTAGTGGGGCACTGTGGACAGGATAAGACTTACTTGCTTTCCTTTCACTCTCTTGAACTAAACAGATTTAAAATAGCTTAAGAAAATTCCGGATTATTTGTGGAACACTTTATGAGTTTACAGGCCGGTACTAATTATCCCATGCTGATGATCCCAAACAGGGTGACATATTGGAGGTTGCCCTAGTATGTGGGAAGGATAAGTGCTCGCAGGATAAGGCTTCATTGTTGTCTTCTTTTCTCTTTAGGTCCATTAAAGCCACTCTCTTTTTTTTTTTTTTACCATTTTTACAAACATACATTTTCTCTTATATTATACATGATTCCATAAAAATACAAATGCATTTTTACATCTCATAACTTAAGCAAATGTATTCATAAGTTATTCCTGTAACTCTTTACAAAGTTTCTCTTTAGAATTTGAATCGTCATCCAAAAGACAGTTCCACTGATTATTAAATCTATTATTAATTCAGTTTAATTTCTCATCTTCTTCTTCACTGACTTCCTATTTTGTATAGCTTTGGCAGAGGAAGATAATGGCTACTCATTTCATTTTTTAAAACTTTTTCTTTGTTCTCCTAACCTCTTATTCATATTTGCCCCGGTTTCTACTTTCCCCTGCTTCCCTATAAGCTATCCCCCTGGGATCATCTGTGTTTTATAATAGTAAACTAGCTTGTATTTCCCAATTTTTTTCCCAGTAGTCTATTACCTGCTTCCATTCTTGTTTCAAATTTGCCTGTTTCCTATTTCTCAATTTATTTGTAAATATATCCAATTCAAACATATTAATTACTTTATCTTTCCATTCTTCAATACTAGGACATTCTTTCATTTTCCATTTTCTGGCTATAACAAGCCTAGCAGCTGTAATCAGATACAGTATAACTCTCCAGTTTTTGTTTCCCTTCCTCTCCTCATCACATTTGATTATGTTTAACAAGTATAATTCTGGCGCAAATTCTAATTCCATTTGTAAAATTTGCTTCATTATGTAGTGTACTTGAATCCAAAACTTTTTAATCTTTTTACATCGCCACCACATATGAATTAGTGTTCCCTGGTTTTCCCCACATTTCCAGCACGTACTTGGTATTGTTTTATTCACCTTCTTTAGTCTTTTTGGTGTATAGTACCACCTTAATGCCATCTTTACATAATTCTCTTTTAGCAACTGACATGCTGTAAATGTGAACATTCTCTTCCTAGCTACCTCCCAGTCTTCAATGGCAATAGGTCTCCCTATGTCATTGCCCATTTTAACATATATTCTTTTACATATTCTTGTTCTGTTTGTCTCTTTAACAATAATTTGTAAATTATTCCAATGGCTTTTTGCCTATTTTCTGCTCTGAGAAGCTTGTCCAGTTCATTTTCTTCAAGTTCAAAACCTTCCCTTTTTTGATCCTCTATAAAGTGTTCTTTTAATTGTAAGTATGCAAACCAGTTAATATTGTATCTTTCTTGTAGTTTTTCTTTTGGCTCTAATGTTACCGGCATATGCCTTCCTTTTCTTATCAACTCTGCTTATCTTATCCAATCGTCTGTCCTATACCACCTAGACAAAAAAGCCTCCTGGGGTGAGGCCCATAATAGGATTTTGAAATAGAATACTTTTTTTCACTTTTCCCATACCCTCAGTAATCCTTTTCTTATGCAGTGGTTCACAAATCCTTTGTTGACTTTGGCTTTATCATGAAACAAGCAGGCATGCCAACCGTACCTTATGTCGTGACCTTCCAGATTTAATAATTTTTTATCCTTTAAATTTACCCACTCTTTAATCCAGACTAAAGCGGAAGCCTGATAATATAACTTAAAATCTGGAAGATCACAACCACCCCTGAGTCTTGTATCTGTTAAGTATGACCATTTGAATCTAGATGACTTTCCCCCCAATATAAACTTTTGTAGATCTTTATTCCAGTTATCAAATATCTTGTCATTATTCACTATAGGTAGATTTTGAAAAAGGAATATAATTTTTGGAAGTATTGCCATCTTTATAGCAGCAATTTTTCCCAATAATGACAGGCTTAACTTATTCCATCTTTTCAAATCCTTATTTATCTCTGTCCATTTATCTCTCTCCTTATTTATCTGTTTGATAATTATTATCAAACAAATAATTTGATAATTATTATCAAACAAATCAACATTCCTTTTTGTTAACCATATTCCTAAATATCTTGCTTTTTTACCTATGTTGCAACCAGACTTGTCCCTCAGTTCTTGCTCTTCTTTTTCGGTCATATTTTTAGTGATTATAATTGTTTTTTCTTTGTTGATTTTTAATCCAGAATATTCTACAAATTCATTTATTAACTTTAGACATGTTTCAATTTGGTTTTGTGGTTCTTCCATAAATATAATCACATCATCCGCAAAGGCTTTTAATTTATAATTAAAGCCTTTAATCTTTATGCCTGGGATCTCCTTGCAAGTTTTTAATCTTCTAATCAACACCTCGAGGTCGAGATAGGACAGCCCTGTCTTGTACCTTTGTTTATCTTGAATGTGTCAGAACTCTCCCCATTGATAATAAGTTGTGCCATTTGCTCTGTATATATATTTTCTATTCTCTTACAAAATCTTGTTCCCATTCCTGATCTTTGCATTGTCTCCAGCATAAAATACCAATCTACGCTATCAAATGCTTTTTCAGCATCTACCAATATCAAATCTATTTTTTTTTCATTGTGTTACTTCATAATATTCCAGTATATTTATAACAGTTCTTATGTTATCGTTTATTCTTCTCCCGGGTATAAAGCCATTTTGATCTTCACTTACTATTTCAGCAATTATTTGTTTTAACCTGTTTGCCAAAATCATAGTGTAGATTTTGTAATCTATATTTAGTAATAAGATAGGTCAGTAATTGCCAACTTCTCTACCATCCTTTCCTTCTTTCAATATTAGGGATATATTAGCATTTTTCCAAGTATCGGGAATCCCTTCCACTTCAATCTGGTTAAACAACTTATATAATGACATAGCAAGTTCATTTTCAAATTTTTTCTAAAACAATGCAGAGAAACCATCTGGACCTGGAACTTTGTTCTGTTTCAACTCTTGGATTGTTTTCGAGATCTCAGCCATTGCAATTGTCTTATTCAAATTTTTCAAATGTTCTTTTTTCAATTTTTGAAACTCTTGTTCATCTAAATATGTTTTCATATTCTGTATTTCCTCTTCACTCTTTGCTTTACTACTAAGTAATTTATTATAGTATTTTTTGAACTCTTCTTTAATCTCTTTCTGTTTTGTTATAATTTGTTTCTCGCGTCTTATCTCTGTAATTAATTTTTTCTCCGATTTTCTCATTAGTCTATGCACTAGCCACTTCCTTGACTTATTTGCAAGCTCAAAATTGGTTTGTCGTGTTCTTCTCATTTTCTTCTCAAGTATCGACCATGTTTCCATATTTAGTTGTGCCTGGATTAGTTTGATTTGACGTACTATTTTTCTCTCTAGTTGGCTCTTCTCTCAATTCTTCTTTCTTTTTCAACTCTCTTATCTCAATTCTTCTTTCTTTTTCAACTCTCTTATCAGAAAATTGCATCTCTCCATATTTTGTTTCTTAACTTCTGCACCTCTTTTGATCAGTAGCCCTCTGAAAACTGCTTTTCCAGCATCCCAGATGGTTTTCCATTTCCATTCATTATTGTCATTTTCTTCAAAATACAGTTGTCCCTCCACATTCGCGAACTTGACATTCGCGGTTTCGGTTATTCGCGGTTTTGGGGGGGCCCCCGGGCCCCCCCAAAACCACGACACGGGGCCTCCAGAGGCCCCGTGAAAGACCTGGGGAGGGGTGGGGAGGCCTTCGCGGGACGCCCGGAGGCCCTCCTGAGGCCCCGCGAAGGCCTGGGGAGGGGTGGGGAGGCCTTCGCGGGACCCCCGGAGGCCCTCCGGAGGCCCCGCGAAGGCCTGGGGAGGGGTGGGGAGGCCTTCGCGGGACCCCCAGAGACCCTCCGGAGGCCCCGCAAAGGCCTGGGGAGGGGTGGGGAGGCCTTCGCAGGACCCCCGGAGGCCCTCCGGAGGCCCCGCGAAGGCCTGGGGAGCGGTGCGAAGGCCTTCGCGGGACCCCCGGAGGCCCTGCGAAGGCCTGGGGAGCGGTGCGAAGGCCTTCGCGGGACCCCCGGAGGCCCTCCGGAGGCCCCGCAAAGGCCTGGGGAGGGGTGGGGAGGCCTTCGCGGGACCCCCGGAGGCCCTCCGGAGGCCCCGCAAAGGCCTGGGGAGCGGTGCGAAGGCCTTCGCGGGACCCCTGGAGGCCCTCCGGAGGCCCCGCAAAGGCCTGGGGAGCGGTGCGAAGGCCTTCGCGGGACCCCTGGAGGCCCTCCGGAGGCCCCGCAAAGGCCTGGGGAGCGGTGCGAAGGCCTTCGCGGGACCCCCGGAGGCCCCGCGAAGGCCTGGGGAGGGAGGGAGGGAGGGCCGGGGAGACCTCTGCGGGGCCTAGCAAGGCCCCGCGAAGGCCTGGGGAGGGAGGGAGGGAGGGCCGGGGAGACCTCTGCGGGGCCTAGCAAGGCCCCGCGAAGGCCTGGGGAGGGAGGGAGGGAGGGCCGGGGAGACCTCCGCGGGGCCTAGCAAGGCCCCGCGAAGGCCTGGGGAGGGAGGGAGGGAGGGCCGGGGAGACCTCCACGGGGCCTAGCAAGGCCCCGCGAAGGCCTGGGGAGGGAGGGAGGAAGGGCCGGGGAGACCTCCACGGGGCCTAGCAAGGCCCCGCGAAGGCCTGGGGAGGGAGGGAGGGAGGGCCGAGGAGACCTCCGCGGGGCCTAGCAAGGCCCCGCGAAGGCCTGGGGAGGGAGGGAGGGCCGGGGAGACCTCCGCGGGGCCTAGCAAGGCCCCAGAAAGGCCTGGGGAGGGAGGGAGGGAGGGCTGGGGAGACCTCCACGGGGCCTAGCAAGGCCCCGCGAAGGCCTGGGGAGGGAGGGAGGGAGGGCCGGGGAGGCCTCCGCGGGGCCTAGCAAGGCCCCGCGAAGGCCTGGGGAGGGAGGGAGGGAGGGCCGGGGAGGCCTCCACGGGGCCTAGCAAGGCCCCGCGAAGGCCTGGGCAGGGAGGGAGGGAGGGCTGGGGAGACCTCCGCGGGGGCTAGCAAGGCCCCGCGAAGGCCTGGGGAGGGAGGGAGGGAGGGCCGGGGAGGCCTCCGCGGGGCCTAGCAAGGCCCCGCGAAGGCCTGGGCAGGGAGGGAGGGAGGGCCGGGGAGGCCTCCGCGGGGCCTAGCAAGGCACTGCGAAGGCCTGGGCAGGGAGGGAGGGAGGGCTGGGGAGACCTCCGCGGGGCCTAGCAAGGCCCCGCGAAGGCCTGGGGAGGGAGGGAGGGAGGGCCGGGGAGGCCTCCGCGGGGCCTAGCAAGGCACTGCGAAGGCCTGGGCAGGGAGGGAGGAAGGGCCGGGGAGACCTCTGCGGGGCCTAGCAAGGCCCCGTGAAGGCCTGGGGAGGGAGGGAGGGAGGGCCGGGGAGGCCTCCGCGGGGCCTAGCAAGGCACTGCGAAGGCCTGGGCAGGGAGGGAGGGAGGGCCGGGGAGGCCTCCGCGGGGCCTAGCAAGGCCCCGCAAAGGCCTGGGGACGGAGGGGGAGGGGTGTTTGTTATTCGTGGATTTTTCACATTCGCGGGGGTCCGCGGAACGGAACCCCCGCGAATGTGAAGGGACGACTGTATAGAGTAATCTCTTTTTTCAATTTTTTAACATAATCTTCATCTCTTATTAAGTTCTCATTCAATCTCCAGTTCTTAGTTGTTTTAACAGTTTGCATTAGCAGTTTAATTGGATTGTGATCTGAAGTTGTCCTTGCCATTATTTCCATGTCTAGGATATTGGGTATCAAGTCCTTAGATGTTAAAAACATGTCGATTCTAGACGTGGATTTATGTCTATCTGAGTAAAACATGAAGCCCTTTTCTTTGCTATGCGTTTTAGTCCATACATCTTCTAAATTAACTCTTTTTTTATCTCAAAAAAACTTGTTGGTAGCTTCTTCTGAGCTCCCATTTTCTTTTTGTGTTTTCTATCTGTTTTTGGGTCGAGGACTCCATTAAAGTCTCCTAATAAAATCACGGATCCTTCCATGTGTTTCTCAATTTGTAGATGTAATTTTCTATAAAATTTTTCTTGTTTCAAACTGGGTGCATAGACTCCCACTATTACTATTTTCAGATTCTGTAAAGCTACCTCGATTCCTATAAATTGCCCTTCTTCATCTTTAAATAGTTCTTTTGCGGTATATTTTTGATTTATGTATAGCACTATGCCTCTTTTTCTCTTCTTATAATTGGGCAAGAAAAATAGTTGACCCAATTTAGTGTTTCTTAAGAATCTATGATCTTCTCTTTTTATCTTGGTTTACAGGGCTGGGAAGTAATAGAACTGAGAGAGCTCTATGAAAGAGGACCTGTGTCTTAAAAAAGGGGCCTATGTCTACATCTTTCAAGTTGCAGAGACAGAATCCTTCCAAATTCTAACTAAAATCTGCTCAATATACCTTCAACCCCATAAGAAAGCAGACACTAGGGATTGCAGAAGCCATTGGACTATTGCATTAATCTCCCACACAAGTGAAGTAATGCTTGAAATTTGACAACCCCTTTACTACATATGGAACAGATGTCTAAGTTCAAAGAAAAGGAAGAGGCACTAGAAATCATCTTACAAACATACATTGGATAATGGAACACACCAAAGAATTTCAGAAATATATTATGTGGTGCCTCCCTCCGCTGTCATGTGCTGCTCTTTCTGAAGCCAGGAAGGAAGCCCTCAAGGCTGGTCACATGCAGGGGGCCTTGATCACATGCTGGAGGCCTTCTTCCTGGCTTCAGAGTGACTCCAGCAGTGGTAGAGATGCATTGCCACACTGGTCCAGTCCAGGTTTTCCTGCGTAACATGGGTTTTCCTGGGTGTTTAAAACATTTTAAAGGACTTTACTCCAGCTTCTCCCCAGCTTTGTCTCAGGTGTCATCTCAGGTGCATCAGGACTGCCCAAAGGCAAAACAGGGCATTTGGACTATAGGACTCCAAGCTGGGGGGAAGCCAGGGTAAATAGCCCATTTAGGCAAGCCCCTTGAAAAACAATGGATCACTATAAGAGAAATGACTATGTCCAATTTTATTGTCCTGGTGAGTAAACTGTACTCAGAACAAGAGGCCACCACTGTAAGAACAGAATATGGAGAATGGAATGGTTTCCAATGGGCAAGAAGGACAGGCAAGATACATTTTATTACCCTATCCATTTAAATTATACATAGAATATATCATATGGAAAGCTGGATTACACTTGGAGGAATGAGGCATGTAAATTGGAAGAAGGAACATCAACAATTAAAGATATGCAGACAACATCACACTACCAGCAGAAAACAGAAAAGACTTCAAGTGGGTGGCCTAGAATTTACAACTGCAATAGGAAGCATAAAGTCTGTAGGCCACGTTGGCTCTTCCCACCATTGATTGCTCCCTCACCCACTATCTCCTATATCCATTGGTTAATTTTTACCATCATAGGGGAAAAAACAGAGTCTAAATGCTGGATGAGCACTGAAGTTTTATTTGATATAGAGAGCAGGTAATAGGACAGACTTCACTTGCTGAATTTTGAATGGTTGGAAAACTGTCCAATCTATAGGGGTAGAATTCAATGACATAGCTGTGTTAGTCTGTAATATTGGTAAGCAAGAGGATCCTGTGGCACTTTTGAGACTAACTGAGAGAAGTTTTAGCATAAGCTTTCATAGACTTGGTCTACTTTCTTAGCTGCATGGTTCACTCCATGCATGGTTCACTCTATGCATCTGAGGAAGTAGACCAAGTCTATGAAAGCTTATGCTATAATTTCTTTCAGTCTAAAGGTGCTACAAGATCCCCTTGCTTACCAATGCTCAACCTACGTCAGCCTTACTGAAGCATAACTGGGAACTCTATTGTGAGTTCATGATGCAATGTGGGTTAAGAGTATATAGTCATGACCTCTCAGAAGAGAAATTGCTCAAGGGCTTATTTATTTTATTTTATTTTATTTTACATTTTTTGACCAATTAAATTGTTTACCCAGCTTTTATTATTAATGTAGAATTAAATTTATGTCAGTGTGAAGCCAGTCCTTTTAAGGGTCCTTGATTGTGCTGTTTATCCTACTTAATGAAGAGATTTCATGGCGAGCAGATTAATGGAGGTTGTCCCATTACCTAAACTTATTTCATTCCCTATACCGGAGTGCAGCTAATTAGAGAAGTGTAAAACAAGATACCATTTCAATTAAGCAATAAAGCTATTGTACAGCATCTAATTTCTTTCACTTCCTCATCTATCTCTTCCATTTAAAATGAGATTTTGAAAAGGTCACTGGCCTTTGTTCTCATTGTCCTGATGCAAATTTCCACACTTAAAATATCACAGTGTTCAGCATGCCTTCCATCCCACAGCATTACCAAATACATGTGTAAAAGCTAACATTAAGGGGGTTGTACAGAATGCTGATATATAGAAGAAGTTCCCAAGCTCTAGTTTATTAACTGAATTAGAGGTTTGGGCCAAGCTTCTCTTCCAAAGGGAAGCCATGAGGAAGTTTGCAACCGGAGCTTCAGCCAGGGCTGCATGTGATGCTCTTTTCCTCCACCCACCCAGCTTATTGTTGATGGCAAATGGGCGACCAAAAAGGGGATCCATGGAGGGAGAAGTATGCCAAGTCATCTAGGTGGCACTATAGTGCAGCCTTCCCCAGCCTGCTGTCCTGGATGCTAGCTGGAATGATAGGCATTGTATCTGGTGAGGACCAAATTGAGAAGACTGTAATGATGCTACAGTAAGTCACCTAGGACTTTTTCAGACACGCTAAAAAAAAACCCGCAGAGGTAGGGAGGAGGACGGCACTGTCCTGCTTCCGGTGATTGATTTAGCACAATACCGTCCTCCTCCCGTCCTTTGTTTGTGCTTCCTCCATGCTGGAGGGATGAGAAAGGCATCACTTTTCATTGACAGAAACTTCCATCAATGAAAAACAGCACCTTTCCCATCCCTCCAGCATGGAGGAAGCACAGAGGAAGGATGGGAGGATAATGGGGCATGTGAAATTGATTGCCAGAAGTGGGACAGTGCCATCCTCCCCATGACCTCCATGGTTTTTTTTTAAAGCATCTGAAAATCTCCCTACTCATGCTTTTCTTTATGTTTTGCATGCCAGCAAATGGAAAGAAAGATGGAGGGAGCTTCAGGGCCCTTTCACACTACACAATTATAGCATTTGATTTCAGTTGCTGTAGCAACATTCTATGGAATCTTGGGATTTGCAGTTTAGGGGAAAGTAGCTTGAATTCTCAGCCATCGAGCTCTAGTCAAACTACAAACCCCAGGATTCCATAGGATGTTTCCAATGGAGTTAAACTGGAATCATAGTACTACCGATAAGCAGTGTGAAAGGGTTCCTATATTGAATGTCACTTTTTACTAGGGGTAGGCAACTGAGATAGCTCTGAAGGTCAGTTTTCTGCCTCTGGGAACTTCCAGGAGCCATCCAAACGGATCAAAATAAATAAATAAAAAAGATGGGATGGGGGGAGGGACCAACATGAGAGGTTACCAGAAGTCATCTTTTTTGAAAAACAGGTTGGAGATAGTAAATTGGCCAAGATCAGCTGCTGAATGGCCAGGTTGGAATGGACAAATCTGTTAGCTGGATCATATCAGTGCTGTACATGCAGCTATAGGAACATAACTGAATGCTTTGCTGCCACTGCCACCACCCAGCACACTGCCAGCCAGTAAATGGCTAAACCCAGCTAAAAGTTGGGTTTGGGGTGGGGTGAGGGAGGAGACATTGAGTAGTTCTGTCTGGTGGAACTCTACATTACACCCTTCCGCTCAAGGATCTGTCAACTGTTAAATGTACAGGAGCCCTGTCCCATACACATCCTGGCAAATCGAGATGTTCCTGGCCCAGCAAACATACTCTCAATCCTGCTCTTTATAAACTGCTGCTACTCATTAAAACCAAGGACTATCACAGCAGCTGTGATATCTGAGTAATCACATTCTGGAAGCAAATGGGAACATATTGGTTTGAAAACACTCCCTATCACACTTCCTCTGCAATCTTGCAATTATTCTCCTTTGGCAATTCATGGTCCTGTGCTTGCTCTTCCACATTGCCTTGCTAGTCCCACCTCCCTCCCTGTGTATGCCCTCCCCAGAGCAGAGCAAAACTATATTTTTTAAAAAAAAAGAAAAGAAAGAAAAACCAAGTAAAGTTACCTCAGTCTGCTTGAGAATACTGAAGAGGGGAGGGGGAGAGGAGGAGAATCACAGCCATTCATGTGACTGCCTGTATTGGAACTGCAGCAAAAGGGACCTATCACATGAGAGGAGAGGTGGAATAGCAGTGATATTGACAGCAATGGACAGGATTTTCCTGTCAATAAAAAGCTGCCCTCCACCAACAATTCCAATGCAAATCAGCGAAAGGAGGGACACAGCGCCAGACAAAGACATGATTATCCCACTCCATGTATGGTTTACCGCTTCATGTGATAAAGTCTTGATTCTTTCTTTATGCTCTTGCCCTCACTTGCAGTCCCCAGGCTAAATGTCCCAGGTCAAAAGAACCTTGTGCTCATGCCTGCAGTAATGCATCTGCCCTGCTTCATATACTTGCAGGGGGAAGGAGCCAGAAACACACTTTCAGGAACTCGGGTATAGCCAGTCTGCATCAGTCAAATTCAGTAGGGGACACTTTGGGTTTTTTCAAATGGGGGGGGAACCCCAAGGAGGTCAGGAGAAGAACGGGGCTGTCGCGCTTACAACGCCCCATTTCAGACGCTGCTGTCCTCCTCCCAACCTTCCCCTGTCCTTCCTCCATGCTGCGGGCATCCCGTTTATGCCAGGGATGCCTTCTGACATGACTCAAGGTAAGGTCTGGCGGGGGGGGGTTCTTTTGCCAGCATAAAAACATTTAAAATATAGAATCATAGAGTTGGAAAAGACCACAAGGACTACCCAATCCAATCCTCTACCATGCAGGAATACACAATTAAATCATTCCAGACAGATGGCCATCCAGCCTCTGTTTAAAAACTTCCAAAGAAGGAGATTCCACCACACTACAAGGTCGTGTATTCTACTGTCAAACAGCTCTCACCATCAGGAAGTTCTTTCTAATGTTTATCTCTTTATTTTCTGGAGCTAGTGCAACCTACAAGACACTGTAACTTTAAACTGTATATAAGACATATTTAGAACATAAACGATAATATTTACCATATAATCCACTATACAAATATGAAAACCAACAAAACAGTGTAACAATATTAAGACTTTGTTAATAAAGATTATTACAATTACTGTGCTACATCACAATTGTGTTAACTATGTTATTACATAAGTACTATGTTATTACATAAGTAGCAAAAACTTCAGTTATATGATGAATTGTACCCAGCAAACTCCAACCAACTATGCTAAATCAAAATGTCTTATCTGTAAGGATTATATTTATTGGGATGTCTTGTTTGTGGAAGTTCCCAAACATGCTAAGCCAGGGCGTCTTACCTGTGAAGGCTTTCTTGTTGGGACATCTTGCCTGTAAGGATTTCCCTTAATATCTATTAATGATATAATTTTTAGTGAATAAAATTGTTATGAAACAAATTTATTATTTTGCCTTTAACTGAAGCCCAGTTATCTTACCTCTTTGTAGTGTGAAGATGTCACAAACATTTTTACCTTTATGCTTCTATAGCTATTAAACAATAAATATAAAAGTTTAGTTACTTAAGCTTTTTATATTATTATTTTGTATTAGTTAACAATACATTCTAAATTTTAAGTCTCACCTTCTGTATTGCCTTCCTTCTCTTTCTGCAGGTTCAGCAAGTAAATGGGTTTAGTGCTATGAGCTTTTATGGTGACTCAGTCAGAGTAAAAGTAATTTACAACTACTTAGTTTGATCTTTATCCTACTAAATCAGTGTGTCTCTCTTAGGTAGAATCCTATGTATAGGCAGACATAACTAGTTTTAAAGAAAAACTGTCAAGTCAAGCTGTTTATTTATCCCTGAAGGTTTTAATGATTTTAATCTGTGAATCCAAAAGGATTCCCTTTGTAACAATTTCATGGCTATGTTGTGCTTATTGTAGAGAGTTGTTTGAACCGCCTCAATAATAAAAAATCTGAGAGATTCTGGTATATGTCTAGCTGCAGTGAAATGTTCTACAAGAAGGCTCTCTAGATGTTTATTTCGAATCCTACTTTTATCTTCAGAAATACTTTTAGAATCCCAATCCCCTCCCATTAAGCTTGCTTTCGGGTGGGGATTGGTCTTTGCCGCAGGGGAGGGGTGGAGACCAGTGTTGGACGTCAGGCTGGTGTTCTGACGTCATGAGATAATAATAATAATAATAATAATAATAATATTTATTTATACCCCGCCCCTCTGTTAAAACAATCGGGGCAGCTTACAAAATTTAAAATACAATACAAATAAAATCCCTAAACACCCCCACTCCCACCCTCCCCCATAAAAAAACATTAAACAAATATAAATTAAAACAACTAATCTAAAATCACTTTTAAAACTATAAATACAATAAATATAATAAATGGCCAGCAGCCTAGAAGAGGCCAGGATCCCCTGAGGCTGGGATCTAATTAGGAAAGGCCTGCCGAAAGAGATCCGTCTTTATAGTGCTTTTTTAAAGCCACTCAGGCTTGTTATCTGACGGATCTCATTCGGCAGGTCATTCCACAACTTGGGGGCGATTACCGAAAAGGCCCTCTGGGAGGTTGCAGACAGCCTAGATTTTTGTGGCTGAAGCAAATTCCTCCCAGAGGACCGGAGTGCGCGGGGAGGATTGTATGGGAGGAGGCGGTTCCGGAGATAAGTTGGACCCAAGCCATTTAGGGCTTTAAAGGTAATAACCAACACCTTATACTGGGCCCGGAAACTGATTGGCAGCCAGTGGAGAGATTTTAATACTGGAGTTATATGGTCTCTCCGAGATGTTCCCGAGACCACTCTGGCTGCCATATTTTGTACCAACTGAAGTTTCCGGACCAAGCATGAGGGCAGCCCCATGTAGAGCGCATTGCAGAAATCTAGACGGGAGGTTACCAGCGCGTGCACCACAGTCTCAAGGTCCCTTACTTCCAGGAAATGGCGCAGCTGGCGTATCAGCCGAAGCTGATAACAGGTGCTCCTGACTGTCGCATTCACCTGACTCGTCATCTGAAGCGATGAATCAAGGAGCACCCCCAGACTGCGAACACAGTCCTTAACGGAGAGCGTGACCCCGTCCAGGACTGGAGGTTGCAACCCAACTCCTGGTTTGGGGGCCGCTACCGTGAGCACCTCCGTTTTTTCTGGATTTAATCTCAATCTGTTTTTCCTCATCCAGCCCATTACTGCTTTAAGACAATCATTAAGAGGAGAGACGCCATCGGAATTCGAGGCCGATGATCGGGGCAAGGAGAAATAGATCTGGGTGTCATCAGCGTACTGATAACACCCAGCCCCATAACTGCGAATAATCTCACCCAGCGGCTTCATATAAATGTTAAACAGCATCGGGGACAGGATGGCGCCCTGTGGAACCCCACAGGTAAGCTCCTTTCTGCTGGAGCAGCTGTCCCCGAGCAACACCCTCTGGGACCTGCCCGAGAGGAAGGACCGGAACCACTGGAGCGCAGTGCCTCCGATTCCTAACCCCCTCAAGCGATCCAAGAGGATGCTATGATCTATCGTATCGAAAGCCGCTGAGATGTCTAAAAGCACCAACAGGGTCACACTACCCCTGTCAATGCTTAGACGCAGGTCATCAGTCAAGGCAACCATGGCAGTCTCAACTCCAAATCCCGTCCTAAAGCCAGTTTGAAATGGGTCTAGATAATCGGTTTCATCCAAGACCACTTGGAGTTGAAGCGCAACTGCCCTCTCGATCACTTTGCTCAGGAATGGTAACATAGAAACTGGCCTATAGTTGTTCATGTCCAGGGGGTCAAGGGAAGATTTTTTCAGGAGCAGCCTAACGGCTGCTTCCTTTAAACAAGATGGAACACACCCTTCTCTGAGGGATGCATTGATGATGTCCTTAAGGAACATCATCAAGGCAGTCCCCCCCTGGATGGCCAGCCATGAAGGGCAAGGATCAAGAGGGCAGGTCGTCTTCCTAACCCTACCAAGTAGCTTGTCCACGTCCTCAGTACTCACAGATTGAAATTGATCCAGTAAACTGACATCAACGGAGTTGCTGGACACCTCGTCAATTGTTTCTGCCAAATTACTGGTATCTAAGTCGGCTCTTATCTGAGAGATTTTATCTGCAAAGAAATTGTTAAACGCGTCACAGCAGGCCGTCGTTGGGTTAAGCAACGGGTTCTGCGCAGGAATAACCTGCGTCATCTCCCTTACCACCCTAAACAGCTCTGCTGGACGGGACTCTGCAGACGCAATACGTGCAGAGGAGAAGGATCGCTGTGCTGCACGTATTGCCTCTCGATAGGACCAAAGAAAGTTCCTATGACGAGTCCTGTCGGATAAGAGTCGAGTTTTCCGCCAGTTGCGCTCTAGTCGTTGTCCAACCCGCTTCATTTTCCTAAGATGGGGCAGGGCTAAGCTAGAAGCCTATTTAAGGCTGCTCCGCCCTCCCTCTCTCTTCTTTTAAAGAATTTAACTGGGAGTGACAGGGAGTATTTTTGACTGGGAGTGACTGTTGCTGGGGAATTGGGGGGGTGGTATTTGTTGGGGGGTGTATTTAGGGGGCTGGTTCTGGTTTTGTTCTCCCCCCCCGCTGGTGTCTGCTTTGTTCTCCCCCCCCTTGGTTTTTTCTGGGGGTGCGGTGGCTGTTGCCCCCCCCCCGGCCTGCAGCGTTTTGTTGCCCCCCCCCACGTCGCAGTTAGGCCCCTTGGTCTCTGGGCCTGTTCCTTCTGGGGGTGTGGTGGCCTTTTAGGCCCTCTTACCTTTGGGCTTGATTTCAGGCCTCTGTAGCCTGACTGCTCGTCAGGCAGCCTGACTTCTCTTTAGGCCTCTATTTGCCTCATGGCTTTGGGCTGTGGGGGCCTCTAGTGGGCGATTTGTGGTGGTGCAGCCTTTTGGGCCCTCTGGTGGATTACATTGCCTGCACTGCCCCCTGGTGGTGAATTTAATTCCAGGGGATAAATAATAATAATAATAATAATAAACAATAATAATAATAATAATAATAAAAGGCTTTGGGCATAATAATAAGAATACGGATAAGAATAAGAATAATATAATTAATAATAAGGGTATGGCACCTAAGAAGGGTAAGTTGGGTGGCAAGGACAAGGGTCCTGCTCCTAAGCATAGCAAACCTCATCTTCCTGCGCCAGTCAATTCTTCCAGTGATAGCGAAGAGGATATTCCGTGGCATGCTATACTGGATCGGATTGGGAAATTGGAGGCGGCTCATGGGGTTCCCAAGGCACCTGAATTAATGGAGGTAAGGCATGGTTCGAAACGTAAAATTTCTGATGCTATTCTTGTTCGTTTAGATGCACTTGAAAAAATGACGCAGCCTGGTGGAGCGTCGGGGTCCAATGAAGTCTGCAATCCTGTGGAGCAAGGGCCATCAGGTGCTGGGGACCAAGCAGGAGATAACGCTAGACCATCGGAATTAGGAGATGCACTTGAAAAAATGACGCAGCCTGGTGGAGCGTCGGGGTCCAATGAAGTCTGCAATCCTGTGGAGCAAGGGCCATCAGGTGCTGGGGACCAAGCGGGAGATAACGCTAGACCATCGGAATTAGGAGGTGAGTTTGCTGATACTTCTGCAGCACATATGACAGGTGTGTATTGGCCTTGGGGGGGCATGTCAACGGCCACTCATGACGATGGGGCTCTTGTATCTGGTGGCGGTGCTATACCATATCCGGGCTGGTCTTTGGCGCAGTCAGGCAGTGCTACACCATATCCGGGTTGGTCTTTGGCACAGTCCAGCTGGATGCCATGGGGGGTGGGACCATATTCAGTTGGCCCGTCCAATCCCCAGGCAGTTTTAGGGCCTTCTTTGTGACTGAACAATGTATAATTTATTACATGGGCATAAGATGACATAGGAGCTTTTCAGATGGGGAAATTGTTCCCCAGGGAGATCGGGACAGAATTGTTTCTGTCCTGGAAGCAGTGTCGCGTTTCACACACCAACTTCCCTCTCCCGATCTCCTGCCGTCCTGATGCTGTGCTTGTTCTATTTCCCTGCTGGTACCTTCCACGATATTTTATTAATAAGAGTTCATTGTTAATAAAAAGAAATAGAATGAGCACAGCTTCAGGATGATGGAAGATCGGGAGAGGGAAGTGGGTGTGCGAAACGTGACGCTGCTTCCGGAACAGAAACAATTCTGTCCTGATCTCTCCAGGGAATAATTTCCCCGTCTGAAAATCTCCATAGACAGCATTTTTAGTGTTGCAATTTGAAAATTGTTGCAAAGTGAATTGTTCTTGTGTTTGGGGATGAACAAAGGTTCTTATATTAAGGGACTGTTGGCAGCAAAGACAGTGTTCACATTTGAAACGTCCTTTTATTATAGATTTTTGTTTCTTAAAGGGAGCAAAGTCAGTATGGACCAGTAAATCTTTGATGTTTTTACTGCATCTGAAAGTGATCAATGGTGGATCTGAACAGCCAGGAATTTCCTTTACCAAAGGAATCATATTTAAAAATAGCTATCGTGTCACTTCCTAACCTTCTCTTCTGCAGACTAAACATGTCAAGCTCCCTAAGCCACTCCTCATAGGGCATGAGTTGCAGACCTCCCACCACCCTGGTCTCCCTCCTCTGGACATGTTCCAGTTTCTCCATATCCTTCCTGAATTGTGGTGCCCAGAACTGGACACAGTATTCTAGGTGAGGTCTGACCAAAGCAGAATAGAGTGGCACTATTACTTCCCTTGATCTAGACACTATACTCCTATTAATGCAGCCTAGAATTGCATTGGCTTTTTTAGCTGCTGCACCACACTTCTGACTCATGTTCAGCTTGTGGTCCACTAAGACACCTAGATCCCTTTCACATCTACTGCCATCAAGCCAGGTGTCACCCATCCTATATCTGTGCATATGTGACAGCAAAAGAATGATTATGGGGGGTAGTTCGATAAAGTCTGCAGAATCTGTATTGGGATGAATCCAGGTTTATGTTTCATTTCTGACTCCTCAGACATTGAAGGGAAAACAAAGGTCCTGAACTGAAACCTGGAGTTTATTTATATATTTAATTTATATTCTGCCTTTCTCCCAATATGAGACCCAGAGCAACGTACAGTGTAGGTTGAAACAAAATACAATTAAACATACAATACAACATTTTAAAAACAATTAAATAGGCACTCCTATTGAAAATTAGTTTTAAAACACCAGAAAGTCCAGCATACCCCCATTAAAAATCCCACCTGAGCAACTAATTGAAAGTTGAAGATCTGTCTAAATCAGGAGCGGGCAATGGTGGAGTCTAGGAGGCTTCATTTGACCCCCATGAGGCCATGAAGGGCTGTACTGCCCCTGCCAAAAAAATTAAAAATGCCCCCCAATGCCTTCTAGGAGGTTTGTAGAGCATTTTGGCCATGATTTTAGGCATCTCTGGGCCATTTTATGCCCAGGAGAGATTTCTTTTAACAATAGGAGGTGTCTGGAAGTCACTTCCTGTTTACTTTCTGTTCAGTAAAAAGGTCTCTCCTAGGCCTAAAATGGCAGCTGGGGGGGAATTATTACAAAATCTCCCCCAGTAGCGAAAAATTGGGGGCAATTTTTATACCCATGGGGGACACCTGTGGCCTATGGGCCACACTTTGCTCACCCATGGTCTAAATAAAAAGGCCTTTGCCATTCCACTTTCCTGAAGATCTTGTAAAGGAGAGTTTGTAAATGTCCTGCCAGTGGAATTGCAAGTAAATATCAGCAACAGGTTGAATTCTGCAGGCAGAATCAGCAGATCTCTTTGTCATTGGCTGCACATGAGTAAAGCTAGACACATCATTTTCTACCCAATGTCCTTCTCCTTTCTTCTTGTTTGACTGGGCACCACACTTGGGGGAATTCTTTATACTTGCTGTTACCTGCCCTGACCCCCTCACTCTTTTAATAGTTCATCAATTGCTAAATTTCATATATTGGCTTATTATTGGCATTTCACATGGTTTGGTAGTAGCCCAGGGACTCCCAAGTACAAGGAATCAAAGTTTGTTCAGAAAACCTAAGGAAGGTGCCAGCTCAAATTCCTCAAAGACACGCCATAAGGATTAAACAGACCTCTTTGGAACTGATGAGTTAGGGAGGAAATGGGCTAATTCTCCTGGACATACATAGAAATGAGTCATTCAACAATCCCACCAAGGTAGCTGGACAACCTTTGCTTGCAAAACAGGCCTTTCCTTTCACCTGTACTAAAACAATAGAGGTTTGCTTGAGACCCATTAGTTTTAATGTTTCAGCCATTAGCAATCATTAACATGTCCAGAGAATTCACTGTTTAACCCTGAGAAACTCCAGCAGACATTGTATTCCACTCAGACTCACCACTTTGGGAGGAATTTTGAATATAAATATATATTGAATATAAATATGACCCCAAAACACAACCAAAGTGTACACAGATCCCCTTTCCTTCCATCACTCTGTCAGTCTGCCACCAAGTGCACAGATCCTCTTCTTCTTGCCACTCTGTCAGTCTGTGTCACCACAGACAGCTTGCAGCTTCTACATGAATCTCTGCTCATTGGATAGGTAGAGTATGACACATCATCCCAAACTCTATTCTTCTATCCCAATACTTCCTACTGTCTTCATTAACCTTGTGTGACTGCTTGAAGCCTGAGTGTATGTGTGGGTGCATTCCCTTGATTATTTTTCAATAAAAAACATTTTATTTCATCCCCTGGCTTAGAATCTCGTTAGTGAGTACTGGTATACATAGGTCAAAAGATCCCATCATTACCCTGCCTCTCTGACATATTGAGCTAATTAAAATTCCCTATATTAGAATTTGGACATTAGTGGGATCCCCACGGACCCCATGCAATTTGAGTAACTGTGCAGGCAAAAAAAAAAATAGTGTGCTTCTTCTTAAACATGGCCTGGATAGTACCCTTATGAACTACAAGATGTAGACAATCCCCAGGTATATTGCCTGATTTACCTGGAGTCTACAAAAACTGAATCCATGTGCATGGTTGCTGTAGGAAACGGGGGAAATACTTTGAAATGCATACAAAACTACCAGTTTTAGTTTGTTGTTATAAACTGAAACTATATAGTTTACATCTTTCAAATGAAATATTCTTGTCAAAACATTTTTGTTGCAACACCAAATATATTGTATTTAGCTACTACAGTATAAAAAATACTTGAGCACTTAGCAATATGGTTCAATTAATCTAGGGAAGCTGATATCAGACTTACATAAAATGAATCCTAATATTCAGTGAACCCTTTCAGTGCACTCGTAGGTTTATACAAAGATTAAATCTACTCACAGTGATTGGGTTGTCTTCAAGTATAAAAAGATAAATCCATAACATTTTTTGTTATCTTCATGACTCATAAGACTTCAGAAAGGGATTTTCTTAAACTAAGGTGTACTGCCTGCATTTTATGAAACAAGTATGCACTTGCACACAAAACTTAGCAACTTCTGCTTGTACCAGATCCTGAGGAAAGTCTTTATCCCCTAATTTAAATGGATTCTGCAGGTACTGGAGAGGTGGGGGTTAGACATGGTAGGGAAAACTTGGAAATAGAATCCATCTGTATGGAAACAGAATATATTCATTTTGTTTTCAGCTTTATTTTAATCAAGATCCTTCCTCTCTTGACTTCTCAGACAGCTTGAATCAGTAACAGATAATGTCCTGCTCTAATAGTACAGTAGTTCATAGGTACCCTCCCAAAAATGGTTCAGCTGTTGGGTCAAAAAGGCACTGGGTTCTCTCACCCAGACTCAGGACTTTATCAGACTAGCGTGTACAAACACTATAATTCTGTAAGTGAGGAAAGTGGAAACATAGTGGCATTATTACTATCACACAGGATGTGTTTTTGTACACCCTCAATACCACAAAAAAGTGATATTAACTATCTATTGATGGCTTGTCTCATCAATTAAAAGGAACACTTGTTTGCAGCTGGGGCATGGAGTAACCATACGAAGGTGAAGACATCATGCAATAGCTATGCCCGTTCATGTTACCATGATGTTGTAATCTTGCATCTGATAAAGTCCTTAGGCCTGGCTGGGGGAGTAGAGAAGCAGCCTCCCAGGGCCAGCTCTACCACTAAATGTAGGAACATTTAGTGACCATTCCAGAGTTGTGAGTACCATACAGACTGTCCTCCTGCATCCTCTAGACTAGGCTGCTACCCTGAGATGTTATTGGGGACCCTTTTCCATTGTCAATGTTGAAATAAGATGTATCTGCCAGTCCAGTCAGCTTCTGTACATGGAATGGTTATCTTGTGTTTTGCCTCAGACAGCAAATTGTCTTGGACAAGCCCAGGAACTGTTTGCACTGAATGGAAATAGGAAGTCAGCACAGCTCAAACTGAGTGTTTCTGTATGGCTGAGACCCTGTAAGTCACAGTGTAGTGTAATAGTTCCACATACAGAACTATACTACATATCTCCTCTCAACATCTCCTGGACTCACTATTAAGCTGCTGCAGCTCTTCCCTCCCACCCAGCCATTCAGTGGCTAGTGTAGAGCAATGCAGAATCACAGAAGTGTCTGGCTGTGTCCCAATAGCCAGATGCAGAATTATTAGATCATCCACTGGGATCTTCCTGGGTCATCCAAAGGTCTCAGCAGACGATATAATCATTCTGTGTATGGCTATGAGGATGCAGCCAGGTGCTTCCCCAATCTCCCTTATCAACTCCCACTGAGTGGCTGGGTAGAATGTTTGTGTGCAGCAGCTGAGTAGTGACTCAGAGGAGACAATTGCTCTTTATGGAGGGTGGAAAAGAAAACCAACCTCCAGTATGACCAAAAAATGGCATACACAGATGTTAGGTGGACTGATGCCTGTGTATGTCATTAACAGGCTGCCAGCAATTGTTTGCATAATTCACATTTCTTCCTCTCCAAAGCAGGATCATAGGACAATGGTGAAGACCTTAGCTATGATCCTACTGGTTAATTAACTGTTTTAAAGATTTTAAAGGGTTGTTATAGAATTTTAAAATGCATTTTAGTATTTTTAATGTTTAATGTTTTAACTTATAAATTGTTTAATTATTTTTTAAAAATTATATTTAGATTGTTATTTTTTATTTTTGCATTGTTTTTAACTTGTATTGTTTTGATGTTGTCAGCCACCTTGAGTCCCATTATTGGGAGAAAGGCAGGATGACAAGATGATGATGGTGGTGATGATGATAGAAATAGAACTGTTAGTTCAGTAGCATCCCATCCCCTCAGGTTTTGTGACCAAAACCTGAGAATAAGGTAGAGGCCCTTGTAATGTCATAGGGCTGGGCCTTTGTGATGTCATAAAGGCAAGGTAAGCAAGGTCTAGAATTTCTTCTAGCCCAGTTGATTATAGAAACATCATACCTTCCAACATTTCAAAGATGAAAACTGGGACACATATGGCTAGACAACATTAGAACATGGTCAACATGGCAAATTAA
Source organism: Gambelia wislizenii (assembly GCA_030847615.1). Classification (NCBI taxonomy): domain Eukaryota; kingdom Metazoa; phylum Chordata; class Lepidosauria; order Squamata; family Crotaphytidae; genus Gambelia; species Gambelia wislizenii. The sequence goes on from JAUMIR010000004.1 coordinate 252,920,199, forward strand.
TGAGGGAAAACACACAAGCTAGGAGAGGCTGCAGCAGTTTGCTTTTGCCTGAGCCTACTGGGAAGGGGACAATTCTGCCCTCTCCTCTCCCCCCTGCTGAGCTAATGGATTACAAACTACTTTTGCACTTTGAATTCAGTTTGCAGCAACTGAAGTAAGCTGAGTAGAGAGGGACAGAGTGCAAGGAAGAGAAAGAAACAGTGGCATTTTAAAAGCAGCTGAAGAGGGACAACAGAGGGTCAGGACTGTCCTTGCCAAACTAGCACAGTGGGAAAGTGTGAAACAAGCAGGAAGAGAATTTTGGTAAATGGATTGAGAACCTGGTAAAAAAAACAAACAGGCAATATGGCAATTTACAGTGGAGGTGGGCAGTTTCGTTAGCTGGCCAGGTGGGGAAATAACCCGTTAGTCTCTGAGAAAGAAACACTGACAAAAGAGGCTGAACCAAATCCTATCCCTCAGACATTCCAAGTCTCCTTGGGAGAAGTCATTCTGAAAGACTTTGACTAGCAGCTGTGAAGTTGGGTAGAGTCAGGAGCCTTCCATTTTACAAGTATGGCAGCTGTTGTGATGCATTGCTCAGAGCAAAAGTGTTTCTGGATCTGAGCTACATATTTGTGTTTCCCTGACTTCTGGCATAAACTTCTGTTTATGAACCTGTTTATGCTTTAAAACCTCACTTATCGCTTCAACCCTCACAGCTACAGATGTTGATTTAAAGCCTTGACTAGATTGCTCTCAGCAAATACATTTCAAGTCTATCTGATTCATCCTTTCAGATCTCTCAGTTGTTATTTTAGCATTCCTAGACTGCTTGCTTGCTTGCTTCTGGCTCCATCCAGATGTGCTCTACACTGCCAGAGAGTGAACTGAAATCAGAGAAGGTCAGCTCATGAGTCATAATGTTAGCCATCCACTAGCTGCCTTGCTCCACATGGCACCATGGCCTCAAGTGCATGCACCTTGGCAGCTCTCTCCCAACTCCACCCCCCTCCACCTTCATTCCAGGATTTTTGGTGCACGGACATGTGAACAAGCACAAGCTAAAAGCATACTTTGTGCTGAGCCCTACTACCAGCTTAGAATGGGTGGAGACGAGTGCCTAGGCTTGAAATATCCCTCACAAACATCAAGCTTTTGCATCTCCTAGCACCACCCATCTTGAGATTTCTTTCCTTGGCATGAGCTCCAGAATAGCATGGCCATTGTGAAGTCGAAGGCTTTCACGGCTGGCATCCATAGATTTTCCTTGTTTTTTTTTTCCGGGCTGTGAGGCTATGTTCTGGAACGAAACTATTCCAGAACACAGCCTCACAGCCCAGAAAAAAACCCAAGGAAAATCTAAGCATAGCCATTCTTTGAGATATCACCCATGGTTCTGAGAGCTGGCAACACTATGTAGAGTGGGTCAGTTTTTTCTATATTTTCCATTAAAGTTATAAGAATAATAATTTTCTCCAAACTGAGAAAATCAGCTACAGCAAATATGAGGCAGCTTCAGGTAACCCTGTCACTAGTTCTCATAATAGTGAGACCTGAACATACACAGCTGGGGGTGGAATTTTGAGCAGAGTTTTCATAAGTGAACTGTCAGGCTGTCACAGTGAGCACCATTCTGGATCATTACTCAGATGCTCTCAGATGCTGGAGGGATTCTTACATAGAAGAGGAAAAAATTAATTACCTATAATAACTGTCACAGATTTTAGTTTTGCATTTTGGATTCCTTCTTATGCAGCTCAAATCACAGCTTACTGCCATGGCTGAAGAAAACACATATTTTCTTAATTGCCTCAGTTACTTGACTGTAAAATGTTTATCTCCTCAAAACATCAGACTGATGAGTGACTCCATTAGAAAGGAAATGAACTAAGGATGCCAACTCTGCATGCAATACTGCTATGGGAGAAATAATTTTTATTTTAAAAATAAAAATTGTGATTCAAAAGGTAGTCTCCTGATCTATCTAGAGGATCTAGCACTCAATATTTTTATTTGATTTATTAATGAAAATGGCCTGTATTCAACATCAGCTAAGTAGCTTAATGTAGGATGTATCTACACTGTAGAAATAATGCCGTTTGACACTACTTTAAGTACTGTAGCTCCATCCTATTGTTACGTACTCTGACAGCCCTCATCTTGGAATATCACATAATTGGCAATATTTAATAATTTGGTTTGCTGTGGCCTTCCATGAGGTTGGCAAAGAAACCAAAACCCCCCAGATACCAAGATAGAGACATGTACAACCTAGGGAGGGGTCTTGGGAAATTCCTCAAACAGGTCATAACCCAGGTCAGAGTTCTTCCAAAGAACACCTGGAGATGAGTCATTCAATAATCCACTCAAAAACAGCAGAGCCCTCAATGGTTGCAAAACTGGTTTTTCCTCTTCTCCTCTCCTCAACAGTAGACGTTGCCTGCTTCTATTCAATTCCAAATGCATCATCACCCATTAACAATTGTTACCTCTTCCAGAGAACCCTTTGCTTAGTCCTGGGAAACTCCGAGAGACATTGTATTCCACTCTAAATATCATCCCTTCAGGGGAATTATCACATATAAATATCACCCTAAAATTCCACCCAAGTATGCAGAAAGTCATCCTTCAGACTCCACATCAGTCTGTTACCAGTCGGCCTTCTGGACCTCCTCTCTGCCAGTTTACTTCATGACCTCAGCTCTCCAGTTTTTGTATAGTATAACCCATCATCCCCTAACTCTATCCAAATACTTCCTACTTTCTTTGATAGTGTTGTGTGATTGCTTGAAGCCTGAGTGTAAGAGTGAATGCTGTTAAGATCAATTTCCAATAAAAAGCCATTTAATTGTATGTTCTGGCTTGAAGTCTCCTCAGCTACTGTAGGTATGCATAGGTCAAAAGATCCTGCCATTACCCAGCCTCTCGCTGCCATTTTGAGCTAATTAAACATTCCCCATATTAAGATTCAGACACTAGTGGTATCTTCGTGGACCCCACACAATTTGGGTAACACTATGGAATCCTGGGGTTTATAGTTTCACAAGTTCTTTAGCCTTCTCTGCCTAAGAGTGCTGGTGCCTCACAAAACTACAAATCCCAGGATTCTGTAGAATAGAGCCATGGCAGTTAAAGTGCTGTCAAACTGCATTGTTTCTATAATGGACAGCCACCTTAAGGATACTTAACTACGACCTATAACTATGCAGTATTCACAACTGTCACAATCGTGACCCTGTTGCCACAATTGTAAACCACCACCCCCCCAGCCTACTTTACTTGGCATCAGCTGCATGAGGAGGATAAGGTCCAGTCTATTGGTGACCAGAGCATAGATGAACGACATTTCCATCAGGTTTTGGTGAGAAAGTCAGGCCAGGAGAGGTTACTTATCTAAGTATATGCAAACTTATAAGAATACATATACTTAACTAAGTAACTGATGTAGAATACTGCTCCACATTTTTGTATCCTATCCCATATCCAAGGATTTTACACCTGTACAATTAAAGCAATTTAAATAATTTTAAACAATTTTAAAATAGTAAGAATAATTTAAGCATACTGAAAGCATTTTAGACAATTGGACAATTCAGAACAGTACAATTTAAAACTAGTTGACACAATTTAAATCATGCACAGACTTGGACAAAATCAAATGTCTAACCAGATGAGGAGTTGAATGCATAAACAGGCCCTGCATGGTTAATGGCTCCTATATTAAAAATCAAATCATGTAGGTGATTGGAAAAGATAGGATGAGAATTGTACACATTAGTAGGAATGGTGTATACAGGATCAGGTTACCTAAAATTACCCAGCTTGGTCTCTTAATCCCTGCCAGCAACCTACCAATCATTTTATAAGAACATTATATTAATTGAGATGTGTGCATCCTTCATCCATACCCAGATACAGGAAGATTCTACTCACTTTCAAGTGATTGCCAATAGATCCCCTTTTCAGAAGCTGCTGCTCAAAATAGCAAGCCAGGGACATGGGGGATGGGAACAGTGTGCACCACAATGTAGGGATGGGGACATTCTTCACATTTACATATATCCTTTTGGGTCCATGGGTGTGTGATATGTCCCTTCAAGTCCAACTCGTGGTTACTCTATACTAGGGTTTTCTTGGTAAGATTATTCAAAGGAGAGTAGTCATTGCCTTCCTCTAAGTCTGAGGGAATGTGGCTTGCCCCAGGTTACTTACTGGTTTCTATGGCTGAATGGGGACCCTGCTCTCCCAGACTCCTCAAATCAGTACACTATGCTGGCTCTGTTCATGCTCCATGCTTGGAGCTAATTCCTTTATGTGATTCTATCTGCCACAGCCAGCAGAGAACCAATTATACCTTCTTCCCCCGTAACCCGCTTATTTTCTAAATTGCTGTCTTGGAATTCTCCCCTCACTCAGCTGAAATTTTAATCCTGCTACTGAGTGGAAACTCAGGGCATAATCACACCAGTCTTGTGTCTCACAGCAATCACATTATTAAAGGAAATGGGAACATACTGGTTGTAAAACATTTATTATCACATCTCTGTTCATTTACATGACTGTGCTCCTTTGGCAGCCACTTGGTGTGATAGGTTCCTTTGCCTCAGTTCTGAAATGACTGCAGTCACATGGCATGAGGGGGCTTGATTCTCCTCCCCCTCCCTCTCTCTCCGCCCCTTCACTATTACAATGCAGACTGACTCTTTGGACTGGCTGCTTTGGAATAGCAAGGGGGAAGGGGAGAGGAGGGAGAGGAGGAGAATCATGCCCCCTCATGCCATGTGACTGCAGTCATCCCGGAACTGAAGTGAAGGGAACTATTGCACCAGGGACAGCGGTGGGACAATAGTGATTTTGGCAGGTGTTGACAGAGTTTTCACATCAATTGAATGGGGAGCAACAGTAACGACTAGAATGCAAAGCACCAACAGGATAGCCATGACATCATCTGATAAGTACTGGCCAAATTCATTACTACCCTGCTGAAATTCTGCTTTAGCAGCCTCATGTGATAAAATCCCCAGTCAGTGTAGATAGCATTCACTTCATGCTTTACTCTTTTCTGTCAACAAGTATAGAATCATAGAATCATAGAATTGCAGAGTTGGAAGAGGCCACAAGGGCCATCCAGTCCAACCCCCTGCCATGCAGGAAATCACGATCAAAGCATCCCCGACAGATGGCCATCCAGCCTCTGTTTAAAGACCTCCAAGGAAGGAGACCCCACTACACTCCGAGGGAGTGCGTTCCACTGCCGAACAGCTCTTACTGTCAAAAAGTTCCTCCTAATGTTGAGGTGGAATCTCTGTTCCTGGAGCTTGCACTCATTGCTCCGTGTTCCAGTCTCAGGAGCAGCAGAAAACAAGCCTGCTCCATCCTCAGCGTGACATCCCTTCAAATACTTAAACAGGGCTATCATATCGCCTCTTAACCGTCTTTTTTCCAGGCTAAACATACCCTGCTCCTTAAGTCTCTCCTCAGAAGGCATCGTTTCCAGACCTTTCACCATTTTAGTTGCCCTTCTCTGGACACGCTCCAATTTGTCAATATCCTTTTTTAATTGTGATGCCCAGAACTGGACACAGTATTCTAAGTGAGGTCTGACCAAGGCAGAATAGAGCGGCACTATTACTTCCCTTGATCTAGACACTATACTTCTATTGATACAGCCCAAAATCGCATTGGCCTTTTTAGCTGCTGCATCGCACTGTTGGCTCATGTTCAACTTGTGGTCTACTAGGACTCCTAGATCCCTTTCGCACGTGGTCTCATTCAGCCAGGTCTCTCCCATCCTATATTTATGCATTTCATTTTTCTGCCCTAAATGCAGTACCTTACATTTCTCCGTATTGAATTTCATTTTGTTAGCTTTGGCCCAGCTCTCCAGTCTATGTTCAGACAAGCTTTTTCTTATGCAATTGCCCTGCCTTATTCAAAAATTAAACAAGGCATCTGGATATTATCTTCCACAGGTGTTTTTTCAATCTTTGTATTTGCCACAAAAAGTTTGTCAAGGAGGGAAAGAAAAACAATTTACATGGTTTCCCTTTGATGCACTTCCTACTTTGTGGGTTGTTTCATTTATATGTAGATGGAAGTTTGAGAAGCAAAGAGGCATGTACAAAGTAATTAATGAGAGAGCGGAGCCTAGATAATGCTTGCCCTTTGTTTTCACCTCTCTGTATCGTTCTTTCATTTATGTACTCAAGTTTTTAGCTCCCTTCTTAGCTGAAGATGTCACCTTCCTTTCTCTCAAGAAGTTACTTAATCTCTTTGTTTTCCCTTTGTCCAATCCCAACAATGGATGCTAGCTCAGACTCACACATAAGAGCCTGCTTTCAGAGGGTCTTGTAACCAAGTATAGGTCAACCTCTTTTGTCTATCTCCTTTGCTATCCTAAGATGGATTTCCTGAGACAATAAATGTAAATTTCCTTTTTGACCTACAAGAGCATCCAGAATAATTTCTCCTGTTTCTACATGTTGCATTAGTCCTGCTGCACTCTACTTAGTACAAATACCAAATAGTCCTACAGGCAGGAAGATTACTTTATGCATACTGCTGTACTTTGGTGTCCCATGTTGAGAAGTGGACAGTGTTCCTCAGGAGAGATACAGCAACATAATTGTGACAAGATAGAAACTGAACACACAGTTGCCCATGAATGCAACTCCACCCACACCATTTCTTTTATGGATGTCTAAAATGTCTATTGCCATGGTTGCAATGCAACTGCACTTTAAGCATGACTAAAGAAACAGGAAGCATGCAGTTACACAAATAAATGTCATTATTCATTTTTGATCTCCACTAGCAATTTAGCAGTGGAATAAAAGGAAGGAGCAGCGTACATTTCATGCCTGTCTGCCACAGGAATAACTAATTAGGTACAATGTGTAGAGCTAATTATGGAAATGATTATGACTGCATACAAAAGGCTGAAATGCTCACAGCTGGCTTCTTATTAGAAGGAAGACTTTCCTCCTGGGACCTGATGGGAAGATCAACCTTGCTTGTGGCTTTTCTGCCAGATCCTTACAAACCCAATCAACTGTCTGATTCCGTCCACTTTTTTTTTCCTTTCCCCCCCAACACAGGCATTTAAATTCATTTTCAAGAAGAGATATTTTGTGTTTCTGGCTGTGCTGATTCACTATCAAGCCATGAAGAAATGTAGTTGAACAAACCAAATACGATTTCACTTGCAAGCATGCACTGAACAAATATGTTTTAAAAACTTATTGTATGCAAATAGGAGTTTGGGGAAGATAGAGGAGCCTTGGGTCAATGGAGTGTGCAAGTGGTTAAAATGTTCAACTAAGACTTGCAGAACATGCACCTCCCTGGGTGATCTTGGACCATTCACCCACTCTCAGCCTAACCTACCTTTCAGGATGGTTGTGAGGATAAAATGGGTAGGGGAAGGATTATATTGCATTGAGCTCCTTGAAAAGAAACAAAGAAGGATTAACTTGTTCATTCACCCACTCTTTTTTTGGTTGACTACACTGATTTTTGGCTTTCTAGAATACCAGGAATTCAAGCTTTATATGATCACTTCCTTAGAAAGTTGTCATTAGCTTAATCTTATTCCCTATTGGTTAGGATCAAGATAAGGATAGCCAATCTCCTTGTTTTCCCCCTTTTTTTTCTGAAAGAAGCAAGGCATGCCAAGTATTTATTAGATATACATGATTAGTGGAGTTTGCCTCCCAACATATATGGGGTTAATTAATGTCCTCCTTTACTATACAATTTTTCCTTGAAACAGATGTACACATTTTTGGAACACATCATTCACCCTTTCCTCTTAGATGGCAGTCTGCAGGAGATTCCAACCAGGACATTTTTCTTATTTGTTTCTAGATAGTTTTAAACACATGGTCTTATCTCCGTTGCTTATGCTCTTGAATTTCTACATGTTTATGTATTTATTAATTAAAATATTTGCATCCCACCCTATATCATAGGATCTCAGGGTGCTACATAATTTAGCCAATTTAAAACAGATTGAAAATAATGTAAATACACAAAAGGCATATTAAAGAAATTGACAAGTTAAAACACTGCAGTTGATCTTATCTTGGTAAGACTGACTTCTAAATAAGTGTTAACGTGAAAAGGGAGTAAGACCCATAATATATAAGTCCGAATACATACTACATTTTTATGTTAATGTATTATTGTTATACAAGGAATAGATAAGAATAGAAGGTCTATAGAAAATTTTCATGAGAAAAGGAAATCAAGTTCTAGAAGACTGAGCAAAACCTAAACAATATCAGGAAGGAAGTTAGAAAAGGAGTTTAGATTATATTTTATTTTCTTGCAACTGTTTTCTTTTAGGGAAATATATGTAAATGGTGTACAAGATATTAGAAAAATACTCAAAAATGTTATTTTAGTTTGATGTATTGCAACACAATAAAAAATATAATTAAAAAACACTGCGGTTGAAAAACAATCAAAACAGTTTTGGCAATTTAGAACCTTGAATGTGTGCAGATTTGAATGGCATCAGTTAAACTCTGAAGGCTTTAATAAACTCCATGTTTTTACCTGGTGCTGAAGTAAACCCAGTGTTGTTCTGAATTAGGCCTTGGAGATCAGTGGCATACGGAAAGTGGGATGGTGGGTGCAATCTGCCCCAGGCACAGCCAACAGGGGTACACTTAGGTACATCACTGTCTAAATGGCCCTTTGCTCACCAGCTGAAAGCATGTGTTCTACTCCAGCCTCAGCAACCAGGATATGTTGCCAAGCTCTTGCTGCTTTGTGCATGTGTGTGAGGCTAGGCAAGAGAAAGAGTGCGAGTGGGCATGCACACAAAGCTTGCTTTCTTCCTTGCTCACTTGCGGGCACACACACACAGAATGCCCTTGATGTCTCAGAAACTCTAATTAAATTTTCAAAGCACCAGTGACAACCCTTTCCTTTCATTCCCCACACTCTTGTTTCAGAAGGAAAGCTAGAATCTGAAAGTAGAATCTTTTGGAGGTTTGACAACCTCTTTAAATTTATTTAGGGCTGATCCCTGTCCACTGATTAAAGCTTTAGTTTAAAATAAGAAAAGGAAGCTAATTGCCCAGAGGCAGTTTTGCACAGATCGATCATATGCATCTTGATTCATCAGGACAATCCCATTGGTGCTTACTATCAGCTTGATGTATATTGGAATTGGTGGCCTTTCAAATCCCAAATAAAAAGATCAAGGGCTTGTAATGTGGAAGGAAGATCTCCACCAAATCAAATTTAGACCAAAATTTGTCAAGAAAGAAGTCAAGAAAGTGATATTCATCTAAATGTTGCAAAACCTATGGGGAAGGGGAATTTATGTATGAAAATTAAAGTAGTTTAAAGGTGTTATCTTTAGACCACCACCATGTTGCTCTAGAGATTCCACCTAAACATTAGCAAGAACTTCCTGACAGTAAGAGCTGTTCAACAGTGGAATGCATTGCCTTGGAGTGTGGTGGAGTCTCCGTCCTTGGAGGTTTTTAAACAGAGGTTGGATGGCAATCTGTCCGGAATGGTTTGATTGTGCATTCCTTAGGGGCAGTGGGACAGACTAGATGGCCCTTGTGGTCTCTTCCACCCTCTATGATTTATGATTCTATTCAAAAGCTAGCAAGGTATTGTGTGTTATGTGCCTTCAAGTTGTTTCTGACCTATGGTGACCCTAAGGCCAACCCATCACAGGGTATTCTGAAGGCTGAGAGTGTGTGACTTGCCCAGTAGGTTTTGATGGCTATGTGGGAATTCAAACCTTGGTCTCCAGAATCGTAGTCCAACACTCAAACCACTATGCCATGCTGGATCCCTTAGCAAGATATTATTCTATCATCATCATCATCATCATCACCATCATCATCATCGTAATTGACAGCAAGATTCTTTTCATTTGGGTTATTAGAGAGGGCACAAGGGTTACTTGGAAGAAAGTTGAAGTGAAATTGAGGAGGTATATCAGTATGGTGTTGGAATAGGACTCTGGAAGACCAGAGTTTGAGTTCCCAGGCAGATTCTATGCATGCCTCATTGAAACTGAAGTGGGCAACTGTGACCCTACAAATGTTCATACCCTACATCAGCCTCAACTAGCATAATGAGCCAGCTAATGGAATCTACCCCCACCCCACCCCCATTTCTAACCAACCCTACATAGGACTGCACCTAAACCCCTGATGTTTTTTTTGGGGGGGGGGGTTGGATAGAATTTCCAAGTAAGCCTGTTTAGATTTCAAGACCGTTGAAGCCTACACTCCTGCACATACATACCTAGCACTAATCCAATTGTGTTTAGGGGGTAATTACACAGAGGGAAGTTCACTTCCAAGTAAAGGCACAATGCTACCGAATGCAAGTATGCATGATGACTTGGGAATAAGCTTCCCTGGGTCCACAGGGCATGGTGCTCATTTTATTCAGTGCAGCTTACTCCCAGGAAAGTGTGAATACAGCCTAATGCTGCAGATCTAACCATATTTATCTGGAAATGAACCCTGATTTACCACTCCCAGCATCACCCATGCTCATTGGCCATGCTGACTAGGGAATTCTGGGTGTTCTAATCCTTTTGTAAACTGATTGCACCCAGACACATGAGACTTCTTTTGAGTAAACATGATCAGCTTATAAAGCCTATCCATTGTTCCTAAACAGATGGTGAAATAAATATAAAACTTACCTTCGCAAGTGTTTGAATTTGCTTTAACAACTGTGCCAATGTTTCCACTCTCCCACAATCAACAGTGGTTTTGGGGGGGGGGCAGGTGTAAGTGTGGATGTTTGTTTCTTTGAACTTTCCAATGTGGGAAAGGTAGAGAAGCTAATTTTTAATAAAAGGGAGAAAGGAACCAGCCAGCATATGGTAGCCTGTCATAGAGTATATGAGTGGCTTCTGATGCTCAGTATTCATGTTTTCAAAATACGAATGAGATTAGAGCTACCTGCAGCTCTTCAAGGGACACTGAGTGACAGGGAGAATCTCCCCCTCCCCAGGGGTTATCCTCACCGAGTGTCAAATACACTGGGTACCCCCCTGATGGAGAGACTATTCCACAACGGGGACACCACAGCAGAAGAGGCCTTCCCCCATGTCCTCCTACAATGTTTTAGTTGCACTGCTTAGACACAGAGAAGGGCCCCTCCAGCATAACTCAATTCTTGGCAGGAGAATATAGGAAGAAGTGCTTCTTCCATATACCTGGTACTCTTTTCCTTCCCCTTCTGTCCCATCCATTATAGTTTAAAAATGTACTATATCCTAATCTGCTACACTGCAGCTGAATCTCAGTTATATCTATTAAGCTATGTCTACTTTCCTGTGGTGCAAATTCAGGATCATCTTGCTCATTTCTCATGCTCTGCACATTAATGTGTAATCATAAAAAAATTAACATTATGTACCTCTTTTTCTCTTTGAGATTACCCTTTTATTGTGGGGTTGCTAGGCATCTCCATCAAGTCGCTCTTTTTATCCTGACCAGCCAATTCCCTTTGGGTTTTATATGCTTATGAATGTTTTTAATTAGATCATTTGAAAGCAATAGCATTACCAACAGTAACCAAAACCAAGAAAAGCTTAGATGTATTTCACAGTGAAATATCCCACAGTAGGTTGTAATAAGAGCTTGTGCAGCATGCAACAAACAGTTAATAAATCTGTACCTCAGAACATGAACTCCTTGATTCATCCATGTCCTCTGAGATTTACTTCTAAGTAAGTCATGCATAGATTTGTTCTTCAGTTGTCATGTCTTTACATAACATCTTCTCAGACTTGTCACTTTGGCTATGTTGCCATATTACAGTTCCATGTGACTCCCATGAATTATCGAGTTCCATTGTTGGGCACAGCCTGTTGAATACTAGATAGCCACAAGGTAGTGCTGCAGCATCAGTTGAAAGAAATTATGGTTTTAAAATCCTTTGAACTAATCAATTGCTGAGTGATGGGTGCATATGTCCTTTAAAAAGGATTATAAACTAAGTATTTTTAATTGTTCATTTATAGCACATTTAATTTGTAAAGTGCAGCTTCATAAGAAGGTTGTTACTTCTTCATGCAGTTGTACAGTTGTGCAGTTGTGCAGGCCCAACCTCCTTTAAGCCACCCAAAATGTAGCAGTGTTGTTATTTTTTAAAAGATGCAAAGACATGGAAATATTGGGCTGCAAAGAACTCTGTTTTTATGAGCAAGCTGTTGCACAACATTCTTGGGCTACGCCAGTTTCTTGTTAGAAGAGTACAGCTCTTCATACTGCTTCAGAGAAAGCTCTTTAAGATTTCCCAAGCACTGAAAGGCATTTGTGTAGACTGTGAAGCAAGATTATGCAGGGAACATGGTGACAAGTGATAAAACAGAGAGCACAGTACTGACAGTGTGCTAGTAGTAGGAGATGGGTGGGTGATTATTGGGGAGGGGAGAGGTACTGAAGTCCTTCCAGTTCCATCCCAAGTCAATGGCCCTTCCAGTTCAGAAGTTCCCTTCTAGTCCTTTTCCAAACCAATGATTGTCATGCCAATATCTCTCTGATTTCAAAGGTGCCACTCCAAGACCACCACCATTCAAGACTAGATCCTGGAGGAACAGATGTATCTAGCACAAGAACCAAGACCCCATGGGATGAAGTGGGTGGAGTTAATCTTTCACTAGAATTGCCCTTCAGATTTCTTTGTGTAACAGCAACCTAAGGTTACTGGGCAGAGAAATGGAATTGCAGTTGTCTACTGTGATCTCATACACGCACTTCCAGGTATCCAGATCCAACTTCAGGTGGTAGCCTTGGACAGAATAGGGTTTGTGCTGATGTACTGCCCACTCTGCTTCCTAAAGGCCTTCTTTCATGAACTGGCTATGGTGGTATTGGAGGAGTTGTTGGAAACCCTTAGGCAGATTAGTGTTCATGCATTGTGTTTCAAGTGTGTATGTGTTCTTGCATAGTTTGGGACTGGATTTTTAAAAAATCCTTTCCTCCTATATGATCCTGCCTGTCCACTAAAATTAACTGGCACTGTGCTTTTTGTACATTCTCCTACCATCAGAGGTGGTGAGAAGAATGTGCTCTGAAGTAACATCCACGTTGCAAAATTCTCCCCACTCTATCCATCAACTGCCTCCAAATCCACCTGGATCACTTCTGATGTCACTTGAATGCATTTTGAAAATGTTTCTCTTCCAGCAAACTGATTGGAGCCTGATCACACCAATATTTGTTATTATTTTAAAAAATCTGTCATTATGTCTATTCATAATCACAATCCTACTGTATTACTTTTGTAACAATTTTAAACTTTCCTAGTTGTTTTAAACTATACGCTAGTTGCTTTGAGTAATTCTACAGAAGACAGATTTTTGTGTTTGTGCGTGTGTGTTTTTTTAAACCCTTTTGATATACTAATAGATTCCATATATTGCAGCATCACATTGCTTATAAGAGTCAAGGAACATAGACTTGGAATAGGCATCACCAAAGATGGGATAGCATAGCTGGAGATCCCTAGGGTATCATGGCTTATAAGGTATCATGTAAGCAATGGGATAACCATATGATAAGCCTGGGGAGGCGGTAGCCTCTAGATGTTGTTAGACTCTATTTCCAGGCAGAATGGCCAATATTCACGGATGATTAGAGTAATGGTTCATCAGCATCTGGAAGGCAAGAGATCCCCTGTTCCTCCTATAAGCCATGGAACAGCTTCCCTGTATGTCCGAATTGGTCATCCAGTGGCCTGGGTCCCTGCTGGGCCTCTCACTTTCTTGGAACACAAGTACAATCTGCATCAGGAACACAACCAAGCAGACCAACAATGATGCTGTACTTCAGTTTGGACACTTGCAGCTTATGAAGGTATGTGTATGTGTTCATACTAATAGGCAGCATCTCAAAGAGTGCAATCAATAAGTCAGCCACACAGTGTCCTTCTGGGTGCTAGCAAAAGCGATGCCTCATTGCAGGGATCTTACGAAATTAACTGCTATTAACAGGTTAGCTTTGATCCTCCTGAATCTAGGCATTGTTCCCATCTGCAAGTCCTTGAATTTTACCACAGCTGAATTTGGCAAGACTCCCAGTTTTGCAAAAAGGCGCTATTAGTGCAAATCACTTTAGTCAGACTATTCATGTAGTTAAACTCTTTTTAAGGAAAAAGAGGGGAAAGAAAAAAATACTATTAGAATTCTTTGATGGTTGTTATTTAAAAGACATCTGTATTTTCAGAGAACATTCTTTTCTTCTGTAACATCAAAGCTCCATGGAAGATAATCATGACTTTGAGTCCAGAATAATGTTGGTTCCATAACTTTTCTGCAGAACATTTTCACACTTTCCATTTCTGTTATTATTCACATTTCGGTCGGATAATACTAGCTAATACATAAAAATATTCCTGTTTTCCCCCATGCTATAGAATCTTATATTCCCTTCTTCAAGCTCTGTGGAAGAACCCCTCTCCAGGCTGCCCCCCCAGTTCCAAACCTTTGGCTCCTGTCACTCACCTTACCCGTTCAGCTTTAAGGTCCCCCCCTGGGTCTGGTACTCAGGCCTCAAGGTAGAGCCCATATTGGACAAGGGGCTGTGTTGATAAGTTGGTTAACTGTGGTAGGGCGTGGCCAGCTCTCTTTACTAATTCTTAAACGAAGCAGTCAGATGCAGTTGTAGAAAATAAAGCAAGTAAAGAGAGATCCAGTCTGGTGTAGTGATCCGAGTATTGGATTACTACTCTGGAGACCAGGGCTCAAATCCTCATTCAGCCATGAAAACCCACTGGGTGACCTTGCGCAAGTCACACTCTCTCAGCCTCAGAGGAAGGCAAATCCCCTCCAAACAAATCTTGCCAAGAAAATCCCATGTTTGGTTTACCTTAGAGGTTTCATGGAAAGGGCCACATCAGCACTGACAATGCTATTGTTGTTAATTGTCCTCAAGTCAACTTTGATTCATGGCGACCCTAAGAATGAGACATCTCCAAGAAACCTATCCTCAGCTACTCTGTGCAGGTCCTGCAGGCTCCTGTGCCTGCATAGCCATGGCTTCCTTTATTGTGTCTACCATCTAGTATGTGGCCTTCATCTATTCCTACTGCTTTCCCCTTATCCAGCATTATTGTCTTTTTGAGTGAATCATGACTTCTCATGATATGGCTGAAGTATGACAGTCTCAGTTTCTTGGCTTCTGAGGGATAGCTCACGTTTGATTTGTTCTAGGGCCCATTTATTGGTCTTCTTTTGGCAGTACAGGTATCTGTAGCAATTTTCCCCAGCACCACATCTCAAATGAGTTGATTTTCTTTCTATCAGCTTTCTTCACTTTCCAGCTCTCACTTTCATACATGGCTATGGGAAATATGATGGCTTGAACAATCCTAACTTTGGTGTTTCGTTTTATATCTTTTGCACTTTAGGATTTTGTCTAGTTCTTTCATAACTCCTCTTTCCATTCCTAGTCTTCTGATTTCTTGACTGCAATCCCTATCCTGATCAATAATTGATCCCAGATATGGGAGATCTTTAACTATACTGACTTGATGCCATGTCATTTCTTTGAGAGTCCCACCTACATGAGCAGCATAAACCTTATGGAGAAAAGAATCATAAAACAAGCTCTACAAGGCCTTTTCCTTTCCGATGACACCATGATAGTGACATGAAAGGTATAATTCTTTACTTAAATCTAAACTGTCATTTTACCTTGATCTTTAAACTGACTGAGAATGTTTATCAGAATATATATCTCTAGTACTTCTCTATGACACATATTTAAATGCGACCCCCCCAACCCACCTTTTCTCTTCTGCAAGCCCTGTTCTGAGATGCCCAGTGTTGGGTTGATGGAAAGCAGGGGGCACAGCAGGGATGCATCCAGCTATTTTCCTTTAGCTGGATGCACTGTGACAAGCATCCTCAAGAAGTCCCTAATGATGCCATTAGAGAACTTTGCCTCAGCACTATTGGCTGCTTTCCTATATTAGCAAAGACTGTTTCAAATTAAATAGTATTTGCTGCTGCAAAAGGAAAGAAGCAGCAGTGACACTTCACATCTGCCACCAGATGGGGTGGCAGTGACAACCCTGCAGTGGCAGAAGTGGGAGGGGAGTAAGTTTGATCTACTGCTTGAATCACGGGATATAATGGTGGCTTTCTATATTGTTTAAATGTGAATGGTAAATTGTTTTCCTGCAATCCTGATCACAATCCCATATGTCAGGCCCTTCATTACTCCTCAGCCTTCACACCTTTTGAATTGCTGGGTTTCTACTCCTAATAATGCTGATTAGGTTCCTGCTACTTTTAGGTTGCTCCAGTTTCTTATTTCAGATGCTCTGTATAAGTTCACATGATCATCCTCTCACACCCTATCAATGTTTGCCTTGAGTTGATTCCAAGCAGACACCAGCAGCATAAGCATTGCTTATAAATGGGAAGCTGGGTGGGGCTCCAAAGATCAAAGGCTATCATTTCATGAAGCAGACTATTGTGTTGTCAAGAGAGCAGATTGGCAGCGAAGACTATATACGGCTCTAGTTGCTATGGTTATCTAAAGCGTTTTATTTGTCCAACCCATGCTTTCTAAAATTTAATAACAATGCTAAACTAAGTTTTTAACTTATTGTAGTGGTTGGAGTAGATGGCCATCGGTGAGTCACCAAAATGCGTCACTCCCTCAAAAAAGGGGGGGGGACAAAAAGCTGCTTATTTGCATGCATATGTCCTGCTTAAGCCTGGCAATGCTCAGGTGAGTGCATCTATAGTCAGAAGGAACTGGAAGAGGAAAGTCACAGGGCTCACAAAGGGTTACCACAGGAAACAGAAGCATGGTCTGGGCAGTCCAGGGTCCAAATGGGAAAAGCAGTCCTGACTAGAGTCCAAAGACAAGAAGAGTTGCCAGAAACATTAGTCAAGGTCACAAGGAAATGTTGGAGCTGTTTGTCTGCAGCAGTCAAATGGCCTGAGCTGAACAATGGCAACAGCATTTATATTTCTATACCACTTATCAGTGCAAAGCACTCCTTCAGTGTTTTAAATGTGTTAGCTAATTTCCCCCAACAAGCTGAGTACTCATTTTACTAACCTACGGAAGAATGGAAGGCTGACTCAACCTTGGAGCCCTGTAGGATCGAACTCGCAATGTTGTGGCTGCACTACCGGCATTTAACCACTGCACCACCAAGGCATCAAAGCCAGTTTATAGCCAGCAGTAAACCCACCCATCTGGTCTCATTAGCTCAGTGTCCTGTATTTAAAGTGGAGCACAGTGTTTCCTGACCTTTTGATCCCCGTGTTTTAATTTACTAAGCTCTACCAGGGTGCAGTATGTCTATGGAGATTTTCACACGCCGAAAATATCGCTGCCAGAAACCGGGACAGAAATATTTCTGTCCCGGAAGCAGCGCCGCAGTTCGCACGCTCACCTCACTCTCCCGTTGTTCCGTCGTCCTCGCTTTGGGTTTTTTCCTCTCTCTTCCGGAATATTTTATTAACGGCAAACTCCCGTTAGTAAAATATTCCAGAAGAGGGAGGAAAAAACCCAAAGCGAGGACAAAGGAACAACGGGAGAGGGAGGTGAGCGTGCGAACCGCGGCGCTGCTTCTGGGACAGAAATATTTCTGTCCCGGTTTCTGGCAGCGATATTTTCGGCGTGTGAAAATCTCCTGTAACCTCCTCCTGATACACAACTGCTGCCTGGGATGTACCAGGCTCTGTTTCCGTCATGCCACAACAGGACTGCTACCCTCCTCTGGTTCCATCTAGGGCCTGTTATTTAGTCATTCCTCTTCCCCTTGTTCATCCAAGGAGGCCACTTCAAGTTAGCACATATTAATATAGAGGCCAACATAGAAATAATTAGTGCAATTTAATAGAAATACAATATTATCCTCATAAAAGGGGAGGGTATAACTGGGGGCCTATCAATATGGGGGGGGGAAGAGAACCTTGTAGTAATGTAATTTTGCAGCAGCAGCAACATGTGTTCACAGTGTTTTTAGCCCCAGAAGCTTCGCATGCCAGATGGCGGCCATGAGTGATTTTACTCACCTTAGTTCTTCAGTGCTATTGAACTTTTTAAAAAATATTGTCTAATGTGTGATAGAGCAATTTTTCTCCTTAATAGGATAGCTAGCAAACAAACAAACAAAACCCACCCCATTTTATCACCTTAGCAATCACTCACTAAGGCAAAAATCCAACATGGCAGCAGTGGGCACTTGTCCTGTTAGCAAGTGCCTCCCCTGTGCTCACCCAGCCAATAAGCGTTGCACTTCCTCTCCTATGGGGAAGCAATTCAAAGCAAATCGCTTGTCCTAACGAGCAGGAATGCGTACTCCCTCGCTGGTTTTAAAAACAACGGGAGTTGTTTTTGCTGTTTTGGACCCCCCTCTTTCTGAGTA
This sequence comes from Gambelia wislizenii, assembly GCA_030847615.1. Taxonomy (NCBI): domain Eukaryota; kingdom Metazoa; phylum Chordata; class Lepidosauria; order Squamata; family Crotaphytidae; genus Gambelia; species Gambelia wislizenii. The sequence goes on from JAUMIR010000004.1 coordinate 252,938,571, forward strand.
CTGTGGATTTATGTGGGATCCCTTTTAGACAGGTAGGATTCCCTGTGAATTCTATGAGGTTTTATTTCACCATTGAGACAACCCCTGGGTGTGTCTACTCACCAGAGGTCCCAGTGACTCTGTTACTATGTTGCAATAGAATTCACACTCAATTTATAGAGCAACACTGGATTTTATGAGAGCTATTCAAAGTGCTGAAACTATTCTGGAAATAGAACTCAGCACCTTGGATAACTCCCATAAAAACTAGAAGAGTTCTTATCAGATCCAGCAAAGATTCAATACCCCATAATGAGAGAGCCACAGGCTGCTTCTGTTGCCCTGTCAGTTGTTCAGATGTTAGTTGTTGGTGGGCAACTTCAATGGTTCAGCTCTTCCTTCTCATGTGTTACGTACCTTTAATTTTGACAGTCCTTCAAATGGAGGGTGGCCAATCTGAAGCTCCAGGTCAGTGTGTCTCTCTTAGGATAATTTACTATGGCTCTCAACCTAATCTGAAAAGATCTCAGCAAGATCAGTTCATGTGTCTGGTAACAGAAATCTGACTTTTCCCTGGCAGAAACTGTCAGGGAAAATAGATATTGTAATTAGAAGTTTGTGTCCCCCCTTTGGGTAATTTTATTCACGAAGGCACTGAAGACGCCAGCTTGTCTATTAGAACTCATAAATCTGTCTCTTGTTGTTATGTTTTTCTGTCCTTCGGGGTTTGAGAGTGAGGAACGAAACTAAGAGTCTAGTTTCTTGTTTCACTTCTCAGAAGGATTGAATGTTTTGGAAAGGTATTTAACTGGGAGGGGATTTTAGAGTTTGTGTGTGCCTCCTGCATTTTGGGGGCTCCTTTTCTTTTCTCTTAGCTCCTGAGGAACCTTGGAGCATACAGAAGCATGGATGAATATCTTCTGCTGTCTATTTTATTTTCATTTATCTTTAATAAAGCCATAAAAGAGAATTAATATAGTGTTTTCTTTTGCACCAGAGGTGTGCATGGCTTTGCTCAAAAGCCCACGCTACTTCGCTACATGCATCTCTGCTCGGATGGGCAGAGAGTAAATGCACTCTGAAGCTTTTTATGACAGAAACCTCTGGGCAGGAAGGAAGAGAGAGAGGGGAAAGTAGTGACAAAAGTGTGCGTGTGGGGGGGATTTCTGGACAGAAGAAGAGGCGGCCCATCCACTTCTTCTCTGGTGCCACCACCCGCCACTGGTTTTGGCCCTGACAAGTCCTGACATGTGGTGTTTACTGATTACCCACAAGGGTAAATTTTCTGCAGCCCTCCTCAGAAAAGTGGTCTCCCCTAGCAATAGAGGATGCTTTCAAAGAGAGTAGAGGTGGGCAACCATGCTTGCAAGGTCAGATTGGCCCTTGCAAGACTTAAGAGGGCCACTCCCTGCTGCACCATGCCCCCCACCAGCATTTATAAAACCTTTTTTTCAAATACATTTTTCCAACAAAAAAACAACAACACCCCAAACACCTACAGGAACTTCTAGTTTCTTTCTTGGTTAAATAAAAGAATCTCCTGAACCTAAGCTAGCTGGGGGGTGGTCAAAAAGAGGTGAAATTGTCATTTTTGACACCCTTTTTAGATAGGAAAAAATGAGATTCTGAGAGGCCCTTAGAGGCCTCAAAAAAGGCTGGGGACACATGAGGTCCATAGGCTGCATTTTCCCACCCCTGAAATAATGGTTAGTCCTCCATAATGTAGGACACATAGTCACCTGTGGTTAAAGTTCAGAACCACAAGAAGTCAGATTGCCTACAGTGGCAATTTCCCCCCTACCCTTTTTGTGATTACATAATATTGTTTTATCAATATCCTATCCTGTGTATCCACATCCCAAGAATACCTTCTTTGAGACACTAGGGGTGTCCACAGAATTCAGTTTGCTTCTCATGTGGTGATTAGGAAAACAGCCTAAGTTGGTTTGGACCCATTCAGAGGTCACATGATTTGACTCAGATGTGAATCTCAATCTTGATTCAGAATCCAACTTTTCATCACCAAAGTCAACAAAAGTTTCTAATCTATACTCTGTGAAGTAAATAACATTTGTAGGCACAATAGCCCCTTATAAATGAGCAATACCAGCCAAATTTCAGAAACACGTGTGTGTGTGTGTGTGCGTGGGTACTATCTTTTCTTAAAATTTTGGTTTTAAAAAAGGGAACTGCTAATACGTATTTACAATTTCTTGGCAGAATTGGATGAAATCTGCAAGGATAGTTGCTGTGTAGAAGGAGAGCAAGCTTACCAAGTTTCTGAACAATAGGTGTAGGGTTTGGCAAAGAACAGTCCTGGGCCCAGTGCTATTCAACATCTTGAACCAATGACTTGGATGAGGGAATTAGGGGCATACTTATCAAATTTGCAGATGACACCAAATTAGGAGGAGTATCTAATACCCTAGAGGACAGGATCAAAATTCAGAATGACCTGGATAGACTGGAGAGCTGGGCCAAGGCTAACAAAATGAAATTCAACACGGAGAAATGTAAAGTACCGCACTTAGGGCGGAAAAATGAGATGCATAGATACAGGATGGGAGAGACGTGGCTGAACGAGACTACATGCGAAAGGGATCTAGGAGTCCTAGTAGACCACAAGTTGAACATGAGTCAACAGTGTGATGCGGCAGCTAAAAAGGCCTATGCGATTTTGGGCTATATCAATAGAAGTATAGTATCTAGATCAAGGGAAGTAATACTGCCACTCTATTCTGCCTTGGTCAGACCTCACCTAGAATACTGTGTCCAGTTCTGGGCACCACAATTCAAAAAGGATATTGACAAATTGGAGCATGTCCAGAGAAGGGCAACTAAAATGGTGAAAGGTCTGGAAACGATGCCTTATGAGGAGAGACTTAGGGAGCTGGGTATGTTTAGCCTGGAAAAAAGACGGTTAAGAGGCGATATGATGGCCCTGTTTAAGTATATGAAGGGGTGTCACGCTGAGGATGGAGCAGGCTTGTTTTCTGCTGCTCCAGAGATTGGAACACAGAGCAATGGATGCAAGCTCCAGGAACTCAACATTAGGAGGAACTTTTTGACAGTAAGAGCTGTTCGGCAGTGGAACACACTCCCTTGGAGCATGGTGGGGTCTGCTTCCTTGGAGTCTTTAAACAGAGGCTGGATTGCCATCTGTCGGGGATGCTTTGATCAAAATTTCCTGTGTGGCAGGGGGTTGGACTGAATGGCCCTCGTGGTCTCTTCCAACTTTATAATTCTATGCTTCTGTGATTCTATAAGTAGCCAAATTTGGAAGGTCTAGAGGCCAATGTCTGACCTCTCAGATCCTCTCTTGTCAATAAAAAAATTCCCCCAATTCCTCCCATTAAAATGGGAAATGGCTTTTTCACTTATGCTTTTCTTTTCTTTTCCTACATTTTCAGGGTTTTTACACCAATTTGCTCAAACAGAAAAACATTGAACACTGAACTATCCTGCAATATCCTTCCCTTTCTTCAACATTGTTCACTTTAAGTACTGGGATTGGAGAGTCCTGGCAAAATAATTCACTCTGCAAAGTATTAGAGATGATAGAAATGGATAATTTGACAAATAAGATTAAAAATAGGTCGAGTAAGAAACTACTAGAGGAATGGTCAGTGGTGATAGAGGACTGGGAAAAAATGGATATATATTTGATAAACAAATGATGTTGTTATAATGGACTAGTAAGCAAGAACAGAAGGGGAGGAAGGGGAAAAAAAGGAGTAAAGGATAAAGTGGTGGGGTGACGCATTAAATGAATGTAATAACCAAAGACTTTAAAATTTTTGTGTAAATCCTTATATCCAGGGGCGATGAAGAGGAAGTTATTTGTTATTTGGTATTTGTTATGTGATGTATTTGTTTTGTGTTGTTTGATTTTTGTTATTTGGTATTGTGTAAGTTTTTATCTATATGAAAATGTAAGAGTGCATAAATATACAAGTGTAAAAACAGGGGGGGGAAGTAGGAATTAAGAAGAATGTGGAATGTTGAAGAAGTGGGATATTACTTGTAACTTAATAAAGATTAAAAAAAATAATTCACTCTGACTTGAAGAAAAACTTGCACCAATAACATTAACAAATGATAATAGTGATGATAATAATTTAAAAATATAGTTTAAGAAAATAAAAGACAGACCTCTCACTTACACAGCTTTGTCTGTTCCTCACATTTTCCCTTCTTACCACTTCATTTCTTTCTCTGGAGATTTGTGATTCAGTGTCATGGTATCTGGTGGCTCCAGTGTTAGTGGGGTAATGAATCTGCTCTAGATTTTATTTTGAACTTTAAAATGATGCTGAATTCTGTCCCTAAATTAGACAAAGCACATTGGGTATCTCTTTGAAAGTTCAGACTAAAACTCAGAGCAGATCCACTGTCCCTCAGACATCAGAGCTACAAGCTACCACTGGATTCATGTTTAGAGGCTCAATATCTGTGTCTCTCAAAATCCAAATTGCTAATGAATCTTCAGGACCATGAAGATTTGGATTTGTTCCTGTTTGGAAAAAACATTATTTGATTTCAATGGCTTCAATTTGGCCTAAATCAGTCTAATTTGGTTCTGGATTCCATATTTGTCCAAATCCAAAGGGCACCATCCCTTATGTGAGAAACACCGTTTGACAAACAGAGCCAGCCTGCTTTTGAAAGGATGATATGAGCAGCTGAAAATGGTGAATGGGAAAACTACAGCAAATGCTAATGAAGGAAAGAGGATCAGCTGGTTTCTTTGAAAATGGATTCAGAATATTCATGGATATCAGCCCAAAGCTCTCTAAACTATCTGAAGATAGAATGTGATTATCATAATTACCACTAAATGTATTCTTCTCAAAGTTGCAGTCTATATAAGAAGAAATCTACTGGATCAGTCCAAGGTCTGTATCCAATTAAAGGTATACCTCAGTTAACAAAGCCTCTGACAAAGACGCTACAAAGTCTTTTTATGCCTGCCCAGCACCTCCTTTCTTCCTCACCCTCAGTTTAGTTGGAAGCTTTTTCATCAGCATTGACGTTGGGATGATGCTGAAGGAGGGTGGAGAAACCCAGGCTTTCGGAACTGCATTGCAACAGCACATCTGCAGTAAACAATGCAATCAAGCTTGAACGGGAAAAGAATATGATTCTGTTCTAGCTTATATAACTGTAGCTGTGTGTGCCAGCCTACAACATGTGAAGTAAACAGTAGGTAGATCCATGATCCCTTGCTGAACATACTTGACCAGCAAAAAAGAGAGAAGGGGAGGGCATATACGTCTTCTTCACTGGCTACTCCCACCATGTTAAGAAAGCATAGGTGTATAACTTTGGCCTTGAAAATGGAAATCATAAGAAAAGTGAAGGCTGGTGAAAGAAGTCATCCCTAGATGCATTTTGGAAGAAGCTTTTAAGTGATCTCTGGAAGGTTCATGTTTCTGTTCATTTATGCAAGGCTTACCTGAGTTATTTCATTCCACATGTGTATATTGTTAGTTTTGAAGAAAAAGTTTACTGAAAATTGTTAAACTGCTTTTCCTTTTTGTGGTGTAGGAACCTATCCCTACTCTTTCTATGTTATTTCTGCCTCTGGTACTACCTTTTATTTTAAAGCAGTAACGCCCAAGAACACATCTCCTTTGGTAACGGAGTCCTACCCATATATCACAGCTGCATTTAGTTAACTCAAAGCTGGTCTCCTATAAAAGTTTTCCTTTGCAAGTGGTTGCAGGAGTAGTTATGCAAATGAAGGTACAGCCTGTTGTACATCTGCTTTGCACAACTACTCATGCAAAAGTATGATCGAGTGCAACTGTGCTAACAGGGATGTTCATGCCACTAATGTTAAAGTTGGATTTTAGCCCCCAAAGTCTATCAAGTCTAGCACTCCATCAGTCAGCCTGAGGCCTAAAAGAATCCCACACACAAGATTTGGAGATAAAACAAGCTTCCTCATTGCATGTCCAAAGGTGAGGCTGCACTGCAAATAACCACAGACACAGATTGCATTGGAAAAGATTGGCCACAACTTTATTGATTACAGCTGAAGATGGGTTGGCACACACACGTGTCCAGATCCAGGCATCAACCAACCTGCCTGTTGGCCACTGAGCCTGCTACCGGCCCACTGCTGGAATCATGGAAGCAAAGAAGGGCCCATGGAGCTTCCCTACCCTACCAGAGACACCCTGAAGGTGCATGCCCACCAAAGTGGCATACCCTTCCTGACCAGCACCCCCAAGTCCCATAGGGGGACCTCCATTAACTCCCAGTGCCCAAGGCACAGGAAACCAATGGCCTGGATCCAGAACCCAAGCCAACTAATGGGGTTTGTTAAAAATAATAATGTTACCCCCTGTGCTTTACTGGAAGTACCTACAAATCAGGCGCCATAAAATGGATGGCATTAACTCCCTTTGAAAGCACAGAACTAATCAGCCGAGTTTCTATTTAAAATACATATGCAGTAGACACGTATTGATTCCAGCATGCAAGTTTAAGATAACCATCCATACAATTTCCCTCAGTTTATATTGCCTAGCATAAAAGGACTCAAAACACTTAAAAGTGGTTTCAAAGTATAAAAACCTCTTTACTTACAGTCAGTGTGCATATCTTATTGAATATCAGCAGCATTTCAACAAGTGAAGGCTAAACTAGTAAAAAACAACTGAAACTACATGTTAAAAACAAAATATGCAGGAGCTCTCAATGGAGGCTCCTACTGCTAGGAAAACATCATGGAGAGTGATAAACCTCACGGCAGCTTTCCAGACAAAGAGAAGGACTTGGACATACCTCTTCCTCTGGAAAGCCAATCACATTTCAATAGGAAGTTACATCATACATTCTGTTTGCTTCTATCAGTTAACCCTTTCAACAGTCAAACATCTCAACTTATTGGATTACAAACTACATATCTTAAGACCAACCACCCCTGAAAGTTGTGACAATAGAAATGCATGCATTAACAGGTATACAACACATAACCGAGCAATGACCAAAAGGTGGGTGCATATTATGTAACAATAATATGCAAACAGCTTTACAAATATCGACTTCCTAATATGTTTCTCTGTAATGCAACTTCTATAGCCACAAGCATGTTGTCTTTTATGTATTCCTCCCTATGTTCACATTACTTGCCATGTTGTAAAAGAAATGTATTCTGTGATTTATAACCAGTTGTGGCCTCAAGCATGTATCTTAAATACATAATACTATCTTTAAAAACAGAGTGTTTTAATACTAGCACAATAATCTTAAGGAAAATTAGATTTCAGTTCCTGTCTAAGGAGGTATTCAAAGCACATATCATTGCAATATTTGTTATGCTAACATGAACACCCCAAGGTTGTTTGTTTCATTATTTCAATTTTACATAAAATATTATTTCAGAGTTTGTCAAGTAATGAGTAATATGACTAATAAGATAAGCTTCAAGGAAACAAGAGAACATTTACTACAACTCTATCTTCCAAGATACAGAAATCACCAATTTTGACTGTGGGAAGAATTTGAGAAATTCTAGAATCTTTCCTCATATTCACTTTCAAACATTCATCTCTTTTAAATATATGGTGATGGAAAAGTGAAGTGGAACACAAACAAAGGCTCACAGCCTGTTACTGACATGTCCAGGTGTAAATCCAGGTATGCATGCAGAGTTTTTTTTTTTTTGACAATGTCCAATGGTTGTACCCAGACGGTGGCAGCGTAAGTGGGGTTGCACATATGGGGTGTGGCTATGCACATGTGGTAGCACTTCAGAGTAGCATTTGAATGCACATTGCCTCTATGCATTTCCATTACACATTGCACACTGCAATTTCACAATGTGTTGTCAGCCATCACCTTTGAGCCACATACCTTGCACTACATTGGTATGCAAGGTAGGGAGTTTCAAAAAGTAACTCTGCTGGCAGATATTTATCCTATGCTGAAGCGATATAGGTCCTCTGCCTTTTAGTGAGCCATTAATTTTAAAATACATGCTGTTAAGGAAAAGAAGTTTTATTGATACATCATGAAACAAAGGTTTATTTACTGCAAGGTCAAGTAAGAAAAAAGCAAGCTTGTTAAGTTCTTTAGACAAATGAGCAACATGAAACTGTAGATTTTATGGATCCAGACTAGCTGTTCCATTCTGCTGTATCCACTTCTGCCACCATGAGCTGAATTTTAATAAATACTCTTCTAGATCTGACTCACTCTGTGTTTTGACTATAGATTCTGAGGACTAAAAAAGAAAAAATGTGTAAACAGTTCCAAAGAGCATGAACTCCACAGAGGTTAAGCTATATACTACTATGTGTATGCAACAAGCTAAGCCATATTCGCAAGGAAACAAGGTGTTCTGTAGAAATGCATGAATAGCAGATACAGTGTGCCCTTTGTATCTGCTGGGGTTTGGTTCCATGACCCCATGTGGATACCAACAGTTGTGAATAATCAAGTCCCATTATAGACAATGGTGTAGTAAAATGGTGTCACTTATATAGAATGGCAAATAGCAAGGTTTGCTTTTTGGATCCCCCCCCCCCCGAATATTTTTGAGCTGTGGTTGGTTGAATCTGTGGATATAGAATCATGGATACAGATGGCCAACTGTAGTTCAAGCTAGTTCCAATCCTACTTCATAAAACAACAGTTGGATTCTTTCTGCATCACACACTTACCCACCACAGACAGTCCTGTCATGTATCAAGATTGGATGAACAGATGAAGTCAGGAACTGATGTCTGAATGGTGCAGCTAGACCTTTTAAAGTGTTGGCTGTGCCTCTTGGGAGAAGGGTATCACAGGGACTCTGCTTCAGGCAATGAAATATTTTAAATTGATACTGCTGTTGCTCTTTGTATAATCCAAGTGCTCAGGTTCTTCATCACTGTGTTGCTTGGGGAAGAGTAAAAGATGGACTAATTTTCAACCCTGCTGTGTCAAGAACTTTAATTTAGGACTGAAGTTCAATGCTATTCAAAGCAAATATAGTACATTCAGGCATCTGATCACTCTGTTAGTATTGCAGTATTTCATGGAACATCATAACTAGGAACAATTAATGTTTCTTGTTTGTATTTCTTCAGCTGAGACATCATCAGTAACAAATCCAAATGTGGAAAAACACATGCAATGAATATTCTTAATAAGAACTCATTAAAGCTAGAAGTGATGACATTTTTTCTAACAGAAAAGATTTTTTCCTCCTTTGGTTATACGCAACCTGAAACTCTTTGCAGATAAAAATATGAACAATCATCTGTACTTGCAATGCACTGAAGCTCAAGCTATAGGTCAAATCCAGAGTTTCCTTCTCTTTCTTATTCACTCACTTACAAACATACTAAACCTCACACAGCTGAGGAATCTTATCCATTTCCTATATTCTGTATGCATTTACTCTACAAAACCTTGTCCTGAATCAGCTTTCAAAGCAGGTGATGAAAGTAGCCTGAAGGGCCCAGCCATACCATTTGACAGAGTGAGGCAAACACCTCAGTAGATATGAAGGTGGGAGAGAGTGGTAGTGAATTCGGGGGGGGGGGCAGAACTATGTACGCCCACTATATGTATCCCCTAAGCTAGCCTGTTTCCCTCAAGTAGGGTTGCTAGGTCAAGACTTTTATAATCAAGGGCCAAAACCTGAGACCTAAGAAAGGCCTCTTGTGATGTCACAAGAGGCAGGCATTGGTGATGTCACAAATATGTTGTTGGAAGGGGTAGCTCCTAGTGATGTTGTGAGGCACTAAACATCAACCATCATTGCACATTCAAATAAAAAAACAAGTCTAACAAATGAGGACAACACACACATGTGTGCACACACACTTTTCAAGGCAGCACTATCATCCTGAGATTCCTCCTCCTTCTCCTGAGCACTGGAGAAGAGGGTCAAGGCCCTGACATCTCGGAACCCTACTCTCAAGTGCAGCTGAATGTGCATAGCAACCAATGCTGAGACAAGAAACAAATCCAATCTAGTCAGCTTCTGTAGAAACAGGATGGAGTACCATCTTGTTCTTCACTTCTGGACAACCCTTGATTATAAAAGACTTTTTAAAAGATTGAATAATGTTTAATAGAAAGTTTAATCCTACAGTGGATCTCCTTGAAGCTATTCTATAATGTCCATGCAAACATTTGCTTTCTGGATTGGCAGTGACGGATACAGGCAGAGAAAGGGAAGCAATACAACTGCAGGTTATGTCCACAAACATGCATTTACCACCATGGAAACCAAAATGGATAGGTACTTAGATTTCCATTTAGAATGGCCCCTTAAAGGAAAGGGCTGAAGCATAAAGAACCTCAAGTGTACAAACTCAGTAAAAAGGCACCCTCAAGATTTTTTCCAAGGTAAATTAGCTTTGCATATTTATTCTGAACACTTGCAATTTTCCTTTCCATGATAATGTCACTTTAAGCAGCCCTGCAATGAGAACAATATGCTGCAACCAATAAAAAGAAATGTCTGTAGCAGGGAGGAAGCATACTCATTCACCAAAAGCCTGGGAAAATAAAACCACTTTAAATTGCTGGTGAACTGGTGAACTCAACTGCCTGGGGAGGCTATTTCACAAATGGGGCATCACTACAGGGAAGTTCTTTTCCTAGCACCCCCACACAACTCCTAAAAGCATGGAGGAAGGCATTTGGAGTAGGAACTTTCTCAATGTGAGAAAGTAGATCCATTCCAGGTTGTTTAAAGCCTTAAAGGTCAAAACTAGTACTGATATGTACTTGGACACCCTGTAGTGGTGTTCAAATTGGAAGCTAGTGAAGATCTTTTAATAGCAGCATGAAGTGCTCCATCTGTCAGTTCACAGTAAAAAACAAACAAACAATGATTATTGCAGGGTTCTGAAGTTTCCAAATGGTTTTCAAAGGCAACCTCGCTTGTAACAGCCTTGTCTATAGTAATTCAACCTCAACATTAAACAAGCAACATTGGAGCTTGGAAAAGATGCCCCTCTTTTTTTGGACTGTTGCCTGGGAAATTTGGGGGATGGTTGCTGCTCTAGGGTGAACTAGCTAGTCGACTGGCTGAAGATGGGGAAAATATTTTGTGTCACTGATGCCACTTGGAAATTGAGGGACAAACTCTGATATGACAGCACCTCAAGGTATCAATCTGTTGTTTAAAAGACTGTTTCCTAAGGACCAGTATGGAAACCAGGAACTAAACGGGGACAGTTGGAGTATATGTTTATAAACTACTAGTATGTTTTCAATTTAACACTCAAATGGGCTTCACTGTATTCTATGATACATATATCGTCTCTCTTAAATCTACTGTGACTGCAGGTAGTAATGCAGTACTGACCTATATTTGTATTAAAATGTCTTCTTTGGGACATCTTAATGTAATAATTCTTGCTGGCAGTAGATGCAGATTTTTCGGTCCCCCCCATCTGAATTTGTAATATATTTTAAGCAAAATCTTGTTTGTCACGTTAAGCAAAATCACGTTTGTCACATGCAAAGTGTTAGATTTGATTAGCAGTGCATAATCCTCTCCTCAGCTTGCCAGAAAGGAACTTAAGAGTATTGTGGACCACTGTTTGCCCTCCTTGACAGCCTGGTTATCTAACCAGATGTAAAACAGATTTAGGCTGGACATCGAGATAAGCTTCCTTAAGTGGGAATGTATAGCCAATAGAACACATCAGGGAAGTTTTTAAATGTCTTCTCAATAAGAAGAAGAAAGGACAAAGTATAAGTCATAGGCAACATTATCAGAAGCATCAGGTGAATAGTGTAATGCAGGAATCCCCTTGTTTTCTGTTACTTAAACTTCTGATATTGGCAGGCAAGAAGTCATCCTATATGAAAAGGTAACCTTAGCATTCTGTCAATTTCCTGGAAGACAGATTCAAAATCTCCTCTAATTTTGTTAAAACAGCATATCCTCCCTTAATTCCATTGTCTGGACCAACTCAAAAACTTGCTATTACCTAGACAAGGAAGCTGATCAAGTGCAGGAAGCAGGTGGCTGAGACTTGCTTAATCATTTTTGTTGTTCTGTATATGCATTCATTTCCCCTGATTCCTTTAACAAACTGTCTCAAATACATTCCCTTCTGTCACTCCTGCTTCCTCTGAGTCACTGCATAATGAGTGAGCTAGGCTTTCTTTTAATGTGTTGCATGTGTGTATTACAATGCAGTAAGCCCCTCCCCCCCATTCTAAGCACAGGTTGAAGGTGAGAAGCAAGAAGACAAGTAAACAAAGTTTGGTTTGCAGCTTCTTAATAATAACAGAGAAAAATACAAGGGTAAACTGTCTGTCTTTCAGATTGTCTTATATTGGTGTCAAACTGTCAACCAGCCCAGTATAATGCTCAATGCATAGATGTTCTTCCTTGTGAATTCTAAACATGCAAATCTTGGGGCTGGAGAGATATAACTCCACACCATGCACAGAGTCATCTGAATTATGATCTTCCTATGTGGGGTTTGTACTATACTGGTGTTGTTTTGTGAATGGCTACTTTGTTACACCCTTTCCTAAGCACAGCTTGTAAAATTTATTTTCTGGAAGTGCAGCTGGTCGATCCTAGGAATTGTATTCCCCAAAAGTAACTTTTATAAGCTTTGATCCTATGCTGTATTGTAGCAATGTGTGTAGGATGGCCATTGATAAAAGGTGACATTTCTTAAAATGCTTAATGGGAGACAAATCTCTTGCATGTGGCCTAGTGCTGATGGTTGTTCCCATCTTCAAAAAGGGGAAAAAAGAGGATCCCAACAATTATCGTCCAGTTAGTCTGACATCAATACCAGGGAAGATTCTAGAACAGATCATTAAACAGAGAGTCTGTGAACATTTAGAAGGCAATGCCATAATCACAAAAAGTCAACATGGGTTTCAGAGAAACAAGTCATGCCAGACTAATCTGATCTCTTTTTTTGATAAAGTTACCAGCTTGGTAGATGAAGGGAATGCTGTGGACATTGCATACCTTGATTTCAGTAAGGCCTTTGACAAGGTTCCCCATGACATTCTTGCAAACAAGCTTGTAAAATGTGGGCTAGACAAGTTAACAGTTCAATGGATTTGTAATTGGTTGACTGGCCGAACCCAAAGGGTGCTCAGCAGTGGCTCCTCTTCATCTTGGAAAGATGTGACCAGTGGGGTGCCACAGGGTTCTGTCCTGGGCCCAGTGCTATTCAACATCTTTATCAATGACTTAGATGAGGGAATTAGGGGCATACTTACCAAATTTGCAGATGACACCAAATTGGGAGGAGTAGCTAATACCCTAGAGGACAGGATCCAAATTCAGAATGACCTGGATAGACTGGAGAGCTGGGCCAAAGCTAACAAAATGAAATTCAATACGGAGAAATGTAAAGTACTGCATTTAGGGCGGAAAAATGAAATGCATAAATATAGGATGGGAGAGACCTGGCTGAATGAGACTACGTGCGAAAGGGATCTAGGAGTCCTAGTAGACCACAAGTTGAACATGAGCCAACAGTGTGATGCGGCAGCTAAAAAGGCCAATGCGATTTTGGGCTGTATCAATAGAAGTATAGTGTCTAGATCAAGGGAAGTAATAGTGCCATTCTATTCTGCCTTGGTCAGACCTCACTTAGAATACTGTGTCCAGTTCTGGGCACCACAATTCAAAAAGGATATTGACAAATTGGAGCGTGTCCAGAGAAGGGCGACTAAAATGGTGAAAGGTCTGGAAACGATGCCTTATGAGGAGAGACTTAGGGAGCTGGGTATGTTTAGCCTGGAAAAAAGACGGTTAAGAGGCGATATGATAGCCCTGTTTAAGTATTTGAAGGGATGTCACGCTGAGGATGGAGCAGGCTTGTTTTCTGCTGCTCCAGAGACTGGAACACGGAGCAATGGGTGCAAGCTCCAGGAACAGAGATTCCACCTCAACATGAGGAGGAACTTTTTGACAGTAAGAGCTGTTTGGCAGTGGAACACACTCCCTCGGAGCGTAGTGGGGTCTCCTTCCTTGGAGGTCTTTAAACAGAGGCTGGATGGTCATCTGTCGGGGATGCTTTGATCAAGATTTCCTGCGTGGCAGGGAGGTTGGACTGGATGGCCCTCGTGGTCTCTTCCAACTCTGCAATTCTATGATTCTATGATTCTATGATAAAGTCATGTCATCAGTAGGAGTATGGCTAAGAAGTGAACAAGTACAGCAGGTATGGCCAAAATAGGCCATTTTTTCCTAGCCCTCAGGTGATATGGCCCTCATCAAAAAAGGCCAAAAAAGTCATTTTCTGCTCCTGGAAGCCCTAGGATTGGCAGTTTTGCAATCAAATGGGGCACAGAGTCCACCAACCCTCTCCAAAAGCTGACTCAGCCTTGAAACCAGAACCATGTGCTTCCATGCATCAGCACAGCCTTTGGCAAGGAATCTGGATTGCAAATCAATGAAGTTGAAGGAGCTGGGGAAGAGAAGATTGTGAAGAGAAGATTGCACTCTTTAAATACCTCAAGGATTGCCACAAACAGGAGGGTACAGGCTGATTTTCTGTTGCCTCAGAGGGTAGAACTAGGTCTAACGATTTTAAGTTATAGGAGGAAACATTTCAATTGACCATTAGAAGGAACTTCTTGACAGTGAGAGTGGTTTGGCAATGGAACCAATCGGTAGTGAGGCCTCCTTCTCTAGATGTCTTCAAAAAGAGGTTGGACAGCTACCTGTTGGGGATGCTTTAGCTGGAGATCCTGCATTGAGCAGAGAGTTGGACCTGGTGGCCCATAGAACCCCTTCCAGCTCTATGATTGTATGACTTGCCTTTCAGACACCTGCTTTTGATTTGTCACCATTTTTACATCCATTTCAGGGCTCATATGACCTACAGTGGGTGCTGAGAATGGAAAATTGGTCCCAGGCCCTCCAAAGTTGTCCAATGTGATATATAGAAAATAAAGTAAATGTGCTCTTATATAGTACTATCACCCATTGCCCATGACTTCAACTGTTCAACTGGTAGGTCCTCAGCAAGGCAAGGTAGCTTCATTGTCAGAGTGTTCTGGCAGCATATTCTGGGAGTTCCACCAGTACATCTATCATGTTTTGTGTGTCACACATCCATTGGCACAGTGGGATTTCATCAAATCATAAAACTTTTCAGCTGACAGGTCTCACATGTATAAACTTTGTGCCCTGTTAGTGTAATTCTGTATACGTCAACTCAGAGGCAATGTTTCAGAGGCAAGAAACATTTACTTCAGTGAGATTCACTTCTAGGTAAGTGTGCCATGGAATGCAGCCTTCCTCTTGCTTCATATGCAAGCAATTAATTTGCAAATAGCATGCCTTTGCATTTTTTGGCCTTGTTGTTCTTAGAAGCCAAAGATATTAGTGTTGGTACAACAAGTAATACTAGGAAAAAGTCGTGGTGGTGGTAGTGGTGATGCTGCTGCTTTTTCTATGCTTGCTTTTTCCTCCCCCCATCCCGATTTGGGACTCAAAGCTGTTAAAAATTAGTGTTGTTTTAACTCTAATGATAAATCACTAGAGGGGCACTGTGCAAAGCTCAATAAAGAGCACAGAGGAGAATAAAGCTTACAAGAACTATATTGCATAAAAGGTAAATAGTGCAGCAAAAATATTAAAAGAAAATACAAAATGTTGAATACCTCCTAGCAGGAATAGGGGACCTATAGCTTTTCCGATGTTGCCAGATTGCAATTTCCATCTTCCTTGTCTACTGGCTGTTCCAGCAGGGGCTGATGGAAGCTGGGTCCAGTAACATCTGTGGCCATAGGCTTCCTGCCCCTGCTAGCAAAACAAGTTGAGAAGTGAAGGAAAGAGGACTTCTCTCCCAATCTGTACTTGATAAGTAGAAGGCTAGACACAGTACAGACAGATCAATAGACAAGTAGAGTGAAAAACCTGTGACTCTCACTCCCTCTGAACACATTCCGGGAAGGCCTTACTACAACTTCAGACCTGGCCTTGCACTACTTTTTTTCTGTTGACAGCCTAATCCTGGAGGATACTATGGGGCCCTTGGCTTGATCCTCTCTGTAGAAAAAGTTATTTGAGGGACTTGATCCCTCGGGGCCTGCATCTTTAGGTTGTGCAGAGGAAAAAGCCTGCTGGAGTGTGTAGAAGTAGGCACAATAAATCATTAGAGCATGAGCGGGTGTGTGAGGTCTGTTTCCTAGGGGGGGAAGGGGGGAGGGAGTTCAACATGTGACAGTTCTTGTGCAATGGAATGCTGTTATTCCTCATGTTCAAAATTAAGAGTAAAACTGAATTTCTACAAACCAAACTGTATCCTGACGTGTGCTATGTCCTATACCCCAAATCCTGCCATTATGTCTAGTTTGGTACTGCAGCATTCTCAGGTTTTGTCAGTCCCATTCTACATGGCCAGCCTTCTGGTGTTAAAAGTAAAATGTTTGTACATCAGTGTTATTCAAAGTATTGGTTCCTGGACTAGTGTCAGTCCATGAGCCACTGGTCACTGGCAGTTTTCCAGGAAAGAAACAACAATTACAGCTAATGGGCACAAATATGGTGCCAGTCCCTGGCACATGGCGGGGGGTGAATTCCAGTCCACACTTCAGATAGCTTGAGAAGCACAGGTGTAGGTGGCATTCCCAGTCTCAGATTCATACTAAACGGAGGTTTTGAGGTGAAGAGTTCATCAGAAAGAAAGAAGGAAAAAATAGGTCACTCAACATTTCTATGAATAACGTATCTAGCTTCCATACTGACAAAAGACAGGTGACCACTGAAGCACAACTAACAATTCTGATTAACTGTTCCCTTTTCTAGGAACTTCAAAGAGTTACTCAAGCTTCATTTAGCCAATATGGTAATACAGTAATTACAGATTCTATCCTTTTCTTTTGCACCACTGTACACTGTAAAAAGAACTTAGCATCCTTAAACTGTGAATACAAATTTACAGGAATGCAAGGTAATCAGCTCTGCTGGCTGATTAACTTTAAAAAAAATTGCTGGAAGGATAAAATACAAATGCAGCTGCAACTCATTTAACAACCATTACTCCTTCCCACTACCACATTCCTATACACAGGTCGATCTACATTCCTCATGATAGCCAATAGCTATGGAATACAGGGGGTTGAAAGGAAAGGCTCTGCTCTTTCCTGTCAGGGGTGTGTGTGTGTATGCCTTCTATAGATTTGGATATGGGGACAAGAGTCCATGAACATATGAGGCAATAGCATGTTATTGGCTCAAGATGTAATTCATTTCTCCTCTAGAAAGTCCATGCATGTTCCCCTGAGGAAAATAGGCTCTAACAGCTATGATGGGGGCAGGAACAATACTTCACAATTTGTTTTAGAATATTATTCCCCATTGGTATTATTCTTATTTGAATAACCAGGGAAGAAAGCACAGTATCTCCAGTCTCTCCAAATGCCCACGTTGTTTTCCAAACTCACACAATATTTTATACCAAGAGGGGAAAAAAGAAAGATGAAAATGTGCTGATCCTTCAGAAAAGCAGGAAAGTCCTTGTGTTGGAGATGAACTGGAAATGGCTTTCAGGGTGGACTTTACAATATGGCACCGTCCTTGTTCTTACATTAACCAGTGTGAGCAAGAAAATAAAGAGTTTTATTCTGTGGGTTACAGGTCAACTGTCAGATGGCCATAAAGACACACAGTCTCTATTAAAGTAGCTAGTCCTGGACAGGAAGTAATTAAACTCAACTCTTCTCTCTGTGTGTGTGGTGGGGGCAGGGGATCTGACTGGAAGAAGCAAAAGTCTTCCACTAATACTGGGTTAATTGGCAATGGCTTAGTTGGGTTTAAAGAACTATAAAACTGAAGCAGCCATTAAACATGCAATTATTGTTACTGCTTTTCATGTATACTTGCAAGGACTAGTGGCACCATGAGTCAACCAAGGTTGTCATGAAGCAGAGGGCTATGTTTGCTGTAGCAGTAGAGGCAAGGATACATGCAAGTCTCTGGTGCTCTGTCATCCAGAGGAAACAAAACCTTCTCGGATGGTGCCATGCTTAGCAGAAGCTAAGTGAAATGAATTGATATGTTAGTAATGAGTATCTTACATCTTATTGATTACAGTGATCTGCATGACTAGATCTGGATGCAGCCCTAAAGCATTGCCCCTGAACTTTACACTGGTTAAGGGCCTATGGAATAGTTGTCACTAGTGTTCCCTAAACAAGATAGGAATGACCGAGCTAATGGTGATGGTGAGACCTATTGTGATGCTAGTCTGTGCTAGAGAAAAGCTACATGCCCCTAAATTCATCATGTTCAAAAGTGGATGGAGCTTATCCTGACAAACTCAAAAAACAAATTCCTTCTAGTAAGACACTGGGCCTGTAAGATAGTTTAGCAGTCAATACAGCAAAGTTGCCAGATGCCTGAGGGATTTATGGTCTCATTATACACACCTTAATAAGCCAACTATCCTGGCAGAATTTATGCTCTTCTTTTGCATTCTCAATAAACAGTTTTATGACTATTCAGAGAAAATAGAGGTGAGGGGGATAGCATAGGAAACCTATAGGCTTACCTCAGGTTTCCCTTGTCTTTGTGGGGAGGATGAATGCATAAAGACCACTCTCCAAACTTTACTGCAAAGGAAGAAGAAACTGTATAAAGAATCTGAGCAAACCTTTTTGCATTCAGTTTCATACTCATATACAGGAAGATTTGACAGTCTATGAAGTTTAGAGGTCTTCCTACATCTCAACAGCAGAATGAAAAGAGTGGTAATGAGGAAAAGAGCATGCTGGCATTTAATGGATTTTAGTAAAAGCAGCAACATAGTTCATAGGTACAGCAGCAAAACATCCTGGAAGTGTCCAATTTAGCAGCCTCACCATCCCTCCACTCACTACTTGCTACTTTGCAGACTTCCTAGTTTTTTCCACACACATTCTCTTCCTGCATCATTCTAGGCTGCAGTGATTTTAATTCTTCCCTCTCTCTCCCCCATTAAATGATACATTTGGTTATAAACAGCTAATCTGTAAGCAAAGCTACTTTTATATACTGTATGTTTTATAATGAAAACTGAGCATGTTTACTTTGTCTGCTAGAACCTGTAGGTGGGTGGGTATGAGACTGGTTATTGTTCAGCTTCTGCCTTCCCAGGTTGATTACTCTGCTTAAGAGATTCAATACTATTTCTCACATTTCCCAACAGGAAATGCTTTGTGTTTCCCTTCTCCTGGATTACAGAAAAGCAGCTGTTTTAGGCAGTTGTAGAGTCTGTAAATGTTACATTGTTTGGACTATGACTTCTTTAGTCTCCCATCCAGCATGATAACTACCCATGCTGACTTGAAGATTCTAAAAAGTTACTTTTTCCAGGCTCTGGTCAGTTGTAAGATAAAAATGACAAAGACTTATGTGGCATAAAAAATATGAAGGAACAGTCATAGCACATGTTTTTTGTAGGTTAGAGCTCCTTTTGCCAGGTACAACTTGCTTTCTGGAAAATATATTTATCATTGTCTTAAGGTACTACAGCATTCTGTGTTACTTCTTAAGCTGAAGATACTTCTTCAGTGCTGATGAGTAAAATGAAGTAATTCTATAAAGAAAGGTCAAGGTATCAATTAAAAAGACCCAAAATACATTGATTTGTCTGTCCACGAGATTTTATGCAAAGTGTCACTACACCAACATAACTTTGCCTATGTAGATGGCAGCGGTAGGAAGAAAAGGACGATGGGTGCAGTGGCCATGAAGGAAGTAAGGCACTGGGGAAATGTGCTTCTCAGAGCTACTACATTTTTATCTGCCTACTGTTACCACTACTGTGCCACCTAAGAAAAGTTTTGATTGATTAATGATGTTATTGTGGATTTTTCTTAGACTTGCTATTTGTAAGTATAACCCAAGAATAAACAAGACTTAGCAGAATATAGTTGGAAAAGAGGGGGAACAAAGCAGAAGTGTGCAAAGGAGTCTTGTAGCACCTTTGAGACTAAGGAGATTTTCAGATGGGGGAAATAACCTCCGCAGAGATCGGGAGAGAGACAGGGCTGTTCCGCTGCCAGTGTTCCATTTCGCACACTCCATTCTTCTCCCGTTCTCCATTTGTTCTCCCTCTGTCCTGCCTTCATTTTCCTTCCACTATTTTTCGCTATTTTTTTTTTTTTTTTTTACTAATGAAGAACTTCCATTAGTAAAAAATAGCGGAAGGAATATGAAAGCAGGACAGAGGGAGAACAAATGGAGATTGGGAGAAGGATGGAGGTGTGTGAAACAGAGCGCTGGCAGCGGAACAGCCCTGTTTCTCTCCCGATCTCCACGGGGGTTATTTCCCCCGTCTGAAAATCTCCTAAGAGAAGGAAGTTGGTAGCATAAACTTTTGAAGATTTAAGTCTGCTTCATCAAGTGCATGGAGTGAAGTGCCTAGGAACAGACCTTTATAGCTATGAATGAACAGGCTGTATGTGTGAACAGAAATGCAAAACCTGTAGGTATGGTGATGAGGTGAGTTTTAACAATGTTCAGTTTTAACAATGGCCTTTGGGGGACAAAGGCAGAAGGGAAGGTGTTGCTTAGAGCCAAAGTGAGTAGATAACCGTATGAATGATGGAGGGAGTCAATGGAATGTAGTATGGTGCTGTCTGGGAATCAGAAAGGAGATGTGATAAACCAGCAAAGAGAGCCCTCATGGGGCTGGGGTGTTAACTAGTTTTATAATATGTGTTCCTAGGCACTTCACTCCATGCATCTGATGAAGTAGACTTAAATCTATGGAAGTTTGTGTTACCAACCTCTTTCTCTCAGTTAGTCTCAAAGGTGCTACAATATCCCCTTGTTTCTGCTGGTATTCTTTCTCTTTCTGCATTAATGCTGAACTACATAAGGAGCATAAGTGAGCTGCACCGACATAATGCTGGAATAGGAGAACCTTGCCCACCAGTTTTGTTTGGGGAGAAACTTTTTGCTTCTGCTGCTGCTACTGATCAATTAGTTCTTTTTAGCTGTCCCCCCACTAAAAGGTTAATTCACAAATAAACAAACACAAAAATAATACTGAGTTGGCAGCTGATGTATCCAGCCAACTGTGCAATCACCATAGCAACCATACATTCTGTAACTACAGTAGCAATATTTCCCTCCTGTTGGAAATTATATTTATTTTAAAAATTATAAGGGACATATGGAAAGCAACTTTTTGGCTTTTGTTGTAAAAAAATGGATACACACAAGCACACACACACATTGTATGCATTTTACTTCTTTGTGATCACATGTCCCTAGGAAAAGACCCAAGAAGCAGCTTTAAGTATGAAAATGATACCAAGGTTTATTTTCAAATGATTAGAGACAAGATTTTACAGAATAGTGTTCCCAACTCTGAATTGGTTTCTTTGAATCAACCAGTGCTGCTGTTTTATTTTAGAATGTTTGTATAAAATTCATTTTGTTTAATTAATTTAAATCCTAAGGAACTTAGACCAGCTTGGTTAACATGCTCAGACTTGGTGCCCATCAGATGGTTTAGACCAGTGATACTCAGTGGTGGTTTGTAGACCAGTGGCAATCCCTAAGCCATTAGCTGTCAGTCCCTGACAAGTTTCCAGGAAAGAACAAAACAATTTTACCCAACTAGCATAAATATGGTGCTGGTCCCAGGCACAGTAGGGGGTGGAGGTGAAATTCCCAGTCCCACACATCAGATAGCCTGAGAAGCACTGGTTTAGACCACAACTCCCATCATGGTCAATTTGTATGGATGATGACCACTATAGTCCAAAATATCTCGCCAAGCTTCATTAAAGTGATTGGCACCAATGGAGAGTCAAATTCATTTGCAAACCCTTGGCTGTAGCCACAATGCTTACTATGGAGTATTATCTTGAGTTGCAACAGGCAAAAAAATTGTCCAATTTATATATGAAACTAGCTTTTTACATCCATGTTAAAGTGAATGTATGCAGCAAAGATGGCTGAAGATTTAATTCAAAGATTTAATTCAGTCTACAATTTAAAGTAATTGAACAGCTGTATGCTTCCCATACCGTTACGCAGACTGGCATGCAATTATCCTGTTATTCTTGCCGTTCTGCCAATTTTCTCTCTTTTTTAAAAAAATATTTTTATTGACATTGTCATCACCTTTACTATTGACAATAATATTAATAATATATTCCTTGACAATATCCAACCCCCCTTTTTTTTACCCACCACCAATGTTCTTTTCGATTCTTACATAAAATTAGAAGACTTCCCCTCTAATAATCCCCAGTTTGGGAATTAAATTAGACTACATCCCTTGATACACCGTTCTGCCAATTTTCTCAACAACAACTACAACTACTACTACAACAAAAGTACCAAAATGGGTAATACTAATAATAAAATTTATTTATACCCCACCCCTCTGTTAAAAACAATCGGGGCAGCTTACAAAAATTAAAATACAAATACAGATTAAAATCCCTAAACACCACCCACCCCCACCCTCCCCCATAAAAAGATATTAAACCAATATAAATTAAAAACAACGAATCTAAAATCACATTAA
Organism: Gambelia wislizenii; assembly: GCA_030847615.1. Taxonomy (NCBI): domain Eukaryota; kingdom Metazoa; phylum Chordata; class Lepidosauria; order Squamata; family Crotaphytidae; genus Gambelia; species Gambelia wislizenii. The sequence continues at coordinate 252,961,028 of JAUMIR010000004.1, forward strand.
AAAAAATAATAAATAGCCAGCAGACTAAAAAAGAGGCCAGGAGCTCCTGAGGCAGGGATCTAATTAGGAAAGGCCTGCCGAAAGAGATCCGTCTTTAGTGCTTTTTTAAAGCTACTCAGGCTTGTCATCTGATGTCTCATTCAGCAGGCCATTCCATAATTTGGGGGTGATTACCAAAAAGGCCCTCTGGGAAGTTGCAGACAGCCTAGATTTTTGTGGCTGAAGCAAATTCCTCCCAGAGGACCGAAGTGCGTGGGGAGGATTGTATGGAGGAGACGGTTCCGAAGATAAGTTGGACCCAAGCCATTTAGGGCTTTAAAGGTAATAACCAACACCTTATACTGGGCCTGGAAACTGATAGGCAGCCAGTGGAGAGATTTTAATACTGGATTTTAATACTCCCCGAGATGTCCCAAGATCACTCTGGCTGCCATATTTTGTACCAACTGAAGTTTCCGGACCAAGCATGAGAGTAGCCCATGTAGAGCGCATTGCAGAAATCTAGACGAGAGGTTACCAGCGCGTGCACCACAGTCTTGAGGTCCTTTACTTCCAGGAAAGGGCGCAGCTGGCGTATCAGCTGAAGCTGATAACAGGTGCTCCTGACCGTTGCATTCACCTGACTAGTCATCTGAAGCGATGAATCAAGGAGCACCCCAGACTGCGAACACAGTCCTTAACAGAGAGCGTGACCCCGTCCAGGACTGGAGGTTGCAACCCAACTCCTGGTTTTGGGGCCGCTACTGTGAGCACCTCCGTTTTGTCTGGATTTAATCTCAATCTGTTTTTCCTCATCCAGCCCATTACTGCTTTAAGACAATCATTAAGAGGAGAGACACCATTGGAATTCGCCGACGATCGGGACAAGGAGAAATAGATCTGGGTGTCATCCATGTACTGATAACACCCAGCCCCATAACTCCGAATAATCTCACCCAGCAGCTTCATATAGATGTTAAACAGCATCGGGGACAGGATGGCGCCCTGCGGAACGCCACAAGTAAGCTCCTTTCTACTGGACCAGCTGTCCCTGAGCAGCACCCTCTGGGACCTGCCCAAGAGGAAGGATCGGAAGCACTGGAGTGGAGTGCCTCCGATTCCTAACCCACTCAGGCAATCCAAGAGGATGCTATGATCTATCATATCGAAAGCCACGGAGAGGTCTAAAAGTACCAACAGGGTCACACTACCCCGTCAATGCTTAGACACAGGTCATCGGTCAAGGCAACCGGTAGCAAAATATATTAAAATGTGAAATATATGGGGAAAGTGTTTAAAGCAAGGCATTTTTTCTTTTCTTTAAAAAAAGGCAACCTTATAGGTTAGTGTAGAAAACAGGATGGAATTGACTTATGAATGAGCACATGCAAAACTGGTATGGCCTGCAAATAGGCATAAAAACTTGGGCTAGATTAGCCCCAAAGTGATTGCACTTGCATACGTTTTCAGACTTATGCCATCTGTTGAAGAAGAGAAATAACCTCTTTCTTTTTGTGCTCTACCATCTGGTTTTAAATAGGCAGAATTTCAAGTGTCTGCCACATTTCCAGCTTTAAAGAGCTGATCTACAGTCCTTTCAGAATCACTTGTTGTTGTTTTTAAAGTGGAAGGTTAGGCAATGATGGGCTCAGTGGCGTGGAATGGTCAACAGTTCTTGCAGGCTGTGTACATTTCATAGTTTATCAATGGAAGTGTTACCAGAGTGTTTGAGGACAAAAAGAGAATAATGATGTTGGGAGCAATCCCCCCAGGCAATGGCACTGCAGTTTTTTTTTGTTCCAATGGGGCTTATGTCAAGCTCTGCAGAATCTGCAATGAAATAAGCAGAGCTTGTGCAGCAGCAGTCCAAACTTCCTACTGTGTTCAATAGGAAGCCCAGGAAATAAACACACCAGAGAAACAGATTAGAAATGTATTGAGTGGGTGACAAAGTGATACATAAGCAGATCCATCAGAAAGTTGAGCACTGTCTCTTGTTCTATAAGAATTCCAAAAAGACAGCCAGTCTAATGGAGTCTGTGTTTTGAAAAGGTGATGCCATTATATAAGCATATAAGTGTAGGCACACGCCATATTCCAGTGACATCAACATAACTTCCAGTTCTAGATCTGCTCAGGTGAAATGATATACAAAATGTCAGAGGATGAGCAGAAATATTAAGAGGCAGATTCAGCTACTTTACATGAGCTTTTTGGTACTGATGGCACAAGAAATGCCAGCAATATCAGTGGTCTATATCATGTGTATCCTATGTTAGGCAGAAAATAACTTAAACATTTGGAAATATGTAATTGGGAATATTTATTGGTAAAACTGAAATACTGTGCAAACTTCTCAAATCTATAACATAAATGTAAAACTGACAGGATGTGTTTAGCCCTAGAGTTTCCAGTGTCGGTGCCTATGGCCACCACTGTGCCCATGGCCCCTTTGCCAGGCTGTCTACCCCACATGGTTAAAAAAAATAATAATGAAATTGTCAAACGCGGTAACAGTTTTTTCAAACAAAAAGATAAAAGCAGTTGGTAAGGAATGCTGCATTGCAAGTGTAGTATGTGTACTTTAGAATAACCTTCCCAGGGGTGTATTAAGCCAATGCAGGATTTATTTTAGGAGAGTGGGGTTCGACATTCAAAATGCTTTTCCAGAAGGTCTTTTGCTGTAGTTTGGAACCATGTGTCTTCCTGTTTATGAAGGGAAGCCTTTTCTAAATGAAGATATCATTGCTGATGAGGATGGATTTTGAAGGTTTCATGTCATGGGTTAGCTTTTCCAAAAGAAGCATGTTCCAAATTCTTTGCTACCACTTATGTACTGTGGAATTACCAGTTTTCCAGCTTGTTTTTGTTTCAAAGGGAGCATCTCTCTCTCTGTGTGTGTGTGTGTGAGAGAGAGAGAGAGGGGGGGTGAGAGAGAGGGAGAAAGAGACAGTACAGTTGTCCCTACACATTTGTGGAGGTTAGGGGCCTAAGACCCCTGCGAATGTGAAAAAAAATGAATAAAATATGCCTCCTCCTCCCACCCACAACCTCCCCACCCTTCCCAAAGCTGCAACAGGGCTTACTCACCACCCCACCCCACTCCCCCAAGTGGTGACGGGGCTTCTAAAACCCTGTTGCCACTTTCCTCCACCACCACCCCAAAGCAGCAATATGCGAATATGTGGAACCATGAATGTTAAAGCCACGAATTTGGAGGGATGACTATATTCTGCCTGATTTTTTTTTTTAAGCGAGAAGGAAGTATCTGTGTCTTAGCAGTTTTGTTGTGGTGTTGTCTGTTGTCTGTTGCTTGCTTTGGGGAGGGTATATATGGTGGTGGTGGTGGGTTTTTTGCACCTGTGTGTGTCTCTGAACATTTCTGCTTATTGGCAGCAACAAGTCTAAACTTTGGCAAATGACTCTCAGCTTTTACTTCTGCTTTCTACTTAGCTTTTTGACTAGGCTATGGATCTCTGTTTCTTCAGGAGTTGGAGCAGAAAACTGCAGTCAAAGGAATGGGGTTATGGCCACAATTCTGCCTGATACTTATGTTTTCAGACAAACTGCCATTCTTCCTTGGAGGTCTTTAAACAGAGGCTGGATGGCCATCTGTCGGGGATGCTTTGATCGTGATTTCCTGCGTGGCAGGAGGTTGGACTGGATGGCTCGTGGTCTCTTCCAACTCTGCAATTCTATGATTCTATGATTCTATGAATTTAGTTTCTCTAGGGTGGGCCCTTTCATTCTAAAGAATTGTAACACCATGATTCTACTTGAACTGCCACAGTCCTATCCTATGGAACTCTGGGATTTACAATTTAGGGAAGGGCATTTAGATGTCTCAGCCAGAAACCCAGTAGACTATAAATCCCAGGATTCCCTAGGACTTAGCCATGGCACTTAAAATAGACTCATAGTATGATATTTCTATAGTGTGGAAGCCCCTACACAGACTCACGCACGCACACACACACACACACAGGAATAGCCATTTTGTGTGAGTGTCCCCAACTATCCCTATTATAGCCCATATTTTTTTAAAAAATGAATTTCTTTCAATTTCCCTCTGAGATCAATGATATTCACAAAAAAGCAGAAAAAGAGAGACTCAAAGTCATCTTTGAACATCGTTTGAAAGTGGTCAGCATTGAAGAACCAATGATTTCTCCATAAAGTGAATGGAAGGAATAAAGAATTCTCTGCTGGTATTCTTTAAGAAATGCTTTACTTTCTTCATCTGTTTTCCATATATAAGGACAGGACACATTAGTTTTCCATGAAAAGTTTAGAATTTGAGGGTTTGTGGTAATAGGGAACTTTGAACAATAGCAAAAACTATGCCAGAACCTGTAGTCCAAGGATGATGGTTGTGTTTTCCTGAAAGAAAGAAAAACTTAACAGCTAAAAGCAATAATGGGAAGTATGGCTCTAGGCAATTACCATCCCTTTTCACCACTGTAGCCCACTAATCTGATATTTCCTGTGAATTACTCTCAGTGGCTAAGATCTCTCAAGAGCAGTTAGCAGCTACTTTAGAATCCAAGTGTGGGCAATGTTAAGATTATTAGCACCTGGAGTCACTTAAGAAAAAATAATTTCTTGTTCTAAGCAAGTCTGTGGGGGAGAGATTCCACACAGTCCAGTTGCAAAAGCATGGTAATTGTTGGCTTTTTTTTTTAAGGCAACCATTGTCTGCTCTATTTTGTTTTTAACCATCTTTTAAAGAAACTATTATGTGTACTGCTGGAGAAAAATTGGAGCAAGAAACAGTGTGAACCAATTTAGAATGCATAGCAACATGGGGCGCTAATTATAATTTTGCCACAAGCAATTGTCAAACCAGAAAACTCTCAGTCTGCCTGGTAGTGGGCAGCATTCAATCATACAGGCATCTGGCAGAATCATCAGATAAAGGTTGGTTTGCCCTGTTAGGGTTTGCCTCTACATGATGACTTTAAAAAAGTCAGAGTTGGGATTGCACAGTTAAAATGGTACATCCATTAACTGCCAAAAAATGTATAATCAGTCCATGAACAAACACACATATGACAGGCTTTTACAAATGTTTAATGGCTGTTAATCTTTTTTTATATTTCTTCATTTATGGTCAACAAAATACCCTGAAGATATCTTGGAAGCTCAGCAGGGTACAGACTGGTAGTACTTGAACAGAGGACGACCAAGGAATGCCAGGTGCTGTAGGCTGTATTTCAGAGGAAGGCAATGGCAAACCACCTCTGATTATACCTTGCATGCAAAAACTGTATGAAGTTCATGGGGTTGCCTTAGGTCAACTGGCATCTGAAAGGCACAAGGCACACATACATACCAGTTGCACCAGTTACAACTTCATTGCAGTCTCTCAAATACATATTGGAGCAGTATGAAGTATACTGGAAAATAGTACATTTGTATAGAGGAAGGTTCCAAGGTGGTATCTTGATTGCTTCTTTATTGATCACATAGATTAGAAAGCTATGCAAGCAGCATACAGCAACTGCAGTTTAACTGGAAAAGAGCTGAAATGATAATCTTTGATACCAGTTAATAGTAGATTTATGGATATATTTACTCCAGCCTGGAAAATTTACTAAATTTACTGTTTACTAATTGTCTTTATTAAGTAAGGACAATTTTTCTTTTTTAAAAAACAGAAACAATTGTATGAGGTTGCACCTTCATTTCTATAACAGTAGCCTGGTCCTCTGTTCATAGAAGGCTCGGGAATCATGATTTGAACACAACGGGGAGGAGGTGAGGGTGGTAAAGTGATAGTCTTTATGCCAGCCATTCTACAGACAACCAGAGCATGTCACTTGGGTGCTGTAGTGATCTTTGCAAGAAAATTTTCCCCATGTGGCTCACCATTTGCTGGCTTGTTATTCACTGTTGTACTTCAGAAACAATGATGGGGTGGTGGAGGAGGATGATTATAGTTTATTTTATTAAATGTTGCAAATGTATATTGGGTCTTTGATTAGCAGATCCCCAGCCAGTTCTATGTTGTTGAAAAAAAATGTCCCCTGCCAACAATGCCTTATGAGGAGAGACTTAGGGAGCTGGGTATGTTTAGCCTGGAAAAAAGACGGTTTAGAGGCGATATGATAGCCCTGTTTAAGTATTTGAAGGGATGTCACGCTGAGGATGGAGCAGGCTTGTTTTCTGCTGCTCCAGAGACTGGAACACGGAGCAATGGGTGCAAGCTCCAGGAACAGAGATTCCACCTCAACATGAGGAGGAACTTTTTGACAGTCAGAGCTGTTCGGCAGTGGAACACACTCCCTCGGAGCGTGGTGGGGTCTCCTTCCTTGGAGGTCTTTAAACAGAGGCTGGATGGCCATCTGTCGGGGATGCTTTGATTGTGATTTCCTGCGTGGCAGGGGGTTGGACTGGATGGCCCTCGTGGTCTCTTCCAACTCTGCAATTCTATGATTCTATGATTCTATGATTCTATGATTTTAGCCATTGTGGAAACGAGTTTCAACCATTGTTGTTACTAAATTGTAATGAAACTAGGGTTTCTGTTGCACACCGGGCTATCTGCTCTGAAGAAAGACATTTTTCTTAAATGTCTTTCTTCAGAGGCTATGATGTCTTAGCATTGAATTTCCATTACATTTTTCTGACGCATTTTGCTGATTTGCTTGATATATATTTCTGGAATGGGCATTTACCACTGGACTCAACCACCTATTCACCAGTACTTAAATCCATCTCTGGTGTATTCCATTTTTTGAAGCTGCTGAACAGACATAGGCAGCCATGTGCTAACAAGCAACCAGTTTGCCAGTGATTCTATACATTGTTCTTATTTCCTTGTTTAAAGCACCCCATGCTTTTTCAGGATTAGCACTTCTCTGAAATGGTAGTACCTTGAAACTGGATGCCACAGTTCCTCCAAATCTTCATGTTCTTAGAATCATAGAGTTGGAAGAGACCTCAAGGGCCACCCAGTCCAATCCCCTGCCATGCAGGAATACACAATCAAATCATTTCTGACAGATGGCCATCCAGTCTCTGTTTAAAAACCTCCAAAGAAGGTTGATGTTGACCATGATATACTCCCACCAGGAGCAGGAGGCAAATGTTATGCTTTCAACTCAGTGATGTCAACACTTTGACTTTGCTAGGATTCCTCTCTTTCCATGTCCTGAATACACACTGTGCTCTATTTGTTTATAAATTATGTGACAAGGAATACTTTTTGTGAGGAGCAGTTCATGGATTTCTAACCCTGTTTCTTTGTTCTTTGACGACAAGAATTCCAAAATCATGTCTCTGCTTACTCTACTGGGGACTGTCTATGGATAGCTCCACCAAGTCCTTCCATGTATGCCTGTCATGACATCAGTATCTTGACATCATCGTTCCTTGGCAGGATCAGAAGAGCATGCACTTGTCACACCCCATTCATTGGTCTTTTCCACCTTTGACAACCACAGCCATTCCTTCACTTGTACCTGGAGGCATTTCTAGAGGCTGTTCTTCAAGTCTGTTCATACTTACAAGTGATTTGACAAAACAGTGTTTTCAGATTCTGAGCATCTTCCAGCAGGTAGCCCTATGTTTTCCTCTTCAGATGTGCAGCAATTTCAGAGTCACCCAGTAAGAGCCATTCTAGAGCTTTCACTGCACTTGCAAACTGAAGAACACAAAAATAAACATGGCCAGATGCTCCCTGTCTGTTAATGGGGTAAGCCTAAATAGTCTCATAATATATCACTGATGCTGTTATCCATTCAACTTCTTATCCCTTCCAGAATCACCCTTTTTATGGTATAAATATATAATAAACTGATTTATGGAACAAATCATGGTATAATGTAAATAAATTGTTGTGTGTTTTTTATTCTCTTAACATGGCACTCAACAGGATGTTTGCAAGGGAATATCTAAAAATATTACTTTAATCTGCCAAACCTGTTCAACATTTCCCTAATGAAACCATGCATTGTGCTCCTGGAAGATCTGAATTTTCTGTAAATGAATGACATATTGGATGTTATCCTTCATGCTAGCCTGAACTCAATGAAGCTGGAAGCCTGGAAGCAAACTTTACAAAGACAAAAGCTGTTGCATTGATCACTCTGTCTCTGTATGGCATGCAACGGCTGGAGTTTTGATGGTCCCTCAGATCACATCTTTCTCTAATCTTCCTTGTACTGCTTAGCATATTTCCCCATTTTGGAGTTGTTTCAACTCTGTATCCTCCCACCGCCACCCACCCACCCACACAATTTAGGAGAGTAAGAATGTGCATTAATGCTTCAGCAAAGTGCATTGAGCTATACTATATTGTTGTCATTACTTGTAACATAATACACCTTAAATTAGGCACTCTTTCCTATGCTATTGCTAATGTTTAAAGTTTAAAGCTATTAATGTGCCTTCAAAGGACATCTAAGAATTGTGAGATAATTATTCCAGGAATTTGCTTTTCTGCATGCTATTGTAATCACTACTGTGGCTATTTCCCATGGTGCAAAGGAAATTAAGTGTCTTTATTTAGCAGAGACTGAAAACTCATAAAGGCCTGGTACTGTTTTCCTTGGGCTGAAAAAGGAGGATGGAGATACTGTTTTGCAGGCTGGAAACTCCATAATGCACTTTTGCCTACATCAAGATGGATTAAGCTTATGTGCTTGGCTGGAGATATTTCCTGGTGGGATGTACACACTAGAGAGATTATCAGACAGGGACCAAAAGACCCACCTCTGTCTCACTATGTCCCCTCCCTACCCACTCCCGTTCCTATAAGTGATTAAATGAAAAATTATCAGACACCTACCTTGCCACATGATTAAAAGTTCTCCCCTCCCCTCCGGCAGCCCAGGAGTGAATGGAGCTCTCACAGAGCCCCATTCACTTCCTGGAAAGGAAATCCTGGCCATTCTTGTGATAGAATGATTGTGTGGGAAATTCAAAAATAAAACTCAAAATAAAAGGTAAAAATGTACACCAAGCAGAAAACACATTTTAAAAAAACCAAGTAATCCAGGGAGGAGAAAATGTGTGACACTTACCTTGATGTCCTGATCTCAACCAGAAATGTTCGGCAGGGACCTCCCACTGTGGCTGGCATCGTGCCAGCACAACAGGGCACAGTTTCAGATGACTGTGATTCCATAACAGAAATGGAATGGGCAATCTATTGACGGATTTAGCCATCAATAAAAAGCAACAAGGATGGAACGGAAGCAGCACGGGGATATAATGGGACAGTGGTATTCAAGCCCTTTAGCAATCTCCTGTAATCTCTGTACTGGATTTTGGGGTCATCTGATAATCTCCTAGGGGAATTAGGAACAAATTATTAACTATGAAAAAAATTAATCTTAATGTTTAAAGCTTAGATATCAGATTTACAAAGTCCTAAAGAAAAGTGACAGGTTGGTTTGGGTATATATATATGTGTGTGTGTGTGTGTGTGTGTGTGTGAACGCGCAGCACATTTTTATTCTACCCTTCCTTCAAGGAGTTCTGCGAAGCATATATTGGTGTTACCCCCATTTTAGTCTCATAGTGAATGGTAGGTCAGGCTAAGATTGAGAGGTTGATTGTCCAGTCCACAGCATATCAAACCCATTGTTTCACAGAGCACCAAAAACCCATTGGCCTTATTCCTGTTGTTAGTCCTGACTAGAGTGGACCCAGTGAATCAATGGGATTTACCTATCTGTTGATTCATGATCCAGCAATTATTTCATTGGGTTGATTGTATTTGGGGATAACTAACACAACTTCAGCCATTGTTTTCACATTTAACATGCTATCTGCTCTGCAAGATGAATAATCTTGATAATTATCAATTTTATACTTACTTACCTTGGAGAATGTTTTTTTGAACTCAGTGGAACTTACCTCAGAATAAGTTACCAACGGCACTACTTTTCTGCTGTGGTGGGATTGCATGCTCTTATAAGGCAAGAAGCTATGCTGAAAGCAGCACCAAATGTATTTTCCAATGACAATCCTATGATGAGACAATTCAAAATGAAAGAAGAGATAGTGCCAGAAAATGTCACTCCCAAGTCATATGCCACTCAGTGGATGGAATCTGAGAAGTATGAATCAGGGGAAGGCAGATATTGTAAAACAAGATATGGACATATAAACATTGCAATACTTGAGTTGAGTGAGTCAAAGTGGACAGAAATGGGACATTTTGAGTCAGATAATTACACAGTGTTTTACTCAGGAAATTAAATCCAAAAAGAAATGGGGTGGCATTAATAGTGAGGAGAGATGTAGCAAAAGCAGTCAAAGCATATCATGCAAAGTTTGACTGAATAATATCAACAAGACTTCAGGGAAGATCCGTCAATATAACCACAATCCCAAATTTATGCTCTAACTACAGAGGCAGAAGAAGAAGAAAATGAAAGATTCTGTGCTGGAGTCCAAGAGGTAATTGACCACACACCAAAACAGCTCTTCTTGTTAATCATGGGCAGTTGGAATACAAAAATAGGAAACAGAACAGAGTCAAAGACTGTAAGAAAATTTGGGCTCAGGTGAAGAAAGGAGGCAGGAGAGTGACTGGTTGAATTTTGTGAAGCCAACAGTTTGTTTATCACAAGAACATTCTTCAAGCAACCAAAGAGGTAACTATATACATGGAAATCACCAGAAGGCCAATATAGAAATCAAATATACTATATAATTGGAAACAGAAGATGGAGAAGCTCCATTCTCTTTGCAAAAACAAGACCAGGAGCTGATTGTGGCACAGACCATGATCTGCTGATATAAAAAAAATTAAAGTAAAGCTAAAGATGAACACTAAACCAACCATTGTGCCAAAATACAACCTGAAGAACATCACTGTAGAATTTAAAGATAGTGTAAAAATAGATTTGCACTATTAAGCCTCATTGACCAGGAGCCAGAAGAACTCTGGACCGAAGCCAGCAACATTGTCAGGGAGGAATACAAAAAGACACTATCTGAAGTCAATGGATGACAGATGACATGCTTCAGACAGTTGAGGACAGATGAGAAGCAAAAGTAAAAGGTGGCAGAAATAGAGTCAAAAGCCTGAATGCAACTGTTCAGTGACTTTTGCGCAGTTACAAGGAGAACTATTAATAATAATCAATGCAGAGAACTAGAAGTTGACAACAAAAAAGGAAGAAAAAAGAGACTTCCTCCACAAGATCCAAGAAATCAAAGGAATATTTAAACCAAGAGTAGGAAAGTTCTATGACGAGCAGGGGAACACATTACATGACCAAGTAGAAATAAAAAGATGATAGAAACAATACATGGAAGAACTATATAAAAGAAATGACAGCATGATAGATTCATTCAAGGAAGAACCATTTGAACGTGAACCTACTTTAGAAAGTGAAGTGGAAACTGAACTCAGAGCACTTGGAAGAAATAAACCACCAGGGATAGATGGCATACCAATAGAGCTGCTTCAGGCTACAGACACAGAATCTACTCCAGTTTGCATTAAAATCTGTCAAAAATACAGGAAACGAAACAGTGGTCCACTAGTTGCCTCCCAATACAACCTCATTGCTTCTGTCCCTTGACCAGGACATAATTAGTTTTGTCAAGGCCACATAGACCCACCTGGTATTTGAGTGCATTGTAACAGCAATTGATGCAGACCCTAATGTGGACATCATGCAGTACTGGAGATCCTTTGCAAGTCCTGATGCCATAACATACATCAAAGCTGCAATGGATGAATTAAAACCAGAAATTCTGACTGTCTGTTGAAGAACTTATGGAGTGACATTGTGGAGGATTTTCAGCCCCCACCCCCAGTGATCAATGGGGAAGTTAGGAGAATCATTGATGCAGCAAGAAAAGTTGTGGAGAAGTATTTGCTGACATGCTGGATGAGGAAGTGGAGGAACACATTGACAGCCACAAGGAAGTGTTAACCAATGTGGAACTGAAGAAATGTGTTAAGTCCTCTTCAGAGGAAGAGGAAGAAGAAATGGAAGCAGAACCAGCCATGTGGACACTAGAGAAGTTAGTTGAAGTGTTTCAAGTTGCACAGACATTAAATGACAAAATTATGGGTTACAGATCTTAAATGGAATGCATCAGCATTAAAATCACTTGTATGATCACTTTAGGATTACAACCACTGCGGCAACAGTTTGATGAGTTAAAAAGAAACAGACAACAATTTCCCATTACGATGTTCTTCCAAAAGGTTTCGGCAACTGAGGATCTCCAACCATTAACATCATCTGCCCCTGACCTTGACATTGATCCATCCACAATGTCTCCTCCTGCTCCTGACCTCAACATCAAACCATCTACAATGTCTGCTCCCGACATAAAACCACAAACCTTCTCCTGGCACTGGCACTAGAATCCAGGACCACCTTCTGATGACCCTCCTTCTGATAAAGTTTCAAGAACAGCAACAGCAGCACAAGTTGTATATAACCAAACCCGTGTAATATGAGCTCATGTAATATGCAGGCCTACTGTATGGGATTTTGCTGTAAATGTTCTTTTGCTATAGAGATTCCTATCTCCACGAGAAATTTCCATCTCCTATATCATAAAGCAGAGTTCGTCAGGTGCAATATGGTCAGGAAGTGACTCTCCCGTCCCTGTTAGTCATACCATTGACATGGCCTTGGGCTATATGTAGGGAAATTCTCACTGGAATGTCTCCTGAGCACAAAATAACAGGGCTGAGTTTTCCTTCATAGTACAGTACATCAGGGGTGTCAGAAATTTGCCATGACCACACCAGTATGATGCAGTGCTCAGAGATTAGAAGTGGAACATTATCCATGTTCTAGTCCCCTTTGGTCCATCCAACTAACTGGATATGCTTGGGCTGTTGCCATCTCTCAGCCTGACCTCCCCTACAGGGCCACAGTGAGAATAATGTTGGGAAAAGGAAGAGAGCTATAGTTGAAACCTAGAGTTCAGTGGAAGAAAGGCAGGATATAAATGTAGCCAATTAATAAATACTTCAGTTGAAGTCCTTAAGCAGTTTCACTGGTTCTCCAACTACATATGAGCACAGTCAAAGTGCTGGTGGTGAGCTTTACAGTCCTTCATGGTATGGAACCAAAAAACATGAAGCACAACTTACATTCATAACAGCCTCTCATTCATAGAGACTCTGTATTCTGAGACTCTTCTCCAAGTGTCCCTACCAACTGAGCAATGGCAGATGAACACTGGTGATAGGTTCATCACTGAATGTGCTGAGTCTGTAGAAGACTGGTTCATTTTCCCCTTTTATTTAAAAGCACATTTACAATAACTTTGAGTTTGACTAGTCTTATCCAGCTTTAATCTTTTGCTTTCTGTTATTGTGTTGGTTGGTTTGTTAGTGCATCCTGTGTAAAATACCCTGTAGTTTGTTTATTTCTTTCATTTGAAGGGGCTGATATATAAATGAATTTGAAAAACACTTGAACAAGGAGAAATTTTGATGCACATTATTATTATTTAAATATGTACTCTGTGAGTCTATGCATGCAAGTGGCCTTCAACAGAATGACAGGGGCAGTAGGTGGTTGCTTCAATGTCATTGGAGTGAATCCACTCTGGATTTTAGTCTGAACTTTAGTTTGAACCTCACAGGAGGTTCAGCACTTAGGATCACTCATTTCAAGTTCAGACTAAAAAGCAGAGCATATTGACCATACCACTAAGATGGAAGCAGACAGCCATGGCCACATAGTGATATGAGAGTCACTGCAGAGCTGCAGAAACTGTAAGAAGCCCTGGATCAAATGCAGAGAGTCAAGATAGCAAATTCTTTCCACTGTAGCATCAGTCCTCTTAAAAACTGGGTTAACCACTCTGGTGTGGCTCCTTCCATCTGACTTAGCACTTCCTTAATTTCCTACTTTATTGCTTCAACTCCTACATAATACAAACAACACAAGAACCTATAGGAGCTCAGAAACTTACTTTTTGGGACTATAATACCCAGAATACTCCTGTCAGCATAGACATTACATTTGGGCTATTCTAGTCCAAAAAAGGTAATGTTTCCAAGCTGTTGACCCTAGGCTAAAATGGGCTTATCATGTGAAGAGCCTTACTATATAAACATCCACATGCTTCAATGTGTAGCAGATCAGCCGTGTGCATTTGCCACCACAGATCACCTTTTGACCATGTGCAGCACAGTGTCGAGGGCTAAACCCTCTCAATTGTTGTGCATTATCCCCCACACATTTAACAAAGCCATATGCATTTGTCACTATAGGTCACCTTCTGGGCATTTGTAGCAGAATGTCAAGGGCTAAACTCTGTGGATTATGGTACATCATCTGCCCTTATATTTAACAAGCTATAACAGTGACTGTGAAAAACATCTGTATAAAGTATGCATTTGCAAATGGAACTTAATGATGCTTAGCTTTGTTTGGTTGTGTTGCTCATGAAGTGTAATATGTCTATATGTGGATTTGTCACAATAGCTGAAATCAATTCCAGATTTAACTAGCTAAACAGTTCTTTCCTTTGGGTATTTGACTTATCAAATCATGTATGTAACACAACTACAGTATATGTTTGCATGCAGCAGCCAGAATTGTGCCTGCCAAATCTTAGAAAAAACATATCACACTGATTTGGGCTAATTTAAGATGGGAGACCAGCTGAGTGCCAGAGTGAGAGGACACCTGTCATGGGCTATTGTCTCAGTACCTGAAACTGTCTGTCTGTCTAACATTTTTATATCCTTTCTCCCAATATGAGACCTATATAGCTAAAACAATATATACAGTTGTCCCTCCATATTTACGGATTTGGCATTCACGGATTTAAGTATTCACAGCTTGAAAATATTCTTTAAAAAATAATAATCCAAAAAGCAAACCTTGATTTTGCCATCTTATATAAGGGACACCATTTTGCTATGCCATTGCATATAATAGGACTTGAATATTCACGGATTTTGGTATCTATGGGAGGTCCTGGAACCAAACCCCAGCAAATATGGAGGTACAACTGTAGTATGAAAGTTTTTCTAATCGAACAACCAATCAAATTATAACATTAACTTAAAACTGTCAGGAAATGACATGGATGTGACCACAAGATGGAGCTGTAAGCTTAGAAATGAAAGTACAGTTGCCCCTCGACATTTGCGGCTTTCACATTCGCGGTTTTGATTATTCGCGGTTTAGCCCCAGCCCCTTAGAGAAGGCTGCCGAGAGGCGGGGCAACCTCCTGCCTGCCCCTTCTCTGGCCTTCCAGAGGTGGCTCCGTGGCTTCAAAGCCCCGGAGTCTGCTCAGGAAGGCTGGGGGGTGGGGTGGGCAGCCTCCCTCCCTCCGACTTTCCCGGCCTTCCTAAAGGGACTCTGAGGCTTCTAAGACCCAGAGTCCCCTCAGGAAGGCTGGGGAGAGGCCGGGCAGCTTCCCTCCTGCCCACCTGCTGACTTCCCCGGTCTTCCTAAGCGGGCTCCAGGGCTCCAAACCCCGGAGTCCGCTCAGAAAGCCTCCTCCCCGCCCGCCCGCTGCCTTCCCTGGCCTTCCTGAGGGGACTCCAAGGCTTCTAAGCCCCGGAGTCTGCTCAGGAAGGCTGGGGGGTGGGGTGGGCAGCCTCCCTCCCTCCGACTTTCCCAGCCTTCCTAAAGGGACTCTGAGGCTTCTAAGACCCAGAGTCCCCTCAGGAAGGCCGGGGAGAGGCCGGGCAGCTTCCCTCCTGCCCACCTGCTGACTTCCCCGGTCTTCCTAAGCGGGCTCCAGGGCTCCAAACCCCGGAGTCCGCTCAGAAAGCCTCCTCCCCGCCCGCCCGCTGCCTTCCCTGGCCTTCCTGAGGGGACTCCAAGGCTTCTAAGCCCCGGAGTCCACTCAGGAAGGCCGGGGAGAGGAAGGCAGACACCCACCCGCTGCCTTCCCCGGCCTTTTTAAGCAGGCTCCGGGGCTCCAAAGCCCCGGTGTCCGCTTCGGAAGGCTGGAGAGAGGCAGCACAGCCTCCTCCCCACCCACACGCTGCCTTCCCCGGCCTTTCTCAGCGGGGTCCGGGACTTTGGAGCCCCAGAGCCCACTGAGAAAGGCTGCGGAGAGGCAGCACAGCCTCCTCCCCGCCCGCCCGGCCACCCACCCGCCCGCCCGCCCACCCGCTGCTCCCCCCCGGCCTTCCGAATCCTTGTTAGGGATGTAATTCTTCACTAATGTCATTCTCAAAGGAAGCAATTCATAATTTTACAATTTTATTCTTCTGGTTTTATTTTGCACAATATGTGCATATTGTATATTTGTGCAGAAAACAGGATATATTTGTGCAAGAAACAGGTTTTCTATGCAGAAAATGTTGCTTTCTGAATAGAAAATGATGTCCTTGGGGACTTATTCTGCACACAATTCAAACATAGTTTACGTCGTACAGTTTCCAAAGGCTATTTGCAGTTCAGCTCTTACTTTGCACAAAATTTGTAGATGGTATATTTTGTGCAGAAAATAGCATTTTTCTGCATAGGAAGCACCATTTTATGTTCTAACATTCATTTTTGATACACAACTGGAAGGGGTGGCTAACATATTGAACTGTTTTGATACAAAACTGGAAGGGGTGGCTATCACATTCAAAAGGACCTAAACTAAAAAAAATGGATAAAAATTAATAAAATGAAATTCAATAGAAAAAAATCTACATTTAGGCCACAAAAATCAAATGAACAGGTATAGGATTGTTGATACATGGTTCAGCAGTACAGTGGGTCCTTGGTCTCCACTGAGGTTTGGTTCTAGGATCTGTGGATATTCAAGTCCCATTATATACAACTAGCTGGACCCGGTGTACCATACACCATTTAAAAACTCCCCCCAAAATGCCCAGGAGACCTCATGACAGCCCTGTGAGGTAGGCTGGTGGGTTTAACGTGCCCACCTACTGATTGTTCTGCCCCCTGCCTCCCCCCACTGCTCATTCTGCCCCTTGCCACCACCCCCACCACTCATTCTGCCCCCCTGCTACCTCCCACCGCTTGTTCTGCCCTCCCACTGCTTGTTCTGCCCCCACCACTTGTTCTGCCCCTCCCCCAACTCATTCTGCCCCTCCCACCACTCATTCTGCCCCCACCACTGTTCTGCCCCTCCCTCTACTCATTCTGCCCTTCCCACCACACCCCTGCACTCCAGAACACACATGCAAACACCACATCCATCCACATGTTATTCACTCTCCAGCTCCAGCCGCCATGTTTGAGCTCTACATGGTCTCACCCCCAGTGTACTGATTGGTGCCCCAACAGACCTGTGAGTGGATGGTCAGTCCCCTAAGCAGCCAATCAGCACACTGGAAATTGCAACATACCCAAGAGAATTATATATATAGATGGTGTAGTAAAATGGTGTCCCTTATATAAAATGGTAAAATCAAGGTTTGCTTTTCAGGAATTTTTGGGGCGGGGGGATATTTTCAAGCCATGGATGGTGGAATCCATGATGCAGAATCCATGGATACCAAGGGCTGGCTGTACCAAATGTGGAAAGGACCTTGGGATTATGTTGATCCTAAATTTAATATGAACCAGCAGTGTGATGCTGCTGCAAGGAAGGCAATCCTATTTTAGCCTATATTGATAGAAGCATAGTTTCCAATAAAACAGTCCAAAATTCACACACACACACACACATACACACTATCCACTGTATATACTCCCTCCTTCTGTATTTGGTGAGCTCAGTGAATAAGTACTATATATTTACCACTAGTCGTATTTAAGCTTCTGAGTGCCCTGAAAATCCAGGCCCAAATGACTTGCTTTTCCTAATCACACCTCTGACCTTTAATTCTCATCATGATTTCTTTTTAGCACCCCAATAATTATAGAATTAATCTCCTCCTGCAGAGTGATTATTTCTCCTCCCTCAAAAAACCCTTTCACCCCAAGAAAATATACTTCAGTTAGTTAAAATGAATGTTAACAATTTAAGTGTGTTATTATGTCTCTTTAATTTTCTTCAAGCTGTTAAGAAGAAAAACATCCCATGGAAGATCGGAGGATTTCTAACCCTCCCTCTTTCTTTTTAGTTCTCCCTCAGGGTGACCTATAAAGCATAGGCTGTGATAGCATTTCAGAATGGGTGATAGCTGTGCATTTTAAAGCGATCACATCTTAGGCAGAGAGATAAAAATTGCTGACAATGTTAGAAGCTTGAGCCTTTTCTCTTTGCCCTTTTATCTTTCCCAAATTATTCATGTAGGAACTGTAGCAAAAGCAAATCTGTCTTTTATTACATTTTTTTTCAGAATGCAAGGGAGGAAGGTTTCTTGGCAAAGCAATGTTATGGTTAACGCTTAAAAATCTATGTCAAGTCTGTCTCTTTTTTCTTTTCTTTTTTCATTGCTGCTGGAAAAGTCAGAATTTTATGAAGCAGTGTTCACATTTCTGCTTTTCTATGATGCCCAAAATGTCACATTTTTACATTTGCATTCTATCACCAACCCCTTTGTGCATATAGATTAAGGATGTCAAATGATGTCATGATGGAGAAAGAAGAAACAGGATGTCATTGCAGATCGGAGGAGGGGAAAGATGGGAGAGAAACTGGCAGTAATGGGCTGGGAGGTATTGTAGAGATGCATGTGTCTGCATAATCAGAATGTTTAGATGAAAGGCTTAGAAATAATTATCTCTGCTGGTGATGACTTCCTTGAAACATAGCAGTCAGCGATGGCTACTCAAACATTCCCTCCAGAAAGAAAGAATGAAGAATCACAATTGTATTATATAGAGGTACATTTCTATTAAGGTCTAATATAAGGTGGAGAACTTGTGGCCATCTAGATTTTTTGGCCTAAAATTCTCATCAGCTTCACTCAGCCTGGCCAATGATAAAGGACTGTGGAAACTATAGGCCAAAACACCGGGAGGACCAATAATTCCCATCCCTGCTCTAACAGAACTACTGAATCCTGGGGCTATCTAGGTCATCACTGCCAACACAAGTTAGACAGAGAGGTAGCATTCTTCCCCTCATTTTGCTTTCTTTTGCATTTCTTTAAATTTAAATTTTAAATTAGGAAGCAACATTGCAATAGGAAGAGAAGACTGCCTAGGGAAAGTATTTGTGTGTTTGACACTTCCCTTCCTAAGGATTTTCTGATTTAGATATATATACTTTTTAAAAATATGTTGACTAAACATGCAAGTAGGGAAAGCACCGAATCCTTGCCCTCTACTGTCACTTACATTCCACTGTGCATGCAGTAGGTGGCTTTCTCAAGTGGAAAGCCGCTAATGTCCATGGAGTTTCTCAGTGTAGTTTGGAAAATCAGGGTTTCAAATTGTATGGAGAGAACCACCATGGATACTGCAAGCTAGGAACACATACACACATTTTAAAAAACACTTTAAGATTACCTGTATAGAGATATTGTCTCAGCTGGTTATTCCCATGCATCATATGTATCTTGCCCCAGGCAGTGGGAAACAACCAACAGGGAGAGGACTCCAAATTTAGCTTCATTTCTGATTGCATCCTCTTCAGGCTGGTCCCTCACCTGAGGAAGATGTGCAACACGTTGTTGCCCCTCCCTGCTTTATGTTACCTGCTGTGGCGGTCCACATCCCATGCATAATCTGTGCTCCACTTCCTGGGCTGTTGTCATTTTATGCAGAATCATGTTCCTTCTTAATAAAGTTAGCAAATTTATGTTCTGCCTTGTTCCATCCCATCCAATCAGGGTTTTTTTAAAAGCTTTAGGTCTATGGTAGTCAAAGTGGTAGTCCATCAACCAGTGCCTGTCCATGAGACGTCATCCACTGTACCCTGGTGAGTTCCTGGTGAGGCAGAAATATGGTACTTGACTATGGAGCATGGGGTGGTGGGTAACATTTCCCCACATCAGAGAGCTTGAAATGTACTGTTTTAGGTTTTTTTAGCCTCTATGTCCAATTCAGACATTTCAGTGACTGATAATCTGCATCTATTCCACTGTCTAATCCAGATGACTCTGTTCCTGGGCTCTGTCCAGATTTGTTGTTGTTAATTGCCATCAAGTTCACTTTGAGTTCTGGTGACCCTATGAATGAGAGACCTCCAACTCACCATGTTATCAAAGGCACTGCCAGTTTTGCGAACTCAGGAGTGAGGCCTCCTTGATTGAGTCTATCCACCTGTAATGTGGTCTTTTCCTTTTTCTTTTAATTGTGCAAATTAAGCTCTTATTCATTAAAAAAAATGAAATGAAATATGCTGACCATACAATTCTGGGGTAAAAACATGTATATGTATAACAAACATATAAAGATTATATTGAGGAAGCAAGGGATTAAAGGGGAAAATAAAATGTGACAGGAGTCAGTATAACTAGAGGCATACTGCCTGGGGTATTTTAAGTGAAAGAACACATTAGCTAACCCAGAATAGCTTTCTCAAATTTCCTTTATTTGATGTAGGAAGAATGCAAAAGCTTGTTTCTAATTTGGCTAGGAGAAGGATCTGTTGATATGCAAAGCTAGGACCCTCTGCTATATATAACCATAATGCCTTTGATGCAGACATCTAAAAACAAATTCAGTACAATAATTCTGCTGGCAGGAGGCCTTACAGCTGCAGAAATATCACACAAGAAGAATCAATAATGGCTTATTCATTCAGGAGTGACTATAGGAGGGATAATCATAAAAAAATTATTGCTGCAGGAGCTTTATTTATTTAATTTGTATAGAGTTCTTAAGGTAGCAAATAATACAAAAATAAAACAACAGCCTCCCCACATCAAAACTAGTTGCAGTTCTATTCAACCATTTGAAAAGGTAGGGAATAGAAATTCATAAAGGTGCTTTGAATCTTGAGCATCCATTGAGCAAAGGATTCATAAACATGTCAAATATGGACATAATCCTTTCAAAGAAGTTCACAAAGTATGGAGAACTGTCTCTGTCTTGAAGAGTTGCAGCCAACACCTGTTTCAACTCATTAAAAAGTGTTCTATGTTATTGCAGTTTGGGGGATGTTACATGCAGTCGCAGACAACTCTTCTGATCCAGGGATGTAGCTATAGGTGGGACAAAATGAGATAATTGCTCCTTCAATAAAATTTTCCTTCAGTCCCCAAATTCCTATAATCAAGGAGAGTGAAACCCTGAAAATTGTTGGCACTCAAAGGTATTCATATTCCTTTGGTCACTTTGCCTGCCACTTTTCTTTGGATGCCCAAACTATATTTCTAAATGTTCAACAGCAGTTTTATATTACTGCAATGCTATAGATTTGAGAAATGGAGCCCTGGTGGCGCAGTGGTTAAATGCCAGTACTGCAAGCCACCACGTCACAAGTTCGATTCCAGCCGGCCCCAAGGTTCACTCAGCCTTCCATCCTTTCGTAGGTCGGTAAATTGAGTACCCAGCTTGTGGGGGGCAATTAGCTAACACACATTGGAAACTGTTTAATGCAGTGTAGATGTGTAAATAGCTATTGCTTAAAACAATT
The DNA here is from genome assembly GCA_030847615.1 of Gambelia wislizenii. Lineage (NCBI taxonomy): Eukaryota > Metazoa > Chordata > Lepidosauria > Squamata > Crotaphytidae > Gambelia > Gambelia wislizenii. Next base: position 252,982,403 of record JAUMIR010000004.1, read on the forward strand.
TGTAAGCCACTCTGATAGCCTTGTGGCTGAAGAGTGGGGTATAAATAAATAAATAAATAAATAAAATTCTTATCTGGGGGAAGATTGCAGTCATTTTGTCCCTTCTTATAGCTACACCCCTGTCTTGATTCTTACAAGAATGGACAACCTCCCCCAGAACAGGCTGATAAACACCATCTTCCAGAACAGAAGTTACCCAGCAGCAACACCTCGATGCTGGGGATGTGTTTCAAAGTATTGGTACTCAACAAGTTCTCCTCACAGATAATACTTGGCTCTTCAGTGTCATCTGCATTAGATACAAACAATAAATGGAAGGTATTTTTGTCAGTTTGTTGATCACATGCTGAGCCCAGTAGAGCTCTAAGATCATTTGGAGAAATCCTTCTCTCTGTTCCACCACCTTCTCAGGGTTGTTTGGTGGGATCAAGGGTGAGGGCCTTCTCAGTGGCTGCTCTCAGAATTTGGAACTCCCTCCCCAGAGAGGCCACTAGGTTTTTACAAACTGACAAGGGTTGAGGTTTTAAGACTGTGTGGTGCTGTTTTTAAGATTTTTAAGTGTCTGCATAGAGTTTTTAAAATGCAGTTTAATATTTTTAATGTTTAATGTTTTAACTTACAAAATGTATTTTAAATCTTATATTTTTACTTTTATTTTTACTTTTGTATTGTTTTTAACTTGTATTTTTTTAAAGGTTGTTAGCCTTCTTGAATCCCATTATCAAGAGAAAGGCAAGATACAAATTAATAAAATGATGATGCTGATGCTGATGATGATGATAATGATGATATCCCAAATCCTCAGATGACAATCAGCATTCTGTAGCCACTGGATGCACTCAGTCCTCATTGGGCTCTTTGAGGGGAGGGACCTTACAATTTTTTTGTACTTTTGAAAACCTTGGGTTTCTCTAATGTCTGCTAATACCTCACTCTTCTGTGTAGATGTTGCTGCTTTGACTCCATGCACACAAGTACTCAAACCCTTGAGGAGAGTTTAATATGCAGTTTTATATTTCGCTAGAGAAATCCCAGCTCCCACATGTGGAAATCAATGTTGGTATCATAATAGTTAAATTACTGTGATGGATCCAGCATTTTTGGTCTAGGAAGATATGAGGACTGGTTCTGTCTCCACAATGAATTGGTGCTTGTGTTGCTGATAGTTGACCAACTTAAAGGGCCTTCTGGTTGATACATAGCAGCACTACTGTCCATAGCAGTTAGTATAGTGTTAAGTCAAAGAACTGGATCTTCTTCCAATTTAATAATGCCTGTATTTAACTGAAAGATTTCTACCCTACCTTTCAACAGAAGTCTTTGAAGCCCTTATAGAGACATGAATACCCAGAAGCTGAAAGACACCCTAGAAGAAGATGATTATAGAAGATAGGGGGAGCATCTCGATTCTGCTCAAAATCTGAATGGTTCTGAGGATTCACCGCATTCCTTAAACTTGGATTGTGACCTTGCTAATCTGCCCCTGAGAACCATCATTGTGTAGCAGTTTGAGTGTTGGACTATGACTTTGGAGACCAGGATTCAAATCCCCACTCAAGCATGGAAGCCCCCTGGGTGAACTTGGGCAAGTCACACTGTTACCTACTCTGACACCCCCTGCCCCATATCTATCTATAATAAATTGGCAATATTTAATTATTAACTCAAATGTGCCCTTCCTCATAGTGTGGCTATTAAAACTAGGAATTCCAAAGACAAACATTGCTCAGTCAGTTATGCACTTAACGAGGGGCTGACCAAATTCCAAAGAAATGTTAATTTGTAAGGCAAGTGAAGGTCTGACTAATCCTATCAGCCAAAGCTGGGATACTCAAACATGTAAATGACCCCCATACCCTTACCCTTCCACAAACAAAGGAAGTTGCTTCCTCCATTCACTCACAAAGTATCTACACATTAAGATGCCATTAGCATATCCGGAGGGTCTATTGTCTCACCCTGAGCAGCTCCAAGAAACATTCTAAATTTCTAAATTTCTAAATTTGTTTACATTCTAAATAAACAGGAAACAGTCTAAATTTCATCCCCAGAAGGCAGTTATTGACTATAAAAACCCTTCCAAAAGCTCACCCAAGTGCACATGGATCCCCTTCCTGTGGACACTCCATCCGTCTGTGTTGCTCTTCCTGCTCCAGACCCCCACTCTGCTGGATTCATCTGCGACCTCATCTCCTCAGATTGGTACAGTATCACTCAAAAACAACTCCCTTCACTGGAGATTTTCAGATGGGGGAAATAACCCCCATGGAGATCAGGAGAGAAACGGGGCTGTTCCGCTGCCAGCGCTCCATTTCGCACACACCCGTCCTTCTCCCAATCTCCATTTGTTCTCCCTCCATCCTGCTTCCATTTTCCTTCCACTATTTTCTGCTATTTTTTTACGAACAAAGAACTTTTGTTAGTAGAAAATAGCAGAAGGAAAATGCAAGCAGGACAGAGGGAGAATGAAGGAGGTTGGGGGAAGGACAGGGGTGTGCCAAAATGAAGCGCTGGCAGCAGAACAGCCCCATTTCTCTCCCGATCTCCGTGGGGGTTATTTTCCCAGTCTGAAAATCTCCATTATTCCTCTATCCCAATATTTCCTACTTTATTCACTATCCTTGTGTGAATGCTTGAAGCCTGAATGTGTGTATGAATGTTGTTATTATTGCTTTCTCAAATAAAGTACAATTCATTGTACTATCTAGCTTAACATCTCCTCCTTAGTACCGGTAAACAAAGATTACAATATCCTGCTATCTGTTGCCCCTTCTCACATAGCAAAGATGACTATATTAATTCCCCAAATTAATATTAATATTTGAGGGTCCTTAAGACCCCTGAGCATTGATGTTAACAACACTCTCTCAGCCCCAATGGAAGGCAAAGACACACCGCCTGTGAACAAGTCTTATAAAAAAATTATAGGGTCTCCTTAGGGTCACCGTAAGTTGGAAAAAACTTGAAGGCACACAACAACAACAACAACAACAACCTGCTCCTGGTGCTATTCTGTTTTTTTCTGAAATTTGCCCACTGGATCATATAGTGAAGTCTTAAAGCTAAAGGACCATATCCTCTGTCATCCTGACTGCGGAAGGCATGAGTAGTTAGGGCTGGATAAAGGGATGGACTACATGTGTTGTTCAAAGCATCTTTGCATTTAATGTGCAAGTTTTTAAAAATGCAAATAACATCAGCTGGGTGATGTGCACATTAATGATTATCAGCAAGGAGGAGAAATTACTCCCTTTCCTTCTCCATGAACATCTGGGGGAAGGACCAGTTTAAGGAATTTTGGGACCCTCTGCAATGCTTTATTTTGAGGGGCCCATATGTTTATCTCAGGTCAATGTAACCTAACTCAGCCTATGCTGTTCCCAGTACAGGATATTCAGATTATTACTAATAATGTTTTTGCAGGAGGAGGGTTACTACGCCCCCACATGATGGGGCCAACCTAACCTATTCCCAGTACAGGATATTCAGATTATTACTAATAATGTTTTTGCAGGAGGCGGATTACTACACACACCCCCAATGATGGGGCCCCCTACAGATGCTGATGCTGCCAGTACCTTAAACCAGCCCTGTCTAGGGGAAGGAAAACTCATCTGAAGCTGCTTTTTGCATGGAGATGATATCTCCCATTAGCTTCAGAGGAGGAGTTTTCCTCTGAACTCACCAAAACCCAAAAAGGGTTACACTCCTATTTCCTGCCTGCTGTGACCCTGTTAATCATCAGCCCCCTCCTCCCAACTGATGCTGTTTGCATTTTTAAACCTGTTAATTTAATTGTGAGCTCCATTCACAGCCACTGTGCAGGATACTGATCCTTCTCCTCTGACAACTGATGGTGAATGGCCACTGGTTGTTTTAAAATATTTCAATTCCCAGAAAACAAATTCAGACTGTGCTGCTCAAACTCACCTACTTTTCCTCCAGATTCTGTTATCTCCCACAGTTATTTATTTTAAATGTTGACAGCAAGGACACATGTGGATGAAACCCATCAAACTTCCTTGCTTTCCCTTTCACTTGCACTGTACCTAATTGTATATAATCTGACTGAAACATATTTTAAGCTAAAGTAAGGGTACGTCTTATCTTGTATGTTTGATGCCAGATAGATGCACACCAAAAGAATAGGTTTATCATTGGGAGAGCAAATAAAAAGAGACTACTGCTAATGAGAATTTTCTTCAGAAGAGGGATGATAAAAGGCCGATTTAAATTATGAGAAAAAGTGTCAGCCTTCAAAGATTCTGTCACTTGTAATGTTGTCAGCATATTTTGACAAACCTTCCTCTGGGGATTAAGTACAACCTCTTTCCTAAGGCACAAGAAATCTATTTTCTGTTGTAACAATCCCCAAAAGCACAAGCACAAAGAGAGTTTGTATGCTATGTGACCACCAACATTGCTGATACACAACACATCTAGTAGGATGAGAATGTGGGCTCAGTGGATGTGGGCAAGAGTTGGCCTGTGTATTAGCAGCCCTGTAGGTTAAACTAGAGCTTATCTGCATGGGCCAAATACCCTGGCTTGCCCCCATCTCAGAGCCCTGCAGTCTAAATAATACAGAGTATTTTCCCCATTCTGCCCCTGGGTAGCCCACACCATCCCGGGTGCATACATGGGACTGAGACAGGGGCAAGCTGGAATAGGGCCTGATATAACATTATAGCAACATGCACAGTTTAATCTGGCCAAAACATGGATTGGTCCTCCATGTGTCCACAGGAGTCCAACTGGCATGCCAGCCCTCGCTGGCTCTCCCAGAAGCCAGACAGAGTTTTGCAGTTGTGACCAAGGCTGGTCACATTCAGGGAGCCTGCAGTCACATGTTGTGGGCCCCCTTCCTGGCTTCCAGTCAGCAGAGAGAATGACAGCTGCAGCAGCTGCAGGGATGGGCCAGCATTCCTGTGTGGACTCTTGTCCATTCTGTGGAGGTAGGGAGGGCAAAACAGGCCACCTTTGCAGCCAGGATATGCCGGCGGGGATCTGGCGTACCCTGGCTCGTGTAGATAAGTCCCTAGTTTGCACAACTATAGTAGGCCCATAGGCTGGAATCCTGTTGAGGCACTACTCTAGCATAGAAAATAGTTTACATTCTCAGAGGCTATGGAGATTATCAGACAGGAACATTTCCATCCTGCAATCTCCTTTCCCACCCCTCTCCCATCACTGTCACGGCATAATAAAAACATTCACACCTACCTTGTTCATGCTTGCCAGGCTGCCAGGAGTGAACAGAGCTCTAAAGGAGCTCATTTCACTTCCGGGATTGAAATCCCAGCATTTCTCACAAGAGGATGAGAGCGCAGGAAATTCAAAAATAAAAAGGAAAATACATGTCAAAAAGTTAAATCAAGCACCTAAACACACTTAAAACTTTACAAGTAACCCAGGGAGGGTTCAAAAAAGTGTGTCACTTACCTGGATGTCCTGATCTCACCAGGAAATGTTCTGGCATGCACTTCCCATTGATGCGAGGATCATGCCAGTGAAACGGACACCTTTTCACTCGCTGTCAATTCCAGAAACAGAACAGGGGATCCATTCACAGCTTAGCCGGTTAATAAAAAACAGCATGGGCAGAACGGCAGCAGAATGGGAGCATTACAAGAGGGGAAAGATGTCATCTGAAAGGGAAGCCCTTTAATGATTTCCTAGCATCATGATAACGCCATATTTAGAGCATATGATAATCTCCTATGTCAGTGTAATCTCAAGTGCAGCCAGTCATCTGTAAGGCCACACAGCTTGCTCACTCTCACTCTTGATCTGGTGAGGGTAGAGCTGGTTAGTTTGCACAGTGGACATGTTCACTGCGGTGGAACTACATTGCTGTATATTAATGCTTCATTGAAAGTGCGTAGCAGTGTGAGGAAAGTGCAAACCCCACTGAGGTTCCCTGACACATTCCTGCCACACCCTGAAACCCCCAATTTTCCTTATTAAAATTGTGACTCGGTAGCAGTTTTTGCCCCCAAATTACCCCAAACATGCCAAAATCAAACACAAGACTCTACCTATTTTCATTCCCAAAGTTTACAAAAACTTTGAAAAATGGCTGCAAATGCAAACCAGCCAGAACAGGAATGAGAAATAATGCAACAGCATTTCCAGGACACCACTGACATGCTGTTGTGGCCCACAGAAGGGAGCATAGGAGCAAAATTTCCTCCCTTGTCTTCCTCTGCCATATAGGATGTTGGCCAATGAACACTTTTTTTCCCTGCCCAAATATAGCTGCTTATGCTCCCAATGTCCCTCAACTAGAACCAGTAAATGATATTAAGAAAGATTGTTTGCTTTACAAATTATATTCTCATCATTTGTTCAGCATAAAATATATTAATTTGAGAGCAAATGCCATCAATCTCAATCCAGAATATTTTCAGCTAAATGGATTAGAGCCATGAAAATTGGATTGCATGAATGGGTTCTTGGGTAGAATGAGTTTAATGGGGTGACTCCTAAGTAATTTTGCAGTGGTGCCTAACTGATGTGTTGTTTCACAAGGCTGAGACTTTGGCATTTTAATGAGGAAGGAGAGAAAGCAGTGAAGCAAGCAAGTGTTCTCTGATTGCAATGTATGATACAGCCACTCTGGAGTCCCGCTGATCTAAAGAAGATTATATTAGCCTAGATCTAATTGTTGGTCTCAACCTGAGTAGACTCATTGAATAAATAGTAACCTGGTAACTGAAAACATATTTAAGTTCCTTTGATTCAATGGGTGTACTTAGTTGGTACTTAAAATTGGATTCGGGCTGTAGTGACTAATCGGTGCCCTCTGGCTAAATCTTGGGCAAAAATAATTAGCTATAAAATGAAGAAGAGTCATGTTCTCAAATGTGTCACTTGTAGTTTTTGTTAGGAGGCTTAGCACAGCTTCAGGGTTACTTTCTGCTTCATTATATTCCTATCTGGAGGCATTTTGAATGTAGAGCCCTAGTTAACCTACTCTGCTCCTCCAGATCTTCTTCATTTCTATTTCTATGCATCAAGCACTTACTCCACTCTTTTCTATGGCAACAACAATGTAAAAATTGAGAAAATTAGGTGCCATAAATTAATAACAGTATCAAATCTATGCAGCAGAAATGGGGTTTGGCTTTTCCTTTCTGCATTCAGGAAGAGGCACAGTGCAATCAATCTGTGCCTCTCTGTATAGAAAAAGGAACTGATTCAGGGTAATAGTGAGCCTCTGTTAGACCTCAGTGGGCCAGATGAGTAGGCCTCATGTACTGAAGGTTCCCTGTCTTGCTGTAAACATTTCCATATATGGAGTATTTATGGGGTTGCCAGATCTCAGGGCTTGGTATCAGGAAACTCTAATAAGAAGAATCTTTTCCCATTCAGGAATTATTTTGTACAAAATTCACATATATTTTTTTTCAAAAGACTTTTTTTTTGCAGAAATGCTATGCAAAAAAAACAAAAACAAAAAAACAAACAAATTTTGAATAGAATAAGTCCTGAACTACAGCATCTTCTGTGCTGAAAATAATATTTCTGAGCATAAGACGTCCCAAACTTGAAAAGTCTTCAAAAACTGCAAAAAAATTAGACTTAATCATAATGTGAAGAAAATTGCTAAAATTATTTGTTCCTTCCTTCAAAAATAAAATCTGTAAGAAATTATATCCCTATAACCTCATGAAATGTTGATGGATTTTTTTCCTAATGAAATCTGCCATCAACTCCTGAAATTCATGTGAGAGACACAGAGACATGCATATGTTAAAGGGACTAAAGTAACTGGAAGTGGAACTATCTGATAGCCCCCCTACCCCAACATATTTTTTTAAATCTCAGGCCTTTAATTGGAAATTAAACATTTTTTTCTTCAGATATTTTGAAGGACAAATATTACCAATTAAGCCAATTTCCACTCTGGGTCTGATTACTTTTCACCTTTGTTGGGGTTATACCTGAGTTAGCACTTATTTGCAGTATGTTTACTGTAATGCAAGTGCTGGAGCTTTTGACTTCACATTCAGTTTCCCGGCTCCACTTCCTCCACTTCAGACCCAGCACCTTGGACAGCTACAAAACTGAGATGTCTCAATAAATCTAAGCTATCTCACCAGAGTGTTGTAGGTCCTTAGTGCCATTCTATGTTCTTGGAGGTTTTACCCTAAAGAGTGACATATAAATCTGTAAATAAATAAAACCAAAAAGAATTGATTCCAAGGTCATAAATAATAAATTTTTGTCTTAAAATAAAGCTGGAAAGAATTGTAAGGAAATGTGTAGCGCAGTGGACCAGAAAGACTGAAAATCTATATACAAAAGCAGATGAGGGCTGAAGAAAGAGATTAACTAATGCTCTGCAGCCAGTGTATCTTAGCTTGAAATATGAGAAAACACTACATATCCTGAAGCTATAACTTGCTCACTAAATGCATATATTTTAGTGGCTTCCCTATATATATATTTTAAGAATGAGAATCCATTAACTTTCCCCCTCTTTTGTCACTGTAAGTATAGCTGTCAGAATTGATGCATTCTTTAAAATGTTGAAGAGTGCTAGAGAAAAAACAGCAACCAATACAGTTTCAAAATTCTATTATATCAAGAAGAATGTAAATTTTTGTATATCCTCTAACTCTTCCCAGACAAAACAGGGACACAATTTTAAGACACCATAGCAATGCAACCTCATAACAACAGCTTCTACTTAGGTCACATCCACACTGGCTATGTACCTTAATTTGAGATGCTAACAATTGACAGAGTTAATTACCAGATTTTTACAGCATTAAATTAATAGAACAGACAAGCAATAAAAGCAGTGAAAGCAAAGAAATTCCAAGAGTACAATTCCATTAAAAATTCAGGAAAATTGTCTGCACCAGGTGAGTCCACTAGAGGTCCAGAAGGAGGATGGCTCTTTGGAGATTGTCAGATGAGCCTCTAAAAATGTTTTTGTCCCACTATATTTAAAAGAGTGAGTGTACAGGCATCATAACACTTTTTATCACACGTTGCTATAATGAGAAAGAGCAGCCCCGGAATTATTGGAGCACAACAACTAGCATTGTTTACTTCTGCATTTGCGGGGTGTGTGTGTGATCTCGGCAGTTCTTGCGAGAAGACCAAAGCACACATAAAAGTCTAAAAACAGCTACATTAGCAAAGAAAAAGAAAACACAAGCATTGAAACACACTTTAAAAATTGCCAGCAAAAGGGGGAGGTTCGTAAAAAGAGCATCCCATACCTGGTTTTTGTGTTCTCACCCAGAAGTGTTCTGACAGGGGCCGCCCATTGACGCTGTATTCACAAGAACATAATGGGACGCGGTTTCAGATGCTCATAATACCATGACAAAAACACCATGGGAGACCTGTTAATAAAAAAAGGAATGCCTTATTCACAGCAACATAATGCGAGGAGCAGGACATTGTGCGATAGGGGAACCCTTTTGTGTTGTCCTATCATCATCATCACACCATATTTGCTGTGTCTGATAACCTCTTCCCTTTTTTCCTGGTTGCATAACAACCCAACGGTGCCCAGGATTTCCCCATGCACTGCCTCCACTGCCCACTGATTGGCCATGTGAGCATTTCCTAGCATCTGGAGCTAAGGTTGTGTTGGAGGCTGAAAGTGAAGATCAGTAGAACAATTTTGGGAGAGCTTTAGGTCTGTTGGTTCTGAACAGTGTATCTCTCACACTGGGTACACTTCTTGGCAATTATCCCAAGGTTTGTGTAGTGTAAATTTACACTCACATAGTTACATGGTGGTTGTACTACACCAGCCTTCTTCTGAATAGCGACACTGTGCAACTGATTATGTACCTGCCCATGTGTTCGCTTATTGTTCCATTGTGCAGGGAAGAATGCACAAAAGCTGTTTACACAATTTGAGTAAATGGTACATTTAGAGTTGCTAGATTGGAACTGGAATGTAACTTTAATCCTTAATAAAGCTTTGAGCTGGAAGAGATACCATAAAGCTCTGTCACGTGAGACAAATTTTCCTGTCCTTCCTCACCTTCCAAACCCCAAATCCCAACTTTCAACTGTAGCCATCTCTTCCCAACGTAACTATTGCCTCCCCAGTGCAGAGGGGGGGGGGAAGGAGGTGCAAAGAAATGCCCAGATCTGCTCTTGTCACTGGATGCTCCTCCACACCCCTCCTCCTGCTTCTGCTGGATGTGGATTCTGAAAGAAAACATGACTCCTGGGTTTGAATACATCCTATGCTGTTGCACAAGAATTGAATGCCAGCCTCCAAAAGAGGAGGAGTAACTCACAACTAGACTATCACCATCAAAAATTTCTGACCCCAGTTGCTATGCTCCTCAAGCCTGGGAATTACAGGACATGGAGGAGACATTTAATACAGATCTTATGGAGACCAGGAGAAGCACAGCAGTTCCACAAAACTTCAGTTGTCACAACTCAGAGCAGGGATGATGAGAGGTGGGAGGAAGATGGTACAAATTACTGGGCCATGGAAGAGGTCCCGGAACCAGCTTTGCTGCATGTGTTTGTCTTTGTTGGTAGCATCATCATTTGTCCATTGTTTTTCACATTCGTTGCAAAATCAGTGAACTTCAAAGGAAATAATAATGGCATCCAAGATTCTGTATTACAAAATACTAAAGATTTTCACCAGTTCACACTTGCTGGGGCTCAAGTGAAGGAAAAGAAGCCATAGATCAGCAAAGTGATGCAGCAGAACCAGCAAGTTTGAGGAAGGGAACCAGAAAAGTGGGCTGGTGGGTGGTAAAACCACAGGTAAAATGCAAGACCTCTGACAATGATGGCAACAAGTGGAAACAAAACTGGAGCAAATCAGCCCACTGTGGTCTGTTTCCTGATTTGTGTGGGGTCCGAGAGACCCACTCATGACACTCAAATTATGGTATTAAATTGGGGAATTTTAATTAGCTCAAAATATGGCAGCAAGAGGCTGGGTAACTACCGGATCTTTACACCTGTGAATACCAGTACTCACTGAGAAGACTCCAAGCCAAAAAGTAAAATAAAAATGTTTTTTATTGGAAAATAATCATGGAACCCCTCACACGTGCACTTATGCTTCAAGCAATCACACAAGGCTAGCAAAGAATTAGGATGAAATATTGGGATAGAGGAATAGATTTTGGTGATGATGAGCAATACTTTACCTGTATGGAGAGCAGAGATTTGTGCAGCAAAGAAGGACTTGGATTTAAATCTGAGGGTCACACAGCAAACTGGCATAGTGACAAGATGGGAGGAGGTGTGCACACATGGCTATAATTTAAGGGTCATATTTATACCCAATTGCATACTCTTAATGTGTATTTTGAGTGTTGAACATGCTTGAGTGAGTTTCCCAGAGTTAAACAATGGAAGCTCTGGTTTTGTTAATTGCTTTTAATGATTGGAATATTAAGACTTATGGGTTTGATGCAACCTTGTATTTTTGGGTAGGCAGATGTGTGAAGGAAGACCTTTGCAGGATAATAGGAGTTTCGGCCACTTGTTTGTCTTGGATTATGACTGCCAGGTGGGTCCAGGGGAAATTAGCACATTCTACCCTAACTACTGTCTGAGGGGGCTTTGCTTAATCTCATCCTGGGCATATCTGTTTTTGGAGAATTTTGGAGACAACTTCATTAGGTCTCTGGGTGACCTTTACTTGAACCCTTCTGTGGATGGCTTGGTCTACTGTGGACCTACGTGAATTGTCAACTATTGCCAATGTATGGATTATTGCCAATTTATGAAATATTGCCAATGTATTAGAACAGAGGAAGTATAAGGCATGTAACAGGTCTTAGCTGCCTGGATGAAGAGGAGGATGAGCACCACCTCCACCTCCACAGCCCAGGAGAGCACCATTCCTAATTCTTCACCAACTCCTCTGTCCCCAAGAGCAGTACCTGAACATTCCCTGTCTGGCCCTGATTGGCCATGGTGGGGCACATGTCATAGGAGTGGGGCAGCCCTGAATGTGAAGCTGAGCAGGTCATTGGGGGGGGTGCTAGCTGTGGGTGTCAGCAACTCTCTCTCTCTCTCTCTCTCTCTCACACACACACACACACACACACTAAAGGAACCTTGAAGAAACAATCTTGGAAGACCTGACTCTGAGACCTGACAAACCTACGGTTAGGGTTTATGGGGACTGTAGTGCAACAAACATTTGTAGGGCCACAGGTTCCCCATACCTAGCTAAAGATATACTAGGGCCTGTTTACATGGGGAAAAAAACCTGAGAAGAATTCGTGCTGAACCCTATTTGTTTACACACATCATGGGCTATTTGGAAGGAGGGGTAGCAAAAAAAACCCAGTTAACCCGTGACTTTCCATCCCTCTATTTTTCCAGAGACTTTTGGGAAAGTCTGGGACAACCCATCCTATTGGTTGTCTGAACAATTAGCAACCATTCTGGGACATGGACTGAATATTGATTGGTCAGACTTTGGATGGAGCGGGCTTGCAATGGAAGCCTTGCAATTCTTGATGCAGAATTGCAGAAGCTCCAGCCAGCTGAGAGCCACCAGCCCCCCCTCCCTTCTCCTCCAGGTTGTGGCTCAGCCTCGCTTAAAGCATTGCTTTCTATTGGAAGGAAAGGAAGTGGGAGTGAAGAGTGGGGTGGGACAGAAAGCACTTAAAGCATTGCTTTCTATTGGAAGGAAAAGAAGTGGGGGAAGAGTGGGGTGGGACAGAAAGCACTTGAAGTATTGCTTTCTATTGGAAGGAAAAGAAGTGGGGGCAGACAGAACTTAAAACATTGCTTTCTATTGGAAGGAAAAGAAGTGGGAGGGAGAGTGGGGTGGGACAGAATTTGGGACTGTGGCTTAATTCTATTGTGTATACTAATGTGGTCTCCCCGAGAGTAAGAATTCAAATTGACAGTAAGCACTTTGTGAATGTAACAGCTATATCTTTGAATGTACCCTGTTTCTGTTAATGGAAAAGTAATTGTGCAAAGTAGATGAGGAGCTATTCCAAGAGAATATATTACATGGAATATTTGTGAATTAACAGCCTTAATTTTGTCAATGAAGTAAAAAATATACACCATGCCCCTGGTGGTACCAGGTTCGGCCGAACTAAGCCCATGGTGTTAGTAGGGATGTGGGGTGCCACCTTATGTGTATTGGAAGAGGAAGCCCCATTCCAATGTGTATTGGAAGGGGAAGCAATAGGCCTGGCTTGCCTGCCTCCATCTAAAGAGAAGTCTCTTTTTTGGCCTCCTTTGGATATCATTCCCTCCCTTCAAAACCAAGGAGACCCCAGAGCCCGAAGTGGGGGGAGAGAAGTTCCTTTCTTCGTAGTCCCATTCAAGCCAGAAATGTCGGGTCCCTCTCCCCCATAGTCGTCTCCTCTCAAAAGACCTTCCCCCTCCTCCTCCTGCGCCAAAGGCAATCCACAGGGTGGCTGGCCTTAGAGGTTGCTCTAGACTAGCTGCCCTGTCTTGCCAGCCTTGGCCATCCCCTGGCTCTCAGCTGGCTGCAGCTTCTGCCAACTGGGCTTTGGAGGCAGCAGAGGACCCTACAGAGGGCAATACAAAAATGGTGGATCCTGAATTGCCAGGTTTCCCTTGCAAGCCTGCCCCCTCCAAGGTCCAACCAATCATAATTCAGCTCTGCTGTGTGCCCCTTTCCCGGGATGGCAGTAAGTGTAAACAGCAATCATAAAAACCCAAGACTTTTGCTACCCGGGACAAATCGTGGGAACAATATGAGACAGATTTGAGATGAGGATATCTCGATTCTCCCCAGGATAAAAACTGTCGTGTAACTGAGCCTCACGAAAAATGTAGTTGTCCTACTGTAGCTTATCAACACTTCAAAATATACTTCAAAAGATGCAGTCAGTTCACTGGATGGCACCTTAGTGTTAATGCGCACACAGAAGCACTAAAAATGATGCATCCAAGATTCAGATCCACTAACAGCTTGATAGAGATTGCATTAGCAAATATCCCCCAAGGTAAAAATAGACAAAACAATCCTGTCACCAGGAAATGAGAAGTGTCCCTAATAAAAAAAGAACAGATGGAGCATATACTATTGGCACATACAAGTGTATGGCCAGGACACAGATGCAAAGAGGACTAATGGAACCATTAAAGCAGAAAATCTCAAAAGATGAAATAAAAAGTAATTCCTTTACAGTAGGCATGCCAGTTTTATATATGTACAGGACTTTAGCCTGGGGCAGGAAAGTCTCTGCTTTGCAGTTTTCCAAATCACAACTTTTGGTCTTAATTTGTTTCAAGTGCACTGAATGTTGTAAACTTCATTTCCCAAGTTGGATGAGATGGATGAGAAGCCCCAGAGGGATAAACACAATTGAGCTGGACTAATCTGAGGGAATTGGTAGCTGGTTATCCTTTCCATCACAAGGGAGGGTGGAAAATAGAGCTGCACAGAAAATGTATCATTCCTCATTGAACAAGCTCCCATTGTGATTGAGCCTTAACCAGCCTTCTTCAGGGGAATAGCTTTAGAACTAAATGTACAAAAACATACAAATAGGACTGGCTGTCTTTCTTCAGAGAGAGAAATTCTACTGTCAGTCTTATATCTTATATTCTGAATAACATCAGAATAATGCATACAGTGGTAGGTGAGTGACACAGCTTAATGCATAATGTGCTTAATGTAGTTCTCTACACTGAGCCTATTATAGTCACCAGGACAAGTGCCTTCACCACAGATGGTGGTGGGCATTCAGGAGTTAGGAAGGCACTCCTCTTCTAGAGATGCAAAATTTCTGGGAATTTTGAAGCTATGGGGGGACATACCATCCCTCCCTTTTTTGGGTGTGTGTGGATTTTTGAAAAAATTGAAAAATGCAATATTAGTACCGTTTACAGATTAAAAGCCACCATTATACTTTAGGAACATAAAATACATTATATATACCATTATATGTACCCCCGCCCCTCCTGCATCCTGAGATTGTGTGCACGCACAAACGTGCACACACATTCATCCCTGTTTTGGCACCTGGTTCCTCCCTTGCCACTTCACTCCTGATGCTGCCTGGGGGCCAGAAACAGCTCACAAGAGAGCAGGGAAAGAGCAAGGTGGCTCCCATGCTGGCTGAGTGCTGCCATCCATGCAGAAGGAGCAATGACACTAGTGGCTTTGAGGGGGCCCTGCCCACCTTCAGCCCTTTCTCTGTGGTGGGGAACATTCCCACTGAACTCTCCCCACCTCATGGTTGGTGTCTCCATCTCTGATGGTGTCAGCCAGTGCAGTCCACACACCCTGTACCCTGGGGACACCACTGGGAACACTTGAACTATAATGAACTCCTTTCGTTTTGGCAGTTTGTAAAGTACAAGTGAAAAATCCCCAATTAAAAAAAAAAAGATGAAACCATTAACATTAGTAAAACAAAGAACATTATTTTGTCCCCACTAGTTTTCCATAGTGCAAACAGACATAACACACTCATGAAAAAACTGAGAAAAGGAAACCAAGGCCAGGAATTATCATGATCTGATACTATATGTAGTCTTATATAAAAGTTTTCCTCTTACACACTTTTAAGAAATTATTTTGGTGCAGTAAGTATGTAAAAAATCCTTGCCTTAAACATTTATTCATCATTCAAAATAAACATATTTGATAATCCCATTTTTCCAGAAAAACAGGGTTCAGGAAAAAAACAAGAGGAAATGTTTTTCTGAATTTTTCCACACGCACAGCCTCCAATGCTTAACATCTCATGGGGGTCGTTTACATGGGCAAATATTCCTCTAAATATACCGCTAAGATAGCTCATAGTTCACACGGGTCGAGGCACAGCATCGCCTCATTCAGAAGGGGGGAAGGTAAAAGGGGAAAAAAGAGGATCCCAACAACTATCGTCCAGTTAGTCTGACATCAATACCAGGGAAGATTCTAGAACAGATCATTAAACAGAGAGTCTGTGAACATTTAGAAGGCAATGCCATAATCACAAAAAGTCAGCATGGGTTTCAGAGAAACAAGTCATGCCAGACTAATCTGATCTCTTTTTTTGATAAAGTTACCAGCTTGGTAGATGAAGGGAATGCTGTGGACATTGCATACCTTGATTTCAGTAAGGCCTTTGACAAGGTTCCCCATGACATTCTTGCAAACAAGCTTGTAGAATGTGGGCTAGACAAGTTAACTGTTCAATGGATTTGTAATTGGTTGACCGGCCGAACCCAAAGGGTGCTCAGCAGTGGCTCCTCTTCGTCTTGGAAAGATGTGACCAGTGGGGTGCCACAGGGTTCTGTCCTGGGCCCAGTGCTATTCAACATCTTTATCAATGACTTAGATGAGGAAATTAGGGGCATACTTATCAAATTTGCAGATGACACCAAATTGGGAGGAGTAGCTAATACCCTAGAGGACAGGATCAAAATTCAGAATGACCTGGATAGACTGGAGAGCTGGGCCAAAGCTAACAAAATGAAATTCAATACGGAGAAATGTAAAGTACTGCATTTAGGGCGGAAAAATGAAATGCATAAATATAGGATGGGAGAGACCTGGCTGAATGAGACTATGTGCGAAAGGGATCTAGGAGTCCTAGTAGACCACAAGTTGAACATGAGCCAACAGTGTGATGCGGCAGCTAAAAAGGCCAATGCAATTTTGGGCTGTATCAATAGAAGTATAGTGTCTAGATCAAGGGAAGTAATAGTGCCACTCTATTCTGCCTTGGTCAGACCTCACTTAGAATACTGTGTCCAGTTCTGGGCACCACAATTCAGAAAGGATATTGACAAATTGGAGCGTGTCCAGAGAAGGGCAACTAAAATGGTGAAAGGTCTGGAAACAATGCCTTATGAGGAGAGACTTAGGGAGCTGGGTATGTTTAGCCTGGAAAAAAGACGGTTTAGAGGCGATATGATAGCCCTGTTTAAGTATTTGAAGGGATGTCACGCTGAGGATGGAGCAGGCTTGTTTTCTGCTGCTCCAGAGACTGGAACACGGAGCAATGGGTGCAAGCTCCAGGAACAGAGATTCCACCTCAACATGAGGAGGAACTTTTTGACAGTCAGAGCTGTTCGGCAGTGGAACACACTCCCTCGGAGCGTGGTGGGGTCTCCTTCCTTGGAGGTCTTTAAACAGAGGCTGGATGGCCATCTGTCGGGGATGCTTTGATTGTGATTTCCTGCGTGGCAGGGGGTTGGACTGGATGGCCCTCGTGGTCTCTTCCAACTCTGCAATTCTATGATTCTATGATTCTATGAAAACACCCACATATAGCGTGCCAGGGGATGTCGCTATTTTTGCCTGTATATTTGCAATGTAGTCCATTATTGACAGTGTAAACTAGCATTCCACTAAGTGTTAAAGCACAGCTGCATTGTGATTGGTTGATGATGCAGGGGTGGGCTTAAAAGAGGGGCAGGGAGGGAGGCAAATACAGTAGCCATTAGAGAGGAAACTTGCAAAAATCCTGTCTGCTATTTTGCAAGCCAGTTTGCAAACAAAAAGGATTCCCAACAATTTTCATTCAGGGAGCATTCCTTCTCATCCTCTCTGCTGTTTTGAAAGTATGTAAAAGCTCAGTTTGTCAACTTTTTTCCTGTGCATGGGGGAGGGAGAGAAACCATTTCACGAAGGGCTGTAGCAAGCTGAACTGCTATTCTCTCTCTCTCTCTCTCTCTCTCTCTCTCTCTCTGCTTGGGGGAGGGAGAGAGAGAGAGAGAGCACGAGCAAGAGAGACGGGGGAGGGAGGGGGGGAGGCTGGAAAAACTTGTGATCCACAGCATGGCATAAAGGTCTTTTAGCAGAGAGATTACTCTCCCTCTGGAGTGAGTTCATTTACAGGCAGATTGACAGAGAAAGAGCCACTACTTTGATCTCTCTCCCCCCCCCCCCGCTATTTCTGGTCTATGCCCTTCCTCATAAAGCCTTTGTCTGCTGGGGAGGCCACACCCCCCACACTTATTCAAGTCTGAACTTAAAAGTGACATAATTAGAAAAAAAAACCTGACTGGCACAGCTGCGGAACAGAATTAATGTGCAAGTTGCCACAATAAATCTGCTGTGTAAACCAGCCCTTCCTTTTCCAAACTCCCCAAATAGTTTCCATTTACTTAGTTAGCAGGCCAATCCAATGACTTTTTCAGTTTCCAAATATGCATACTGTATGTTCTTCCTTGAATTCCTAATTTCTCAGAGTAGCAGAGGGAGTAAATTGCACCTACTGACTCTGTAAGAAAGTTATACATCTCTTCACTCTTTGTTTGTATTGAATAAAGTTCACAATATCCTTAAGCACTAGTCTGGGAGGAAAAGATAAATTGACCAGTGATAGTGGAAGCCTAAGCAAAATGCAATTCCTCAGTAAGCAGATAAAAGTTCCTATTTCCTTGCAAAGGATACATTTACATTGAAAGTTTGATTATCCTTCTTGTTTTCCCCCAGACATAGGACTTTTTCAAATGGAGTAAAAAAACCCGAGGAGGCCGGAAGAAGAACGGGGCTGTCGCGCTTACAGAGCCTCGTTTCAGATGATGCAGTCCTCCTCCATCCTCCTCCCAACCTTCCCCCGTGCTGCAAGTGCCACTTTTTAATGATGGAGGTTTTGTGTCAATAAAAAGCGGTGCCCGCAGCACAGGGGAAGGTCAGGAGGAGGTCAGGAGGAGGACAGAGGAGGACAGGGCTGTCTGAAACAGGCCTCTGTAAGTGCAACAGCCCCATTCTTCTCACGGCCTCCTCAGGAGGGGGTTATCCTATTTGAAAAAGTCCTCAGTTACGTATTTGTAACTGTAACTGCTCTGTATTCAGTAACAACACTATATAGTCACAATCATGGACAAATCCACCTTAACAGCCAGCATTTGCATCAAGCAAAGAAGTTCTGTTCAGCTGTCATTCATAGGGTAAGGCAGATGACATTTCCATCCCCTCCTATCGGTAAGCAAGGCTGGAACAATGCAGTTCCTCATCGCAGCCTTGCTTGCTGGTGGGAAGAGTCTGGAAATGACATCCTTCTTTGTGCCCCAATCATCAGCTGAACAAGCCTCTTTCATTCAATTAAGGTGGATTTGGAAGGTTGGGCCAAGAGATGTTACTTAGTTACACATTCGTAACTAAGTAACCAATGTAGGGTATCTGCAACTGTTTGTAGTGTGTTGGAAGGTGGACTATTTTACCTTTGGTTTTGGAACGTGCCTCTTCTTGTTTTTACATCACTGATTTGATTATGACAATAGCATCAGCAATAACTGACTACAAAGCTGCAACCCCATATTCAGAGGTGAATAGATATATACAACACTGCACTTGAAATCTATACATGCATGCCTAGAAATATCATATGTTTTACAATGTAGGGCTTTAAGATAAAAGATAATGCAACCAGATCCTATCTGGTCTTAGAAGCTAAGCAGGGCCAGCCTTGGTTAGTACTTGGATGGGAAATCACCAAGGAATACTAGGTGCTTTAGGCCATTGTTCCTCAAGCTTTTGTCCTCCAGATGTTTTGGACATCAGCTACCAGAGGCCCCACTAGCATTTGATGGTCAGGAATCCTGGCAAATGAAATTAAAAATACCTGGAAGGCCAAAGTTTAAGAACTACTGCTGTAGGCTATATTTCAGAGGAAAGTCATGATAGACCACTTCTGAGTATTCCTTGCCTAAGGACTTTTTCGGATGAGCTTTTATACCGCTACAGCCTCGTCCCCGTTACGAGGCTGCAGCGCTGCAGGGCGTCCCTTTCGGATGACGCCCTGCCCTGCCGATCCTCTTCCGAGACTGTTGCGTAACCTCTGTGACACTGCTGCGTTATATTCGGCGGTTTTCTAATCACGAAAGTTGATCGTGATTAGAAAAACGCCAAATATAATGCAGCAGTGTCACAGAGGTTACGCAACAGTCTCGGAAGAGGATCGGCAGGGCAGGGCGTCATCCGAAAGGGACGCCCTGCAGCGCTGCAGCCTCGCAACGGGGACGAGGCTGCTAGCGGTATAAAAGCTCATCCGAAAAAGTCCTAAGAGAACCTTATAAAATTCATAGGGTTGCTGTTAGTCGAGAAGCAACTTGAAGGCCCATACATGGGTGCAACAGGTTGCCTAAAACAAAAGGAGTGTGTAAACCTACAGTGGAACTACTTTGGCCTGGTCGAAATCCTACAAGGTTCCCATTGTAGTTTTGTGAGATAGTCTTCTCTGTCAGAGAGCTCTGGTGCCACAAGAAACTACACATCCCATGATTCCATAGGGTGGAGCCATAATAGTTCAAGCAGTATCAAACTGTGTTATCTCTGCAATGTGTCAGGTGCCATAGTAAGCACAGACAATGGTACAGAATGCTAGGAATCACAGTCCAACAGCATCTGTAAAGCTGTACAATTCTTACACTGCCTTACTGTTTAGCATTGCTGATTATATATTGTTATATATAACAATAACAATATATATATAACAATATAACAATAACAATAACAATAACTATATAACTATATATATATATATATATATATTGTTATTATATATTGTTGTTTCATGCCCAGCCTTGACACACTATTTTAAATAATGAAATTGCAGCCTTAGAAAATAAAATAAAATCTAAATAACTACAGTATAAATGGCTGGATTCTCTGTAATCCTGTCTGACATGAACTATTGTAGTATCCTTTTCCCCCCAGCTAGGATTGAAATGTTTGAGCAAAAATACTTTTTGAAAATTATGTATTGGATGCAGGATAACTCTGATAAATACAAGAGATTATTTTACTATGGAAAGAAATTGTCACTGCTTGTTGCAATTTCAAGATATTTCATGCTGCCAAAAATTACTCTGTAATCACTCTGCTTGGTAAATTATGTCTGAATGACAAATACAAAGACAAATGCTATTTATAAAGATAAGTAGAACAAGTTAGTGTGCTGATTGGATCGTGGAAATTTCAGAGATGTAGATTAATTACAGATCTACACAGCTCAAAGGAAATGCCCTTCAATTTAATTAAACTGAACATGGTATATTACTTGCAAAAGATAGGCAAGTGTCAGGTTTGACTTTTCTATTGCCTTGCACATCAAATCAGTTCTACTTGTTTCTTTTTTAAAAAAAGAATATATGAAATCATAAAATAATAGTTGTAATGGTTTTAAGTAAATGGGTAGATTATGTGGCAGAAAAACTGAATGGCCACAAAATGAAAATATATCAAATGACCTTCAAAAAATCAGCCTCAGCAAGTTAGTGGACAGGGATTAACTAATTATATAGACCTAAGCTTTATAACAGGAGAAAGAGTCATGCAGCCCTACAGATGTTGTTGAACTGCAGTGTCCAACAGCATAGCCAATGGTGAAGACTGCTGGGAATTTTAACCTAACAACATCTGGAAGGCCACAATATCCTTATGATACCCCTGCTCTGTAGCCTAAATCTGATTGCTAGTCCCAACTAAAAGAGAGACATTGACTCAATGGTAACTTGACAAATCAGCACTTGTGTAAGGGGCTTGTCTGCACTGTTGAAAAAAACCCCAACACCCTCCCCACCACTCTGGTACATTTTGTCCACAAACCTTACAGTTCTATTCACACCACACTCATGGTATACCACCTTAATCTGGGCTTTAAGAAACTTGCAGTTTTTTCTGGAGTTTCCTTGAAACTCTGTAGAAAACTGTAGTGTGAACAATGCATCTATCCTGGATTCAGAGGATGGGGAGGCAGGACAAGTGCTGTCTGAGGCACTACCATTTCCCCCTCCTCATTCCAAAGGCAAAACCCTGGAGTAAGTTATTCTCTCTTGAGGTCAGAAGGAGTGGCCAGCCCTACCATCATGGGGCTGGCTGCCCATTCTGACCTTAGAGAGAGTGATTGTGCTCTGTGAAAGCAGAGCCCTGGCACATAGTCCTTCTCTCTGAGATCAGAACAGACCAAAGTAGTCTGAATTTCATCTGCATTTTTACTCCCAGTGTAGAGGAGTCCTAGGTGTAAAGAACTACCTTGCAACTGGTTGCTGAGTTGTGCTTTGATGAATGGGTGTGAAGCAATGTGTGGGGATAATAGAAAGCAGCCAGTCCCAACACAGAGAGTGTTGTGATGGGAAGGAGGGACCTCTGTTAGTAAGAATTAATGAGAGGGTTTTTTGGTTTTTTTAAGAGATGGTTTGAGAGTTTTCAGTTGAGTGTTGACTGTTGATACAGTCAGTTGCTGTTGTTGTTTTGGCTGTGGCAACTAGCAGTAGTTTTATTAATGCTTAGACCAAAGATCATTCACATACAAAATGAATAAGAATGATATAAAAGTACAACATTATAAAAGTGCTACATAAAATAACTAGCATTTAAAATATTGTGTATTTAAAAAAGATAAAATTCAATACAGTTAAAACACATTGAATATAAACAACAATAGTAAAATTAGATAAGATCATCCCCATAGCAATCAACTGCAATAGCAGTAATAAATCTTGCATGAATTTGCATTGCTGCCAGGGCAAAAAGAGAAACCTTGTGAGTTACCATAGAGTCAATATCAGACAGGAGATAGAAAATCTTTTCAGAGACAGTATTAGAATGTCGATGAGACAGAATAGACCCCAGAAATTTGGTTCTTGGTTCTGAATACAATCAACAGAAAAACAAGTAATGAGGCAAATCCTCAGTTTCTGGGGCCCCACAAATAAATACACAAACAGAAGGCCAAAGATGTATGGGAATATCTGCCATCAATCATAGTGATACAGTCAGTTAGATAAGTCAGTTGTGAGAGTCACTGGTGAGTAAATGTGCATTGGGTGTCTGAAGTTACTGAAGGCTAAGCTCTGATACGACTTAGGTGGAATATTATTGTATAGTTGGAAACAAGTACCAGAACTTGTTAAAGCTTTTACAGAAACTAATGGATATAATAAATAACATTGACTTTTTTTGTTAATTTGTTAATCTGCCTCAGACCACTTTTGCTCACTCTGGAATGGGGGGTTGTGGTCATGCTTACCATTAACGAAACCACTTTTAAATAAACCGGTCCATGGTAAGGTAACCTATAGGCCCAGGACCCAAATCCAAAAAGGGTTTGGAAAGGAGGACCATAGGGCAAGGTGGGAGTGACAGGCAGCCAAGGCTAAGAACTGCAGGATCAGCCTGGTGAGGCCAACATCACACTAGGCTTGCTAGGTCAGGATTGTCCTGGACCCTGAGGTTTCTGGACCAAAACTTGAGATCTTGGGACAGCCCCTGGTGATGTAATTAAGCATTTTGCATTAAGTACCAACCACAATTGCACCAAGCTTATCATTTAAACACTCACAGAGAGAATATATGTTGTTTTTTAGAAATTAAGATAGAAATACTGTGGTGAAATGAGGGGATTACTCTTTCTCACCTACTTAGGCCTTGTTTGCACAGACAAAATGAAACTGCATCCCCACCCTATTTCCACACCCAGCTGTCCAGATGATGCAGGGTTTTGGACCTGTTTCTAGTCCAAACTGACCAGATGACATCTAGTCAGTTCTGACAAGAATCTGGAGCAAATACCCCTTCAAATGGAGCAGATACATAGTAAAAAAACAAAAACAAAAACCTCACTGTTTGCTGCATGTCACATCTGCTGAGGTCACAGTGAGGCAATCAGCCATGTGACCATGGCCAGGTGCCTCATTCTTGGCCTCAGAAGAAATGACTAGTGTGGGGAAGAGAAGTGCCAGTGCACACATAGGTCGTGGGTGTACAGACAATCCTCCATTGCTGCAATGGAAGGGCAGATAATGTGGGGGGGGGAATGCTGAGGGCCCAGGGCTGGAATACTCTGGCCAAGATGTGGAGTATTCTGGCCAGTGTAGACAAGCCCTTAGGAACATGGGAGAAGGAACATTTATGTAGCCTACTTGCTTCTAGGCTAAAGATGGATGCAGAGAAGAGGATGAGTTCTGGTGCTACAATGACTGGGAGAAAAGGAAGATGCTAACTAGGCAAATACGTAGACCCCTTTGAGAGTCTATTGTAGCCATAATCATTTAAGCATTTCAAATTGTTGCAAGCTGTTACTCTGCTATTTGAGCTGGATAACTGAACACAGTCCTTTCCTCTTGCCTTGAGCTGAGGCCCCCAAAACTAGAGAATTTGCACCATTGTCTCTCACCTGGAGATGACCCATTAAAACTGGAGACTCAGGGCCAGGCCCTCTGGATCTCCTTTAACCAGCAATACTAATGGCATTCAAGCATGGAGTGCTATTTTGTCTTAGAAATGTCTATAGCAATCCATGCCTATGCTTTGCCCCCTGCCACCCCCGCCCCCAGCCATCTTATGCTTAGTATTGAAACAGTTCTCTTTACTTTTCTGGTGTTGGTTGTCTAAACCATAGCTTCTCCAAAGTAGAGGAGATTATTAGGACACCTGGGGAACACTGATCCTACATTTACATCCAGTGAAACATTGCGTTTCATTCAACAGTAAGACCATCTGCTGCAGCTTTGTTCTTGCTATTTTCCCAGAATGCATGATTTGCATGTATGATATGGATACATGGCACAAATACAACACAGGAAGCATCATTTTGCAGGTTAGCATAGTGGTGGCAAATGTGGTTTGAGTCCCAGCTTCTGTACAAGAATGGGAAAGTAGCACAGTCCATTGAGATCCATCCAACTCAGGAGCTGCTTGCTGAGAGTACCACCAGAGTAGTCATGACAAACTACGTAATGCTAACTACTTAAATTAAGGGCAGTGATTTCTCCCAGGCTGGGATGATTTCCACTGTTTGGGCAGATGAGGGAAAGTCTACCTAACGCCAAACAGCCCTTCCAACCAGCAAGGGAAAGTGTCCCAGGTGTGCTTATTTCTTGCAGGGGAAGAGGATGGATAGCAAACTAGATGTTGATGTTGCTACCTCTTACTCTGGGGACCTTGGTCTCTGTTCCATAGGCTGAGAGACCATCAGCTGCCACTACTCTAGATTGCCTCCACCTAACCACCCAAATAGCTTATTGATTCTTTTTCTCTTAGACTATAAATGCTTCCAAGTTATGCCTGTATATTTGCCTCAGCAATGGACAGACTTTGTCCTTCTGGGGTGTAGCCATGCTGGGGTGTAGCCATGCTGGGGAGGTTGAGCACATTGCCCCCCATAATAATTTTGCCATCTCAAATGAATTTTTTCTTCAGTCCCAAAATATCTGGCATTGCACTTGAGCCTTTAGAACAGAGATTCCCAAACTCTAGTCCTCCAGGTGTTTTGGACATCAACTCCCAGAGGCCTCAGCCACCTTGGCCAATGATCAGGGATTCTGGGAGCTCAAGTCCAAAACACCTGGAAGATCAGAGTTTGCGAAACACTGCTTTAGAAGTACAGAAGTGGGCATTTACTTCTTTGTTCTTCTGTCTACTGTAATTTATAGTAGACACTCTACAGCACAAGTGACCGTAAGGATGGAACTAAAGAAGCTGCTTCTCCCTGATCCACATAGTACCATGCATTAGTTTGCATAACCATGTAGTGCGTTGTAGAAAATGACAGGGACAGCCTCACTGGGACATTGACTGCAGATATATTGGCATTGTCCCTGAAGTCTGATGACATTGTGAACTGCACCAGAATTGATAACATTTATGTAATGGTGAAAATATGGTGATGAAAAGCAGGACTTTTGAGGTGGCAATGAACCCTGCAGCCATGGTACAAAAGGAATGCTGTGTGCACTTGACAGTGCCTGCAGCAACACAGCTGGATCTAAAGAAAGTATATAGATCTTCATGTACATGTCCTCCTTGGTCATGGATGGAGCAGTAAAGTAGTTGATATACATTAATATAAGGCTATGAAGACTGAAAGGTAACAGTAGTCATTTAAATCTTCTCTCTTTGTCTCTTTCTTGTCTATTTGTGTTAAGAAGTATCCTTGTTACAGATTAAATTTCCTGTTACCATTTGCGTAGATACCTATTTCCTACTGGATACTTTATTTTTCAACTGCACAGAATTTGTCCAGTTGCATATTAGAATAATGCCTGTATCTGCCTCTGTGCTTATCTACTTATCTTCCAGCCTGAAGTTGACATTCTTTCCATATTAATTAGATGTGCTCCAGCATTCCAGCCAATCCTGGTTCCACTTCTACTCAGAGCTGGATTTCAGATCCATGTATGCTGTATGTCAGAACTATGTAATGTTACTTTTTTGGACTACAACTCCTAGAATCCATAAGCCAGCATGGTGGTGAAGTGGTGATCCCCACTTGGGGCTTGCTTCAGAGGATGCTTTTGCTCAGAGGTCAAAGATGTAACATGGAGGATCAGCCAAAACCAAGTTTTATTGTACGTGCAACTATATACGTGCAACTATCCTTATTGACAAGCAACTACAAGAATGCATACATAGACTTAACCACAAACCTTCTAGAAATTCCCTAAAACCTCTTTAGCCAGTCAGCTTCTTGATATTCATTGTCTGCCTGGTGATACAATTTTAGCCTCATATATAAGCTTCTTCATAACCCTTGTTATCAGTACAGTAACAGCCAACCACAAAAGCTCAACAGAGGTAAGTGCAGCTTCAAGTTTATAGCATGATTGGTTTAAGCCATCAGCTGCAGTTCCAGCAGCATGAGACATTGAAGCACTTATCATTTTTATTTAAGCCCTTACTTCAGTAGCATTTGTTATTGTTGATGATAATATTTTCCTTAGTTTCCACTTCAGGAAGAATCCCAACACAGAGGGAGCACAGATATATGCTTGCCTAAAATACAGAACTGCAAGGACAGATTTAGTGGCAAGTGGTCCAGCTTGATGCCTGGGATGTTGGATTGGGGTGTCTGTCCAGGACACTATCCTCCATTGCTTCTTAAGCTATCTATTGTGGGAGACCAACAATTATTTCCCAATGTGCCAGACACATGTACCATATTTGTGTCCATTGGCTACAATTATTTCCTTCTTTCCAGGAAGCTCTCCAGGGAACATCATCAGATGGCTCAGGGATTGGCACTTTGATTATTCCTGGTTTACTCAACTATCCAGTGACCAGCTAGAACAAAGAGCAGAAACAGCTGTTATTTTACTGGAAACCTAGCAATATTTCCTTCCAGCATTGTATTAACATCCTTGTTGAACATATACGATATACCATTGGAAAACTTTAAGAGTCAGTGTGTGCATTCAGTACATGTCATAGATGTGAGTGTAACATCATTTACACTGTAAAAAAATAATTGAACATTATCTGTTTATTACATTTTTGGACACTTAAAGAATCTTGGGGAAACTTCTCAATGGCTTTGGCATTCCATTTTCATTAAAACTCACTTAAAGTTCTCTATCATGTTTTATTGTTTAACTGTAAAAGTATACATGCTGTATGTCCTTAACTAATGGGAGATGGTGCTGAAGTTATTCTTCTCTTGGATTGCCATTTGATCTAGACTAGCCCTTCCTTCCTGCATAAGAGAATGAAGTGCCATATATAGGGCCCTTCTGACTTCCTTGATTTGGGGTAGGTACACTTAGTAGGTACACTGTAGGTGGCTTGTACATGGAAGGAAAGAAAAAGGACTGATACATATACATATTGTTCAGGCCACTAACTATTCTTATATTGCACTTCTCTCATGAGACAGCAGCAGGATGAAGAGCAAAGCAACCAAAATGTTCAGTAAGTGCTAGTAAAGTCCATAACTGAAGATACATTCTAAAAGCAAAAATGATACACAGAGATTACCAAAGCCAACATGCATTGATTAAAATACATTCTTCTCCAGGGAGCTAAAAAATCTACCCCAATCCATTTTAATATTGATTCAACATTGAAAGATATTGTATGATTGCTGAATAAATGATTAACCAAAGCAGAGATCACAAACAAGGCAATTATGCTGCCGCTGCTGCCACCACCACCCCACACACTTTTGAACAACTGTTCTCAGTTGCCCTAAGAGTTCTTGATACTCTATCAGGGTTGAAGAAGATTCACATCACTTCTAGGGGCAGTATGGAGTTCTAAAGTGCAGCAGCAACAAAATTAATATGTAGTATGCAATTTTAGTTTTCATTTGACCACCTTGCTCCTCTTATAGCTGAAAACTATATGCAGGCTGTTGTCTGATTGAAATATGACTCACTGAAGATAAAAATAACATGAGTGGAAGGCACATTTTTATTCTGTTCTGTATTTTTCTCAGAGAAAGGGTTTGTCAGATCTCTGATCAATGGACAGAAAGCAATCCAGTAAGAAAAAGTGTGCTTATAATTGCAAGCTCTCTTTTTATTACACTAGCTGGAAACACATTTAAACAAATAAACATTTTCATTCTGTGATGTGAAGATCAGAAGATAATCTTTGACTCGAAAGGACAGCTTTAAAGTCTAATCACTTAACATAGAGTATTACCTATTTTTATGAAAATCAACATCATTTTCTAACAAAATATGTGAAGATTTAGGATTAGCCAGTTTTGTTCACATCCCAGCCAAATGCTTTATAGTTAGTTCCTCATATCTGTGCATGTTGATGACTCACCTATGATCCTGCTCAAGTTCTGAGATCTCTGGGGGAAGGTTTTTCCTGACCCAGCACAGGAACATTTGGTGAGGACACAGAGCATCTTCTTGGTGTGGAATGCCACACAGACAAATAATGTTTTTATTCAGATAGGCTTTGGGCCATTAATTGCCTGCTGCAGAAGGGTCCTTTAATTGGAGTGTTGTAGTCACTCCTTTTTGTTATGGTTTTTGTTGGAAAAATCCAGCATTCTCTCTTACCCGCCCGCTCTTGCTATTAGAGCAATTGAAGTTTAGATAGGGCAGAATTTCCTGCATGCAAACAGCTTCTGCTTTCTCATCTAAAGCCCCCCCCCCCGTTTACGGTACTTTTCCTACTCATTAAAATGCATGGTCATAAATACCTTTGTGTATCCCATGTGACCTGGGAATGTTCCTCAGATCATCAGTCATATAATATCTCCCCCACTTTTTTTTTTTGCTCTACATACTTCCACTTCTACTCCCCTCCTTCAATGATACTTCACTGTCCTTTTGTTTCTCCACCTGCAAGATGGTGAGTTAAAGACTGAAGCTTTTTTCTTTTACCTAATCTTTTCATTAGTTAGCTAGGATGTAGGCTCTCCATGCATATGTAAATGTAAGAGGAAAGAAGGGGGAGAAATTTCATTGGTTATAGAAGCTTGGTCCATAGCATGGGTCTGAATCCAAGCATTGGTTGACCTGCCTGCCAGCCAATGACAACCCATTTTTCAGTCAACCTTCCTGCTGACTGGTGGAAACTGCTGCAATGACACGTGCAGAAATCCACTCAGGCAGAAGCCACTTTGTGGTTCCCCTGCCACCAGGGAGTGAGACAGAGCATCTGCTCCTGAGTGGGGCATGGCCTGGTTGCCTACACCCCCAAGGTCCTTTAAGGGGACCCAATACTAGGTACAATAGGCATAGAGGTTCCAGCTACTCCCAAACTGGACCCAGCTCCTCATGTCAAAGCCAAGCAGGGTTGTGACAATCAGCAGTGAAGCAATCCTCTAAACAGAGGTAGGGTGAGTAAGGATGATGATCAAAGCTGACTGGCTGCTGGTGTAGTGGCGGGGTACTTCTTAGCCCCAATACCACAGGTACAAAAACTCTAGTCCTCAAAATTTTGTCATAAGTCATAGATCCATTTGTCAAGGATACTAGAAATTTTAGTCTAACATTAACTGCAGGTTGGCACTGCTGCTGTACATTGCTGTACAGTGCTGCTGTCCCCACTGCTGCTGTACATTGCTCCAACAACCTTCAAAGGGCTATGATTTGCTTAAGGTCATCAAATTAGTTTCATGGCCTCATAGTGCTTTAAACACCGGTTCTCCTACGCTCATGGATTGACACTCTAACCACTACAACCTTGCTGGCTTTCATGTTGCATTTATTTTAAGAACTCCTGGTTTAGTGCTCTAACCCTCATAGCTTGCTGATTTTCTGTTTACATATTTGAAGCATAAATACCTTCACATAATCCTGAAAAGTTTGATTTGCACTGCAAAAAAGAAAAGAGCTGTAATCTGAAGTTCTTTTGATCTGGGTCATAGATCCAATGAGAGGCACTTAGCTACAAAGAAGAACCCAAACTCAATCTTATTTACTTTCAGAGTGGCAGCTGAAGTACAGAGGACCCTTGAGGGAAGCTGGGGAAGGCATTTCCACATATTGCTCCTTAGGGTGTCCTTGTCAGCTTCAGGAAATGCATTAATGGTCTCTGAAAACATTATTCTGCTTCAATGCTCTTACACTAATTTAACATTATGTTAGATCAGACCTGAAATGTACTTCTAATTCTCCCCATCTTCTGAGATTTAACATTTGATTGCATGCTTTCCAGATGAATGTGTGAAAGTATCACGGTGCCACTTTTCTGTATTCAGTGTCTCTCCTTGCATTTTTCAGGTCCAGCAAAGAATTGTGAAACTAGGAGAAAGCCTGCCAAAAAGATTTAACTGGAAGCTTTCTTTGGGGTTTCAGACACCACAGTGGGTTACAAACAGTCAACTGGACTGTCATTTACAAGTAAAATGTCATCAGCTGATGCGGGGAAAACAGATATATACAGTTGGGTTTTCCTTTATCACTGCCATTACACAAAACCATGGACACACTTCAGTTCTGAAAATGAGGTGTCTTGAGGCACATTTAAGAGCAGGAGATTTATTATGGTGCAAGCTCAAGTTGGCTTCAAATTTGTTAGCCTTTAAGGTACCACAATAAGCTACGTTTATGAGTGGAAAACAGATTGACAGATGCTCTTCAGGAAGTTATATTTGCTGCTACATGACCCAGGAGAGCTTTACAAACATTCCTAGATTGGTAACTTAACAATCTAAAGGGTTTATTACAAATTGACATTAAACATTATATTCTGCAGCCCTGAAAATCTATCATCTCCAAAGTCCTGGCACATATGTAGAAACAGTGGTTGCAGCCAATATTACATGATCCTTGAAAGCATATTCAAGGGGATCATGGGGTTATATAAGTTAGTCTCACCCATTGCTGCTGTTACACAATTGGAGAGGCAAAGTTCATTCCCTTTTCTTTTGTTCTGCATTTAAGACCAATACTTGGTTTCATATCTCCGAAATCCTGAATGTACCACAGAGCTTCTCTATTTTGTAACAGAGAAACTCTTAGCCAATGTGCTGTGTGTGCATGTGCATGTGTGAGGGGAAAGCATAGCTTATATCTATGCCTAACTGAAGAAGCTCCTACTTGCTGAGATTTACAGAATATCAGATGCTTCCCAGAACTACTGCAGCCTCCCCATTTTATATCCCATTTTAGCTCTGGCAGGCACTCAGTTTAAACAAAACGAAGGTCACAAAGTGGATAAATTTGTATACAAATGTAGTTAGTGTAAAAATCTTTTTTCATCACTAGTTACACTGCTACACTATTATATTCTTGCTGGGAAATGTGAGAGTGAATAGTGGATCTCTGAAACCGAGTAACCAACTGGCAAGCAGAAACTGAATGAGACCCCACCACCACCATGGGATCTTGCTAGGAAAAGAAACAAGGGGCTTGTCTTCATGAAGGAAAAAAAACTGGACTGTTCCCACAGTAATAGCAAGTTGCAGCAGCTGAGACCTGTCTTAATGGTTTTACAGATTCCATAAACTTTGCATGCCTGTAGCTGAGACAGCTGGCGGAAGTGGATTACTTACATTTTAAAATCTGCTGCTGCCAACCCCTTTTTTTAAAAAAACTATTTCTATGGTGCGCAAAGCAATATTCCACCTTTCCCAAAAAAGAGAAAAAAAGATAGCACAAATCCCCATTTTATCACCTTAGCGATCACTTACTAAGGCGAATATCCAATATGGCGGCAGCGGGCACTTGCCCTGTAACCCAGCACTGCCCCCTGTGCTTGTCCAGCCAATCAGGTTTGCACTTTGTCTTGAATGGGGAAGCAATTCATGTCGAATCACTTGTCTTAATAAGCAAAAATGCACATATCACTAGAACTTTTTTTAAA
Source organism: Gambelia wislizenii (assembly GCA_030847615.1). Classification (NCBI taxonomy): domain Eukaryota; kingdom Metazoa; phylum Chordata; class Lepidosauria; order Squamata; family Crotaphytidae; genus Gambelia; species Gambelia wislizenii. The sequence goes on from JAUMIR010000004.1 coordinate 253,014,351, forward strand.
AGTTGGGAAAAGTTGCGAAGGCTTTCCTCATATAGTTTTTGCTTTTTTTGGTCCCCCTCCTTCACAATACCATGAGACAATGTGGGATCCCATTAAGACAGCTCGTTTTCTGAGCAAATTCTGTGACGAGTATTTTCACCTATGGACAACCTCAAGGTTAGTCTTCTCTGTAAAACACATAGAGGTGGATTTACTTACTAATTACTTGTACATAATCAAAAACATGGTCCTATGGAAGAGAAAGAGAAGAGAAAAATGGCTGCAGGCTAGAGTGAATGGGTGTGGAACAGCAACAGTAAGTCTACAAACATGCAAAGTAGCAATTAGTCAGTATAGGCATGCAAAGGTTGTTAACTAACAATTCTAATATGTGCACAGGGGAAATTTGTGAGGGGGGAGACTGTTAATATCTCATTTGTATGACAGTAGTGGTCTTTATTTGCTCTTCTCCTCCTTCACATTTTTACATATACGGAGCCAAGTACTGTATTTACTGTCATGTGAATTTCTTTAGCTCCAGAGTGATCGCTTTCTTTAGTGCATAATATGCAGGAGATAATTTTGGCACTAATATTTCTATATGTTTGTATCTTTCTGTAGACCATTCTGTAGAAACATTCTGTGGAGCTTTCTAGTCCTTTCCCGGCTAAATATAATGAGGTTGGGTAACTGTTATCATCAGAAAGAGGAGAGAAGAGCTGCACTGCTGACTCTGCAGGGTGGTGGTGGAGAGATCAATTCTCATGGGGGAAAAACCACAGAAATGTAATTAAGAATGTCTTGGAGACAAAAGAGTGGTATTTTATGAAAACTGAGCTTCGGGGCGGGGGTCTACTCTGTTACAGCAGTGGTAGAACCCATCTTCAAGGCATACGTATCATAGAAAAGATATTGCTCTAGAATGCATTTTCCAGATAACTGTTGAATTTTCCTAACACAATGCATTTTCCTGGCAACAGCTGAATTCTGTTAATTGAACTGCTTTTACAATAGAGCTTGTGACAGGTTTTGCAGGGATTTGGGGCAGGTTTGGGGGTAGAACTGATACTCTACTAGCTACCCTCTGAGCTCAGCATACTTCCTTGACCAGTTTACACAATTCAGACTACAGATTGCCAGAGGCAGAAAGGGAGACAGGCAAACTTGGTGGGATTATGCCTAGGCCTGGGTCTGAATGCAGGATATGGGTCAGGGTGGTTCAGTGTGTTGTTTGTTGTTAGGGATTAGGCTGGAAAACAGGATCAGGGAGGACTGGACATCTGGAAAAAGAAGAATGGCAATTCTTGCAGCAAAGGCATGCAGGCAACAGTCAAAAAACACATAGCTGATCAAATAAAGGACATTTATGTTTGGCATCCAGCCAAGTGGACTTTGACTTGGATATCAGATTCTTTTTCATATGATGAATCCAACTTGTCATTCCCATTCATCCATTAACAGCTATAGCTATCTGAAAGAAGTTCCATAAATGTAGCAGCTGAAAAATATTCTGCTGCCACGTGGTAACTGTGATTGTAAAGTTGCTGCCAGTCTTCAGAGTCATAGGGCCTAAATACCCTAAAGGTACCAGATCCTATCTGATTGTGGAAGCTAAGCAGGGTCAGCCCTGGTTAGTACTTGGATGGGAGACTGCCAACAACAGACACCCCCCCAGATCCTGAAGAATGGTGGATCCGGGGGAGGTGTTTTAATGATGAGCAGGGAGGCGAACCCATCAGCAGGCCTGGGCGTGGACACGCCCCGGCCGGGAGGAGTCAGGGGAGGCGCCAAAGCAGGGCCTATTTTACCCACGGCCTCCCCTGGTCTCCTCCTCTTTTCCATCGGATCGACAGGAGAGCGGTTTCGTGGGACTGGGATAAGTCTCTTTCGTTTTCTTTGTTTGTCTGTGGGGGAGTGTTTCCTTCTATTCTTACACCTTTGCTCTACATCTTTACATCTTTGTACCGCTACTATTACAGTTTGATTATTTACATCTTTATATCTTTGTACTGCCACTATCACAATTTGTTTCTATTATTCAGATTTCTATTAATTTTCTGTATTAATTTTCTGTATTATCTGTATTATCTGACTTCCCCCCCCTTTTGCCCTCTGAGCCCGGCCCGGCCGCTCGCCTCTCGCCCTTCCCCCCCCCCTCTGGGGAGCCCGGCCGCTTACTCCCCCAGCCGCGTGCTCCTCTGCCATTCGGCTATTGAGCCGCTTGGCCACGGGCGCTTCCTCCGTGCCCCTCACCCCCCCCTCTGGGGAGCCCGGCGCAGCCGCTTGCTGCTGCATCTCCCGGCTGCGTGCTCCTCTGCCATTCGGCTGGTGAGCCGCTCGGCCGCGGCCGCTTCCCCCCCCCCTCCGGGGAGCCCGCTTGGGCCCGCTCGCTCCTCCGCCCCTCCCTCTGGGAACCCCGGCCCGGCCGCTCGCTCTGCAGCCCCTCCCTCTGTTAACCCCGGCTCGGCCGTTTGATCCGCGGTTCGATCCCACTGTTGAGCCGCGCGGCTCGGGGCACGGCCGCTTCCTCCGTCCCCCCCCCCGGGAACCCCGGCTCGGCCGCTCACTCCGCCGCCCCCTCCTCACCGTTGAGCCGCGCGGCTCGGGGCACAGCCGCTTCCTCCGTCCCCCCCCCACTGGGAACCCCGGCTCGGCCGCTCACTCTGCCGCCCCCTCCTCACCGTTGAGCTGCGCGGCTCGGGGCCCGGCCGCCGGCCGCTTCCTCCTGCATCGGCTTCCACTTTTAGGCCGCGCCACGTGGCGCCCCTCGGCCACCTTCGCGGCTCGGGGCCCGGCCGCTTCCTCCTGCGCCCCGCTTCCTCTTTTAGGCCGCGCCACGTGGCGCCCCTCGGCCACCTCCGCGGCTCGGGGCCCGGCCGCTTCCTCCTGCGCCCCGCTTCCTCTTTTAGGCCGTGCCACGTGGCGCCCCTCGGCCACCTCCGCGGCTCGGGGCCCGGCCGCTTCCTCCTGCGCCCCGCTTCCACTTTTAGGCCGTGCCACGTGGCGCCCCTCGGCCACCTCCGCGGCTCGGGGCCCGGCCGCTTCCTCCTGCGCCCCGCTTCCTCCTGCGTCGGCTTCCACTTTTAGGCCGCGCCACGTGGCCACCTCCATTGCCCGGCTTCAATTGCTTTTGGGCCGTGCCACGTGGCCCCCCCTTTTTTCGGGCCATTTTGGGCTGCGCCACATGGGGCCTAGCCTAATTCGATTAATTACATTGATTCGATTCATTAATGCAATTAATTCCAGTTAGTTAAATCGATTTAATTGGTTTTTGTTCTTTTATTTCAATTTAATTCATTCATTCAATTCAATTTAATCAATTGATCAACTTGGTGATTTGATTTTAATTGGTTTTTGTTCATTTATTTCAATTTAATTCATTCATTTCATTTCAATTTTCAATTGATCAACCTGGTGATTTGATTTTAATTGGTTTTAGTTCATTTAATTCAATTTAACCATTCGTTTCAATTCAATTTAATCATTTGATTAACTTGGCGATTGGTTTAGGTTGTTTTATTAAGTTAAATTGATTTTTAATTGGTTTTGTTCATTTATTTCATTTGATTCAATCATTTCAATTCATTCATTTCAATTCAATTTAATCAATTGATTGGTTTAGGTTGTTTTATTAAGTTAAATTGATTTTTAATTGGTTTTGTTCATTTATTTCATTTGATTCAATCATTTCAATTCATTCATTTCAATTCAATTTAATCAATTGATCAACTTGGTGATTTGATTTTAATTGGTTTTTGTTCATTTATTTCAGTTTAATTCATTCGTTTCAATTCAATTTAATCTTGCATTTGTAGCGGTTACTGGTTGCTTCTGGATCCCTGCCTTTGCTTGCTTCTTGCATTTCTTGACATCCTTTTCCCTCGGTTGCTGTATATTCTATTGTTTGCATTGGCCCGACGGTGGGCGGGTACTTGGCATTCGCTTACTACCACTGAGAGTTTCTGTGCTTTTCGTTTGCTGCAGAGTCATGGCACCCAAGGCCAGGAAAGGAGGAAAGGGCAAGGTGCCAGCGGAACCAGCCCGCCCTCGGCATCCGGTCGAACCAGTCGAGCCTGCCCCCCCTAGTGACCCGGTGGAGCCGGTGTATCCTGCCCCCCCGAGGGACACGATTGAGAATAAGTTGCAGCAAATTTTGGATCGCTTGCAGGCCTTGGAGGATGTTCGTCTTCCTAGGCCTCCGAAGCGGCCTGCTAGGGATAATGAAGGGGGCCTGTCTAATGAAGTAGCTAACCAGCTTCTTGCTCGCATACAGGCATTGGAAGATCAGGGGGACGCGGCGCCTCGCGATACTCAGGACGGGGACGAGTCTCCGGGTGAAGGTCTGAGTACACAGCCGGCGTCGCTTCCTCAGGGTGAGTCAACTCAAGACACTAACAATTACACTACACAGGCGTGGCCGTGGAGCCAACCTGACCCCAACTCTGATCACGGTACCCAGGCGTTTGCCGCCTCCCCAGGAAGCCCGCCCACTATGTTTGGTTGGTACCCGCCTATGCCTTTGGGGTCACCCTACCCCGGGAACCCGCTGGTCTCGCCTCCCCCTGGCGGCCAGCCTACCATGGGCCTTCCTCAGGTTCCTATGGGTTTGGAACAGGCCCCAGCTTTGGGCGAGCATTTGGCTCCCGCTACCAAAGAGAAGATTTTGAAGGGAGAGTATGTTGATATTTTCTCCCTCCTTTTCCGCAAACTGGAGAAGAAGGAGAAAGACGATTTGGATGACAGGGAAAGGGAAAAAATTAAGAAAAGGCGGGTTGACAGGAATTGGTCCAACTGGTTGGCTGGCTTCCTCATTTATGCTGGAGTGGTCTCCCACAGCCAGCCACACAAATCTTATGCCCTCTTCAGATACCTGGATATTATTTACAGGGCGTATGTTGATTTTGCGGGCCCGGCTTGGCTTCAATACGACGAGGCATTCCGGCAAATGGCAGCCTCATATCCTACCGTAAGGTGGGATATTATCAACTCACACTTGTGGTTACAAATTATGTCGCCCAGCCGGCCCATATGGGGGGATCGTGCACAGAGCGGCCACCTTTTGCAGAACGCCCGCCCTGGCAGTTCATCCTGCCAGGCCTCTCAGCCCAATCAGCCTAATCAGCCAGCGACGCCATCTCGCCGGCTGTTATGCTGGGAGTTTGGGTACAGAGGTGCATGCTCTCGCCGCCCGTGTGCCTTTCGACATGAATGTTCCATCTGCGGTGGCTCACACTCGTTCCGCAATTGCCTGAAAGGTAGGGGTCAGTTTGGCAGGGACCAACCAGGAGGTAAGAAAGGCCCCAACAACCCCGCACCTCAGGGAAAAGGGGCCCAGCCCAATTAGGCTGGAGGTTAGCTCCAGGCGCCGCCAAGATGCCGGACCCTATGCCGGAGGATTTGTGGGAGCTTGGACTGGTGAGATAGTGAAGGCCATTAGCCTCTCCATCGCTCCAAGCACCAGGAGGGTGTACAAGCGCTCTATTCAGGAATTTTTTGAGTTTAGGGACTCTGCGCATCTCCCAAATTCCTGGCCAGTTCCTGTCCCTCACCTGTTACACTTCTGTGTTTCCCTTAAGAATAAAGGACTTGCCCCCCAATCTATTAGGTCCAGATTGGCCGCCTTGGCCTTTTGGAGTAAGGCCCAAGGCCTGCAAGACAACACCTCCGATTTCAGGATCCGGAAGGCTCTAGAGGGTTGGGCCAGACAACGGGGCAAGGCGACGGATGATAGGCAACCCCTCTCACCTGCCATTCTCAAAGGCCTTTTCCAGACGTGGCCCAATATATGCTCAACCCCTTTTGAGGTTGCATTGCTCCATGCCGCTTCATTGACGGCCTTTTTCGGGGCTTTACGTATCAGCGAGCTGGTGGTGGCGTCCAAGAAGGACTCTACGGGTCTTGCATTGGGGGTGGGCGACGTAACCGTGGGCCCCAAGCATGTCACTCTAACGATTAGGCGATCTAAAACTGACCAGTTGGGCAAGGGTAGCGACGTTACCCTACGCGTGTGTTACGACTCGACTCTTTGTCCCGTGGTGGCCCTTCGGGAGTTTTTGAAGTTGCGCCCTCCGGTGCCTGGCCCCCTTTTCTGTCATGCCGATGGGTCCCCGTTGACCAAATATCAATTCTGGACGATTACCACTAAAGCCTTGACCCGCCTGGGCTTGGGAGGCGTGCGTTTTTGTTCGCACTCATTTAGGATCGGCGCTGCTTCAACGGCCGCCGCCATGGGGATGCAGCCCGAGGCTATCAAACAATTGGGGCGTTGGAAGTCTGCGGCCTACAAAGGCTATGTACGTCCCCTATGCAATTGATTGTATGTGCTTTCTTTTTCAGATATGAGGTACCGGGTACTGATTTGTGGCCACAGCTTTGTGTATTGGGCAGCAAGACATGCCAAGAGGAGCCCGTTGGGTCCGCAGCTGGGTCTGGGACACATTGCTTCCATCGAATGGCTTGGCAAACGGGGTTTGAGGTGGAATGGTTTAATCTTTTTCCTGTTGCAGGAGCGTCGTGGACCGCCCCCGCATGTCCTGGTTATCCACCTCGGCGGCAATGATCTCGGCCTGTTGAAGGGCAGAGCTTTGGCGATACAGGCGCTGGCTGACATGCGGCGGATTAAGGCGGCGTGGCCGTGTACTTCTCTAGTTTGGTCTGACATCGTCCCACGACTATCTTACCCGGGTGACAGTCCCCCCAAGCTGTTGGATATTGCTCGAAAGAAAGTGAACAAAGCGGTTCACAGGGCTCTTACTGAAGGCCTTGGCCATTTCATTCAGTACCCGGGCATTTCATATAAACGCCCGGAACTCTATAGGGTTGACGGGGTCCACTTGTCGGACATGGGGATGCAGCTCTTCCTTGATGGTATGCGATTGGGGGTGAGGGCTGTGTTAGCTTCCCTCTTGGGGGATAGGGGCTAAGTGGACACTTGCCCCTATCTATGGCAGGGAGCGGGGAGATGATAATTTGGCGTTCACCTATGGCAACCTCAAATTGAGTGGTAGGATATCCTTCACTGAACTGTACCGGCGTCCCGAATGGATAGGGTACGGGGATGTAGGGTATCCTTAGGGTCAGCCTCGGGGAGGAGATCCTTCAAAGAAGCAATGTGGCTTAGGGATTTCCTCCCTGATGCGGGGCCCTCCAGCAGATGGCGCCCAAGGGGAACCCCGGTCACCGGGATCCCCCTTGGGGCTCAGGTGAGTCGCCCAGGGACGCTGGGGGTTAGGTCGGTTGGGACCAACCGCCCATGTGCGTGCCCCCGTGAGGGATCTCCCCCCTTTTCATACCACAAGAAAATCACAATAAATAGGATATCTATCAATAAAGTGGCCCGTATTTCAACCCAATCTTATGTGTGTGGTCTCGTCATTTCTGCGTCAATCATTAAATACCAGGTGCTTATAGGCTATATTTCAGAGGAAGGAACAGGGAAAATCACCTCTGAGTATTTCTTGTCTAAGAAAACCCTATGAAATTCATGGGGTCGACACAAGTCAACAGGCAACTTGAAGGCACATTGAGAGTCAGCCTTGGTCAATTTTCATTCACAACAACAACAATAATAGTAATAATAATAATATTTATTTTTACCCTGCCCCTCTGTTAAAAACAATCGGGACGGCTTACAACAGTTAAAATACAACAATACAGACTAAAATCCCTAAGCCCCACCCACCCCCACCCTCCCCCATAAAAAGATATTAAACTAGTATCAAATTAAAATCCACCTAAACTTAAAATCACATAAATAAACAAATACAAAAATCAACAGCCAGTGAATCAGGGTAAAGACTAAAAGAGGCCAAGAGATGCAGCTCCTGAGGCCGGGATCTAATCAGGAAAGGCCTGCCAAAAGAGATCCATCTTTAGTGCTTTTTTAAAGCTAATGTAGAGTCCACATAAAGACATCCTGATGTACTAGCTAAGGTCTCTTGTGTGGGGAGGATATTGACCACTTGGGATTTGCAGCATCCAGGCTCAGTTATGTAATACAATCTCTCAGCCTGGCCTAACTCATGGGACTTTTGTGAGGAGAGGGTGAGGAGAAGGAGAGCCACACATGCCACCTTGAGCACACTGGAGAAATGATATCAATGTTAAGTGATGAACAAATAAAATAAATATGTTTTTAGCAATGAAGGTTATTGTAACAGTCAGTTCTGTGCTCTGTACAGCTTGTAGCACACTTGTTCCAAATACTGAAAAGTACTGGATGGTTATGCTTAATTCTGTGACAGCCTGTGGGAGGTTATTTGCTAGATTATGACATTTTAAAGAGGCAAAACATCCTGCCATAGCTGAATTAGACATTATGCTTCTGGCTATGGATCGAGAATAATTGGTTCTGGTTCTGTGGTTCTGGTTCATGACAATATGAAAGGTGTGTTTGCTTTTGTGATTTCTTTTCAGCTAATTTACATGTTCTTGTGTATATTTGTTTGGTTTATATCTTTCAAATTATACAAACAGTACAGTTCCACAAACTGTATATTTAAGTATAATGATTTTCCAGTTAAAACTATTGCCTGAAGACATACAGCACTTAAAAGCAAGAAATTTCTTATATGAAATTTTAATCATTCTGAGGAGGATTAGGGAGAGATATCTGAACAGGGAAGGTAATGTGTGGGGAGATATGTGAAAAACAGGGATGCACAAGTACCCACCAGAGTTGGGAAAGCTGTTTTTAAAAAGTAAATTGTTCCAGAGCCCTAAAGTACTTAAGTACTATTATAGTTATGCACTTTAAAAGTAATTATTTGCTTTCTTGCTGTCTAGAAGTAGTTTATGTTAGGAGACAGACAACTACCCTGCCAAGATGTATATGTGTATGTTTTAAAATAGAATCTCTTTGACTGGCTAAGGAAAGCAAGGGTTAGCTAGAAAGCCTCTCCAGTTCAATCCTATGACTAGCACATATGCTGAACTCCATTATCTACCATCAGCAAATTTGCTAAGGCTGCTGCCATACTGCAGAAATAATGCAATTTGGCACCACTTTAACTATCATGGCTCCATCCGATGGAAACATAGGATTTGTAGTTTGTTGTGGAACCAGAGCTCTCTGACAGAGAAGGCTAAATATCTCACAAAATGACAAATCCCAGAATTCCATAGCATTGAGCCATGGCTGTTAAAACAGGGTCAAACTGCATCATTTCTGCCTACATTTCCTGATTATACTATCAAAATACTGAACACATCCTAGACAAAGTTCTATCTCTCCCAATGTGTGGCCCTGCAGTAGTTGAACAATACATTACCGCCCTGATAACCTTGTAGCTGCTCTGATAGCCTTGTGGCTGAAGAGCGGGGTATAAATAAATAACTAAATAAATAACAAAATAAATAAATAAAAAACATTACAGACAGGAAATACCACTTATAGCAAAAGCCACCTTAAAGAGTGATCACCTTAAAGTTTCTCTGATATCTTTTTAAAGTGGGTGCATGTCTGAGACATTACTATCTTTTAGGCCTTTTTTAAAAATTAAAAGAAACATATCTTAACAAAATTCAACAGAACAAAATAAAATTTCCACTGTCCAAATTCCTTAACAAAACATTTAATAAATGCCTATACATATATTTCTTTTTCTAGCCTTTAAATTAAGATGGCATTCCAAAGACCAACATGAGAACTACTACAAGAACCACTATAGTACTACCTTTTGTTAAACCAAGTATTGGGTAATGTCTCTCAGGAAGTCAAGCCCTGTCAGTCAGATGCAATGACTGAGGAAGAGGATCGATACCCACAAAAGCTCATGCTAACATATAAGTCAATTAGTCTTAAAGAGACTGCTGGATTCCTCCCCCCTCCCTTTTCATTTTCATCCTCCTCAAATAGGAGTTAAAATTTTCCTTATTCAGCATGTTTTGTTCCATGCACAATAGTGAGTATATTGGAGATTTCAAGAGTTGTTTTAGCATGCTCTACTACCCTTTCCTGGAAGATTCCGTAACTGGATATATTGGACACTTTTCAGGGTCATGTTGGCTGTAAGGTTAGGCAGACTGGATGGCAGTGAAAGGTCATGATAACCTGAGACATGTCTAGAAATATAATGGTGGGGAAGCCCAAGTTAGGATTATGTGGAAAGCCCCCTTAATGGGTTTATGCTAACAGCCCAGTCATTAAGGGCTATATGCTAACCCTTTCTCCTAACCTTAGGCATATCAGGCAATAATTCAGTCATACAAGCAAGTAACCATTCCTCAATCCATACCCTATAGAAATCTCCCCTTACACCCCCTCCTATTCAACCTTACAAGGTTGTTGCAAGACAATATTTTTTTTATCACTCTGAAACTAAAGCAATCAGTTAAGTTTAGGTCTCTTCTGTCTATCCCATCCAGACTTTGTTATAACCAGCACACCCCTCCAAGGCACAAAATAGATTATAAATATCATAGCTCCAACCCTAGCTAGGTGTGACTCAGATGGACCCCTTCATTCTCTTCTTTGCTGTGCCACCCTCAGACCCTGGACTTTTTCAGATGAACCTTAAATCTGAAAGGAGCCATTGGGAGAGAAACACAGCTGCTCCGCGGCAGGGGGCAGTTTCTGATGACGCCGTCCCTCTCGCGTTACCCTCCATGTTCCTTCCATGTCACTGTCAGGGAAAATAGATTTTGTGATCAGGAGTCTGTCTCCCCCTCCCTGAGTAATTTTTTCACCAGACATTATTAGGCGCCAGTTTGGTTATCAAAGGTTCATAAATCTGTTTGTTTTGTTATTCTGTTCTTTGGGGGGTTGTATATGAGAAATGGAAACTTGAAACTACTTTCGTTTCTCCCAAAGACTGAGTGTTAGGGACTATATAACTGGGAGGGGTTATATTGGTTTTGTTCCTGAGATGGAAGAGAGCTTCAAGTTTGTGTGTACCTCTCTTGCTTAGAGAGAACCTAGAAAACATGGTTAAATGTTTTCTGTTATTGTTTTTCCTTTTATTTAATTGTTATTAATAAAAGCCTAAAAGAATTTTGGCATGGACTTACTTTTGCACCAAAGGAGTATTTGTTTGCTCACAAAGCACACGCTTTTGTTGCATATCTCCTGTTCGGATGGACAGGGAGTGACTGCGCTCTGCACATTCCTGCGACAGTCACATGGAAGGAAAAGGTGCCAGTTTTTATTCATGGAAGTTTTTCATGAATAAAAACTGGTGCCTTTTCCTTCCATGCAACATGGAAGGAACATGGAGAGTAACGCATCGTCAGAAACTGCCTCCTGCCGTGGAGCAGCTGCATTCCTCTCCTGACGGCTCCTTTTGGATTTAAAGTTCATCTGAAAAAGTCCACTGTCTGAGTAACTTCATTGCATGGAACTCTTTCTCCAAGACTGGTAACTATCACCCTACCTTCCAAGACCTCTCTCTATCCAACCTTTCTGCCATACTGTGCTATAGCCTTCTATGGTTCATAAGAATGTATACTCATGTATGTTAGTCTACTTTCTGTATTATTTCAATAAAATACTTAGTTTTACTTTAACTGGACCCTCCTCTACAGTAGTACTGGTATACATAGGTGAAAAGATCCCCGAAGTTACCCTACTCTCACAGACCTCCTATTTGAGCTAATAATTCCCCCCAATATTAAAGGAGGTTTTGGCATCATGGATGGGACTCTAATGTACTACCCATCTCTTAGGGTAACAGTGGAGGGTATTACTGTAGGGCTCCCATATGACCAGACTGGCCAGATTAAATCCAGATTTGATACATTCTACCCACGGCCATTAGCTAGCAAGGATTCTAAGATTTTATTTTTAAAAACTAAGGACAATATAACTATAATCCATGATTATACTCCACCTACAGAGGCAGAAGGAGAAATTGAAAAATTCTGTGCTGGAGTCCAGGGAGAAATTGATCACACACTCAAATAGAATATGTTGATAGTCATTGGCAATTTGAATGCAAAAGTAGGAAACTGAACAAAACCAAAGATTGTTGGAGAACTTGGCCTAGGTTCAAGAAAAGAAGCAGGAGAGCAACTGACTGAATTTTGGGAGGCCAACAGTTTGTTCACTACAAACACATTATTCAGGCAACCAAAGAAACAATACATGGATGTTGCCTGAGGGCCAATACAGAAATCAAATAGACCACATAATTTGAAGCAGAAGACAGAGATACTCCATTCTCTCTACAAACACAAGACCAAGAGCAGTTGTGGCACAGAGCATGAACTGTTAATATCAAAACTTATAGTAAAGCTAGAGCAACTAAGTCAATCATCATGCAATATTGCAACCCAAAGAACATCCCTATAGAATTTAAAGACAATTTAAAAAATAGATTTGCACTATTCAGCCTAATTGACCAGGAGCTCAGAAGAACTCTGAATTTTGTATATGAATTTTGTATATAATTTGTATATGTATTTTAAAATGAAGAATAGAAAATAGTTTTCTTTGTTTAGTTATGTTGCATTTTTCTTATGATTGTTATTTGCTTTTCAGTGTTTGTGCTTGGTTAGTTTTATTTTGTTTTGTTCTGTTTTTTTATTCTTAATTGTGTGTCTGAATATATATATATATATATATATATATATGAAATTGATTTACCATATTTTTTTTAATTGTCCTGGACAAGAGGCCACTGTCAAGTCAGATTAGAAAAACAGAACAGTTTGCCACTGGCAAAGGGGTCAGGCAAGGCTGCATTTTATCACCCTATCTAATTTCTACACTAAACATATCATACAGAAAGCTGGATTAGACTTGGAACAAGGAGATGTGAAAACTGGAGGAGGGAACATCAAGATATGCAGATGACACCTACTATTAGCAAAAATTAGCAAAGACTTAGAACAACTATCAAAGAAAAGCAAGGAAGAAAGTGGAAAGTTGGGGTTAAAAATATTTATTTATTTATTTATTTATTTATTTTCACTGGCATAATTGTATTTTCACTGTCTGCATTTATTTTCTGGCCATTATTATTACAGTTGGCCCTCCTTATCCACAGATCTTATATTCACAGATTCAACTATCCACAGCTTCAAAATATATTTTTTAAAAAATAACAAAAAGTAAATCTTGATTTTGCCATTTCATATTACTATGCCATTGTATATAATGGGACTTATTTTTATATCTACAGGGGATCCTGGAACCAAACCCCTGTGGATTCGTTTTATTTGATGATGACTACTGAAAATAAATTTGTTGCAGAGAGGAGGGGGGTATTTAAAATGATCCACGCTGGGTGCCAATCATACTAGGTATGCCACTGCTGATTGAAAAAAGTGCAAGTGAAACTATGCCCACACAATGGGGCTTTCCTAGCCAAGCCCCCCACTGAAGCTACCTGAGCTACCATGACTACTGATGCCTTGAGGATCCTATGTGACATGGACAATGGGTGAGAGGCTGCAAGCAAGAGAGGGATTAGCAAAATGCAGCAGGCCACTTTTCCAAAAGATACCTAAACTTGGGTCTAAGCCAAGTTTAACTGGATCTCTGGGAGAAACTGATTATGGGCTTATAAATCACCAATTTATAAATCAAACTCAGAGAGCCTTTTGTACTGTTCAGTGGGCTACTGGAATTAAATAATATTACTCTCTGTGTGTGACATGATTATATTTCATTTTTTATTCAAGAAACTGATGAGCTGGTAGCACTCTCTGGGACCTAGTAATCTGCACAGTTAATTTCCCTAGCAGTATTGAAAATAGCGCAAGGTGTGGGGGGAGAGATTTCTCCAAAGAAATAATAGAACTACATGTTAACTACATAATCATTACCTGTGGCATTTTATATAACCATATCTGCTTTCCTTGCAGCCAAACTGAAGCATTTTCAATTTCTATTGATTTCATACAGATTTAAGTGCACACACAACTTTCTCACTGAAATCAGAAAGTATTTACGGTAACCATAGATAAAAGTTCTTGACTGAGGCTGGGACATGTTGTCTGTGTTGCACTCTGTCTACAGTTCTCTCACTGCTCTGCATTCTGAAACAACCTGCATCCAAAGTTGCATATTCTGTCCTTGGATAATAAATATAAATCTTGCTTCTCAATTTCTGTACTAACAAGCTACATATACCCGGCTTCTGGGGGCAATTAGCTAACACACATTGGAAACTGCTTAATGCAGTGTAGAAGCTTAAACCAATTTGTAAGCCGCTCTGATAGCCTTGTGGCTGAAGAGCGGGGTATAAATAACTAATAAATTTTAAACAATACTTTGAAATGGGTCCCAACAATGCCTTTGTAAAGTGATTTGGCAATAATCAGCTGTATTTGTCTTCAGGAACAGCTGGTTTTTAAAGATCAGGCCACATAACCTATTTTCTCGCTCTCCATTAGTCACGGTGCTTTAATATTCTGGAGACAGAACTGAAAAAGGTAAGTTCTTTTTTTTTTTTTCTTGAGCAGGAAATCACTGTGCACATCAAATTATGCTTTCTTAGTGCCTGCTGCAAAGTTCCGCTGTAATCTATTTCACAATTTTGTTCCAGTTTGATGCAGATTCTAATGATATTCTGCAAGGCTATCTTGTGTACATTGCATTTGAGTGTTCTTGCTGTTCTGATCCAAGCAACTCAGATAAATCCATAAAGTTCTAAATCTTATTCATGTCAGTATTTTATTGCTTTTCAAGAATTATAGAGGGACTTTGTTATAGGTAATTTCATATCTATTTTATAGTTATTCAAAGAAGTCGGGCAGACGGTTGTCTCTGAAAACTTATTATGGTAACTTGTATATACCTGCATATATAATTTATGCTGTCACTTGTTTATTTTTCCATAGGCAGCCTTTTGAACATGAAGGACCAGCTAATTCTCCATAAAACAAGATGTTATAACCCAATTATAAGCATATCTACTCAAAAGTAAGCCCCACTAAGTTCAATAAGATTTGATCCCGCATAATGTTGCATAGTATTGGAGCCTTCATAATGGGTCATTCTTGCTTGTGTACCTTCTCCACCTGGTATAGATGCAGAATTAAGTAATGTGATTTGTTTACCTGGGTTAATTTTTTTAAACAGTAGAATACTAATTAATCCGCAAGATAAAGCCTTCCCTTTCTCTCTCTCTCTCTCTCTCTTGTTCACTACTTAGCTTAATTACAGTTTAGTGTGCAACATGTATTGATAATTGCTATTTTATTGTTATTTGCTGTCAAGTTCACTTTGATTTATGGAGACCCTACAATTGAGGGACCTCCATGTGCCCTGGCTATCAACAGACCTGCTCAGGTCTTGCAAACTCAGGGCCATGGCTTCCTTGATCGAATCAATCTACTTATAGTGCAATCTCTCTCTCTTTTCCTACTGCCTTCCACTAGCACTACCATATTTAAAAACAGACTGATAATATGAAGATATAGATCCATAAATTTCAAATTTGGTATGGGAAAGAGGAAAGGAAAAAGCAAACAGTGACTATATGTATATAAATTCTTAAAGTCTTTCAATAAGATGTTGATAAAGGTTATACTGTTTCATTTGTGATTCATTTATGCACAGGTGATGGGACTCGAGGTGGGTAAAGGAATTCTGATCTAAGGTCTTAGGAGTCATACTCATATCTGATATCACTCAGCAATTAATCAGTCCAAATGTGATGTTAACTTTCAGCAGGCAATGAGCCTCAGATTATACATTTTGATGTAGTTATATAATTATTAGCAGCTACACACATGGTAATAACATAGCAAGAAAAATCTACATTTAATGGAATTGTCTGATTTAGATTCATAGAGATAATTTAACAAACTTTGGCAACTAAGGGTATCTGATCAATTAATTAACATTTAGGTGTTAGCGTTAGGCTTGGCCCTTCAGATTCTGAATGCAAATGAAGCACTTTGCTAAAATGAAAAAAAATCCACTCAACATTTCAGGTATTCCCAATTATTTAATTTTTTTACTCAAAAGTAAGTTTCACTGACTGTCAGTAAATATGCTTTAGGGATTTTCTGCTTGATATAATAGCCTAAATCCAACCAGGAGTAGTCTGATTTGTGAATGAGAACCTGGTAGATGAATACTTGCAGCTTGTCAACATGGAAAACTTACCCCATCTTGGAGCCCTGCAGTCCTGATAATGCAGGGCTTTTGCCCCATTCTGCCCTGGGCAGTCTTCACCACCCCTGGGGCTGATATGGGACTAAGATGGGGGGGAAGATGGGATAGGGACTGATAAAGCATTATATTAAAATACATTAGGCCCTTGGTATCCACTGGGGTTTGGTTCCGGGAGCCATGGATACCAAAATCTGTGGATGCTCAAGTCCCCTTATATATAATGGCATAGTAAAATGGTGTCCCTTATGTAAAATGGCAAAATCAAGGTTTGCTTATTGGAATTTTTTTAAAAACATATTTTAAAGCTGTAGATGTTGGAATCCATGGATGCCAAATCTGTGGACACAGAGGGCCAACTGTACCTGCTTTAATCCATTTCTGCTGGGAAGAAATGGATTGGGCCCCATGAGACTGCAAGAGCCCACCCCAGCAGTCTGGCCCATCACTGCCGCTGCTGGTCTGCCTCACTCTCTCTGAAGCAGGAAGGAGTCCCATGGCATGTAACCAAGGTTGATCACATACAGGGGGGCTTGGTCACATGTTGTGGGCCAGCTTCCTAGTTCCTGGGAGGGCAAGGGAAATGGTGGTGGAGGCTGCAGCAACAGGCTGACATGACCGTCTGGACTTCCTCCCATTTGGAGGCAGTAATGGGGGAGAAACGTGCCTGATCCATGGTGAGGATACACCAGTGGGGAGCCAGTGTATCTTGGCTCATGTAGATGAGCCCTTAGGTAAATTCTGTTGATTTATTTTGACTAGCAATTGTATTTAAGCTAAATATTTGCAAATATTTAGACTAAATCAATGAATATTTGCAAAATAATTCCTGGTCATCTGCTGGAAAGTAAGATTTGGCATTGCCTCTTCTAACCATTTGCTGCCCATTCTGTTATGATAATTACATCATGAAAAGGGACAGAAAGATCTGGGAATTAAAGGTAGAATATATATGTAAAAGGCTATGGGGGATAAATAAACTGCAGTACTTTTAATTTAATGGATTTAAAATATTAGAGATCTACCAAGGATCTACGTTTGCACAATTAAGGCCAAATTCAATGAAACATGGAAGATCCTCCTCACAGAACTCCATTACATAAGTGCTAATAGTAACAAGAGTAACAATTATACCATACAGGAGTGTTGGACTAGGAGTCTGGGAGACCAGGGTTCAAACCTCTGCTCCTCCATGGGAACCCACTGGGTAAACCTGGGCAAGTCACTCTTGCAGCCTTAGAGGAAATCAATGGCAAACCTCCTCAGAATGAATCTTGCCAAGAAAACCCCAGGACTGGGTCACTGTACATTGGAGTTTACTTGAAGGTACATAACAAGAAGGAGGAGGAGGAGAAGCAGCAGCAGCAATGTGGCACAGGCGGGGAGAGATTCAGATTGGAACTGTGGCATGGAGGACTTTTTTTTTTTTACATGCACTGTGCTGTATGCTTTTCCAACTAAAATCCTGCCCCCCAAACAACTAAATCTATTTACAACAGGACAGAACATAGGGTATCATAGGCACATCTTAACCTTTCCTTTGTCCTAATTTTTATCAGTGCTCAATATATTTTTCTTTTTAATTCAAAAATCAGATTTATGGATCTTCTACCCTACAAGAAGCTTGGCCCACTGTCTAAAATATATGTAAGAAAGCAAAGCTAAGTTTGAGGATAGCCTCTAGATCATCACAGCTAAACCTCTCTATTGCAATGTATGCAATGTTCTCTCCTCTCCAAATTTGAACTATCTTGTATTTCAGGCAGGTTGCTTTGGAAGACCAGTAAGCACCCAAGAGACAGTGACTTAACCTGAGTATGTACTTTTTAATGCATACATTTAGGAAAGTTGGCCTTCTATATATCTTCTTGTTCTACCTTATTCATTGATCAATGAGATGTCTCTGAGAACATATGTGAACATTAATTCTGATTATCTTTTATTGCTCTGCCAGCACACTCCTAACTTTGCTGTCTAATTGGCCTTGTTCGTCTGATTTGTTTTGCAAACAGAGCTGTCTGCAATTGAGCCACACCAAACCTTTGGCTCGTTCTATTATTGCTAATCCCTTTCTGTACAGGTGCATCCTTTAGTTGTTCTAACTTAAACCTATTCCTATGTAAATGTCAATAGAGTAAAAAAAATCACTTACGACTCCTTGAACACTTTTATCAGCGCTGTACACACACAATCCTAAATATACACTGGACTGACTATGTGAAGAATGTTGCTGTCCTTGAGCAAGCAGGGATCACCAGCATTGAGGCCATGATATTGAGAACACAGCTGTGCTGGGCAGGACACGTTTCTAGGATGGAGGACCATCGTCTCCCCAAAATAGTACTCTATGGTGAACTCGCCATGGGTCAGCATAAGAGGGGCGCTCCAAAAAAGCGATACAAGGACTCCCTGAAACAACATCTCAGGCTCGGCCAAATTGATCACCAACAATGGTCCACCCTGGCCTCACATCAGGAGGCATGGAGACACACTATCCACAATGCTGCAGCCTTATTTGAGAGCTCAAGCCGAACAAGTCTTGAAGAGAAACAACAATGCAAAAAGAATCACAACCCGGAAACATCACCCAAGGAGACCTTCTGCTGTGCTTTCTGCAACCGGACATGTTTATCTCGGATTGGCCTTTTCAGTCATCAGCACACTTGCAGAAAGCGCGTGATGAGTGATTCCTGAATCTTCATTTGCGAAGAAAAGCCAGAGAGAGAAAAAAATGATTAAAATAATGAGGCAAACATTTTAAAAATGTATAAGATTAATGTATATGTAGTTTAATGAAAGCTTCATTAAATGGTATTTCTGCATTATTATTTTTATAAATTTATTAGTCTAGTCTATGGAGGTATAGAAATACAATAACTGCATCTTTCTGTATTTGCAGAGAAAGGAAAATAAACTATGCCTTTTCCCCACATCTCTCTTTGTATAACTCCCAGAAGAAAAGCAATAAAGACAATTCTTCAAGACGAGAACTGCTTTATTTCCACAGGTTTAGGCTATTTAGTGTTCTCTCTGCTCTCTATCTAAGATTACCAACTTTTTCCTGAAGGAGATGTTATCATTTTAATAGTTCCATGTTCTACAGAGTTTCAACACATGCTGTTTTTCTGTGTCACAATAAAGTGATCAGAACCCCACCTTTTACCCATTGTCAAAGAAATGTCAAAACTGCGCTGCTGTTACCTGCCCTGACAGCCCCCCACCATCTTTTAATAATTCTGAATTGGCAAAATTTCATAAATTGGCTTACTGTGGTCTTCTCAGTGCTTGGCAGTGAACCGGTACTTTCCAAACACCAAGGCTGGAGTCATGCTTGAGGGTACACACAACGTAAGGAAGAGCCTTCTAAATTCCTTAAAAGGTCACACCCAGGTCAGAGTTACATGAATTCCCCTGAGACAGTAGGGATAGGGTGATAAGGGCTAAATCTCCCTGGGAACTTCTGGGAGCGAATCACATTAACTCGCTGGACCCAGCGTACCATACACCATTAAAAAACTCTCCCCAAAATGCCCAGGAGACCTCATGAGAACCGTTTGAGGTAGGGTGGTGGGTTTAACTTGCCCCCACTGCTCATTCTGCCCCCCTCTGCTTGTTCTGCCCCCTGCCACCCCCTCCACTCTTGCTGCACCCCTGCACTTGTTCTGCCCTCTCGCTGCCCCCCTCCACTCGTTCTTCCCCCCTGCCACCCCCTCTGCTCTTTCTTCCCCCCTCCGCTTGTTCTGCCCCCTGCCGCTCCCCTCCACTCTTTCTGCCCCTGCCACCCTCTCTGCTCTATCTACCTCCTGCTTGTTCTGCTCTTTCTTCCCCCTGCCATCCCCCTCCACTCTTTCTGCCCCATCCACTTGTTCTGCCCCCCTGCAGCTCCCCTCCACTCTTTCTGCCCTCCCTCCACTTGCTCTGACCCCCTGGTGCCCCCCTCTGCTCATTCTTCCCCCCTGCCACCCCCTCTGCTCTTTCTTCCCCCTCCGCTCATTCTGCACACCTGCCACCCCGCTCTTTCTACTCCCTCCACTTGTTCTTCCCCATGTCGCCCCCTCCACTTGTTCTGCCCCCTGCCACCTCCTTCCACTCTTTCTGTCCCCCCTTTGCTTGTTCTTCCCCCCTGGTGTCCCCTGCTCATTCTACCTCTTGCCCTCCACCCCCTGCACTCCTGCACACATCACATCCCCCCTATGCTTCTTCCTCTCCCTCTCCCTCTCCGGGAGCCATGTTTAGAATCTACATGGTCCCACCCCCTGTGTGTCGATTGGCTGCCCAACAGACCTGTGATTGGTTGGTCAGTTCCCTAAGCAGCCAATCAGCACACTGGAAACAGCAACATACCTAAGAGAATTATATATATATAGATTCAATCAAAAGTGGCTGAACGCTCGCAAACAGGTTTCCCTTTCCCCAATCCGAAAACAATAGAGGGTTGCCTATGACCTTTCAGTTCTAAATGCTTTCACCCATTTGAGATTTTTAACACATCCAGATAATCCATTTTCTAACATTAAGAAACTCCAGCATACATTGTATTCAGCTCCAAAACTCACCCCTTCAGGGGAAATATCGAATATAAATATCAGTCTAAAATGCCACCCAAGTGTGAACAGATCCCCTTCCTTCCATCTCCACATCAGTCTGTGTCACCACTCTTCCCTCCTGGATTTCATGCTGCCGGTTTCCAGAGCTATCTGCTCTTTGGATTGATATAGTATTAACCACCATCCCCTCACTCTGTTCCTCTATCCAAATACTTCCTGCTTTCTTCTTTAGCCTTGTTTGATTGCTTGAAGCCTGAGCATATGCATGTGTGTGTTCCCTTGATTATTTGTCACAAAAAACTATTTTTATTTCATGCCTTGCTGTGTGTCTCTCCAGTGAATACTGGTATACACAGGCCAAAAGGTCCCATCATTACCAAGCCTCTCACATACCAATTTGAGCTAATTAAATCCCCCAAAGTAAGATCCAGACACACATGGAATTTCCATGGACCTCAGCAACTCAGTTAACATTGACAGAAAATCTTGGAGGAAGATTCCCTCTTTCTTTGTAAGACCAGCATGCGCCCAGCAAATGCTCCAGATGGCTGGGAAGCCTTCAGACCAAAGTTTTGAGTAGCACGGCTGGTTGGCTGACTGTGGTAGTGAGAGAAGGAGGGCATCCTGTTGCAGGTATGAAAAGTTGGAGCTGGGGAATTTATCTGAGAGAGCATTAGCCCCCAACTTACTGGATGTCGATTTTGTGGCTTGGCTGGAAGGACGAGGCAGTGGATACTGCCTTCCCCCTTGCCTCTATTACATGTTCTTTGTCTGACAGGCCTGTGTAGTTTCCACAGGTTTATGGCTGAATGATCAATCAGGGCACAGGGCAGGGTCAGGATCTTACCCAGGGCAGGAAAGAGGGAATAGGTTTCCCTATAGTCCACCCTGGGTGTATAAATCAAGCTGTTCTGTTGCTCCCCATTTGGTCTTGTTCCTGCTGCCTCCCCAGCCTCCCCCTTGACAACCTAGTAGAACTGTCTCAAGTTGAATGCTTGATTCTTTTATATTTTGCCAGAAATTTGGCAGTGTGGCATGAGGACTGGAATGAAGGGGAGGAGCAGAGCCAGAGTGCCTCCTCTTTTATGGTGGTACTCTTAAGGGGGTTTGGGGCAGGGCAGGAGGACCTAAACCCAGCTCAGGGTCTTAAGTACATGCACCATGACTAAGGGACAGGCACCCACACAGGGGCTGTGCACTTACATGGATTTCAAAACTGTCACTTTTCCCTCCAGTGCTCAGGATGGAGGTGGTGTTTTCAGGTAACAGATTGTCTGATTCCAGGTCCAGACCTCATGCCAAACCAATGCTAAAATAGCTGTTTTAAATAAAAGTTTTGGCCTTGCTCTACCCAAAGAAAAAGTTCAGTGGTTTCTGTCTGGTCCTCCTTGCTTCACAATGACCTCATAGCTAGCAGTGCAGGGACCTAATCAAATACTGTGCATGGCTTCTCTTCTTCTAAGTTTAACTATATCCATCTGTTACTTTATTACTGCACGTAGTTGCTTCCTCATCATGCATAATGAAGTGTGGATGCCGTAAATTGACTAACCATATTTTTATGTTTACATTTACTAAATAAGCAGTGATATGTATAACACTGTTACTTGTAACTCACCATACCTGAATACTGTGCATGTAACCTTACTCTTGAGTAAGAAGGATGGTTGAATTAAATGAGACTTATTCCTTCTTAAGTATCTCTACATAGTTGCAGCTTAAACTATATTCAGTCATTTTTAACAAGCATATAGGAATGTCCTTGCTCCAACTTTATTTACAATCTTCTTCAGCATGATGCTCCAAAGGGCTACGGCAGAGCTTGAAGAAGACGGCATCTATATACATTACCGTATTGATGGTAGCTTGTTTAACTTAAGCCGTCTGAGGGCTCACACAAAGACTCTAAACTATCTAGTTTGCGAGCTGCTCTTCGCTGATGATGCTGCCCTTGTTGCCCACACAGAAGCAGCTCTGCAGCGCCTAACATCCTGCTTTGCAACAGCTGCAGAGCTGTTTGGGCTGGAAGTCAACCTGAAGAAAACGGAAGTTCTTTACCAGCCTGCACCACAGGATGAATACCATCATCCCTACATTGCCATCGGCAAATCTGTGCTCAAGACTGTTCAGCAGTTCACCTACCTGGAAAGCATCATCTCCTCAGATGCCAAGATTGACAAAGAGATCCATCACAGATTAGCATAGGCATATAGCACATTTGGAAGACTTTACAAAAGAGTCTGGAGTAATAAACACCCAAAGCGCAGCACAAAAATCAGTGTGTACAGAGCCATTGTACTGTCTATTCTCCTTTATGGGTCTGAAACATGGGTCACCTATCGCCACCACTTACAACTCCTCGAACGCTTTCATCAGCGCTGTATTCTCCCAATCCTAAATATACACTGGACTGACTATGTGACGAATGTTGCTGTTCTTGAGCAAGCAGGGATCACCAGCATTGAGGCCATGATATTGAGAACACAGCTGCGCTGGGCAGGGCACGTTTATAGGATGGAGGACCATCGCCTCCCAAAAATAGTACTCTACGGTGAACTTGCCACAGGTCAGCGTAAGAGGGGCACTCCAAAAAAGCGATACAAGGACTCCCTGAAACAACATCTCAGGTTTGACCAAATTGATCACCAACAATGGTCCACCCTGGCCTCACATCGGGAGGCATGGAGATGCACTGTCCACAGTGCTGCAGCCTTATTTGAGAACTCACGCCGGACAAGTCTTGAAGAGAAACCACAATGCAGAAAGAATCACAAACTGGAAACATCTCCCAAGGAGACCTTCTGCTGTGCTTTCTGCAACCGGTCTTGTTTATCTCAGATTGGCCTTTTTAGTCATCAGCGCACTTGCAGAAAGCGCAGGATGGGCCCTTCCTGAATCTTCATTTGTGAAGAAAATCCAGAGAGATAGGAACGTCAGATCTGTTTGCTCTGTCTTCTGTGATGTATAACTGCAAGAAGGAAATGAATAAACCTTTTAAGTTGTTGCTGTTTTCTCCTTACAGCTAACGTGTAGCATTGAATTCTTTCAGATTTTGTTCCTATTCCTCACATGTTCTTTTGGGCCCTGAAAGACAACTAAAAAGTAGTTTTTAAAAAAGATTTATGGCTATACATATTATGTCAAACAAATCTTTTGATACTTGATACTTTTTAAAAAATTAACTATCATCTCTTAGGCTTTTAGAACTGTGATTCATACACAATAAAGGCATGTAAGATTCATTTTAAACATGCCTCCAGAAACTGAATAAACACCATACAATTCTTAGATAAAGCTGTAAACACACATATTTCCCGGATTATTTACATGGACCACACATATGCCTCAGCATCGAAGACTAAAACCTGTATGAAAGTAGTGTGTATAGATTATTCATGGCCTGAAACAGCAGGTTCTAAGTAGACTTCTCTTATCAGATGTCTATATAGGAGACTAGTCTTCAAAGATAAATCAATGGATTTTTCAATCTGTGGGTGATGGAGCATTATGGTTATGTGAGAATATGAGAACAAAACTTTCAATGGATTTTTATCTAGGGGTTTGGGCAATAAAATGTCAAAGTCGATCAGCCACACAATGGCTACGAAGCACTGAGCTCCATGGAGGACCCTGGCAGATCTGAGATTTTTATGTCTGGGTATGGGGATGTAGTCAGATGCTTCTCTAATCCTGACTGCTCACCATGAAACACAGAATGGCTATGCAGAGTGACCACGGGTGTTACAGTAAGTTTGGGGTGTGGGTTGGGTACCAAGGAAATACCAACTCTCACAGTATCTGAAAAAAGAACAACCATATGTGTGAGGGACACTTGCGCACTGGCATGCCTGTAACAGAATTCCAGCCTTATGTGTGATGATGAAGGACTTCACAACAATAGATCTGATATTTGTCTTTGGTCTTCTTACATCTGTCATGTAACTTATGAATATGGAAATAAGAATGGTTTGGACATTTATGTCCATCCATATCCTGACGTCTGATGGGAACAGAAACGGAGCAGTTAGCAAGGTCAGGTGAGCTTTCCCAATACAGCAGGCATTGCAGGATTAATTAGAAAACAGTGCTTCTCTTGGGATTACTATCTGTATCAATGAGGTAGCTGAGAAAGATACTTAGAAGCCTTGAAGTAAGGAGAGAGCCAAATTAACTATATAGATGATAGTCTTTTTTTTTTTAACTGAACATTTTTATCGTTAAAAGGAAACAACATGCATCATGCCATTACAGTATATACTTCTGTCTAGAACAAACTTTACCACAGTAAAAACAACAAGAACAAACTAGTCAGCCTAAATACCCTAAAGGCACCAGATCCCATCTGATATTGGAAGCTAAGCAGACTCAGCCCTGGTTAGTACCTGGATGGGAGACCACCAAGAAAGGAACTGGTAAAACCACCTCTGAGTATTCCTTGCCCAAGAAAACCCCATGATATTCATGGGGTCAAACATAAGTCAACAGGCCACTTGAATAATAATTTAAAAAATGATTGCACTAGCAATCAAGATGTATATGTCATGCTGACAGCTACTGATGTCAAAGTTCATAATATCTGAGTCTGACATATTTATATCTTGTTCATGTTGAAAAAATGTATATACACAGTGTCTTATAAAAATTTAAATGGACAGTAAAACAAGAAAAAGAATACAAAAACTTAGAAAAATAATCCAGAACAATGATCACTCAACCTTTACCTGACCTGGCACCAGAGTGAGCTGCCTCGGTCACCCATGTGCAAATGTACTTTGGTCTTGTACCTGTTACTTTCCCTGAAACTCTTAATCACTGCAAAATGATATGACCTATAAAGCCAGCTATGTTGCAGGTACATTCAAAGAATTTATTTAATGTTAGACCCTTTTTCAGTGAAATTGTGATTGATTACTGTGAACTACATAATCAGACTCTGATTTTTCTGGTGGTTTTCCCACTCCAAACATCCCTGCAGCAAATGTAAAGTGGCCTGGATGTTTTATCCAATCAGAAAATAAAAAGTGGATGGTATGTAATTATAACACTCTCATTTTTTCCTCTCCTATGAACTTGTCAGCTTACATATTTCTTCCCACCTTTTAAAACATGCAAAATGTAGTATTGATACATTTTCTTTCTTTAATACTCCAACATATTTTTGTTTTCATATGAAGAATTTAATTCTTTAGTGTTAATTTGTATACTTATTTGTTGAATTTATATCTTACTTTTCTCCCAAAATAGGATTCAAGTCAGCTTACAATAATTTTTAAAAGATCAAGCTAAAACATTAATTTGCAAAAGGTAAAAAAAGAAAAGAATTAAATAACCATATTATTTTTTTAAAAAAACCTCAGCCTTACTGTTTTCATTTAAAATGAAAAACAAACCAACTAGGAACAATGAGAAAAATAAACCAACACCATCCCAAATACTAGTACCTGAATCTATTGAACTTGGTCCCTACAGATGGTTAAGAATTTAGCTAAGTTTGGTTTCATAAGAACTTAACATTTACATTTTTCTTCATCTAATAGGACCCCGATATCTGCTGGGAATTGGTTCTGGGGGTCCCCATGGATACCGAAAACTGTGGATAATAGAGAACACCATTAAAAATAATGGGACTTCTGGTTTAAAATACAATAGAGTTGCCTTGGAGGACCTAGAAAATGGCTAGAGAGGACACATTTTCTAGGAAGACTCTATGGTAGGTGTGCCTTTTTGTGTCCTGTGGGTAACTGAGTCAGTGGATAATGAATCAGTGGATCCGGGGTCCTACTGTAATTTGAATGAAAAATTAGATTTTAAAAATTACAGGTGAAAGTGAATCTTGACAGATTTGTCTGTCTCTAAGACATGCTACTTTAGAAACACATACATGAATGGGAAAATACCAAAGTTCAACTCAATGGAGGTTTTCAAACAAAGACATAAAGTAACCTCAGGTCTACTTCAGAGTCAAGCAGTGAAAAAACCAAAATACAGTGGCACTAAACCAAAGAACCAGTAAAAATATGATGTTATGGGTCATAATGTATTCTTGATTAATGGGAATTTTTCAAAGAGGTGTTATATTTCAAGTTGTTTTCCTTTCTTAATAGTTGCAGTGATCTCCGACTATTTATGTATAAGAACATCTAAATAAAAGAAGATACACCAACCTACATCTTACATTTTTTCAAATAAATTTGTTTGAAAATTTGCATCCTTTCTTTTCTTAACAACATCAATACAGTTGTCCCTCCACATTCACGGATTTGACATTCACGGATTTGAGTATTCACGGCTTGAAAAATATTCTTAAAAAAATAACAATCCTAATAGAAAACCTTGATTTTGCCATCTTATATAAGGGACACCATTTTGCTCTGCCATTGCATATAATGGGACTTGAGTATTCACGGATTTGGGTATTCACGGGGGGTCCTGGAACCAAACCCCAGCGAATGTGAAGGGACAACTGTACACAGATCCACAAATACTTCCACTGTATTTCTCTCAAATGTCAAAAACAATTTTCTGCTTTGTCAGTTCTTATACTCATTTTATGTGAGTCCTGTTCTTTCTTACAAAATGTGGTAAGTAGTTATCTCACATTTAGAACCGAAACATT
This sequence comes from Gambelia wislizenii, assembly GCA_030847615.1. Lineage (NCBI taxonomy): Eukaryota > Metazoa > Chordata > Lepidosauria > Squamata > Crotaphytidae > Gambelia > Gambelia wislizenii. The sequence goes on from JAUMIR010000004.1 coordinate 253,041,553, forward strand.
ATCCCTCTGTGTGCGCCCGCATGCACGTGCATGACTGCCTGCATTTTTACGGCTTGCACCAACACAAAATTGTGGTTCGCTCACAGATACAGTGATTCAAAGACCAGCTTCAGTTTGGATCAATTTAGAGGCCACCCTATTTTTGTGTTCTTTATGTCAAAATCATTGGAAATAAGCAGAAACACTCACCCACACCTCTGTTTCTCACAAATAGATGGATCTTCTGAGCAATTATACCCCTTTAGATGGAAAACGTGCCTTTATATTTCAGACAAATAGGTACAAGATGTTTTGTGCTATGCAACTTTACATTTTGATTTTGATTTTTTTTTAAGGGAAGTGCTGGTAACATTTTTTAGCAGAATCAGAAAAGTTCCCTTCTGAAGGGATCAAACCTACCACATTTCAGAAGGGAAGTTTTTGTAATAAACAGTATTTTTCTGTAAGTTACAATCCCTTACCTGATACATGCAGGATAAGTGATGCTCATTTTTATAATGTGGATTAAGTAAAAATTTCACAGCTGGAACAGTGCTTAGGACATCATTTAACAGGAACTTGAGAGACAGTTACACTTTGTAAAAGTAAGATGATAATTAATTTACACCAGTGAAGGTGTCAGTCAAGGATGTGAAAACAGTCATTTGAAAGTGCACTAGATTCTCTTTTCAAAGATAACTCACATATGTGCTTAGGATGTGGTTTGTTCCAGGCAACTGCAACTGATGCACCAGTCATGATAAGGAGGGTCACTTGGAAGTTAATGTATCCCACTCATTTCAAATTTCTACAAATCTAAATTGGTTTGGACAGATTTGGGAGATGTCAGCATTGAAATAAAGTTCCTCCATATTGGATGAATCCAACTCTTCACATTTCTGAAAATTTGTTAACGGTTTGGATCTGGATGGTCACACATACTGTATACTGTGGACTGGCCAAAATGATACATTTCTCTGCACCAGAGGATGTAGTTTTGTAGATGATAGTTCCATCATCTAATTACAGTGCTTCTGTGAAGGGGTGCTTAAATAATAAGGTGAACCCCTGTATCCACAGATTTGGTATCCACAATTTCAGTTATCTGTTACTGGGGGGGAAAAATTCTTTCTAGGCATTTCTAGGTCTTCCAGTGTGATTCTATGGTCAACTCCTGGTGTTTGAAAATAATAGGGATTGAAAATAATAGGTGGGGTGTCTTTGAACATAATCACCTGCAAATACAGGTGTTGGCCTATATCGAAAAGCTATTCCATTGTTTAATACTCTTTGGTACTTCTCTTTTCCAGAAGCTGGAATGTTAAAATTTTTGCCAGGTTTCTGGAATCTGGGAAGTTGTAACCCTGGGCGCTGGCTTAGAAAATCCCGGATATTAAAGTGTGTCTGCTTCTGTATGCTATACAGGAGTGGGCAGCTGCTATACATCAGGAGTGGGACATTCCCCTCTGTGTTCTCATCCTCATTGGCTACACAACTTCTCACAGAGGGATTAGAAGTGATGCAACCTCATTTCCTGTTCTGCAAATTAGCCAAAATAACAACTGAGACAATGGCAGTGGGAGGGAGAAAAAATAAAAGGGCACACTGGCCCCCATAAGTTTGACCAATTGGTTTTCTTTCATGGAGAATGGTTATGAAAATGCAGATATAATAGATATTTCCCCAGTTAAGAAACCTAAAAAAATACATGGTAGGTACACTATTTTGTGTGGAAATGGGGTGTTCAAATATGTGGGGCTTCCTCTTATGCCCATCTTTTGCTGGAAGATTGTAATTTATGTACTCTATAGGCCAGAGAGGTATCACTAAGTAAGAAACCTGCAAAATTTCGGGAAGATAGGTTCAGGGACTAAGGAATTAGAATAAATGAAAAACAGCTTAAGACTTTGTTTTCTGTTTCAACCAGTCACAGAAAATGCAACTGAAGAGGAGAGAAGGATGGATGTGGAACAGGGTGGGGAAATTTGGGAGTTGGAGGAAAATTTTATCATTGAGTGGGCAGAATTCTTATTATAGAGGCAATGCTTGAATTTTGCCCCAGAGCCAGCATGGTGTAGTGGCTTGAGTGTTGGACTATGATTCTGGAGACCAGGTTTCAAAAGTCTGCTCAGCCATGAAAACCCACTGGGTGACCTTGGGTCAGAAATGATTTGAAGGTACAGTACAACAATAGCTACATCCCTGGATAGGTGGAGTGACTAACCCTTGAAAATGCTAAATCCCCACACAAATTGATTCACATGGCTCTCTAAGTTTTTAGCAGTGATAAAATGATGCCAGGAGATAACAGTCAATGATTCTTCATGTCCTACCTAGTCTGGTTTCTGTAACTGGGTGACAGCCTCTCTTTTATTAAAGCAGACAGTATTGCAGGAGAAAACCAGGAAATGAAAGAACAGATGTGGAGAGAATGCAGGGTGATATTTGCAGCCTGTGCTCCTGTTTATATGTGTGTGCACACTTGTGTATGAATATGAACAACAGGCACACAAACAGAATCAAGCATAGATGCAGTCTGTGACATTCTACAGCAGTGGATTTATGCTGTAGAATCATTTTCTATTCCAGACTAAAGGGCACTCTTGAAACTTGAATTGAATGGGACTTGAGTTCAAGTTCCTGAGCATAAGTTTATTGCCATGTAATCTAAATACTCCAAAGGTGCCAGATCCAACTGGATTTTGGAAGCTAAGCAGAGTCAGCCCTGGTTGGTACTTGGACCTGGGAGACCACCAGTGAATACCAGGTTCTGTAGGCTATATCTCAGAGGAAGGAACTGGTAAAAACCACCTCTGAGTATTCCTTGCCTAAGAAAACTCTATGAAACTCATGAGGTCGCCATAAATTGACAGACAACTGAAAGGCACGCAAACACACATGATCTAATATTATGCATATCAGTAAGAAATAGGTTCTCCCAGATTACAATGTAAGTGTACAGAAGGAATGGCCCTGGGCATATTTGCCGGCTACCGGGAAGTAAATTTTGCTAAATAAATGGGATTTATTATTTAATCATATGACTTCGATGTAAACACAACAAGTATGCGCTTCATGTATGCACACATAGTGCCAAATGAGTAATCCTCAGTCTTGAGTGGGCAGTTTTGTTCCAAAAAACACGCCCTTGCGAGACCTATGGGTGATCCGTGCCCTATCGCAGCTGCTTCCGCCTAGCTACGTTCTCTACACTCAACGCTACCTGTTTCCTTCCCGGAAACGACCCCGTCGCTGGTCTTGTGAGGAGATGCCCCACACAGCGTGGCTTTTCCTCAGGGGCAAGTCGGTCCTCCTCTCGTCCTCCATTCTCTCCCCCGCCCCTCCGTCAAAATATAAGGCCCCCCGAAGAGCTCGACGGCAGAGACTCCCCCCTCCTCCCCAGCGCCCCCTCCCACAGGCACACGCCTCGGTCAGGGGCGCCACAAGTGGAAGGCGCAGCTTTGCCACCCCGGCCAGGAGCTTCGAAGAGAAAAGCCGCCGCTGTCTTCGGCTGGGAAAGACCGCTCTCGAGGCGGGGTAGCAGCCTTCGGAACCACGTTGCCCGACTGTGGCTCCCGGGCACCGTCATCAACCTCTAGGTCCCTCCGGGGGGTGGGGATCTTGACTCTTCCCCCCCCCATCCGCCAGTGGCTGCTGTGGCGGAGAAGGGGGCGCGGGCTCCGCTGCTTCTGCTGCACTGGGGCATCCGAGGGGCTGAGGCAGGCTCGCTCAGCAGCCTCCCTCCCTCTTGCGCTCGCTCCTGGCCGTTGCGCGCACCCAGAGCCACACACACCCCTACAAAGACACGCACGTTGCAGCGCCTCGACCAGAAGGCTGCGCAGCCACTCCGGGGACGCACACGGATCGCACACTGCCGTCGCCCAAGCGCCTCACACACACACAAGGATTAGCCTCCTCCTCCTCCGCCTCTTGTTCTTTCCTCTCGCATCCTCCCTGCCTGGCGTTTTGACTTCTTCTGCCTCGGGCTCCTCGCTCGCCTCGGCTTGACTGCTCGCCTGGCGCGCTCGCTTCTCAGCGGGTAAGAAGGGGGCCTCCCGAGCATGGTGGAGGAAGAGGGCCGGGCGAGGGGCTTGTTTGGCCGACGGTGACCCTCGGGGGAGAGGGAGAAACCTTCCCAGCGGCGCCAGCCCCCCACCTCCCGAGGAAGGGGCTCCTTCCCCACCCCCTTCTCCCTTCCTCGAGGCAGCGGCTGCGGCGGAGAGAGCTGTCACCGCACCGCTGCGGTGTTTTGGGCTGCTTCTGCCTTTGCTGAGGAGGACGGCGCGGGCCCCGGCTCCATTCTTGGCGCTCCTTAGCTGGGGCCGGCGTGGCTTCCCTTTGCCTTCTCGCCACCAGACCCTGGGCGGAAAGCGGTCCTGGCCGACGCTTGAAAGGTGAAGGGAGACCTTTTCGGGGCTGGGGTGGGTGTGTAACGGAAGGTACGGCATGCATGTGTGTGCCTGTGTGTTTGTGTGTGTCTCCTCTCTTTACCTCACACACTCTTCTTTGTCACAGGCGCGCGCGCGCGCACGACGGCTTTAATCTCGGCAATGCCAGTCCCGCGTATTAATTGCTGGAGGATAGACTGTATATACTGTATTTATTTATTTTTTTAGCTGAGGGGACATTCAGGGACGCTCCTCCTCCTCCCGCCTCTCTTTCTTTGGCAGCCGTCAAAAGGTGGCGGATGCCTCGTTGGCCCTAATGGGGGAGCGAGCGGGAGGAGGAAAGGACTTCTCGTCAGAGTGCCCGCTGCCTTGTGAGTAGTAGCCACGGGCGAGTCCCTGGCGGTGGCTGTGGCGGCGGCGCCTTGCCTCCCCTCCGCTTGGCCGGTGCTGCGGGAGCCGTGAGGAAGGCTCTCCTCCTGCGCGCCTTGACGCCTCGGGGTCCAAGTTGTGGGCGCTCAAAGCCCGAAGCCGCCTTGTCGCCTCGGACTCCTGTTAGGCGTCCTTAGTAGCCAGCGGCGCTTCGAGTGCTCCTGGTAAGGGAAGAAGATGCTGAGGAAAAAGTCGAGGCGGGTCGTGTGGGTTTGCCAACGGTGGGCCCGCCTTATTATGCTTTGTTTTTTTAATGCTGGGTATAGTGTGCGTGTGTGCGTGTGTGTGTGCGAAGCTACTTGGAAATTTTGTAAAATCCTGACAAGGTCTCTCCAGGGTTCAATGAATGGTATCAATGGAGGGGGGGCGTGAAATCGAAGTAGTGACCCCTGTCAGGAGGGCTGAGGGGAGTCCCTAACAAACTGCACTTTCATTTCGTGGCTGCGCAGCTGCTGGAGAACCCTTTCAAGGCAGAAAGGAGGGGAGGGGGGAGGAAGTGAAGGCTGCATTCAAGGGGGAAGGCGCTGCTCATCTATTCTGCTCTTTTAAAAAAATGAAATGGGAACTCTCATGGTTGAATAAGGATGGGTGAAAAGACTGGACAGAATGTGTCCTTTAGTCCTGTTTCCTTCTGCGTTTGTCCTAGCTAATGTTTAAGAACTATTGATAACCAAAGGCATTACTTCTCCGCCAAGCAACTAATAGACCTTTTAAGTTCTTGAGTTGTATGAAACCGGATAGGGTCGCAGTGTATGTAGGTCAACGTTTTTTACTCTGTTAAGTAAGTGTCTTCTCAACCCCAGGATTGTGTTAGGGAAATTTGACATCTTTTGTATTGTGAAACCTGGAATTAAGTTATCACCTTAGGAGAAAAAGTACTCTTAAGAAATGGGTCAGGGGCAGATACATCCTGCAAGTCTCTGGTAGTAAATCTTTGAATAATAGAGAAGTTGGCAAAGATCAGAAAGTGTGTGTGCATGCGGGCACATGGGTGTATTGTTCTTGGTGTGTATTGTACTGCTAGGAGTTAATGAAGTTTATTATGTTTCTTGGTTTTGAGAATGCAGGTGGAGGTTTCAGTGTGATTTAAATCTCAAATCAAAAATGCTGTCTAGTAGGCCAAACATGATAATAATGTGCCCTCTCAGGCAATCACTGGCAGTTCTTATACTTGAGAACTGTTTGACAGTACACATCCAACTTGCACCTGGTTTATTTCGGGAGCTATGTGATTTGAATGTAAAATGTGCAGATTTGAATAGTAGTAGACTAAGAACTAGGCCATATTTTGTTTCCAAGTAAACATATTTAAAGAAATCACTCTTGGCTTGTGTGTGTGTGTGCGGGGGGAGGGAAATACCACATGTAGTGAGGTTGCTTATGCAATTATTTTTTAGTAGCTCAGTTTAGGAAGGGCAACAGATAATAACCCATCATACTGTTATTTTCTTTTTCTTTTTTCTTTTCAAATCATTATACATACATACATAGATACATCATTAATCAACATCTGAATCCATATTCATTTCATATAAATTTTTTATTAAGCCATACATAACCATTAGAAGTCTGTCATACTGTTATTTTCAAACAAAGTGTTTTTCACAATACTTATGTAGAGTTAGGACTTTATCAGACACATCCCTTTTAAACGTTCTTTTGCCGGCATTTTTAAAAAAAGCATTTTATGCTGGCATAACATTCCTATCCCCCCTGCACTTACCTTCTTATCCTGGCAAAGGTCCCTGGCAAATGGAGCCCCATTCACTTCCTCGCTCAAAATCTCACGTGATTTGATCGTGTGGGAAATTTAAAAATAAAAAGCAAAATAAACATCAAAAAGTGAGGCAAAGTCCCAAGTAACTCAGGGAGGGTAATAAAAAGAGCAAAACCTACCTAGATGTCCCAATCTGACCCCCAAAGTGTTCACGCTGGAGTGGGCATTGTTGGTGTAAGTACACGATTTAAATGGCCTGAGGTATCGCATGCCAGCAATGCCGGCAAAAAAGCGGCAGGGAGATCTATTGATGGCTTAAGCCATCAATTAAAAACCCTAGGTTTTGGCCAGGACATAACCACGAAAGGGCAACATCATCTGATCTGCGCACCCTTTCGCAGTTATGTGGCAGTGTGATGATGCTGTATTTTCCACGTCTGATAAAGTCCTTAGTATTTTTATAAGTGATAATGCATTCTAATTCTGATCATAAGTGGATGTGCATAACAATCTTTGGTTGTCATCTTTTCTTTGCTAAATTTTAACAAAAGCTACAAGCAGTCCAATGTACTTGACATTCAAATAGATACCCAGGAGATCTTCAGGAATTGCTGTCTGCTATTGTGAAAGCATATTTATCAAAGGGCACAGATGTTAATGAGTGTTGATGAGAGCTGGACTCATCTGTTTTCTTGTAAAATAAGCCTGCATGCTGCTATTAAAATGGTATTTAACAGTGGTCAGTTTGCCAAATTGACATTTACATGAAGATGTATCTGAGTTCAGTCAATGCAATTCAAAAGTGGCAAAATAAGTGTTGACTGTTAATTAAAGCAGAAAAAAATCCTACTACTGAAAAAATTCATTACTTTGTAGTCATTTTGATTTTTATGTCAATTGAACTTTGATAGAAAATTACAGAAAGAAAATTATTCTTTCTTTAATTTGTTGTTTCTGACCAACTGAATATTGGATAAGCCTAAATCATATAATTGTAAACTGTTTGTCTGAAAAAGCTTGTGAGGATGAATTAGCCCAGGTTAGAAATGTATGAAACCATTCAAGGGGTAACTGTGGAATTAATTCTATATAACTTGATACACTGACAGTGTCAAAACTAACTGCTGTAATACAGGAAAACAATTTCTACAGTTGAACCGTAATGGTCTCGTAATGTCTTGATTCAAATTTCATATGAGTTTTAACAAACCACTTGATGATGTCAGTGACTAGCCACAATAAAGCCTAAGGATGGTGTAGTCAAGCCTTCTTTAAGATCCCAAGAGGCCTGAGGATGTCCATTTGAATTCCGAGTTTCTCCTTGCTGAAATATTTCATATTTCTTTCTTCAATTAATGAAAAAACAAAACACTAAATAAGTATATAATCCTTTCAAAAATAAACTTCCTATGACATTAAAAGTAGTATGTCAAGATTTTAACGTATGTATTGTTTGTAAAATTGAAAGACAAAATACTGTATTACATTGGATTCACTTGCAGTGTATAGAATTCTGTCAGACATTCTGTTTTATCGACTGATATAAACATTGACAAAGTTATGTAAAATATTTACACACAATGATTACCGTAACTGCATTCAGGTTACAGTAAACATTCTAATCTACTGTTCTTGGCAGAAAAGTAGGCATTTAGGTAAGAGATTATGATAAGTAATTTTTCTCAGAGAGTCCCATTCTGTAGAGAGAACAGATAATGATGGCAACTTCAAATTCAGCCTTGTTTATCATAATTTATCTTTAATAAAATATAGATTGGATAATGCAATTTCTATCCAGTTTGAAATGGGGAGAGTCAGCTAAAGACAGAAAGTTATGGAAAGTTTTCAAAACAGTAAACCAATAATGAAATCAGTAGTTCTATATATCGTAGGTGGGTACCAGCAGTGTGCCACTGCCGCCGCCTCCTTCTCCTTGTGTACCTTCAAATCATTTCAAGTCATTCTTGTGTGCCTTCAAGGTGAACCTATCACAGGGTTTTCTTAGTAAGATTTGTTCAGAGGAGGTTTGCCTTTGCCTTCCTCTGAGACTGAAAGGGTATGATTTGCCCAAGGTCACCCAGTGGGTTTTCATGTCCAAGCAGGGATTCAAATCCTGGTCTCCAGAGTCGTCCAGTGTTCAAACCACTACACCATGCTGGCTGTAGCTGGATGCCAACTTTGTGCCTGCTTACACATCATAAACACTCCGTGTACACACTTCCTTATCAAAACAGCAGCCAGTAGTCAAAAGCTTAACCCTTGTGTGTGAGAGGGGATAGCATGCAAGAGGGGGGAAATGCCTGTAAAATAGAGTAGTCTTTCAAGTCATAAATCAAGTGAAGGAATTCATTCTTGTCCTACTGCAGGGTATGCAGGTCCACCATTTTGCAATCCTATTTTCTTGCATAAGCTACCAACACCTCTGGCAAACAGAGCAGAGGAGGATGAGAAGCAATGGAGCAAGTCAGCTTGAGAGTAGGAGGGGTAGCAAACAGTAGAGAGTTCCTTTTAGTCCTCCCTTTCCCCCCAAAACATCCAATTACCTTTTGGTTATTCCAGCATTGCCCCATCATTATAAAATAGCATATTTCACACATTAAAGTGCACAATGTAATTATAATTCCTCTCTCAAGCTGCAAGTTCAAATAAATCTCTTAATACTAAAGGGTTAGATGGTTGGTTATGCTAGAGAGTATGACTATACTATAAATGGGATTGACCAAGGACCCCAGAAGATTATTAGTATTGCTTTTCATCTATTTACTTCTAGGATGTATATGACCTTATATTGTGCTACAGTCTCTTCAGCCACAAAGCTGCAGTCTTAACAAGGAATAAATTCCATTGCACACAGTAGGATAGGATTTACCTCTGAGTAAAAATACATAAGCATGTATTTCAAGCAATGAGAACTGTCATCCTCTATCTGCTTGCTTGCAGATAAGCCCCAATAAAGCAAAGGCAGCCTGTGGTCCATGTGAGAGGCCCCCACACCCCAGATTTCAGGTTGATGTGTCTCACTGTTCAGACCATAAGCTTGAAGTAAACTCAGGGTTCATCTGCACTGTAGAAATAATGCAATTTGACACCACTTTAATTGTCATGGCTCCATCCTACAGAATTCTGGGATTTGTAGTTTTGTGAGGCACCAGCACTGTTTGGCAGAGAAGGCTAAAGACCTTGTAAAACTACAAATCCCAGGATTCCATAGGATGGCGCTAGAGCACTTAAAGTGGTGTCAAACTGCATAATTTCTACAGTTTAGATGCACTCTCAGTGTCAGTACAGAGTTGCCCCGAGCCACTTTGCTGCTTGGAACACATCAGCAAATGGTGCCAAGCCTAAATGAACAGTGTCCAAGGCTAGTGAAAGTGTTTCAGACCTGAGGCAAATAATCCAACAGATATCTCTTTTTTGACAGTAAAATGCAACAATAATAAATAAAATTAAATAAAGAATTTGCCCCTTTTCAGAACACCTAAGATCAACTGCCTGAATCATTGCTAGCTCATAAAAACTTTGGGCATTTTATCCGCTTTCATGTTTATCAGCTGAGTGGCTTATCTTATGTGCTCCATTATAGAACCACCCCTTTGTCAGTGACTTGGAAGAAGCTATCTTCTAGCTCTTCAGGTCTCTTTGCTATCACAGTCCCCAACACAACTAGTTGATGCTGGCCAGTCTATATACATTGACCTATTACTACTAGCTGATAATAAGGCAGTCTAAGAATGTGAAATGTACCTTTGATTCAAGTAATGGTAAGGGTCCAGTAATGGCGTTGAGTGGATGAGGAGCAGATAAGCTACTTCTCTACAAAATGTTGGATTTCACTGTTCAGAAAACGCATATATATTTTGGATTATCGCTTCTAAAATCACAGTTGATAGTCTCAAATAGAGCAGACCCATCAGTGGAACTTACTTAAGTGTTGATTTACCAAATTTCCATTGATTCAATGAGTCTCTCTTAGGTGGGACCAATGGCTGGATTTAGGCTAACCATACTTACTGGCCTATTACTAAGATGGCCCTGTCCCAGATATCTATCAGTTGTGTTTCAGAGAGTGGCAGAGCAATATGTCTTGCAGACCATCTGGGTGGGTATAAGTATGTGGAAATTTTAATGTCCAAGCTGCAAATTACTTAGGGCTTTAAAAATGAAAATTCAATTGACCTATGATATGTGCTGGGATCCACTGAAAATGTATAAAGTTACATGCTCTGAGTAATTACCTGCCCTGGTGAACATTCTGTTGGCAGTATTCTGTGCAAGCAGAATACTCTTCAAAGACATTCCCATGTGGAGTATGTTGTAACAGTCTAGATGTGACTGGAGTGGCCATATCTATTTTTTGCAAGAAACACTCCATTTTGCACAGCAGCCAAAGCTTTGAAAAACGACTTCTAGCCATGGCTGCAACCTGGAGTTCCAGGAGTACAGATGGTTCCAGAAGCAATCCCAAAAGTTTTCATCAAATGATATATTTTAGAGGCTCTGCACTCTGTACAACTCCTCTCCATGGCTGGTGGTAGTGGTGGTGATGGGACACAAGATATATCTCTGTGGAGTCCCATAAGCCAATGCTAAGAAGTCAAAAGTTAGTCCCCCAGTACTACCTCTGTGATCTGCCTAGAAGATAGGAACCAACACAAATCATATCTCTCAATTCCTACTCAGCCAGATATTCCAGGAATATACTGTGGTTTGATAATATCAACAAATTTCTTTGCTCAAATTTCAAGAATCCCAAACTGCTGATTGGGATCTGCCAATTGCTATGTTGATGTGACATGTTATACTACTGAGTGTTCACCATTTTGGATTAATTTAAGTGTCCACACCAAATTCTCAATGGGGAGACCTGCAAGGTCTCATATGCAACAGGAATCTTAAAAAACAGGCAATTTTAATTATGATTAATGGCTCCAGACAACTAATTCTTAGGACTGTGAATATGTCCTTTGAGCCTCCTTAATACTATAAAATTACTGTGACCTATAGTTTTCGTTAGTCTCCTCAATTTTAATATCTTACAATTCAAAGAAAGGGAATATTGAATGTCAGTGAGGCTAGCTAGAAATACTCCCAATGGATATTGACAAGTTCTGGAAAGGCTGTTTCCTCTTTACTTCTCTTGAAACAGTGTATTTTAAAGTTAAATTAATCTTAATTTCACAGATATCCCAGTTGTCTTTGTATTAGTTAAATACATTTAAATTTACACTCATAAATCAATTTACACTACATTCTCCAACATTTTGGAGAATTCAGTATACTGTACACAAATATATGCCTCTGTAGATTTTCCTTGGTTTCTTTTCTTTTCTTTCTGGGCTGTGAGGCTGTGTTCACAGCCCGGAAAAAAACAACAACAAGGAAAATCTATGGCTGCTGGCCGTGAAAGCCTTCAATTTCACATATGCCTTTGTGTTTGCAGAGATTCATACAGACATTAGTAACCTCCCACATTTGCTTGAACATTTGAGTAACTGCTTTAATCTGAAAAATTGGTTGACATACTTTATTATTCTATAAAACAGGGTGCTGAAGATGCAGATGAACAATATTTGGAGGGCTGCATGATTCCCTCCCCTGCTGTAGACATAGTACCTAAAAAGTAGGCATTAGGAGAACTTTTCTGATCAGGGCAAAATACACCAATTTGGGTGCCACTAGAAAAAAAAAATCTATTGACTGTGGAGTCACTAAGGCTGGTGGCACGACGGTGTTGTGACCTTTCTGCACCCCCCTAGTATCACCACTGTCTATTGGCATTAAGCAGATTTTTCCTACATTTTTAGGACACCACAGTCCTGACTACTATAAATGGAGAGGCAGGCAGAAAACACATACTGATGGAACACAAGAAGGCTAAGCTGAGCAAAAATGCTTGAACAAAGCAAGATGGTGTGGTTCTGTCTTACAGATAAAAGACTAAATCTCCTCAATTTTATCTAGGAATATGCTGTGAGATGAGAGGTACCTGAAGAGAGAATTGCCAGGAGGATTTAAGAATCCCTTATTATGCTAACTTTTGAGTTGAGCCTTGAGTGACAGACTCCACAGACGATCAATAGAAACCTTTGTATTATTATAGTGGAATGGAAGATACTTTTACAATTGTGTTTGTAGCAGTTGTACAGCTCTTTGATATAATGAGCCTTCTTAGTAGTAGTTACCTTTGTTTATAAAGATAGAATAAACAACAGTTTTGAAAAATCCTAAAGATATATTTGCTTTTTATAACAGTATATAATCATTTCATTATTTTTCAGGCTGTGGTATCTATACATTTTAAAATACATTTGCTGCACCATAACCCTTTATGAAGCCAAATATGATAAACATATTTCCACTACCAACAGTACCTAATAATTTTAAAATAAACTTTAGTATGAATGTGGATGTGATTCATTCTTTCTTTCATGATGCAAATTGGCTTCCATTTATATACAAAATTATTATTAAAAAGCATGACTGGGTGGATGTTTTCCTTCAGTGTGGAAACATTTCTTGTGCAGATGAATGGAATGTATTTCTTTATACAAAACAGCCATAGTGGTATAACTGAAAGATAATAAATTGAAAATATAATAATTTCATTTGTGGCACCCATTCTGAGCAAGCAGTAATGGAGGGACCACCTATTAGAGTTTTGTTGCTCTCCTAATATTAATAGTCCACCCTCTACCAGTGTAATAAAATGAGATGTTAAAATTATTTATTGAATTGTTATAGGGCCATGGTAGTTTAGGTGTTGGGATAGAAAGATTCTGCCATGATAAGATCCAAAAGCCTGTGGATAAAATGCTGATTCTGATTTATGGTGGACATTGCAAATTTGATTCTACTTAATGGTAAATATTTCAGAGCAATAGTATATCAATGAGATACGAGGGATTATATAGAAATGACAAAGCTTGGAAAATTTAAGCTTTGGCCTGAAACTCCTGTAGCCCTACAGTCATGCTAGTTGGAAGATTCTGGGAACAGCCCTCCCCCCCCCACCACCAAAAGCAACATTTTCCAAGCTCTGGAAATGTAGCTCAAATGATAGCTCAACTATAGACTAACAGTTAAATGCTCTGAATTGTCTTTTTAATGTGGCTATTCCAAGTGAATAGCCATATTAGTCCATTGCAGCAAAAACAACAGAGTCCTGTAGTTTCTTTAAAGATTAACAAATTTAATATAGCATAAGCTTCTATAAAGTAGGTTATAGTCATGAAAACTCTTGACAGAATAAATTTGTTAGCTTTAAAAATGCCGTAGAACTTTTTGTTGTTTGCTTATCATAGAATCATAGAGTTGGAAGAGACCACAAGGGCCATCCAGTCCAACCCCCTACCATGCAGGAATACACAATCAAATCATTCCAGACAGATGGCCATCCAGTCTCTGTTTAAAAACCTCCAAAGGAGACTCCACCACACTATGAGGCAATGTATTCCACTTCCGAACAGCTCTTACTGTCAGGAAGTTCTTCCTAATGTTTAGGTGGAATCTCTTTTCCTGTAGTTTGAACCCATTGCTCCATGTCCTAGTCTCCAGAGCAGCAGAAAACAAGCCTGCTCCATCCTCAGTATGACATCCCTTCAAATATTTAAACATGGCTATCATGTCCCCTCTCAACCTTCTCTTCTCCAGACTAAACATGCCCAGTTCCCCTAAGCCGCTCCTCATAGGGCATGGCCTCCAGACTCCCACCATCCTGGTCGTCCTCCTCTGGACATGTTCTAGCTTCTCATTATCCTTCCTGAATTGTGGCTCCCAGAACTGGACACGGTATTCTAGGTGAGGTCTGACCAAAGCAGAATACAGTGGCACTATTACTTCCCGTGATCTAGACACTATACTCCTATTAATGCAGCCTAGAATTGCATTGGCTTTTTTAGCTGCTGCATCACACTGCTGACTCATGTTCAGCTTGTGGTCCACTAAGACTCCTAGATCCTTTTCACATGTACTGCCCTCAAGCCATGTGTCACCCATCCTATATCTATGCATTTCATTTTTACTGCCCAAGTGTAGTATCCTACATTTCTCTGTTGAAATTCATTTTGTTAGCATTGGCCCAGCTTTATAATCTGTTGAGGTCATTTTGAATTCTGATCCTGTCCTCTGGGGTATTAGCTACCCCTCCTAATTTGGTGTCATCTGCAAACTTAATAAGCATACCCTCTATTCCCTCATCCAAGTCATTGATAAACATGTTAAATAGCACTAGGCCCAGGACAGAACCCTGTGGCACCCCACTGGTCACTTCTCTCCAGGATGAAGAGGAGCCATTGATGACTACCCTTTGGGTTTGGTCAGTCAACCAATTACAAATCCACCTAACAGTTGTATTGTCTAGCCCACAGGTTACTAACTTTTTTTGTAAGAATATCATGGGGGACCTTGTCAAAAGCCTTACTAAAATCAAGATACACTACATCCACTGTGTTCCCTTCATCTATCAAGTTTGTAACTCTATCAAAAAAAGAGATAAGATTAGTCTGGCATGACTTGTTTTTGAGAAATCCATGTTGACTTTTTGTGATCATGGCATTCCTTTCTAAGTGCTTACAGACTGTCTTTTTAATGATCTACTCTATAATTTTCCTAGTATTGATGAAAAGGTGACTGGGCAGTAATTATTTGGGTCTTCTTTTTCCACCTTTTAAAAGAGTGGGACAACATTCACCCTCTTCCAGTCTGCTGGGACCTCTCCTGTTCTCCAGGAATTCTCAAAGATTATTGGCAGTGGTTCTGAGATTACTTCTGCCAGTTCTTTTAATACCCTTGGATGAAGTTCATCTGGCCCTGGATACTTGAACTCTATACTGGCCAGGTATTCCTGAACTACCTCTTTACCAGTTCTGTGCTGTATTTCCCCTACTGCATCATCTGCTCCATCTTTCTCAGGTTGAGCACTGTTTCCCCTTTGGGGATAAGACTGAAGCAAAGGGGGTGTCTATATGGTAAGAAGAATAAGTATGGCATTCGGAAGATCGATCATCTGTACACATGGCCGCTCAGATGGATACATGTCATTCAGAAGGGGGTCTAGCGAATCCCCTGTAAACTCTGTGGATTCGGCGTTTGGGAGGATTAGCGAATCTTGACCTAAAATCCATACAGCTGTTCGTATTGTCAATGGTCTGTACATCCTGTTCGCACACATACGAACAGCAGTGTAATCTGATTGGCTGGCCAAGCAGAGGAGGTGAGGCTAGCAAAGAGGGGAATTGGGAGCAGCTGCCATGTTGGATTCCCAGCTAAGCGAGAGTCCGGTAAGTCCACGAATTTTACTTTTATTCCTTTTTATTTTATATTGTAAATATGGAAAACTGACTGTCCGCATAACAGGCACCTTTATAAATTAAAAAAAAAAGTGGTGGGAGATTTAAAACCGCCACTTGGATCGCTCGCTCCAGCCAGCTGGGCAAGGGGGGAGGGTCATACGGAGTTTAGAGGGGGTAAAAAATCATGTAGGCGGATCGTATGCATACGAACAGCTGCCTTTTTGGATTTTTTACCCCCCAAACGGATTTTTTTAATCGCATAGATATTCCCAAAGAAGGTGTTAAGTAGTTCTGCCTTTTCTCTGTCCCCGGTTAGCCTTTTGCCATTTTCTTCATGCAGCGGACCTACCATTTCCTTGTTCTTCCTTTTGCTACGTCCATAACAAAAAAGCCCTTTTTATTGTTTTTAACCTCTGTAGCAAGCCTGAGCTCCATCTGAGCTTTTACTTTTCTGACTTACCCCCTACATGAACTGGCTATTTGTTTGAATTCTTCTTTGGTAATTTCCCTCTTTTTCTATTTCTTGTACATGTCCTTTTAAAGTTTTAGCTCAGTTGAGAGTTCTTTCGACATCCACCCTGGTTTCTATAGACACCTCCCCCTTTTCCTCCTCATTGGAACTGTTTGAAGTTGTGCTTTCAATATCTCACTTTTAAGAAACTCCCATCCTTCATGAACTCCTTTATCTTTTAGTATTTCTGACCATGGGATCACCCCCAGTAATTCCCCAAGTTTTCTGAAATCAGCTTTCTTAAAGTCTAGAATGCATGTCTGACTATGCTTGGCTTCCCCTTTCCTCTGTATAACAAACTCCAGGAGAACATGATCACTCCCCCCAAGGGACCCAACCACTCCTACACCATTAACCAGGTCATCCCCATTGGTTAAGATCAGATCTAAAATAGTTGTTCCCATTGTTGCCTCTTCTACCTTCTGGACAATGAAATTGTCTGCAAGGCAAGTGAGGAATTTGTTGGACCTTATATTCTTGGCAGAGTTGGACTTCAAACATATATCAGGATAGTTGAAATTCCCCATTACTACTACATTTCTCCTTTCTGAATGTGTGGTCATCTGTTCTAGGAAGGCATCATCCAAGTCCTCGGTTTGGCTTGGAGGTCTATAGTAGACCCCCAGAATGAGATCCCTGGTGCTTCTCTCCCCCTTAATTTTTACCCAGATGCTTTCAGCCTGGTTATCTTTGCTTCATTTTTCTTTTATCTTCTCCCCACTTCCTCTTTTGCTTTGGTCCCTTACCTTTGTGCCCTTTCCTCAGATTTCTCTTGGGGCTTTGTTTTTAGAATCTATAAATATTAGGCTAACTTTTGAAAATGTTCAAGTCCTGTGTATGTCCATATAGATTTAATGGCAGTTAGGCTAGGCCAGCTCATTTCAATGTCAATTCTGTTGCGGGTAAAACTCAACTAGAGTCTTATGGGATGGTGCTGATTGGAGTAATAAGTTCTGCAATAATAGGTCTTTATCTATGAATGGTAATTATTTTGGCAATAAGCTGTCATTTTCAGCCACAAGTAAAATAAATTTCCCCCTGTTATCTATTGTCAACATTAAGCATGTGTATACAGTACTGTGATACTTATGCAGATTTTAATGTAATCCTTGTTATTTTTGTGAGTCTATTATTTGATGTTTACCTTTTGCTTCATTAAACATCTTTGGTACCTCTGACATCTGGCCCTTGACAGTTTATTTTGTGGCATCTGTCTGCTGTGAAGAAAACATCTCTATTGCCTAGAGTAGGGGAAGGTTAGAAACTCAAATGCTAACATTGAGCAATAGCAGAAAATTCTATAAGACTGACTAGGCTGAACAAGCTAATTAATTGATTAATAAAAGTGATAAGTTGAAGACAATTAATTAAGAGAATTTTAATCAAACAGAAATGAAGTAACTTTAAATAGAATCCAATTGGTATGTTACAAAAATACTAAGCAGTACTTTGGGGCCAGTTTGTTTATTTATAGTAGTATCATCCCATACAAACAGGCAGTTTTTAAATTTTTTAAAAAATCAGAAGTTGTAATAAAACTTTGTGGTTGTGTGCCTTCAAGTAGTTTCTAACTTATGGTGACCCTAAAGAGAACCCATCCTGGGATTTTATTGGCAAGCTCTGTTTAGAGGGAGTTTGCCTTTGTCTTCCCCTGAGGCTGAGAGAGTGTGACTTACCCATGGTCACCCAGTGGGTTTCCATGGTGAAGCGGTGATTTGAACCCTGGTTTGCAGAGCCATAGTGCTGCACTCAAACCACTACACCACTCTAGTTCTCAATAAAGTTTTAAGCAGTAGTAAACATTCTTTTTTAATTCTATGAAGTATCAGTGTTTTAATCTGTGGAAATTATCTACTAATTCAGCGGTTCTTAACCTGTGATCTACAGACCCCCCGGGGGCCACAGTGTTCTCATAGGGGGGCTGTGAAGGCTTTGAAGGCTGATTGGATCACCTCCTCCCCACAATGGAGCAGTCACATGACAGGAGCCAAGGTAAAGGCTGGCTGGCTGGCTTGGCCTGTGTGTTGCCAATCAAAGCACTCAAGGCACAAAATTGCAGGAAGAAGAAGAAGAAAAGTCTTCCCTCCCCCTCCAGTGTCTCTGGGGGAAAGTGTAATGGATGGTATAATTGTATTATTATTATTATTATTATTATTGGTTTTAAATCTTGAGTTAAATCTTGGAGGTCCACTGCAACAAAAGATATTTGAAGGGCATCCCTGGTAAATAAAAGGTTAAGAGCCACTGTATTGATTCATTAATTTGTAATTTGTAATTTCTAATTCTTTGCCTCTGCTAAATAGTATCTTCCTCTCATGAAGTCAGGCCCTAAGTTTACCATAAGGGAATAAGCGATGATAGAAATGAGTTAAGCAACTAAAAGTAAAAGCCACCATGCTTCTGAGCCATTGTCTGAGTATGATAGTCCACTTCAGACATAGCATTAAATCACCATTCTCTATATAAGGCTCTGCTCTGTCTCACTTCCCTTCCTTTGAGGTTATAGACAAGTGAAACAGACATGGTTCCCCACCCCTATCTCTTTAGACTAAGGGATTGAGAGTTGTTTGTCAGCAAATCTTTATCTGTTTGGAGGCCCCTGTTATTAATTTCTTGTTGCCTGGGCTTCCTACTAATTACAGTAAAGTCCAAACAGGCAGAGTTAGCATCAAAACTTCACTAAAGCACCCTTAAGTATTGTAATCTCAGGATATTAATATGGGAGAATGAGCAGGTTCTCTGTTATGTCTTTTAGACTATTTATTATATGTAGTCATAAGTGTACAACATGTACTTCCCATAGGGCTTGACTATATGGTGTGTGTGTCCATGCATGTGTAAAAATCCAGATGAGTGTCAGATTACTTTGGCCTGGAGCTGCAGCACATGAAATTTGGACTATTCTGTCCTAGTTTTCAGCACCACACATGCCAAAGCCTGAATCTGTATTGGGTTTTTACTTTTACCACCCATCCAATGCTGTTACTCACACTTGACAGTGAGCACTGGGAATAGCAAAGCCCCAATGGTAGTCACCCTCTTTGAAGCCAGAATGGGCAGCTTACTCATGATGGGAAGGCGGCCATTTGTTCTGCATGTAGAGAGGGTGACTACTGCTGGCCCTTTGCTTTTCCTGGATGATTGTGCACCAGAAAAAAGCCCAAGCAGTAGTCGTCCTCTCTGAAGCCAGACTGAGTGGCTCGCCTCACTGGTCATTCTGGCCTCAGAGAGAGTGACTATCACTGGGCTCTGCCTTGGGACTGAGAAGTGGCATGGGGGAAAATGGTGGTGCCTAAGGCAGCACTTGTCCTTCATCTCCTCCCCCACCACCAAATCCAGTGCAGATGGATTGTTCACCCAGCAGTTTTCCCCAGAGTTTCCAGCAAACTCCTGAGAAAATGGTGAGTTTTCTAAAGCTCTAATTAAGGGGTTATTCCCCAAGTCTGGTGCGAATAGGGCCATATATCATGTGTCACTATCACATCAGATTTGGGGGAAAAGTCACATATTATGTGGCATTATTGGGCCAGATTCGGGGGTGCAGGTTTGGGGTTTGTAACTGGTATAGACAAACCCCCAGAGAGAAACATAGACTTTTCAATGACTAGGCACATCACTTTCATTACACTACATTTTATCTGTTAAGGCATTATACAGACATTTCATAAAGGCTTTAGCTTTTAAGGAATTTTGTGTCTTCCCCAATAGTGGTTAGTTATCTATCCACTAAAGCAGAGATCAGCAAAGTGTAGCCCATGGGGTGCATGCATCCCCCTACAGCTGTTTTTGTGGCCTCCCAGGGCTCCCCAGAGGTAAAAAAATGTTTTGGGGATTTTTTTTTTTTTGCTCCACAGTATCCTTAAATGTCCCCAAATGGGGGTATGGAGGGCATTTACACCATGGGTGGAGGTCCCCTGGGCCTACCAGGGGTCAAAAACAATTTCTGCAAAATTTGCCCCCAAATGCCCACTAGGGGGTGTGAGGTGCAATTTTACCACGTTACAGGGCCAAGGCCAATTTAGGCTCAGGGGAGGACTCTTTTTTTTTTTTAACTATGGTGAAAACACCCCCATGCCCCCTAGAGATGTTTTGGGGCAAAAATATTTTTATTTTATTTTTTGTGGGAGTAGGCATGACCTTCCAAGGTCTCCTAGCAGGCTATTGCAGTCCCTTAGCCTTCCACAGTTGCCCATCCCTGCATTAAGGTATACAACTGCATCTGCTGAGGTCCTATAGATCTCTAAACAGGCATCTAAGGGAAAACACACAGGCATCCAGAGGAGATAATTCCACTGGGCATTACTCTATCTGGTACTTCACTATATATCTGTAAACATCCATAATGGCATCCATTGTTCATAATGGACATAAATCTATTCAAATAGGAAACATCTAGCCTATTTGAGAGTAAAGGTGCTCTCTTATCAGCATGGTCTGAGCAGTTATCAGCTAGGAACAGCATAGCTGTTATTAAACAGCCATCTTGATAGAGTGAAAGTTGACACTCACTGTCAGCCTGGCTTCTGTCTCTTCTGGACCAGTTTTATATCTTTCCCTGTCCAAATCAGCTGACAGATCTTTTAATGGCCTTCACTTATGTAAATAATATTTACTTCCAATCAGGGCAAATATCTCAGTAGCTGTTTCTCAGTGACATAACATGTGGGGACTACTTAATTCTTGGCTGTCTTCAATCTGATTGCATCTGTCACTAATCCTTAAATGTGGCACCTTCCTTGGGTTCATTGTGTCAGTTCGCTGTTTATATTTCCTCAGTAGCTTTTTTGTGTGTTTTTGTTAGGCTGGCTTTATACTAGGAACTAGCTGGTACCTACGCTCTTGGTAACACACACACACATTCCAAAATATACAAAGCTTTATACTTTATACTTTCCAAATACCATATTCGAATCTGAGAGTCTTATATTTGTAAAATATAATCCAAATCAGTGCTCAGCCTATAACAGGGTGGTAGTTAAAGCTTCTCATTATGTCTTGATGCAGGAAACTTAATACAAATTAGAGGCTAATTGTGCTTTCAGTTTCTGCTTTCTTTTATCTGGGATTAAAAAAAAAAAAGAATCCAGTTTTCTTTATTCCTACATCACAGGAAATGACATTTTGTTCTAAAACCCAAAGAGAAGCTTTATATTTCTTCTATTTGCATATAAGGAGAGAAAGGGATGCACGAAAATGCATTTTTGTGTCCAGAAATCATAGTTTCCCATTATGTATTTGAAACTAGTTAATGCAAAACTATTCCATTGTTAAAGTAAAAGATTGCATTGACATTCTGTAATATGAAGTATGCAAAGGGATCTTGTAGCACCTTTGAGACTGAGAAAAATAAATCGGTAGCATACGCTTTTGTAGACTTAAATCTACTTCATCAGTTAGTCTCAAACGTTCTACAGAATCCCTTTGCATATGGATCCAGACTAATATGGCTATGTCTTTGTGTTCATCTACATGAACTACGATACATCAACTCCCCACCGGCATATCCTGGCCATGGATCAGGCACATTGTTCTCCCATTATTGTCTCCAAATGGGCTGGAGTCCAGACAGATACACCAGCCAGTCACTGCAGTGGCCACCATCTCCCTCACTATCTCAGGAGGCAGGAAGCCAGCCCACAACATGTGACCAAGGCACCTTCGGGGAGAGTGAAGCAGATTGGCAGCAGCAATGAGGGGCGGCCTGCTGGGATGGGCTCCTGTGGTCCTATGGGGACCAATCCATTCTTCTTGGCAGGAATGGATTAAAAGGGGTATTATTTTAAAACATTGTATCAGCCCTATCACATCTGAGCCCTATATCAGCTCTGGGGTTGGTGAAGACTTTCTGGAGCAGAATGGGGCAAAAGCCCTCCATTGTCAGAAAAACAGGGCTTTAAGACAGGGCATATTGCCCATCTAGACAATCCCTTTGAATTCTACTGTTATGTGAAGTGTTACAGTGAAAAATATTAGGGAAGTAAAAGGGCAGTATCATGTCTGTTGCTTTCTGTTCTCAGGGTTCTCTTTAGGTTTGTACTGTATTTCACAAGTCTCCCTGCACTCCCCCCCCATAAGACATAAGACTTCAAGACTGGCTCTGGAATTGGGAAGAGAGAGACTTAAAGATATTTGCTTTACCCCCTTCTCTTTGTTTTGCTGTTCATGCATTCTCAGTTAGGAATTCTAGAGAAGCAGCTGTTTACCTTGCCTGTCGTAGGCATGCAGACACAGCTACAGTAGGACAGGCTAGAGTAGGAATCAATTTTTTTCCCAGCTCGAGCTTATATTGCATTTTTTACTGCAGGCACATTACCACAACCTAAAACCGAAGGTTTGTGTTTCTCCAACCTTTCTTCACCAACCTCTCAGTGCCACTGCTGTTTAAAAATTTCTAGCTAGAGAACAAAGAGGAACTGGATGGGGGGAAAAAGACTGTGGACTTTTTCAGACGCCCTAAAACCCGTCAGGGGAGGGTGGGAAAGGTACGTGGCTATTGCACAGCAGGGGGTCAGTTTCGGAGTACGCCATCCCTCTCCTGTCATTGTCCATGTTACTTCCCTATTTGATCTATTGAAAAGGTGCCACTGTTTACTCATGAAAAACTCCTGTGACTAAAAAATTCCGCATTTGCAATAGATCGAACACGGAAGTAACACGGACGACGACGGGAGAGGACGTTGTCGTCTGAAACTGACCCCCTGCCACGTGATAGTCGTGTACCTCTCCCGCCCTCCCCTGACAGGTTTTAGGGTGTCTGAAAAAGTCCTGTGTCACTTGTTTGTCAGATGCTTTGTTAACTGTGGTATAGCTGTACTAGTAAGAGGAGAAATAATATTTAAGTACAGTATATCATCATTTATGTGAATGACTGCAATGCAGAAAAATTTATTGGGCATCTATCAGGATATATGGCTTTAGTGTTTGTGCTTCACACCTTGAGAAGCTGTTTCCTCAGTTGTTTTTAATAAAATTTGATAAGTATTATAGTGTTAAACAATATTGCAATGAAATTTTCTGTTCACAAAATGTTTTTTCTGCTATCATAATAGGTGATGCCCCTGGTTGCAATCCTTTACACTCTTATTTGAAAGTCCCTGTCTCTGTCTCTGTCTCTTCTCTGTCTCTGTCTCTGTCTCTGTCTCTGTCTCTCTCTCTCTCTCTCTCTCTCTCTCTCTGGCTTTTCTTTGCAAACAAAGATTCAGGACGGACTCATCGCGCGCTTTCTGCAAGCGCGCTGATGACTAAAAAGGCCAATCCGAGATAAACAAGTCCAGTTGCAGAAAGCTCAGCAGAAGGTCTCCTTGGGTGATGTTTCCGGGTTGTGATTCTTTCTGCGTTGTCGTTTCTCTTCAAGACTTGTTCGGCGTGATTTCTCAAATAAGGCTGCAGCATTGTGGATAGTGCATCTCCATGCCTCCTGATGTGAGGCCAGGGCGGACCACTGTTGGTGATCAATTTGGCCGAGCCTGAGATGTTGTTTCAGGGAGCCTTGTATCACTTTTTTTGAGTGCCCCTCTTACGCTGACCTGTGTTGAGTTCACCATAGAGTACTATTTTGGGGAGGCGATGGTCCTCCATCCTAGAAACATGCCCTGCCCAGCGTAGCTGTGTTCTCAATATCATGGCCTCAATGCTGGTGATCCCTACTTGCTCAAGGACAGCAACATTCTTCACATAGTCCAGTGTATATTTAGGATTGTGCATATACAGCGCTGATGAAAGCGCTTGAGGAGTCGTAAGTGTTGGCGATAGGTGACCCATGTTTCAGACCCATAAAGGAAAATAGACAGTACAATGGCTCTATACACATTGATTTTTGTGCTTCGCCTAAGGTGTTTATTACTCCAGACTGTTTTGTAAAGTCTTCCAAATGTGCTATATGCCTTTGCTAATCTGTGATGGATCTCTTTGTCAATCTTGGCATCTGAGCAGATGATGCTTCCCAGGTAGGTGAAGTGCTGAATGGACTTAAGCACAGATTTGCTGACGGCAATGTGGGGATGGTGGTTGTTCGTCCTGTGGTGCAGGCTGGTAAAGAACTTCCATTTTCTTCAGGTTGACTTCCAGCCCAAACAGCTTTGCAGCTGTTGTGAAGCAGGATGTTAGGCACTGCAGAGCTGCTTCTGTGTGGGCAACAAGGGCAGCAGCAGCAGCAAAGAGCAGCTCGTGAACTAGATAGCTTAGAGTCTTTGTGTGAGCCCTCAGAAGGCTTAAGTTAAACAAGCTACCATCAGTACGGTAACGTATATACATGCCGTCTTCTTCTTCAAGCCCTGCCGTAACCCTTTGGAGCATCATGCTGAAGAAGATAGTAAATAAACTTGGATAAGACCACAACCTTGCTTCACTCCATTAGTTATTAGAAAGGGCTCTGAAAGAGCATCTCCATATCTGACTTGACCATGCTGGCCCTCGTGTAGCAAAATAATCATTTTAAGGAATTTGGGGGGACATCCTAGTCTTTCCAAGATCTGCCACAGACCTTTTCTACTAACAGTATCGAAGGCTTTGGTGAGGT
This sequence comes from Gambelia wislizenii, assembly GCA_030847615.1. Lineage (NCBI taxonomy): Eukaryota > Metazoa > Chordata > Lepidosauria > Squamata > Crotaphytidae > Gambelia > Gambelia wislizenii. Next base: position 253,066,385 of record JAUMIR010000004.1, read on the forward strand.
TGACAAATGTTACATAGAGACCCTTGTTCTGCTCTCTACATTTCTCTTGCAGTTGTCTAAGGGCAAATACCATATCTGTAATATTGGCTTTCAGGAAGAAGTTCTTCTGCATTGGCAGGAACTAATCTGTTCAGGAGTATCCTTGCAAGGATTTTTCCAGCAATAGAAAGCAGTGTTAGGCCTCGATAGTTTGAGCAATCGGATTTTGCTCCTTTTTTTCTTGTACAGGGTGATGATGACTGCATCTCGGAGATCTGATGGCAGTTCCCCCTTTTCCCAGCAATTCACAAGGAGTTCGTGGAATTTATCTTGGAGTGCATGACCTCTGTGTTTCCAAACTTCAGGGGGGATTTCATCAATCCCAGCTGCCTTGCCATTTTTCATCTGCTGTATGGCCTTAAGGGTCTCTTCCAAAGTGGGAGCTATGTCCAATTCATTTGTCATCAGTTTTTGTATCATATGTTGGATAGCTGAGCCTTGGACTAGTCGGTTGGTGCTAAAGAGACTTTGAAAATGTTCAGCCCATCAATTCAGGATGGAGGCTTTATCAGTAATTAATGTTTGACCATCTGTACTGTATATGGGGCTTTGGACCTGATAAGTAGGTCCAAACAGTGTTTTAAGAGCTTCATAAAATCCTCTATGATCACCCAGATCTGCACAGCATTGTGTCTTTTCTGCTATATTGATCCACCACTTGTTCTGCATGTCTCGGAGTTTTTGTTGAAGTTTACTACATTTGAGACAGAAAGCTGCTTTTCTTATATGGTAAGTTGGCTGGGCGAGGTATGCCTGGTGAGCAGTTCTCTTCTTTGCCAAGAGCTCTTGGATCTCTTGGTTGTTTTCATGAAACCAGTCTTGATTTTTCTTGTGGGAGAACCCTCCGCAGACTGGAGGATACTGTTTTTGATATGTTGCCAGAGTGCTGTAGGAGAAGGATCTATAGGATGGTCTTCAGGTTTTATTTGCAGGTTTGTCTGGAATTTGTCTCTCATGGTAGCTTGTTGAAGATTGTTGACTTGGAATCTCTTCTTTAGGATGCCACCCCTCTTAGGTTTCAACTTAAGATGAAGGTTTGGTTTGCATCTTACGAGGCGATGATCTGTTTGGCATTCTGCACTGGGCATCACTCGAGTATGATGGACATCACGAATGTTTCTCTGGCGGACTAGAACATAGTCAATGAGGTGACAATGTTTGGATTGGGGATGCATCCAGGTTGTCTTCAAGCTATCTTTCTAATGAAAGATAGTGTTTGTAATAGTCAGCTGTTCTGCACAGAACTCTAGAAGAGGCGTCCGTTATCATTGCAATTTCCAATACCATGCTTGCCTGACACCTTTCCAGGCTTTGGAGTTCTTTCCTACTCTAGCATTGAAGTCACCAAGGATAATAATTTTATCTTCTACAGGGACTTTTTGTATGAGTTGCCGCAGGTCTGTATAGAATTTGTCTTTCTCTACAGGGTCAGCTTGCATAGTTGGGGCATATATACTAAAGAGAACAACATGTGGGAGGCGTAAGGAAATAATGTGATCAGAGTGTCCTGTTGGCAAGGTTTCGAGTTTGGAGGCAATGGAGTTTTTAATCATAAAGCCTACTCCTGAAAGATGTTTTTCAGTTTTGGGTTTGCCAGAGCAGTAGAGTGTGTAGCCAGCGCTGTGTTCTTTAAGGCTGCCTTCCTCATGAAGGCGAACTTCACTAAGAGCAGCAATGTCAATATTAAGTCATGATAGTTCATGGGCTATTAGAGCAGAACTACGCTCAGGCCGTCCACTATCTGCAGAGTCTCGCATGGTTCTGATGTTTCAGCATGCAAGCATCAGTTTATTTACACCTTTGGAGGCTGGTGTGTGCCTTTGTTTCTTTGCCTTGGTTTGACCGCATCAGAAGATGCCCGTTGGCCGCGGCTAGCCAACCAGGTAGATGTGGATGAGCTTTTGTTAGGCCACCTTTTCTAGGCCCCTCTCCATATGGAGCAAGCAGTGCTCTCCTTAAAAAAGGCTGCTTGGTTGTTCAGGATGCTGCCGAACAAGACTGTCATCTCCCGGGTCAGCCTTGAGCGACCAAAGTCCTGAACTGCCTGCATGCAGGGTTGGGTCTGCGGCTTCCAGTGCATCTTTACACCTGCCGTTTTGTCCCTCGCCTATCGCTACAGGGCTTTTTCGGAATTTGATTTGTCCTTCGAGCCTGTGCAATGGATTTTTCTGGTGGAGCGCAGTGTGCACAGAACTGGCCTCACCCTTTAAACCAAATGTTCATCTGCTGTGGCCTTGCAAGCATGGACAGTAGCAGCGAGGTCCTCGGGTCATAGGTTTGATTAGAGTTTCCTTCTCTTAGATGGTTGACCTTACAGGGTTGGATGAGCACCATCTTCCCGGGTTTGGGATTAGAGTTTTCCTTCTCCTAAGATGGCTGCCTTAAGGCTAGAGAGCCCATCCTGCCCTTTGACGCTCTTTGTCAGACCCTTTGGTTTTGACCTGTCTGGCATGGGAGACCCTACTGGTGGCTATTATGCCACCACCAGCATAGCTTAAAACATTATTAGGGTACACAAGCCTCTGTCCCACGACAAGGGGGCATCAATGGAGAGGTATTTGAAAGTAAACCCCACTGAACTCAACAGAGTTTACTTCTCAGTGAACATGTATAGGATCATGTATACAACATTTATGCAGATACATCTCCATAGTTTAGGATTACATTTAGACATAACTGTTCATTTCAGGTGAAATTAAATAAAAGCTATTAATCTAATTTTAATAAATTGTTTATTTCCTTAGAACACTATAAAGCACAGACAAGAATTTAGTGTCAATAAAGTCAAAGGAATCAGATGGTGAATGTGTGGACTTTGAGATGTTCTTAGACTGCAACTCCCATCAGATCCCATCAGCTTAGCCAGTAATATATGAATTATTGTCCAGTTCATGAGTGGGCCAGATAGTCCCTTGGCAGTAAGTGGTGTCCAGTTGTTGATAAGATTATCTTCCCACCTTTTGACAGTTTTATCTTCTTTGGCCATTGCTGAAAAAAACTGTATAGTCTTACAATGCTTTTCTTATATTATTTTTGATCATTTCTAATAATTTCTTGAACATATCAGTCTATCTGCTGCTTTATCATATAGTTGGCCTGTGTGTGTGTGTGTTTTGGACACATTAAAAAGTAATTGATTAACTCACTGTACTGATCTATCAGAAATACCACTGCAATAAGCTTATTTGAAAAATTTAAGTAGCAAAAATAGATTTTTCTCCGTTTTTCCAAATACATTAGTAATCTGATACTTAACACATTTTCCATAGCAAACAGTAACACTTGATAGCAGTATTACCTGTGGCACTAGAAAGCAGAATGTTGTGTAAAGAAAGTGGAGTTTTGGTTTGTTTGTTTTTTTTTATCTTGAATAACTATGTATGGTAGCTCCTCAAACAAAATGTGAGTGTGCTTTTTCTAAGTGTTGAGAAACACTATTAATGACTAAGAACTGAATTTTATAAATGCTATTTGTTTATGAGCGGTGAAGGATTAAACTATACTCTTGCTCAGAATAAATGGATTTTATGCTTCTGAAATTAATGTAATGTAATTAAATTGGACAGACACTAATATTGGATTAAAAAATGACCCAAATTACATTTCTCTAATAGTTTCAGCCATTGCTTTGTCAGAATGATACCATTATTATTTGTGGTGTTACTGTTTGTTTAATTTACATTACATATGCATGTATTAACATTCCTTACTTAAAAAAATGTGTGTTCCTAAAAAAACCACTTTATTAATTATTTGTTAAGTAACTTAAATACTTTGCACCAAAATGACAACATTTAAAATAAAGTGGATCTAATGAAGATGGTTGGAAGGCAACTATTATAACAAAGGAAAGAGCAAAATGGTTACCACATAGAGAAGAGGAAAATGTGAAAATCCCATACTAAACACACAGAAATAATCTAGTACTAAACACAGGAGAAAATACAATACAAAACACTCCAGAGAATACTAGGGAATCTCTTTTGATGTCATCATGAAAATCAAATGTAAATGACAATTCTCCCAGAGTAGAAAGTTTGTGTTTCAGAGTGCAGTGGAATAAAGCACGAGAGTCAGAAATATGACTCATGGCCTGAATTCAATTCTTAGTCCCAACTACTGTAGACTTCATTGAATCAATGAAGGTTTCATAAGTGATGATTTACAAAGTTAATATGTGTATTTATTTACAGGAGCTGCTTCCTGAAGCATAATGCAGAAACATTAGATCCAGAAGCTGTGGAACTATAGGGCTCATCTTGACTCACCATTGAGCAGACTACCTGAAAGCCCCATAACATTCAATGATGTTATCATTGAAGTGATTCAATAATAGGACAAGAAGGGAACTAGCAACAAGGCAGTGAATCACCCATGTAGGAAGAGCTGTCCATCCATTTAATTGTTTAATTCATATAGATAATTACTATATATATAAATAATCAGCTGAAATCAAAGCAAGGGCATAGCGGTGTGGGCTGATACCCAAGAGAAAAACCCTTTACAATATATGGTCTGCTCTAAGAAAGAAGTTTGAGTGACTTCAGAAAACCTTGAGCAAATACTCAGGCTTTCTTATGGTTGTTTTCAAAACTTGAGTTTAGTCAGAGTATCTACTTGAGGTTTTAAGTCACAAGATAAGCTAGGCAGCACCCAAATGTCAGGAGTTAGAGACTGAACTCCATTATAAAATGACCGAACAACTGCAGAAGCATACTGAGTCATAATGGTTGACTCCATGATCTACTAAGTCATGCCAATAATAGCAAAGAAATGGAAAATACAAGGTGAATACAAAATAGAAGAATGGTATGACGAGGTATGGAATATAGCAATAAATGAGAAATTAACAAATATGGTTAAGGAAAAAAAGGAGGGTTAAATAAGAATGTTTTTGGTGAAAAATGGAGTAAATTTTTAGAATTTGTATTAATAAAAGGGAGAGGAAGCAAACCTGAGATAGAAACAATGAAATTTTGGAAAGAGGGATGAATATAAAGGGAAGTCCCTCGGTGGAGGGAATCACTGTTATATATGTTTGTTAGTTTTATGTAGTAATTGTATGTCTGTTTTTTTAATTTTAAAAATTAATAAAATTATTAAAAAAAATAAGTCATGCCTAGTCAGGCCACTAGAGGGCAATGTCCTGTAGATCTATATAAGTGAACTAGTCCACTTGTGAATGCTAATGCCTGGTGAAGCAGTTTCTCCTTTAATTGTAAATATTTGTATATATATTGCAACTGCTTGACTTTGAAGATAAAAGTGCCTCCTGCTTATTTGGCCATCAGACACTCTCTGTGTGAGTATTCTTGGGAACGGGTTACTACTAAGTCTGCTGAAATAGTTTTTGGCTTCTGTTGGGGATTGAGTGTCCTATCATCCCCCGACAGTGGTTATGGGTGTAGCTGATTGATCTCAGATTAGATAAGGTGCACCCTGAAAAGTTCCCAGAATCTTTTTGTTTTGAGTGTTTTTAGCTAGTTGGCTGTGAAACAGTTAAGTTTCAGCCAGGTTATGTGTTAGAGCTATCTTCAAGCAGCCTTAAAGAGCTGCCAGCTGCCAGCTGTCTGAGTTTCATAGCTGGAGAACTGTTGACTCAATCAGCAGAATGGCAGATAATAGTCTCATTCACTATGAAAAGCTGGCTGATGGAAATTATTCAACATGGAGTTTATACATGGAAGCTTTATTAGTTAAGGATAATTTGTGGCATGGTTTGGAAAATGAAAGTGTGATCCCAGAGGGTTCAAAAGATGACATAGCAGCATTCAGGCTAATAGACTAGAAGGCTAGAGCTGCAATTCTCTTATCGCTCAGCCCCTCCCAGTTAATATACGCAGCCCCAGCAAGACAGCCTTTCAGCTTTGGACAGCTTTGAAAACTATTCATCAGAATTCCTCCTGCCTCTCCAAGATGATATGGACTAAGAGAGTTTATAAAACAAAGCTGTCTACTGGAGGCTGCATGAAAGTCCATTTGGAGGAAAGGAAGCAGTTTTTTCAAGAGGTGGCCAATAGAGAGGTAGACATTCCAGAAAACCATAAATGTTTTATTTTATTGGGCAGCTTGCCAAAGAAATGGGATTTCCAAATGTACAGTCTGCAGACCACCAGGAAGCGTGATTTGTCTATAGACCTCGTAGCTATATTCTGGAAGAGGTCCAACGCAAGCAATTTGATTCCCGGACAGAGGGGAATAAACAGCCACAAATTACCGGATGGAATCAGGAGAGCAGTGAAACACACCCAGAGGCATCTGTGGAGGAGGGAGCCTGCAGCTATGTGAAACGCTGCTTCAGATGCAAAAAACCTGGACATTTTCAGAAGGACTGTAAGATGCCTGCAAGGGACAGGAGGGGTGGCACAGCTACAGAGCAAAGGAGGGGTGCATCCTCTTAGGCTGCAAGCCGTACCTTGGTAGCAAAGCACCATCCTGATGGTACTGAGGGAAGAATTTGGTTACTTGATAGTGAAGCTACACACAATATGGTAAATGATGTAAAGTTGTTAAGCAATGTTAAAAATGTTTCCATAACCAATATTACACTTGGTTATGCATATGCTGCTCCCAGCAAGGAGCAGAAAATGGGCACTGCATATGTGCCATCTTTTGGCAAAGATTTTGAAAATGTGTTATGTGTTAGCAAACTAGAGAACTGTATATTCAGTGTGTCCCAAATGACTACTGATGGCTACAAAGTGATATTTGAGGGGGAACAAGGTACAATAACAGGAAAGCATAACATGAATAATGTCTGTGCAAAAGGGATAAAGAAACGTGGGTTGTACTACAGTTGCCCCTCCACATTCGCGGCTTTAACATTCACAGTTTTGATTATTCACAGTTTTTGGGAGCCCTCCCCACCCTCCCAAAAGCGGCAACAGACCTTTACAAGCCCCCTCGCTGCTTCTGGGATGGCTGGTGGGTTGCAGGAGGGTGGTGCTGTGACCTATTTTTTATTCACGTTTTTTTTCACATTTGCGGGGGTCTTGTGGCCCTAACCTCTGCGAATGTGGAGGGACAACTGTATATGTTGCCTAAAGGGGAGGTTGCAAATGTAAATCCTGCAGACAATGTACTCCTACATGATAAGTATGTTCCTCACTACCACAGACTAATAGGCCATGCTAGTTACAAAGGGTTAAAGGAGCTAGCAAAAGTTTGCCCTGGTCTAAGCATGAAACCTTGCCCAAGATTCTTAGAATGTGCTGTGTGCAGGAAAGTTAAGGTGAAGGCATCCCCTATTGCCAAAAAGACCCAATGTGTCACCAAGAGACCCTTTGAAGTTGTCCATACTGATTTAGCAGACCCCTATAAGCCCACTGAAGAGGGTAACCACTGTTTATTTGTAATTGTGGACAAACACACTAGGTACACCTACGTATACTTGCTGAAGGAGAAAAGTCAGGCTGCAGACAGGTTCTGTGAGTGGGTGAATGCGGTGGAATGTGAATTTCCTTCTCATAAGGTTTCCATTCTAGCGGTGGATAAGGGAGGGGAATTCTTATCCAACAGTCTGCAGACCTGGATGCATAGGAAGGGCATTAGACACAAGACCACAAACCCAGCATCTCCAGGAGAGGATGGGCTTGCAGAAAGGAAAATTGGGATGTTGAAGTGCGTGATGGAAGATGCACAAGCCCCAGCTGGGCTGTGGAGGAGGCAGTGAAGACTGCTGCTTACCATTTAAATAGACTGTGGACATCTGGTGTCAACCAGACCCATACTGTCTATTATATGGTATAGCACCAAACCTCAAGCACCTGAGGGTTTTTGGACAATATGCAAATGTATTGATTCACCTGAGCCTAAGGAAGCCTGGGCAGCCTAAAACCAGGAGGCTGCGTTTCCTAGGCTATGAAGGTAATAAGTATGTGTTTTCTCTCCATCCTGGAAAGGTGGAGTTCTCCAGGACTGCAAATTTTGAAATGCACTCAGGCTGGGATAGATTACACTGCAATCAGGAAGTTTTTGTTCGCTTGGGGAGGGATGTGTCAAAAACTTCCAAAAGTCCCACAAATGGATGGGTATTTGAGCCTGATTATTATGAAGGGGTGGCAGAGGAAGAAAAGCCTGACACTTCCCATGCCACGCCAACACACACACCACCACAAACAAGCATTGAGCCTGACACAGGGAGAGATAGCAGCAGTACAAGTGAGGATGAAGGCAGAACTAGGGTGCTCATTTCCAAAAGGTCAAGGAGGGTCAGAAAGGCTCCTGACAGGTTTGTTGTTCAGGAAACCAGGCTCTGTAATGTCATGGCAGAGGAGCCTGCAAGTTTTCAGGATCTCCTAAAACTTCCCCAGGAAGAGCAGGAGAAGTGGAACTCAGCCATGGACTCTGAGTTCGAGTCCCTAATTGAGAGGTTGTTGGTTGCAGGTGGGTGTACAAACTTAAGGACATGCCTGATGGGACACAAAAGTGTAAGACACACTTAGTTGCAAAAGGCTTTTTGCAGGAGCACTACATCAATTTTGACAAAACCTTTTCACCCACAGCAAAGCCAGAAAGTCTTAGGTTAGTGTTAGCTGTAGCAGCCAAGAGGCAGATGGTTGTGCAACACTTTGACTTTGAAACAGCATACCTGAATGCTGATCTTGAAGAGATAGTGTTCATGGAACAGCTGGAACAAGTGCATACACCAAGTTTTGGTGTCACTAGGTTACACAAGGAGCGTCAAAGATGCCTGTGTGTACACCAAGGAGGCAGATGATAGTGCTGTCATGCTAGTTATCTATGTGGACGACCTTTGTGTGGCAGCAAAGAGTGCCAGTGATGTCAAGAAAGTGCAGGTGGAGTTAGAAAGCCGGTTCAGGTTGAAGGACTTAGGCAGCCTGAGATGTTATTTAGGCGTAGAGTTAGAAAGAAGTGGTCTTGGAGAATTTTTCCTAAGTCAGAAGAAGAAAATCAACAGTCTTGTGGCCAAGTGTGGGCTTAGTGAGGCAAAACTGGTCAGGACACCAATGACCACTGATTTTGTGAACTTAGAGGCAGAACAGGAATTTGAAAGGCCAGATCTGTACCACTCAGTGGTAGGCAGTCTGTTGTTTATTGCAAACAAAACAAGGCCTGACATCAGTTTTGCAGTTGGGGTGCTCAGCAGAAGAGTCTCCAAGCCAAGGATGGTGGATTGGGAAGCCCTGAAGAGGGTAGTTGGATTTCTCAAGGGAACCAGGGACATGAGCTTGAAGCTGACAGGAAGTCAGGTGACTCTGGAGTGGTATGTGGGCAACTCTTTCGCTGCTGAGACTTTTGACAGGAAGTCAGTGACTGGGATGGTGGTCAGGTATGCAGAGAGCCCCATAGTGTGGAGATCAAGAAAGCAGAACTGTGTGGCCATTAGTACCACTGAAGCTGAATTCGCTGCCTTGTCTGAGATGACAAGTGAGGTACAATGGGTAAGGCAGATGCTTGCAGACGTTGTGGAGCCGTGCCAAATGCCTGTTGAGGTGCATGAGGACTCACAAGCCTGTGTAGCTATGGCAGAAGCAGAAAATCTGAAATGCAGGACAAAGTACTTGCGGTACGCTACCAAAATGTGAGGCAGTTAATACAAGAAGGTGTAATGTGTCTGAGGTACTGTCCATCTGAGGACAATGTTGCAGACCTGCTCACAAAAGCCCTTCCAGCAGGACGTCATGAGGAGATGGCAAAAAGCCTGGGCCTTGTCACTAGTGTGTAAAGTGAAAGGTGTCAAATGGGAAGGCCAACCAACAGACGATTGATGTCCAACAATGTATGTTAATGATGTCATGTTGTGATGATAACATGTGTCCTGCTCAGTAGTTTGACCATTTTGGAGGGGATTGTCAGGAGTTAGAGACTGAACTCCATTATAAAATGGACGAACAACTGAAGAATCATGCTGAGTCATAATGGCTAACTGCATGAACTACCAAGTCATGCCTAGAGAGCAATATCCTGTAGATATATATATATATATATGTGAGCTAGTCCAAAGTTCACTCTCTTCTTGTGAATGATGATGCCTGGTGAAGCAGTTTCTCCTTCAATTGTAAATATTTGTGTATATATTGCAACTGTTTGAGTTTGAAGATGAAAGTGCCTCCTGCTTATTTGGACGACAAACACTCCATGTGTGAGTATTCTTGGGAACAGGTTTCTACTAAGTCTGCTGAGATAATTTTTGGCTTGTGGCGTCTGCTGGGGATTGAGTGTCCTATCATCCCCTGACAAAGCCAAGATATCTAGAAGGGGCTGGAAAATTCTTAAGATGCTCTTTCAATCAGCTCAGACAGACAGCCTCAACCAAATGCTCAATTTCAGCAAGATGTATTGGCAGGCCTAGTCACAGATCAAAAAAGGAAGTATAAATTCAAGAGCATAGGTTAACAAGCAGTGTGAAGGAAGCTATGTGAGCTAAAACGAGTTTCCTTCAGGTACTGTTAAGTGTTGCCCAATGAGATGAATTTAAGGGATCTGAAACTTGCAGAGTCGGAATGCAAGCTAAAAATTAAGGATGCAAAACAGAACAGGGAGAAAGAGGATTTTGAGCAGTAGGCAGGCAGGAACAGTTGGACCATTGTATGACAATAATATTAAGGAGAAGGTAAGGAGATTATAGAAAAACTGAATGCATTATTTTTTCTGTCTTCACAGTTGAAGATATAGGGCAGTAGCCTTGCCCCAATTTCTAGGAGGAAAACTGGGGCAAATAATCATAGTAAGAGAGGGAATTCTAGACTGTATCAACAAATTACAAAAACAACAACAAAAAACATCAAACTATCAAACCACCAGGTCCAGATTTCAAGATTCCTTAAAGATTTCTTCTATCACTATGCTGGTAACATACAATTTCCTCTCTCCTTAGCATCTAATTCCAAGGAAAGTATTTCAGTATTAAGCTCGTGTCTGCTTCAGTGCTTTCTGCAACTGGACTTGATTATCTCGGATTGGCCTTTTTAGTCATCAGCGCGCTTGCAGAAAACTCAGGATGAGTCCTGCCTGAATCTTCATTTGCGAAGAAAAGCCAGAGAGAGAGAAAGAGAGAGAGAGAGAGAGGCTTTAGTAATGGGTGATGGTGAACAAAATGAAGTTTAATCTATTCAATGTAAAGGTCCTCCTAGTCATTCCACAGGTAGACCATGGAATAGGGATTCAACCTGTTCTAGATGGGATTATGCTATCCCTGAAATGTCAGAATTGCTGTTTGGGCATGTTCCTGGACTCAGCCCCAACCCTGGGTGCCCAGGTTTTGGCGATGGTCAGGACTATATTTTCACAGCTAGTGCCAACTAGTCCACCAGTTGTGCCCATTCCTGGAGATTGCAGATATTTTTGGTGGCACATGCCATGATTAGATTCTGTTTGGATTACTGTAACACAGTCTTTGTGGTGCTGCCTTTGGAAACTCATTGGAAACATCACTGGATTAAAAGTGCTTTGGTCAGAGTGCTGGCTGGGGCTGGTTAAAGGCAAAATATAATTCCGCTGCTATGTCAACCTCAGTGGCTATCAGTTTGTTTCTGGTCTCAAATCAAAGTGCCACTTACAGCATATAAAGTTTTGTATGACTTAAATACAAAGTATCTGAAAATTACACTCTAAGAACCTCCCTGAGATTTAAGGGCCCTGGCAAAAGACTTTGTTTTGGTCCCACAGGCACATCTGGAGAGGACACATGAGGTGGCTTCTATGTTTGTTCCTAGACTGTGGAGCTCTCTCCCACAGGGAACTAGATTGCCTCCCACCCCCATTCTCCTTCTGTTGGCTGGCAAAGACCTTTTTATTTAAACAGATTTTTTATGACTATCTGATTATGGAGAAGTGTTTCTTTTTTAAAAAATGGGAATGTATGTAAGTATTTTTATTTTCAATGTTAAGTTTTTAAAATGCTTTTATACTGTTTTCGATTAGTATTGTTTTAATAAGGCAGTTTATTGAATTGTTTATTGATTTTTGTATTATACTCATGATTTTTATTTATTTTGTTTTAATATATGTTGTGGGACCCCTTTGGTCTCATGTTGGGAGAAAGGTGGAATATAAAGAAAAAAGAAAGAACTAAGCCATCTGAATTTCCAGATCATCTAACTAAAATATGTAAGATGTCAGTGACAGTAACCTCTGTACCAGAGGACTGGGAAATGGCCAGTGTAACACCACTTTTTACAAGATCAGGTAATTACTTTTTCCCCAAGAAGCCTTTTGACAGTGTCCCTCAACAAACACTCCTGAGCAAACTGAATAGTCAGTCATGTGGTAAAATAAGAAGTCTTTTTTTATGGATTGAAAAGTAGGTAAAGAACAGGAATGATCATTTCTCAGATTGGAAGGATGTGAGCATTGAGATTTATCAGGATGGGACCAGTACTTTTAAACTTGTTCATAAGTCACCTTGAGTACCAAGACGGCCCAGTTTGCTGATGATGCAAAATTATTTAGAGTGGTGAGAGTAAATACAGAATGAAGGAACTAAAAAAGGATCTCCAAACTGTTTGGATGGATATTAACATATTAAATGTGATTCATTGCAAACAAATTTAAAATAATACATGTTGGGGTAAATTCTTTCCCCCAAGTTCACATATAAATGGATGGGATCTGAGCTGGCAGTGACTGTCCATGAATCTTGTGGTGGTAGATAGATTTATGGAACTGTTGACTCAGTGTGAGGCTGCTCTCTCTCTCTATATATATATGGCAAACTTTATGTTGGGACACAAATAGAAAAGGTATTAAAAATAAAACTGCCATTATCATACTGTTTTTGCACAGCTATATCTGAAATGCTATGTATAATCATGACCATTGCAATTTAAATGGTCAAGGCACTTAAGTGACTGCCCTATGAGGAAAGCTTATGACATTTGGGGTTATTAGAAAAAAGAAGAGTAAGGGGAAACATGGCAGAAGTGTATAAAATGGTGCATGGTGTGGAGAAAGTAGACAGGGAGAACCTTTTTTTCCTGCATCATAATTATAAAATCAAGTGGTCATCCACTGAAATTTAATGGTGGGAGATCCAGAATAGATAAAAGGAGGTACTTCCTTACACAGCGTACAGTTAAATGTGGTATTCACTGCCAAATGGCCACCCATTTGAGCAGCTTTAGTGCCACCAGTGGCTACTAGTCAGGATGGTCATTGGATTACCACTAGTATCAGAGGCAGTCTGCCTCTGTATACCACTTGCTGGGCAACAGGAAACACTCATAACATGTTGGTAGGCTTCCCATGGGCAATTGATTGGTTCCTAGGCACACATAATGTAGAACTAGATTGTCCCTATTTCTGGAGATATCACGACATCTCTTGCCCCCACCCCCAGTAAATAGTGAGTGGGAAACAAGGCAGAGGATGCAGAATACAAGCCATCAGATAAATGATTGGATGGCTCAAATGGATCCACTTGGACTTGTGATTCATTTCTTTCCAACATGCTGATTTTGTGGCAACTCACTAATATAAATAACATTTCCCTGCTACTACCCTCCCCCCAGCCCCCCCTCCCACAGCATGGCATCTCCTAGTTTAAAAGTCTTTCCAATGACTTGCATGAACATCTTTAGATTTATAAAAAGTACCTGTTTGTTTTGAGGTCTTTATGACATTTTTTTTCTATCTCTTCTGTGGCCTTTTTAAAAAAGTGAATTAATTTAAAGGCATCTTCTCCTAATCACAGTAATGCAGTTTAACTGAGACAGTAACTGAATGAATACAGCAGCACATGTTTTATTAAAAAAGCTATTATTTAAACATCAGCTGTAAATAGGCAATTCAGAATCAGACACTAAGTTCAGTTATCTTTATTTCTAAGTTTGAATGACCCTGTCAGTTCATTGGCTTGGATTAGAATGTATAAAAACCCATAATAATGATTATTTTTTTGAGGTGTTCCAGTTAAAATATTCTATACTGTGCAATTTTATATTGATAGCACTCTCTTCTCAGATAGGCATTCACTCCCAAAGAACTTAATGATCACTATTCTAGAGCATCTGAGGAAAATTTGAAGCAATATTGTCAAATTATTTTTAATGGGAGCCTAATGATTTATGCAAAATACCACCAAGAGAGTAGATTTAACCAATAACAATGCCTGAGGCTTACTTTGAAGTGAGCTTGGTTTTGCTTTCATTAATGTTTATGTCAGAATATTTTGACTTTAAGGATAATTTGATATTTTGATATCTTCCTGTATACTGATTGGAATTCTAGTGGCCAAGTTACAGAAAGAATCCAATCAGGGTCTAGCAAACAATACAGTTTGGAAAGAAAGTTGAATGGAGGCACTGAACAGAAAACACTGAGTACAAGTATAGTTAGAATTATAAAAGTAACTCCTGAGATATTTACATAATAAAAGCCTCCTGTTTTTGAGGAGAAAGTATGTTGAGCACCTGAAGAAATATAAAATAGTAGCATCAAGTGATTCCTTATTCTGTGATGAACTACCATAGATTTTTTTTAAAAAATCACATTTCCTCAGACACTGTGCCTTTATTGAATTGTAGTTCATACATTCAGTTATCAAGTGACTATATATGGCTGTGTGTGTGTGCACTGTAGCATTTGGAGGCTCTCAAACAACCTCATTAAAGGGTTGCATGTCTACTGAAAAGCAAACTGTGATTGAATTCGGTACCATTTATTCCTAGATCAATGTGTGGAGTGGAGTTATTTCTGAATGTTCATAAGTAAACTTGAGAAGAGCTATTGGAAGAGACCAAGTTCAAGGCTTTTGTAAGGATAAATGACACATTTAAGGGCAACTCCCTTAAATGGGTCCAGAGTTATGCTCATGGGAAGGAAGGTTCTGGAAAGGCAAAGTACTGTAGCACAAGGAGAGTAGACCCTTCTGTCTGTGTGTATATTACAACTCCTGTATCCATGGGACCAATACCCGCAGATTCACTTACACATGTCCAAAAATATATGGTTTCTCTAGGCATTTTCTAGGTCATCCAGCATAATTCTGTGATGTGCTTCCATCAGAACTTTACCCCAGAGTTGCACTGGAGGACCTACCAATACCTAGAGAGGTGTTCTCTGTAGGAATCTCTGAGCCCACCAGTGCAACTCTATGGTGTGCTTGGGCTGGAAGTCATTCATTTCAATAAGGTTCACTATTGTCAGTAGTTTCTGGTATCCATGGCAAGGTTGACTGTAGTTCTTTAAGGTTGATTGTTAAGTAGATCAGCCATAGGAAAGTTAGTAAAAAGGGTTAATGTTATATTTATTTACTGGTGAATACGTTTGAAAATTCATTTTAAGTAATTTAAGTTACAAAAAGGAAAAATATAACAATTGTATTTATGTTAAAGTTCCATGTAAATTAAACGTCTGCACTAAAAGACTTACAGAAAGAAGATGAAAAATGTCATTTGTGATTATACCTGCTCCTACTTTTCACTTACCCCCTCTCTCTTGAGCTTGGGAAAGAAGTTGCTGCATGAATTTTTGAAAACACTATTTCTCACCCACCCTACCAAAAAACCTTGCTTTCTCTTTTTTTCCCTTCCTTATAATCTCCGTAACTTTCCTATTTCTTTCGTTTACTAATTTGCATGAGGATTCCAGAAAAATGTCCAGGGTTAAGAGCTTCAGAATACCTAGGACAGATGAGCACCTCTATATGGTGTCCAGTGTGGACCACAGGAAGATGGAACACAGAAATGAAAAAAAAGGCCACCTCCTTTCCAAGTTGCCTTTACTACTGTGTGTGATTTTATCACCGAATCTGGTGTGATAAGGCCATACGACATACAGCCCTATCCACACCAAACTTAGGGTATATTAGCTTAACCCAGGTTTTAAAAACTCACTGTTTTCTCTAGAGTTTGCAGGAAACTCCAGTGTTTCCTATAGTGTGAACAATGGATTTGTCCTGGATTCAGGGGGTGGGATTGGGAGGCAGGACAGATCACTGCCTGTCAGGTGCTATCATTTTCCTTAATGCCAGGGCTAGTTCCGGTTACAGAAAAGTTTTTCCCTCCTCCATCCTGCCACAGGTGGTGTGCAGTTGTTTACTCTGAAGTCAGAAATGAGGTTCCCAGATCACATGGCTGGGCACCTCATTTACCTTAGAGCAAGCAAAACTACATGCCAGCAGTGCCAAGGAGGGAAAACTCTTTCTGTAACTGTTCCAGGCCCAGATCTGGCCTGGACATTGAGGTAAATGGCAATGCCTGCTAGGCAGCAATCTGTCCTGCTCTGGCAGAGAAGAGGCAGTACCAGTGGGAGCTGACAAAGGAAAAGCAGCATTGGCAGACCAAAGCAACATCCAGGTGCCAGGGCTACAGAGGCTGCAGAGGAGCAGGTAGCAGGGTGGCTCCAGGGCAGGTTCAGGGCAGAACAGGTCAGTGAGTCCATTCAAACTTTTGCCCTTAGTGTAGACAAGTTCCCTCATTCCTATATCCATTGCAAGTTCTTAAAGAGCTAGCTGGGAGGTGAAAAAATGTGTTACTGTAGTTTCCAATTAAATAAATTACAAATAAATTTAAGTTGCCCTTTTTATTAGATTTTTAAAACTTATTTGTCAATGTAATTAATTTTAACTAATTTTTTATCACTGAGCTGTATGTCGATTTCTTAATGAGGTTTTTCCAGATATTAACTTCATAAATCCACATCTCATAAATTCACATCTCAAAAGGAGCCCTCCAGATTTATTTCCAGTGGGGATTAAAGTCCTGCTTTGAAGAGCTCTGCCTAGGGAAAAACTGCTGCTAGGAAGAGAGGCCAGTATTCACCGTCCATAGGGGATCCATTTGCCACAAAATGCCTCCTGTGCAAGATAAGCTTTTTCTGCCTGTGAATTATTTTTTTCCAATTACCACTTTGCAAGGACCTGGTGTATAAATGCATTGTATATAGTTCACCATTTTGCAAGTACAAGCACCCCTTCTTTTCAACAGCCCACTTTTTGACAATCCACTCTTTAAACCCTTTTCAATTATAACCAGAACCCTATATATTTGACAAGTGGTCTGTTCTTTCGATCTATTTTGTCATGTTCCCATGACCTTCCATGCACTTCTGCAACCATACACTGCTTTTTCTCTCAGTTTATACTTATAAAAAAGACTGGGTTCCACATTTCAACCATATTTCTATCCTATGGAATTCTGGCATTTGTAGTTTGGTAATGCACCAGAGTTCTCTAATAAAAAAGGCTAAATACTTCACCAAACTACAAATACCAGGTTTCCAAAGGATAGAACTATGGTGGATAAAGTGGTGTCAAACTGCTGCATTTCTGTAGTATAGACTGGCCCTGTGTTCCTTTGGGGGGGACGAGGATGACAAATGAGTTGCCCTAATGGGGAAGGTTTTGTGAACAAATCTAGCCTTGTTAAGTGTCTGTGGCTAGAAATGCCTAAATGAAAGAATTCTCTTTCTGAAAGTCTTTTCAAGACAGCTACATCAAACACTGCTACTGAACAGACATGATAGCTAAATGTAATGCTGAATATTATTATTAAAAGTCATTTTAGATGTCCTTGCTGCCTTTCTACCAAAAAAAAAAGGGTAAAAATGTGTAGATGTAAGTAGAGTAGCAGAAATAAGTCCACAGTAAAACTCTGTTGGGCTACTCATATATTAGCATATGTATATGTGATCTGAATGGATCAGGACCAGTTTAAGGAATTTTGGAGCCCCCTGCAATGCTTTATTTTGGGGACCCCATATGTTTATCTCATGTAAATGTAACCTAACCTATTCACAGTACAGGATATTCAGATTATTATTAATAACGTTTTTGCAGAATGAGGGTTACTATGGGGGCCTCCCCACAATGATGAGGACCTCTGCAGCTGCAGGTGCTGCAGGGCCCTTAAACCACCCTGGAGTAAATGCAGCATATGTTTAGGATAACCTATTGCTACCTTCTGAGAAACCAAACAGAATATGGAGATTTTCAGACGTGATTTTCGGGTCTATATGTTCCAAAACAGCTCCGTTGCTGCTGTGCGGCAGGGGGACAGTTTTGGACGACACCGTTCCTCTGCCAAACCCCTCCGTGCCACTTCCATGACAGAATGGAGGAAGCCGCGTCATATTTCACTCACGGGCAACAATCGTGAGTGAAATATGATGCGGCTTCCTCCATTCTGTCACGGAAGTGACACGGAGGGGTTCGGCAGAGGAACGGCGTCATACAAAACTGCTCCCCTGCTGCGCAGCAGCAACGGAGCTGTTTTGGAATATATAGACCCGAAAATTGTGTCTGAAAATCTCCTATGTGTTCATTTTGCTAGTTAATATTGTTCAATATTGTTGACATTGTAAATATAATTGGTTACATTGTAACACTTAACTTAACAAATTTCCAATATGATTTTTCAGTATTTGTGTAGGAAAGGGTTGTCTATATGGCAAAAAATACTCCTCATAGCATTCTAGGAGAATATGATTTGTCTAAATGGCATCCTGCATCAATCCTCCATATTTGGAATGAAGCAGGGGCAAAACCACCAAAAACTCTGCAGGAAAAGCCTTTGTGGCTTTTCCCATATTTTTTTAAAAGCTCCACAGGGAATGCACATTTCCACTTGTTGGGACAACTGATTCAAATTGGTGTGGATTCCCAATAAGAGCAGAAATGGAAAGTTGATTGGCTGGATGTGAGCAGGGGGCAGAGCTTGGTAACAAGGCAAATGTCTGGAATGGCCATATTGAATTTTCACCATAGCAACTGTGTGCTGAGGCAATGAAACAGCCCCCCTTTTCAATTTATTTAGGTGGAATATCACACTTTTGCACCTTAGATATGCTTTAAAAATTACTGTTCAGCTGCGGCAACTGCTGACAATAAAAACGTGAGTAATTCACTCATGCCCACCATCTTGATTTGCAGGCATGCCCATTGGAACACTGAAAGCAGATAGTTTTGCATAGCTGCGGTCTTGCCAAAAAACCATTATGACAAATAGAAGTTGCTGCAAATTGGTGTTACTATGCATCAATCCACATTTTCCCCCTTGTATAGACAAGCCCTAACATGCATTCTGCATTTTCACTGAAAAAACACAGGTGAAGGTAGCTCTGAAGTGAAGTAAGCATTTATGGATTGGTGGGAAGGACAGAGTCTAAAATGACAATATCTTTAAAATATTCCATGGTTGTGGCAATGACTAATGTTTTCCAGGAGCATCTTAATTTTTTTTAGTGATCTTTTACTACAGACATCACTTAACTGTCTCTCATTCTCAAAGCATATTATCATGTCTGAAATTCATTGTGTTTATGAAAATCTGTGGGTGGAAGAGGAAAATTATAAGTGCTGTTTGTCTTTTTAAAAAAAACTATTCTGACTTAAGAGATTTTTTCTAAGCATGCAGTTTTTAATATTGCATTCCAAAACTGTACTGAATATATAAAAACATTTTTATCTCACATCTTTAGTGCTCAAGATGGTACAGTACAATCTCAATAAAACATAAAACTGTTGAACTTAAATTTATGCCAGCATCAAATGTTAAACTTGCCTGCATACTTAGTGTGTTCTTTTCATCTTGAAACCTCATTCACTCTCTGACTGACAGACTTGATTTAATGTAAACAGTATTTTCTTTATTAAAAGTACACTCCATACTATCATCAACCAGTCCCTAGGTTTTCCTGTGTTTATATCATTCATAATTTTACTAAGCAGAACTGTGATGTTACCATATCATGCTGTTCATTAGTTGTATATTATTAAATATGCCCTAAACCCTGGAATAAGACAATTTGCTATATAGAATCTGTATATGATCTTCCACTGAGATAATTCAGTCTTACTCCCAAATAGGAAAATAAAGAATTCTTTTTTTAAAAAATCCCCTTGATGAGAAAGGCAATGTATCAGGGCATCCCATAAAGAAAATGGTCCACTGTCATACAAGTTTCTGCATTGTTTTTCTACCAAAAATGGATTGGTGCAAAAACTCGGGTTTTGCACAAAACAGATGTTTTCTGCACATATTTTTAATGCCTATTTCACTTTTTTTCTGCAGACTTTTTTTTGCAAATGGGTCAAATGCTGGCAGTCCTAGAAAGATGCACAAAACCTCTTATAACCTTTCCCATCAGGAGGAAACTTTCTCATACATTCTTGCATATGAGAACAAAGTAAATGAATACACACAACAACAACAACAACAACAAAGACAGGTCTAGGGTAATTAAAAAGCAGGCCACAGGTAAATAAAAATGGGAACTACACTGCAATCCCACCCCATATGTTAAGCATATGATTGCTCAATTGAAATTTTTTTTTTAATGTTAATTCTGTGTCTTAATTATCCAAGCAACTTAGTCTGTTCTTGGTCCATTTCATGCTATATATATATATATATATATATATAGTAAAAATGTTATTAGTACATTGTCCTGTTTCCCTTTCAGTACATTAGTAAAAACAGTAAACAGGGCAGATGATTATGTGAGTGGAAGGAGAAACAATCTGAAAAAAGAAGGCATCAAGCCTTTTTGTTCTATTGTCTTTCATGATTGGCTTGTTTTCCCAATGGAGCTACAGATTGGCAGTTTCCTTTATCTTTCCCTTAATAGTTGTTGAACTGCATTAGTGTGTATGCCTGTTCCTCTTACTCTGCAGACACTAAAAGTAAATGAAGAGTTCTTTGCTTAAATCCAGGTGATGATACAATTATGCTGTAACAGTGTTAAACAGAGACACAGAACTTTATCAGACACACACAGTACAGCATCACAAGGATGCCACATAACTATGAAAGGGTGCACGGATCAGACGCCACCACCCTTTTGTGGTTATAAAGAGGCAAAATCACGTACTTTTTAACTGATGGCTTAAACAGTCAATAGATCCCCCTGCTGGTTTTTTTTTTTTTTTGCCAGCATTGCCAGCATGTGATACTTCGGACCGTTTAAATCATGAACTTACCCCGACAATAGCCACACCGCCGTGAATGCTTCTGGGTCAGATTGGGACATCCATATAAGTTTTGCTCTTTATATAACCCTCCCTGGGTTACTTGGGGATTTTTCAAGTAAGTTTAAGTGCTTTGTGTAACTTTAAAAACTTTGTTTTTGTTTTAAACTTTGAGTTTCCCATGCGATGAAATGGTGCGAGATTTCAAACAAGGAAGTGAACTGGGCTTCATTCATATCGTGCATCGTGTTTATTGCCAGGTGCCTTTGCTGGGATTACAAAGTAAGTGCGGGAGGGGGGGGGACGTTCTTTTGCCAGTATAAAAATGTTAGTCTTGTGCGGTGTATCCAGTAGAGGGCTGCTGTTATGTTACTACATAACAGGGGCCAAAGTAACTGAAGTACAATGGAACTGATGTACAATGGGACCAATGCACAATGGGGTTTGCATTGCATCAGTCCCAGTGCGCATCGAACACAGGTGTTCATTGGGCACTCATGCCAGTGTCCTGTTATGCATCTTCACAATTCAGTAAAGGCGTTTCTTAGCACATCTGCTACTTAGCTAGGTATACATAAAGTTACGTAATATAACAGGTAATTTAGCACTCATCTTTGTATTTGGATGAGGCAATCCAAAATGAAACAAGAGTCATAGCTGATTGGAAATTTGAAGCTAGGACTCCCCAATTTTGGTCTTACACTACAGCATACTACCACATACTTGCTCAGAAGAAAGGCCCTTAAACTTGATGGGACTTACTCTCTAGTGAGAAAATGGTAGTCTTTCACTTTTATTTTTTAAATAAACCTTGCAAAAATGTCATAAATATATGTTGAATACCATCAGGACCTATCTTAATAGAATGGTTCAGTAATGAAAGCATTGCTTAAAATTAAATCAGATTCCTGCACAAGTAATATTTCTGTACAAAGAATATATGTATGGAGCCAAAGCTTGGAAAAGTTAAATAACTTGTAATGAATGCATAACGAATGTAGGTGTGTTTAGTTACAGTTCAGACTACAACTTTTTACTACAACTCCTAAACTTTCTTCCTTTTTCTTTTTTAAAAGAGAAATGCTACTTGCCCGAACTTGTAATTTTTCTTTTTGCTGCTAGCTATTGGTTTTTAAAGAAGGAAATGCTTCCATATCAATAAGCATGCTAGTGTTTTCTAACTGCTTCCATAATTGTTTCTTCAATGTTGATATCTTTCCTATAGAAATATATAGTTTTATATGGAAAACTATAAACCTGTCTGTCCATTAAGTTGAATCTCATTGATATTAGATTTTTATATTTTGTAACTTCCTTTATAAGAATTTTGTATCTGTAGTAAAATATTATTTTACCTCTACGTATTTATTTCCTAGTTGACTTATTAAGTATATTGAGTAATGTACAAAATCTATCAAATTTCGATTAGCTGAATATTTTGGGATCAGACAGAAATAACAGGATTGTGCTCACCCTGGTTCAGTTTCACCCAGCTTCACCTCACTCGACTGAATAGTTTTGATTTCTTTGACTCATTGTTGGTTTTAAGTCAAGATGATCCAGCTTGCAGTAGATGCTGTGCAGAAGCTATTACAACTACTGCTGTTTCCTAACCAGAGTAATCATGCATGATGCTCATATGAAAGTGGACAGAGGTCAAACTACAGCTGTGCAGAAGCCCTTGTAATTAGTGCTATCCCTTAACCACTGTACTCATTTAGTCAGAGCTCTAGCTGCCTAATTTCAGCTATGTTTGTTCAGACGTATTGATTTCAGTAAGGCTTTACCAAGTGAGCTTACAGTTACAGCTTTGGTCATATTTGTGTTTTAAACATAAAAAAATGAATTTTTGAAAATACTAATGGTATAAACTATCTCAATCTGATTTTCTGATTTCTACAGCGTATTTTGTATATATATTGTAAAGCTATAAACAAACAAAGATTTTAGTGTAAATACATATAGAACAACTACAATTCTACTTTACATGAACCAGTATGGTATAGTGGTTTCCGTGTTGGAATTGAACTCCGGGAGACCAGGTTTTGAATTCCCACTCAGCTGTGGAAACCTGTTCGGTGAATATTGGCAAGTTACATTCTTAAGCTTTGTCTACACTGGCCAAATAAAATGACCTCACTTCATTGTAACAGCCAGCTGTTCAGACGATGTATGGCTCGAATCCGGGGCATTCAAGTGTTTCAGGGCTTTAATCCATATTTTACAAAAGTGGGGATTTACTCCAGATCCTAGCAGAAAATCTGGATATTCACAAACACATGTGGATTGCCCTCCATTGTGATGTCAGTGTGGGGCTGGGTGGAAGGAGTTTTTGCTGGGCGGGTGGAAGAGGTTGGTAAGAGGCACCCTGGGTCAGACAGTCAGCTTTACTGCTGTTTCAATTTCACTTTTTAGGGGTTCTTTTTTTGTTTTTGTTTTTCATATGCAGCAGTTGTTTGGAGAAGCGCATACCAGCATACCCATATCGTTAGCTGCACATATCTTGGCTTAATATGATATCTAAAGCTCCTCTAAGCCATGGCAAACAATATATGCACATGTGCATGTGTGAGAGGAGGGAAAACTGGAGTGGCCACAGCTGTGTGGACACACATATTGTGGTTTATCAGACCAGGGTGAGTCAGAAACATGCCCCTTTAAAAGGCACCAGATCCTGTCTGATCTGTAAGCTAAGCAGGATCAGCCCTGGTTAGTACTTGAATGGGAGACTGTCTAGGAATACCAGCTGCTGTAGTTTGTATTTCAGAGAAAGGAACTGGCAAAACCACCACTGGGTGTACCTTGCCAAAGAAAACTATGAAATTTATGGGATCATCATAAGATGACAGACAACTTGAAGATACACACACATACACACACACGTACAAATGACTTCATCATATATTCTGGAAGCAAATTTCATACAACCCATTTCATTGGTTGGCCTTTGAGTTCTAGTTTAGAGAACAAGAGACACTTATCCAATTATACTGGATACGCAGTGGTGCAGAGGTGGCACAATGGTTAAATGCCAGTACTGCAAGTCACCACATTGCAAGTTCGATTCCAGAGAGCTCCAATGTTCACTTAGCCTTCCTTCCATCCTTTCATAGGTCAGTAAAATGAGTACCCGGCTTGTGGGGGCAATTAGCTAACTCACATTGGAAACTGCTTAATGCAGTGTAGATGAGTAAATTGCTATTGCTTAAAACAAATTGTAAGCTGCTCTGATAGCCTTTATGGCTGAAGAGTGGGGTATAAATAACTAATTAAAAAAAGAAGCTATTTTCCTTCTGCATCGAACCATTTGCTTCTCAGAGACTACTATAAAAGAATGCTGGAAAAGTATGAGATGTAAGACCACCCTAGTGTCTGAAAATGTAACCCTGAATTCGGTGGGATTTAAAACCAGAAATAACACTTGAATATTTTCATAACTGTGGATAGAGCTGACTCCTTACAAACTTTTAAAATCTCTCAGATTTGTTTTTGCCTTTTTTTGTGTATGGGGGGGTATCAACATTGCATAGTTATTTCTGATTTGGCAGCACTGGGACATTGATTATGCAAATAGGTATTCTAGGAGAGGTGACTTTAATGTTAGAGTGTCTTAAAATCTCTATAATTAGGGCAGTATTAATGCCACTATACATCAGTGAACAGATTTGTACAGTGTGCCCTCGTTATCCACTGGGGTCTGGTTCTAGGATATGTCCCCTCCCCCCATGGATACCAAAATCCGTGGATGCTCAAGTCACATTATATTCAACGGCAAAGTAAAATGGCATCCCTTATATAAAATGGTGAATAGCAAGGTTTTCTTTTTGGATTTTTAAAAGATATTTTCAAGCCATGGTTGGTTGAATCCATGGATATGGAGGACTGACTGTAGTTATCAGCTTAGTCATTAGTGCAGTGCAAATGGCATTTACACACCTTGTCTTAATCCAGCCTTTCCTAACATTGGGTCCTCCAGAATTTTTGAACTCCTCTTCCCATAAACCCAGCCATCAACCACCATGTCCAATGGTAAATAATGTTGGGAGTTGTAGTCCAGAACATCTGGAGGCTGCCTGGTTGTGGAAGTCTGCATTAATCCATGAACACAATCTGTTAGTGTTTATTTTAGAATGCATCTCTTCATTCTGAAAAGGCTGATTTTATGAGTGGTTTGGGGTTAGTTTTACAAAAAGCATGAGCTTTTGTGGATTTCATTCTACTTCCTCATATGTACTGATGAGATAAATAATAAAGCCACGGATGTACTAGCATTTGGGTATGATCAGAATGAAATAAGATACAGAAAGATGTAATTTTTAACCCTAGTTACATACCTTCTAAGAGTTCTGCAAGAGGATACAGATCTGTCAAGCAGTTAGTCTTAAGACATTAATGCAATATATTGTGCTTAATGAAAGTTAGTTGAAGTAAGAACTTTTCTAAGGATAATTATTTTGTTTCATGTGCAGTTATGAGATTCTGTATATTAATATATGCACTGTGCTAAGAAACTGTTACAGTTGTCCCTTCACATTCACTGGGGTTTGGTTCCAGGACCCACCGTGAATACCCAAATCCATGAATACTCAAGTTCCATTATCTGCAATGGCATAGCAAAATGGTGTCCCTTATAAAAGATGGCAAAATCAAGGTTTGCTTTTTGGATTATTATTTTTTAAAGAATATTTTCAAGCTGTGAATATTTAAATCCGTGAATGCCAAATCCATGAATATGGAGGGACAACTGTATTTCTGTTCATACATCTGCTAATAGATTGGAATTTGTGAATTTATCCCAATTCAACTGTTTTATTTCCAGTTTTTCTATGAATGCTTTTTTTGTTTTTTTTTGTTTTTTGTTTTGTTCCCAAACAGTTACGTGAAAATCATTGATTGCCTGTCCAGGAAGATTAAAATGTTCTGCTACTGGTTTTAGACTATTGCCATTTCTAATATCAAATTTGTGTCGATTTTTCCTCTTACATAAAGGCTGTCCTGTTTGTCCAAAGTAGAGTACATTTTCTGATAGAGGATAACATATATCACATTGGAGGATCAGAAAGTAAACATACTTGTATGTTGTGAGTGACATCATTAGGACTTGTCCTGTTGTTGCCAGAGTTAATGTGGAGGTAGAGTTGGCATCTGGGGTTGAAACAGGGAGCTATTCCTGTTATAGCTCCAGTTGTAGGTAAGTAGTTACTTAAGACTTGGAAGTTTTGCTTTGTTTTGTTCTTTATATTTTTAAAGATCTTATATATTTTATAAAAATATAAAAGATCAACAAGGTATGACTGGTGCCTAGGAATAATCTACTATAAAACAGACCAAACCAAAAAAATTGATGGAACACCACTAATTTGCACCTAAAGATTCCAGATGAGACCACCCAAAGCATCATCAATGAGTTACAGCCAATTCTGGAGAATGACCTTTACTTTTTTAGAGACAGACGACTTTATGTACTTTATTTTATTTTATTTTATTTTATTTTATTTACGGTACTATATATAATTGTGTATAAGTTGAAAAAATTATGCCAAAAGATTGACCCCAAAAACCTGGGTTGATGTATACATGATTCAATACAGTAATCCTGCTTGAAAAAATAATGGTGGTTCTTTGGGATTTCTTGCCACAGTGGAGACAGTAGAGGGAGTTCTAAAAGCAGTGCCAATATGTGTTCTGCTATTGTTATAGCTTGAAAACGTTACTTTTTTTGGACTACAGCTTGTAGAATTCCTCAGCCAGCATGGTTGTTGGCCATGTGGCTGACAGATTCTGGGAGGTATGATTAAAAAAAAATACTAACATTTCCAAACTCAGGTTCATCTGAATGCCCAGGAATCCAGCTTTTCGTGCCCAATGTGCAAACCTCTGTATTGTTGCTGGCAAGAAGAGTGATGCTGAACACAAGGCCAGTGTGCAGGTTCCAAGTGCTCCTCCCGCCAATATATTCCTTAGATATATAGAGGTTAATTCTGAAATTGGTTAGAGAATAAAAAGAATGAAAGTGTAGGGGAAGGACAAGTGGATGGAATAACCACCAAAAGAAACATTTGTAGATTTAAAAAGAGATCTTAAAAACATATTTCTCATAGGACAGCCTTCCCCAATCTATTGCCCTCCACATGCTTTGAAATCAAACTGTAGGGACATGTAGGGATAATTAATTATGCTGAGAAGGGAGCTGTAGCTCCAAATATCTGAAAGGAACCACAAGGAACAAGGCTTAAATAATTTCAGCCACTGAAAACAATGGCTGACATTCTGTTGAACATTTACAAGATCATACACCAGACTTACAGTCTTGTAATTTATGGGATCCCAAGTTATAGTTGTCAACAACCAAATGCAACCCCAAAAGCCTACCTCTTAAGAGGCCTAGGATAATCCATAGGAGTATATTGTCTAGATCAAGGGAAGTGCAATTCTATTCTGCTTTGGTCAGACCTCACCTGTAATACTGCGTCCAGTTCTAGGCACAATTCAAGAAGGATACTGACAAGTTGGAACATGTCCATAGGAGGGTGACCAAAATGGTGGGAGGTCTGGAAGCCATGTTCTGTGAGGAGTGGCTTAGGGAGCCAGGTATGTTTAGCCTCAGGAAGAGAAGGTTAAGAGATGACATGATAGTCATGTTTAAACATTTGAAGGGATGTCATACTGAGGATGGAGCAAGCTTGTTTCCTGCTGCTCCAGAGACTAGGATATGGAGCAATGGGTTTAAACTACAGGAAAAGAGATTCCACCTAAACATTAGGAAGAACTTCCTGACCATAAGAGCTGTTTGACAGTGGAATGTGCTGCCTCGGAGTGTGGTGGAGTCTCCTTCTTTAGAGGTTTTTAAACAGAGGCTGGATGGCCATCTGTCAGCAGTGTTTTGATTATGTATTCCTGCAGGCTTGGGGGTTGGACTAAATGGCCATTGTGGTCTCTTCCAATTCTATGATTCTAATTAATTGCAGCCTCTTCAGTGTGATTATTTCAGTGCTACCGTTTCAGCTGGCTGGTTGATCATGGCCAGTTGAGTATAGCTATCATGCTGAAAGGGCAGCTTTGAACCATCCGCTGTGCAGTATTGGCCATGCTGAAAGGGCTGCACCCAACTGGCCATGATCAATATGCCAGGCTGAAGCGGCAGCACTAAAATTGCTGTTCTGAAGTGGCCATGATTAGTTGTCCTCTTAAGTCAAGCAGTGCCCCCAACTGAAGGGTTTCCAGGGTGCTACATATTGGGATGCTGAGGAATGACTACTGCAGCATTCTTTCAGTCACAGGGTGCCTTGAGAAAAACAGTTGCAGCAAGACTCTGATGAGTCTCTGCAACAGTCTCAATCCACCCCAAGACCAGAAGAACACGGCAGTCATCGTTCTCCAGCTCCCTGGTTTGCAGTATCTCAGAAACCCTTAAGCCTACCTGCCCACATTTTCTGTTGAATTCTTTGTGGATAAAAATACCACAAATACTATATGGGAATTTGTATGCAAAATTCCTCAGTTTACACATATCTTTATCCAGACTAATATGTTCTTCAGAAGAATAAGACTTAGCTCTATGTAGAATGCAATATCTCTATCTCTCTCTGGCTTTTCTTTGCAAATGAAGATTCAGGAAGGACTCATCCCGCGCTTTCTCTCCCTAGTCATCTTACCCTGGCCACCACATTTATCATTCAACCTTCTTTGTCTCATTCACTCTTACCTGAGTATGCTATTGAGGTAGCCACATAATGTGCATGTTTTCTTGTATGCTTTAGACTTCCCTTTTTCCTTCTCCAGTAAGTACTGTCTGGAGAAACAATGGAGTTTCCCAAGATCTTAGAATAACTATGGTCAGACAGCAAGCTGTTCTGTTCCTCCTCTAATCAGTAGCGGCAAAGTCGAGTCTTTGGTATTCAATGTGATTCTGGAAGTTCAGTCATCAGAAAATAAAATGAGTCATTGGGATATTTTTCTTTTCCCTTCCCTTTTGTAATTCATTGAAACTCATAGACCTTCCATAGTTCAGGAATTTAAACATTTATACATGTGTATATTTAACTCAAGGGTAGGCTAATGTGGGCCTCCAGATATTTTTTGGCCTACAATTCCCATCAGCCCTGGCCAAGATAATCATTGATGAGGGATTATAGGGATTAAAGTCCAAAAAAATTTAGAGTAGGGTGGGCATGCAACCCCCACGGGCATTTTTGAGGTCCCTATGTCCTCCACAATTTTTTTTGCACCAAAATGCCCTCTAAGAGTGTGGAGGGCATTTCCCCTATGCCTGGAGGCCCCTTGCCCCCAGTGGGGTAAAAAAAAAAAAACTTACAACACTTTTCAAATACATTTTTTCCCCTCAAATTCCCAAGATTATCCTCTGGGCATATGTGGTATATTTATACCCCATTTGTCTCCCTTGGCCAATTTAGGCTCAGGAGAGCCCTTTTTTGAAACAAGAAGTGAACAGGAAGGGGCTTCTACACGTTAGTTTTAAAAATGTCTGGTCCTAAATTTTAATTTTTTTTAAAAAATTGTGGTCCTAAAATGGCCCCCAAGGGCCCCCAAAACATGGTGAAAATGCCCTTATTACCTATATAGGGTGTTTGGGGACATTTGGAGGCAAAAAAAATGATTGTGTGTGTGTGGAAGTAGTGTGTGCTTTTGTGTGGGTGGTGCAGTGTGTGCAGTATTCCAAGCTCTCTGGGGGAGGGCTGATGTGACCCACCTAGCCATCCATAGTTGCCCACCCCTGATCTAG
Organism: Gambelia wislizenii; assembly: GCA_030847615.1. Lineage (NCBI taxonomy): Eukaryota > Metazoa > Chordata > Lepidosauria > Squamata > Crotaphytidae > Gambelia > Gambelia wislizenii. The sequence continues at coordinate 253,096,036 of JAUMIR010000004.1, forward strand.
AGGGTCACTGATATCTACTGCTGACCTTCAAAATGTGTAGACACTGTTGCCTCATTTTTGAATGGCCCTAAGACGTCCCAATGTGTGGGAGCAAAAAAGTGTAAAAGGAGTTCAATTGCAAGATGATTGAAATAGCAATGGTCACAATGTGAGGAAAAACATCTATTCAAACAAGGTTCAGGACAAAATGACCAGACCCAGTTTCTCATCTGAGCTTCAGGCATTTCCTAAGGGTTAATAGGATTATAGCTAATAAAACAAGTTGTGATTTGGTTTATTAGCAAGTTGTTTCCTTGGTTGCCATCAACCCATCTATTCCCAACATCACAAGGCAGGTGCAAGTGTGTGGAAGAATGAGCGGTGTCTTGATGATTGTTGGTAGAATTTAGGATACGGTTTTGGAAGTTCCACCTGTGTCAGTAGGAGCAATATTGAAGTTAGCATGATAGAACTTAATCTCTTCCAGTACATTCCAGTCACTCCCTCCAATGTGATTTATTCAGTCATGCTGTTACATGGGTAATGTAGCTGCACTAAAAACTAAAGAACTCATGGCTCAATATGACCTTTAGTGAATCTCATCTGCACGAGAATATCCAACGTCTCCCCCTCTCTCTCTCTGGCTTTTCTTCGCAAACGAAGATTCAGGAAAGACTCATCCCGCGCTTTCTGCATGCGCGCTGATGACTAAAAAGGCCAATCCGAGATAAACAAGTCTGGTTGCAGAAAGCACAGCAGAAGGTCTCCTTGGGTGATGTTTCCAGGTTGTGATTCTTTCTGCGTTGTTGTTATGGAAAGATAGCATGCCATGAAGCAGTCTACAGAGACTTATTTTTGATCTATTAAAATTATTTATACATAATTTTTCTGCCTACTAAGCCACCATAACTGTACAATAAAACTGCAGTGTAAAACTGGAAGAAAAACCTGACTTCAATAGGGTTAAGTGATTGTAAGCATTGCATGTGCATTAGTCCTGAGCGATAGTGTCAGTTAAAAATGTCTGTTTCATAAACAATTTCTGTTCTCTTTTGCATAATCTGTTTCATAAACAATTTCTGTTCTCTTTTGCATAGCACAAATGGGAAAATGTCCTTCTTTATCTTAAGGTTCAAACTAGACATGGTGTGGAACATCTATGATCAGATCTCCTCAGTGTTTTACTTTAAAGAATTTGCTGGTGTCCTTTTGTCTTGGAAGAGAGGTACTAGTGGAATTTTTTAAAAAATGCATTGTTTTCCAGATCAAAATGCTGCCAAGCTGCTATTTTTTTCAGGCTTACAGAACTGTATAGGTCAAAACCAGCACTTTGAATTGTGCTCAGAAATGAACTGAAAGCTATGAAGATGATATGATATAGTACTGATGTAATACGTTCATAAACCTGGTATTGATTAAAATCCTCAATTATGTGTTCAGTCCTCCTCCACTCTGGCATAGCATCATCTCTTTTCAAATAATTGCCATGTATGGCCTGTCTTCATGGGCAATTTACCCCTTCTTCCCCTCATCATGGAAACATTGCAGTCCAGATGATGCAGGAATTTTGCTCTGTTTTGTCTCTGGGCAGTCCTCAAGGCAAAGATGGGGAGAACACTGGGTAGGGCCTGCTAAAACAATTTTTTAAAATACTCAGGAAATCTGGTCCCACCAGCAAAAAGGTTTTTGGCCAATAAACACATTACTACTACACTTGAACGTCCTCCATATTTGCCAGATTTGGCACCATACTTTTTTTTTTTCCCTAAAGTAAAATTGGTGCTTAAAGGAACATGTTTTGAGTTGATTGATGCAGTAAAGAAGAAAATGGCAGATGTGTTGAAACAGCTGACAGAAACTGATCTGCTCCACACCTTCGACCGGTGGAAAACAAGACTGCATCGGTGTGTGAGTGTGAATGGGGTGTATACAGAAGGGGCAAGCATTTGAATTGTAATACATATAAATAAAGATGGGTTATTGTACCAGTCTCATTATTTAATAGATAGACCATGGAATAGGCCAAAGAACTCACAGTATACTCCAAACATATACCCTTGCTCTGCAAAACACACAACATACAAAGAACCATTTCTTTGTATTTCCTGATTAACAGATGTCTACAATTCTACCTGCCATGATGAATGTGGCACCATCCTTTGGAAAACACAAAGTTTACAAGGTGCAAACGAGCTGAAATCAACCCAGAAGCAGCGCAGTGTTCTCAGTCTCCTTTCCAGTGCCAAAATCTGGAGGGAGTCTGGCAGTTGTTGCAAAATGTGTGGAAATCCTTTGCCATGCAGGGCCAAGCCAGAAACAAACATATAGTAGGAGGTCCTTATCCACTGGAGATTGGTTCGGGGCGGGGCATGGATACCAAAAACCATGGATAATAGCTAACGCCATTGAAAATAATGGGACTTCTGGTTTAAAATACCATAGAGTTGCCTTGGAGGACCTAGAAAATGGCTAGAGAGGACACACTTTCTAGGACGACTCTGTGGTAGGTATGCTGTTTTTTATCCCATGGATAATTGAATCTTTGGATAATGAATCAGTGGATATGGGAGTCCTACTGTACATCCTGATAGCCTTCCCTGTTTCAGAGGACGAAAGAGGACAGGTTATTAAGGGGGGTGTATATCATTTTGTTAAAGATGTTCAGAGCTTCTTCAGGCTGTGATGCCCAACTGGTCATTCTGTCCACTCGCCTTTTCCTCAAGCAAGCCTAGCACTGTCTGCTTCCAGCCACTCAGGACATCTTCAGCCATTACATACCAAAGCAGACACCCCCCCCCCCCATCAGGTCTTCCTTCAAGAAAAACCTTGGCAGAGTGCTTTCCCAGAGAAGCAAGGGATGGCTTTGTCAACTATATTTTTTGGTTTTCTCATCAAGGTCACCTAAAAATTCTAGAACCTCATTGATCACTATTCTTAATTAGCTCTTCTGCTCTGCTTCCTCTATCACTGTTGTGTCCTGTAGGATAGGATAGGATAGGATAGGATAGGATAGGCTGGCACATTTTGTTGTTGAATTCACATACAACTAGACTCACAAGCTAGGCATTTTACAACATTGTAATCTAAAAAGTACAGTTGTCCCTCCATATCCACGGATTTGGTATCCACCGATTTAAGTCTTCATGCTTGAAAATATTCTTAAAAAAATAATAATCCAAAAAGCAAACCTTGATTTTGCCATCTTATATAAGGGACACAATTTTGCTATGCCATTGCATATAATGGGACTTGCGTACTCACAGATTTTGGTATCCACGGGGGGTTCTGGAACCAAACCCCAGTGAATATGAAGGGACAACTGTAGTAAATAGTATCCCAAAGTTTCAGGCACTTGCCATGTACTGATTGTTTTACAGACAAAATATGGCTGGGAAATACTGTCCAACAGTATTATTATTGGTGGTGGTTGTGGTGTTCTGCTGCTGCTGCTGAAAACAAGGAAGACTGACAGCTATTCAAAACATGTGTTTTTCTTGTACTAGGTATTTGGGGTACGATGAAATGCCCTTTAATCTGTACCACAACTCTCCTGTGGATGTAGGTTATTCCTGTGATACATTGGAATTTCTCATTGGGGTCAGAAAATACCCAGATTAGGTACTTGTAATGGATGGATTTCCTTCCTTCCTTCCTTCCTTCCTTCCTTCCTTCCTTCCTTCCAAACTGCTTCAGTGGAGCTAAAGGAAGCTTTTGTTGTCTTCATTTCCAACATGTCTGTGATATGGTAAATGTAATGCAAGAATTCAGAATGGGACCTTATGTCCTAACACCATGGTTAATGTATAGCTTCCCATGGTGAGAAAATTGCAGTGCAAGTGGCTTATTGTATTGTTTCTACAACTTCTGAATTTTTTTTTTTTGGTCTGTGATCCAGAATAGCAGTTTTGTCTGATCCTTATTTTCTTTTGGATTCAAATTAAGATACTTGTACCAGACAGTTAAGACAATTGCTTTAAAAGAAAAGCCTGGAAATGAAGCCGGACACTTGTCCAGGTGCCCATTCCCATCACATTTTTATCTATCTAGTATCTCTTATTTTCTTTAACATTTTGCTTGAACAAACAGACCAATTATTAAACAATTGGAAAGAACACTAATATGTTTCTACATCACTGTTGTAAAACAAAACTGCTGTTTGGTTGCTGATATAAAATAATATTGAAGTTTAATATGTTGCCTAGCCCTTCTGTAATTATTGTTCTGGCAGGTTTCCTAATGCATTGGTAATAGTTTGTTTCTGAAGAGCCATTCCAGTTACCCAGAGTGCTAGATCTGTTCAGTGTTTAAAAGTCATTTTCACATAACAATGGTTGAAGTTGGTCTCTTATAATTTAGGTCAGGGAAGAATATGCATGCATACTGAAGTAACAGCTTGCAGGCCCTCAAGGTAAGCAGATCTCTAAGGCAAGAATACTGAAGACATGTTATGATGCTTTATTTGTGTCTTTTGGGCCAGGAAATAGAGTGGGTGATCATCTGTCTTTAAACTCTATAAAGAATTTCCAGCGTTTCACATTTCAAATTTGGATAGACTGAGGCTATGGGTAGGGAGGGTGGTTTACCAATGAATTATTACCACTGATTATCAAGAGTCCTAGCAGGAGGGGCAAACAATTCTACTTCGACACAGCAACAATAGCTTTCAGTGTTTAAAAAATGGTTTAGGGAAGAGGAAAAGAAAGTAGGTATAATACAAATACCAGCCAGGAATTAATCAGTGCAACCTGCATGTTTCAAAAGGGATCAACACAGGAGGGAATAATGAAGATGACCAGGGTAGTGTATAATCCTCCATATGGAGGCCACAGGGAGCTAAAGGTTTTTACAGCATGATCCAGTGAAGCTATAAATGTCTGTAGGTGTTGCATTCTCTGAGGTGTTCCAGGCATTAGTTCCCTGAGCTGCAATTCATTTTAATGAGCATCCCACCTCCACCTCTATTCCCCATCCCCCCAGTTTGGTTTGGTTTTGGTTTTGCTCTTTGATGAGTTGGTTCTGCAAAAATCTCAGATAAACCTCTCTGATACCATACCCTCCAACTACCTCAGTTTGGAAGGAACATTTCTCTGTCATCCCAATTTTTCAGCTGTTTTTAAAATGCCCCAGTTTTGTTCTCTTTCACTTCCCCCTTTGTCCTCAGCTTACTTTCATTGGTGCAAACTGGGTTCAAAGTGCAAAAGTAGTTTTCACTCAATAACTCAGTGAAGGGGGGGGAAGGAGAGGAAGGGACAGAATATTGCCTTTCCCTGTAGACTCAGGCAAAAGCAAACTACAGTACTGCAGCCTCTCCTAGCTTGTGTGTTCTTTCTCACTAATGATTTATGAGAAATAAATTATGCAAAGGGCATTCTCAGGCAGAGGATTATACAGGAGTTGAAGATCCTACAGAAGCTCTTGTATTAGGAATAAGTTGGACATAATACCACTTCTTCCATCAGTCAAGGTGAAACAGCCTATCTCAGCCAACAGGTTTGGAGATAGTTATTTTGTGCATATGTATGTGTATGTGTGACACGAGTGACCCTAGTTTGCTTCCAAGATCAGACAGGATCTCTTGCATGTGAAGTTGAAGGCTTTCACGGCCGGCATCCATAGATTTTCCTTGTTTTTTTTCCGGGCTGTGAGGCCGTGTTCTGGAATAGTTTCTTTCTGAAGTTTTGCCTGGATCTGTGGCTGGCATCCTCAGAGAATGGTTGGGTAGGTGTGTGTGTGGAGTTTATATGCTGTGAACCCCTGTTGGGGAGTGTATGTAAATTTGTGTAATTGAATGGTTAGTTTCTGGGTATAGAAATGCAAGGCTCGTTAGTGTCTGTTTGGCTAATGGTTGGTTGATGGGACATTATCTGCTGGGAATCCTCCTCTCCCTGGAATTCTTTTGTAAGTGTTGAGTATTGGTTCTATTGTATTTCAAAACAAAATCTGGCTCCCATCCACAGATGCAGGCGAAACGTCAGAAAGAAACTGTTCCAGAACACGGCCGCACAGCCCAGAAAAACCCAAGGAAAATCTAAGGATCTGTTGCCTTTAGGATATTTAGACCTGTTTCCCTCAGCTTCCAAACCCCGTTTCAGCCACAGGCGTCTCCTCCCAATACGGGCATTACCTCACCAGTAGCACCTGAAAACAAGGATGCACCTTCTCTAGGGCATCAATTTTTATTTTTTATTTTTTGCTACCAAATGGAGACCTTTTTAAAAAAATTTTCATAGGCATTTTAGGGACTGTTGTTAGGCTTTAGTATGAAAACAATTAATAGCAATTTTATAATGAGTTAATTACTTTTTAACTTTTGTATGCTGTGAATTTTAACTAGGTTTGTTTTACCTGTTGTTAGCTGCTTTGAGTACTAAACTGTGGAAAAGGTAGGATTCAGGGCCAGTGGTTTTAAGTTACAGGAGAGTAGACTTCAATTGAACATTAGAAGGAACTTCTTGACAGTAAGAGTGGTTCAGCAATGGAACCAAGTGCCTAGAGAGGCAGTAGGGTCTCTTTTTCTGGCCGTCTTCAAAAAGAGGCTGGACTTGCTGGGGATGCTTTAGTTAGAAATCCTGCATTGACCAGGGGCTTGGACTCAATCATCCATGGAGCCCCTTCCAAATCTATGATTATGTGACTCTATGATTCTTATCTTTGACCAGATGCTTACTGTAAGACAACAACGGGAAGTATGAGGCTAAAACCCACCATGTGGCCTTCAAGACCCCATCCCCATCCTCAATACTCCATATTCCAAATGTTTTTGGCCTAAAAAAAATCACTGTCTGAGATCCCAGAAGTGGCCAGGGGTATGATTGCTATTTAAAGCTGTCCATAGGCCTGTATTAAGTCTAAACTAACCTCCCCCCCCCCAAACTTGGAAGTGACATTCTAGTCACATTTGGCTTTGAAAAAAGGTACAGTTGTGGCCTGTTGAAGTCCAGGGTTAGTGGTAAAGGTGTGTGAGAGAGAGGGGGGGTGAGAGAAAAACCGACCCCTGGACACTTGGCAGTTGCTGGCCCTGCTCTATAAGCTTGTTTTTAAAGTATTTCCATTTGTGACAGTAGAGGAAATCCATTATTTTGGTATAGTCTTGACTTGGGAATATGTCAAAATCATTACCTATTTCCTTATTCATGAGCCACAGTTCACATATAGTTGGATGAAGACTTAACAGTATATGGACAACATTTGGCTTAGAATTGTGTTGCCTTACAGACTGCTGGATAGATAGTACTCAAAAATGGCAGCAAAAAGCTAGTTATGTATAAATGGTAAGCAAGAACAATCTGGTCATCACACACTTAACCGTAGTCTTATATAACACTGCTGACAAGCTAGGCAATGCACATTTTTTTATTCCCCTCACCCCCATCCTTTATCTTGTATAAAAAACCCTGTGGACCACCCTGCAAATACTGCAAGATGTGCAAGCTCTTTATTATGTTAATACTGTACTCTGAAAATAAATTCAGGTCATTGGCTTGAATGCCAGGGAGAAATTACACAGCTAACATCTTTTGACCTGTAAGCAAGGTGCATTTGTTTTATGAACGAGAAAAGTAGTTCAAAGTATCTTTAAGGTTTTTTACACAGGCACTGTTCAAAGCCATAGTTACGGTTAATCCTTGTGAGGATGACAGTTGATTACAAGTATTTTCTAAGTTGCTGGTTCCACTGTGGTGTGCAGTGCTAGCCATTTGTTCTTGTAGTATGACAGATAGTTCTTTATAGCTATTTTAGAGGGCCAAATGAGCTGGTTTCAGGGTTTCACTCAGACAGCTTGGGATAGACCAACAGGACAATGAATTAATTTTGTGAACAAGAAGCAGTGAGTACTTATTTAAGGAGTATTCATTTTAGGAAATGGATCAGAAGGGAAGCTGGCAGGAGCTAGGTCTCAATGCAGTCTGTGCCAGGGAACAGCTTTGTTCTCTTGCAATATTGCAGAAATATTTTGAAATATAGTCAAAAGTTTGGAGGGCCTTCTTGAGACATGATTATTCTCTTCCTTTGACCAAGATTAACTTTATGAAGATATTTTGAATGGTCACCTGCTTGACAACTTCCGTTTTTTATATTCACATAGGACAGGGATGGGAGTTATGTGCTCCTCCAGATGTTAGAGATGCAAGTGAGATTGTGTGAAAAGTGTATTAAAATAAGGGGATTAGTAGAAATGGAGGAAGAGGATTTATACCAGAGATTAATACCAGAATTAGCAAATTATGTGCAAATATCCTTGGAAAGGATGGAAGCTGAGGTAGACTGGATTTTTAGAATAAACTCAAGGGTTGCTACACAAAGGAAGTTACCGAGAGACATTGTGGTATACTTCACAAGAACGAAGATAAGAGACTTAGTATTGCAGAAAAATTATGAATCAACCTTGGTAATAGACGATAATGAAGTGGTAATCTATAAGGATATCCCTAATCAAATATTTTAAAAAAGGAAAGATTACCAATTCATTACGTCTAGGCTGCAAAATAAAGATATTCAATCATGGGAAAAATAGATGGGAAAAAACAGAGGGAATATCATTTACTTTTCAGCAAAGGAGATATAGATTAAATACAATAAGGAAAGCTAAGGATTTTTTGGCTAAACATGGGAAAGAGCTGAATGGTAAGGAGAGAGAAAAGAAAGATAGGGAATAAGTAAAGAAAAGAGAATCCTTGAAGGAAAAGATTGAAAAACTAAATGAAGGAGGACTAAATGAAGAACAGGAAGGGGAAATTGAAAACATGAGAGGAAATAAGGAAGTGGAAGGGAAAATAGATAGGAAGAATAGATTTAGAGAGGAAGAGGAGATTGAGGTAGAGGAAGAAGAAGGAGAATTAACAGATTCAGAAGAGGAAATTGAGGGAGATAATGAAGAACAAAAAGAGATAGGAAGTTTAGATATAGTTGAAGAAGATTAAAACAAAATAAATTGAATAGTCAAAAGGTATATAAATTAATAATCAAGGATAGAAATGGATATTAAACTAATCTTGTGGAATGTCAGGGGGATGAATTCCCCGTATAAAAGGAAACAGATATTTCACCATCTTGAGAGAATGAAGGCTGATGGGATATGCATAAAGGAGACGCATATAAAAGGGAAAAATGAAAACCTACTAAAAAACAGAAAACTAGGACAAGTGTTCATAAACTCAATCAACAAGAAGAAAAAATGAATTGTATTGTATATAAAGGCTAGTTGGTCTGCAAAAGAAATAATAAAAGATACAAGGGGAAGATACACTGGTGTGGTAGTGACATTATTGGGTAAAAAAACTTTGATATTAGGAATGTATGCACCATCAGAATGGAAAGATAAAATCTATCAAAATTTATTGAACAATTTATTAGAAATAGACTATGACAATTTAATATGCCTCAGGGACTGGAATGGGGTATTGGACCCACTAAAAGATAGGACTTCAAAGAAAAAAATAAAGGATAAGCAAGGAAATTACCCAAATCCTTTTCAACTCTTATGGATAATCTGTCACTAGTAGAAGTATGGAGGTATCTATATGGTGATACAAAAGATTTCACGTATTTCTCAGATAGATACAAATCTTTCTCTCGGATAGACATGTTTCTAATATCAAAAAGTATTATGGGTTACGTTAAGTCAATGGAGATTATGCCAAGAACAACCTCTGATCACAGCCTGATAAAACTGACACTCAAAGGCTATGAAAGAACTTATACTTGGAGACTTAAGGAAAGCATGATACAAGATGAAAAGGTTCAAAATAGAATAAGAGAAACTTTAAAAAATTATTTTAAAGAAAATAAAGAGGATGAAGTAGCTTTACAGAATATTTGGGATGAAAGTAAGGCATTAGTCAGAGGTGTATGTATGCAAATAAATTGTGAATTGAACAAAAAGATAAGAAAAAAACAACAAGATTTACATACTGCTTTACAACAAAAAGAATCAGAATTAAAAGAAGACCCGATTAATAAGGAAATTAAACAAACGTTACAAATTCTGAGAGATCAATTAAAAATGGAAACTGCACAGGAAATTGAGAAAAAAGTTCGATATGCTAAACAAAGATATTATGAACAAGGAAATAAAGTCAGCAAATGGTTAGCATATAGAATGAGGAAAGAATTAGAGAAACAACAAATATTGAGAATAAAGGTAAAGGGAGAGATAGTGACAAATCAAGAGAGGATAAGAAAAGAATTTCAAACATTTTATAAAGGATTGTTTAAAGAAGCGCCATCAAATATACGACAAGAAGAAAAGTTAAGACAGTATTTGGATAAACAATGGATTCCGAAAATAAATAAAAATAAAAAAGAAGAATTAAATAGGAGCATAACAATAACAGAAGTTGAGGGAGCAATAAGAGCTCTAAAGAATGGGAAAACTCCAGGACCCGATGGTTTCTCAGCTAATTATTATAAGGTATTTGAGGCAGAATTGAAAGAACCCTTATGGAAAACATTTAACAATATAATAGCAAAAGGTGAGATACCAGTATCATGGAAGAATGCAAATATTGCCCTAATTTTGAAAGAGAATAGAGAAGCTGAAGAAATGAGAAACTATAGGCCTATAGCATTACTTAATACAGATTATAAGATATTTACAACAATTTTGGTTGAAAGGTTGAAAAATGTATTAAAGGAATGGATTAATGAGGACCAAACAGGCTTTTTGCCAGAAAGATATTTAAGGAACAACATTAGGAAGATCATAAATCTTATAGAATATTTTGATAAGCATTCAGAGAAAAAATTGGCTTTAATCTTTTTGGATGCCGAAAAGGCTTTCGATAGCATTAAATGGACATTTATGACTGAAGTAATGAATAGACTGGATTTGGGCGACAATTTTATAAATGGAGTTAAAGCGATATACAAACATCAAACAGCTCAAATAATAATAAATGGGCAGAAAACATCAGAAACAGAAGTGGGAAAGGGAGTGAGACAAGGGTGCCCCTTATCGCCATTGTTGTTTATCATGGTATTGGAGATATTATGCAGGATTATCAGAGGAGAACAAAAGCTACAAGGAGTAAAGATAAAAAAGCATATTTTTAAGATTTCTGCATTCGCTGATGACTTGGCTGTATCCCTAGAAGACCCTGTAAGATCGATAAGCAAATTGCAAGAAATACTAGAAAAATTTGGAAAGGCAGCAGGCATAAAAATAAATAAAGAAAAAACAGTAATACTTGCAAAGAACCTGACAAAAAAAGAAGAGGAGAATTTAGAAGAAATATCGAAATTTAAGGTAGGAAAAAAGATTAGATATTTGGGAATAACTCTAACAAAAAATAATTTGGAATTAGTAGATAACAATTATAATAAGGTCTGGTGTGAGATTAAAAAAGACATGGAGAAATGGGGAAAGTTAAACTTATCTCTCCTAGGGAGAATTGCGGCAGTAAAAATGACAATACTGCCAAAAATGCTCTTTTTGTTCCAGAACGTACCCATATTAGGCAATGATAAGTTATTCAGACAATGGGGAAAAGATATGTCTAAATTTATTTGGCAAAATAAAAAACCCAGAATTAGATGGAAAGTACTACAAGAAGAAAGAGAGAGAGGAGGTCTTGGCCTTCCTAACCTGAGGATGTACTACCATTCTTGTGTGCTGACTTGGTTCGATGACTGGTTTAGATTGAAAAATGATAGAATATTAACATTAGAAGGAGCAGATGACAGGTATGGGTCACATGCATATTTGTGGTATGATAAAGATAAGATTAATAAAAATTTTAGAAACCACATTATTAGAAATACAATGCTAAAAACATGGAAGAGCATAAAAAGGAAATTATATACCAGCTTACCATTGTGGGTTTCACCTCAGGAAGCTTTTAGGAGAACTGAGATGACAAACTTAGATGTGTGGATAACGTATAAAGATATCTTGAACTATAAAGATGGAGAATACCAAATAAAATCTAGAGAAGAAATGGAGAGAGAACAAAAAATATCAAATTGGTTCCAACATCGTCAATTGTTTGAAAGATACAAAATGGACAAGAACTTAATTGGTATTGAACATCAGAAGACAGAGTTGGATATATTACTAGCGGAAAATGCTGACTTAAAAATATCTAAAGTGTATAAGTTATTATTAAAATTGGAATATGAAACTGAAGTGGTGAAGGACTCTATGGTTAAGTGGTCACAAAATATTGGGTATGATATACATCTAGAGGATTGGGAGAGATTGTGGAAGATAGATATGAAATTTACACCATGTACGGAGCTGAGGGAAAATTGTTATAAGATGCTTTTCCACTGGTATATGTCTCCTCAGAAATTAGCAAAAATTTATAAGGATGTTAAAACAACTTGTTGGAAATGTGAGAAATTAAGTGGCTCTCTTTTCCATATGTGGTGGTCATGTGAAGTAGCAAAAAAATATTGGGTGAAGATACATAACCAGATGAGTAAAATATTGAAGACTGAACTTAGATTTAAACCAGAAATGTATCTATTAAACATTATTGAGAAAGATTTCCCCAGAGAAGATAGAAGCTTAATGTTATACATGACCACTTCAGCGAGAGTTGTATATGCTAGATATTGGAAACAAAAAGGTATACCAGAGGTAGAAGAATGGATGAGTAAACTGTCAGAGGTCGCATGTATGGAACAACTAACATATTGGATTAAATATAAATCCGCGAATAAATTTAGAGAGAAATCGGTGAAATTGATAGAATATTGGAAGTTGGAATGGAATGTATATGCAGCCACTTGGTTTATAGACTGACCTATTGATTAAGATTAAAGAGTATGAGAGGAGAAGTTTCCGATTGATAGATACGGAACAAATAGATTTCATTTGGGAAGAAATAAAGTTGAAAACATTACTGTACTAGACATTGGATAGCGTGATAATACTATTGGAGCTGCTGCAATGTTTGGTAAACAAAGGCGTATTGAAAACATTTGCATAAGAGTCCTACAAATAAAAAATATGCAAGTACTAGATATGTAAAGGATGAGATATAGAAAAGCATATGGAATAGTTATTTTAAAATATGAGAATATGGAATATGGATAACATTACAGTAATGTATGAGAAAGAGCATTGAGATGACAATTATGCGAGTTCAGACTCAGTTGATGAGGAAGTCAATTATTTTATTTTATTACTTTTTTTACATGTATTTATGTTTGTATGTTTGTAATGTTTATTTGTATGTGTCTTTTACACTTTGTAAAATAAAAAATAATTTTATAAATAAAATATTTTAAAAAGTATTTTCTAAGTTGCTGGCTCCACTGTGGTGTGCAGTGCTAGCCATTTGTTCTTGTAGTATGACAGATAGTTCTTTATGGCTATTTTAGAGGGCCAAATGAGCTGGTTTCAGGGTTTCACTCAGACAGCTTGGGATAGACCAACAGGACAATGAATTAATTTTGTGAGCAAGAAGCAGTGAGTACTTATTTAAGGAGTATTCATTTTAGGAAATGGATCAGAAGGGAAGCTGGCAGGAGCTAGGTCTCAATGCTGTCTGTGCCAGGGAACAGCTTTGTTCTCTTGCAATATTGCAGAAATATTTTGAAATATAGTCAAAAGGTTGGAGGGCCTTCATGAGACATGATTATTCTCTTCCTTTGACCAAGATTGACTTTATGAAGATATTTTGAATGGTCACCTGCTTGACAACTTCCGTTTTGTGTTATATTCACATAGGACAGGGACGGGAGTTATGTGCTCCTCCAGATGTTGTAGAACTGCAGCTCTAAGCCATCATTGCCAGCATAGCCAATGGTAATGAATGCTGGGAGCTGCAGACCAACCATATCTGGAAGAGTCACATGTTTTTCACCTCACTGTCTACGCAGCATCTGAAGGGGAGAGAGACAATTTATGTAGGATATATGGATGCCTAGAGCTTATAGGGGGCAATTTAGGCCTCTCAGGCTTCCTGGAGATAATAGCAGGAAACAAGGGATTTTTCATGGGACAGAAGGTGGTAAATGTGAAAGTGGGCTTGGAGTTTTAATGCAGTCTTTTCTGACCTCTTGCTGTTATACAGTTTTGTTACTGTTCAGTTTTGTAACTAACTTGGTTTATGGGGTTATAAATTGAACTATTGACATGGACCTGGAGAATAAGCTTGGCGCTTGTCAGCATCTTGTGGTTTGGTAGGAAAGGCATAGTTTATGAGCACTCTTTCAAAACTCAGAGGGAAACATCTCCTAGTGCTGGTGATTTATCACTGGCAGAATGATCTGATTATGGATGTTAATTACTTAAGTTTTGTGAGATATTGGGCATATTATTTCCAGGGATAGGATGGCCTAAATGGCAATAATTAACTGCGAGCTGTGGCAAGAAACTACAAACTTGTTGGTGAATGCTATGGTTAAACATTCAGGAATTACTGACTGAGTGGGAACGATCATTCTTCAGAGGTAATGATGGCTGTGATATTTGAGGAATGTGACTAAGAGTTTGCAGGACTTGGTAGAGTGGGTTTGTAGGGACTGGAGGAAGTAGACAAAATCAAGAATGGGTCAGCTTAACCTGTAGCAGAATGACTAATGCGGTTGTGGAGAAACATGGCTAGTTGGTATTCTGGAGTCAGGGCAACCCTTCAGTGACATAACAAATTGGGGAAGAACTTCAATTCTCCTTAAATAACAGTGTTCAATTCACAGAATAATTTACAGCAACCAGTGGCTTTTCTGTTGTTAAACCTGTTTTTTGTTTTTTGTTTTTGTGAGTGGTATACTCACAAGGCTAGAACTATGAAATTGCTATCAATAGTATAGTACCAAAAAAAAGAAATTGCAGGTGACCACAGTGGGGAACCTATCTCACACTGCTTTCTGTCAGGGAGGATAATAACTGACTTCTTCATCGTTAGTCCATTTCTTCCAGATAATATCTTGGCTGGTTAACTGAGTCAGCCAACTTGGTACTGTGACAGTTTGGATTAGAAAAACTCTCTGTACCACTTCTAATTTTAGGTCACTAGCTCTGCAAGAGCCATGTTCTTTGAACAAAGTTGTGTGCTGTTCAGTCTCAGTGTTTTCTGTGTCAGGCTTTTATCTATTGTACTTTTGTGACAAAGTTTGTACAGCAAATTTAAACTAGGGCTTTATCTACATGGGCAGTTTACCTTGGCTTTCGCACTTCTGAGAGCGTTGCAGTCCTTACGACACAGGGCATTTGCCCCATTCTGCCTCTGGGTAGTCCTTACCACCCCAGAGCAGAAATGTGGCTCAGATGGGAGCAAGCCAGGGTAGGTCCTGATACACCATTATAAGAAAATACCTGGTTTACTCCGCTGCTGCCAGGAAAAAGTGGAGTGGGCTCCGTGTGTCTGTAGGAACCTGTACCAGCAGGCCAGCCCAATGCTCCAGCTGCCAGCTGCCCTTACCCTTCTGGGTCCAGGAGAGTCCTGTAGCATGTGACTAAGCCTGGGCACATGCACAGGGCCTTTGGTCACATGTTGTGGCCAGCTTCCTCAATGCTGGGAGAGCAGGGAAGAAGGTGGTTGTGGTGGCTGCAGCAATGGCCCAGTGTTCCTGTGTGAGCTCTGGCCCATTTCATCGAGGCAACAGGCTGATCTGTGGCCAGGATATGCAGGTGGGGAGCTGGTGTATCCTGGCTCATGTAGATGAGCCCTAGGTCCAGTCATTTCACCAGTCAGTTCAGTGTTTAAATATTGTCAAATAATGGACAGGCATTTAGAAACACTACCTTTCTAAGAACAGCAAACAACATGATCATTGAAAAGTTTGTATTACTTAAAAAAAAACTAATTAGCTATCCAGTTACTTAGTACAGTAAATACATTCCCTAGCTGCCTTTACTACTTTGGACTGTTTTCATGAAATAATGACATTAACTTTTTAAAATATAGGCTGAGATCTTCCATGGTCAATGACAACAGCCCCCTCCCTCCAAAATTCCCTACCCTGCAGATCAGGGTGCTTGGGGAATGTCCTCTACAGTGCTCTTCTCATCTCAGGGAGCATCAAGTTCTCTGTGTGCCTCATGACCAGGAGAATACTCCAGATTACCTCCACCCCACCCCCCAGTGCTCATGTTTGTAGTGCCTTGGCAATGGCAGTGCTTCAGTCAGGGTACTGCTTGGGGTCATGTTCAGTTATTCACAATTTAAATATGAATTCTCAGCATTTACGAGGATCATAAGTCCAGTTTATGATCTAGTAACTGCTGAAGAGGATGTCTGTCATTATTATTATTTTATTACAACTTTATGCCTCTGAGTCCCCATGGGATTCAGCCCTCTCAAGGACATTTGGTTATGTGTGTATGACTGACTAGCCAACATCTCCAAATGAGCTTTATGGCTGAGTGAGGATTTCATCTTGGATCTCCCTGAAATAATCCACTCTCCTAGACCCAGAGATGTGGAACCTTGAGGCCCTGGGGTCAAAACCAGCTCTCTTCCCATGCCAGTCCAGGCTTCTAGAGTTCCACAGATGAGTACTGCCCCTTATTCATGATACCATTGCTTGGTAAAAGTGGGGAGAGAAGACTTGTGTGGGAAACTGAAAGACACACCCATGAGGCACACCTCACAAGTTGGAGTGCTTCAATCACCAGCGTGAAGAAAGGCTACAGATTTAATATCTTCCTTGGTTGCCAGGCAAGCTGAAGATTGGCTGGGACAAGGCCTGCCTCCAGTCTCTCGAGAGGAAGACCTTGTGAGAGTTCCAAGATCCTCTGAGATCTCATGGGAGCCTGGATCTCTTACAAAATGTCTACCAATTTCCTGTGCTGAAGCAGCAGCTCTCTTGTGAGAAGTCCTCCTTTCTCAAGACTGGAGGTGATCATCATCAGTCACCTCAGCCTGGAGAATTGAGAGTAGGAAGAGTGGGCAGAAGCCTGAACTGTGCTTGCAGCAGATGGTCCCAAGCAGCATTTGGTATGTAATTTCAGGCCCTTTTGCTGTGTATCAAATGCTGGTGGTTACTGTCTTGAAAGCACAGCTTGCATTCACTCTTTCCACTTTCACCAGATCAACCACACATGATTTGGGACATCCAAATATGGGACCTCATGTGCAAACCTGGGAATTCTTATCTCATGTGCAAACCTGGGAATTCTTATCTTATCTCACCTTGCATTTTGAAGGAAATATAAGTAGCAGAAAAGTCCAGCTGTACACTGCCCATTTCAGTCCTGAAGGTTTGGAGTCCTTTTTGCATTATGTGGCAGAAAAAGTAAATAAAAGCATTTGCTTGATATGAAACAGCAGTATAAGACTTTGTAACAGTGCAGATTTGTTCTTCACTTACTCAGATTCTTGTCATAAAATGTAGTTTGAAGAAAAGTTCGGAAGTAAATTAGACTATATTCACTGCCCAAAAGTATGATAACAGCAGAACCATTTAGCTTACTCCTTTCACTGTCTCTGAATGTTATGAATAGAGTGGAATGTAATGCATTTTGATGAAAAATTTCAGCATTCTAAAGATAGCTTGTTGACGTGGGCCTTGGATAGATTATATATGGTTCTACTGAAAATTATATTTTCAAGTTTTCTGATGTGAAATTAAGAGCTCTTTCTAAAGTCAAATGTGGCATGAAATACCACTTGGAAAGATGTGTTAAATAAATAATGAAGGGCACAACCAGCAACTACATGTCTAGTCTTGTGCACCCAGTGGACTTTCTGTGTGTGTTCTAAAGAAGTCCTCAAAACTACTCTTGAAATTAACAAGCTAAAAATAAATTAGAATAAACAAGCACATTCTGAACTTTTAAAAACCTTGCAGGTTTTAATATACTGTGCCCCTGTTTTTCACTTTGACTAATTAAAATTTGCCTTTACCAATTAAAATTGAGCCCCACTGATTTTATCAGCTAAAACTTGAAACCTTATGTTTTGTTTGTTTTTTAAAAAATATCCAAGTACAGTATAGTCCTTTGAGAATGAAAATCTACATAGGTTTAGAGGATGAGATCTTGAAGATAGAAAATAGGGACATTCCTGTATGATACAGAAGGACTCCTGTATCCACTGATTCAATTATCCACTGATACAATTATACACGGGACACAAAACAGCACACTTACCATACAGTCCCCCTAGAAAATATGTCCTCTAGCCATTTTCTAGGTCCTCCAAGGCAACTCTGTGGTATTTTAAACCAGAAGTCCCATTATTTTCATTGGCGTTTGCTATTCGCCATGGTTTTCAATAGCCACGCCCCCCCAAGAATCAATCCCCATTGGATACAGGGGTCCTACTGTTTTGAATAACAATGATATTCAGAGTAGTTTTGTTTAAGCAAAGGCTAGTTTTTACTACAATAGATCCAACAAGCATTCTTAAAAGAGGTTGGGTCTCCTCCTACAGCAGAGATGGGTAGCAGGCATACCATGGCCTATACATGGACCCCAAGACCACCACTGTTCCCTATTTTTTTCAAGCCTCCTTTTCTCCCATCCCCATCCCCATCCCCATCCCCATCCCCATCCCCATTCCCAATCACAACAAGTATTAGACTTCCAGTTACTTCTGGTTACAATTTTCATCTGATTTTCAGACTATTTGGGGGCAGCATGACCTGCTGTGGGGCTCAGAGCATTAACCTCCTCCCCCATGTCCATCACAGTTGCCTAGGCTTCTTCCAGGGAAGAACATTTTTAAGCCTATGCAGATTTAATTGGGTATGTGTCTCATTTGGCTCAGTTGGGCTTACTTATAAGTAAACCTGTATGGTACTGTCCTGTTAAATGACCAGATTAATAGCCTTGCAGTGCAGTCAAATGGTGACTGGTGACTTCCCTATCAGTGTAGATTTTAGTTGAAGTTTGAAAAGCTCTATCCAAAATCAGGTTGTCTATGAATGATTTTGCACTGGGTCCCTCAGAAACGTGCAGTATGCTAGTGGTGAGAGGCATCACCTTCCAGCTACACTTTACTCTTGAGATGGATGGCTGTCCATCCCAGGGCAGGCAGCCCAGCTATCCCAGATCTTGTGGCACTGCAGTATAGTTATATGTAGTGTGGATTCTGATTTAAAGGCATTCAGTCATAATTTCATAAGCTGTAGCTTCATTCCAATAGCTCCTTAGCCAAGTATGTACACCAAGTGTCTGAACCTGCTGTTCCTCTTGTATGAGCAAGACTACTATTGACAAACTAACCTGTCTCCCAGTGGTCTAATCCCAACTCATGTTCCCTATGAGTGGATGGACAATCCAATGCTTGGTGAAATCTACTTCACAAATAGTGTTGGCTGTCATCAGTGGCTACTAATTCTTTTCAAGTGTTCAGATTCAATGGTTTGGAACCTTGTAATATAATGGAAGACATTCATATATACCCATATGTATTTTCCTGTGTTATCACAGATCATCAGCGGGGACCCTTGAACAATCAGAAGTGTAGAGAGCAACTATGAGGGAGAAGTCCTGTGACTGACTGCTCAGGCATCGTTTACTCTTTGTTTCTACCTTTACCACCTAATGTGTGCAGTCACTCTGCCTAGTTCTGTTTATACCCTTTCCTTTCACCCCAGAGTTATTGCTGTCTGGTTATGATCCCAGGCATGGCATTTAAATTTTATGAGCTTCCTCTGGCCCATATTATATTTTATTTTCAAAATTACTTTGCTCTTGGGATTTTTTGGAGTTCAAAGTAGGCCTTTCAGCCTAATGGGGTTTTTCTCAGCTAGGAATTAACACTGAATTTCATCCCCTACATTTTTGTGGTCAGTTATACCTTAGGACTTTATCAGGTGCAGCAAAAACCACATCATAAGGACATGGCAATAACACAAAAGGGTGAAATTATCAAACAACTTAGTCATTCAGCCATTCCGGGAGTGTAACATGGGCATGAATAATGTGTAACTTTTTATTGACGGCTTAGCCCATCAATAAAAAAGTGACACCTCATCCACGCCCTCACTACACCCCAGGAATGACTGAATGATGAGGATGTCTGATAAATTTGCCCTTTGTGCTGTTGTCTCATCCTAAATGACACATTTTTTAGCAATATGTATCTTGTCTGATAAAGTCGTTAGTGTATAGTAACAGTTTAGTTTCCAAGCTCAGATGACATTCTGAAAAGCTGTGACAAAAATGTTTAGATTCTAGAACAACATTTTAAAACAAAATTAGAACAAGATGGGGAGTGGAGAAAAATGTGTGGGTGACTGTTCCCCATGCTCGTTTTAGAAGACATGGATGAGTAAAGAAATGCATATCAGACACACTTCCATAAGTACCTTGGTTGTCCTATGAAAAGAAGAAAAATTAATTACATTTCTCATTACATGGGAGGAGGCTACCTACAACTGTATGCTTTCATGTTGTGCAGTTCTAAGCTCATTAGCTCAGTCTTGCAAAATGTAGGGATTACAAAAAAAATAATAATAGCAGGTTGAAAGATATTTTAAATTCCTGAGAGACTTTCAAAATATTAGCCATGAAGTGTGTCTGTCAGGCTAATATATATATTGGCCAGTATTGGCATCAAATTTTTAGGGACCCCAGGGACTGAAACTTTCTGAAACTCTACCAGCCCTGCTCTAAAAATAAGCAGGTAACATTTCTAGGCTTACAAGACAGGTGGGATGATAGCAGAGTTTTAACAAAAATGAAGCTGTTTGCATGGTGATGATGAACATCTCCACTTAGGAGTCACTTAAATGTCTTAAACTAAGTAATGCATGACATTTCTAAATGGTAGCTTCTTGGAAGTTATTAGATATGATTTTGCTGCCATATGTATGAAGATTTATAGAAAATCTAGTAAATCACAGGACTTCTGCAAATCTGTCAGGATTAATTTTCTGCTCTGTGAAGCACAGCAAGCAAGACAGTGAGGCCGAATGACATTTTACACAGTATGTGCTACCAGCCTCTTGATGCCCATGGCAGTGAATGAATCTACAGCAAATGGGCTAACAATGGATCAGCAGAACTGATTATATAATTCTGTCTTAAGATTCCTTTCCTTGGAACTTTCATCAGCAACAGAAAGTGTGATTGAAGAAAACAGCCCCGAATCTATAAAACCAGTTCATTCAACGTTGTTACTATTTCTTGCTGACTTTTGTAGATCATTTAACTTGTTAATTTGAACCTAGAAAAATCTGGATCATAGAATCATAGAGCTGGAAAAGACCACATGAGCCATCTTGTCCAACCCCCCACCATGCAGGAATGCCCAATCAAAGCACTCCCGACAGATGGCCATCCAGCCTTTGCTTAAAAACCTGCAAAGAAGGAGATTCCACCACATTCTGAGGCAGTGTATTCCACTTCCTAACAGCTATTACTGTCAGGAAGTTCTTCCTAAGGTTTAGATAGAATCTCTTTTCCTGTAGTTTGAGTCCATTGCTTCATGTCCTAGTCTCTCGAGCAGAAGAAAACAAGCTTGCTCCATCCTCAGTATGACATTCCTTCAAAATATTTAAACATGGCCATCATATCACCTTTTAACCTTCTCTTCCCCAGACTAAACATACCCAGCTCCCTAAGCCATTCCTCATAGAGCATGGCTTCCAGACATCACACCATTTTGGTTGCCCTCCTCTGGACATGTTCCAGCTTGTCATGGAGGCTGATGAAAGAATGAACTGAATAGTTCATTGTAGTATTTTATAAATGTATTTCGTCCAGGTGTTAGTGCACTAAATTAGTGTAGACCCCTATGGTCTTGCATATTGTAAAGTTGCATATGACAAAGGAAGCTAATTGGCTCAATTTCGCTGAATGCAGGGATTACAAAAGAAATAATGGTAGGCTGAAATAATCTTTTAGCAAAAGCTTGCAGCTAGTTTTGATGGTGGTAGATGGATCCTTCTGTCTGAAATATCAGATATTGTAAGCAGAAACAGTGACATTCTTGGGGAAAGAAATACAAGAGGTGTAAAGCTACAGTCCTAAGCACATACAAGTAAGCTCTACTTAAGTGGACATGCTTAAGAATGGAGAATAGTTACAATCAAGGATGTTTGGGTTTGTTTTTTTAAATGTATGTTCTGTGGACAATTATTTGATCTTCAGGACTCAGATAGTGGGATATAATGTTTTTGTCCTTAGGAGTTCAGATTTGTGGCTAACATAGTTGGCATGAAGTGTAATATTAATGGATGTAAGTTCATATTTTGTTGCAGAATATATGACATTAATGTAGTATTTTACACTGGATGTACAGTACATTTTTCAATACATGTAAAGAAGCAAAATAATATTTCAGATTACAGTTGTCCCTCTGTATCCACGGATTTAAGTATTCACGGCTTGAAAATATTCTTTTAAAAAAATCCAAAAAGCAAACCTTGATTTTGCCATCTTATATAAGGGACACCGTTTTGCTATGCCATTGTATATAATGGGATTTGAGTATTCACGGATTTTTGTATCCACGTTGGGTCCTGGAACCAAACCCCAGCGAATACAAAGGGAGAATTAGCACTCATACTGCTAAAATTGATCAATGTTTTTTTCTGAACTAAGAATTTTGTAGCTTTCAGGAATTCGCTGTAAACATCTGAATGTTTGAACTGTGAATAATTCAGCTGCTTTAAAAATTCAGGTCCGAATAAATCTACTCCCTTAGAGGAGTATTTCATGTTAAACAAAAATACAAACTTAACAGGAATGCCCCAAGCTCTTAGGCTCTAGTCCTTTAAAAGAGGGATAGGAATCTTGTAGCCATGCAGATGCTATTGGACTGCAACTCTCAGTCTAGGGCTGCTGGGACTTGTAGTCCAACAACATCTGGAGGGGAAGAGGTACAATTGAACTCTTACAGGATTGCACTGTCATTGCTGTATAATGGACATTATATATGTATTTCATTTTTCTCTTCAATAGTCAGCAAAAATCAGCTTGCATATTACATTATTAATCAAAGGAGTTGATTAGTAACATGCTTCAATACAATCAAGCATTAATTTGTTTATATTGCACCCCTTGCTGTTGACAGATTGACTTTCATAAAGCTTGCTCAGTAGCATACCACCACAAAAGGAATAAAATGAATAAAACATCAGGATAAATATTCAAACAACATTGCTACCAACTCACATTTTTCACTTCAATTTGCATAAAAATCTGTTTTTAAAACAAACCTTCACTTATGATACATTGAAATCCCTACAGCCTCTTAATTTTGAGTTACCCTAGAGAAAATTTCTATTTACAAATCACAACTATTAATTTATAAATCCTGTCCTAGCAATAGCATTGATAGCAATAGCATTGATATTTATATACTGCTTATCAGTACCAAAACATTCCCTAAGCAGTTTACAATTTGTGTGTGGGTTTTGTGTTTTTTTTAGCTAATTGCCCCCAACAAGCTGGGTATTCATTTTACTGACCTACGGAAGGATGGAAGACTGAGTCAATCTTGGAGCCCTATGGGATCAAACATATAATTTTGTGGCTTGCAGTACTGTCTATATTTGAAAATTTCAGTGATTGCATAATTCCAGATGAAACTGAATTGTCAGCCTTCCTGAAGTTTCACATTGAATGCTGGTGTCATTTTGGAAACAATGATCTATAAATTAAGGGTCCAGTCATAAATGAAGTTATAATGGTAACAACATAATGAGTCAAGGCAACAGTGTTTCCATTAGCAATTGGAGGCATTCCTATCCCTGCTGAAAAGGAAGAACACATTAGCACACATTGACTCCTCTCTCCTAGCTGGCAAGGTAAACTGCAGAATTCAACAATGTACTCAAACATTCAGCCTGATTTCTGGCTCTTTTAGGTCCTTTTTAATTCTCTGAGGGAGGGGTGATGCGGTTCCTTTACATCTGGGTTTCGTCAGTCACCGCCCAGGTGTAGCAGGAAGTTACATCAAGCCTCTTCATATTCAAATTTCTTTGTCTTCATCTCCTCCATCCTGGAGCCACGAGGCCAGTTCTAACTTCCTGCTTCGCCCAGTAGGTAGCTGAGAAATCTCCTCCGTCTGGAATTTCTATCTCCACCTTTATTCTTTTTCCTTTCTTGTTCCTTTACCTACCTTTTTCCTTCTCCAGGCATTGCTGCTTTTCAGCCCTTGCCTTTCTCCTTTTGAATTTCCCGCCTATTTAAAAAAAAAAACCAAAAAAAAAAACCAAAAACCTCTCCTCTCTCCGCGCGGCTGCTCAGTCGGCTCCAGCCTGCTCCTCCTCTCTCTCTTCCCCCCTCCCACCTCTCTCCTTACTGTTTTCTTTCCACCGAGGCCATGCAGGCCCAGGAGATTCCCCAGCAGGCGGGGAAGGACTCCGGAGTGGCCGGGGATGCGATTCTCGACCGCGGCCACTCCGAGGACGCGGAGAGCGCTGCTGAGGGAGCCGCGGTCGCCATTGCTGCCGCTGCCGGCTCCCATGTGGGCGTCCCTCAGAGGGACGCGGCCCGGAAGGCACACCAGGCCATCGTGACTGGGAAAGCCTCCGATGGCCAAGCAGCAGCCAAGCCACGGAAGAGGCCAGCACAGCCCAGGAAGAAGCTGGCCTCCGATGCCTCCAGCGGGACCGCGATGGAACCTCCGGCCCTATGGAGTGCTTGGCACGCGCCAGGTGCCTGCTGCCAGGACTGGCCAGGGGCAGGAGCCCCTAGGAAGGTACAAGGGGCCCTTGGGGGGAGCGGGGACGAACTGCCCCTTCCCCCACGCATCGGCCCTCCCTGCTTTTGGGGACGGCACGTATTCTACCCCCCTGGAGGCCAAACGGAGCGCGGGAGGGGGAAGGGGAGAGCGAGGACTCGCGCTCCCATGCGGAGCCCTCACCATCCACCGGGCCCCAAGCAACCGCCGCAGCTGCCTCGGGGGAGGGGGGCACACCGCATGGGGAACCCCATTCGCTGTCTGACCCCACTCCAGGAAGCAGCCAGGCCCTACCCCAACCGAGCCAACCACCACAAAGCCTGGGCACGGAGGAGCAGGCCTTACAGGCCCCAACTCCTCAAGCACCCCCCCACAGGCCCTGGCCTCCCAACCTCCACTCCTCCCGACCTTGCCTGCCCAGGTGCCACCCCAGCAACACCAGCTGCCCTTGGTGCTCCAATCAATGCCTCAGCAGGCAGTACCTATCCAGGCGCAGCAACCGTTGGTTTACCAGGCCCTGCCGCCACAGGGGCCGGTGAACCAGACCCTGGGCTTGGGTAACCAAAATCAGGTTTTCCTCCCACCAGTGGTCCAGCCTCAGCCTATGCAGGCGGTGGGTTTTCAGGCACAGCCCTACCAGGCCCCAGTCCTTCAGGCCCCGCCTCTCCAGGCCCCCACGGGCCATACCAGCCAAAACCACCATGGCATCCCAGTGTTTTACGATCACTCTAGTGGGGAAGAGTCCGACATCGAGTGGTTGGCCGCTCAACCACCCAAGGCCAGGGGAGCTAGACCCACACAGCGGGGGGGTCGTAGAAAGCGTAAGGGCGCCATTAAGGCAGCCCTACAGCTACTCTCAAAGGCATTGCTCTCAGACGAGGATTCGTCAGAAGAGCCTGGCACGAGCGCCTCAACCTCGGGGGTTCCCCCTAAGGACCAGGCGAACAACGCGCAGTCCCAGCAGCCAGCAGGACCGGGCAAGGCAAAAGCTAAGTCCGCGTCCAAGGGCCCTAGGGACCCATTAAGAGGCACAGATGTCCTGGCCAAGAAGAGGAAGGATCCTCCCTCCACCCACTCCTCTGCAGAGTCCCTACCTCCCTCGGATGAGGAACGCGCCCTCACCGACGTCGTCAGGGCGTCTGGGACCCACGACGATGTAATCCTAACCGACAAGGAAGAAGGAGAAATCTCTGATTCCGAGTTTGCAGACCAGGACCAATCGGATCGCCTTTTCCAAGGAGAGTGGTATGTTCCTCTCCTTACTAGGGTGATGGCAACACTAGAAATTACTCCTACAGACACAGACCAAGCTCCATCGACATCGTCGTCCAACGAGAAGGTCGCTGCAGTGATGCGCACCTCACGCCCAAAGAAGCCGGAGCTTCCCTTCCCAGAGGCCTTCTGGTCCCTGGTAACCGACGAATGGGAAAAACCCTCAATGGGAAGGCGGGGCACCACTATGGCTCAGAAATATTACAACACCACTCAATGCTTTCTGGACCTCCTAAAGCCCCCAGTGGTCGACAATCCTGTCGCGTCCCTCGTCTCCAATTGTCTGGCTCCTAAGGAAGGAGAGGGCTCTCTCCGGGACCCAGACGAAAAAAGAACCGACGCAGCCATCAAGAAGGCCCACGACTCCGCGGCATGCGGGGTCAGATCCACGCTGGCAATATCGCTTTTTTCCAGAGCGGCGATAGTGTGGCTGCAAGAGCTCATGGAGATCCAGGAGCTCGATCCAAACGTGCTGCACAAGTCTCTGCTTAGATTCCTGCGTACCTTCTTCTTCATAGCCGACGCGGCACAGGACGCCATGATTTTTTCCGCCCGCGCGATCGGGGCCCTCACGCTGGCCAGGAGATCAGTCTGGCTAAAGCACTGGCAGGTGGATACTCCTACCAGGGCAGCATTGGCCTCAGCGGCCTTTAAGGGCCTTAAACTGTTTGGGGAAGAGGCCCTAAAAGGTATCCTAGTCGAGACAAAGGACAAAAAGTTGGCCATGCCCTCCACACTCAAGAAGCCAGACAAGAAGAGCGGCAGACGACCCTTTCAGACTTCTCGTCCCTTTCGTTCCTTTCGGGGATTCGGGAAGCAGCGAAACTACAACTCCTTTCGCCCACCATGGGTTAAGCCAAACTACGTCATCAGACAGAACACTGGACCGCAGCCCAACAATAGCAGAAGGGGAGGCTCCAACGCCCAGCGTGGAGGCTCGCGACAACAATCCTGACTCGGGGTCGCCCCCAGTGGGCGGCCGCCTCAGTCTGTTCCTCCAGCTTTGGTCGAACTCGACAACGGACAGGTGGGTCGTCTCAACAATCACCCACGGGTACAAAATCGAGTTCGACTCAAGGCCAAGGGGCAGATTTCTCCCAGCCCCAATACCCAAAGACCCAAAGAAGGCGAGAGACCTGACGACAGCCATATCTCACCTAAGACACATAGCAGCCATAGAAGAGGTACCACCCTCTCAGCGCTTCTTAGGCGTGTACTCCTTCTTCTTCACAGTACCAAAGAAGGATGGCAGCCAGAGGTCCATCCTGGACCTAAAATACACCAACAGACACATCACATACAGAAAGTTCCGGATGGAGACGCTTACATCCATAAGGGAGGCGCTCCAACCAGGAGACTTTCTAGCCTCACTCGATCTCTCCGATGCGTATATGCACATCATGATCCACGAGGACAGCAGACAATACCTCCGCTTTGCCTTCGGGGATCAACACTTCCAGTTCAGGGCCCTTCCATTTGGTCTGGCCTCAGCACCAAGGGTCTTCACCAAGGTCCTGGTCACCCTAATCGCCAACCTGAGGGCACAGGGAATCCACCTGTACCCATATTTGGACGACATCTTACTGCGTGCGTCCTCTCTGAACAAAGCAGGGAGAGACCTGCAGACCACAATTCACTACCTGCAGGCCCATGGTTTTCTGGTGAACTTCAAAAAGAGCAGCCTGTCTCCTGCCCGCACCATCGTCCACCTGGGTGTGGAAATAGACACACAACGCTCCAAGATCACCCTGTCCAAGGAGCGACAGGAGGTCCTCCTACGGGAAGTTCGCACCGTTCGTTTACTAAGGAAGGTACCACTGTCCCTACTAGCCAGACTCCTCGGCCTTATGATCTCAGCCTTTGGGGTTGTGCCTTGGGCAAGGTTCCACTCCAGACCCCTGCAGAACTTCCTGATGCCTTACCAAAAGGAGATCGCATTGAGGAAGTCCCCACTCCTTCTCCTCCCACAGCATGTGAAGGATTCGCTGGCCTGGTGGTCTCAGATGAAAACAGTCAGCAAGGGTTCTCCGTTCACAGTACCCCAGGCGATCCTGGTCACCTCCGATGCGAGCCTACGGGGCTGGGGAGCACACTGTCAGGGACAAGTGACGCAAGGGATTTGGAGCCCACAGGAAAAGACGCACAGCATCAACTGGCTGGAGCTACGAGCGGCTCGCTTGGCCCTGCAACACTTCACCCCAGTCCTGAGGGGTCAACACGTCATGGTGATGACGGACAACACTACAGCCCGATCGTACATAGCGAAACAAGGAGGTTCGAGATCCCGGTCCCTGCAACAGGAAGCGGATCTCATCTTCCTCTGGGCCGAACGGACGGTGCAGTCCCTTACGGCTCAGTACCTGCAGGGGGAACGCAATCAACAAGCGGACTACCTGAGCAGATACTCGGTTCTACCCGGAGAGTGGGAGCTAAACGACGACGTGTTCACTCAGGTCCAGGCCAGGTTCGGCCAGCTGGAGGTGGACATGTTCGCGACAAGGTCAAACGCCAAGCTGGACAGGTTCTTCGCCAGGTTCTTTCACCACAACGCCGAAGGCACGGACGCCCTACGATCCCCTTGGCCGGCCGGTCTCCTATACCTGTTTCCCCCACTTCCCCTCATAGGGAAAGTCTGTCGGAAGATTCGCCAGGAGAAGGCACAAGTGGTCCTGATAGCGCCCCATTGGCCGAGGCGCCCCTGGTTCTCCGAGTTGATGGACATGAGGGTTCAGAGCCAGTGGCGTCTACCTCAGAGACCCGACCTTCTCCATCAGGGTCCGATCCTCCACCCAGATCCAAGCTGGTTACAACTGACAGCTTGGAGGTTGAGCGGCAAGCCCTAAGAGAACATGGATACGACGATTCAGTCATTAGTACCCTTCTTTCCTCTAGGCGCGTGTCCACCAGGAGGATCTATGAAGCTACATGGCGAGCCTTCAAGAGATGGTGTGCCCCTCGCCAATTGATCGCTGAGGAAGCTTCGGTGAAACACATCCTGGCATTCTTACAGAAAGGCCTCGAGGCGGGCTTACGACCAAATACCCTGAAGAGACAGGTGGCCGCTCTGTCGGCCTTCCTCACAGCACAGGACGGAAACCGCCTCTCATCGCATCCCCATATCAGGCGTTTTCTCAGGGGTGCCTCGATAGTTTCACCCCCGGTGCGGCACAGGTTTCCGTCGTGGAACCTCTCCCTAGTCCTCAGGCAACTCATGAAGCACCCGTTTGAACCGTTGCGCACAGTTTCCCTTAGAATTCTCACCATCAAGGTTGCCTTCCTAGTGGCCATCACCTCAGCGCGAAGAGTGTCGGAGTTGGCCTCTCTGTCAGTTAGGGAACACCTGTGTTCCTTTACCAAGGATGTAGTGACCCTACACCCAGACCCGTCATTCAAACCAAAGGTTGTTTCCGAGTTCCATGTCTCGCAGCCCTTGATTCTGCCCTCCTTTTGTCCTGACCCTTCGCACCCGAAGGAGAAGCTCTGGCATAACTTGGACGTCAGGAGGGCCCTGAAGATCTACATTAGACGTACTGCCCCCATCAGACATTGCGACGCCCTATTCGTCTCTTTCTCTCAGACAGCCATAGGGTCCAGAGCTTCGCAGAAGACCATTGCTTCCTGGATCAGGGCTTGTATCTTCGAGGCCTATGACTCAGCTAGGCTTCCCAGACCTTCAGGGGTCACGGCACATTCGACTAGGTCAGCCGCGACATCCGCGGTCTTCTCCACTAACGCTTCCCTGGTAGAAATCTGCAGGGCAGCAACCTGGAGCACACCGTCCACCTTCATTAGACACTATAAGGTGGATAAGTTCCGTTCCGCCGAGGCGAACTTCGGTCGGAGGGTGCTCCAGGAGGTGCTCAGAGACTGAGTCCGCCAATCCCGCAGTCACTCCCGCCCTATTGAGTCAGCTTGGGCACGTCCCAGATGTAAAGGAACCGCATCACCCCTCCCTCAGAGAATGCCACATTGGTTACTTACCGTGAAGGTGCATTCTTGAGGGAGTGGGGTGATGCGGGTCCTTTCCCCGCCCAGTGACTGCGTGCGTTTTTCCTTACATGGCGGTACCCTTATTATTTAGCTCTGCTTAATGTTATTTGACTTAAACGATTTCCTTAGTCCTTACAGGGCTTTGCTAGTCAGTGAACTGGCCTCGTGGCTCCAGGATGGAGGAGATGAAGACAAAGAAATTTGAATATGAAGAGGCTTGATGTAACTTCCTGCTACACCTGGGCGGTGACTGACGAAACCCAGATGTAAAGGACCCGCATCACCCCACTCCCTCAAGAATGCACCTTCACGGTAAGTAACCAATGTGGCATTCTTCTCCCATAGGGAATGAAATAAGAGCTATCTGGAATGAACAATGGAAGAATAAAGGATTTTAAAATAGCTGTGATTGGGCAGCAGTGTATCCTTCCCCCATAAAATAAGTTTTAAATTCTTTGGTGTTCACTATGAAGCTAGACATTCCATGTTCAGACATTGGGCTAAATCAAACACTCCTATGGAAGACAGATAAAATTGACTAACCTCTCCTTTCAGCCCTCTGTACCATTGACAACTGGCTTAGGACAGGGTTCCCTGACCTCCAGATCTCATTTTTGGGGTGTGTGACAAGCTGCAATGGTTCACTATCCTCTTGATTCTGTTAGACCCTGCTGCCCTCCTGGAGCACTGTTACACACTGCATTTTGGTATGAGTTGCTCTTATATTTCTTTTTGGGCTCAGCTACTATCAACACCGTGTTTACATATTACAAATATGTATACTTCTGTGAATCTAGGAAGCTCTCTGTGTAGCTAAAAAGTTCCCTCTGTATATAGAAACCACTGCCTTTTTATTTTTGTGTGTGGCCTGATTTCCCTCACAAGGTCCTTAGCCTTCTGTGTCAAAGAGTGCTGTTGCCTTACCACACAACAATTCCCAGGATTCTATAGGTAGGAGCCATGGCAAATAATCCAGTTTCAAATTGAATTATTCATCTTGTGTGGATTTGGCCTAAGTCTAGGGGCTTTTCTAGATGGACCAAATGAACTGCCTCTCCCTGTTTCTGTGCCCATTAGTCCAGACATCCAGGCAGTTCCGGCAAGAATCCGAGGCAAATACTGCTTAAAATGGAATGGAAACATGTTTAAAAAATTCACAGTTTGCTCTGGTTCTCCTAGAGAAAACTGTTGAGTTGTTACTGCAAGGTGTGTGTGTGTGTGTGTGTCTGCACATGTGACCCATATGGTGCCCAGCACAGCCATCTCCTGGCCGGGTTG
Organism: Gambelia wislizenii; assembly: GCA_030847615.1. Taxonomy (NCBI): domain Eukaryota; kingdom Metazoa; phylum Chordata; class Lepidosauria; order Squamata; family Crotaphytidae; genus Gambelia; species Gambelia wislizenii. The sequence goes on from JAUMIR010000004.1 coordinate 253,127,088, forward strand.
CATCTGCTGAGGTCACTGTGAGGCACCCAGCCATGTGACCATGGTGGGATGCCTCATTCCTGGCCTCAGAAGAGGTGACCAGTGCGAGCAAGAGAACCGCTGGTTTGTGTGCTGCTGTGGGTTGTGGCAATGGTAGGCAATGGAGGGGGAGAATGCCATGGGCCCAGGGCTAGAATATTTTGGCTAGAACATGGATTATTCAGGTTGGTGTAGACAAGCTCTAGAAAAGGTTATGCTACAAACATCTTTTTCTCAGTCTCAAAGGTGCTACAGATCCTTTGTGTAATTAGTTTCCTGTATTTGTTTTATTGCAATTCGTGATAACTGAGCAAGGGAATAAAATCTTTAAATAAAAGAAAAAATGAGGGGACTCTCTTAAAATGGCCTTGCAATGTCTCAAAATGGTTTTGAATGATGAACATTATCCTGCAGGAATCTCAGAATATTTAAGGCTGTTGTCTGTCAGTTCAGGGGAGGGTGGCAAGTTGGCCTTTTGGATAATCCTCAACGACATGAAACTAGCAGACGTGCCTCTAGCATATCTGGAAATGTCATCAAAGCTCATGGGTAGTGAAGCTGGGGCAGGGATAGAGAACTGCAGTATAACATGATTCTAGCATGCAGCTGGACGCAGCTTGTTCAATAGGAAAATAAAATGTACAGTAGGAAATATGTTTTGTACTATTGGAAATAGAGGCTTTAATCATAAAAAAACTTATTTCTTAAACCACATAGATGAGAAAAAGATAAGTAGAAACTTAAAATAACTATTGCTCCCTTTAAGTCTTCATAACCTTACGTTAATAATATCGGTATTGGGACCTAATTACTTTATGATCTCAGAAGATGCACATATGAAGATATGTCTGGCTGCTCTGGATCCAGCTGTGTTGCTGCAAGCATTGCTAACAGCATCCAGGACCCCATGTGGATGGTTGTAGAGTTTGCTGCCACCTAGAAAGTCCTATTTTTCACGACCAAATTGTGTAATGACTTTTACTGTTACTTCAACTTTGTCTATTCTGGATGAGTCCACCATGCCATCACACCACAGGGACAGTGCCAATGTATTTTCAGTCAATGTGGCCATGTTCTTGAGGAATGCAGGAGGTAGGATAACCTACTTCTTCTTTCCAGCCAGACGTTCTTCCTATGGTAGTTGTTCTGCTGCAGACGATAGACTAGCATGTTCTGCCATCCTGTCTGGGCAGTTCTACGAGAGTATATGCCAGTATAGCAATATATTTTGCATTGCTTGCTTCTGCCAAACACTATAGCCCCTTCAGTTGGTGTAACTCAAATACAGGATTGATCAGTTGGCATGTGTAGCTATTTACTTGTCATGAAGCTTCCCCTGTTCAACCCTGTTCCAGTGGCCTGGTTTTATTCATATCTCTTTTGTTATTAGAACACTAAGAGAGCTTCATCATAGTTGTCTGACGTCTAAATTATTTTTTTATCATGTCTGTATTTCTAAGCTTTTTTTAAAAAAAAAAAGCAGCAACCTGTATATTTTAATGAAAGAGAGATTAATTTCTAAGCAGTAAATATGAACTCAGTGTGAATGATCATGCTTCAGTTATGAACAGCATATTTGAGTGTAAATACTATATCTGTGCTGTCAATGGAGGCTGAAGAAACACGATGATATTAGAAAGTGCTAAAGCTCCACAAAATTGCTATGTAATTTTCTTCATTCTTTTTTTGTCTGCATAATGAAGGCAGAAACGTTTTGTAAAAACAGAAAATCCCTTTGCTTCAGTGAAGAATATATCTGAACAGATTCAGTCAGTGGTGCTTTTGAATCTTTATCTGTGACATTACTTTAGCTATTTTGAAGCACTAAATGATAATGAAGCAAATTGCAGACTTGGTAGAAAACCAGCAGCCCTCTGCCCCCCATGATAAAAGCTCCTTTACTTAAAGCACCCCTAGCAGGTTTAAACCTCTTTTGTGAAGTTTTGAAGAAACATATGCCACTGCCAGTCTTAACAAATAATTTCACTGCCAAGCAGACCTGTGATGAGTCTAAAAATTGTGATCTTGCACATACCATGTCGGAATTTACTTCATCACCTTGCGGCTTTGACTAGTGGCAGGGATGTGAAGGCCCAGGAAAAGATGGGGAAGGAAACAGTCCCCCCCCCCCATTTTTTGAAGTTTTTGGGAGTAGATTGAATTTTTAAAAGAAAAAAAAAGAAAAAATCAATTTGAAACATTTTCTTTTAGAATAATGAATAAAATGTTTAAGACAAGGTGTTCACAGGTGTGTGTGTGTGCCTTCAAGTTGCCTGTCGACTTATGGTGACCCCATTAATTTCATAGGGTTTTCTTAGGGAAGGAGTACTTTACTCAGAGATAGTTTTGCTGGTTTTTCCTTTGAAATATAACCTACAGATTTACTTCCCCAAAATTATTTTTAAAACTGTGGGAGATGGAGAATTTTGTGTAAGACAATCTGATCATTACAATTCCTGGTCTTGGTAACGTTCTCTCTCTCTCTCTGTGTGTGTGTGTGTGTGTGTGTGTGTCTTTCTCTTTTAAATGGTGCTTTATGTCTGCTTGACACTATCAGGATTAGAGGAGACATAATAATTATCTCCATTTTACTTAAGTTGATGGTGTCTTCTGTTTTTATTGTTCTTTGCCATTTCCTAATAAAATGGCAAAACAAAGAGGTTCTTTGTAGTGCAGGTGCTTGTAGTTCCATGTGTAACTAAATGTAAAAAATTATAAAAGGAATTCAGTCTATCTGAACTGTCTATCTGAACTAAAATTTTAATATAACAAACATAAATTTACATATGCCAAACTTTTGTTATGCTGAACAAAAACTGTTTAATAGTATCTTATTATGTGTATAATACATTTTATGTTCCCAATGTAACAAAGTGATGTTCAGTCCATGGAAGCTAATATCACAGTTCTTCAGTTTTTCTGGAAAAAACTTGGGATTTTTCCCAGTGGTTTCAAAATTTTAAATCTCTGACTAGGCAAACATTTACTAAAGCAGAACAGGTTATGTGTCCAAGTGTCAATACCTTTAAGAACCTGTAATCATAAATATTCCAATTTAATAAATAAAAATAATAAAATCAGGACTCACTGTTAAATTAAGTGTGAAGGGTAACGAATAATTCATCCTTAGCATGATACTTTTGCCTTTCTCAGAGCTGATAGTAAACTAGATAAGTAATACCTTGAATGAAATGAGCATTAGCACATCATTGGGTATTGTGATATTCAGTGAGCCACATCTGAATTCACAATACTTCATGGGTCAGAGCAGAAGTTAGGAAAATGCTTGTATGAAGACAAATAGCATCTCTAAAACATGTTCAGCAGTAGCCAGTTCTGGAATTGTTGGGTGTCTTCTGATTTCAGTAAATTTAGGGAATTACTGGGTGTGATCCCATGGTCAGGAATATTAATAGAGAAGGGAGTTCATGGTGGATGGGAGTTTCTTTAAACTGACATATTGAAGGCACAATTTCAAACAGTTCCAGTGAGAAGGAAAAACAGGGAGGTGTCTATCATAGTCTGCTTGACTTTAATCAATCATGCTGCAAATGATGGCAAAGACTGTGTTAAACATTTATATACTTTATCTGTCAAAAAGCTGAATGAAGATTAATGCAGTTAACTTTATTAATGCTGTCGGTATAACAATAATCCATAGAAATTTTGTCTAGAGGCAGTTCTAATGGATAAAAATAGTTTCCAACAACAGTGCTGCAACAAAAAGCAAAGACATAAAAGGAAGTTCTTTTATCAATGGTGGACTTTCTTGTTATATCCATAGCAAAACCAAGAACAAGGAAATGGTAGGGCTGCTGCGTGGAGAAGATGGCAAAATGCTAACAGGGCACAGAGAAAAGGCAGAGTTACTCAATACCTTCTTTGCCTTGGTCTTCTCCCAAAAGGAGAACAGTGCTCAACCTGGGGAAAATGGAGCAGATGATGCAGTAGGGGAAATGCAGCATAGAATAGGTAAAGAGGTTGCTCAGGAATACCTGGCCAGTATAAATCAATTCAAGTCTCCAGGGCCAGATGAACTACATCCAAGGATACTAAAAGAACTGGCAGACATAATCTCAGAACCACTGTCAATAATCTTTGAGAACTCCTGGAGAACAGGAGAGGTCCCAGCCAAGGCGGCGGCGGGGGGGGGGGGGAGAAGACCCAAATAATTATCGCCCAGTCAACCTGACAGCAATACTAGGAAGGATTCTAGAGCACATCATTAAACAGTCTATAAGCACTTAGAAAGGAATGCCACGATCACTAAAAGTCAACATGGGTTTTTGAAATACAAGTCATGCCAGATTAGTTTTATCTCTTTTTTTATGGAGTTACGTACTTGGTAGATGAAGGGAATGCTGTGGATGTAGTATATCTTGGTTTCAGTAAGGCCTTTGACACCCCACCCCCCGTTATATACTTGCAAAAAGTTAGTAACATGCAGGCTAGACAATACAACTGTTAGGTGGATTTGTAATTGGTTGATGGGCCGAATCCAAAGGGTAGTCACCAATGTCTCCTCTTCATCCTGGAGAGAAGTGACCAGTGGGATGCCACAGAGTTCTGTCCTGGGCCTAGTGCTATTCAACATCTTTATCAATGACTTGGATGGAGACAATAGAGCAGCCTTTCTCAACCTTTTTTACCCTGGAGGAACCCTTGAAATAATTTTCAGGTCTCAGGGAACCCCTATGTAAAAAATTATGCCTACAGCTCCCTTTTTTAAAATTACAGAAACTGTGAAAAAAATAGATGCTTATTATATTCCACAGTGCTAGCAACACGTATTTGATACTTGAAAGTAACAGGAAAGTTAGGGGGCAATCCACCTAATGTTGCGTACGGTGACATGGACTGCAGTGCTTGCATGTTGGGTAAACATCAGCTTTCCTCACCTGCTAGTACTGTTTCAAGATAAATGGTGGAAAAGATAAGAGGATTTGTCTTTAATTTTCTTCTCTTTCTCTTTGCCTTTGTCTACTTAATTTTATTTTTAGAACTAGCACCATAGAGTATTAATGCATTGCTGAAATGTCACTTTTGCATTACAGTGGGCCCTTGGTATCCACTAGTATTTGGTTCCAAAACCCTGAATGGATACAAAAATCTGTGGATGCGCAATTCCCATTATATACAATGGCATTGTAAAATGGTGTCCCTTATATAAAATGGCAAAGTCAAAGTTTGCTTTATTTGAGGGTGGGGGTGCGGAATTGGAAATATTTTCAAGCCATGAATGGCTGAATCCGTATGGATCCAGAATCTGTGGATACAGAGTGCCAGCTGTATAAAAACTATTACTCCAAGGGGAAAAATATCATAGAGGAGAAAATGTGTCCTTCAAACCACAGGACCAAACACCAATCCCAGTTAACCACACCTCTTGGTATTAGAAAACTCTTCAGAATAGCCCTAGTAGAGAACCAGGCGGTCACTACATATACAGTAGTGATAGTCTCCCTAAAACAAAAATGAAAAAGGACACACTGACAGAATGGATGGACGTAGAGCTAACAACTGGCAAAGCCCAAATAACTATATTGTGAGAAGTCATCTTTCTTTAGACTACTGTGAAAGGGCCCGCTTTCCCCCTCACAATACAAAGGTCATTGTTCCTATGAGCAGCTTTTTCTGGATAATCATGGGGACCACAGTGATTACAAAGAGTTCTACTTCAGGCTAAAAATTGTAGCACAAAGTGTGCTTAGTAATAACAAGAATGTTTCCTTCTTTTTTCAGTATTTTACCAAAAGTGAGATCATTTATTGGTTTAGATTGTCAGTATTTGAAAATAGCTATGTTTATCTCATTTAAAGGTAGCACATTTTAAGAGCATAATTGTACTTCCCAGGGGATTTGTGAGGTATGCTGAGTAGCTTTCTTTCATGACATTGAGGGATATTGTCAATGTACTTGTTGTGGGAGTATAGAAAGAGCTTTCTGCTGCATAATTGTTTTAGGGTGGCTGAGTCTTTTATGTGACTTTTTCCATCTCGAGTCAATCTTTAAAACAACTGCCATCGTTGACATGTTCCCCCAGAAGCTGTCAGAGGTAATGACTAGATGTTGTGTATGTGAGCTCTTTACCTTTTTGCCCACACTTTTCTTCTAAGTAAGAAAGATCCAATATGTGACTACTAAAATTAGGTGGTGACGGGAACAGTAATGGCATCAATAGAAATGTCAGGGGTTTTTTCTTTTGAAAAACATTTTGATTTTTTCCCTTGTCTGACATGTTCTGTGAATTATTCCTAGCCCTTCTTTATTAACAGATACTATTGTGAATTGTATGTTTGAGCTTATCTGTATACTTGATACCACCTTAGAAATGAAGATCCAGAATTTTGCTGTCACTAATTTATGTTGCTGAATATAGCAGACATCCACAAATAAAATCTGCTTAAGCACCGAATTGGACTGGAGGAAGGAATCACTGGGCATAATCCATTAAGAGACTGTTGTTGTGTAACTTCTCTTCATTTCAAAGTAGTTTACCTATCAGTTTCTCCAAGGAGAAAACAGCACCAAACTCTTTTAGTTTTTTATTTTCTATAGAGAACCTTCTAAAATTATCTTGTATTAACTGCAGACTGCTTCCCATGTTGACATATTTTTTTAAAAAATGTATATACCATTTTAAAACTACATTCAGTACTATTCTTTCCTCTAGAATTTTAGTTTCCTCTAAAGGAGATTCTGGATTTTGTGTCTGTTTTTCAGCAAATTCAGGTGGTGTGGAGTGGTGATCTATGAAATAATGGAATAAATGGAAAAGTTAGTCTACTAATGCAGCTTATGTCTATGAATATATGAGGTTGGATGAACCCATTGATAGGTGGGCAGCAGCTAACTTTTCTACTAATTTTTCTCCCTGCCAGATCCCAATTCTTATGAAAATCTTCCCTCAGGAGTTGGGGGTCCCTTTGGGTTGGAGTGGGCTGTGATACAGGATTGGGGCAAAGCAGAAGATTAAGGGAAATTGGACAGATTTTTTTTAATGAGTGAAAAAGAAGGCTTACCCCCTTCTGTGGCTGAATATCTGAAGGTTTATTTGATTATTGTTTTCTATATTGTTGCAGGGGAATAATATAGAAAACTATATTTGATTACTGGAAACTGTATTTGATTGTTGTTTTCTATATTCTAATAGAATCTTAAAAAGATTAGCATTTTTTTAAAGGACTGAAACGTATAATAATCAAGGAAATAGTAGTTGGTGTGTTAAAGGCAAACAGACAAGTTTTTCAAAAAGTATAAGCTGTGAAAAATAGTGAAAAGTACTGGTATTTGTAGAATAGGCTTGTAACCAGTTTTCCTCAATACATTTATTTAGTGTTCTGAAGGAAAATAATAGGACTGTAGGAGCAGATGAAATTAGAAAATTTCATACATTATGAGGGTACTATGCACAGCTTGAAAGTAACTAGTTACAAATAACTAGGTAACATGTTTTCCCCAAAAGTGAAGGTATAACTACATTACATTACAGTTGCAGCTTAACCTGGGAAACCTACACTTCTTCTGTGGTGTAACTGTAATTTTAAATGATGGAGGAATAATATTGCAAGTTTCATGTATGGGCTTGTGCTTTACCTTGTTGAAGCAGTGTTGTGGTGAATAGGAAGAGGGTGTGCTGTATGCCACATATTCATGCTTGTAATAGTCACATGTGTTTTAAAACAAAAACAAAAAGAACTAGGGGAACAATTATGACTGTAACTACAAACTTCAAATCATTTCAAAATTTGGTTTTTCACACATTTGGTTTTTCAATACAATATCGATTTTCAGCTCGCAATTTGGCCACAGCAATATTTAAACAAAGAGCCTTGGATGTGAACTTGCAAACACCGGGTCGTTGAAATGGTTGGCCCAAAATAAATTGTCTTTTCAAACAGAAAAATATTTGAAAATGGACCTGACTCAATACCATAGGATAGCTCTAACCAGAATGAGATTTGAGCAGCTTGAATCCATGGTTAAATACAGATGATTCCATCTGGTGCCATACATTGAGAGAATATGTGTTTGTGGAGCAACTGAAATAGAAGACATTGCACATGTTCTATTCAACTGTCAATTATATGCCCCAGCAAGGGTCCAGTACTTGCAGACACTACTGGACAGAATTATACACTTGGACTGTAACATGCAGTTATCTTACTTCCTCAAGGTTACAAATATACAGCATATGTAGTCATTAGACTGGCTAAGTTTACATTACATTGGGGTTGCATGTACCAGTCATTCCATTTAAAAAAAAACAAGGTTATACCCACATAACTTCCAAAAGTAATATGTTGCAGGTAACATTATCACTTGTGATATATTACATGTACTTCCATACTCTGGTGATTTTGCATATGTTTTGCTTTTACAAAGGGTTTGGTTTGTTCTTCCTGAGTGTTTTGAATCTGAGGGTGAAGAACAATTAAGTATCCTTTGAAGAAAGGGCAGTAGCTGAAACAGGCTTGTTAAAAGTATGAAGTCACAGTGTGCAGTTCCATGCAATCTTATTTTGAAATCTGAACTATAAGAAAAATGCATTTTACATTAGGAATTTTAAAAAAACAGGAGTCTTGCAAAGAAAAAGAAGAAGAAGCTTTATCTGAAAGTAAACACAAAGATTTAAAATGTATCCCTGTCATTGGGAATTAGAGATTTAACAATGCACTCGTATGCATATCCAATTAGTATAACTTCACTGAGTTTAGTGGGATTTATTTCCAATTGAAATAATAATTTGTTTGTAAATCTTTACAAAGTTCTCTAAAACATACTTTGTCATATGAGAAAATAATTTGCCTGCTGATTTCCATTATAATTTCTAAAATAATTTGCTTTAAACTCTGCAGTGAGTGATCCATCAACTGCCTACTCTTTCATTTTATTGTTCGAAGCTCTGGTTGTCAAGTTAGAGGCATATCACCTGAGACCTGATAATATTACAGCAGGCAGGGCCTGAAAATGTCATTAGGCATGATACATTAAGCATCAGCCACAGATACTCTGACCATGGCATTAAAATAAAATAAAATAAACCAAGAATCTTAGTGAATGAGAAGAGGACAAGAAAGAGGGGATGAGGGAGAAGATGAGGGCAGGGAGGAGTTGTTGGGGGGGGTGAGAAGGAAAAAGAAGGTGAGGGGAAAGAGACGATATTTAGCCAAGAGTCATGGGCAGGAGAGGAGAGGAGAGGAGAAAGAAGACCAGAAAGAAAGAGTTGGAAATCAAGAATTTAAAGAGAAAGGAAGTGGAACTGAAGAAGAAAGTCATTCATACCAGGCTTTTTACTAAACACTAATCAATCCATTTGCATCACAGATCAAGGCTGAATCCACACAATGGCTACATCCCAGCTCCAGTGCACAGTATCCAGCCTTGATTTGACCCTGTCAACATCACACCCACCCATTTTAATTTGGACACAAATTGGTCTCGAAAGCCACACATTTCCCCCATCTGAAGTCACATTGGTACAAAGGGGTGTTTCTACTATGTTCATGTATTCACAACGGCTGCTTTTCACCTCCTTCCCAGCATGCATGCAATTATATGTACATCCACATATTCATATCAACCAATAGCCTTTCTTGTTTTCCAGTCAATCTTATTGCCCACCTGCACTCCCATTGGATGGCATGTATACAGCTCCTTCACAGGGTTGGTTTCCCTCTCGAGTAATTTGACTCCTCAGCAAAGCTGGGGAAAAGTTCCCCTCTTTTTTTGACTACAACTCTCAGAATCCTCCAGCCAGCCATGTAGTCCAAAAAAACCAACAACATCCCAAGGCACTTTCTCCTCAGCCGCAACATTAAAACCCAAGAAAGCCTTACCAGAAAGTAATGGTCAGTACCTTACTATGGTTGCTTAGTGGCAAGTTATTAAAAAAAGCAGTTCTACTGAGGAGTAAGTTAAACTTTGTCCTGCAAAGGGCTCACTACTAAGGTCAACACAATGCAAGATTCCCATGCCCCTCTGTTCTGAAGTAAGTCCATTGAGTTCAATTCGACATCTTCACAGAGGAGCATGTGAGTGGTTACAGATGGGGGAAATATGGTGAGTAATACAATTACTTTATAAATAGTTGTAATTTTGTCTTTGATTGCAATTGTCTGAAGCAATTCTTCCCATTGAGATTGGATAAATTATTTCTGGTTTGAATGGTACAGATTTTAGGGCAAAATTGCTTATATATGGGACGTAGAGGGCAATGGTACCAATGGTACATCAAATGTGCAGGCCTTCGCTATATCTGCACAGATGTAAATCCCACAGAGTTCAATGGTATTTACTGCCAGGTAACCAAGTATGACATTACAGTCTGATTTGATTTTCAGATGAAGCTTGCAGAGCAATTTGATCTGTGTCATTGCAAAAGTAAGTCAGATTGAGTTCAGTGAGACCTACTCCTTTTAAGAATACTGTTTAATGATTAACACATGAAATAACGAGACAAGACACAAAAGTTGGGTTGAAATATGGGCCACTTTATTTAATATCTGACCTATTTATTTATTTATTTATTGAGATATGTGAACCAAGGGGAAACCTGGTGCAGGACAAGCTGGAGCCGATGGTCCCCCCAGACACATCTCCCAGCTTCCCTGGGCAAAACACCTGTGCCCTGAGGGGGATCCCAGGAAATGGAATGCCCCCCCCAGGCACCATCTACTGGAAGGCGAGGTGCCAGGATGCAATTCCTCAAGCTGCATGACTTCTCTCGAGGGTTCTATCCTAGTGCCGGCCTCAAGGATAGCCCGTCTCCCTGCACCCCAGCCGCATGATCTGCAGGTACAGTTTGATGAGCCCGTCCTTCAACCCACAAAGGGGATAACATAGGTGAATGCCAAAGTACCGTCTCCCCCACTCCCTGCCACAGATAAGGGGCAAGTGCTACTTAGCCCCTATCCCCCACCAGGGAGGCCAACACGGTCTTCACCCCAGTTTGTATAACTTCGAGAAATAACTGGATCCCCATTTCTGATAAGTGGATCCCATCAACCCTATAAAGCTCCAGCCAGTTGTAGGAGATATTAGGGTATTCTATAAAATGACCCAGGCCATCAGCTATTGCTCTAATGTATTTCTCTGTTAACCTTCTTACGGGTGATGTCCAGTCGCTTTGTGTCTCCCTCTCCAGGATAAATCTGTTGAGATATAATGTCAGACCAAATCAGTTGCACACTGGGCCATAATGACTTAATGCGCTGCATGTCAGCAAGTGCTAGAGAATCAATGCCCTACCTTTCAGCAGAACTAAATCATTCCCACCTAGGTGGATTACTAATACATGAGGAGGAGGTCCACAACGCTTCTGAAACAGTGCATGCCAATAAACCATGCCACTTCAAGCCTCTCATGCCCAAGCATTCAACCGCAGCCGTTTCACTTAGGCCCAGATGGGCACACAGATGATTTGTCTTGGCATGTCGTGCCACCCAGTAAACAATACTATAACCGCAGATCAGTACCTGGTATCTTGTCAGCCACACACTAATATCTGTAAAACAGAACACATCAATAAAATTAGTAACAAATTGGGTGCACGTAATTTCCGGTAGGCTGCAGACTTCCACCATCCCAGTTTTTGGCTTGCATCAGGTTGCATACCCATAGCCGCTGCCTTTGATGCTGCTCCAATCTGTAATTCCACAATGACCTCTCCATCCCATATGTGTGTATATAAATGTGTGTGTGTGTGTGTGTGTGTGTGTGTGTCAGGAGAATTAAATGCCTCCTCATTCAGTTTAGCCCATGATATTTAAAGTTACCTACATGGTCATCTTCCCTCAAGATTAACAGGATTTTTAGAAAACCCTACAGAATAGAACAGCTAGTTTGTAAACCTATTGGCCCCAACCCAGCAAAAATCACAGCCCAACCCTCCATGTTGCTTTGAATCTATTTTCCTGCTGCTTGTGACAATGAATCCAAGTAAATGGCTTTATAAGCACTACCTGATCCAAAACATCTTTACTAGAACCCAGGATTACATTCTAATTGAGTTTAATCACACACACACACACACACACCAGTGAGCAGAGAATCTCAGACCTTCAGATATTTGAATATGTACTTATCTGCATATACACTTGAACATTAAAAAATGACAACATTACACTTGCCAGACAAGGATGCCAAGGTAACCACCTGCCCTCCAAACACCCCACCCCCCAATTCCAGCCTGATCCCAATTTAGGGTTCAGGACACACATTACAAAAACACACACACAATTTTTTTTCCCCCTAGAGACTAAAGCCCTCAGGCATCTAAAAGAAGTACAGTACTGTACTTTCACTTTGAAACCAGAAAAACATTGTGTGTTCACATAGGACTGGGATCAAGGTAAGGATGAATTATTTTACAGGTGTGGATTTAGCACTAAAAGGGAAATTGTACTGAAGCTACTACCATTTAGTAGGGTAGTGTTAGGAAGGTGGGAAAGGAACTGGGAAAGTTAACAGTAAGACAGGAAAAACCACAAAGCAGCAATCCTCTCATACCATATCCAGTAATTCCAGAGCAACTAACTCCTGATACATTTCAGTATTTTTGCACACTAACCACTTCCTTCTACTGAGCTCTTGTGCCAATTATAATTTGAGAAGCTTTTGAGAAGAGTAGGAAGGAGTGGAGGAGATGATCAAGCAAACCTCCTGGAGAATCTGCAGCAGCCACTTTGAAACAACCAGCTCACTCCTATTTTCTCATATGTTTTTGAGAAAAGGTTGGAACTCAGCTCAGGTCCTCGAGTTGTTCCTAGTCATATAAATGTTTATATTCACCTTCATTAAGAAAGTGGTTTATTTATTATTATTTATTTTACAAGCTGCATTTATATCATCCTCTTCTTTCACTAATCTCAAAGTACATGCCTCCTACATTTTCTTATCAATTAACAGTTCATTTCAATATAATGGTACTTTAGATGATATTAATGAATACAGTTGTCTCTCCGTATCCACGGATTTGGTATCCATGGATTTAAGTATTCATGGCTTGAAAATATTCTTGAAAAAATAATAATCCCAAAAGCAAACCTTGATTTTGCCATCTTATATAAGGGACACCATTTGGCTATGGCATTGCATATAATGGGACTTGAGTATTCACGGATTTTGGTATCCATGTGGGGTCCTGGAACCAAACCCCAGCGAATATGAAAGGACAACTGTATAGATAATGTATCTAACAGTGACCAGATGCCCCTTTTAGAGAAATGAAGCTCCTAGGGTAGGTGAGGAAATTTGGAACAAAGAAATGTGTATGTGATTGACAGCTTTATTATTTTGCAACTCCAAATTGTTCCCCTGTGGCTCCTCTCCCTCCTGGTGGGTTTCAAATGTGCTTCAAAAAAGCTTTGAATATGGTAATAGGAAAGGATGCCCAGAGATTATTTGAAGTATAGAAACAATGAGCAGGTAGAGGATTTGGTTCTCCCTTCTTCCTATTTAACCACTATTAACTGGAGACTTCTGAAGTGGGTTGTCTCTTATTTTGTAACCTCATTGTTCTTTGTTTGTATATAGAATTACACACATGGCCCAGGGTCCCTTCTGAATAGTATCCCCAACTTACTGGAAGTGCAGTTTCTGGTTCAGGGAGGGCAGGAAATCATAGAATCATAGAATCATAGAATCATAGAATTGCAGAGTTGGAAGAGACCACGAGGGCCATCCAGTCCAACCCCCTGCCATGCAGGAAATCACGATCAAAGCATCCCCGACAGATGGATAGATGGACAGATGGATAAAAATTAACCGGTAGTTAATTTTTTTAAGGGTGAGTTTATCAGTATATCACAAAGAACTTCGGCCGATAAAAGAAACAGGGGAATCTCTAGGTTAAGTTTTGCTCTAGCTGGCAGTTAAGCAGTAGTATCTGACATGCTGCAGAGGCAATAGTTCAGTCAGGAGTGAAAAGTCTCCCTCATCTCTGTCCTCATGGCAGATGATGCAGCATGGAATCCAGGTGAGTTTAGTAATGTCAGTCAACATTTTCTGGTGGCTCAGCTTTCCCTCTTCTTTCTAGGACACTCATCTTTTTGCAGGCTTTGAGGGAAAACAGGAAGTTCAACCAGTAGATTTTAAATGGAAGTGGAACCCGAGGAAGCATGAAGAAGTTTTCACTCAGGCCCACTCCCCAGCTATATAATAAGCCCAAGGAGGATCTCAACCTCAGTCTTTGTCCCTTTAGTCAATTGTCATGTAGTGTATGTTATCAGTTTGTTACATTTGTCTGAGTTTGTCACAACTTTAGGCAGTTGGCCAACTGGATCCAGAACCCATTCTAAAACAGGTCTGGCAGTGCATGCATCTCATACATGCTGTAAGTAATAAAGTTGTGGCCTTTTTCTTTTTCTTTCCAAGTCCCTGTCAGTTGTCTTTATTTCACAAATGGAGCTGCATCCTCCATTGAGCCTGCAATGAAGGATGGCTTATACATTATTTTAAAAAATCAATTAAATAATGTGTTGATGGAGTCTTCTAACAGGAGACTTCTAATATTTGTGTTGGAATCACACTTGTGTTCGGAAGAATTCCTCCCCTATTTCATCTTCCTGCATTTTTGAACTGGAAGATTGGGACAATGCTAATACTGGCTCCACGTAGTAGTATCACTATCAAATAAATTAAACGTGTTATATGTATTGAGAGTGTGGAAACTCTCCATCTGTATTTGAACTTGTCACCTGTCTTGGGGGATGTCTGGGATTTTCACCTGTAAATGTTTAGATTCTTTAAAAATGTAAATCACTGCTATGTTTAGAACAGTAGTGAATGAATCACAGCAATTAATGTTGACAGTAGTGTACAAAACTGCCAGAACAATCTCCATTTCAGCTATAACAGAGGCTTATGCTGGCTACTTTTCTGTGGGATTCTTCCCTTGAATCCAAGTGCAAGTGAGGAAAAGCCAAAGTTTGTTATGATAATAAATCTGTTTCTTTCTTTTCAAATAGAAAGTTTGAAACGTTAGAGGCCAAAACCTGAATATATTTGCAAACTTTATATAATTTAGCAGCATCCTTATCTACAAGCCATTTCAGATAACAGCAAAGATGGTTTTATACTAATTTACCCACAATATTTCCTTGAACTTCGTAGGAATTTGTGGATAGATACTGTATTTGGATTACAGTCCTGTATTCATTTATCTAGAGCAAGATGACTGTACTTTACGGAACTTATATCTAACTACATATACATATAGAATATTTACTTTACTGCCATTTCCATAGGTTTTACTCATAGACCTGTATACATTTTCCAATGACTTAGACTGATGCTCATTCTATCCCAAATACAAAAAACATAGAAAAATATAACCTGTTAGTATCATTTTTTTTAAAAAAAATCCATGTGCCTATTATCAGAGTAGGATGGGATTACTATTTTGAACTTTTTTACAACAGATCAAGGAAAGGATATATAGTGCCTTGCAGAAGTATTCACCCCCACTGACTTTTTCACGTTTTGTTGTGTTGTATTGTGTTATAACCTGAAAGTGAAATGGATTTAGTTTGCATTGTTACCACTTGATGAACACAAGATACTCTGCACTGTGAAGGTGCAAAATATTTTTTTTTTATCATGGCACAAAAGTTAAACAAAAATAAACTTGCCCTTGTTGGTTGCATTAGGTAATTACTCCCCTGAGCCAATACTTGGTAGAAACACCTTTGACAGCAACTACAACTGAGGGTAAGTCTATCAATTTTATCCATATGGATTCTGGGATATTTGCCTATTCCTCTTACAAAATTACTCCATCTATATCAGGTTGGGTAGGGGGGCACTGGTGAATAGCAGCTTTCAAGTCTCGCTCCATATTCTCAATCATATTGAGGTCTGTTGCTTGACTGGTCTATTCTAAGACATCCAGGTTCTTGTTTTTAAACTATTCCGGTGTTACTTTGGCTAGTTTAGAATCATTGTCCTGCTGGAAAGTGAACTGCCTCCATATTGTAGGCTGAAACAGGTTTTCCTTTAGAATGGCCCTGAATGTGTCTCCATCTATCCCCATAACATCATGCTGCCATTGCCATGCATTACTATGGAAATTATGTTCTGAGAGCATTGATCACTGTTGGTTTTGAGCCACACGTATCATTATGTGGCAAGACCCAAAAGTTCAGTTTTGGTTTCATCAGACCAGAGAACCTTTCCCCACAATTTTCCCCACAGCTTTTTATAAACTCCATATTGGTTTGCTGTGAGTTTGTTCCATCAATGGATTTCTTCTTACCACTCTTACAAAAAGCCCAGCTTTGTGAAATGTCTAGGTGATCATTGTCCTATGGACATTTTCTTCCATCTCAGCTGAGACTATTTCCAGCTTCTTCCGAGTTATCATTTGATTGGCCTCTTGGTTGCTTCTCTGACTAAAGCCCTCTTTACCTGGCCACTGAGGTCTGGCTGAATCATGTTCTTTCCTTTTTGTAATCATGGATTTAACAGTGCTCCCAGGAATGTTCTTGTTTGGGATGTTTTTAATAACTTCACCCTGATAGGTGTTTCTGCACAACTTTAACCAAGTTTTTTTTTTTTAATCTTGATTTTCATTATTTCATTTGTTGGAGATATGCTCTCCAACAAACTTGGGGGCTTTCAGAATTTAATCTGAGATCATGTGGCACTGGAATTGCACACAGATGAACTCCATTCAACTGCTTCTGTGACTTCTAAAGGCGGTGGATTGCACAAGAGCTTATTTAGGCACATCTCAGCAAATAACCTATGCAAGCAACAAGTGCCAGTTTGTTTTTGTTTACTTTTTGTGTCACAATAAAAATATTTTGCACCTTCACAGTGTTGAGTATCTTGTGTACATCAATCCCAGTGGTAACAATTCCCAGTTAAATCCATTTCAGTTCCAAGTTGTAACATGATAAAATATGGATAAGTCAAAGGGTGAGGACAGAATATTTTTTATAAGGCACTTTTAATAAGTATAGAATAATTTTGTATAGTTATGGAGAAGGGAACTACAGCAAGAGGAACACTGTAGTTTGTAATAGATGCACTTCTCGTTATATAAAATATTGTGTTGAATTGATTCTAGATATAGTTCTACAACTAGGAACATCCAAAATTGAGGCAAAGACCTATCTGCATACACACACACACATGGGTCACTTGTCTCTCCAGCATTCACTTTCCTCTTTATCCCAGGACGACAACTCACAACACTAGTTGCTATACCCATTCTCCTTGAAATTCTATTGCTCACTTCCTCTTTTCACCTTCACTTTCAGTGCTATTTTCATTAATGTCTGGCAGAGTCAGTAACATGGTGTGTAATGCATTTCCCCCCCATAAGGGCATAATCCTATGCTACTGTGAACTGCATCCCTCTTTAGATCAGGTGAGGAACAAAGATTTCCAGAGACAGGAATCTGAAGTGGCTGACAGGCAAGGGTTTCTGGATTGTCTGAACCAGATCTACACTCATATGAACCTAGTTCTTTATCTATGCCTCATCAACAGAGTAGTAGCATCAGATTCCATGTTTGAGACTTCGCTCACTAGATGCCACTTCTTTAGTTGACATCCTATTACCTCTTCTTCATTTTGTCTAAGTCTTGCCTCACTGATGTATTATGCAGCCTTAGAATTCATGCATGGCCCAGTTCTGATTGCATTCTCTGCCAGAACAATGTGTAGTGAATTTTGAAAAGCAGGGCTGGCTTAACCATACCGCCAAATCAGCATCTGCGGGGGGCCTCACAGCCAGGCCCCCTCGCCCTCCTGCTCACTTTTTGTAAAAAAAAGCAAACAAAGCATCTCCCAAACTAGAAAGAGAAAGGAGCTGCCCTCCCTGCAGCTGAAGCTGGAGCGAGTTTGCTGCTCCCTCGCCCCCTCCTCCCAGGATTGTCAAAAGGCAAACCAGCCAGGCATGTGTCAGAGAGGGGTGAGTGTGAGAGAGAGGGGGGAAGGGAAGTGTGAGGGTCATCTCTTTCCCTCAGAAAGGGCTTCTTCCTTCCTTTCTTCCTTCCTTCCTCATAGATCCCCTCCAGCCCTTCTTTCCAGCTGCTCTTAACATGTCCTGGTTTCTCTCCCCTCCCTCCCTTTCCCCCTTTCTCTTCAGCTTACTCCCCTTGCTGCCAACTGAGTTCCGCCTGCAAAAGGAATGTGTGTGTGTTTGCCTATGTGCCTTCAAGTCATTTCTGACTAAGGCGAACCTACCATGGGGTTTTCTAGGCAAGGTTTGTTCAAAGGAGGTGTGCCTTTGACTTCCTTTGAGGCTGAGAGAGTGCGACTTGCCCAAGGTCACCCAGCGGGTATTCATGGCTAAGTAAGGATTCAAACCCTGGTCTCCACAGTCATAGTGCAATGCTGAAACTTCTTCAACACTCTAGCTCTTTTAACAGAAGAATATAAAGAATATAAATAAAAATTTGGAGTAATGTTACTGGGAACAATGGTTTACTGTTGTCACTAAACACACCAGTATCCCATTAGTGTTATGTGAGAGGCATTGGCCTAGAGCAGTGGTTCTTAACCTTTACCAGGGACCCCCTTTAAATATTTTTTGTTGCCCCAAGACTTAACTCAAGATTTAAAACCCTAATAATAATAGCTAACAACAACAACAATACAATTACACCATCCATTAAACTTTTCCTCGGAGGCACTCTTCTTCTTCCTGCAAGTTTGTGGCTGGAGTGGATTGAATGGCAATGTGCAGGCCAAGCCAGACAGCCTTTGCCTTGGTTCCTGTCATGTGGCTACTCCACTACAGGGAGGAGGTAGACCAAGCAGCCTTCAAGCCTTTGAGGACCCCCTGTGAAGACATTGTGGATCCCAGGTTAAGAACCACTGGGCTAGAGAATGCTGGAAAAGGAATAATGCAACCAGACCTTGAGAAGGGTGCTGGCGGGAGGATTCTAGGAAGTGTAATCCAAGAGTAACTTTCCCAGGGTCTGATTGCAGCCTACAATCATAGAATCATAGGGTTGGAAGGGACCCCAACAGCCATCCCATCAATTCGACTTCTGCCCTGCAGGAACACACAATCAAAGCCCTCACAACAGATGGCCATCCAGCCTCTGCTTAAAAACCTCCAAAGAAAGAGACTCCATCACACTCCGAGGCAGTGTATTCCACTGCCAAACAGCAGCAGAAAACAAGCTTGCTCCATCCTCAGTATGACATCCCTTCCAACATTTAAAAATGGCTATCATGTCACTTCTCAACCTTCTCTTCTCCAGGCTAAACATGCCCAGCTCCCTAAACTGCTCCTCATAGGGCATGGCTTCCAGACCTCCCACCATCCTGGTCACCCTCATCTGGACACATTCCAGCTTGTCCATATTCTTCTTGAATTGTTGTGCCCAGAACTGGAAACAGTATTCCAGGTGAGGTCTGACCAAAGCAGAATGGAGTGGTACTATTACTTCCCTTGATCTAGATACTAGGAGTATAGATACTACAGTCGTCCCTTCACATTTGCGGGGGTTAGGTTCCATGGACCCCCGCAAATGTGAAAAATCCACGAATATTGATTGCCCCCCCTCCCCTGCCAAAGCAACCATAGGGCCTCCAGAGGCCCCATAGTCGCTTTCCCCCGCATCCCCACTCCCTTCCTAGGCCTTCCCGGGGCCTCCAGATACCCTCCCAAGGCCACACGGATGCCTCCACGGTCCTCCTCTCTCCCTCCAAGGCCTTCGTGAGGCCTCGCAAGGCCCCGTAGAGGCCTCCCCGGTCCTCCCCCCCCCAAGGCCTTCGCAGGGTGAATAATCAAAACCGCGAATGCTGAGTTCGCAAATGTGGAGGGGCAACTGTATACTCCTATTAATACAGCCTAGAATTGCATTGACTTTTTTTGCTGGTGCATCACACTGCTAACTCATGTTCAGCTTGTAGTCCACTCTTTCTTTTCTATGAGGAAATCTACACCATTACGTTCATTGCTAAACTAAATTATTGGTGGCAGATTATGTAATACAGTAGGCCCCCCTTATCCACTGGGGATTGGTTCTGGCGGGGGGCGTGGATACAGAAAACCATGGATAATAGTGAACATGATTGAAGATAATGAGACTTCTGGTTTAAAATACCATAGTGTTGCCTTGGAGGACCTAGAAAATGGCTAGAGAGGACACATTTTCTAGGAAGACTCTATGGTAGGTGTGCTGGTTTGTGTCCCGTGGATAATAAATCCATGGATACAGGGGTCCTACTGTAATCTGAACATCCTGTATTGTGAATAGGTTAGGTTACATTGACCTGAGATAAACATGTGCCCCCCCAAAAAAATAAAGCATTGCAGGGGCCCTCAAAATTCCTTAAACTGGCCCTGTTGAAAAGCCAGTCACAGTCTTGCTGTATGTTAAATGTGTTTGCTGTCACCACATCAAAACAAGTGTATCAGCCCCAATGTTAGAATTCCTCTGACCTGGTAGCACTGGTTCTTGTCTTCTTACTGTCTGAAGTTTTTGTTCATTTAGTTAAAATGTCTTTGAAAAGACCTCCTGAGTTTTCTGTAGAATAAGCAGAATCCCTTAGCTTTTCCAAAAATATACCATACTCTTTAATGTTGTATTTAGATATCATGACGGGTTCTTTCAGTACTTTTGTTAAGCCTCTTTAACACACCTTGAATAGTTTTTGAAGTGGGATAAAGAATAAATTTAATTCCTACATTTGCTGGTAGTGGAGGGGAAGGGGTGATGGCAACACTCAGAAAGCAACTAAACTTTGCAATCAGCAAACCATCCAGTTCCTGGGTGTATTTACCACCTACACATTATTTTAATTGCCACTTTGCTACATTACGTGAAAGAAACAGGACTGTGGTGTGGCGGGGGGAGGGGAGGAGAGAAAAAAAAGAGCCAAAATTTCTAAAGATGAGGACTGTGTCTTTTACAAAATACCAGGATATTTTGCACATGCATTTTTAAAAGTGTTCAGTGCTGAGGTTTCCTGCAGTTTTTAATAATACTTTATAAAGGAATAATATTCTTGATTAAAGAACAAAAATACTTTGGTACAGGCAATATTCTGACAATATGTAAAAATTGTCAGAAAGAATTAAACAGAGCAAAAAGGTCATTATAAATTGCCTAGTAAAGGAAATATGAGCTATAGGGTATATCTACACTGTAGAAATAATGCAGTTTGACATCACTTTAAGTGCTATATCTTCATCCTGTGGAATCCTGGGATCTGTAGTTAGCCTTCTCTGCTAAAGAGCACTGGTGCCTCATCAAACAGCAAATCCTAGGATTCTGTAGGATGGAGCAATCCAACAAAAGTCCCTACAACCAGAAAACCCAAGACATATAACCAAAAACCAAACTGAAGGGTTCTGGCAAAAAATAACCAGGATAAACTAATCCCACTTCCAATCATAAAAAGACAACAATATGAAGAAATAAAAGGATAACTAAACCCTGGAGCAGAGAATCCAATAAAGTTAAATTTCTAAAAGGGTAACAATACCCCACTGGAAAGTGTGCAAATGCTAAAAATAAAATATTATAATAATAGTGAATAATAAAAACTCAAGGCCAGATGCGTTTCTACAACAGTCTTCCTCAGTGGCCTACAAGCATTCAAAATGTATATATGTATATGTATATGTATATGTATAACAACTCCTCAGCTCACACAATGTGACTCTGCTCAATTCAAAAGCAACAATGTACTACTACTGCTCACAGAGTATCTTATAGAACCAACAGGTGGAGATACAAAGACAGAGGGCTTGGTTACACTGTGAAAAAAAAACGTGAAGGATTTGCCAAGATTCCTAATTGTTTACATGCATTGCGGCACAAAGTCAGAAGGAGGGGGGCACAAAAACCCATTAGTAACGCAATAAAGGATTTCAGGACTTTTCCTGACTTTTTTGAAAAGTAGCGCATTTTTGATAGTCTGAACAAGCATTACACTACGTGCTGTGTGAATTACCAACAATCTTTCGGATACATTCACAGCAGAGCTTTGCCATGATTGGTTGAACTCACCAGGGAGGGGGTTGGACAAGGAGGGGATGGAGGAAAGATCCATGTTGTTTCCAGCCTTGTGTGTGTGTGTGTCTTTCCTTCTCTCCCTCCCGCCTTGCTACTTTCAGTTTCAGTGTGTGTGAATGATCTAGTCTCCCCTCCTGCGATCGCGTCCCTTCTCTTCTTGTGCTTAGCCACGAAAAAGACTGCAGTGCTAGCCTTGTGTATGTGTGTGTGTTTCCTTCTCTCCCTCCCGCCTTGCTACATTCCGTCTATGTGTGTGAATGATTCATCTCCTCTCCTGCGATTGCGTCCCTTCCCTTCTCCCTGTCTTGTGCTTAGCCACAAAAAAGACTGGATTTTTAGCCTTGTGTGTGTGTGTGTCTTTCCTTCTCTCCCTCCCTCCATGCTATCTTGTGCCCAGCTGCTACGATCTGAAGAATTAAGCAAGCCTTTTCCAGTCTCTCTTGTGTGTGTGTGAATGTTCATCTCAGGCATTCCTGTGGTAATCAGAGGATGTGCTTGGGAGGCCACTCCCCCGTCTCAGTCTGTGTGTGAATATCAAAGCGGAACACAGCTGAAAACAAAACCGATAGATCAATTAAGCCATATATCATCTGAACGATGCACTACAGCTGCGAAACAGCGATAAAGCCCAAATTACCACAATAAAAACTGTCGTGTAACTGAAGCCAGAGATATGGAGAGAAGAAAAATGTACAAGGGCAGACACCTCTCCAGACCCAGATAGTCAATATATCAAAATCTTCATTATCTGATCTGGAAGTAGAAGTCTTAAACAGAGGTCTTTCTTTATTCACTATTATTATAATATTTTATTTTTAGCATTTGCACACTTTTCAGTGGGGTATTGTTACCCTTTTAGAAATTTAACTTTATTGGATTTTCTGCTCCAGGGTTTAGTTATCCTTTTATTTCTTCATATTGTTGCCTTTTTATGATTGCAAGTGGGATTAGTTTATCCTGGTTATTTTTTGGCAGGACCCTTCAGTTTGGTTTCTGTAGGATGGAGTCATGGCACTTAAAGTGGTATCAAACTACAATCATCCCTTCCCATTCGTGGGGGTTTAGGTGGAGCACCATCACAAAACTGAAAAAAAAATGCAAATAAATTAAGCCCCCCACACAGGGAACGCGTGGCTTTTCAGCGAGCGCCAGGGGTTTCCTTGCCCTTCATTCCATGTGGGGGAAGGAAGCCGAAGACCCGAGGGTTTGCTCTGCCTTCAGCTTACTGCCCCCCTCCACAGAGAATGAAGGGAAAGCCACACATTCCATCAGGGGGGAGCCAAAGACTGAGCAAACCCTCGGCAGCTTTGGGGCCAGCGCA
Organism: Gambelia wislizenii; assembly: GCA_030847615.1. Lineage (NCBI taxonomy): Eukaryota > Metazoa > Chordata > Lepidosauria > Squamata > Crotaphytidae > Gambelia > Gambelia wislizenii. Next base: position 253,150,413 of record JAUMIR010000004.1, read on the forward strand.
GGGGTTTGCTCTGCCTTTGGCTCCCCCCAGGGAATTAAGGTAAAGCTGTGCATTCCATGGGGGGCAAGCTGAAGACTGAGCAAACCCACAACATCTTTGTGGTCAACACAGGGGTTTGCTCTGCCTTCAGCTCCCCCCCCCCAACAGGGAATGAAGGCAAAGCCAACAGGGAATGAAAGCAAACCCTCGGCGGCTTTGTGACCAGCATGGGGGGTTTGCTCTGTTTTTGTCTTCCCACATACACACACAGGGAATGAAGGCAAAACTGTGTGTTCTGTCGGGGGGAGCCAAAGACCAAGCAAACCCTCAGTGGCTTTGAAGCCAGCACGGTGGGTTTGCTATGCCTTTGGCTCTCCCCCCCCCCACAGGGAATGAAATCAAAGCTGCGCAATCCGTGAGGGGAGGGAGCCAAAGACCAAGCAAACCCTTGGCAACTTTGTGGCCAGTGCAGGGGATTGCTCTGCCTTCGGCTCCCTCTCCCAGGGAATGAAGGCAAAGCTGCGTGTTCCGTGTGGGGTGAGCCAAAGACCGAACAAACCCTTGGCAGCTTTGCAGCCAGCCCAGGGGTTTGCTCTGCCTTCAGTTCCCCCCATGGAATGAGGGCAAAGCCATGTGTTCCATGTGTAGGGGGAAGTCAAAGGCCAAGCAAACCCTTGGTGGCTTTGCTGCCAGTGCAGGGGGTTCGCTCTGCCTTCGGCTCCCCCCCCCCCAAGGAAATGGAGGCAAAGCCATGTGTTGCCTTGTGGGGAGCCAAAGGCCAAGCAAACCCTCAAAAGCTCTCCGCAAATACACAGAACTGCGAAAGGGAAAGCCAAGGGAAAGCCGCAAATAGGAAGGAATGACTGTACATTATTTCTACAGCGTAGATGCACCCAAGGTACATATGCCATTTCCTAATAAATACAGATTTCCTACCATTATAAATTTTTGAAACAAACTTTCAAACTTTACTGTTTGGAAAGTAGGCTAATAATGATTTAGTTGGTATTGTTATAAATATTTTTAACATGGTGACTAATGCAGTACCTTACAGGCAGTGGTAATTATATTACCTGCTGCTGATGGGTGCGTTTTTTCAGTGCAAGCTCAACCTCCTATTCTGCTGATACCAAACAGAGAGGAAAAAGCATTATTTTTTGTTTCTGCCTTCACTCTGAATTTGGCTTCATGATGATGCCATTTTTTTATCCTATATCTTTTCAGTCCATATCATATCCTGTATCATACCGCTCTGTCTAAATGACCAAAACATACCTGTGATAAAGATTCTAAAAAATGGCCTAAATCCAATGTCAACCTTACTTAAAGTAGGTCCATTGAAGTGAATGGGCCCTGTGACTAATTGCCCCATTGATTTTAATGGATCCAAACTAGGTAGACCAATTGTTGGATTTAGCCCAGTGATCTGCTTCTTTGTCTACCCTCTTGCTTCTTAAACACTACCCAGGAAATGGAAGTGTGTAAGGTCTGTGTCCTCATTCATCACCCCCTGCCCCTTGGTTAAGCTTGAAGAAGCATTGGAGATTTGGGGCCTATCTAAACAGTGAAAATAATCTTCTTAGAATCCTACCTGTCCTAATTGGATCCTGCATAATTCTGCTGTATTCAGAAGGAGGGAGTCCAAATCCACCATAAACCCTGAAAGAACAGCCTTTGGGGCTTTCCCAGATGTTTTTTAAAAACTCAGTGTGGATTGTACATCATCAACCATTAGGACAGGCGATCGAATTTATTCACATAGTCCCAGAAAAGTGGAAGTAGAAAGCTGATTGGCCAGATGGGAGCAGGGGCCAGGGCTTGCTAAGAAGGCAAACTACCATTTTTTTATTTTCAGCTTAGCAATAGTGTGCTGAGGCAATGAAACAGCCTTTTTCTTTTCTTTTTAACATTTATTTAGGTGGAATATCGCACTCTCGCACTTTCACACTGTAGATATGCCTTTAAAAAAATACCGTTCAGCGACAGCAACTGATGAAAATAAAAACACAAGTTGTGGCTACCATCTTGATTCACAGGCATGTCTGATGGGACAGCAAAAGCTGATAGCTTTGCATGCCTGAGATTTTGCCAAACACTGTTAGGATAAGTCAATTCTGCTTTGAATTTGTGTTGAGTATGCATTAATTCACATCCCCCCCCCCAATATAGACATGCCTTTGTAATTTGCTCAAGCAGAGAAGAAGTTTTGGATTTGGAGAGGGTTTGGGATAGGAGTACAACCTCTGATTTTAACCCATCAGTTATTTTGCTCCCTAAACATGACACAAGCAGGAGAAAATCATTCCCTGAGTCTTGTGGGGATCTTTTCAGGTGTGGATGCTGCCTATCCATGGAAGAATTTCCTCTGGTGTTTACCTAGCAATAATAATTGTACAAATAATCATGCTGTTTATGCTTTTAACTAAATTCTGTTTGCTTCATATATTTAGCCATTGTCAAGTTTGTTGCTGATTCATTATTATTTTTTAAAACATAGAATGCTTGCTAAATGAATTGACATAATTGAATTGAATGCAACTCCCTAATGAGAACTGGCTCATTTTGAATCTATTTAACCTTCAAATGACTCTCCCCTCCCCTCCCCTGCCCTAGAATTGTATTATAATTACATTTGAGATTAAGTTATTTGGTTCTCGGCGGGTGACTTCTTCTATCATGATTTAAAAAAAAAAATGGTTGGACTCTTTTGTATCAGAGTATACATTTTAAAGTACTTGTATACATTCTGGTATAGATTCAGACCTTAAAGGGCAATTTTATCTAGACCAGTGGTTCTCAACCTATGGGTCCCCAGATGTTGTTGGACTACAGTTCCCAGTAATCCCTGGTGTCTCACCTTGACATCGAGGTGGTCCTCCCAGTCATTAGTGAGGCTGTGAGTTCAATCCTACACCCTCACTAATGACTGGGAGGACCACCTGGCTGTTAAGGTGAGAGCTCCTGGGAACTGTAGTCCATCAACATCTGGGGACCCACAGGTTGAGAACCACTGATCTAGACTGCTAAAACATATTATTGTGCAATACTGAAAGGGTGTTAAGTCCCGTAGCATACTGTACTGCCTTCAGGTGTAGAATTTCTGATTCAGTCTGCCAAAAAAGTTTCAAAAGCAGATTTAAGCTTTTCCCAGATGTAAAATTTGCAATGTCTCTTGTATAAGTCTTTCAGAAATATATGCATTTTTATTTTTTTATCCTGTAACCAAATTCATAATGTTGAATGCATGAACAAATGACTGGTGAATATAGGTCCCAAATGCAGAATCATTTGTCTTATTTGTTTTCCAAAGGTCCCTGATTATTAAGATGGCTTGTATCAACTTCTTGCAGTATGAGTTAGGTATGTTCATAATTTATTTTAATAATGGCATAAGGAACATTAATTATTTCTGTACTTTGACAAAAGCAATGAGAGACCTGAGTCGTATCAAGCAGAAGTAACAATGAAGAATATACAGCTAGGTCCGGAAATAATTGGACACTGACACAAGTTTGGCTGTTTTGGCTGTTTACCAAAATAAATTCAAGTTACATTTAAATAATGAATATGGGCTGAAAGTGTAGTTTCTCAGCTTTAATTTGAGGTATCCAAATTGGAGGAAGGATTTAGGAATTACAGCTCTTTAATATGTAGCCCACTCTTTTCCAAGGGACCAAAGTAATTGGACAATTGATTCAAAAGCTGTTACATATACAGGTGTGGGCTATTCATTATTTCTTCATCAGTTAAGCAGGTAAAAGGTCCAGAGTTGAATGGTGTGGCATTCGCATTTGGAAGCTGTTGCTATGATCCCACAACATGCAGTCAAAGGAGCTTTTAATGCAAGTGAAACAGGCCATCCTTAGGCTGCCAATAAAATAAAATAAAAAATCCATCAGAAAGACAGCAGGAACATTAGGAGTGGCCAAATCAACAGTTTGGCACATTCTGAGGGTGGGGGGGAATGCACTGGTAAGCTCTGCAACACAAAAAAGCCTGGATTTCCACAGAAGATAACAGTGGTGGATGATCGTAGGATCCTTTCCATGGTAAAGAAAAACACCTTCACAACATCCAACCAAGTGAAGAACACTCTCCAGGAGGTAGGCATATCATTATCCAAGTTTACCATAAAGAGAAGACTTCATGAGAGCCAATACAGAGGGGTTCACCACAAGGTGTAAACTGTTCATAAGCCTCAAGAATGCAAACGTCAGATTAAACTTTGCAAAATAAATAAATAAATCTAAAAATCCATCCCAGTTCTGGAACAGAATTCTTTGACAGATGAAACTAAGATTAACCTGTTCCAGAATGATAGGAATAAAAAAAAAAATTATGGACAAGGCTTGGAACAGCTCATGATCCGAAGCATACAGCATCATCTGTAAAACACAGTGGAAGCAGTGTGATGGCATGGGCATGCGTGGCTTCCAATGGCACTGGGTCAGCAGTGTTCATTGATGATGTGACAGAAGACAGAAGGAGCCGAATGAATTCTGAAGTTTATAGGGATATATCGTATGCTCAGGTCCAGCCAAATTCAGCAAAGTTGATTGGACAGGGCTTCACTTTACAGATAAACAATGACACAAAACATACTGCGAAAGCAACCCAGGAGGGGTTTTTTAAGGCAAAGAAGTGGAATATTCTGCAATGGCCGAGTCAGTCACCTGATCTCAATCAGATCTCAATCTGATTGAGCTTGCATTTCACTTGCTGAAGACAAAACTTGAGGCAGAAAGACCCATGAACAAACAACAACTGAAGACAGCTGCAGTAAAGGCCAGGCAAAAAGCATCACAAAGGAGGATTCTCAACAAAAATATTAACAATGAACATTTTATTTATGATTGTGTTAATTTGTCCATTTACCTTTGCCTGTGAAATAAGGGGACTGTGTATGAAAATGGTTGCAGTTCCTAAATGTTTCATATGATATTTTTGTTCAACCCCTTGAATTAAAGCTGAATGTCTGCACTTCACTTGCACTTCAGTTGTTTCATTTCAAATCCATTGTGGTGGTGTACAGAGTAAAAAGTATGAAAATTGTTTCAGTATCCAATTATTTCCAGACCTAACTGTAATTATGCTTAAATACACTGTTCTGAAGTAGCAGGCATGATGAATGTAGCCTTGTGATACAAATACTTTTCCTTAGAAAATGTATAGTACTGTGAAAGGCAGAACATTGTAAGGTGTCACACAGGGAATTCACTTGAATCCACTCCCTTTTGTTCAAAGGGCCAAACAGTATTATAACCAGAATGCTTTAGGAGGCTATCAAACACGTTAAAAGTGGTGTTACAGGAATGCAAAAGGAGATTGCAAAAGGGCTCCCTTATCAGATGACGTTGTCTCCCCTCCTTGTTATGCACCTGTTCTACTGCTGTTCTGACAGCACTGCTTTTTATTGATGGGAGAAGCCATCAGTAGATCCCCATTCCGTTCCTGTCATGGATGTTCCTGCGTGTGACAAAGTGCCCCATTTCGCTGGCAAGATCCCAGCATCAATGGGTGGTCCCTGCCAGAACACTTCCGGGTGACATTGGGACATCCAGGTAAGTGACACACTTTTTATAACCCTCCCCGGGTTACTTGAACATTTTAAAGTGTGTTTTTGTGCTTGTTATCATTTTTTTTCATGTTCTTTTTATTTTTGAATTTCCCATGTCTGCGTCTTCTCATAGAATCCACGGGATTTTGATTCTGGAAGTGAATGGAGCTCTGTTAGAGCTCTGTTCACTCCTGGGCTGCCAAAATGATGGGAGACAAGGTAAGTGAAGTGGGGAGGGTAATTCTGGCATGACAGGAGCAGTAATGGAGATTGTGGTAAGGAACACTTTTTTTTATTCCTGTCTGATAATCTCCTTAGATTTCTTGAGTTTTGTATCAGCCAGCATGTAGAAAGAGCTATGTGCCTTCTTAGAAACTCTGCTGCCATGCAGTACAAGGAGGAGGGGTAGGCAGCTTCTTTCATTTAGAAGTAGGAGAGAGCTGACTGGTTTCTCAGAGCTTTTTTTTAAAAAAGGTAATGCAAATGTTGGAAGTTCCTCTGATTCAGAGAAGCAAGAATTTATTGAAACAGTGTTTTTCTTTCAGTTATTTCTAAATGCAATAGACAGTACCCACGTACTTTAATTCTCTGCTATTTAGTTCTTCTTCTAATCCGAGTTTTTACTGTGAGTTGACATCAAGCCATTAGAGTGTCATTCAAAGTCAGATAAAAGAGAGACTTGATGAGATGTTGATTAGCTCATACAAAGAATGCATCTATAAGTAATGGTGTGTCTAGAAGAAGGATTTATAAATGAGAGTGTGAGGGAGGGAGGAACCACCCAACCAGTTCCTAAAATAATTTTGCCTGTTTCAGTTGTTTGTTGTATAGATATATCTCGCTGCAGAGTTCATTATCACCGATTGTTTCCATGATTGCTTAGTGTGAAGCTAAAGTAATTTTTAAAAGGGGAAATCATGCTGTTGTTCTGTTGCAGTAGCAATATACTTTTACAGTTCTTGTGTTAATATGTGCCAAAATGCATATTGAAATGTTATCATCTTTTTATCATTATTTTTATTCATAAGCATAGAAATATATATATATATATATATATATATATATATGTATCTTAACATTAATAAAAGAAAGAACAAAGACTAAAAAGAAGTAATAAGCAGTAATAAAAATAAAAAAATAAAAAAATCTAAATATACTTCTTTTCTGATGTTGGATGCTATAGGAAATATCATTTATCTTCCTTAAATAAAATTAAGAAGTTTATACTGGATCATCTGCTTCTTAACCATAGTTTCACTGTCTTTCTGTTAAGGAAAGTTCATAACATTACCCTAGAAAAATTCTAAAAAGATATATACAACTGGGTTAACATGTTATAATAACACTATCAAAAAAGAATAATAAATGGCAGGTTTTGTATGTATGTATGTATGAAAAACATTGACACCCCCTTGTCGTGGGAGAGAGGTTTGCGTACCCTAATGATGTTTTGAGATATACTGGCGGTGGCATAATAGCCACTGGTAGGGTCTCCCATGCCAGACAGGTCAAAACCGAAGGGTCTGACAAAAAGCATCAAAGGGTAGGATGGGCTCTCTAGCCTTAGGGCAACCATCCTAGGAGAAGGAAAACTCTAATCCTGAACCCGGGCAGATGGTGCTCGTCCAACCCTGTAAGATCAACCATCTAAGAGAAGGAAACTCTAATCAAACCTACGACCCGAGGACCTCAATGCTACCATCCATGCTTGCAAGGCCACAGCAGATGAACCTTTGGTTTAAACGGTGAGGCTAGTTCTGTGCACGCTGTGGTCCACCAGAAAAATCCATTGCACAGGCTCGAAGGACAAATCCAATTCCAAAAAAGCCCTGTAGTGATAGGCGACAGATGAAACGGCAGGTGTAAAGATGCACTGGAAGCCGCACACCCAACCCTGCATGCAGGCAGTTCAGGACTTTGGTCGCTCGAGGCTGATGCGGGAGATGACAGTCTTGTTTGGCAGCATCCTGAATGACCAAGCAGCCTTTAAGGAGAGCACTGCTTGCTCCATATGGAGAGGGGCCTAGAAAAGGTGGCTTAACGAAAGCTCATCCCCAACTACCTGGTTGGCTAGCTGCGGCCAACTGGCATCTTCTGATGCGGTCAAACCAAGGCAAAGAAAAAAAGGCACACACCGGCCTGAGCGTCGTTCTGCTCTAATCGCCCATGAACTATCACGACTTAATATTGACATCGCTGCTCTTAGTGAAGTTCGTCTCCATGAGGAAGGCAGCCTTAAAGAACACGGCGCTAGCTACACACTTTACTGGTCTGGCAAACCCAAAACCAAAAAACATCTTTCAGGAGTAGGCTTCATGATTAAAAACTCCATTGCCTCCAAACTCAAAACCTTGCCAACAGGACACTCTGATCACATTATTTCCTTACACCTCCCACATGTTGTTTTCTTCAGTTATATGTGCCCCAACTGTGCAAGCTGACCCTGTAGAGAAACACAAATTCTACACAGACCTATGCCACCTCATACAAAAAGTCCCTGTAGAGGATAAAATTATTATCCTTGGTGACTTCAATGCCAGAGTAGGAAAGAACTCCGAAGCCTGGAAAGGTGTCTTAGGCAAGCATGGTGTTGGAAATTGCAATGATAACGGGTGCCTCTTGCTAGAGTCCTGTGCAGAACAACAGCTGACTATTACAAACACTATATTTCAACAGAAAGATAGCTTGAAGACAACCTGGATGCATCCCCGATCCAAACATTGTCACCTCATTGACTATGTTCTAGTCCGCCAGAAAAACATTCATGATGTCCATCATACTCGAGTGATGCCCAGTGCAGAATGCCAAACAGATCATCGCCTTGTAAGATGTAAACTAAATCTTCATCTTAAGGTCAAACCTAAGAGGAGTGACATCTTAAAGAAGAGACTCCAAGTCAAAAATCTTCAACAAGCTACCATGAGAAACAACTTCCAGGCAAATCTGCAAACAAAACTTGAAGACGATCCTACAGATCCTTCTCCTACAGTGCTTTGACAACATATCAAAAACAGTATCCTCCAGTCTGCGGAAGAATCCCTTGGGTTCTCCCACAAGAAAAATCAAGACTGGTTTAATGAAAACAACCAAGATATCCAGGAGCTGTTGGCAAAGAAGAGAACTGCTCACCAGTCATACCTCACCCAGCCAACTTGCCATGTAAGAAGAGCAATTTTCCGTCTCACTTGTAGTAAACTTCAACAAAAACGAGACATGCAGAACAAGTGGTGGATCAATATAGCAGAAAAGACACAATGCTGTGCAGATCTGGGTGATCTTAGAGGATTTTATGAAGCTCTTAAAGCAGTGTTTGGACCTACTTATCAAGTCCAACGCTCCTTATACAGTACAGATGGTCAAACATTAATTACTGATAAAGCCTCCATCCTGAATCGATGGGCTGAACACTTTCAAAGTCTCTTTACTGCCAACTGAGTAGTCTAAGGCTCAGCTATCCAACATATGATACAACCCATGAAAAACCCATGAAAAATGAATTGGACATAGCTCCCACTTTGGAAGAGACCCTTAAGGCCATACAACAGATGAAAAACGGCAAGGCAGCTGGGATTGATGGAATCCCACCTGAAGTTTGGAAACACAGAGGTCATGTACTCCATGATAAATTCCATGAACTCCTTGTGAATTGCTGGGAAAAAGGGGAACTGCCATCAGATCTCCGAGATGCAGTATCATTGCCCTGTACAAGAAAAAAGGAGCAAAATCCGACTGCTCAAACTATCGAGGCATAACACTGCTCTCTATTTCTGGAAAATCCTTGCAAGGATACTCCTGAACAGATTAGTTTCTGCTATTGCATAAGACTGTCTTCCTGAAAGCCAGTGTAGCTTCAGAGCCAATAGGAGTACTACAGATATGGTATTTGCCCTTAGACAACTGCAAGAGGAATGTAGAGAGCAGAACAAGGGTCTCTATGTAACGTTTGTCGACCTCACGAAAGCCTGCGACACTGTGAGTAGAAAAAGTCTGTAGCAGACCCTGGAAAGACTAGGATGTCCCCCCAAATTCCTTTAAATGATTATCTTGCTACACGAGGGCCAGCATGGTCAAGTCAGATATGGTGATGCTCTTTCAGAGCCCTTTCTAATAACTAATGGAGTGAAGCAAGGTTGTGTTCTTGCTCCAACTTTTTTTACAATCTTCTTCAGCATGGTGCTCCAAAGGGCTACAGCAGGGCTTGAAGAAGACGACGGCATCTATATACATTACCGTACTGATGGTAGCTTGTTTAACTTAAGCCGTCTGAGGGCTCACACTAAGACTCTAAACTATCTAGTCCGTGAGCTGCTTTTCGCTGATGATGCTGCCCTTGTTGCCCACCCAGAAGCAGCATTGCAGCGCCTAACATCCTGCTTTGCAACAGCTGCAGAGCTGTTTGGGCTGGAAGTCAACCTGAAGAAAACGGAAGTTCTTTACCAGCCTGCACCACAGGACAAACACCACCATCCCGACATTGCCGTTGGCAAATCTGTGCTTAAGTCCATTCAGCAGTTCACCTACCTGGGGAGCATTATCTCCTCAGATGCCAAGATTGACAAAGAGATCGATCACAGATTAGCAAAGGCATATAGCACATTTGCTAATCTGTCTGAAGTAATAAACACCTGAGGCAAAGCACAAAAATCAGTGTGTATAGAACTGTCTATTCTCCTTTATGTGTCTGAAACATTGGTCACCTATCGCTACCACTTACAAGAATGAAACACTGTCATTCTTGGATGTCCTAGTCATCCGCAAACCAAACCAACAGTTAAGCTCAAAGGTATACAGAAAACCCCCACACATGGACAAATACCTACACAAGAACTCCAATCATCACCCAAGACAAAAAAGAAGCACAATAAAAACATTGGTAGACCATGCAAAAAGGATCTGCGAACCCCAGTACATGGAGGACGAACTGAGGCACCTAAACTGGGCCCTACAGGCTAATGGTTACCCCAGATCAGACATCACAAGAGCAGTCAGACCCAGAAAAAAAAACATGAATGAAGAAGAAAAACAGCCACCCAAAGGGAAGGTATTTTTACCATACATCAAAGGAGTCACAGACAGAATAGGGAAACTGATGAGGAAACACAACCTCCAAACAATCTATAGACCAACCAAAAAATCCAAGAAATGCTATGCTCAGTGAAGGACAAAAGAGACCCTCGCATACCATGCAGCTGTGGACAAGTTTACATAGAGACCACTAATGGCAGTGTACAAACATGAATCAAGGAACATGGGAGACACTGCAGACTGGGCCAGCCAGAAAAATCAGCAGTAGCAGAACATGCTATAAACCAGCCTGGGCACAAAATGTTATTTGAAAACACAGAAATTCTAGACCAGGCCAATAACTATCATGTCAGAATGCAAAGAGAAGCTATTGAAATCCACAAACACATGGACAGCTTCGACAGGAAAGAAGAAACCTTAAAAGTAAACAAAATCTGGCTCCTAGTTTAGAAATACAATAGAATCTAAATTCAACCACCCAGGGACAGGGGGATTCCCAGCAGATAATGGTCCATCAACCAACCATTAGCCAAACAGACACTAATGAGCCTTGCATTTCTATACCCAGAAACTAAACATTCAATTACACAAATTTACATATACTCCCCAACAGGGGTTCACAGCATATAAACTCTACACACACACCTACACAACCATTCTCTGAGGATACCAGCCACAGATGCAGGCAAAACGTCAGAAAGAAACTATTGCAGAACACGGCCTCACAGCTTGGAAAAACCCCCAAGGAAAATCTATATCAAATACTCTTTTTTATTTTTTTCATACATCTCTCTGGCTTTTCTTCACAAATGAAGATTCAGGAAGGACTCATCCCGTGCTTTCTGCAAGCGCGCTGATGACTAAAAAGGTCAATCCGAGATAAACAAGTCCGGCTGCAGAAAGCACAGCAGAAGGTCTCCTTGGGTGATGTTTCTGGGTTGTGATTCTTTCTGCATTGTCATTTCTCTTCAAGACTTGTTCGGCATGAGTTCTCAAATAAGGCTGCAGCATTGTGGATAGTGCGTCTCTATGCCTCCCGATGTGAGGCCAGAGCGGACCATTGTTGGTGATCAATTTGGCTGAGCCTGAGATGTTGTTTCAGGGAATCCTTATATCGCTTTTTTGGAGCGCTCCTCTTATGCTGACCCGTGGCGAGTTCACCGTAGAGTACTGTTTTTGGGAGGTGATGGTCCTCCATTGTAGAAATGTGCCCTGCCCGGCGCAGCTGTTTTCTCAATATCATGGCCTCAATGCTGGTGATCCCTGCTTGCTCAAGGACAGCAACATTCATCACATAGTTAGTCCAGTGTGTATTTAGGATTGTGCGTATACAGCGCTGATGAAAGCGTTCAAGGAGTCGTAGGTGGTGGCGATAGGTGACCCATGTTTCAGATCCATAAAGGAGAATAGACAGTACAATGGCTCTATACACATTGATTTTTGTGCTTTGCCTCAAGTGTTTATTACTCCAGACTCTTTTGTGAAGCTTTCCAAATGCGCTAAAATCACTCTAAATCTGCAGCACTTTTAAGCAGATGTTTCTGGTAGAAAACCAGTGTGAAGGAAAGAGTTAGACCTCTACACACACTCTCCCTATGGTACAGTTCTGATCTGGATTGAAGTCTCCCCTAATAGTAGTGGTGGTGATGATAATGAACAAATCATATTTATTTTCACTCTTCTAACTAGCCCATGGTCCTGACCATCTGCAACTTATTTTCCAATTTGTTGCAGTTCTTAGCTGGTATATCTCTGTAGACTCCAGCCTGGAATAGGAGCCTGGTTTGGTTATTGTTTGTCCTGTCTTGAGCTTTTCCTTTCTTAATGGCTAAGCTACTTTTCAGTGTCACAAAATAGTTTGTGACTCAGGAGCCATATAAATGAATAAGGATGAAAAGATGCCTAGTGGTCTGGACATCATGGATATAAAGGCACAACTAGCTTCTCTTCTGTCTTGGCCCAGGACTCAGGCTCTGAAGATGAGGACAATTCTCCAGCTCAACCTGTAGAATGATAGTCTCACAACTCACTTCCAGTACATCCTTGTCTATTTTAGAGTATAAGACAGATAGATTTTAATAAATGTGTACAGAAATAGCTGGATATATAATACCAAGTAGATGAGTAGTTCACTCTCCCAAAAACACCAAACATTTTAATTCTTTATTTGGAATGCCTTAGTAAGACATTAGTATGGCATGCTTGAAATGTTATATATTTGCTCTTTCCAACAGAGTAAAGCTAGCAATGCAGGAATTATAGTAGTGTTGACCCCTGCCTCTAGTGTTCACACAGAAGTACAAAGGTTTATTCACATAGCAGAAATAGATATTTTCGAAACCTCATAGGTATCCTGTGAGCCACCCAGTACTGTATTTTACAGTTGATTGAGGCAGATAAGAACTCATGTCTTAAAACAATTGCACATGCCTGCAGTATGAGTGGCAGAAGCAAGCTGTGGTGAGTCATTCTTTCAGTGCTGAAATTGCCACTATGCAAGGGGAAAGGATTTGCTTTGAACAAAACATGTTTTAGCCAACAGAGAGGGCTAACATTATAGAGCTATTCAGAGCAGTCAGCCTGAGAGTAGATTTAATTCAAGGATTTAGGAAAGAGGGCAAATTGGCATTGGACTCTGAAACAACAAAAAATTGGGGAGAGGTATTAGACGGAAATGCAGCTTTTAGATGTTCTTTCAAAATTTCACCTGGGAATAATTTACTCTTAAATTTCAATTAATTGTTCCCTACTTTTATACTTTGGCGTCATCTTAAAGACACACAGTGGCAGTTATAAAATGGAAGAGAGACATCTTTTGCTTTTAAGAAGCAATATGAAATTTTGATGAACCCAAATATGAGAAACCAGGAGTAGGGAACTTGTTTCTGCTGAAGGCTGTATTCCCACAGGGGTAATCTGTCCAGGGATTTGAAAACTATTCACAACATTTCTTTTCCCAGTGGGCAGGACTACAGAGCATCCACTTGCTTGGGTAGTTCCTCCCCACTTGCTCCTAGTAGGCAGGGAACAAACTTTTCAGGATTGCCTACTGATGAGGTCATCTGGGGGGTGACAACCCCCGGCTAGCCGTTTCCTGCCTACACTCCTGGTAGGATGTGTGGTCTTAGCTCTCTCTTTGTCTTCCTCCACGTGGCCAGGGGTCATGTTGGATTCTTTGTATACCAAAAACAAAAAACAAAAACAATCATAAAAATAACTGTACTGCAAGGATCCTAGTGGAGGAAGACTAAAGACAGAAGTTCCTATTGAAGGGCAGCAGGATGAGTTCAGAAACTTCGATATTAGGAAGAGGAAGTCGAAGAAGGGGGAGAAGCCCCCCTCCTCAACCACCATTGATTCCCTCCCGGCTCCACTCCACCTGGAGGGGCTAGGAGCCAGCCGGGAGTTGACTGCTGGCAGCGACCTCCAGGAGGAGGGTTCGCAGAATTTCCCCAGCAGCAGGGAGCCGGTTGATGCCGTGGCAGCCGCTGGCCATACCCCCGCCCACAACACAGACCAAGGAGCCAGACTCAATCATCCTCTGCCCCTTTCAGGGGGAGGTGTAAATGATGATGGGGCCCCTGAGGAGAGGACAGGTGAGAGCGGACTGGCGGCACTTGTGCCAGCCTGGATCCGGGATGCGGGGGCCAGAGAAGTTGTGGCTGGCTAGCCGCGAGCCTAGTCCAGCCTGGCGTGCTGGGTTTAGCCGGCCTTTTACGGAGGGGGGATCCCAGCCAGGGATATCTCAAGCTACTTTCCCCCGTTTCCCCTGCCCTACCCCAGCTGATCATCTCACCCCCCCTCACCATCAGGGACAGGGTGAGGAAGGCAAAGTGAGGGGCAAAGAGAATGCGAACTGGGAGACTGATTGCAGAGCGGGGAGGGGGGAAGCTGTGGAGGTGCTTGGCTCCAGCCACACCAGTGGCTCGCAATGGGTGGACAACACACAGGGGCCAGCAGTTCATGGCCCACGCAACTGCCTCTAACAGTGGTGCGCATGCCAGCGCACACTCCCTCACCCAGCCACTGCTACAGGTTGAGGAGGAGGAAGATTGGGCCTCGGACTCACAGGATGATTGCGGTAGCCCCCTATCCCCGAAACACGCATACACAAGGAGCCCTAGTGGTGCAGTGGTTAAATGGCTGTACTGCAAGTCACCATGTTGCAGGTTCGATGCTGGAGGGCTCCAAGGTTCACTCGGGCTTCCATCCTTTTGTAGGTTGGTAGAGCGAGTACCGGCCGGCCTCAGAGCTGGCTGGATGAGGCTGCCGGGCAAGCGGCAGTGCTAACTCCAAGAGGGGAAGCTGGTTTCCCACAGCTGTGAGCTCTCCACATAGTTTGTCCTGCAGCTCCCAGCAGTATCTCTTGCACTCTCTGGCTTGTGGGGGCAATGAGATAACACACATTGGAAGCTGCTTAATGCAGTATAGATGTGTATTTTGCCTATGAGGAAGAGGTGGAGTACATAGGCACCACACCAAGTGCCTCTGCTCGCCTTTTTAATGCATATGATTTCCCAGCACTGATGCGAAAGGCAGTGATAATTCTGGGTTTAGAATTACCAGCTTCTCAGCAACCACAGGTGGACCCAGAATTACCTGAGAGAGTCAGGGGAGTTTATTTTCCTGATGCACAGCCAGTGGTGCTGGAGTTGCCAGGGCCAGCCGCAATCATGCGCATGAGTGGCGATGAACAGGCATGACCTGCAGTGGCAGGAGCGCTACCAAGTTGTGCAAAGACATGTTTCTTCCCTGTCCAAGAAAATGATGGACAAGCTACAGGGCCCACTCACTGATAGTCCTGTTCAGCCTTGGTGTCTTCCGTTTTATTTTGTCGTGATGGCAAGGAGACACTAAAAGTGCCCAAGAATAGAAGAATGGGCATTGCATTATAAAGAACACATGAGGCACCCCCATTAGTCATACGGGCTTCTACAACAGCTACAATTATGGCCAGAGTGGTCAGCCACTGGCCCAAGAATGCCCTTGATGATGTCCCCTTTTCTGGAATCAGGATTCACCAAGTTCGCACAGGTCTCTGTGATTTTGGGGCAGATAGTGGCTTGGACTCGATCCAGTTCTGTGTTAAGGTGCAAGGGGGAAGCAGTGGCTGTTAGAAAACAGGTATGGATCAAATCCTGGAGCATGGATATTAAGTCAAGGTAGAACTTGGTACTCCCCCCTTCTTAGGAGAAAAGTGGGCTGGGGAGTCCTGCAACCAGTCCTGGTGGTGTCATCCGCAAGAGGGAGGTCAGGAAATATCCCAGACACTACAGACCTTTCTGAGTTGCCAGAGCACACCAGAGTGACGTGTCATCTTCCACTTCCTTTCACTCAGGGATGCCCAGTACCCCAGCCTGCACTGGGGGGAAAACAGATACCAGTGTTGGAACCAGGCTGGCTTGTTGGGGAAAACAACCTTCTTCCTCCAAAGCCCAGCATGAGACCAACAATGACGCCATACCTCCTGAAGCCCTCCACGTTGGTTTGTTCCCACCCTGAAACACTAGGATACGGTAGAACACCAGCTCCTGAAGGAAGCTGTTCTACAACTGATCCAACTGGTGGCAGTGGAAGAGGTGCCTGGCAACCAGAGGGGCAGCGGATGCTACCCCATACTATTTTTTGGTTCCCAAAAAGAATGTAACCTGGTGGGCAGTTCTCAATTTGAGGGGCCTCAACAGGATGCATACCATGTCCCATTATTCCAAGGGCACCGACACTATTTACAGTTCACGTTCAACAACAGACATTCTCCAATACAAATTGTCCCCGCTTGGTTTTTCCTCAGCTTTCAGAGTTTTTACCAAAATTATGGTAGCCTTGGTAGCGCAATGGAGAAAATCCGGTCTACGTGTTTATCCTTACCTGGATAACCTGCTAACCTGCTCACCACCCAGGGTGAGGGCAGAGAGGGGCTTGGTCGTGGTTCTCAACGCAGTCCGAGCTCACGAGTTGCAGGTGAACTTTGCGAAGAGTTTCCGTGTCACCAAGCCAGTAGGTTCAACATCTTGGTGCCACACTGGACTAATCAATTCACAGGGCAGCCCAGGAAGTGAGAGGGACACCCTGACCGGACTTAATGTGATTGGCATGCCTACAAGGCCTCAGGTTTACAGCAATAGTCTGTCTCCCATGGGTGAGATTTCACTCCAGAAGGTTGCAGTTGGTTCCCGCTCCCATACCAGGAGGACATAGCACTTTGATGACACAGAAAGCTCAGAATTCCCAGAGGACTCTTAAGTCTCTCCAGTGGTGGACCTAACTGGATCTTCACAAAGGTCGACCTCATGGGAAAATAGAAAAGATACAGATTCCCTCAGACATGAATCTTCGAGGCTGGGAAGCCTACTGCGGACCCTGACTAGCACAGGGCAGATGGACACCGGAGGAATCCTAGCACAGTATCAACTGGCTAGATTGTCAGGCGGTCAGCCTGGCACTAGTTGCGTTTCAGGACCTGATTCAAGACAAGCCAGTCCTAGTCCACACGGACAATTTCTTGACAGAGGCCCACATAAATCAACAGGTAGGTATATGAGATCCCGCGCTCTCATGGCGGAAGCGACTTGCATGTTGACATGGGCAGAGAGGAACCTCACATCCCTGGAGGCAGAGCATCTGCAGGGATCCCTCAATCTCAAAGCCGATGGGCTCAGCCGCACCGACTTCGACCAAGGGAAATGGAGCCTGCACCTGGAGGTCTTCAAAATGATCACACGAGCATTGGGCCAACCAGGCCTGCATCTATTTGCATTTCCTGGGAACGCCAAACTAACCCATTTTCTTCTCCTGCATCCTGATAGAGAGAGCAGACGCCATGTATGCATGGTCGACACCGTGGCCACCGGTCCTGTTGTATGCCTGTCCAACATTACAACTTACCCCCAGAGTCATCGCCCGAACCAGGCCCCAAAGGGCAGCCCTGACCCTAGTGAACCCGGCTTGGGCCCGCCGGACTGGGTTATCAGACATCCTTGACATGGTGATGGACTCAAGTCCACTCCCGGTTCACCTGGACCTTATATTCCAGGGCCAAGTTCATCATCCGGATCCGAGTTGGCTCCAGTTCCACACCTGGAGGTTGAACAGAAGAGGCTAAGTTCAAGGGGCTATTTCCAGATGGTTGTGAACACCATTCTGGTGCCCAGGCGTGAGTCATCACAGAGGTTTTATGAATACACCTTCAGGATGCTTTGGAGGTGGTGCAAGTGCAGGGGCCGTAACGTGCTGGATGTCACAGTTCTGATGCTATTGGTTTTTTCTTCAGGACGGTGTGAGTGCGGGGCTGCGACCCAACTCCATCAAGAGGCAGGTCTCAGCCTTCATTGCAATTCTTCCACCAGAGAGAGCACCTGAGATGGCCTCTCATACACTCATACAGTTTTTTTCTATGGGGTTTGAGCACTCTTGCACCCCATTGGTTCATAGGCTCCCATCCTGGGATCTCCATACGGGCCTGAAGACATTAACAGTGGCCCCCTTTGAGCCTCTGAGAGTGGTCCCCATGAACTTTTTTATATTGGAAGGTCTTTTTCTTGGTGGCAATTACACCGAAAAGAAGAGTATCAGAGTTGGCGGCATTATCAGTTCAGAGGGACCTCTCCATTCTCAGTAGTTCTTCATCTCCAGCCGGTTTTTCAGACCGAAGGCCAATTCCCTGTTCCACAGAGCCAGGAGGTGGTCTTGCCATCATTCTGCCCACAACCTTTGAGGGACCTGGAGAAGATATGGCACACATTGTAAGTCTGATGAGACATCTGGATATACTTGAAGAGAATGAGTCCCTTCACACTTTCAGAGGCGATGTTCATCTCAGTACATGGCAACTTCCTTGGCCAGAAGGTTTTTTGCCATCAGTGCTAGGGTGTTGGATCCGAGTGTGCATCATGGCATGCTATGTGTCTTTAGCCATCCCAGTGCCAGATGGCATCATGGCACGCTCCACCAGGAGTGCAGCAGCAATGGCGACCTAGGAGAGAGATGCCTCCTTAGAAGAGATTGGTAAGGCGGCCACCTGGTAGTCATCCTCAACTTTCATCAGACACCATAGACAGGGCAAGCTGCAGTATGCCGAAGCAGCGTTTGGTAGAAGAGTGCTGCAGCAGGTTGTCAGTCCCTGATGGATTAAGCCACCGCCAGGCCCACCCGTGTAAATATTGCTTTTGGACATCCCAAACAAGTGGATGCTCTGTAGTCCTCCCCACTTGGAAAAGGAACGCTGGTCTTACCTGTGATACTTTCTTTTCCAGTGGAGGGACAAAGAGCATCCAGACCCTCCCGAGGTAATGGCAATGGAAGAATCCCTTTTTTGGTTCCAGAACAGTCTGTGGGTCATTTGAGCAAAGACTTAGTCTTTGTTTGTCTGGGCATAACTACTCCTTTATTTTTGTAGTGAAACTGTTTTAAAACTTTCAAATATTTTCTCCTCCTGTTTTTGCTCTCCTAGCAGAGGACAGGTAGTGAGGCTGTGACATTGACTGACTAGCGAGGGGTTGTCCCTCCCAGATGATCTCAGTGGTAGGCAGTCCTGAAAAGTTTGTTCCCTGCCTACTAGGAGCGAGTGGGGAGGAACTGTCCAAGCAAGTGGATGGTCTTTGTCTCTCCACTGGAAAAGAACGTATCACAGGTGAGACCAACATTCCTTTCTCAGCTAGAGAGTCTGTCTCAGACACAAGGAGACAATCTGCTGAAAAACTACCAGCTTTGGTGGAAGTTCTCACCTTCAGTGCAATAATATGACACCAAACTTTTTGTGGAGATTTTTGTATGTTGTGCAGGAATGCTTCTGATTAGAACTATTGTCTTTTCTGAAGCAAAATGCATACAGGAGAGAGTATTGACTGACTGACTGACTGACTGATTGATTGAATGTATATCCCACAAACAATCTATTCTGTGCTTCTGACTTTTAAAAGTTCATGCAACAAGGCAGTAGCTATGGTAGTTCAGATATGCAGTTTCTGCACTTTAGGCAATTTGTGCAAAAATCATTCAGAGCCCCAACAGAAAAGTTCTAGAGCTGAGTGATTTTGATGAGAGCTGCCCTATCTCTTCATCTCACCTAAGTAAGCATGGTGATTTCCCTCAGTTCCTTTTGATAGGAACATCATCATTCACTAGTTGAGTAGTATATAATGTAAATAGATTTTAAATAGAGATTATTATTTTATTTTTTTTACTCATTAATTTGTTTATATTTGATTTCACTTCATTGCAGGAAGGTGTTTTTGATGGCCATTGGCCTAAGGAATTTTACAGACTTTTAAGAAAATAGCCTTATCAAATACACATTCTGAGTTCCTTTTTTTTTTTTTTTTTTGGTCTTGTGGAATTCATCTGCCAAGTCCTATTCCATCTGCCAAGGATTCACCAAACATGATCTTTGTAACTGTCAGTTTAGTGGCGTGAGAAGAGGCTTTGAGTTAGGTTGATTCAACAGCTGATCACCCTGCTAATAGCAGCTCACTCACTTAAGTCTTGCTCTTGTCCATTCAGCAAACAATGATGGTTAATGACTCTGCCTCAGCTGTTTCTGGTCCAGTAGCATTAGTAATGTCACTTTGGTTTTGGTATTGGTATCCTGTTTAAGGCTGGCAAGCATCGAGGTAGGTCCACCGATGGTCAGCAGGAACTGGCAGAGGAAAACCAGATCAGTCCCAAGGCTTACACGGGATTACAGTTGGAAACAGAAGCATGGTCAAGGCACTGCAAGGTCATTATGGGAAAAGTAGTACTGAGCAGTACCACAGCCAAGAAGAGAGTTGCCAGAAAGATTAGTCTGATATAGGTGTTGATGGTCAGAGAGCCATAAAGCAAGAGATGTCAGGTAGGGCTGCAAGGAGCTGTTGGAGCTGTTTGTCTGCAGCAACAGAATGGCCATGACCAAGCTAACTTATAGCCAACAGTAAATCAGTCCACCTGGCCTTGTTCTGTATTTAACATAGGGTGGGTGTTTCCTGACTCTTTGTTCCTGGAGTTTTAATAGGCGATGTTCTCCAGGGTGAAGTGCCTCTATATCTTCTGACCTGCAGCTGCTGCCTGGGAGGGACTGGGCTCTGTTTCTGCCAGTGCCATGACAGGACTGCCAGCCTCCTCTGGCGTCATCTGGGCCCTGTTACCTTGACATTCTTCTTCTCTTTCTTTGTCCAAGGAGGACTCCTCTAGGTAAGACGTGATAGTCAGTTTCAAGAGCCTATTCAGTCCTGAATATCTCACTTTCCCCAACCCATACTCAAGTCAATACTGCTGAATTCAGGGAAGATTTTTGAAGAAGATCAGTTAAAATGCACTATAGGCATTCTAGCCAAAAGAAGCCTGGTGAGGCATCTCAGATTTAAAAAGGATGGATATGGACAAGTCATCACATATAAAGAAGGACAGGTCATCAAAGTCAACTGTATGTCTGCTTTGGCATCAGCATCAACCACTTTGATACTGGTTTCTGTACCAACAACTTAAGTTCCATTAGTCTCATCTGTGATACAGCAAGAAAAGTTGATTCAGAAGCTGGCAGCTCACAGAATTACTTCTGCAGACTGTGCTTCCAAAGTTATGGTCACTGCTGTGGCTTTTAGACAGCATGCTTGACTACACGCCACTGTTATTACTTCTGACAGCATGTCTTATCTATCAAAGCCTACCTGTTGACAGAGGAGGTTTGTTTAACACCAGAACTGGTGATTCCATGGGTGGCTTGTTTAAGACACACATGGCAATAAAAGAAATAGGATGTTTCACATTCCCAGAAATGCAATCACAGCATTCTTTTTAGAGGCATCCTTATCCATCCACCTATAGGTCGAGAACTACCACCAAGTCATCTCAATATTAATCCCATTAATTCATTCATTAATTCATTTGTGCAGTCCAGGAGGTAATCTAACAGCAGGTCCTCCTTTTCAGAAAGGTCCTCCTCCACTTCAAAACAGTGACTTTGACTACAGCCATCCCTTCTATGCTATGCCTATTGCACCTGGATAACTCATAAGCTTTTGCAGCACAACAGAGTCATATCACTGAAATCTATTGAATATCCTAATTGGATAGTGGCTAGTATCCATCCATGGATACTAGTCACTGTCCAATTAGAATATTCAATACATTTCAGTACTTTTCCATCTGTAGGTGATTTTTATCCCACCCAGCCTTCTAAAGTCCTGGGGGAATGGTACACTACCTTTTTTGCGGGGGGG
Organism: Gambelia wislizenii; assembly: GCA_030847615.1. Lineage (NCBI taxonomy): Eukaryota > Metazoa > Chordata > Lepidosauria > Squamata > Crotaphytidae > Gambelia > Gambelia wislizenii. Next base: position 253,172,169 of record JAUMIR010000004.1, read on the forward strand.
GGGGAAGGCTATAGAGTCAATCCCCCTTCACAACAAACATGTCCATTTCTTCTGGTACTTCACAGTTCTTAAGAAAGGTGATAGCCTGATAGCCAATCCTCAGCCTAAGGGAAATGAACTTATTCATCCATCCAAAATGTTCTCTATGGTCATCCTTGTTCAAATTATTACAATTCTCCACAGAGCTGACTTGTTCGCAACAATCAATATCAAAGCCACCTGCTTTTGTTTTTCATTAAAGCCAGTGAATCTCAAGTTTATTCATTTTGTACTGGATGTTCAGAGAATTGCTCTTCAGATTTGCAACATCTCCTCTAGTATTTACAAAGTGCATGCCTATTGTATTTGTTTTCTGAAGGACGGGGCTGTGGATGTACTTTCATAAATCAACCATGTGTTCCTGATGGTGTCTTCACATTGTCAGTTCCAGAAAAACCTGACATATGATCTTTTTCTGGTAGGAAGACAGTCTTCATGTCTTCAATCATAAGAAGTTTCAACTTCAGCCAAAAAAAAATTGTAGGGATGATGCTCGATCTACAAGTTGCAAGAGCACATATTCCTCAAGACAGAATTCAGTCAACTGTGCAGTTGTCCAACTGTATCACCACACAAAACATTACCTCACGGTATCACAAATACAGAAGCTTTGGCGACTGATGGTGTCCATGACAGCAGTCAACCAATTTGCTCAACTGTGGATCTCTGCAATTATTCAGTCCAAAGATGCATTGAACAGGTGGTCCCTAGCAAGACTGGAAGGACGTTTCTTTTTGGACAGTGGAAGTCAATATCCAGGCAGGCATTCCCATCAAACAGTTGCTACTAGAAGTCACAATCACAATAGATGGTCTGCTTCAGAGACTTGTCTATACAGAAATGCACTGAAACTCCTGGCAGGCTTCAAGTCTTGTACAGCCTTGGAAAACATTTGTATGGACAGACAACCTGATGACAGTGTATTACATCAACAAGCAATGAGGAACCAGATCCAGAATGGGAATGGTGCAAACAGAACTCCAGTACTCCAATAGTTGTCCAACTTGCTGGTCAGCAGAATGCCTTAGCAGACTGAGCCATAGTAGGTCCATCAGTCATGAATGATCATTTTCGTCACAAGTGTTCAGCTTCAAAGGAGATTATCAGATGATGTAAATCTGGCATGACAGCGACGCCACGAGATCACAAAAGGGCTTTCTTTTCAGATGATGTCATCTCTGAGTCATCATGCTCCCGTGCTGGTCCCGTTCCACCATCGTTTCTTTTTATTGACGGATTAAGCCGTCAATAGATCACCCGTTCCATTTCTGTAACAGAATGACGGGTGAGTGAAAAGGTGCCCTCTTATGCTGGCATGATGCCAGCGTCAGTGGGAGGTCCATGCCAGAACACTTTCGGGTGCAATCGGGACATCCAGGTAAGTGATACCCTTTTTTGTACCCTCCATGGGTTATTTGGTATTTTTTAATTGTGTTTTTCTGCTTGCTGCCATTTTAAAACTTGTATTTGACTTTTTATTTTTGAATTTCCCATGCGTTCATCCTCTTGTGAGAATGGCTCAGGATTTGAAACCAGGAAGTGAATGCAGCTCTGGAGAGCTGCATTCACTCCTGGGCTGCCAAGGTGGGGGGAGCATCACACAACAAAAATAGGTGTAAAACTGTTCGTTATTGTGCCGGGAGGGGGTTGGGAGAGGAGATAGCAAGACGAGGATGCTATTTTTGCCTCCATCTGAAAATCTCCTAAAACATGCCAAAGGTAGATTTGTTTGCTTGAGAGAACCATGCGGAGTGTCATGCTTTTTGCAGCAGAGCAGAAATAGGCTCTCAGTCACTCAAGCATGCTTTCCTAAAATATTGCTGCAGTCCTCTGCTTTACATATTTCCTCCAATCCTAATAATAGTGAAGATAATAGTCAAGATCAGGGGCAATTGCTTGGACTGCATTTTAAGAACAAAATGGTGGCCACATCAACCCTTGGTTACAGCTCTCTTTTGCTTGGCCAATAGCTGTTTCTTAAGTTTTTCCGATGATTTAGGACCTTCTCAACCATGCTGAAGTTCAGAATTGCCACCTGGACATCCTCATCCTCAGGTTGATGTCTTGGAGAATTCAGCCCTTCAGAGATCATCACTTCAGGTCTTGAAAGTGACTAGAAAGTCATTACTGTTAGGGCCAATGATTCCAAGTGGAACAACTTTCTTCATCACATGAATCATGTGTTCCCAAAAATTTGAAAATTTTACCATTGTGGATTGATGAACTTCCTTCTTCATTTATGGGTGAAAATGATAAGCCTGAATCCTTCAAGTATATCTAACAACAACACTGTCTCGGCTCCAGTCCTCTGAGCTCTTGTTCACAGACCCATTGAATAAGAAATTTCAAAAAGCTCTGAATAGGCTTTAGCCATCCATATTGCATAAAGTTCCCCCATCGTCTCTTTATGTTGTTCTGTTTCAATTAACACTATCTCTGTTTGAGTCTATGGCTTCATCTAATTATCACTTTCTTTCTTGGAAAAGAAAGCCAAGGACTAGTGAGCCTCACCTTACTTAGTTTTTTCACAGGGCCAAGGTTATTGTTTCTTCCAAAAGTGGTCTGACAATTTCATTTGGCACAGAATTTGGTATTGCCAACATTTATGCAAACCTGTTGTCACAATTGGAAAGAACATTACATATAGTAGATCTCAAAAGAGCATTGATTTTCAACTCTTTCCATACTCTTGAGTTTAGGAAAACACAGCACTTGTTGGCTGGATACTTAGGTGCTGAGAAAGATACACCTTACTGAGAAAGACATACCTATTTAACTGCAACAAATACCTGAATGAATACCGGACATATTTGCAGTCGCTTAGCAGCTAGCCATGTTTTCTAAAATAAATAAATAAATAAATAAATAAATTAATTTAAATTTTCATATCACTCAGACTCTACAATGGTTCATTTTTGAAACATGGAAAGGAGTGAAAAAACATGTAATAAACAAAAACTATCATGTTGTGTTAAAAAGAAAAGACATTCTTTAAAAAAAAAACCTGTTCAGTAACACACTGCAATAAAAACAACTGTAAAAAATAAATTAGCATGCCTTTGCCCCATTGATTTAAAAATTAACTAAGCGAATAATCAGCTAAAACCTTTGTTCATTACTCTAGCAATTAAAGAATCTAATCTATACAGTTTCTCTGCACATATTAAACATGACATTGGCTCCCTAGTATGGCATCTTAAATAGTTCTTTCAAAAACAACAACACTGCAACATTTAAATGATAATTTATCTTGTTATGCTATGATAGCACAACATTAAACACACATACACACACCTGCTTGAACATACAGAGCCCATTATTTTGAATCCAGCTTTCACAGTCATATTGAAGATATCATTCATGTAAATATTTTTAAAAGAAAAGATTTCAGATGCAGGTTGAGGACTTTTTATTTTCCTTTTTTACTTTCTAGTTTCTGACAGAGCACTCTGTTAGGTCAAGAAATCACAGAGCCCTCCCAGTAGGATCTTTTTTAAGAAACCCCTTTGCACTACATACAATTAATTAATGCAACATTTTTATCATTGGCTGCATTTGGAATTTTAATAAGGAAGGATATTTGAGGTCCAGGGATGGGAAGATACCCCAACAGCATTTCCATTATGGCTCTGAAGCCTTAGAGCTTGTCTACATGGGATATTTACCGCATCTTGCCTCTGCCTCAGAGTCTTGCAATCCTGACAACACAGGGCATTTGCCCCATTCTGCCCCCCAGACAGTCCTCAGCAGAGATGGGGCTGAGATGGGGGGAAGGCGGGATAGGGCTCAATAGTTTCAAGAAAATACCCGGTTTATTCAGTTACCACCAGCAAAACACTGATTGGGTCCTGCGTGTCCACAGGAGCCTGGCCTGGCAGGCTGGCCCTTGCTGCTGCTGTGTTCTCCCTGGCTCTGCCCATAGGTAGGAAGGAGTAAGGCTGGTTACATGCAGGGGGGCTTGGTCACATGTTGCGGTGCCCCTTCCTGCCTTTTGAGACAGCAAGAAAATGGCAGTGGTGACAATTGCAGCAATGGAGCCAGCGTTCCCGTCAGGACTTCCTCCCATTTTGTACGGGTAATAGGAACAACAGGCCTGATGTGCAGCCAGGATATGCCAGTGGGGAGCCGGCATATCCTGGCTCATGTAGATGAGCCCTCAGAATTCACCTTTACCCCTTTGCTGCTGGTTTTTCAATGACAAATAAATACTGATTTATTCTGGAAGACTTTGAGCACTCTCTGAACTGCTGTACTGAATACTGAAGTGTACTGTATTATATTGTTGTGGTATGGTATTTGTTTATTTATACCCTGCAATTTCCCCAAAGCTGGGACTCAGAATGGCTTTCAGAATAAAAAGAAATACCTAGATAAAGACATAAAAAATTTATTACACTATGTATAAAATTGAGACATTTAAAACATATTGATTAAAAAACAAAAGATAAAAACAGTACAGCATGCTGACAAGACCTTTTTCCTTATAAAACATTCAGTTAACAAAAAATTGTTGGAATTAAAAGATCTTCACCTGCCAACAGAAGAACAGCAAGAAGACACAGTCTAGCCTCTAGAAAGAAATTCTAAAGCCTGGAAGCAGCTACTGAGAAGGCCCTTTTCCATGTTCCTACCAAATGTACCTGTGACATGGGTTAGCAGAGAAGTTGTACAGGTTCATTTGTAAAGGCAGAGTCCTTCATATAGACTGGACCTGAGAGATATAGGGCTGTATATTTCAAAGGCTGTCCCATGTACAGCCTATTCCAGTTATCCAAGCAGGATGTACCTAAGGAATGCAGCACTGCAGCCAAATTCAGACATATCTAGGAATGGGGCATCAAGCACTTCCTTTAACTGTGGAAATGTGCTCTTGGCCATCACAGAAACCTGAGCATATTCAGGTTGAAACCAGGAATATCTCCAGACTGTAATTCTGAGTCTTCAGGGGATGTAACCCTATCCAGCAAAGGCTGAATCCCTGTTCTCTGACCAGCCTTTCAACTGACCAGACACATCTTTGTCTTGTTTGGATTAAGCTTTAATTTGTTTGACATCGTTTTGTGACCCAGCAGGCACTGGTTTAGAAATATACAGTTTCCTTCTTTTGTTGCTGTTTTTAATGTGCTTGTACTATGCTTTGTTTTTGTTTGGTTTTTTAAGTTACATTTGATATATTAGTATGTGCCTGCTTCTGGGAGTTTAAAGACAAGTATTACAAATTGCTGGAGGTCATGTTCTGACCAGGGAGATACAAGTTTCAACCATGTCACTAAGAGTAATAGTTGCACTTGTCTTGATTTCTTTCACTCCAAATTCTAGCAAGTGATGATGAAATGTCTTTGATTTTGTAGAGAATTTTGGTGCTTCATAAAATTCTCATTAGGATGTAATACAAAGTTTCTCTTCAATTTATCTTATGTTGGAGTTTTCTTACACTAAGAAGAGGAAAGAATCCTATAATTTAACTCAATTAATCTTACTGTAGCAGTTGTTTTTACTCCAATAAAGGGAAAGAATCCTACAAAAGAATTCTGTGGAATTTGCTTCTCTTCAATTTATCTTAGTGTAGAGTTTTTGTACCCTTAGAAGGGAATGAAATTCTGCAAAAGAGAGAACAACTCTGTATCTGTTTAGTAGCAGCAAAAGCACAATTTCTTGGTGCTTATCACTTTCCAGAACTCTGAGCTAGATACCAGAGCTTGGGAAGAGGCTATTCTATTTTGATAAGATGTGCAAGTTGTGCACACATGTTCAGTACTTGCATCATTTCCAAAGAGATATGCAGGCATGTTCCTCTATGCACATTATGCCAGAGGCATGAAAAGAGATGTCTGAGTGATTTACTGTGGTGTATCAAGTGAAGGTGTCCTGTATCTAGAATGAAAGTTGGCTCTGTTTTTCGTTATTTTTTCAATAATGGTTAGTACTCGGATGGGAGACTGCCAATGAATACGAAGTGCTGTAGGCTATATTTCAGAGGAAGGAACTGGTGAAACCACCTCTGAGTATTCCTTGCCTTAAAAAAACAACTAGAAGGCACATATACACACAAGAGATAGGAAATGTTCAGAGTAGAACAACAAAAAAAGTGTTCCTCTTTCGCAATCTTCTCTCTTGCCCCTCTCCCATCCCTGTAACAAGAAAAAATAATAAAAAATGTCACACCTACCTCATTAGCACATCCTTCCCTCAGCAGGGCAGCCCAGGAATGAAAACTCGAACAGAGCTCCTTTCACTTCCTGGTTTCAAATCCCGGCTGCTCTCTCAAGAAGACAAGAGTGTGGGAAATTCAAAAATAAAAAGCAAAAGAAACATGAAAAAGTGACAGAAAGCACAAAAATATGCTTAAAAATTAACAAGTAACTAGGGATGCTACAAAAAAGTGTGCCATGTACCTAGATGTCCCAATCTCACCCGGAGGTGTTCTGGCACAGACCTCCCATTGAAGCATCACACCAGCAAAATGGGGCATCTTTTCAGAAGCAGGTCATTCCGTTACAGAAACAGAATGGGGGATCTATTCATGCCTTAGCCCGTGAATAAAAAACAGTGCTGGTGGAATGGCAGCAGCACAGGTACATGACAACACGGGGATGACGTTGTCTGAAGGGGAAGCCCTTTGGCAATCTCCTGGAGTCAGTATCATGCCATATTTAGCTTGTCTGATAATTTCCATAGTTTGAAATTTCAAGACCTATTTGGCATTCCCTCTCTTATTTGGGAGAGATTGCATTAGAGTAGACACTACTTGCAGTTGGTGAAGCTCTGTCACTCTATGCTGGGTACACCTGAATTAGTTGCAGTTATATTTTCCTATTCAGGAAGACTGCTTGAGATACTAAATATCCCTACTTGGAATATTACATAAGTATCTTTTTTTTAACCTCATATGTCTCCTGTAATCAAAATTACACATTTTGTAAACTATCTTGGTGTCTAGCAGCAGTTGAATTTCTTGATGGTGTAGTTATTATGAACCCATACATATTTTCCAGTGGCATGTACTATGATATGAGTTCTATTTCTCTGTTTCCATGGTTTTCATTGATTTTGTTTCATTTGCTATTCGTCTACATTTAATAGTTAGTGGACAATCCTCAAGTAAATACAGATATTGTGGAAGGCATCTTAATATTGCACTTCAGGGTACCAGTGGGAATGTGTCTTTATTTTTTATTAAAATGACCATAGGTAAACATCTACAAATACAGCAGACCAAGATCATATCTTAACTCTGAAGAGACAAAAACTATCTTAAGTCTCAGTAACTCTGCAGAACTAAATCTTTTATTTATTTATTTTGTCAGATCAGGGCATGTGTGTGTCTGACATGTCATTTGAAGTTATTGCTTTGAAGAAAGAGGAAGGAATTGGTGAAACCACCTCTGAGTATTCCTTACCTAAAAAAAACCCCACTTTTTTCTGTACTTTCTGTACTTTCTGTACTTATTCTGTAAAGTAGAATAACTTTCTTAAGAATTTGCTTTCATAAATTTTTAATGTGACTTCTTCTGATCTGAGTATTCATATTCAGTAACTTCATTGTTTGTTTTACATTTCATTTTACAGATAGACCTCCCACAGAAAACCTGAGGACCACATTGCTGATATTTTTTTTTAAAAAAAATATCAATTATCTTCATGGATACAAGCAAGGAAACAATAGAGCTCCAGCCATCTGTTTAAGCTTCTTGAAGAAGAAGTCTGCAGTGGAAACATCATGAAAAGTAATGTATCTTCAGCAGATGGTCAAAGATTTTTGTTGCTGTTGTTTGTAATTGGTACTTTACCATCAAAGTCCTTCTACACAGTGAAAACTCTGCATATATTGTTAGTATTTACATTTTGGGGAGGATGGGGAATAACATTTCTCAGAATGGTAGCTCTCTATGGGCTCAACTGGACTGTCTCTAAAGTATCTAGGGTTTCCAATTCTTTTTGTTTTGATTGTAGCTGAATATTCATGGGTTTGCATCAAGTTCTTCCTTGAAATATGCCAGGTTTCCCTCCCTCCCTTGTGTCCTTCCCCTCCCACTGATCATATATCACATTCATTGTCCCATGCAACATTTCAGAAATTAATTTTCACTAATTTCCACTGAGCCTTTTTTTTAAAAAAAAACACAGGAGTTATAGTCAAAGTAATAAGTGCTTTAGGAATATACTAGTATACTAGTTAAGCTTAGTATCACTTTGTTTTAGTGCTAATATTCCTTTTAACTTCACTTGATCTCTGTAGAAACCATGTCCTGGAAACAATACTTGGGGGCCATATTTACTGGGTCTGACACACTAGAAGCACACAGGAAAATGACTGATGCATTTCATTTCAAAAAGTACTGATTTAATTTAAACCACCTTTTGAGTGGAAGTAAAAAGTCTGGTAATGTCAGGAACTCCCAGGAAATACTAAGGGATGAGAAAAACATCTGATGGGTCTCCAAAATAAAATCAGTTTGTATGGGAACGAAACCTGGCATTTCCTGAGATGCTTTTCCCATCTGGAGGCACCCTCAAGAAATGTTACAGTGGGCCCACTGTATCCATGGGCTCCAGATCCAACCACCTGCAGATTCAAACTACACAACACAATACTGTACGCAATACACAACACAAGTAGCACGCGAATGAGATGCAAGCCTGGAGAGAGACCTGAGGCTAGAAAGAGGGTTGAGGATCTGTGAAATGGTGGAATGCATGGATTCACACCAAGCACTACCTTTGAATTTCTGCCATTTCACAGATTTCAGGGAGCTGCTTGCTTCCACCTTGCAAATGACTGAGCAGGAGTGCCACAGATACTGCCTTAAAGGAAGTGGGCGGCTGGCAGTCTCTCCAAGGGTGGGAGAGCCCAAAGAATGCATATCCACCTCTGCTGCTGCCCTACGCCATTTTATGTATAAGGGACTTCAACATCTGCCGATTTTGGTATCTAAGCAGGGTTCTAGAACCAAACCACTGTGGATACTTGGGAGCACTTAAAAGCGAAAACAAACAAACAAACAAAAACCAACCACCCCAAAAAACGTGGTGTACCAGTTCTCTTTGAGACAGAGGCAATATAATTGTTCTTAAAAACATTAAAAATTGAGTAGCTGGTTGATTTCTTTATTAGCAATATATACCTACCATGCAGTAGTTCACTCTCAAGTGCTGAGATCATTCTTTGTCTGGTTCCAAGTTTGGCAGTCACTTGTCATGAGTAACAATGTTGTGTACAACATAGTTCTTCTGGGGAGTAACGAGGATTACTTTTGTCATGTAATGAGTAGTGTGTGTTTGTTACTTCTTCTAACAAAAAAATGCTTCAGGGGCATTTTGAGAAATCCCCCCTCCCCATTTTAGGCAATTTTCTTTTGAGATGGATTCTTTAGAAAACCTAACAAATAACAGAAAGTAATACATAATCAGACAATCCACCATTGCTTTATTTTTTGCAACATTAGCATTAATGTTTTTCCATTTTTGTAGCAAGTATCTTTCCAAGCTCTAGACTGTGGCTAGTTACATTTTATCAAGATAGGAAGGGAGAAGAACTCCTTTGCATTTTTATTAAATTATGCAAGAAGATATTTTTTGGAGGGGTACTATCTTTTTATGCCATGTAAAAAAAAAAAAAAGAATGGAGGGGTAGGGTCAACAAAAGAATACAGCAGCACTTTTAAGGCTAGCTGGTTTATTTATTTATTTATTCCCCAGTTACATTACAAGTCTACAATCTTACATAGACCTCCATAACATTTTAACATAAACATCAATAGTGTTTTTTCCAGCTTTTATCATATCCATTCTTTGTACCTTTTTACCTTCCTCTTACTTCTGTAACTTCTTTTCTATATATTTCAAACTAATCTTGATTTCCAAAACCAAATACCATTTCTTGTAGTGTCTTGTGTCTATCCTCCCCTCCCCCCTCCTTTCTTCTTTTCTTCCTCTCTTCCTTCCTCTATTTTCTATTGCTTTGGCATTCTTTTTAATATTCCTATTTTTCCCCGCTTATCTGATCTTCTTTTTTGTTAGCTTCTAAGCTTAGTCAGAGATACTTTTGTAATTGCTTTCCTCATCTAATTGACTAAATTTTATTCCCATTCCTTCTTTCCAATTTGGCTTAGTTCCCACCTTATCTCTTCCCCTTTTCAAGAAAGCGTTTGACCGGTTCCCATTCTATCTCTATTTTCTCCACATTTCTTTCTTTAAGTAGGGCTGTCAACCTATCCGCGTCCATCATCTCCCATAACTGAACCATCCATTCTTCTACAGTGGGATTTGTTTTTTCTTTCCATTTTTTTGCATATAAAATCCTGGCTAACGTAATAACGTATACTGTAGTATAATTCTCCATCGATGTTTCAAATTGTTCTCTTCTCTCACACCTATCTCTCCCAATATATTCAGCAGATAAATTTCAGGTTTTAATGGATAATTAATATTCAAAATTTCTCTGATCTTGATATGTATCTTTTTCCAGTATTCTTTAGCCACCCGGCATCTCCACCACATATGCATCATTATCCCTACGGCTTCCTCACACTTTCAGCATTCTCTTTTTCCTATATTATACATTTTATCTAATCTATCTGGAGTGAGATACCATCTGTAAAACATCTTTGTAAAATTTTCTTTCAGATTTTGCGCCAGTGTAAACTTTTGGGTATCTTTCCAAGCTTTTTGCCACTTACTAAATTCGATGTTATATCCTATATCAACCATCCATTTAACCATGTTTTCCTTCACTTGTTCTGACTCCAATTCTCTTTCAAGAAGTAACTTGTAAAAGTTAGCTATCTGATGTTTTGTTTTCTCAAAAATAGTCTTATCCATTTCATTCTCTTCCAATTGAAACTGGTCTAATTTAGTATCCATTCTAAATCTCTCGTATATTTGCTTGTACAGGAACCAATTTACTCTCTCTCCCTCTTTTTCTAGTTGCTCTCTAGTTTTTATTTTTATTTTTGATGTATCTTGGGGTTCTTGAATTATTAGATCTTTGAATCTTAGCCATTTCTGTTCTGTCGGTTTCCATTTTCCAAAAAAAGGCCTCTTGCGGTGAAACCCACCATGGAATTTTGTTATGGAATGATTTTTTGAGAATCATCCATATTTTTAGCAGGGCTCGCCTGACATAATGATTGTCAAAATCTTTATTCTCTGTTTTTTTGTTGTTGTACCACAGATACGCATGCCATCCGAACACCAAATTATGTCCTTCAAGAATCAATAACTTTGTGTTTTTCAAGTATATCCATTCGCCTAACCATGACATGGCACATGCATAGTAGTACAACTTAAGGTCTGGCAGAGCACATCCATCTCTCATCTTGTGATCTGTCAATAGTTTTTAATTTATTCTTGTTTTGTTCCCCTCCCATATATATTTTGATATTTCAATATTCCATCTTTTAAAACAGGTATATTTTGGAATAAGAACATGAATCTCAGAAGGACCGACATTTTAATTGAGGCTATCCTGCCTGAAAAGGATAATTTGGCTTTCAACCATTTTTCTAAATCTTTCTTTATGTCCATCCACATTTTACTATAATTGTTCTCAAATAAATCTGCATTGAGTTTCGAGATACATATCCCTAAATATTTAATTTTGGTTACAACTTTATAACCTGACTTCTCTTCTATTAGCTTCTCCTCTAATTTTGTGATGTTCTTCGTCAGTACTGCTGTTTTCCCTTTATTAACCTTAAACCCTGAAACTTCTCCAAATTCTTCCAGTCTTCTACCAAGATGTTCCTTACATTCTAAGGGGTCCTCCATAAATATCAATATATCATCTGCGAAAGCCTTCATTTTAAAGTCCACTCTTTTTATCCTTGTACCTTTAATCCTCTCATCATTCCTAATCTCATTATTTAAGATCTCAATAACCATAAGAAAAAGCAACGGTGACAGGGGGCATCCTTGTCTCGTACCTTTTCTTATTTCAATTTTATCTGTCTTCTCTCCGTTTATCAAAATTCGGGCATTTTGCTCTTCGTATATTCCATCAACCCATTATTGAAAGTTGTCCCCCATGTTCATCTTTCTTATGACTGCTTTCAGGAAAGGCCATTTGACATTATCAAATGCCTTTTCTGCATTTAATGAGAATATCGCTAGTTTCTTCTCATTAGGATTTTCATAATATTCGATGATGTCTATTACCGTTCTCAAATTTGATCTCATAACTCTATTAGGGAGGAAGCCATTCTGATCTTCATGAATGATCTCTTTCAGGATGTTCTTCAGTCTTTGTGCCAGAATTGCCATAAAGATTTTGTAATCCAGGTTTAGTAATGAGATTGGCCTATAGTTTCTTGGATCTTTCATATCTCTGCCTTCTTTTGGGATTATACTGATGAAGGCTTCCTTCCACGTATTTGGTATACCATCTAATTTTATCTGATTCAAAGTTTTCTGTAATGGATATAGTATTACATCTTCTAATTTTTTATAATAGATTGAGGTGAAGCCATCCGGTCCTGGTGCTTTATCTAATTTTAGATTCCTAATAGCCTCAGTGATTTCCATTACTGTGAAGATTCTATTTAGTGTATCTTTCTGGTTATCTGTCAATCTTGGAATTTTCTGTTTTTCCAGATACATATTTATTTTCCCTACCATTGTATTGTTCCGTGATTCATCTTTGTGTAGTTCTGTATAAAAGTCATGAAAACATTTTTTAATCCTCTTTTGTTCTGTCACAATCTCATCTTTATACTTCATTTCTGTAATTATTTTGTTTTCTCTCATCTTTTTTAACTTCAGGGTCAACCACTTGCCAGGTTTGTTAGATGATTCAAAATGTTTTTGTCTTCCAAGACACATTTTTTTCTCAATTTCTTTTATTGTAAAAGATTGCACTTTTTTCTTTAATATATTTATCTCATACTTCAGTTTTTTATTATCCAGTTGCTCTCTCAGCTTCTCCTCCTTGTCCCTAATATCTTGTAATAACAATTCTAGTTGTCTGGACTCTTCTTTCCTTTTCTCATATGCTTTTTTCATAAAGTAGCCCCACATTACAGCTTTACTGGCTTCCCAAATTGTTTTTATATTAACTTCATCTGATGCGTTCTCTTTAAAATACTGTTCCAATGCCTTTTTTGCCTCTTTTATACTTTGTTCATCATTTAGTAGATTTTTGTCTACGCACCAACTTCTATCTTTCCTTTTTAATGATATTAACGTTAGTACTATAGGATTGTGGTCTGATATCTATTTCGGCATGATTTCTGTATTTTTAACATTCTTTATTAGACTTTTTGAAGCTAAAAACATGTCAGTCCTTGACCAGGTTAGATGAACATCTGAACAGAAAGTAAATCCCTTTTCCTCTCCCTTCTTCCATCTCCAAACGTCTATTAAATCAAATTCCAACATCATCTCAAAAAAAGCTTTCAGTAGTTTCCCTTGGTTTTTTAAAATTTGTTTTTTGATGTTCTATCCTTAGGAGGATCTATAACCCCATTCCAGTCTCCCAGAAATAGAGTTTTATCCTTCTCCACCTTCTCTATCTCTTTGATTAGCTTTTTGAAAAAAATCCATTGCATTTGAATAGGGGTATACACCCCAACTACTAGCATCTTTAGATCATGTAACTCAACCTCTATTCCTACATATGATCCTTCTTGATCTTTAAATAATTCTCTAGCTGAGAATTTACTATTAATATAAATCGCTACCTCCTTTTTTCCCCTAGCATTTGATGATGTAAAAATCTGACCTAGTTTGGGCCTTTTTAAAAGTTTAACATCTTTTTCTCTAATACATGTCTCTTGCAGGCATAATATGTCCATTTTTAATTTCTCCAAATAATGGAAAACTTGACTTCTCTTATGAATTGAATTCAAACCTTTAACATTCCATGATAATACTTTTGTATCCATCCTGTCATTTTAATAATCAAATAGTGCTTATTTATTTCAGTTGTCCCCTCTTCTTCTGCTTCTTCTCCTGACAATTCACTTGTATTTTTTCCCCAAATGTAAATCTTCATCTTCCTCTCCCTCCTCTTCCTCCTCCTCTTGGTCTTGTGTTTCTTGTTCCTTTCTATTTTTTTTATTCCTTTTACGCTCTTTAACCAATCTCTTACTGAATTCCTTAGCTTTCTGTATTGAGTTTATTTTATATCTTTTACGTTGGTATGAAAATGTCACTCCTTCTAATATCTCCCATCTAAAATTTATTTTGTTTTCCACCAGAAGTTGAGTCAGGAATTTGTATTCCTGTCTTTTTTTCAAAATCTGTGGTGGTATGTCTTTGAATATTTTTACTTCTTCTTCAATTTTTAAGCTGTCTTCATAGTTTTTCGATACTATCTTATCTCTTGTTTTTGATCTTATGAAACATACTACCACGTCCCGAGGTAGTTTCCTTTCTTTTGCCACTATCGAACGTATCCTGAATATCTTGTCAATTTGTGCTTCAGGATTTTCTGACGTAGTTATATAACTGGCCATAGATGGAATCAGTTTATCTTCCAAATTCTCATTTTCTTTCTCAGAAAGATCGCTTATCTTCAAGCACTTCTCCCTATATCTCAACTCATTTAACATTACTGCTTTCTTTTCCACCTCCTGTTCTTGTGATATTGAGGTAGTTACTACCTCTATGTCTTTTGTCTTTATTTGAACTTCCTGAACCTCTTTTTTTATTTGGTCCATTTCTTCTGTAAGTTTATCCAATTTATCCCCAAATTTGCTTAATTCTTTCTTTAAGTCTGCTTTCATTTCAGCTTTTACCTCCTTCATCTCCTCCCGGATTTCAAGTCTGATCTTTTTCATCTCTTTCCTCATCTCTTCTAGTAGAATTGAACTAAAATATGTAGATTTAGTTGGCCCTTCCACGGATGGTCGTCTTTGTGTTAACACTTGCGTCTGTGCCTGGGTAGCTTTTCTAGTTCCTGTTGCCATTATAATATTTTCTATCTTTTTAAAGCTTTAACTCACCATTTACTTATGTAATTTCCCTCCCCCCCTGTATTTGTTGGTACCAATATTTGATGGTATTCTTTATATTAAATATATTGTATGTATATAAGTAAATATCTGTGTATATATAAATATATACAAATATATGTAAATATAACTTCACTCTATATATATCAACTGTAAATAAATCTTCTCATATATCCGTTTTATCCCTCTTGTCTTATTCCCTTATAGTCCTTGTATTAATATTCGATTCTTATTGTATATATGTGTATATATATATATATATATATACTATATATATTATATTACTGTTATGTGTATGTGTGTGTGTGTGTGTATATATATAATATTATGTATATTTTGTATATTGTTATACAGTATTACATATATTACAATATAGCATATATCACAATATTATTTGAAATTAAATATTATGATAGTTTGAATCATAGATCCATTATAAACTTCCTTCTTCAGAAAATAGAGCAAACTACTTTATCCTGAATCCCAAATCCCTAGACTCTTATATTCAATTTCAGTAGTCAACTTTAACTCTCAACTTTAACCCCTTTCCCCTCCAACAAGTTTCCCCTTACTCCCTACAAATATTTAGATTACACTGTTAGCACAATTTTTTTTTTACAATGTATAATTGTCCTCTTCCACTATTATAGTTCCTTTTCTTCTGTGGATTTCTTCACCTTATTGTTTGCAAGTTTGTTGATTTCGTGTTGTCTTATTAATTCCTCCTCTTGTTGGGGTCTGTGAGGGAATATAGAATCTATAAGGTCTCAAAAGTCTGTTCCAGCATTCCAATATTCTCTCCAATGACTATAATTGCTTCCTTTCT
The DNA here is from genome assembly GCA_030847615.1 of Gambelia wislizenii. Classification (NCBI taxonomy): domain Eukaryota; kingdom Metazoa; phylum Chordata; class Lepidosauria; order Squamata; family Crotaphytidae; genus Gambelia; species Gambelia wislizenii. The sequence goes on from JAUMIR010000004.1 coordinate 253,187,985, forward strand.
CTTTCTCTTCCTTTGCAATATATTTAGCCCAGCCAAACCCAACTGAGTCTTAACATTCTTACTCTGTTTCCTTTCTCTTCTATTGTTACTCTGTTTCCTTTCTCTTCTAATGTCTTCTATTGTCTTGTCTTATATTTTGAACAAACATGAATTAAATTAAATAGATAAATAGATCAAAAGTAGACTGAGGGCACATCTACATGAGCCAGGATATGCCGACTCCCTGCTATAAATAGAATTCACTATACAGGTTTGTCTACATGGGCAATTTACTCTGTCTTAGACTCCTGCAGTCCTGATGACACAGGGCTTTTGCCCCATTCTGCCCCGGGCAGTCCTTACCACCCCCAGCACAAAGATGGGGTAGGGCCCTTTACCACATTAAAAAAAATACCTGCTTTAATCCATTCCTGCCAGGAAGGAACGGATTAGGCCTCACATGTCCTCAGCAGCCCATCCCAGAAGACTGGCCATTGCTGCCGCTGCTGGTCTGCCTTGCTCCTCCGAAGCAGGAAAGGGTCCCGCAGCATGTTCTGGGAGGGCAAGGAAGATGGCGGTGGTGGCTGCAGCAATGGGCCAGCATGCCTGTATGGATTCTGGCCTGTTTCATGGAGAGAACGGGTGAGGAATGGGCCTGATCCACAGCTAGGATATCTTAGCAGGAAGTTGGCATATCCTGGCTCATGTAGATGTGCCCTCAGTCTACTTTTGATCTATTCTACTTGGGGCTAATTTATAGATTTAACCCACCTAACTGTAGATATGGAAGTAGTTAGACACCCTGCCTCCTGTGTTGAAGCAGGATTTCAACACATTACCCAGATATTGTTCTATAGAAAAAGCACCAGCTGTTAGGGCACACTAACCTGGGTGAAGAGGGAAAGGTTTCCTATCAAGGACTAGTTTTAATGAAAACAGATTTACGGTAGATGGGCAAGGGATGATAGCCATACCATATGCTGCCAGGATGGGTGTGAGGGACCTAGAACTGTCACTTACAAGTGGCTAACTTCAAAATGATATTCTGGATGAGTCTGTATATGCATATTCAGAAGTAGTGAGAAGTGATGTATTCCAAAAGATTTTATCTAGCTTTGAACCCCTCTCCCACCATTCCAATTTATGTCAGCCATTACTTTATAGAAAAGTATAGCTTTGATTTTTATTACTTACAGTAGAGCAGCTCTGGTGCTCTTGCAATAGTTTAAAAGGAATATTTAATGAAGATATTTTCAGTATTTCATTTAGTTACTGTGTGTTAAACTGAATGCTAATGATATAAACATGCACTGCTGTCATTAAACAACAGCAACAACAACAGAAAAAAATAGTGAGGGAATCTCCAGTAAATGAAACTGAAATTGCATTAGAAAACCACTTGTACATTTTACTCATTGCCTATTTTGAAAGTGAAATTATCATGCACAACTGATACCTTTATGTTTTTTCTAGGTGTGTGTTTAGTGCAAATGAATATTTGGAATATTCATGGAATATTTGACTTCCTTTTTTCCTTGAATCCTGACACTTCTAAGAGGCAAAATAATTATCTACAGCCTGGCACCTCTGTTCCTAAACTGTGCCTATTTACATTGGGAAGTCTGTATGCAGTGGTAACTAATTGGTCGAATGCTTCGGTAGGCAGCAAACAAACAAAATAAGACCCAACCACCTTTTGCTTTTAAAGTATTTATTTATTTATTTCATTTGTATGCCACCTTTCTCCCAGGATAGGAACCAAGGCAGCCTCCATAAAACAACAGATAAAAAATACAAAGGTTGCCTCCATAAAACAACAGATTAAAAATACAATATATAAAATTAAAATATTTAAAAAATCAGATTGAAACATAAAATATAAAACATACCAAATAAAACAAGTCCTGGCGCTTATACAGTCAAAGCCTGCTTGAAAAGAAAAGTCTTTGCTTGCCAGCGAAAAGAAATCCGGGGGGGGGCCAGCCTAGCTTCCCATGGAAGGGCATTCCAGAGGGTGGGAACAGCCACTCAGAAGGCTGTCTCTCGTGTCCTCACCAAGCAAGCTTGTGATGAAGGCGGTATTGAGAGAAAGCCTCCTCCTGGTAACCTTAGGGCTCTGCTAGGATCGTATCAGGAGATCCAGTCTTTCAAATAGTCTTGACCCGAGCCAATTAGGGCTTTATAGGTCATAACCAGCACTTTGAATTGTGCCCAGAAACGAACTGGTAGCCAATGAAGCTGTTTTAACAGGAGAGTTATATGCTCCCTGTAACTGGCCCTGGTCAGCATTCTGGCCACAACATTCTAGACCCGCTGAAGTTTTTGAACAGTTTCCAAAGGCATTCCCACATAGAGTGTGTTACTGTAGTCCAAACGGGATGTAATCAAGGCATGTGTCATCATAGCCAGATCTGATGTCTGAAGGAACGGGTGCAGCTAGCGCACAAGTTTAAACTGGGCAAATGCACTTCTGGCCACTACTGCAACCTGGGCATCCAGACTCAGAGTGGAATCCAGAAGAACACCTCAACTGTGAGCCTGAGGTTCCAGGGGCAGTGTAAACCCATCCAGAACAGGCAAAGTTTCTATTCCCTGATCTGCCTTACGACTGACTAGGAGCACCACTGTTTTGTCTGGATTAAGTTTCAATTTGTTTGCCCTCATCCAGACTATTACTGAAAACAGACATTGGCTCAGAACTGAGACAGCTTCCTTAGAATCAGATGGGAAGGAGAGATAGAGTTGGGTGTCATCAGCATATTGGTGACATTGTACCCCAAAACTCCGGATGACCTCTCCCAGGGGTTTCATATAGATGTTAAATTGCATGGGGGACAAGACTGAACCCAAGGAACACCACAGGCCAATGGCCAGGGCATCGAACAGGAGTCCCCCAGTACCACCTTCTGAGTATGCCCCTCCAAGAAAAATTGGAACCACTGCATAACAGTGCCCCTGAGCCCCATCTCAGATAGTTGACCCAGAAGGATACCATTGTCGGTGGTATCAAAACCCACTGAGAGTTCCAGCAGAACCAACAGGGACACACTCCCTCTGTCCAGTTCTCTGCATATGTCATCCACCAAGGCTACCAAAGCTTCTCCACATCCCATAAACAGGCCTCAAGCCAGATTGAAATGGATCTAGACAATCCATCTCATCCAGAAACCCCTGGAGCTGAGAGGCCACCACCTGCTCCAGATCCTTGCTCAAAAATGGAATGTTGGAGACTGGCCAATAATTATTCAGAGTGGTGGGATCCAGGGAAGCCTTTTTATAGTAATGGCTTCACCACAGCCTCTTTTAGGCAGGATGGCAACTGCCCTTGCTGCAGTGTGGCATTCACCACTCCCCTCACCCACTCAGCCAACCCCTCTCTAGCTGCTTTCAGAAGCCAGGAGGGGCAAGGATCCCGTATGCATGTGGTGGCTCTCACCTCTCCAAGGATCCTGTCCACATCCTCAGGCTGTACAAATTGAAACCTATCTAATACAGGACAAGCAGGTTCTTAGATTACATCCACTGGACCTGTATCAACTACATCATCCAAGTCAGAGTGGATCTGAGTGATTTTGTCTGCAAAGTGTCTTGCAGAGTCCTCACAGAGGGCTATCAAGTGGTCAGCTTCTTCTTCTGGGCCAGAGAGTATGTCCTGCAGCATGGGTAGCACCCAATATTACTTGGGACAGACCCATGGTTGTCATGGCAAACATGAAGTCCTGAGCCGCTCCTGACAAGGTGGTCTCAGCATGGATGTTAAGATTCCAAAGTACAAGAAGCTGAAGGGACTCCAACACCACTGCCGAGACCAACTCAGCCAGCTCAGGCAGGGAGACTGTTTGGCAGCAGGGTGGGTGGTACACCAACAGAATCCCCATTCTGTACTGGCCACCCACTTCAAGAACATACACTCAAAACCAGCAGACTGTGAGCCAGGGCACCTGGTGAGGGAGATGGAATCCCGATAGACCACTGCCACTCCACCTGCCGTAAGGCAAAAGAGTAATACTTTTCTTTGCAGTGTGGTGCTTTAAAACCTGTGCAACCTGCAATAAATAATGTACAGTTACTTACTTATACTATTACTTTGTTTTGCATTTAAATAACATTTTTCTTGCCAAATCATTAGATTTTTCCTTTTTTAAAAAAAGAAAAACAGTAGTTACAGAAGCTTGTTAGATTCAGTGTACCAGAATATGGCATAAAGTATTATAAAAGGAAAGCGTTTCCCTTAGGGTCCATTCCCCACCCCTGCCGCTGCCCATTTGACTATCAGCATGAGATATGGAAGTCTCAACAGCACTCGGGAAGATCAGGACCATAAAGCAAATGCTTCTTTGTTGCTTGCTGCATTGCCTGCAGCATCTTCTTCGAGCAAGCTATGCAGTGGGAAAGCAGTGAGCATGAGTAACATGAAAGAGAAAACACACAGAAAATCTGGGTTATTTCTGATAACTTTGATTTCCTGGTCATCTAATTCACAATGATATGGGTCTCTCATATTTTAACAGGATTTATAATATTAGCTATTTCTTTCTAGTAGCCACATTTAGACACAATAATAACACTGGTACTTTTTTTTTTAAAAAAAGCATTGGTATGCAAATTGCTGAACCTGAGTGAATGAAGAAAGTGTGTGGTAAAATCCAGAAGTTATTTTTATTTCTTTTAATGAAGCCTCTCTTATGTGGAACTTCTTCCAGATATTTTCTTATTCCTGGCTCCCCACATCCCACCCATAGAACTCAATGTACTAGATATCAGGTCACCCAATTTTATTGTCCGGTAATAACTGGCAGATGAAATGTCACAATTTTCTGCATTTTTCAGCCATGTAGAATATATATTACAACTCAGGATCAATTACAGCTTCGTATAATTCTTACTTTGCTGCAGAGTCTGTAAGGTTCCAAGTTCCAAATAGCATTTTGCATTTGTGCTTATAAAATTGGATAACACTATGCAAAATAAAGAGAGCTTCATCAAGACATACAAAAATAGTATACATGAACTTTTGTATTAAGTGTTGGTTTTAGGTAAACAATATAGTGTTTAAACATAGTTCTTTGAACCTATTTACCCACTAGGTGTAATCTGCAATTAATATTGCAAGGAGAAGGCTGAAATGAAAATGATGACTACCAGTAGGATTAAAATCCAGATCATTGTATAGGTTCCATTTCATATACATTGGCTCATATGAGAAGGATCCACTTACATGAGGCTGTTTCAGAGCAGCAGCCAATGAGCTCAGCCAAGACCTTACTAGACTGAGCTGGCAGACCGTTTTCCTTTGCTCTGGAACTGCAGGCAATTAAGTATCAGCAGCAAGTGGTACTTCTGCAGACAGATCACTGAATTTTCAAGGTTATTTAGAGCAAGCTGCTGAATAACACTGCCTCCTGCTTTGCATTTTAGAAGGTCCTGCCATTGTTTTTCAAGTACACTTCCTTGCACCATTATATCTCAAGCAGGGAAGAAGGTTTTGTGTGTCCTCCAGGACTACCACAGTATTCTCGGACAGCCTAACTAATTTAAAATTATGTTTTTTATTTGGCCCAGTACAATATTTTAAACACTAAAACTACATATTTCAAATGATGTAATGAAATATGTGTTTTTTAAATATTTCACTTTTGGATGTTATGATGGTTTTAGGGAACAAAGGTTATTCTTTGCTTCTCCCATTTTAAAGATGGTAAGGTTAAATTATTTTCAACCCACCTTTGTACTAAATTATTTTTAATCCAGGCACTCTTTGTACTTTCAGTCTTAACCTTTGTACTAAATTATTTTTAATCCAGGCACTCTTAACCTTTGTAGTGTGATTAGATAACTGCATTGCTTCATAAACAAGACACAAGCCTCATTTGGATCTAACAGTAAGCTGTACTTTATCATTGTGATGAGGTTAGCAATACACAGCCCTGTCATGACCATCTTTTTTTTCTAAAAGGAAAAAAAAAGACATTTAGCAATTTTCATTTTTCATCCTTTATGTTTGACAAAACATTTGCTCTTTTATTCCAGCTGGGTTAAGCCCTGGACTGCAATTTCCCAACTTTGAGAGTTGTCTTTTAAGACTGATTGTGTAGCATTATGTAATCAACATGAGCAGTTTTTTACTTTTTGCACTCCTTCTGTACTTAGCCCTTGCTCTCTCTCTAGCCTTTTAAAAACCAACCTTCCTTTTCTTCCAGTTTTTCTTCCAAATAGTATTGCAAGGTTAATATATACTTTATTTAATATAGTTCCAGTATGTAGTAGATGATGACAGTATGTTAAAATTTCTGCAAGATTTCCTTTGTTATTGGCATGTTATCAATAAAAGATAGGGACTTTTTCAGATGCCCCTTACTGCACAAGAAGCCTCCATAACAGCAACGAAGCTGCTGCGCGGCAGGAGGTCCGTTTCGGATGCCGCCGTCCCTCTCTTGGCATCGTCTGTGACTTTTCCAGGTAGGATTGAGGGCGGCCACGCCATTTTTTATTCATGGACAACTTCCGTGAATAAAAAATGGTGTGGCCACTCTCAATCCTACCTGGAACAGTCACGGACGATACCGAGAGAGGGACAGCGTCATCCGAAATGGATCCCCTGCCGCGCAGCAGCTTTGTTGCTGTTACGGAGGCTTCTTGTGCGGTAAGGGGCATCTGAAAAAGTCCCAAATCAGTGGTGTCCAACCTGTAGCCATCCAGATATTTGTACTATAGCTCCCAGAATTCCTAGCTATTGGATCAGCTGGCTCAGGCTTTGGGGAGATGGGAGTCCAAAACACCAGGAGGGTTTTGAAGGGTTTGAAAAATAGTGACCCCTTGAAGTCCTATTGACCTAATTGTAATCTTTAACTACACTTGAAGGTTGAAAACAATGCAGGTACAATTACTTCTTCTTTCTTTAAAACAAAACAAAAAACCCCACCCCACAACTCATATAGCTTTGTCCCAGAATTTTGGGCTAGAAATGGGGAGGCAGAAATGATGGGTGTGAGGAGGAAGGATTTCAAAAGGTGCAACAGAATATACTTCAACAGATATTTATAGAATGACACAATTACATCCAGTGCTTAGATCTATCGGTAATCTGAAAGCAAGAATAGCTTCATGAAGGTCTCATCTAGGAGAGGATCAGTACATAGACTTTGTATTTAAAGAAAGCAGCACTCTTCATGCAATGTCTAGAAGAGTCTAAGCCAAGAAGGGATTTCTGCAGCTCATGTTGGTAGAAATCCGACTTACCACAAGCATTGTCTTAGGAGGGCTATTTCATAACCATTGCATAGTGACTTGTTTGGAAACATTACTGGTGTTTTCCTCTCAGTGCTTGGCTGGAAAAAAAGTATTTTTACTTGTGGGTTTTTTTAAAAAAATAATAATGTTGAAGTATATCATAAAAAGATGGGAAGGAAGATGCACATCACTGGGTAACAGAGTAATGTAATCTGAAAATGTCACTTTGAATTCTTTTCTCATTTGCCTGTGCTGGGTTTTGAATTTTGTGCAAATAGTGAGAGGGATAATTAACAAATGTCATTTTTGAAATAAACAATTGGAGTTCATAAATGTAATTAGAATGCCACTTCCATTTTAGTTGGGAATGGTAAGAAGTTTTATAATTAGCTCTCTGTCAGCTCATTGTTTTCTTAATGGGTTAAGTCCTTTTCTAGTACTTGCAGAAAATGTATAGCAACAGATCATTCTGGTGAGCATGGTCATAAAAAGACAAAAATGCTACAATATATTTATTTATAATGAGAGATTTCTAACCTGTCCTTCTAATACCATTGAACTACATTCCTACATGGCAGGGGGTTGGACTGGATGGTCCTCGTGGTCTCTTCCAACTCTACAATTCTATGATTCTATGATTCTATGAACTACTCATGGTGGCATACAATTCCAAATCACAGTGTCCTAAAATACAATTAAAATAAAGTGAAATATAATAAAGGTAGCTAACACAATACTTTATTTATAAAACAGCTCTGCTCTGGAAAACAAAAAAGCAAAAGAAAGACAGTTATTTCTGATTTTAGAAGTATTTACTCTGAATAACTTCTATGTGACTTAAAAAGTATAAAATAATTTTTTAAAAAACAAAATGCACTGATGAGGAAATGAAAAGGCATGGCATTGTCCCTAGATTATGTTTTGATTGTTAGGACCATGGATGTATAAGAGACATATTAGATGTGATGAAAGGACATCTTTGATTGGACCTCACATAATTATTGGGGTTTTTGAAAACAGTAATCATTGAGTGGAGGCTAGTGTCACATGGAGACCAAAGTGCTGAGACAAGTGGTTTAACGCTTCATAGCAAAAAACAGATCCCACAAAGTACTATCAGTGTAATAAATGTAAGTTTTTATTTGAAGTGCAAACAGAACATATAAGTATGTTCATAAGCAACTTTCAGGTTTTTGAAACTTCAGTGAAACTTCAGAATTCAAATTCACCAAATGGAGCTATTATCAGACTTTATAGAAAGACACATGGAAATCTTTATCCATGTCTCATCCAATAATATGTACTTTCTCAGGTGGTACATTCTTAGGAGATTATAAGACAGGAATGCAAAAAGCGCTCCTGTCCCACAATCTCCAATCCCATCCCTGTCCCGGCACAATAACCCTTCCCATCGCATTTACCTTCTCTCCCATGGGAAACACAGCCAAGGAATGAACAGAGCTCTAATGGAGCTCCATTCACTTCCTGGACTGAAATCCCACCTGTTCTCACGATAAGACGCAAGCGCAGGATATTAAAAAATAAAAATAAACACAAAAAGTTACACCAAGCACAAAAACACAATTTACAAGTCCCAAGTAACTCGGTGAGGGTCATAAAAAGAGCAAAAATTATCTGGATGTCCAAAACTCACCCAGAAACGTTTGTGCCAGACCAGCCATTCTTGCTGCATTCGCGAGAGTTAAATGGCCCAAGTTTTCATACACTGGCAATACCGGCACCAAAACAGAACTGGGGGATCTATTGATAGCTTCAGCCATCAATAAGAAGAAACACCAGCATAATGCCAGCAGAATGCAAAAGGACGTCGTTGTCTGATATTGGTGTCCTTTTGCGTTCTGCTTGCGCCACATTAGCCATGTCTGATAATCTCCTTTGAGAGAGAAGGGTGGGTGAGGAGAGATTTTCCTCTTATATTGAGAGGTGATTATATTTGAAGTACTTGTGTGGGAAGATCTGCCTTTATAAATTCATACACATCTTTCCTGACAGTGCCAAGACAATGCGAGCTCTATGGGTAGCAGAATGACAGAAGAAAGGAAATATTTTTCCGCCAGCTTGCAGCACATGCCAGTATACCTGGGTGTAAATAGAACATTGATGAACAAAGGAATTCAAGAACCTGTGTTATATCTTTGAATTAGTGCATACACATCTGAGTGAACTTGTTTTGATTCTAGAATACAAGAGGAAAGTTTTTAGTGTCATATCATGAAATTGGAAGGGAAATTATGATGGACTGCTTCAGAGAGATGATTTTGTTAGCTTGGTTTGAGTCACGTTATATGCTCATACTGTATATATGTATGTGTGCAATATACTCATGTTATATACATATCCACTTGTGTTATTTTTTTAAATCATAACAGGGAAGCAAAATGTCAGTTTCTTTTCAAAGATAACTGCCTATTTGAAAGCACAATTTGAAGCCTAGAAAGTATCAGAAGGGAACTGATGAGAATTTTTAAATAAATCTGTACTAGAAAGACATTATTTAGCCACCTCATTTTCTTCAGATGATAACTGGTTTGGAGTTATATGTGTTAAGAAGGAATCACACGTCGGTACTATTGTATGCCCAATAACATATTTTGCTAATTACTGCTTGGAGTAGTGTGGTAATGAAACATACCTTTTATACCATTGTAGTTGTATAATGGGCAATAATATTTTCATTTGAGAGATTGTATTTTAATCTATATTGTACCCCGCCTTATTATTATTATTATTAAACTAAAATTGAAGGGTGGACTTTATAATGTATAAAGGGTGGACTTTATAATGTATGGTTACTGATTTTACCTGTAGTGATGCTTTGTAATGATGTTCTCTAAGCATTAAATTAAATTCTAATTAGTGTGTGTATGTGGGGGGAATTACAATGATGGGCTTGGGGCCAATACAAGCATGTTTAGAAACACTGTATTTTCTAGTCACATAACATGTTATTTTGGCAAAGATTCTCAAGTACTAAAAAAAAAATCATCTGTCCATTAGATATCATTTTAATAATAATTTGGCCACCATTTTTCACCCTTTGTAGTAAGCAGCCAGAGTTCTGAGTGAGTGTGCAAGTAGCAAAGGGTTTATGATAATTCCATAAGCAGAGAAGTGTCTCTGCAAGGGAGAGATAAACAGCAACTAATCCTCATAATTCCCTACTGATAGCCTATCCATCTCTGGTATAAATTAGAAAGCCGAGAGATTAGAAAAGCTAGGCTGGGTGTAGCTCACAGCATTAATCACAGTATTAGGTCAATGCTATCCTGAAATGCTGTGTCTTTGCAGCCTGTATTTTACTATAGGCTAAAATTGAGTAATACAGCTTAAAATAGATGTGGGTGGAATGATTGATTCTAATATGCTTCATCATGGAATACTGGTTTCATTCTGTTCTGATTCTTCTTCCTACTAGTCTTGCACCTGCATATCCTACACTGTAGGATCGACAACTTAAATAATAACAATAAAAAGTTGTTCAGCTGCTGTAGTAATTTAACATTTCTAAATTACTTTGCTTGGGCAAATATGGGTATCTGAGTCTTAAAATTTGTATGTATGTATTGGAAACATGCTACAACATAGATTTTTTTCCTTCCTCAAATCTGGCCAGCTAAACAGGTGTGGGAGGCATGTGCCCACAGATGCACACCTAACACACACAATGTTTCATATTCATTTTTACTGAATTAGTTAATAGAACATTAATATAATCTAAAATCTAAAATCTATACTAGTGCAGTATTCCAACAATGCATTTGAGAGTTTGCTGCTAATGAAAATGTTGTGTCTGGTGTTTTTCAAATAATTTGAAACTACAGTAGAAGAATACTCATATCAGAGAGTTCTGTATTGAGTTGAGACTGTATTTTTACCCTTTGATTGTTAAATTGCATTAACTGTCCATCGTTTGTATGTTGTGACAGGAACTATATTATTCTAAATTGTTCTACTGCAGCCATTATGGATAAACACATAACACAAACTATAATGGCAGTTTGGACACAGGTTGAAATCAGCAAGTGCTGCCTTGTATGATTTCCTCTTATTGTTTCCAGGTGCATCTGTTTTGTGCAACAAAGGAAGAATGGTCTGTTTGCTATGGTTTGGTAGTTCTAAAGCATAAAGTAATAAAAAGCTGTTTGAAAATGTAATGTCAGCATGAATTGCAATGTTAATGATTGACGCATGAAATAACGAGACCAGACACAGAAGCTTGGGTTGAAATACGGGCCACTTTATTGATATCTCACCTATTTATTGTGTATTTCTTGGGGTATGCAACCTGTTAAGGGGGGAGATACCTTTGCGGGGGCAGCTGGGCAGTTGTTCACAAGTGACCTAACTCCCAGCTTCCCTGGGCGACTCACCTGAGCCCCATTGGGGATCCCGGTGTTCGGGGTTCCCTCAGGGCGCCGTCTGCTGGAGGGCCCTGCATCAGGCAGCAGATCCCTAAGCCACGTAGCTTCTGCGAGGGATCGCAACCTGATGCTGGCCCTAAGGATAGGCTACCTTGCTGCATCCCATCCATTAGGATGCCGATACAGCTCAGTTATGGCTATCCTTCCATTAAAATTGAGGTTGCCATAGGTGATTGCCAGATCATTATCTCCCCACTCCCTGCCACTGATAGGGGCAAGTGTCCACTTAGCCCCTATCCCCTACAGAGGCTAAAACAGCCTGCACCCCCTTCCTCATACCCTCAAGAAACAGCTGGATCCCTATGTCTGCTAAGTGGAACCCGTCAACCCTATAAAGTTCCGGGCATTTGTAAGAAATGTCTGGGTACTGGATGAAATGGCCAAGGCCTCCATCCATTGCCCGGTGTACAGCCTTGTTCACCTTCTTGCGGGCGATGTCCAACAGCTTGGGGGGCCCTTCGCCAGGGTAAGAGAGCCGTGGGATGATATCAGACCAAACCAGGAGAACTGGCGGCCACGCCGCCTTAATTCTTCGCATGTCCGCCAGGGCTTGCAATGTCAAAGCTCTGCCTTTAACAAGGCCCAGGTCATTTCCGCCCAGATGGATCACCAGGACATGTGGTGGAGGTCCACGACGCTCCTGAAACAGCAAATTGATTAAACCATTCCACCTCAAACACCGTTTGCCCAGCCATTCGACAGAAGCAATATCACCGAGACCCAGCTGCGGACACCAATGGCTCCTCCTGGCATGTCGCGCCGCCCAATACACAAAGCTGTGTCCACAAATCAGTACCCGGAATCTCACATCTGGAAAAGAAAGCACAGAAAGTCACCGAACACCACAACACACTTGGCTAATGGCAAATTGGCCGGACATAGCCCTTGTAAGCAGCAGATTTCCAATGTCCCAACTTCTTAATGGCCTCCGGCCGCATACCCATTGCCGCAGCCATCGAAGCAGCCCCAATCCTAAAGGAGTGTGAGCAAAAACGAATGCCTCCCAACCCAAGGCGCGCCAAAGCTTTGTTAGTGATTGTCCAAAATTGATACCTAGTCAGAGGTAACCCGTCAGCGTGGCAAAAAAATGGGCCAGCTTGCATCGGACGCAACTTCAAAAACTCCATAAGGGCAACCACCGGGCATAAGGTCCTATCCTGGCACTCGCGCAATACAATGCTCATGCCCTTCCCCATCTGAACCGTCTTAGAATGCCTGATCGTTATTGTGACTGCCTTGGCGGCCATGTTGATATCACCCAAACTAATAGCCAAGCCAGCCTTATCTTTTTTTAGACCCCACCACCAGCTTGCTGATGCGTAAAAGGCTGTCAGGGAGGCCACGTGGAGCAACGCAACTTCAAATGGTGTGGTACAAACGCTGGGCCATATCTGGAAAAGTCCCTTGAGGATAGCTGGGGAAAGTGGTTGCCTATCATCGGTTGCCTTCCCCCGCTGTCTTGCCCAACCCTACAGTGCCTTCCTAATCACAAAATCTGATGTGTTGTCCTGCAGTCCCTGCGCCTTACTCCAGAAAGCCAGAGCAGCCAACCTGGATCAAAAGGACTGGGGGGCAAGGCCCTTGTCCTTAAGGGATACACAGAAATGAAGAAGATGTGGGACTGGTACCGGCCAAGAGTTAGGCAGATGCATAGTGTCCCGAAAATGAAAAAAATCCTGAATGGCTCGCTTATATACCCTTCTGGTGCTAGGAGCGATGGAAAGACTGATGGCCCTCACTATTTCACCAGTCCAATCTCCCACAAATCCTCCGGCATTGGGCAGGGTTGTTAGGGCCCTTCCTCCCTGCTGGCTGGTCCTTGCCAAGCTGTCCCCTCCCTTTGGGCAGTTGCGGAATGAATGTGGTCCACCACATATGGAGCATTCGTGACGAAAAGTGCAAGGGCGGCGAGAACAGGCCCCCCTGTACCCAAACTCCCAACATAACATCTGCCGATTTGGCATCGCCGGCAGGGAAGATTGGGCGGGCTGACGTGCAGCGCTGCCCGGCCTGGCATTCTGCAATAAATGGCCACTCTGTGCCCTTTCGCCCAGTATTGGATGGCTGGGGGACATCACCTGTAGCCACAGGTGTGAGTTAATGATATCCCACCTCATAGTTGGGTAGGAAGCGGCCATTTGCCTAAACACCTCGTCATATTGGAGCCAAGCCGGGCCTGCATAATCCACGTAGGCCCTGTATATAATGTTGAGGTATCGTATGAGGGCATATGACTTGTGGGGCTGGCTGTGGGATACCACTCCAGCATATATCAGGAAACCCGCCAACCAGTTGGACCACGTCCTATCAACACGCCTCTGCTTAATCTTTTCCTTCTCCCTGTCATCCAAATAATCTTTCTCCTTCTTGCCCAATTCACGGAAAAGAAGAGAGAAGATGTCCACATATTCCCCTTTCAAAATTTTTTCCTTAGTAGCCTGAGCCAAATGTTCACCCAGACCAGGAGCCTGCTCAAGGCCTAGAGGACCGTGAGGGAGCATCATGGGTGCGTGTCCTCCTGTGGCAGGTGACCCCAGGTGGCTCAATGGGTAGGGGGACCCCATGGGCAGCACTTGCCCTCCACCCAGCATACCCGGGTACCAGCCTAACAGCGCATTGGTAGGGCTGCCAGGGGGGCTACCGAATCCCTGAGTGTGTGAATCAGTGTTAGAGTCTGGCTGGCTCCATGGCCACGCCGGCATGGTGGCAGTATCATTAGGCAACTCACCCTGACCAAGGGTAGCTGGCTGTTGTGTTCCACTAGGCCCTTCGCCAGGTGAATCCTCGTCATCTTGTGCATCCCGGTTGACATCCCCTTGATCTTCCAAGGCCTGGATTCGGGCGAGAAGTTGATTAGCTACATCATTAGACAACCCCCCCACGTTGTCCCGTGCCGGACGCTTGGGAGACCTTGGTAAGCGCGCATCCTCCAAGGCCTGCAAGCACTCCAAAATCTGTTGCAATACACCCTCAACCGGGTCATGAGGGCAGGCGGGTTCAACGGGTTCAGGATCCCGAGGCTGGGCCAGTTCAGCGGGCTCCTTACCCTTACCGCCTTTCTTACCCTTTCTGGGTGCCATGTCACTAAATTAAAAAGACAAATAACAGAAAACAATTAAAAACAACCACTTAAAAAGGACCAAATTGTATCAAAGTAATTAACAAAGCAACTAAATCAAGTAATCCCGGAATCTGGTAACTGCAATACTTAAATCACGTAACTGAAGTAAGAAAAGGAATTAATTAAGTAACTGAAGTAATTAACAAAACCACATAAAGTAATTCACCAATAAACTATATAAAGTAATGAAATCAAGTAACTGAAGTTAAATCAAGTAACTGAAGTAATTAACAAGGCAACTGAAGTAATTAACCCAACTGAATTGAAAGCCAAGTAATTAAAACCACTGAAGTAATTAAATTGAGTGACTGAAGTTAAATCAAGTAAGTAAAGTAATTAACAAGACAACTAAATTAAAGAACAAGCCAAAGCAAGCAATCCAGGTAAATAAGTAAATAAAGTAACTAGAATAAGTAAAGTAATTAAGGAACAAATTAAATGATGTAATTAAAAAGTAATTAAAAGTAACTAAAAGTAATTAAAACAAATTAAATGAAGTAATTAAAAAGTAATTAAAAGTAACTAAAAGTAATTAAAAACTTCAACGGAATAAATCAATTAAAAGGCAACTAAATCAAGGAAATGAAAGCTAATTAAATTAAATCCAGCCAATGAAAGCTAATGAACTTATCAAAAGGCCCAGCAGCAGCGAGTGTCTCGGAGGGGGTGGGGGCTCCAGGCCGCGCCGGGCTGCACCACATGGCGTGGGCTCTAGGCCACGGGGGAGGCTCTAGGCCACGCTAGGCCACGCCACAGGATGGGGCCGCCACAGCAGATGGGCCATGCCACGCGTCGTGGGCTCTAGGCTGTGGGGGGAGGCTCCAGCTGGGCTGCGCCACAGGATTGGGGCTGAGCGGTGGGGGGGGAGGGAGTCTCCAAGCCGTGCCACAGAATTGTGCTGCTGCAGCAGATGGGGCCACTCCACGTGGCAAGGGCTCTAGGCCATGGGGGGAGGCTCCAGTTAGGCCACGCCACAGGATTGGCGCCACAGGATTGGGGCTGAGCGGCGTGGGGGGAGGTAGTCTCCAAGCCGCGCCACAGGATCATGCCACTGCAGCAGATGGGGCCGCTCCATGTGGCGAGGGCTCTAGGCTGTGGGGGGAGGCTCCAGTTAGGCTGCGCCACAGGATTGGGGCCAAGCGGCGCAGGGGGAGGGAGTCTCCAAGCCGCGCCACAGGATTGTGCCACTGCAGCAGATGGGGCCGCTCCACGTGGTGAGGGCTCTAGGCCGCAGGGGGAGGCTCCAGCTAGGCCGCGCCACAGGATTGGGCAGCGGCAGCAGATGGGGCCGAGCGGCGCGGGGGGTGGAGGAGGATCGGGCTGCACCAGGCAGACGGGGATGAGCGACTAAAGGGGGGAGAAAGTCTCCCGACCGCACTGGTAGCGGAGATGGGCGCGGGGGTGAACCAAGCACTGAGCGACAAAGGCTCGGGGGGGGCTCGGAGAACAAGGCACAAAGCGGCAAAGGAGCGCGGAGCAGTGGTGCGAGGGTGGGGGCGGCAGACAAGAATTAAGTTAAAATTAAGATAAGATCAATTGAATTACCTAAAAGCAACTACCCCACTCAATGAAAATTAATCAAACCACAAATTAAAAGCAAATACCCCAATCAACTAAATATCAATCAAACCACCAATCGATTCAAAATTTGCAATTAATTAAAGGTTAATTAATCCACAGTCAAAAACCCTAGCAATTAAAGCCCCAGAGGGAGGGGGGAGGAAAAGAGGGGAAAGAAGGGGTGGTGAGGGACCATGTGGAGGAACAAAGGAACAAAGAAGAAAGGAACCAAGCCAAACAGATCAATGTAAATTAACTATAGCCTAATAAAAAAGAGTCCCTCCAAAGTCAGACATCAAGTACGCTTCAATAAGAACACACAAAACACATAAAAAACATAAAACAAAGCACATCCCAGCCAACTTAGCTCTCCCTCCGGGTACAGTTGAAAGATGTTCCTCCTTTTTCGATCCAGTGTAAAAGAGGAGGAAGCCAGGGGCGGCAAAGGGTAAAATAGACCTGGCCTCAGGCCCGCCCCTGTCTCCTCCTAGCCAGGGCGTAGCCACACCCTGGCCAACCCCTGCGCTCATCTCCATGCCCATCATTAAAACACCTCCCCCGGATCTACCATTCTTTAAGATCAGGGGGGTGTCTGTTCCCTTCTACCCCAAAATAATACTATACAGGTTGAATTAAAAAAAAATGTTCTGCACATTCAAGCTAGAATTGCCCAGCCAGGTTGAATTTTAAAAAGTGTTCTGCACATTCAAGCTAGAATTGCCCAGGCATTATGCATTTTGTTTTACAGAGTCTTCAATGAAGATGATTTTGGACCTTTGAATGATGAAGTACGTTAGGGGAAATGTTTTGCTTAGACGAAAGAATTACTAAATGTTATCATTTTTTTTCTTTTGTACATTTCATTATCTAGTTCAGTAGGATGTGAAATCCATTAGGTGCCATTTCTGTACTACTTCTGTTGAAATGAAATTAGGTAGTACAGGAATATGTTCTAGGTGCACTGTATCTTCCATCTACATATTGACAATTCATTGTATTTTACTTTATTGAAAGGAGTTGACATCATAAAAACAAGCAACTTTATTAGGTCACATAGTGTGTGGTCCTATATGTGTACTCTGAAGTAATCCCTATCCTGTTAAGTGTAGGGGGTGTTACTTCCAGGTAAACAGGTTTAACATTAGGTGACAATTCTATACCAACGTAACTAGGAGCAGCTCCCATTGAATGGTATAACAAGAATCCTAAAAGGACGGCTCTGTTATGAAAAGTTAAGAAAAACTCATTTTACTGCATACTGTAGAAACATTATTTTCAGCAGTGAAGAAAATAGAATGGAGAGGAATCTTGCAAAACATGGTGCCATTAAAAATTATATATTATGTTTGTTAAATGCCTATGAGAGACATTAGGCATAAATCTAGTACAGTGGAGTGTTTTACAAGAAGCCATTGTATTTCTCAATTTTTGTTATGCTTTGATTTCCCCTTCATTATTTTGTATTCTTCTCAAGGATCAGATCCTTTTGTTCAATTCAGAAAGTGTTTTTCTAAATATCCTGTCCTGATAATTCACTATCTCCATTTTAATAATCTCATAGACTCATGAACTCATAGAGATGTAAGAGACTCCAAGGTTTCTAGTCTCTGAGTTTGTCTACATGGGCTAAAAATCCTATACTCACTTTGTATTTGCGGCACAGTTGACACAGCATTTTTGACAATGTACATTTTCACCAAGGTTTCTGCAAGAAACTCTGGATTTGTATGATTTATCATTTGCTCAGCATTTGAGAGGAAAACCTGGATTTTTGGCCATGTGGAGGCCAAGGATTTGCTTTGATATACAAGACTTTATTCTGGCACTTTTTAATTTTTTTTATTATTTTTATTTTCCGATTGTATGCATATCTGGATAAGCATATCTCCACTTATCCAGCAATGCAAGTACTCTGGGACCACATATATTCACTTAGTCTCGTGCATGAGTGAACACAAAAACACAAACAAAAATCTGGAGCAGCCCCAACCAAGCATGGCAGGGGGTTGGACTGGATGGCCCTCGTAGTCCAACTCTGCAATTCTATGATTCTATGATACTATGTGGCCAGAAATAGTACAACATATAGGACACATGATCACCATCCTTTTACTCTGAAACAGATTACAATATGGTAGGATACTCTGATCTACAACTGGACAAGCCTGGTGTGTGTGGCTGCTGTGCATCAAAGAAATCCACCAGTAGGTGCAGGGTTTCCCATCAATGTAGACAAGACTTCAGTATATCCAATGCTCTGTTAGTGAAGGAGTCCATCCTGAGAAATGGCCATCCAACCTCTATTTTAAAAACCCCAATGAAGGATAGTCCACCACTTCCCAAGGTAGTTTATTCTACTGTGAAACAGCTCTTACCATCATGAAGTTCTTCCTAATGTTCAGTTCAGTTGGAATCTCCCTTTTTCTAACTTGAATCCACTGGTTGAGGTCCCATCCTCTTGACAAGTAGAAAGCAAGCTTGCTCCATCTTCCACCTGAGCAACTTAGACACGTTTAAAAATGGCTAAAGATCTCCCCCATTCTGTTGCAGTGATTGTCAGTCAGTAGCATTTTTGCTGTTTTGTGGAGGCTGCAAGCCAAGTAGCTAAAATGAGGAAGGAAGGAAAGGTTCAGGACAGCATACTCACAAAAAAATATTCAGTTGTAAGTGTCAGGATAATATCTCTTTAAGTGCTGAGAGAAAATGTCGGAGCAACAGACCACAGGCTAGCACAGCTGAAGTGGGTTTATTCACAGCTGTGGCTAGACAGAAGGTGACTAGCCAAACATTCCTATAAAGATACACTCTGTGTGAGTTGTTGTTGTGGATTGGTGTTGAGGAGTATTAGATGTTTGAAGAATTGCTGTTGGATTTGTTATTGAGGTTTGCTGTGTATATTCTGTGTTTGTTTTGTACTGGAACTGAAGATAAAGCCTCCAGATATTTTTGGAAGAACCTTGCTGTTTGTAAATCTTCTTATTGTGGGTGAATGTGGGTCAGAGCAGCAATAAAGCCTGCTAGGTGAAGCCTTTGTTTTTCATATCCTATTCTGCTGTGTAGTTCATCTGCTGTTTGGTTACTCATGGGTCTAGTTTGTCCCCAGGCTGTGCCAATGCCCCAGTAAGCCTATGCTGAGTGGACACAAACTGAAATTTAATTCTGGGTGTCATCATGGACTGTTGGATTAAGTGTACTTAACTGGTGTGTTAGCCCCTCTTTGAGAAGGATGGAAACTGGCATAGCTAGGAGGCAGTCTCTTTTAGCAAAATTTACTGAGACTGACTTCAGTAAATTCAAGGCAAACAGGCAGCATTCAAGTTGAAAAGACTACATGTTTCAGCTAAACATACATTCTGAACATATACTCAAGATGCCTAAGTCCTAAGAAAAAAATTGAGGTAGAAGAAGAGCTCACTAGAGCTGGGACTCACCATCTTGGAAGAAGGAGGGGAGGAAGAGAGGGAGAGGTCTCTATGTGACCACAAACACCTAGGAGTTTCTGGGGTCACAATGTCTAGCTGCCTAGTCATGTTGCTTATTGGTGTCTAAGCAGCTGGACTCAAAACAAATATGGAAAGCTTGAGACGCAGTGTGAAACAGAGCAAAAGCATACAAGACAGCCCAATGCTGCCTAAAGTCCCCATTGCTCTAATAGGAAATAGGAGAGAGGGTATGAAGAAAATAATTGATTGGAGCAGTTTTTTCCAACAGAGAAACTGCAGTTAAGGAGGAAAGGACCTATGTATCTATGAATCACTATTCGGGGGGGGGGGGAGAAAGGACAATGCATTGTGAGAACACTGCATCAGCATATATTTTGGATTGCTTGTATCTTTTATTAACATACTCAATAAAAATAAGTGCAGGTTGCCCCCCTGCTGCCATATCCAGAGAACCAATATCCACGGTTTCAGTTATCTGAGGGGCACAAAATAGGGGACACATACCATAGAGTTGTGCTGGAAAATTCCTAGAGGGGTATCCATTTTAGGAATCACTAGGTCCTCCAACACAACTTTATGGTATGTTTGTACAGGAAGTCCTTTATTTTAATACAGTTTGCTATTATCTGTGCTTACACTTATACACAGTAAGTCCAGAAAAGTGTCCCCCATGGATATGGGGGGGTGACCTGTATGATTTGCTGTGTGCATGGCAGCAGACAAGCAGCCTGTTGAAAGGTAGTAGATGTGCACAGACCATTCTCACCACCTTCAGGCAAGAACAACATGCACTTCCTCAGGGTCAAGAGCTGCTAATATTTCTCTCATGAGTTTTGGTGCCAGCATCCAAGGCCTCAAAGCTCCTGTTAAGGGTTAAGCACTGTCAGGCTGTATGTCTAGGCTGCCTGCTGTGGTATAACTCACCCACACTCTCAGTTCCATAGGAATATACACCGTACTATTTGGGAGGATGCTTTCATTTTCATGGTTTTTTTCTACCTAAATGCATTAACTAAAATATTTTCAGCTGGACATAGCCCATGTGAAGCTGAATTTATCTTATGATTTTGCAAAGGTCAGCTGTAATATATGATTGTAATATTAGGGTACAAAAGTTGGAAACTTTTTTTGTTTTTCTTCTCCCAACCCATGCTAACTGGGGTTTGTGGTAGAACAAATGACTGGTGGCATTCTGCATCACATGCTTAGTTACATACGTGTAACTAAGTACCATCTCCTGGCCTGATCCCACCTGCCCAGTCCACCTTAAGAACCAGCAGCCGGATCAGGCAAAGGAGGTATGTTCAGCTGGTGATTAGGGTGCAAGGAGCATGATATTTGGCTGTTAAGGTGGGTTTGGGAGGCATTTATGTACGGTAGTTTGAATTCAAAGCAGTTACAGATCTGTATCTCTAAGTTATGAATCTGTAACTGCAATACTAAATGCCAGCCAATGTCTCCAGGCTCTGGTAGAATATGAAGGAACAGAAATGTTTGTGACATTGGCATTTAATTTAGTTTTAATGTTTTACAAAATATTTGTGTTATATTTACATGTGCATGCATGTGTACTAGTCAGTTTCAGCCAAAAGGCTAGTATTTTAGAAGTCAAAAGTTCAGTTGGACTATAGGGATCAAAGGCAAAAGTCAACAAGCCAAAGTAACAGAACGTTTAAATGCCAATAATATAGCAAAAAGGTTCAGCTTAGTAAATTGAAATGTGGCTAGCAAGATGAAACAAGAAACTACCTGTTTGCTTCATCTAAAGGAGATAAAGATTTAAAAGTCATAGGAAGGTAGGCAGAAGATCAAAGAAGGAAAGAAGGCCAGAGTCCTGGAAGAAAGAATTCAGTTTTTCTCCAGTAAATTTTAAATAATGTTGTTTGACACTTTGGGAACTCTTTATTGTTGTAGTTGGCATATTCTAATGCAAGTAAGAACTGATCTCAGGCTTCTCCCAAGTCAAGTACAGGCCAAAAATATGTACTCCCTAGTACAGACCAGAAAAAATTGGGAATGTGGAAAAATTAGGGAAGGTGTCAAATGCAACAATAAAGAGTTCCCAAAATGTGACTATGAATATGAAGCTCTCATCAAAGGAAATCATCAGGTTGGTGAAGTAGGAGAGCATCAAAAGGAAGTATTGTTGTTACTGAGTGGTTACTCTTGCACTAATCCTGTTCAAGGCTAACTGATTGCCTAAGACTTGTAGGAGCTAGTTGTAATTGCTTAAAGGCAAGGGGAAAGCATGAGAAAGGGGGTATAAGAGAGAAATTATGTGGAATGAAAATTTCATGGTTTAATTGCATACAGTTAGAACAATGGATTAAAAATTGGAAAAACAATCATAAAGAAACAAGGGAATTTACAAAATTTGAAAATTTGGTGGGAAAAGGTGAAAAGAGGGATGATAATGAAAGTATGAAAGGTATTACAAGTGAATTATATAAAATATTGATTAAAAAAATAAGGAAAAAAAGACAAAGGGGAATATTTAAGGAGAATATGGGAGGAAGATTTGAAACAAAAAAAATGGAGATCATGAATGGGATAAGATATGGGGACAAGACATCTAAAAAATATGTCGATACAGATAAAAGAAAATTATTATAAAATAATATGGAGATGGTATTTGACACCAGCAAGGTTGCATAATATAGATAAGAATAACTCTAAATATTGTTGGAGAGGTTGTCAAGAAATAGGTACATATATGCATATGTGGTGGAATTGTAAATTTGTACAGCAGTTTTGGGAAATGATTTTCATAGAAATAGAGAATATTCTGAATAGAAATATAGAAAGGAAACCGAGTATAGCATTGATGTCAATTTATAATGGAGAGAATGGGAACCAAGCAGAAAAGGATTTAATAACAAATTTATTAACGGCAGCAAGATTAATTATAGCAAGACATTGAAAAATGCAAATAAATGTACAAGTGGAGGAGTGGTATAAAGAAGTGTGGAAGATGGCAATAAATGATAAGTTAACATGTAGAATTAAAGTAAGAGGAAGTTGGAAAGAAAGTGACTTTGATAAAATTTGGAAAGTATTTGTTAAAAAAGTATTATAGACAAAAGATGGGAGGTTACCTCCACGAGAAGAAATGAGATTCTGGAAAGATTAGGTAAGGGATAATGGCTCTGGTGAAGGGGAGCACTGAGGTGGGGGGGTAGGGGAATTAATATTTTTGAATAGAAGTATAGTAAAGAATTTATGTTAACTTTTGAAATTAGTTAACAGAAAATTTGCGATGTTTATAGTAATTTTATGTGTTATACTAACTAAGTATTGATTGTATAATATAATGTATGATTATAAAATTAATAAAAATATATTTTAAAAAAAGGCAAGGGGAAAGCACTCTACTCAGGACCAGATATATTCCTATAATGATTTTATCTTATGTTACAGATTGTCCCTATGTTACAGATATGTTACCTTGTGTCATGAACTGAAGGGAAAATAGACAAAATGGTGTGAACACACCCTTTAGTGTTCTTTCCTTCTTTGACTTTTTCCACTAGCACCATGTACAGATGGTTGGTTGGTTGGTTGGTTGTCTGTGCCAGCTATCCTTCAAACTATATAGGGTGTCAGGTATCTACTTTAGTGTCCTGAACACAAACCAGCAAGTGCCTGAGGAAGCAGGTGGTTGGTGTCTAGGAGCTGTTGAATAGTCAGTCCAGTTGAGGTCAGCCATGGGTTATCTGAGTGAGATGAAGGGAAAAGCACAAATGTAGTAGATAACTGGTCCAGAAGTCATATCAGTCGGTCAGAAGTCCAGATGTGTGACCAAGCAAGGAATAAACAGAGTAGTTGAAGATGTAGCCAGTCCAAGGTCATGAGAAACAGGAGTGTGGGAGAGTACTACCAGTCAAACAGATAAGACAGTTGTCAGCCCTAAGGCTAAAAGTGAACTGTCAGGACAGTTATGAGCAGTTCCTTCAGAGCCACTGGTGCCTAATTAGTGCATAATTAGGTCAGTGTCTATTACTTAACTGATGCTGGGCTTGGTGTTTCTCCCTCCGCCACTCAGCGAAGGATAGGGGCATGTATGCAGCCAACGAAGGATGAGGACGTATCTGCAGCCTCTGCCAACTCCTGCTGGGGAGCAGGGTCCCCTTCTGCCCCAAACCCATCTCCTTAGACTCAGAGAGAGCTCCACTATCAGGAGCTGCAGCTTCATGGCAATCTTCTTCCTCCTTCTCCTCATCTGAGTCATCCAGGGGGTGAGTTATGACATTTAGATAATGTAGGAATAGATATTAGAAAGCATCTTAGACTTTGAAGGAACCACAGTGACCACACATGCAGCACCTAACACACATGCACACTCTACCATGCAGGAACACACAACTAAATAGACTCATGGAATATTAGAGCTGGAAGGAACCATAAAGGCCATCTAATCCAGATGGAATATGAAGAAAGTGAAATACATAGTTTCTTCTACGTTCACCACACAGCAGTCTAAACAAAGTTCTAAATTCAGTGTTGTACTGGTACTACAATGCTATTATAAGATAATGCTTTCCTGGTTTGATTTTGTAAATTGAGCAGGTTCAAGTCTGGTTAATACTTGGATTTATTTATTTATTTACTGTATTTATTCATTGAATTTCTATCCCACCTTTCTCCTGTGATGGAATTCAAGGAGGCTTACAATAATTTTTAAAAGGCTAAGCTAAAATGTTAGTTTACAAAAGTTAAAAAAGAATTAAATAATATTTTAAATAGTTAATTAAAAAAAACTTCTTTAAAAATTAAAAAAAAAGATTACATAGGTAGCACACCTCTGTACACACATACGCACACACACACTACTGCTTTATAACTAAACTTCAAAGGCCTAGCTGAATAATGTTTTCACCTGCCAGCAGAAAAAGAGCAGGGAGGGGGCCAACCAGACCTCCTGCAGAAGGGAGTTCCATAGCCTTGGAGCAACCACTGAGAAGGTTGTTGCAAGGGCAAATCCCCTCTGAACAGATTTTGCCAAGAATACCCCATGATAGGTTTGCCGTAGGATTGCCCCAAGTTAGAAACAAGTTGAAAGCACACAACAGCAACAAACAACAACAGCAACAACAAAACTGTACAATGTGATGTCGAAGGCTTTCATGGCCGGCATCCATAGATTTTACTTGGTTTTTTTCCGGGCTCTGAGGCCATGTTCAGGAATAGTTTCTTTCTGACGTTTCACCTGCATCTGTGGCTGGCATCTTCAGAGAATGGTTGGGTAGGAGCATGTCTGGGATTTATATGCTGTGAACCTCTGTAGGGGAATATATGTAAATTTGTGTAATTGAATGGTTAGTTTCTGGGTATAGAAATGCAAGGCTTGTTAGTGTCTGTTTGGCTGATGATTGGTTGATGGGTCATTATCTGCTGGAAATCCCCCTGTCCCTGGGTGGAATTCCTTTGTAAGTGTTGAGTTTTGATTCTATTGTATTTCTAAACTGGGAGCCAGATTTTGTTTACTTTCAAGGTTTCTTCTTTCCTGTTGAAGTTGTCCGTGTGTTAGTGGATTTCAATAGCTTCTCTGTGCATTCTGACATGATAGTTGTTGGCCTGGTCTAGAATTTCTGTGTTTTCAAATAGCATTTTGTGTCCAGGCTGGTTTATAACATGTTCTGCTACTGCTGATTTTTCTGCTGATTTTTCTGGTTGGCCTAGTCCACAAACACCTGGACAACTTAACAGGAAAGGAGAAACCTTAAAAGTAAACAAAATTTGGCTCCCAGTTTTGAAATACAATAGAATTAAAACTCAACACTTACAAAGGAATTCCACCCAGGACAGGGGGATTTCCAGCAGATAATCGCCCATTAACCAACCATCAGCTAAACAGACACTAACAAGCCTTGCATTTCTATACCCAGAAACTAACCATTCAATTACACAAATTTACATATATTCCCCTACAGGGGTTCACAGCATATAAACCCCAGACACACTCCTACCCAACCATTGTCTGAAGATGCCAGCCACAGATGCAGGCGAAACATCAGAAAGAAACTATTCCAGAACACGGCCTCACAGCCCGGAAAAACCCCAAGGAAAATCTAATATTGTACAATTGTATTAAGAAACGTTGTGGTTAACGATAGAAATGATTAAAATCTGCATAGTCTGTACTTATCTCATGTGGTGAATCACCTCGCCTGCTGTAAATAACAAAGAAACAATTATCGTCAGTTTGTCCAGATGATAAGACATATGGAAGATATTTTTATTATTCCTGTGAGATCTGTTGGAATGTATGGAAGAAGTATTCACTGAATGAGATAATAGTTTATTATAAGAATACAGTCTGCCAAGTAGAACACAGCACTTTTATTGATGCTTAAAAAAAAAGAATAAAGTAAGAAACATTTTGGAAAGTGGAAGAAAGAAAAGCAATGGAGTCACCCAAGGGAGTTACTGTAGAAGTAGTAATCTGAATTATCCAGGCATATTGCCAACAGCTTTAGTAAGCTGAGTTAATCAACACTTTGATGTTTCTTGCCAATCCATGCTACAGTCTAATACTTCCTGTGCATAAAAGAGTGCTTCTAAAAAGTCTGCTTTTGGTATCTTAACCCTCTAAATGTTGTACATTTGCTAAAGGATTATTTATTTACACATGTTCAAAGAATACCCCAGCATCTTTGGAAGACACACCCTTATTATTCAATTTGCTGGAAATAATAATTTCCTACTGTCAATTTTAATAGTACTGTGATTGGATGAAACATTCTCAAAACCGTATTAGTACAAAAGGGCTGGTGCAGAGGATCAGCTTAAGGGCACACATTTTCTTATGCTAGCTCTTAACAGAAAATATTTTCAATCCTCCATCTATAAAGCATTGACTAAAAGAGCCACTATTAGTAAAACTTGCATTTTCTTGTGAAGCGTTTGTATAAGCAACAGCAGTATTAATTTACAAAATATATAGCTCCCTTCCCACTTTTGTAGATGATAGCTGGATATCCACCATAAACTCAGGAAGGAAATTAGTATATCTTGCCTCATCTTCCATCCTTGACTTGATTTTACCTGATCATCCATGTGGGTGTCAAAATGTTCTTCCTCGGTTAGCTGCTTTCTCCTTCTAACTTCATCTCCAGCATTTCCTCAGAGACGTGGTTTTGTTCTCTGTGTATCCTCAGCACTGCATTTTTATACTGCTGCCACTTTCTTCCTGACCACCATCTACATGACCACCATCTACCTAACACTGTTCTTACTGCCTCATGTGTCATAACAGACAAGAAAGACAACCATGGAGCCAGTTGCTCTGCTTCATCTTGTGCTAGTTGTTCTTAGATCACCTAATGCTCATATCCTAAACCTGAAAGAACAGTGTCTGTTAACCAAGAGACAGAGCCCAGCACTAAAAGTTCCATTCACTTAAGTGTTTATTCCTGTAGCATGGTGTTACAAGCCTTCTGCTGCAGAAAAGTACCATCCACACATAAGATGAATCATGTTGACTCAATACAATCTTTCTATCTTTAGCCTCTCTATAGCATAAGGATTTGGCTCCTGTGTTACAATACACCCTAGTAACCTTGGCAGTGAGCTGGCTTTGAAAGTGCTGGGAAACTGTTCCAGAATGCACTGACTAGGCTTTTATCTGTTGTAAAGATAACCTAAAGACCATTATGAATTATGGATTATGAATGCACTATCTTGGCCAAGGGTGGGTAGTAGATAGATTTGGATCTACAGGCATACCTCCAGGTGATTTGTAGGATATCAATATGGTTTACAAATAGTGAGAACAAACTACCACCCCAAATTATGTGGATGAAATCACAAAACTGGGGGAAGAGGAGGAGAAAATTTGTGGGCAAATAGACATGTATGCAAGGTTCAGTTCTGGTAATGAAAAAAATCCAATAGCCTGATCCATGTGCTCTGCAATTCTGTCTGCCTTCCTGAACTGCAAAGCAATGTGGTGACTTGTAATGTCACCACTTTTTTTTTTAGTGTAACAAGTAGTCTATACTCCTTATTTGGAGCAGGAAAATGAAATGCTTTTTGCTGGCATTTTTGGGGTTATTTTCCCCCATTTTTAAGGCAATCTTCATACTTTTTAGATGGACTTTAAAAAAAAAAAAAGAGAGAGAGAGAAGCTAAAAAGTAACAAAAAAGAAAAGAAAATCCGAGTAATAAATAGCATACCCTCCAACTATCCCAATTTGGCAGGGACAGACCTGAGTAATCCTCTGCCATCCCACTTCTTCAGCTGCTTTAAAAATGTCCCTTCTCTCATTTCCCCCCTTTGTTATCAGACCACTTCAATTGCTGCAAACTGAGTTCAGAGTGCAAAAGTACTTTGCGCTTAACTAACTCAGCAGGAGGAAAGGAGAGGAGGTGGTAGAACTTTGCCTGTTCCTGTAGGCTCAGGCAAAAGCAAATTGCTGCAGCCTCTTCTTGCTTATACAGTTGTCCCTCCATCTCCACAAATTTGTTATCCACAGATTTAAGTATTCACGGCTTGAAAATATTCTTTAAAAAAATAATAGTCCAAAGAGCAAACTTTGATTTTTGCCATCTTATATAAGGGACACCATTTTGCTGTGCCACTGCATACAATGAGACTTGAGTATTTCACAGGTTTTGGTATCCGTAGAGGATCCTGGACCCAAACTCCAGCGAATATGAAGGGACAACTGTATGTTCTTCCTCGTTAATAATTTTTGCCATCTTGACCATAATCTGTTGTTGCTTGGCCATACAAGTTCTAGTTTTCATATGTGAAAGGTATGAAATACCTTTCACATGTAACAGGGAGAGGTGGGTGAGAAACTCTGAATTAGCCACAGGCACAACAAGCCCCAAGTAAAATTACTGCCATGCTGCCTGCAAGGAGGAAAAGCTAGATTTTGTTTTAAAACAAAGTGTGAAGGAAGCACAGTCATTTAAAAAACAACAACAACAACCAAATCACACTTCCAGGAGATGGGAGAGCACATGTGGCCTGCAGAGCAAAGATTGCCCATACTTGGTTCAGAGAAACCTGTTTGCTGACACTAGAGTTTGAGCAAGGCCTATCTCTACCAGGAAGGAGCTAGTAATTCAGCCATGTTATTTGAATTTTCCTCCTTGAGACCAGGCTAGTGTTAAGGTCCAAATATGATGTCTTTTCATGACTCTCTGATTGAGGTTATGGCACACTCCCAATTAATCCTGTTGTCCCAGTTTTTTCAAGGACTTAAAATATGTCCCAGTTTTTTCTCTTTTCCTCCCACTTTGCCCTTTGTCTTCAGCTTGCTTTTGCTGCTGCAAACTGAATTTGATGTGCAAGAGCAGTTTGCACTTAATTAACTCAGCAAGAAAGAGAGGAGAGAAGGGGGAAGAATTTTGCCTTTCCTTGACAGCTCAGGCTGACTAAAAGCAAGAACTGCTTCAGTCTTTGGTAGCTTTTGTCATCATCACCACACTCCAGTATTGCTTAGCCACATTTGTCCCAGTTTTTAATCTGTGAAATGTTGGAGGGTATTGTATAAATGCAAAGATGCAGCAAGGGAAAATACTGGCTGTTGAAGGTCTAATATAATAGAGCAATTGCCATCAGACCTTATTCTGCTGTCTTCAAAGGAATTGATTGTTCTGTCTCAGGCTGCGTTTACATGGGTAAATATTCCCCTAAATATACTGCAAAGATTGCTCATTGTCCCCACGGATCTTGCCACAGTATTTCCTCATTCAGAAAGGGGGAAGGGAAAAAACCCAAATATCGCATGACAGGGGATGTCGCTGCTTTTGCCAACTTATTTGGAAAGTAGCATGACTTAGCGCATTATTGATTGTGTAAACAACCATTTCGCTAAGGGCTGTATGAATTACCAGCAATCTTCCTGATACATTTGCAGCAGAGCTGCACTGTGATTGGTTGTTATGATAAAGGGGGGGTTGAAAGAGGTGGAGTGAGTGAGGGAGATGCAGTAACGATCAGCTGTTAACCACACAGTTGTTTTCCTTTTTGGAAGGAGAAATCAAACCATGGTCTCTGCTATTTTGCCAGCCTGTTAGAAGAAAAGCCGGAGGAGGAGGAGAGGAGAATTCCAATCGCCTTTTCAGTCACGGAGCTATTCCCCCCCATCAAGCCCCTCCTCCTCAGCTGTGTGCATCTTTGCTGTCTGTGCTTGGGGGAGAGATGGAGGGAGTGGGCAGGGAGGGAGATCAGGAGAGAAATAAAGAGAGAGAGAGATTGAGAGAGAAAAAGTTTTCTCTGCTCTGTCCCCCTGCTATTTTGCCAGACTGTTAGAAGAAAAGCCAGAGGAGGAGGAGAGGAGAATTCCAATCGCCTTTTCAGTCACAGAGCTATTTCCCCCCCATCAAGCCCCTCCTCCTCAGCTGTGTGCATCTTTGCTGTCTGTGCTTGGGAGGCCACGCCCCTGCACCTCTGCCATCTAAACCAGAAAGCAAAATAGTAAACAAAGCAACTGAATCCCCCATAAATCATCTAAACTGACTGGCACTGGTGCAAAAAAGTGCTAAAGCGCAATTTGCCGCAATACAATCTGCGTATAACTGAAACCTCAGACACAGAGAACAAGAGACTGAGGAGATTATCACACCAGGCTTCTAATGTGCAGCAATCATGTTAGTGAAGCAAATGAAAACATACCGGTATTGAAGCAATCCTTATCATTTCAATACCAGTATGCTTCCGTTTGCCTCAATGACGCGATTGCTGTGCAATACCAGTGGGAGGGTGGGAGGAAGAAAATAGACAGAGGGGGCAGGAGGGGGAGGGGAAGAAAAAAGATGGGAGGGGGAATAGTCAGATTGGGCAGCCGGGGGGGAGAAGACCGGGCGGCAGAAAGGTGTGTGTGGGGGGGACAAAATAGACAGATCAGGCAGGAGGAGAATAGTCAGATCAGGCAGGCAGGCAGGAGGGTGGAGAAACAAATGGAAGAGAGAGAGAAGAGGACAAACACTCCCACTCACCCCACATGACTGCTGGTATGGGAACTGAAGCAGAAGGGGACTTATCACATGGAGGCAATAATGGAAACACAGCACTGTTGAGGGCCTATTGACAGGTTTCCTCAGTCAGTGAAATGGTGCCCTCCAGCAACAGTTTGAATGCATGGTAGCAACAGAACAGAAACGACATTGTGCAATAAGGAACAGTTGCATACACTATTATCCTGCTCTAGTAGTGCTGGTAAAGCCTCACGAGATAATCTCCTGAGTCTACTCATCCATGAGAATGAGTTGGTAAAGTGGACAGCATCATTTTTATTATATGTTGGTGAGGGGTGAATTCTGTTAATGCTTCTCCTGTTTTTGTTTAAACTCCCTGTAAAAAGAAAACTAAAACAGCAAGCATATGGCTGAACTAGATTTTTTTTTCTTCCAAGGTATGTTTTCACTGTTTAGGGAATTTTTATGTAAGTGGTATTCATAGTAATCCTCTACCTGTACACTGAAGCATTAAATTATATGGGGTCACTTCTTTCTTTGTCATGCACAGAACTAGCCAAAGAGACTGGTGGATGAGTTGATTAATTGATTTGTTTGACGTTGTTGGGCTACATCTGTAGGTCCTTGGGCCACTGATAGCAATAATTGGTGGTGGTGTTATCGTTGTTAACTGCCTTTGAGTTGACTTCAACTCATGGTGACCCCATGAATGAAACACCTTCAAGACGCCCCACTGATGGCCTTCTCGATTGAGTCTATCCATCTAGTATGCAGTCTACCTCTTTCTGCTGCCCTCCACCTTTCCTAGCATTATTGTCTTTTCTCGTGAGTCATGCCTTCTCATTATGTGGCCAAAGTATGACAGTCTCAAGTTAGTCATCTTGGCTTCCAGGGAGAGATTTGTTCTAGGACCCATTTATTGGTCTTTTTTTGGCAGTCCATGGTATCTGTAGAACTCTTTGCAAGCATCACATCTCAAATGAGTTGATTTTCTTTTTACCCACTTTCTTTACTGTGCAGTTCTCACTTCTGTACATGGTGATGGGAAATATGATGGCTCGGATGATCCTAACTTTAATGTCCAGTTTTATCTCTTTGCACTTTAGGATCTTGTCTAGTTCTTTCATAGCTGCCTTTCCCAGTCCTAGTCTTCTTCTGATTTCTTGACTGCAATTTCTGTTCTGATCAATGATTGAGTCAAGGTATGGGAAATCTTTAACTATTTCTGATTCCTCATCTCATCCTCAGAGCCAACTGCCTAGGTCTGGCGCAGGGCCTGGAATATATTCCCGGCTGCTGGACCTGAGTGGAGACTGCAAACTGCAGTCCCCGCCCCTCAGCCAATCAGAGGCTCTGGAAAACCTTTGCCTCTGATTGGTTGAGGTGATACCCCACCAGCCAATCAGGGGAGAGCAGCCTCTCCTTGATTGGCTGGTTCATGATCCTCTTTCTGGCCTGCCTAAGGTGGCCAGAAAGAGGATCTTCAGCCAATATGGCAGTGCACATGCACCACCATGAGGTGGGTGAGCTGCCAGGGGCTCCCCCCATTCACAACTTCGGCCGCGGGGCAAAGGTAAGTCCCGCAGCCGATTTTCTTAATGTTCAACAATAAGCCTGCCTTAGCACTTTTATTTTTTACTATCTTTAGTAATTGTTCCAAGATATTGTTGTAGTATGGTGGCATCTGCATATCTTAGATTGTTGATATTCCTTCCTCCAGTCTTCACTCCTCCTTCCTCAGGGTCTAAACCTGCTCTCCTTATGATATTTTCTGCGTGCAAGTTGAACAAATAGGGTGACAGAATGTAGCCTTTCAGGCTTCGATATTGGTTTATCCAGTGTCTGACAATTCTGGGAAGATGGAACTTACATTTATAAATTTTACTTCATTAAATCTCTCTGAATTTGCACAAAGCGTGAGTAAACATGACAATTTGCCTACATGTGTTTGGATCATACCTGGGTCACTAATAATTAACTTTCATGTTTTTTATAATGCTACCAGAAATAGGAACTAGTTAAACCAATAAAGATTTCAAGTAAGTTGGAAATGTTCTAATATAAAGAGAGAACTTCACTAACTTAATTTTTTAACTGGAGAGATTGACTTGGAATTTTAGCATTACCTTAATTACAGAATTAAGTTACTTATTAAATTATTAATTAATTAAATGAGAGAGTGCTAAAGAGATTACACTTTTTACATTTGTCAGCTATATCTTAAATTTAAATGAATAACATAGTTGCATTGCCCTCCATGTACATGTAATTGAGTTGCTATATGATAGGCCTGTGCTTACTACATAAATCCTGTTGATTCAGTGGGTTTATTCTTTCTGAGACTCACAATTGAATGTAGGCCAATTTAGGCCATTATTTTATGTTTTTTCCACCATAGTTTGTTGTTATTGTTGTCATGATCCATATGGTCATATGGTCATTTAACTCCTATGTAGTTAGCAATGCTAATGTCTTCATGTTGGCAGATGGTTCTACAAATAGATAAATGTATGCATTTATATTTTCCCAGAGAAGACCGGGAGAAAATAAGGCAGCCTCCCAGGATGACCTGTTGTCTCATGAAGATATTGTGAAATTTCCTACATTGTGTTTGCAGGGCTGAGGATAGTTCTAGTGTGAGTGGAATATAAGCTGGTCTCCAGAAGGACAATTATGTACCTGTGTAGCTCCCAGATGGGCTTTTAAAGAGTTTTTCAGTGAACTGTTTTCAAGGAATGCTGAGATATCAGAAAACAAGATAAATGTGCAAGCTGGCTTCAAGATTCTCACAAGTTTGACTGACAAACATTTGGCAATGTGAGCTCAGCCTGGCTATGATTCAGCAGGTAGTCTCATCTCCCATGCCAGATTACTTTGTCCATCTGTGCTTAATTGTAAGTACAGTTGTCCCTCCACATTAATGGATTTGGCATTCATGGTTTTAAGTATTCACGGCTTGAAAACATTCTTAGAAAAATAATAATCGAAAAAACAAACCTTGATTTTGCCATCTTATATAAGGGACACCATTTTGCTATGCCACTGAATATAATGGGACTTGAGTATTCACGGATTTTGGGTATTCACAGGGGGTTGTGAAACCAAACCCCAGCGAATGTGAAGGGACAACTGTAATCTATGAAGGCAGAAGGTTTTAACCATATAATTCTCAGACAAATATGTACCTTCAAAATTAACACAGGTCTGACAGTGAAGTGTCTTCATCCACTAGACCAGTTATCTGTATTCTTAGCAAAAGATTTATGACCCATCTTAGTTTAGATCATCTGCTTCAGTGGTTTGTCCAGTGTACTCTGTCTGCGCTTACACGATGAAATAAATATCAAAGAAATTATATTGGGAAAGAGGAATCTCCAGCCTAATTTAGCCCATGTATTGTCCTAATCCAGCCCATGAATGGTTCAGGGATGTCCCTTTCCAAAACACACTCCTTCATTATACCTACCCCTTGGGAATAGTCCCACCCCACTCATAGAATCATAGAGTTGAAAGAGACCACAGGGGCTATTTAGTCCAAGCCCCTGTCATGCAGGAATACCCAATCAAAACACTCCCGACAGATGGACATCTAACCTCTGTTTAAAAACCTCCAAAGAAAGAGACTCTACCACACTCCAAGGCAATGCATTCCACTGCCAAACAGCTCTTACTATCAGGCAGTTCTTCCTAAAGTTTAAGTGGAATCTCTTTTCCTGTAATTTGAGTCCATTGCTGCATGTCCTAGTCTCTGGAGCAGCAGAAAACAAGCTTGCTTCATCTTCAGTATGACATCCCTTCAAATATTTAAACATGGCTATCATTTCACCTCTTAATCTTTTCTTCCCCAGGCTAAACATACCCAGCTCCCTGAGCCACTCCTCATAGGGCATAGTTTCCAGACCTCCTATCATTTTGGTTGCCCTCCTCTGGACACAGTCCAGCTTGTCAATATCCTTCTTGAATTGTATTGCCCAGAACTGGACATAGTATTCCAGGTGAGGTCTGACCAAAGCAGAATAGAATGGCACTATTACTTCCCTTGATCAAAACTATACTCCTATTGATGCAGCCTAGATTCATGTTGGCTTTTTTAGCTGCCGGATCACACTGCTTACTCATGTTCAGCTTGTGGTCCACCAAGACTCCTAAATCCCTTTCTCACATACTGCCATCAAGCCAGGTGTCACCCATCCTATATCTGTGCATTTCATTTTTACTGCCCAAGTGTAGTATCCTACATTTTTCCCTGTTGAAATTCATTTTGTTAGAATTGGCCCAGCTTTATAATTTGTTAAGATCTTTTTTAATTCTGGTCCTGTCCTCTGGGATATTAGCTGCTACTCCTAATTTGGTGTCATCTGCAAACTTGATAAGAATGCCCTCTATTCCCTCATTGAAGTTATTGATAAAGATGTTGAGTAGCACTGGGCTGAGAACAGAACCCTGTGCCACCCCACTAGTCACTTCTCTCCAGGATGAAGAGGAACTATTGGTGACTACCCTTTGGATTCAGTCAACCAATTACAAATCCACCTAACAGTTGCATTGTCTAGCCCACATGTTACTAACCTTTTTGCAAGGACATCATGGGGGACATTGTTGAAGGTCTTATTGAAATCAAGATACACTACATCCACAGCATTCCATTTATCAACCACATTTGTAAGTCTGTCAAAAAAGAGATAAGATTAGTCTGGCATGACTTGTTTTTGAGAAACCCATATTGACTTTTAGTGATCACAGAATTCCTTTCTAAGGAGATTATCAGACGCTGTAAATATGGCATGACAATAGAAATTGTTAAATGGCTTGTTTTTCACATGACATCATCCCCATGTCATTATGCTCCAGTGCTGCTCCCGTTTCACCAGCGGTTCTTTATATTGATTGGCTAAGCCATCAACAGATTGCATGTTCTGTTTCTGTCATGAAATGACAGGCAAGTGAAAAGGTGGCCCTGTTATGCTGGAGTGATGCCAGCATCAGTGGGAGGTCCGTGCCAAACACTTATGGGTGTAATCGGGAGATCCAGGTAAGCGACACACTTTTTTTGTACCCTCCGTGTGTTACTTGTAAACTTTTAAGTATGTTTGGGTGCTTGGTTTTATTTTTTTAAGTGTATTTTTTGTTTTAAGTTTGAATTTCCCGTGCGCTCGTCCTCTTGTGAGAACAGCCCGGGATTTCAACAAGGAAGTGAATGCAGCTCCGTGAGAGCTCCATTTACTCCTGGGCTGCTGATGGGGAGGGAGCGTCACACGATTAAGGTAACTGTGAAAGTTTTTGTTACTGTACTAAGACGGGGATGGGAGGGGGGCTGGAGAGGAGATTGCAAGACGGGGACGCTATTTTTGTCCCCATCTGATAATCTCCTATGTGCTTATAGACTTAATCTTCCCTAGTATTGATGTCAGGCTGACTGGGTGGTAATTATTTGGGTCTTTCCCTTTTAAAGATGGGGACAATATTTGCTCTCTTCCAGTATGCTGGGACTTCTCCTGTTCTCCAGGAATTCTCAAAGCTTATTGCCAGTGGTTCTAAGATTACTTCTGTCAGTTCTTTTAATTCCCTTGGATGTAGTTCATCTGGCCCTGGAGACTTGAACTCATTTACACTGGCCAGGTTTTCCTGTACCTGAACCTTTTTATCTATTCTGTGCTGCATTTCTCCTTCTGTACCATCTGCTCCATTTTAATAATAATAATAAAATTTATTTATACCCCGCCCCTCTGTTAAAACAATCGGGGCGGCTTACAAAATTTAAAATACAATACAAATAAAATCCCTAAACACCCCCACTCCCACCCTCCCCCATAAAAAAACATTAAACAAATATAAATTAAAACAACATCTAAAATCACTTTTAAAACTATAAATACAATAAATATAATAAATGGCCAGCAGCCTAGAAGAGGCCAGGATCCCCTGAGGCCGGGATCTAATTGGGAAAGGCCTGCCGAAAGAGATCCGTCTTTAGTGCTTTTTTAAAGCTACTCAGACTTGTCATCTGACGGATCTCGTTCGGCAGGTCATTCCACAATTTGGGGGCGATTACCGAAAAGGCCCTCTGGGAGGTTGTAGACAGCCTTGATTTTTGTGGCTGAAGCAAATTCCTCCCAGAGGACCGGAGTGCGCGGGGAGGATTGTATGGGAGGAGGCGGTTCCGGAGATAAGTTGGACCCAAGCCATTTAGGGCTTTAAAGGTAATAACCAACACCTTATACTGGGCCCGGATTTTCCCCAGATTGAGCACTTTTCTCCTTTTGGGAGAAGACTGAGGCAAAGAAGGTGTTAAGTAGTTCTGCCTTTTTTCTGTCCCCTGTTAGCCTTTTGCCATCTTCTCCACGCAGCAGCCCTACCATTTCCTTGTTCTTCCTTTTGCAATGGATGTAACCAAAAAAGCCCTTTTTATCGTTTTTAGCCTCTCTAGCAAGCCTGAGTTCTCACTGTGCTTTAGCTTTTCTGACTTTCCCCCTACATGAGCTGGCTACTTATTTGAATTCTTCTTTGGTGATTTCCCCCTTTTTCTATTTCTTGTACATGTCTTTTTTATGTTTTAGCTCAGTTGAGAGTTCTTTCGACAGCCATCCTGGCTTCTTTAGACACCAGCCTTTTCCCTCCTCATCAGAACTGTTTGAATTTGTGGCTTCAATATCTCACTTTTAAGAAACTCCCATCCCTCATGAACTCCCTTCTCTTTCAGTATTCCTGACCATGGGATCACCCCTAGTAATTCCCTAAGTTTTCTGAAATCAACTTTTTAAAAGTCTAAAATGCATGTCTGACCACACTTGGCTTCCCCTTTCCTCTATGTAACAAACTCTCAGCTTCCCAGTCAGAAGCAGAGCAGAGAGAGAAGGATGCCCTCATTATCTTCTGGAGCTCAGACATATTATCACCAATCTTGAGTTGGAGATAACAGCAGGGAGCTTTGCTCACAAAGAATACTCCCTGATGGAGGAAGTGCAGAGTGGGTAAAGGTTTTTCAGAACCATGTACTAAGTGCAGGAATGTATTGTCCTTCCTAGTGGGGGAGGGATGCAGAAGTGAGCTTTACTCACTTCTTGCTTTTCCTGGCATGGGGAGGGCAGAACAATTGTCGTTGGTGTTATGATTATGATTATCTTTATTTCTGTTCTGCCTTTTCCCCAGTTTGGGACTCATAGCTGCATACAATAAAAAGGCATTGTTAAAATCAGCAAAATACAAAAGTTAAAACACAATTAAACAAATAAAAATGTTAAAAACAGCTAAAATTCTATAAATACACACACACACACACACACATGTGCATACACAACACTCACATATACCCCAGCACTGCCATTAGCAAAGATTGGCAAACGTCTGCTGAAACAGAAAAGTTTTTACTTGGCTCCGAAAGGAAGGCAAGGAGGGTGCCAATCTGACAGAACAAAGATGGATCCTTGGGGAATCTGTGACATAAGGTAGTTTTGGCCATGCCCCAACATCACCCAGCCTGTGTGGCTGTAGTCAGAGGGATGAAGATCCAGCCCAGTACCCCAGTCTGGTTTGCATGAGATGAACTCTGAGAGAGAGAGGGAGGGAGAGGGAGAACTGTATACTAAGTACTCTCTTAACTGATTTATGATATTCTCTGTGGTCTCCCTGTAGGATGAGTTGCTATAATTGGGTGTTGAGCTCTGCTATGTGATATGCTGTCATGGCAATATGAATGAGTGGTTGTCAATTAACGTTTTAACCGTCTTCAGCTGAAATCAGTGGGAAGGAAATACTTTGCATATTGTCAGGGGTTGATATGAAATTGCACTGTTTGGTATAAAATGGATGATGGTGTTAATTGGAGAATATGGTACATTTGTCCTCTGTTGAACCTGTGACTCTGCCCCATTTCAGCCATTTTATTGGTACATTTGGGGCATTTCTCTGGTGTATTTTTTGTGAATCATATGGCATTCTGATGTTGTAGCAGGATATCTACTAAACCTTATTGGTTTCCCCCTGGAGAATCTTTAGGCTAAGGGTCTAAGGACTGCATTGTTAAATATTATTGTTTTATGGTGGTATATAATTACTTATGCAGTTTCTGAGCCCTGATTTTAGTGTGGATGTAATTAACTACAGATAAGTTACTTGTAATTAATTATTTTGCAATAGCTAAGGCGTAACATTACATTATGATTGTATGGGATGAGAGATGATTACACTCCCTTGCAGTTAACACTGGGCCTTTTTATACATTACACAGTGTGTGTAGCCTCATTTATTAGGTGTATTTTGTATGTCAGGCCACTGGCTTATAGAATTATGAAGTTTTAAATGTCACTATTCTAATTATTTTGTAAGCCCTAGTCATCCTATACAGTCGGACTGCACCTTTCATGGGGGCTAGGGGCACAGCAAAAGTTAAAAAAAAACCCTGTAAATATAGGCTCACTAAAAAAAAAAAAAATCTGAGAAGCACTTCTGTAGGCATTTGTAGGTCCTCCAGCACAGTTCCAGCAGAAATTGACTATAGAATGACACTGGATGACCTGCAAATGCCTAAAGAGAGCATATTAATTAAATCCACAAATCAGATCCGTGAGTCCTTAACAAAAGCCAGAGATTTTATTTTCCCTAAAACAGAAGCAAGAACAGCTCAACCTCCTTGAATCTACATCATTATTGTTTTCTTTTATCGGAATATATTAACTCTTAAGTTTCCCTAAACAAAGAAACAGAAAGTAGGGACAACATCTTGTAGCATGGATGCAAGGGATAAGTTTTTCCACCATAGCAACAGATTAAAAGAATGGAACGGCAACCTCAGAATGCTACAAAACCAGCCAGGGTTGCTTGGCCTAAGAAGCATGGAATAATGCCATGTTGTCTAGTGCTTTCTTTACTTTCCAGCACAGAAATCTGTGTAAGAAAACAGACATGTATGAAGCAGCCCATAAACGCCAATTTTGCTAAGTGAGTCATTATGGTTTGCTTTAATCCGGTGACCTATACTGTAGCACATCTAACAGCTTTACTTAAATGGAAAACAAGCATGCTCATTCCTACTGTTTTGTTTTGATTTTATCCTGCTTTGTTGTTTTATTTTCTCTTTGAAGTTATATGGTGGCCTTTAGATTTTGTTTCTGTGAATAATTGATTTGTTTTTATATGAAGCTGGCCCTTTATGTTAACACCCTTCAATTGATACTGCTGAAAGGTGTGATATAGGCCTGGTAATAAACTTGAGGAAATAAACTTTGGAGATTCATTGGAGTGAACCCTAATGACAGCTCTGTAATGGGATTTGATTACCCAGTTTTATCGACATAGGCTGCAAGCCTATGCACACTTACAGTACAATCCTCATTCAAAAGATGTTCTTTCTGTAGCAGAGGCGGGGGTTAGGCACAAGCCTGTTCTGCTAGCAGAAATGTCCTCTTCTGTTGACTGATCTCAGTGATCTGTTGAGAACAAGCTGCCAACAGAATGCTCCTCTGGCTAAGCCAGGTCTACTGGCAGAAGAGCAAAGGGGGAAGGGCTGAGAAGGAGCAGGATGGGGTGAGGAAGGGGGCAAATTGTACTGGATTGAAAACTCCTCTCACCCAGGGAACATAGCCACAGTACCTGCACAAATTTAGTCCACAGTGATGATAATCTTAAGTAATTGCCAGCACCCCTAGGCTGGCAGGGGTTTGGATTCAGCACAGATTCAGCTGGCCCAGAGTTGGCTGAACTGGCCTTTGGCTATCTGTGCCAATTAGGATTACAGTCTTCATTGAGAGTACATCCCATTGGAAATCAAACTTCCTTTTAAATGGGATTGTGTTGTCACAGTCTATACGAGAAGGTCTGTAAGTGATGTGAAAATCCTCTCACAGAAAAATTCTAACTCTCCTTTTTCAGTCTTTTGAAGAAAACTTCCCCATAACTCAACAAATCAAGATTACTTCATGCAATGTTTATGTTAATTTCTTGAAACAACAGCACAGAATATGATTTTTTTTTCAGACACAAAAATATAAACATTTAATGCAGTGTAGATGTGTAAATAGCTATTGTTTAAAAAAACAATTTGTAAGCCGCTCTGATAGCCTTGTGGCTGAAGAGCGGGGTATAAATAACTAAATGCTCTCTGGCTTTTCTTCGCAAACGAAGATTCAGGAATAACTAAATAAATAAAAAATAAAAATAAAAAAAGCAGGAGGATTGTTTTCCTCCTAAACCAGAAAATTGTGTCAACCTAATTTGGTAGATTACTACATTGAAGTCAACAGTGCAGACTGTGATATTTAGCTTTCCCATCCTAGAAGATAAAACATTGATTTATGTTTTATAAAATAATCACAACATAAACGAGCTGTCCTACCAATCCATTGAACCTGTTCAGAGGTTGTCTAAAGACAGAACATCTTTTAAAACTGAGTCAGTATCCATCATCTTCAAGCAATGCAATCAAGGTATCACTATAAAAGGTCTTTTTTTATATATACCCCGCTCTTCAGCCAGAAGACTATCAGAGAGGCTTACCAATTATTTTAAGCAACAGCAATTTACACATCTACACTGCATTAAGCAGTTTCTAATGTGTGTTCGCTAATTGCCCCCACAAGCTGGGTGCTTGACAGTCTGAGCTTGACACGACAGAGGTTGCCATTTTACTTTTCCACAATTCTGTAATATTAATGTATTATAGGAACACTCTGCATTGAGAACAGGCAGCTGTCCTCACGTGGGTCCTGCTGTATCCCCCAGGGCTGCTGCCACTGCTGGCGCATGTCACATTGCCTGAGGCCAGAAACTAGGTGCCTTCTTGTGATCTCAGAGGGTGTGATGAGTGCCAAGAGTGGCACTGGTGCTGGGAAATATAGCAGGACACGTGTGAGGACAGCTTTTTCTGGAAAAGCCAGAGTAAATCAGGAGTTTTTAAAAAGCATTTTAAGTGGGGTTTACACCAAAAATTGTGAGGACTGTTTGCTCCAGAGTCAGGGTTTTGGCCTAGCATCATCTGCACAGATTGCCCCAAGAATGGTCCAAAAGCATTTTATTAGGCTTGCATAGACAAGCCCATAGTGTTGTGAGAAACTAAAATGAGCCTCTGTTGTATGCTCGTAGTCATGCATTAGTGACATCTAGGCTAGATTACACTCTATATGAGCTTGTCTTAATTGATGCCTCAGAAGCTTCAAATGGTACAAAATGGAGCTGCCCAGGTGTTGGTATTGGTAAGGCAATCTCAGCATTGTACCACTTATATTAGTTTCTGGTGTCTTTCGGGCCAAGTGCTGGAATCTATATATATATATAAAAGGCTTGGGTATGTTTCCTTCCCCAGTGTGCTGTTTGGCTGCTTACCCAACCAATCCCCTCCCTCAGCCAATCCCCTCCCTCCCTCAGCCCACCATCCACATGCAAATTCCCTTTCCACCTCACAACCCACTCCTGCTAGTCAGTCTGCATCTACACGCCCCAGCCTCACAAGGGCCCTTCTCTCCTCTCACTCCGTCAGCCAGTCACCACCCACATGTAAAACAATGCAGTATTTTAGAAATTAGAAAGATGATAAATCATAAAAGTAGTCCCCTTTTGTGTTTTGTAGGAGTAAAATAATAGTGTGTAGCTGAATTGTGTGAACCTTTCAAATCTACTATAACGGCGTATGTTACGTTGGGTCAGCTAGCTGACTTATATTTCCTGTGTTTAGCTATGGGGTCTCCAGAATCTGTGTCAGGTGACCAACTCATTTGTAGCATCATTTATAGTATCCACAAATCTGGGGTATAAAATCTACAACTTCACAACTTACTTCAGTTGAATCACAAACTGATTGGACTCAGTTTGGCAATCCAAACATCAAATCACAGTAAAAGAATGGCTGACAGTATTTTTCCAATGTGTTGCAAAAGAGCATCATATAAGGAGAGTTTTCAAGATGGGTACCAGATCCTATCAATTCTTGGAAGCTAAGCAGGGTCAGCCCTGGTTAGTACTTGGATGGGAGACCACCAAGTAATTTCTGCTGATGTAGGCTATATTTCAGAGGAAGGGGTTTGCCGCTGGCCAGCAGGCTGTTTTGCGGAAATGTTTTTCCATGGTTTGTAACGCTCAAGACCATCTGTGCAACATAACAAAATCCTGCTGTACGAGGATGGAAAGACTGTATCTTAAATCTGAATAGGGAAAAGGAAAGTATAAAAATGTAATTATTTATACATATTTCCCTACTGGGTTAAATTGTAGGAT
Source organism: Gambelia wislizenii (assembly GCA_030847615.1). NCBI lineage: Eukaryota > Metazoa > Chordata > Lepidosauria > Squamata > Crotaphytidae > Gambelia > Gambelia wislizenii. The sequence continues at coordinate 253,230,893 of JAUMIR010000004.1, forward strand.
CTGTTTTCCAGTTGCAGAGCTCAATGACCTGGATAAGAGGGAGACATTAATTTCTGCTTCTACTCCAAGTTGGCTAGAGCTGGCATCAGTCACGGGCAAGTGTCCATAACACTGGAACATATGCATGAAAGAGTCTTTGCTAAACTCTCTTTAAGTAAACATGTAAAAACTTTTGCTGCTAAAGTAATTCTTAACTGTATGATTCTAAGGGTTATAAAACAAATGTTACCAATCAATCTTGTAGTCTGACATGGAAGCATTGGCAAAGATAAAGCAGATTTGGATATACATAATTGCCACCAAAACTATTAAAGTTCAAAACATTATCAGAAAGCAGGATTAGGGGGGAAATTGAGTTTATCTTCCATTATAAGAAAACTTTGAAGAGAGAATGAAATCTCCAGTAACAAAGCAGTGCAGCCTAAATATATTTACTTGCTTTGTCCTATAGATTGTGAAGATGACTTGATATTCTGGGGCAGCTATTTCCTGTATTACTGGGTTTAAGCTTAACAGTAAACTCTATTCATACTGCAAAAAGGCTTACGATATCACAAAGAGTACCATCTCTAAATCCTGGAGTAAACAGGGAAAAACAATTATTTCCTCCTTAAGTTGCTGATAAAGATGCACTTACATAGCACTATAAAAATGAAATCAATCCTCTGTTTAAAATAAAGTGGTCATGTGACATTTTGAGCCAAAACACTCAAGCCTATGATGGGTGGGATAGCAGGTCTTTACATTGATTAAAACAAGGTGAAACTCTGGGGGGGGGGGGAGAGTCTGCAAAGGGTAGAATATTTAGGATTAGGATTAGTCAAAACTATTCCTGTAATGGTGTTAACAAAACAGATAACATGACATCCACAGGGACCTTCTGTGTTTTACTAAAAGAGTACCTTAGTCATTCAAAACCTACATAGAGTTTGCATGGGGACTTCCAACTGGTGAGTCCATGTCTGTAACCTCTTCAACCTCTATTATGTCTTATCTGTTATACTTCAGTACAATTTAAGTGGAAATAAGAAGGTGATTCCACCATTTCACGAATATTGCAAGGCAACCTAAACTATTTGTTTACCTTCCAGCCCCATTGGAAAATAATCTGAATTGTTGGAGTATAAAACAGACATCCTGGATGTTTACGTGATGAAAACCTTTTGGAGATTATGGAGATTTTCAGACAGGCAAAAATCTCCCCTTGCCGCGCGAGCAGCCTCCCGAAACTGCTGCGCGGCAAGGGTCTTTTTCGGACCGCGCTGTGCCTGTGGCGAAACCGTCCGTGTCACTTCCGTGAAGCTTGGGACGGCTCCGCGCCATATTTCAAGCACGGGCAGCCTCCGTGATTGAAATATGGCGCGGAGCCGTCCCAAGCTTCACGGAAGTGACACGGACGGTTTCGCCACAGGCACAGCGCGGTCCGAAAAAGACCCTTGCCGCGCAGCAGTTTCGGGAGGCTGCTCGCGCGGCAAGGGGAGATTTTTGCCTGTCTGAAAATCTCCTATGTGTTTGAATGTGCCCCACAATCAAATTTTTTTAAAAAAAAAATGTTGAAAACTAGTCTTCAAGGAGAGTGCTAGGCTAGAAACTTTCTGATGTCTTTTAATGTGGGGGTATCTTCAAACACAGAAGTCCAACAATATTTAAGACACTACAGTCCCATAAAGATGGTACCTCATGCACTTCCTTGACTTTTGAATTAGCTCTTAGTACTTGTATAAAGTAATAACTCAAAGAAATAATTTTAAGACAGCTGAAGATATACCTGAAAAATAAGATACCAAAACAATATTGAATAGTACCTGTATATGGTTTCCTGTTTAGAAAAGGAAACTATTATTGTCTTTGTGTTTCACACTTTCCATAAAATTAATGCCAGAATAATTTGAATATCTTTCTTTAAAAATCTTTCTTCTCCCATTACACGTCCTCTGGTTTTTGTTGTAATTACTGATTGACTCACATAAATAACAACAAACAAGGGAACCCAGTCAAGTTGAACTTTATCATTATGTTAAGAAACCCCTCTTTGTAGATGCGGTCTCTGAATCTTATTAATATAAGAGAAGCAGGAGGAACAAGAAGCAAGCCATTTTACACTGTATGCAGTCTGGTTTATAATAAAGTTGTTTGGTCCAAATCTAACAATGAACTAGTGGGGAGGGTTCCCCACAAAACTGAAGTTTTGCTTCACTGTACCAGTAACTCTGAACCCCTCCCACTGTCTCTATTCTCATTCCCTACAAATTCATTTTATTCCCCTAGATACATTACCTTTAAACAAAATCAGAAAAGTTAGCACCCCTAATACTCGTGCCAACTTGACACAAAAACATCAACCTAAAAGATGGGGGAAGAATCAGCACTGCCATTTTAAACCTGGCATTGTGGCTAGCGCATTGTCTCTTTGTATCAATAATTATTTCATTGTAATGTCCAAGTTTGCCCGTTCCAGAATGATATTGTGGAAGAATACCAGATTGTTTAAATATGTGGTCATAAATATTTTGCTAGCATAAGCACTGAACAGTGTGTTCTTGTACATTTCATATCTGACGTCGCATATTTATATTTTTTACTTGGGCATGTATAAAATGTGAAGTGATTCCTAGCCATTAAATGGATTTTAGAAGTCTCCAAAAATGGGAAAAGAGCCAAATCTATGTTTAAGGGGGCCCTCAGCAAAGTGCCCTCATCTGTAGGGTTAGTTTGTAAATAGGGAAGGAATGTAGGTGAGACGCACCCATTCGCCACGGGTCAGCGTAAGAGGGGCGCTCCAAAAAAGCGATACAAGGGCTCCCTGAAACAACATCTCAGGCTCGGCCAAATTGATCACCAACAATGGTCCGCCCTGGCCTCACATTGGGAGGCTTGGAGACGCATTATCCACAGTGCTGCAGTTTTATTTGAGAACTCACACCAAACAAGTCTTGAAGAGAAACGACAACGCAGAAAGAATCACAACCCAAAAACATCACCCAAGGAGACCTTCTGCTATGCTTTCTGCAACCTGACTTGTTTATCTCAGATTGGCCTTTTTAGTCATCAGCGCGCTTGCAGAAAACACAGGATGAGTCCTTCCTGAATCTTCGTTTGCGAAGAAAAGCCAGAGAGAGAGAGAGAGAGAGAGAGAGAGAGAGAGAGAGAGAGAGAGTGATGCAGAAGGCTATCCCTCCAAAGTAACAAGCCAAGCTAAGTCATTACATGGAACGAGTGAAAACAATGATAGTACCAGTTTTTAGTTTGGGATGGGAAGCCTCATTGTTATACCCTTGATACCCACCCACCCACTTATTATAGATATCTTTACTAGTAACACATTACTTCAAAGTTCTGCACAATACTGTGGGATCAAAAGGGGACTGGATATAGTGAAGAGTGCTTTATCAGTGGCTGGTAGATGTAACAGCTATATGTGGATTGTACATGTTCAGAAGCAAACAAACCATGACAAATGGTAAGAAGTGTGGCTGTTGCTATTTTATTTTTTAATTTTTTAGACATTTAGTTTGTTGAGCTAGCAAACTGAAGAAGTATAGTAGATAGGCTTTGAGTCTAATTCACTGTGGTAGTTCTTACCAATTTGCTATATCAATATTACATAGTTGTGTGTGTGTTTTAAAAAAGAGTTCCCTTTTCTATTCCTTCAAAACAAACACTAACACATTTGTTTTCACATCAGATTGCAGATGTCAGTCACATTCTTTAATTGCATGTTTCTTCTTGCAAATAAAAGATAAATATCTAGTAAGCTGGTGGACAAAAATAGACTTTACTACCTAGTTTAGTTTGTAATTGGCTGCAAACACCTAAAGCTGCCACTGTCAAATTTTCCAAGAGAGATTTGCTGTTTTCTCTGAGAAAGAAATGTTTCCTGCAAATAGTCATGGTTTGATAAAGATGAGTGCACTTCTCGTTAGTGAATCTACAGTGTCTGGATTTAGCCATCTCATCAGAAGGCCACAATGACTAGAAGGTGTCTTCTGCATCACTATAACTTTGGGCCCGTTTACCCGCCAAAATAAGTCCATGAAGAATTCACTAAGATTCCTAATAGTTCACACACATCACACCACAATATCACCTCATTAAGAAGGGGGGGAAGCTCAAAAACTCAAAAGTAGCATAATATGGGCTTTCGCTACTTCCAACTTCTTTGAAAAGAAGTGTGACTTAGCTCACTGTTGATTGTGTGAACTACCATTTCGGAAAAGTCTGTGTGAATTACCAGCAGTCTTCCTGAAACAACAACAGCAGAGCTGAGCTGTGATTGGTTGGAACTGACCAAGGAGGGGGTGGAGTTGTAAGAGATGGAGGAGCCTCAAATGAAAAGATCCAGCCACTGTTGTTTCCAGCCACGGAAACGATCCAGCCAGTGTCATCCCCATCCCAGTCACCCAGCTGTTTGCCTCCTGGCTTGCTTGGTTGCTGTGGCTGAAGAATCCCAAGTTAGCCAGTATGTGAGAGAGACAGGGGGAGGGGAAGGGGAAGGGGAAGGGAGATTGAGTAGCTTCTCCAGCTGTTCCTCCAGCTGCTCCTCCAGCTGTTCACTCCCTCGCAATCCTATGATGGCATTTGTGTGTGTGTGTGTGTGTGTGAGAGAGAGAGAGAGAGAGAGAGAGAGGGAGTGGGAGTGGGAGTGGGAGTGAGGGGAAGGGGCTTGACGCTTGAAGGGGGATAGCTCCTCGGAGCTGAAAGGCTGCCTCCTTCCTCCCACCCTTCTCGCTTTGGGAAGAAGAGGGAGCACTCCCTGCTAAGGCATTAAAACTAGCAGTCATTCCTCTGGTAATCAGAGAAGGGAAAGATCCCAGCACTTTCTCTCTCTCTCTCTCTCTCTCTCTCTCTCTCTCTCTCTCTCCCTCCCTCCCTCCCTCTCATCTTCCTGGCATCTTCCCCCAGATGTGTTGGGGAGGCCACGCCCCACCCCACCTTTGCCTGTGTGAACCAGAAAGCAGAAAACTAAACAGAGCAACCGAGTTCCCACTAAATCATGTAAACTATCTGGCACTGGTGTGAAAAGGGGCTAAAGCACAAACTATCGCAATAAAAACTGCTGTGTAACTGAGCCCTAAAACATTACATTTTCTCAATTCTGCAAGTGATTAGAGCCTGCTTGCCTGCCTGCCTTTCTCATGGTCTGGCTTTCATTTGCTGAAATTCATGGGTAACCTTTGTCAAGGTTTAAAGGAAAGGACTTGTAAAAGAGGGGGGAAAGGGACACATTATCTGTTTCTACACATAGCATGTAAAGTTATATTAATATATTTTACAGTGCAAAATATAGAGGGTCTGTCCTTTTGTCATAGGGCTTATCTAGAGGAGAAGATATAATGTAGATTGCTGTGCATTAATGCCAATTTCCAGAAGCATTCATTTGTCTCCACAGTCCTTCGGCAAAATCGCTGATATGCAAAGCTAACCATGTTTGAAGTGCACACAGAGCTGTGCTCGTCTAACCAATCAGCTTTCTACTTCATGCCCGTTAATTGGAAAATGTCCCTTACACCCTGTATATAGGGTGTATGAGGCATTTTTTTTTTGAGAGACATGTGCACTCCCAGGCTTTTTATATGCTCAGAAGGGTGCTTTTTTCAAATCAGGACTGAGTCACTTGATTTTGAAAAATAAACCTTCCTGGGCCTAAAACATCTCAGAGGAAAAAACTGGAGAAATTGTCCACCCACACACATGCACACACAAATGGAAGTATGCTGGGGCTCCTCAGGAACACATGTATCTCACACTAATCCCTGTCTTGTAAAGGAAAGAAATGGTGGTGAAGCCACCACTTCAAAAGCATTGTCATAGCACTCCAGCTTTTCCCTGTCTTTCCAGTGGATATATTCTTTTTTAAAAAAGATTCTCCTACTGCAGTCATGGGAAAGGATCTTGATTTCCACCAGACTAAGCACACATACTTGAGAGACCTAGTCCTGAGGTCTCCTGGGGCATGGAAAGGAGTTGGAATCCACAGATACAAAGCTTCTTCCAATCTATTCCCAGAATGCCCAGTTTTATAGCCTAGGCTGGATCACTCCAAAGTCCGAGAGCCCTGACTACTGCTTGCCTTTCATATTTATACAGTACAGTTGGTTACATAACCTCCATATAAGATAACGTTTTCATGCTTATCGTTTCATTGGTTAACACAGCATAACTTGCAAATTTGGCTAGGAAATTCCCGCCAGAATATTCCCTCCACTTTAACTTTCTCTGGCTTTGGCCTGCCTCACCCAGAGTGTGAAAAGATTTTTGAGAACTTAAAAGTGAGAAGGAACAGAGATAGTATTTATGTGCACATGAATCACATAATACAGTACTCCTCTCCTGTATTGATACATTAGCAAAACTATACGTTCAAAATGCTATAAAATATCACTTTGAAATTGGAGGAAATGCTTTGGAGGAAGGGATTACAGCCTCAATTTTGACAAAGCCCAAAAGAATTTCTTTTAGCTGTACAGAAAGTTTGCAAGAAAAAAAATAGCTGAAACACTGAAATCTTTTTTTGCACAAGGAAGTTCTATAAAAGTAGATAGAAACATACTCACCCCTTTTGTTTGAATAACAGATTTGAGTTTCAAGAATTTCTAGGAAATGGACCAAACTGGGGTAATTTTTATAACACTTTAAAAAGGATGTTTCATACCACTTTATTCCTAGAATAACTTTTCATGTATGTATAGCTCATCTGCTGATTCTGTGTATTAAAATCATATGCATATATTGATTTACTTATTATAGCATCATACGGCTCATCTTGACAGGCAATTTACCCTGGCTTCCCCCAGTCTTGGAGCCTTGCAGTCCAAACAACGTAGGGCTCTTGCCCTGTTTCACCTATGGGTAGTCCTGACAATGCCTGAGACAAAGCTGGGGGGAAGCCTGTGGAAGGCCTTTTACAACATTTTTTTAAAACAGCTGGGAAAACCTGTGTTATGTAGGAAAACCTGGACGAGTCCAGCTCAGGAACACAGGAGGCTGTACCTGTACGCCAGGCTCCATCTCTGGACATTTCTGCTGTAGCCACTGGTGTCGCTCTGAAGCTAAGAAGGAGGTCCCCAGAACATGATCAAGGTCCCCTGCATGTGACCAGTCATGATCGCATGCTGAGGGCCTCCTTCCCGCATTCAGGGAGTATGGCACTGACAGCAGTAGAGGCGCTCTGTGTGTGCAGACTTCCTCCCATTTCATCATGGTAACAGGGGGTGGGGGGAACAAGCCTGCTCCAGGGCCAGAATACACTGATGGTAAGGCGGCACATTCTGGAAGGCCTAGACAAATCCATAATTACATGTAATGTCAGTTTTAATCTACAGAAACATACCATGTAAGCATATCACCAAAGCTTGATTCTCTTGCTTGTAATGTGCAAATCAGATGCATAATTAATAAAGAAATGGGCCGAGACTGTTACATCATTAATACATGATAAATAGTCAAGATTTTTGGTGATGAATGAACACACTACTTAGTAGGGAAACTGAATGGTGGGTATTTATTTAATTTTGTATCACCATTGTTGGTTGCATTAATCAGGGGTTCAGGTGGCTGTGTGAAAAAGATCTAAATGTTACAGGTAATTGGGTTTAAAGAAGAAAACAAAACATTCTAAAAATGGAAAATAAATTTGATTAGTAAAACTTCATTTTTCCTTTTTTATGTACTGACTTTTAAAAGTCATTTGTCCTTATTTTTAGGCATTTTTTAGCCTTCTTATTCTTTCTTCCTCTTGTTAACAATTTGCAAACTGCATATAGAGACATCAACCAGGGAATTTAATGAATGTTTGAAGAGATTTCAAGCAAATGTGATTGTGGGCAAGAGAGATTCCATGCCTCCACTATAAAGGTTTTTGTAACATGTTAAAAGTATTTTTCTCTTTATTTTTCTCACTGCATAAACATTAAATATTTCTGCATTATACCAGCATTATAGAAATACTCATGTGTATCAGACCTGGCCAAACTTTGGGAGACATACTGTTGCCCCTTCACTTGTGAATTGACTGAAGGGGGCATGATCTTTTTTACTAGGGACCCTCAAAGGAGGTACATCAGTAGAACCTCCCCATCCTCCAGTGGAAGCTCCCATCTGATCCCAATCCATTTGATAATCAGAAGCAGCCCTCGTTCTTGTGAAAGGACAAGTCTAGGTCCACCCCACTAAATTTATAGCATAATTTTGGTTACCTTGAGAGCCAAAAAGTTCTGCTCCAATGAGAGTCTGAGTTTCTTCTGGGTGAGTTTACTTTAAAGGGTGATTTGGATGATTGCTTGTCATTCTATGGTCAAATAAGGAATAGACCTCTAGTAATAATCTGACCTAGATTCATCAGTTTAAAGTCACAGGACCACCAGGTCCAACTATAACAATCTTAGTGATGTTAGTTTAAATTTCTGAATATTTTATAGCATTTCCCTGAGAACTCTTATTCCTAAGCTAATATTAGCAAAAGCAATCATATCTTTTTAAGACTGCAAATCAGTGTAACTGCCACTGAACTTAATGGTGCTTATTTCTGAGTAACTATGTATAGGATATAAACTGTAAATCATTTAACTGTTGGAATTACCATAGCTAATATTCTCTAAAGTTGGTTACAGGAGTTTTCCGTCCACGTATTATTGATTATTTTTGTTCTCTTAACATAAACCTGAGTGAACATTGTAAAAGACATGATTGGTAGGGTAAAGATTCAGTGACATACTTGAATACACTTTTTATTTTATTTGTATTAATTTGTTATATTGATACTACTCTCAAGGTGTTTTTAAGGTTGGTATGAATGTGCGTATACATATACATTCATGCTTTCTCACTGTTTGATTGCTCAAGACTCTATGATTCCCATGTGGATATGTGAATGGTTTCTTTGAGAAGCCTTGCATTGAGGTGGTAGCCTGTGTGTAGTATTTAGTCTGTGCTGTCTCATCTTCAGGCACAACATGTGCATGAATAAGAATTTAGAGGGTGCACAAGATAGAGTTAGTGAAAAGGTAATTTAAATTCACATTATTGCTCAATACTGATAACACTTTTGAGAAGCATATATCCTTTTCTCACTAATATCCCTTTTTGCAAATGGGAAGCTAGACCTTTTCCATGTCTGCTCATAACTGTGGCACACTTTGCATCTGAAATGTCTACAATAAAAAAAAAAATCAATTGAGGACACCACTGCAGCAATCTGATAGTCTAGAAACATTCTGACATAGAAAATGATGTTATTAGGAATTATTAGGAATTACTATTAAGTAATCAAAGCAATGGATTGAATGAAAAACTTTATCATGATTTCAATCCCACTGATATCAATGGATAAATTTTAAATACCACCAATACCGGATCCAACCCAGTGTGTTGAAGAAGAAGTCACATATCATGATTTTAGCAAATTCCTTAAACATATGACTAAACTTTGATCTATGATGTATGATAGAAATTTCTTTTTGGAAAAGAACACCAGGACATTCACTTCATGTTCCCAAATGCTAAAATTGTCTGTCCACCTGTTATTGGCAGTTCTGCAGAAGATAAACAGCTTGCTTGGATAATGACATTCATCAGGGTTTTCAGAGAGGAAATTCATTTTAGAAGTACATGTAATTTGAACCATACTATTTTTTGTAAGTGAAAATGAAAATGAAAAAGATTTTCCATAATACAAATAATGTAGAACAAACTTGGATGTTTGGACCTTGGACCTACCTGATGCTCTTGATGGCTTGCAACAGATATAGAGGTCTGTCCATCCCCCAGATCTGCAGGGGATACATTCCCAGACTTAGCATGGATTTGTGAAACCTTAGATAATAGCAAACCCTATTGAAATGCATGACTTCTAGCGAACCTCCGGTGGAAACATACCATAGAATTGTGCTGAAGGAAACAGAGCACATATTTTACATGCAAAAGGTCCTCAGTTCATTTACTGGCCTCTCTGTTGGTAAAGGTATCAGTTTCAACCATGGCTGCAGAGCTGCTGTCAGTTATAGTAGACAACAGTGAGCTAGATGGACCAATGGTCAGTGTAAGGCAGCTTGCTGTGATCCGGGCCTTCCTGCTTTTTTCTTTGCAAAGTGGTTAGGACAGACCTTGACTACATGAGGTCAGTAGAATTGTTTGTCATCCTCTTCCTGGCTCTTTATATGTCCCAAATAATTCTTAATACCCATTCTTTACAGACCTCTTGTCCTCAATAAATGGTACCTAAACATAAGTCCATGTGGCAGATTGACAACACAATTTTTCTTATGGTCAGATTTTGCATGTTTTCTGCCTTTTGCATTTATTTATGTAGGTTTTTTTTGTTTTGTTTTGTTTTGTTTTTTAATCACTCTGTAACTGAAAAATCTCTCCTCTAGCACTTGGATGCAGTTTTGTTAGTCAGATGTATCTGTGTCATTTAACTGTCCCTGAAAGGGAGCTTTTGAAGTTTTAAAATAAATCAGATACAGCAGTCACATTCTATTACATGAGAAATGCATCCTACACCCCTGAGATTGATCCTGGGAAAAGTGGACTTTCGGTTCATGGCAGCTCATTAGTGTCTTCTCTCAGTTTTCCTTGCCCCTTTCCTTGTTCTTCATATGACAAGCTACCTGAGAGATCTCACAATAATTTAACATAACCATATCAATTTACCAAGAGAAATTAAACCAGTGGTATTAAATGTACACAATCCTTTAAACATGATGTGCCTGTTTGAAAAGACAACATGCAGAAATACTAGTGCTATGTACAAAGAAGGGTTACCTTTAATCATTTATATATTTGTTTGCTGACGAGTTGGCATTCTCTCATATTCTGGTTAAAGTCTCTGCTAATGGCAACCTGCAGGCAGCATTCTGAACTATGGCTCTCCCTTTAGCTGTGTATCAAGTGGAACTTAAATAAGGTTATCATCTTAGGACTGCACTGCTGGGCATTCTTTGTTCAACTGCAAAGGGATCAACAGCCTGGGTAAATTTATTGAACTAATTATCTCAGCTAAAGCATTATCACTAAACACTATAAGATTATTTCTTCCTTTGACATATGACAAAACTAAGCCATATCAATTGCTGTTGTAGGGATGTATTTTTTACAGCAGAAGATTCTGAATTGATTTTAGGAATTTATCTGCATTGGCCCTGTTATGATCTGTGAAGCATTTTTGGGCTGCAGCTTTACGCGTGCCTTATGAGGAAGGGATGAGGAGAAAGAATAATTATTATCTGTATAAAAATAGTACCCTGATAGTTACATGAACCTTAATACTCTACTGATGACTTTAAGGATATACAAATACATGTAAGTAAATTATGGCATTAAAGGACGTGAGTTTGTGAGTCATGCTGACCAGTAGAGTTCAGATTCAGCTGGCTAGGAGAATAAATAATTGGCTTGACTGCAGTTTGTAGAGCTATTAATGGCAGAGGACAACAAGCAAATATGTGGCGGGGGTGGGGGGTTAGGTGACAGATTTGTGAGTGTAGAGAAGTGTGTATGTATGCTTGTAGAGAAGCAAGGAGATGGAATGTGATATTGTAGTCTATGACAATACTGGAGCCCAAACCTCTGAAATAGGGTTCTGAGATGTCAGAATCCTGCAGTCTTGTATGCTTGTTGCTTTCAGAGAAGGTATTTGCCCCACTTTTTAATCACATGGTATGTAGCAGGCAGGAAGAGAAAAATACATCTTCCAAGGACCACACTAGATGCTGTGAGAGAGAAGTATGAATTGCCTCCCGATGAATTAAGCCAACAGCATTGGAAAGGCTGCTTCAAGGATTGGTAATTTCATCAGATAGCGAGTGGGAGGTCTTTCCCCATCTATATTTCTCCCCTCAATGTCACCTTCCACTAGCTACTGTTTCTTCTGGAGAGGAAATTACATGGGCAAGGATGTGAGTGGGAAAGCAGATGGAGAAGTATTTTTAGTGGGGATAGGGGAAAAAAGATTAAGTTGCCCTTTTCTCTTTCTGTCCCATTCATACCACCCAATGCTGTTCTTCAGTAGATGATGAAAATGCCAGACTATTCCTATGTTAAGTCTGGCCTTAAATTTATCTTATTTGTGGATTAATGTTGCCCACTAGTCTTCTTTTCTTTTCTTTTTTTAAATTGAGGAGAATAAATGTGTAGTGTTGAGTCTTGCATCTGAGAACATGGGCAGTTTATTCAGGCGAGTTACCAGAAAGCTGCATGTTTGTGACTACAAAAACATTAGGTACACTTCTGCTATATCTAGGCTGGTAATCATAACTTTGTCCTGATTATCCAATATGGTGACAAAATAGTAAGAGATGTCAACTTTTGTTTGTTGTTGTTTTGTGACTTCAAGTCATTTCTAACCTGTGGCAACCATAAGGCAAACCTATCATGGGGTTTCCTGGCAACATTTGTTCATAGGGGGTTTGGCATTGCCTTCCTCTGAAGTGGAGAGAGTGTGACTGGCACAAGGTCACCCAGTTGGTTTCCATTGTTAAGTGGTGATTTTTGAACCGTGGTCTCCTAGAGTCCTAATCCACTACTCAGATTATACCACACTGGTTCTCCCATTTTCATCAGAGATGTTATATTCAAGAGACGGGAAACAGTTGTATTTAGGGTGGTGTCAGTGTGTTATCTTCCTATGTTGACAGATTGTGGTAAAATGATCTCTGAAAGCAGAAGCAAATAGTGCCACCAGTTCTCTTTTAGGTTCTGTTGTGAAATAGTACCCTCCAACAGTAATTCAAAATAAATAACAGCCTATAATAGCAAATAGATTTGAACAAAGGAAGGAGTGTTGCAAAATTTGTGCTGGGACAACTATATACTTGCTCATCCTTCTTCTTGCTGTGACAGTTTTCAAGAAAACCTGTATTTGGTTTTGTTTTTGGTGTTTTGCTTCAGATTTGCAACCTGATTCTATAGAACATCTTTAGCTGCTGCTTCAGAAACTGTAGAAACTGCATGTACACTGCACATTGGACAGGATACATATCTTCAAACCTCTTAAAGGAAAAAAGAACCATGCTCTTTTGAGACTATTATGCATTGAAATTCACTTATGTGTCTTGTGTTACTGTGCCTTAATATTCCCAGATAGATACAGTTACTTATATGAGAAAGGTAAAGGGAGAGGTTGCTTCTTCTACCAAACATAAATGCAGGATTTAAGCCTGAGGACAGGTACATTTATGCAACACTGTCAAAATGTCATGACCTCTGCACAAGTACAGACAATGCTTCTATCATATCAAAAATTATCATGATAATTCTTCATTTTTGCCAGTTAAGGCTGAATTAGAATTTATTTAAAAGACTGTGTGTGTGTTTACATTTACAGTGTGGTGGTTTTAATTGTTACATTTCATTGCATTCCAGAACAGCTGAGAATCAAAGAGCACAAGTGACATCTGTAAACATCTAAAAAGTGAAAATGGAAAACTAACTACAGGAGGTATGGCAGATATACATTTACTTTGTTTTTGATGTCACTTTCATTGATAGCCATCTTGAATGCCTGATGGAAGGGTGGGAGATAGATAGATAGGGTTGTGTAGAAATGTAACTCAGAATAAAACGTCTGAGAACATCTAGTAAAGGAACTTCAATACAGGCCAGAATATGTCTAATCCCAATTTCATGCAGCTGAGCCATATCTTGAATATTATAATCATGGAACAACTGATTCTCACAGTCCACATCCCAATGGCCTGATTTCATGCTTTCCCTTTGCCAATTTGCAGTAAGCCCATTCGTAGTGTAATCACAACTAGTCTAAAAGTTACATTTATCCCCCTGCAGTTAGCAAACAGTAATGTCTCTGGATCTTAAGTTTCTGTTCGTCTTTTGAGACTATAGTTTTCTGATGCTTACACAGTGCTTCAGTTCTTAATGCTGCAGTGACATGGCATAAATGCATGATATTCTAAGCATTTACATGCTACTGGATCAACTGATGGTCTCATAAAGCATAATCATTACAGTGTGTTTTGTCTGCACCTATAAAAATTACATTCACAAAGGAGCAAGAACATTTAAATTTATATGCATTATTTTCCCTCCAGCCAGTAAAAACATCAGCATTAGATGTGTGTCATGTTTTATTTCACCATAGGGATTTTCTTCAGTATACAGTGAGCTGCATTTATCAAAGGCACTGTTTGACAATCTCAGGAGCATTCTTAATTCTAATCATTTTATCTCTCTGCCTAACAAGGTCCAATAGATCTTCTTAATTGACTGCAAAAGTATCCTGATATCAGTAGGCTTGCTGATATGAATTATAAGTAGCATAATTTAAAGGGCAGAAATAAAAAAAAACTTAAGCCACTAGTAATGAATAATTTAGATTAACATTGAACACAGTATGAACATTATTGTGCTAGCTCTAAGGCATGGAGCCACACCTGTGTTGCTATGGATATATAATTGAAACCACCTTCCCTGTGCTATTAGAAGTGAATTTCACATGCATTTTGGCCATCAAATGTAAAGCCTCCATGTTCTTTTCTGCGGCCACCAAGTGTTTTCTCTCAGTAAGCAGGTTGACCTCCCTCTCTGGCTTTTCTTTGCAAACGAAGATGACATCCACATAGTATGTAATTCTATATGTCATAGGCCAGACTAAGATCAGTTGCAGAGGCCAATTGGAACAGCAGCAGCTTAATATGGGGAACTTCATTTTTTGTGCTCCAATCTTCATTGAACATGTCTCAACTTTTTAAAAATTTGTTTGAGCATTTCAGTGAGCAATAAAATTTAGTGGTGTTTATTTAAACCTCTATCTCACTGTTTTATCCATTTTGTAACTGATTGTTGATCAAGGGGAGTGCTGCCCCTTGATCGATTTGTATTTCTGACAGTGTTTTTGCTTTTTCTGCTTTTAGTATCCTGCTTAGTTTAACAAAGCATTCAAATGTGTACTATCCGTCCTTGAAATAAAAAATAAACATAAAAATCATTCTTGGTCTTTAAAACATAAAGAAACATTTCACCTACATTTCCCCCCATTCCGCTAAATGTGCTTTAGAGTAATATGAAAGCACTGTAGTTAGAACCATCTATTATCATTATGTGAAAACTAATGTGGAAAATTAGGCTAATGTTAGCTTTAGTCTACTTTATTTGGGACTGTAATTTAGAGTTTGTAATTTTGGAACAATAATGGTGTCAGTAATTCAGTAATGAGTGGTGCAAGTGCTAGAAGTGTTATTACTATTGAATTGATTTTTGCTATCATTAAATTAACTGTAGGTCACAGAAATGCAACCAGGGCCTAAAGGTACAGGTACAGACAGATAGGTATTTAATTTCCTCCTATATCATTATCAGCCACATCTGCACATTGAGATAAGGATAGTCCAAATCATTCTCAGTTTGATGGCAGAGGATTAGAGAACAAGTTCTTAGGCTATTGTCAGTTTATTACAAACAGACATGTTGTCAAGGTATTGAGAAGCCTGTTAAAATAACAAAAAAGAGAGCACTACTTTACTGTAGGAATGGAAATAACACTTGAAAACTATTTGAAAAATGGTTTTAAAATGTGTTTTGGGAAACTCTGACAAGGAGAATCCTGAAATGACAATTCATTTTGGGAATTATTCTGTGCAAAATTCACACATGGGCATTTTCTGTGCAGAAAACAGCATATTCTTAGCAGAAAGTAATGTTTGTGCTCAGAAACATTATTTCCTGTGTAGAAAATGCTGTTTATGCACAGAAATACCACATGGGCATTTTGCATAGAATAAGTCTCAAAATGTGAGTAGTTGTTGAAGACTTCCTTGCAGTGGGAAGAAAATTGTTCTAATTACTCGTTGCTTTATTCACCCCAAAAATATTGAAGAATTACAGCCCTAATTTACTCTGGAGAAATAAGTTGTTGCTGTTGTTGAAGGGGAGGTTCTACTTTTGAAAAGTTTTGCTTTCTGTATTTGTATGCTTACTGTATCAATTGCATGTGCATTTGCCTGTATCAGGATAACTAAAAATAGTTCACTGTAGGGACTAGTAAAGCAAAGTATCTCATTGGCCTTAGTCGGGTGACTTTATAAGTCAGGAAGCTGTGGTAATCTTGGTTTGTCATGTATCAAATGGGTGCACACTGCATGATCACTCCTGTTATAACATTAGTTTTATTCTTTTTGGTTGTTGGTTGGTTGATTTATTGTGTGGTCCAAATACAGGTGTTTTCCCATCCCCATTTTGTTCTCCCATGACAGCCAGGAGACAGCCACAGATTCCTTCTTTGGTGTGTTAGTAGACAAAGGGAAGAGAGAAGGGAAACTCAGATATGACAATAAATAAATATTGAAGCAAAGCTTCTCCTGCAAGTAGGAGCAACATGCAGTATCATCATATTGTTCATATCTGAGCCACAACTCCTAGAGTTTCCTGGCTTATCTATCAATCACCCCAACCTACCCATTCAGTTTCAAAACATTATATCCTGCCCCTCTACGAAATGCAATCGGGGCGGCTTACAACATTTAAAATATACATATAAAACCCTCCATCTCACCCCTCCTTAAAATACAATTAAATAATTAAACTTTTAAAAATACTTAATAAATACTAAAAAACAAAAACAAAAAAACCCACACACAATAAAATAACTGGAATAGGGATCGGACCAATCAGATTTTTTTTCTTCTGATGACCGGGTATCTATTCAGGAAAGGCCTGTTGGAAGAGATCCATCTTAAGAGCTTTTTAAAAGCTATTTAAGGTGGTAATGTGATGGATCTCGTCTGGCAGGCTGTTCCATAATCTGGGAGCAATAGCCAAAAAGGTCCTCTGGGAGGTCGAGGAAAGTCTAGTTTTTAAAGATTGCAGCAGATTCCTCCGAGAGGACCTGAGTGCATAGGGGGGATTATATGGAAAGAGACCATCCCTAAAATAGGTAGGACCCAAGCCATTTGGGGCTTGTACTGGGCCCGGAAACTAATAGGCAGTCAGTGAAGTAATCTTAAGATCGGTGTTATATGGTCTCTTCTAGATGTACCTGAGACCAGTCTGGCTGCCATATTCTGTACTAGTTGAAGTTTCCGGATCAAGCACAAGGGTAGCCCCATGTAGAGTGCATTACAGAAATCAAGACGTGAGGTTACTAGAGCATGTACCACGGTCTCAATGTCCCCACCTTCCAGGAAAGGGCACAGCTGGCGGATCAGCTGAAGCTGATAACAGGCACTCCTGACCATCGCATTTACCTGATTTGTCATCTGGAGCGACAAGTCCAGGAGTACCCACAAACTGCAAACACAGTCCCTGGAGGAGAGTGTAACTCCATCCAGGACTGGAGGTTGTATCCTAATACCTGGGTTCGGGGCTGCTACCATGAGAACCTCCATTTTGTCTGAATTCAGCTTCAATTTGTTTTTCCTCATCCAGTCCATTGCTGCCCTAAGACAATCACTGAGAGAAGAGACACCATCTGAAGTCAGAGCCGAAGACCGAGACATGGAGAAATATATCTGGGTGTCATCAGCATACTGATAACACCCTGCCCCATGCCTCCAGATAATCTCTCCCATCAGCCTCATATATATATTGAATAGCATCAGGGACAGGATGGCACCTTGTGGGACGCCACAATTGAGTTCTTTCCTTGCAGAACAACTGTCCCCAAGCATCACCCTCTGGGATCTACTCAAGAGGAAGGAGTAGAACCACTGCAACACAGTGCCTCTGATTCCTAATCTTCTCAGGCAATCCAAGAGGATGCCATGATCTATTGTATCAAAAGCTGTTGAGACATCCAGTAACACCAACAGGGTCACATTACCTCTGTCAATGTTCAGGTGAAGGTCATCAGCTAAGGCAACCATGGCCATCTCAACTCCACAACCTGTCCTAAAGCCAGTTTGAAATGGATCTAGATAATCGGTTTCTTCCAAGACAGCTTGGAGCTGAAGAGCAACGCCCTCTCGATCACCTTGCTCAAAAAAGGTAATAAAGAGACTGGCCTGTAGTTCTTCGTTTCCAGAGGATCAAGGGAAGGTCTTTTTAGGAACGGGCTAACTTCTCCTTCCTTCAAGCAAAATGGAACGTGACCTTCCCTAAGGGATGCATTGATGATGTCCCTGAGGAACATCCTCAAGGCATCACCCCCCTGAACGGCCAGCCACGAAGAGCAAGGGTCAAGAGGGCAGGTAGTCTTCCTAACTCTACCAAGGAGCTTGTCCACGTCATCAGTACTTACAGATGAAACTGATCCAGTATAAGCTCATCAACATGGTTACTGGACACCTCATCAATTGAATCTGCTCCAGCCCTGGAGTCCAAATTGGCTCTTATCTGAGAGATTTTATCTGCAAAGAAGTTGTTAAATGCATCACAGCAGGCTGTGTCAGTTCCCTCACCACCCTAAACAGCTCTGCTGGGAGAATCTCTGCAGACGCAATCTGTGCAGAAGAGAAGGATTTCCTTGCTGCATGTATTGCCTCTCTATAGGAATGAAGACATTTCCTATGACAAGTCTTGTCAGACAAGAGCTGAGTTTTTTGCCAGACGCACTCTAGTCGTTGTCCAACCCGCTTCAACTTCCTAAGTTCTTCAGTATACCATGGATGGCGATTAGAAGCGGGTTGGAGAGGATGCTTGGGAGTGATTGTGTCGATGGCCTTGGTAAGATGGGTGTTCCAGGTATTGACCAAGGCTTCGAAAGAATCACCAGTGTTACCAACCAATAAACCCTCTAACGCATTCTGGAATCCAATTGGTTCCATTAGCCTTCAAGGGTGGACCATTCTAATAGGTCCTCCACCCCTGACAGGATGGACAGTGGCTCTGAGTTCAGCCTTGATCAGGAAGTGATCCGTCCATGACAATGCGGTGGTTTTAGTCATCTCTGCCCACAGATATTCCTGTTCCGTACTAAAGACTGCATCGAGGGTATGACCTGCACAATTAGTGGGCCCATCGACCAATTGGGATAGGCCCATATTTGTCATGGACTCCATGAACTCCCGAGCCACACCTGATAGATTTGACAAGCTGGTCTCAAGTGGGATGTTGAAGTCTTCCAGAACTAACAGTCTGGGTGCCTCCAACAGCAACTCTGAGACCAGTTGTGTCAGCTTGGTTAGGGAGCCTGTTAGACAATAGGGTGGACGGTATACTAACAGAATCCCTAGACTCTCCCTGGTCTTCAGACTCAAGTACATACACTCGAAGTGGACCGTTTTCTGCACAGGTATCCTGGTCAAGGTAAGGTTATTTTTATGAACCAGAGCCACTCCACCCCCTCGCCCACTTCCCCTTACCTGCTCACTGACAGAGTACCCGGCTGGGAGGGCCTGCACCCAAGTTATGGCGCTATCCTCTCCCAGCCAGGTCTCAGTGAAGCAAGCCAGGTCGACGTCCTCTTCCAAAAGAAGCTCATAGATAATGTGGGTCTTGTTTTTTACTGACCTGGTATTGCAAGGGAGCAAGGTAAGGTTCTGTGGCATGGTTGGTACACTCTCCAATCCATTTCAGAGGACAGAGTGAACTGAAGGTGGGATAGCTTTCAGACATCTGTCCTGCCTTCCTTTATAACAAGCTTTCGCTCTGTTTCTGCCATACCTTCTGTTCCCCTGCACCACCGCAATTCTTGCTCCTAGATCATGCCCGGCCACGTATACTTGTCCTTTAGTCCAAAGATCTTACAGTTCTTAAGGCTTTCATGGGAGGGAGTAGTGTGGAGCCCTGTTGGAAAGATTCACTCCCTTCCCAGCTGGAGGTCCCAAGCAGAAGGCAGTGCTTTTAAGTCTTTTGGGGGACAGAGTAGTGTGGAGCCCCTTCCCAGCTAAGGTCTTGACACTCAGCTAGTAGCAGTTATAGCTTCAGGACCAGGGCCGGTTTAAGGAATTTTAGGGCCCCCTGCAATGCTTTACTTTGGGGCCCCCATATGTTTATCTCAGATCAATATAACCTAACCTATTCACCGTACATGATGTTCAGATTATAGTAGGCCCCCCGTATCGATGGATTCATTATCCATGGAACACAAAACAGCACACCTACCATAGAGTCTTCCTAGAAAATGTGTCTTCCCTAGCCCTTTTCTAGGCCCTCCAAGGCAACTCTATGGTATTTTAAACCAGAAGTCCCATTTTTTCAATGGCGTTCACTATTTTTCATGGTTTTCAGAATCCACGCTCCCCCCCGAACCAATCCCCAGTGGATAAGAGGGGCCTACTATATTACATAATTTGCCACCAATAATTTAGTTTAAAAACTATATTATAGGCACTAACATAATATTTTTTTGTTTATTAGCAATTAATGTAATGGTGTAGATTTCCTCAAAGAAAATACAGAGTAGACTACAAGCTAAACATGACTTAGCAGTGTGATAGAGCAGCAAAAAATGCCAATGTGATTCTAGGCTGCATTAATAGAAGTAGTGTCTAGATCAAGGGAAGTAACAGTATAACTCCATTCTGCTTTGGTCAGACCTCACCTGGAATACCGTTTCCAATTCTGGGCACAAGAAAGATACTGAGAAGGATGGTGCGAGGTCTGGAAGCCATTACGCCCTATGAGGAACAGCTTAGGGAGCTGGGTATGCTTAGCCTGGAGAAGAGAAGGTTGAGAGGTGACATGATAGCCATGTTTAAATATTTGAAGGGATGTCATATTGAGGAAGGAGCAAGCTTGTTTGCTGCTGCTCCAGAGACTAGGACACGGAGCCATGGGTTCAAACTACAGGAAAAGAGATTCCACCTGAATATTGGGAAGAACCTCCTGACAGTAAGAGCTGTTTGGAAGTGGAATACACTGCGTTGGAGTGTGGTGGAGTCTCCTTCTTTGGGTTTTTTTAAACATAGGTTGGATGGCTGAAGAAGACCAAGGGGGAAAGGGAGGGGAGAGGAACCAAGACATGTTAAAAGCAGCTGGAAAGATGGGCTGGAGGGGATCTATGTGCAAGGAAGGAAAGGAAAGGAAAGGAAAGGAAAGGAAAGGAAAGAAAGAAAGAAAGAAAGAAAGAAAGAAAGAAAGAAGCCCTTCCTGAGGGAGACAACCCTCAAAATCCTTGTCTCTCTCACACACATACACTCACCCTCTCCGACGTGCCTCTCCCTCCAGCTTCTGCCATGGAGGGCTGCTGTTTCTTTCTCTTTCTCTTTCTCTTTAGTTTTGGAGAGGCTGTTTTGTTTGTTTTTTTAAAAAAGCCAACAGGAGGTCTTTGGAGGAGGAGGGTAAGAGGGGGCTCCTCCCGGCTGTCTCCTGGCTGTCTCCTTCGTCAGATTAAGGAGGCCAACACGGGGCCCCCTCTTGACCTCGGGGGCCCCTGCCAATGCTGATTTGGCAGACAGGTTAAACTGGCCCTGTTCAGGATGAAAGAAGGGGTGTGGCTCCCAGGTAAAAGCTCACCTTTCCCAGCCAGGTCTTGACACTCAGCTAGTAGCAGTTGTTATAGCTTCATGGTGGAAGAAGGAGGTGTGGCTCCCAGCTGAAAAACTCACCCTTCCCAGCCAGGTCTTGACACTCAGCTAGTAGCAGTTGTTACAGGTTCAGGGTGGATGAAGGGCGCATAGCTCCCAGGTAAAAGCTCACCCTTCCCAGTCAGAGTTATATACAGAGTTGGATATATTGATGAAAGGCATTTGATTATTTGTGAGTGCTAATTGCAGTCGTTCTGCAAAGGAACTAGGGACCATGACTTCTCACTTCAAAGAAATCTTGGACTCCTGGTGATCTTTTCCCAATTCCTCTTAAAAGTATCTCAGATACAAGTGAACGAGATTTTTAGTTAGTTAGAAGAAGTAAGCTTTGCTCAGGCTGTCACTCCTGCAACTGTGGCATAGTCCATGCCTTGTAGATCTTCTCTAAAAAATGAGATCTGTTCTTGACTTTCTAATATGCTGTGCTTTGAAGACAATTCTGCTTGGGAAAATTAGCTTCAGACACTACTGTTGCGTTCAAAAGAGTTGGGTGGAAGTTGAATAAATTTTTCTTGAAAGCCAAATGGCATGATATGTTTTGTTATAATTACAAGCAATTCTGAAATCAGCCACAAAGATGGTTATAACAATCCAATCACTTGGCTGATAGAATATTTTGTATATATCTCCTTACTGATGGTACTGAGTCATTATTTCTCTTATGAGGTCTCTTGTGAGACTGCACATTCACTAATCATTTTAGCTGCCTTTGAGCAGGTTGGGAAAGGTAAGGTTATTCATTCTAGATTAACTGATCTAATGTTTTTGAAGTAGAGATGTTCTACACATCACAGTATTTTCTAGTGCATATCAGCCTTCTAGTCTGTATCAGCCTTCTGGTCCACATCAGCCTTCATAACAGCCAGGAAAGAGCAAACAGGAACACAATTTTGCCCCTCTAATGCAGAAACTTTAACTGAGGTCAGCAGTTGGTACTTCTTCCCTCCTGAGGGCAGGGCACTAGAAAGAGGCAAGGTAGTGCCTCTGGGGAAGCCTACTTTTTCACACCTGCACAGATACACTCCCAAATTTATATCCTTTCATGTAGATTTTTGGAGCTACCAGATTATATTTTATTTTAGTGTGAACCTGAAGGAAAGATTAAGCTTTTGTTGAAAGATTTCAACAAAACTTGGGAGTAGTTGGGTTTTTAGCAAATAAGAGATGCACTTAATTTTGTCACTTTTTTAGGAAATTGCCTTAATCCTGGTGAAGTAATGTTGATGTTTGTTGATACACTATTATCAAAATGCATTAATTCTTTGGAGACATACATCTGTCTAAATGTTTGTCATTAAGGGTAGTGATTAAAAGAACTAGCTGAAGTCTAGAAGCTCAAGTATGATTTTATGTGAAAATTAGAAAGAGAAATTTTGTGCCATTGTTTTAAAGCAGCTGCTAGGCCTAAAGTTAATGCAAAACCCCTTTCAAGATGTTAGACAGTATAAAGTTGCACTGATGTGGCAGCTGCTGATTTAGTTTTCTGTAGAAATTCATTTCCATATGCTCACTCTTCTAAGATTTTGAAAAAATATTTTTTTCTTTACATATCATCACTTTTTCACCCTTTGCCCATGTTTTCTTCGAGCTAATTACATCGTGTAGTCAAGGTTTTAAGAAGTGACTTTCAGTTTGTTTCAATTATTTCTTTTATGATTTTATTATTAAACTTTAATAATGGGATGTCTTTCACAGTTCCACACATGCAACACTTATTGAAATTTGAATTACATTGATGTTACTCTGTTCTTTATTGTGTTTCATTTTTTATAACATTGGAAGCTTCTGTGCCAATCATTCCCTCTAGCCTTAATGCCATTTCTCCAGCCATTTATTGCTAAGAATCTGTGGTATCACCTCATATGATTGCATCTCTGTATTTTCCCCACTGTTATCCATTTTTCTTCAAGTGGTGATTAAAACAACAACAACAACACAACATCTATCATATTTGCTGTGCAGTCATTTC
The DNA here is from genome assembly GCA_030847615.1 of Gambelia wislizenii. NCBI lineage: Eukaryota > Metazoa > Chordata > Lepidosauria > Squamata > Crotaphytidae > Gambelia > Gambelia wislizenii. The sequence continues at coordinate 253,254,278 of JAUMIR010000004.1, forward strand.
AGGTATGGACTGATTGCAGTGCTGTTACCTTATCTGTAGTACAGGAATGGTCAATGCCATTCTTGATGACTGTCAAATTGCTACTTATCCAGTCCTCTCCAGTCCCAGAGTAAGCTAGTTAGGCTTTAGCCTATTTAAATCAAAACACCCAAATGGGATTTAAGTCATTAATGACTAATTTATTTCACTGAGTTCATGTGTGCCTAATGTACAGCATTTCCAAATGGAGGTCCCTTCATGCTGTAATGAATGAGGAAGCTCCTTGGGATAGAAGTAAGTAGTGATGCAAGAAGATGAGAGCACTCACCCCTCTGAGAAATGATTGGATCAAGGAAAATATCTTTATAGTTTAGAAAAAATCCTTAACATCACCCAGTACTTTAAATTCATTATATAAATGATTAGTGATGTCTGAATCCCTGGCTGTTCTGCTTTAGGTACTGTACTGTGGGATTCTGGTTGCATGAGGCATCTGTTTGATGAAAATATATTTTGGTGGATTGTTAGGGATCTTACATTGCTGTAGTGGCTATTTGTCATCTTAAAGAACTATACATCACCATCAGAAGGAGAATTATACTGATGAGATTGCTGCAGTTTTCATTGTTATGGCATAGTTGGTTTCCAAGGGCCATCAAACCTAGCAAAGAGATGTATCAACATGTATTTGAAGCAAATTGCTGCTGATGCCTGCTGAATATTTGTTACATGCCGTACAAAAGGAGAATCAACAAGCAACCATTAAAAGGCATCAGATATAATTCTGAACAAGAATATGTAGTTTTGTGAGGGGAAATAATTTTAATATCTTGATAAGGAATTAAAGGGGCAGATTATAAACTCTGCATGCAAAAATTGGATTCATATAATTATGCAGGGTTAAAACAGTAAATTAACTCTACTCTTAAAGAGGGTATAAAGAAACATGTCTACAGATTTTAAAAAGATACATTCTTCTATAATTTTAATGTAATAATTGAAGAGGTTGTTAGTGGATAAGTAACTGACGAAGGAAGAGAAAACAGAGAGCTGGACTAAATTGTTTGTGGTCTTACCAGCAAGATGTAAACAGTACTCCACTAAGGATCAGTATTGGAATCAACGCTTTTTATCTTGTTCATGAATGATCTGTTGTTGGAGTAACCAGTGAAGTGGCCGTGTTTGATGGAATACCAAAATATTTAGAGAAATAAAAAGAAAAGTGAAAATTAGGAGTTACAAAAGGGTATCTCAGAACTGGAGAAAGGGGCATTAAGACAGCAAACATGATTCATTGTAAGAAGGTGTTAAGCAACACACATTAGAGCAAAAGTCTTAACTATACAGAAATACTGATTGGTGATTAACCAGAAAAAATATGTTGGGATTGAGGTAGATAAGCAAAATTATGAGGGGACTGAAATAACTCCATTATGAGGAAACATTATAATTTTTGGAGTGGTTAGTTTATAGGTGAGTAAGTGAAGAGATAAGAGAGGGATATACAATTATGCATAATGCTGAGAAAGTGGAAAGGTTAAAATTTTCTTTCTCTGTCATACTACTAAAAGGGAGGGTCATTCAGTGAATCTAAATGCTGAGAGATTCGGAAAAGATAAATGGAAGTGCTTCTTCACACAACACACAGCCAAACTATGGAATTTGCTATCATAAGATGTAGTGATAACCACCAACTTGGGGATTAGACAGATTTCATGGGGAAATGGTATCAGTGGCTACTCATCATGAAAGTCATATATTACCTCCCAAATAAGAGACGGTGTATCACTGGATCCCAGTTGCTGTTGCATTCATGTTTTGCTTGTAGCTTCCCATAGATATTAGGCTGATGACTATTGGGAAAGAATTTGTTGTTGCTTTCCTTCATTGCTTCTGATTTATGGTGAGATTTGACAAGATCTGTTCAAGGGGGCTTAACATTGTCTTCCTCTGAGGCTGAGAGAGTGTGAGTTATCCAAAGTCACCCAGTGGGTTTCCATGGCTGGGCAGGGATTTGAACTTTTGTCTCCTGGAGTACTAGTCGAACACTGAAACCACTGCACCACACTGGAAAAGAATGCTGGACTACATAATTTTTTGGTTTCTTCTTAGGTTCTTAAGTTAGTACTATTTTAATATATTCTATAAGCCTCTTTGAGTCCCATTATTGAGAGAAAGGCAGGATATAAATGGATATTATTGTTGGTGTTGGTGATGTTCCTGCAGTGTTTAGGATTTGGTGTAACACACAATTATCTTCCAGCACCTCCACACACACCATACACACACACCATAGCACACTCTTAGCATACAGTGTAGGTCTTATACAGCATTGTCTGACAATCTTATGTGTGATTGGCCTTATTTCTATCACACTTTAAAGATCCCCTGGTTCAGTGCAGATGAAGATCTAGGAAAACCTGACAAACTGACATTGTGGTAGATGTTCTCTTCCAACATTTTAATTTTAATTTTTAATTTAATTAAGTATTTATACCCCACTCTTCAGCCACAAAGGCTATCAGAGTGGCTTATAAATTGTTTAAGCAATAGCGATTTAAACATCTACAATGCATTAAGCAGTTTCCAATGTGTGTTAGCTAATTGCCCCCACAAGCCGGGTACTAATTTTTATAACCTACGAAAGGATGGAAGGCTGAGTGAACCTTGGAGCCCCCTGGAATTGAACTTGCAACTTGCTGACTTGCAGTACTGGCACTTAACCACTGCACCACCAGATCTCTCTACAGTGTTGGCTTGTTGTTAGTTCGTCCTCTCATTTTCCATGTGGGTTGGAAGGCTATTTGTTCTTTCATTAATCCGGTATGGATACTCAAATGACAGTTCCACAAACTAATATTAGCTAACACACATTAGAAGCTGCTTATTGCAGTGTAGATGTGTAAACTGCTATTGCTTAAAACAATTTGTAAGCCACTCTGATAGCCTTGTGGCTGAAGAGCGGGGTATAAATAACTAACTAAATAAAAACAAATAATATGTATGTTTTAAAGAAGTGATGGAATCCTTATTTTAAATCCTTTATAACAGCCTATGGATGCAGTTAAGAGAGAGGATAGTATGGATCAGTTTAGCTCTCTACTTCCAGTATAATGTGAAATGTAATACACAAAGCAACACTAGATTATATTTGTAAAATGTTCATGAATAGTGCTAACCTCTTATAAGGATATTGATTTGAAAGACATTTTGTTAGGGAAGGACAATGATTATTGCAATTTAGAGCCTTACTGCACTCCGAAGAAAAGCAGTAAAGCAGCAGGAATGTTCCGCCTTTCCTGCTGCCTTACTGCATGGTGTCAGCATTCGTCCAGTGTTCATTTGTTCCGGTCCCATGGGGAACTGAGGTAAAACCACATCTTTTTGCAAACGGATTTTTCTGGTTAGCAAAAAGACACAATTTTACCTCGGTCCACCATGTGACCAGAATGAAAGAATGCTGCCGCCATGCAATAAGGCAGAAGGAAAGACAGAACATTCCTGCTGTTCTGCCACTTTTCTTCGGAGTGCAGTAAGACTATGAGTTTGTGGTTTTGCTCTCAACTAGGTTTACAACATTTAAAACTAACTAGACTACTAATTTAGGTTCTTTTTTAAAAGAAATGTTCCTCTTTCCAAGGATGATATTGACTGTGTGAAGTATAATAATAATAATAATACTGAGTTATTTATTACCCGCCTCTCCCCTCAGGATCGGGGCGGGGTACAACATCACAATGCATCACATACAATTCAGTACAATTCAAGTAAGTTATACATTACAATACAATACAATACAAGCAGGTTATACAATTTTTATACAAATCAGAAATCAATACAGACAAACATTGCAGACAAACAGCTGTACAGTGCAGACAATATAACTGCCAGTAGATGGTGCTGCTGGCACTGCAGGTGCAGTCAGAATGCACTGTACAATGATAAGTGACATGCTGCTTTTTGAGAAACCATATTACCATACTAGTTTCCACAGCACATCACCCCAGCTCTTAATAAGCTGGTCCTCATTTTACTGAGTTACAGAAGGCTGAGTCGACCTGGGGGGCCCTGGGATCGAACCTATAGACTCAAGATCTAACATGAGTTCTTTTTGGCTGCAGTGTTGGCTGCATTAGCATACTGCGCCACCAGGGCAGGTATAACACTAAACCAATAATCCTGGTTTGTTAAGCCAAGATATTCACAAACAGTGTGCCAGTCTTGTGGCCTTTTCTCTTCTGTCTTCACAGAAGCAGGAAAACTAACCAGGGTGCTCCAGTTAAGTACAGTCTCCTCTTACATTACTTACTAGGAATTGTGGTTAATTGCTTTCGAACAACCTAGAATTTGTACCCCAACAAGCCAGATTTGCAAGGCTTATTATTCTGGTTTGTTTAGAAGCAATTAATAATTATTCCTGGTCTGTACGTAGCAGGAGGTTGAAATTAATTGCTGTTTTCTGGCTAGTTTCCCAATTCATAGAAGGGAAGTGGTAAAGTTAGTATGAATGAATTAGTTCCATTTTTCAAGATTGTTATTATTGCATGCAAATATAGCCATTGTCTTAACATTGTGTTTAGCCAACCACATGAAATCTTGTTTTGAGTGTTCTTTGCTGTAGTTAATCAAGTTAATCATACACTGGTTAATTTTAATCAACATATTCACAGAATCCACAGAAGCTATTGTTTTCTGTATGGTCATTTGTGGAGTAAATAAATGATCTGTGACTTTGTTTTGATTTTCTTAATGTTCTATTTTCATTTCACAAAGAAGAGAACAAGTGAAATGGTAAATTATTTTCTCTCTTAAACTATGTTCCTACTGTGCAAAATGCACTTTAAACCAATACGTGATATGAAATAAAATTATTTGGTTTCCTATTAAATTATCCAGTGAAACACAGTCAAAAATTGGGTGACAAAAGGTATTTTATTACTTTATCTTATTATTATCTTATTATTAATCTTCTAATTTGTCTTCTCTACACTTTAGGATGAAGGCAGTTGCAACAATTTAAATATGCATATTTTTGCTGCATTCTGAAGTGTTTGTTTTCAAGTAGTGCATGGGTGTTTTTAGTCACTTCCGTTTCCCTTAAAATCTTAAAATATGCTAAAGGCACCAGATCCTGTCAAATCTTGGATGCTAAGCAGGGTCAGCTCATATCCTTTCACCCTCAAATGTGAGTAATGGGCCTGTTTCTTGTGGTGATATTAGTCTTCCTAATTTGTCAATCTTTCCATATTATTCTTAACATTCGCTGTGCCTCTTCTTGATCTGTTGAATAGTTCTCTTGATCTCAGTAGCTCGTTAAATTTAAGCAGGAACTCTAACTCGGGGAATGCACATCTCTCTTTAATTTTGAAATAGTCCCTGATATGAAAACTACTTCTGGCGTTCATTTAAAACCAGCATTTTAGGTGGGGGTGGAGGAAATGTGCACTAAGTAACTTAACAGCCCCACAGAGGAACAATGAGAGCATTCTGGTCACTGTTGCTGATCCTGAAGCGAGTGGCCAGCATAGAACAGGATGTGAGATCCATCCTGTACCTGTGGGAGAGCACAATGAGTGAGGAAAAAGGAATACGCAGAAAATAAAAATTTGTTAAGCAGCAACTGGAGCACATACCCCTGCAAAAGAATGTGCCTTGCAAGTTTGTGAGTGGTTAAGAAAGAAGAGGAGTAGAGAATGGAGAGAACTAGTACTTCTGACTTTCAGTGGTTGTATATATTTACCTGTTAGTGAAACAATGCCTGAAGAGAAAGAATGGCTGGCATCCTTTTAGTAACATGCATGTCAGGTTAAGTGTGGCTTTTCTGTGTGTATGGCCATTTCTGGATGGGATACTGGGGGCTATTTTGTTCCCTTTGTGCTCTGTCCCAACCCCCTAGCAGCTGTCAAGCCCCAGAAGGGGTAGCAGCAGCGGCTTCTTATAGGTTGGAAAGGCAGGGAGGAGGTGATTCCGAGGAGAAGAAAGAGATGCTCTGGGCTGCCAGGAAGAAAAGCTGAATGCACTTCATCTGTGACCACACCTCCATTTCTTCCCCACCTCCAGCTGAGTCCAGCTGCTGTTTCATGGTCTGAGTCACCTCCTCCCTCCTTTCCTTCCCCATCAGTAAGCAGCAGTAGACCCTTTTGGGGGTTCACAGCTACTGGGCGGAGGGGAAGGATGAGGACCTGCATGACCAGAGCTGTGCTCAGATGTAGCTCTCAGCTACTGTGTCTTAAGCTGTGATCAGAAGTTACATGTTAGATGTGGTTACATTGGCCAATTACATTTTTAAAAACAGTGAACAAGAGGTGAGTTGATTTAAAATCAATTCATAACATAACTAATTGAATAACACTTTTCCTTTTAATGTTTTAGCTACTTAAAATTTGTGTTTCATAACAGTAACTTTTAAAAAAAAAGGTGTTCTTTTTCTATAAACTACTTTGCCCTGGGAGAGAGCTGCCTTTTTCCTTCTCTAATTAAGTTGCTGATGATAGGTGGTTGGATTGGTTCAGGACAAAAGACATGAGGGCCTGTCAGGACTAGAAGTGCTGTTGTGCTGCTTCCCTCATGGTATAAGCCATGCACAGGAAAATAACTGAAAAATTTCTGAGTGGAATATAGGAGAAAAGAGATACAAAGTGATGGTGATAACCAAAGAGGAAGAGGACAGAAGAAGTAGACATGAAAAGAAAAAATGACTGGAGGAAAAGAAAGATGAAGTGAAAGAGAAAAGGCTGAGAGTGTATCCCATCACTACATATCATTCAGCTATAGCAAAAAGGTGTGGGAAACTGTGGCAACAGCTGTATATTGCAAAATGTATTTCTCATTCACTTTATTACATGTGTGTGGGGTGCTCTCAACTGGCACCCCCAGCTAGAATGGACTGAGGCTAGATATTGCCAAATTTGTGCTTGAAATACCAAGATGAAATGCCTATTAAGGCAGATAAGTATGAGTGATTTCCTTTTGTTACTTTTGTATAAAGTGCTTTTTGTGTGTGTGCAAGGTCTCTGTTTTCCAAGATCAAAATTCCTTCTTGTGAGCTGCAAGTGTGCATGACATAGGTCCAGAGAGATATATACACATGCCACACACCCTATTGTCTGAACTAAAGCCTCCTTCCATAGGGTTTAATGTATGGGTGGTGATCTGCTTTGACTGTGTATTGAGGCACAACCTATTCTGTTACCATGGGTAAGACAGCAGTTAATATTAGGATGACTTTCTCTGTCTATCTTTTTTTTAATATTTCATCTCCCAACCATGAGTTCAGTACAAAGAACATTTCTGGCACCAAATCTGGGAATGTTGCTACATTTTTCTGCTACATCTTATGCGCTTTTATGGTCAAATGGACAGAGCAGTCTTTTTAAACCGCCTTCCTGCCACTGAAGTCAATTGGGCAGGAAATTCTTTGTAGTAGATCTGGGGCTGACATGAAGTTGTACCATCAGTGAAGGTGTGATAAGGTCCAGGCAGTGAGCTTCTCCTGTGCTGGCCATGGTCAGTGGACAACTCTTGGTCCATTTCAGCCAATCCACTGGTGTATCTTCACTGACAAAGTAGCTCCTTTGACGTACCTAGGATGTGTTTTGCCACAGTTTGTTTTTGTTTTGTTTTTTGTCATGGCAGCATATCTGATGCACTACTGGCATGCCATGGCTTTTACCTGTCATACTGCCTCTCAGCTTATAAGGCTCAGGTATAGGATTGTGTTTAAGAAGGTAAAGCGTACAGCTGAAATAACTATGTTTTTCTTTATAAAAGAATATTTATTTAAAATCTTTAATGTTGGCTGTACATACAGTGAACCAAAGATCCACTGGCAGTTTATTGATACTGTACAATTTCCTGGATTAAGCCATATATAAGGCCTATGTATATTTCCTAATATTCTATTATGAAATAGCATCAGCATATCTGTAGGCTGTAATCCTAAACACATTTGTTAAAAAGTACAGTTGGACCCCTGTATCCGTGGAACCAATATCTGAAAGTTTCAGTTATCTGCAAGCACAAGACACAAAATAGGGACACATGCCATAGAGAAGTGCTGGAAGATGCCTATAGAGACTTCTTCTGTAGGCATCTTCTAGGTCCTCCAGTGCAACTATAAGATATATTTTTACCAGATATCCTTTGTTTTAATAGATTTCACTGTTGTTCACAGTTTCATGTGTCCGCAGTAAGTCTGAGAACTGGACCCCCACAGATACGGGGTCCAACTGTACCCCATAGAGCTTTTTTTTTTTAATTTGAATTGGTTAAATTGAATCAAAGCAGTGTTTGTTGCATTTTGAAATACATCTTTAATCCATTTCCCATAGGACTTTGAGAGTGACTTCACTAATTCTGAGCTATAATTTCTACTTAGGATACCTCATGGCCAGAACCAGAGTCAGAAAGGGAACTCCCCATTAGCCTCTTTGTGGGCCAGAAACAGAAAGACATATTACACTCTGAACTTGAAACCCTTTGGGTGGGGAATCTGGACTGGGCCACCAACCTCCCAAAGTAACATGCCCAAGCTCTTAAAATATCAATTTCACCTATCCCAGGTTTCATAGGCACAAGAAGACAACTATGATACAAGTTCTCAGTTTTGAAGTATAATTTTAATTAAGGTAAAGTTTCCAGTGCACGTGTTGCCCTTACCTTCAGGCGTCCTTCATTACTCCATCTGCAAAGGGATGGCCCATCCTTCAATGGCTGTCTTTCAGTCTTGTTTCACATAGTGTGTCTTCAGACTGACCTTACTGCTATGGTTTCATTATAGCTGCAAAATTCCATCATAGACGCCATGAACCAAAGTTTTCCTGAACCAGAGTCTTTGGATATTTTCAGACGATCCTTGCCATGCAAGGATCGCCCGGGAGAGGTTCGTTGCAGCAGCACGGCAGAGGCTCGATTTCGGATGATGCCATGCCTGTTACGAGATCATCCATCCCTCTTGCGCTTAGGCTTGGAGCCTGCCGCACTATATTCATCAAGATTTTATTCACGGACAACCTCCTTTGTCCTTTGTTCACTGGAGATGGTCAGCATTTAATCCTCAGCTTTACCTTGCTTCTCACACTCCAAAACATGCATTGAATACAGTCCCATTCATGTTATTCTGACAAGTTGGACTAAAGAGGCCTTTAGTCCAGCCATGCTCTTTGTGGACTTTTGTTGTCGCCCAAAAAACATTCTAAATCAACAGTATGTTTTAGGGCACTCAATCTGGAATAACCTGATTCTGCCTGGTAACAAAGGGGTTAATGTTTGAATTGGAATTCCAGGAGAGATAGAATTTCTGCTAATATCTCTCTATGGAAGCCTAACCAGCTCCTGCTGCTTGTTGCCTAGGTGACAGATACAGAGATGCACAAGATGCACATTCCATTAGGCATGACTGCTTGCTGTCTGTCTCAGACTGGAGTTTAGACTCGGAAAAATAGCAACTAGTCATAACACAATGTATCCATGGGAAGAATGTGCATGTGAAAGGTAACTATATAAAGTATTCACAGAACAACATGACACAGCTTCTCATGGGCATGAATGGGTTACATTACTGCATATAGGAGAGTCAGAACATCAGTCAGTGATTAAATTATTTAACCAGCAGTTTAGCATTGAAAAGATCAGAGGCCCTTTCAGACTACACAATTATAGCACTATGATTACACTTAGCCATGAATACTTCCTATGGAATTCTGGGGCTTGTAGTTTGGTGAAGCACTGGAATATTTTGAGTGAGAGTTCTAAATATCCTTTCTTAAACGTCCAATCCCAGGATTTCATCAGAGGGAATTATCAAAGTAGAATAATAGCCAAGGGGAAGTACCAGGTTTCCTCCTATTTAACTTCTACTTCTCCATTCTGGATATTTCTTGAAGGGTTAAAAGAATGTGCAAAAGCCCCAGACAGATAGCTACACCCTAGCAGTGATGGGCAACCTTTTGAGCTTAGTGTGTCAAACTTCGCCAAAAAGCTGAGCATAACACGGGTGGTGTGTCACTTAGAGGAAAAAAATACATTATTTCGCAATATTTACTGTTTAAATAACATAAATGTATACAGTTGCCCCTCCACATTCGCAACTTCGACTATTCGCGGAAAGCCTCCGACCCACACGTTTCCCCCCCTCCCTTCTCAAGGCACTGGCAGGCTTCTCATGAAGCCTGTTGCTGCCTTGGGAAGGGAGGTGGAAAGCCCCCCACCCCAACGCTCTCCACCAATCCTTACCCAAGGCACCGATGGGCTTCTCGTGAATCCTGTTGGTGCCTTGGCAAGGGTATGATGGAAAACCTCCCACCTGCACGCTTTCCCCCCTTCCCTCCCAAGGCACCAATGGGCTTCTCATGAAGCCCATCGGTCCCTTGGCAAGGGGAGGGTGGAAAACCTCCCACCCACACGCTTTCCCCCCTCCCTTTTCAAGGCACCAACGGGCTTCCAAGGCTTACGGCTGCTGCCGGGCCCCTTGGGAAGGCTGGTGAGAGGCCGGGCAAACTCCGGCCCACCCTCCCATCAGCCCACCACCTTCCCCAGCCTTTCCAAGGTGGCTGCGGGGCTTCGAAGCCCTGGAGCCCCCTCAGGAAGGCCGGGGAGAGGCCGGGCAGAGTCCCTCTTTCCCACCACCTTCCCCAGCCTTTCCAAGGCGGCTCCGGGGCTTTGAAGCTCTGGAGCCCCTCGGGAAGGCCGGGGAGAGGCCGGGCAGACTCCCTCCCTCCTGCCCACCCTGCCTGACACCTTCCCCGGCCTTTCTGAGGTGGCTCCAGGGCTTCAAAGCCCTGGAGCCCCTCGGGAAGGCCGGGGAGAGGCCGGGCAGGGTCCCTTCCTCCCACCCCCTTCCCTGGCCTTTGCAAGGTGGCTCCATGGATTCAAAGCCCTGGAGCCCCTCCAGAAGGCCGGGGAGAGGCTGGCCAGACTCCTGTCTACCCTCCTGCCAGCCCGCCGCCTTCCCCAGCCTTTCCAAGGCGGCTCCAGGGCTTCAAAGCCCCAGAGCCCCCTCGGGAAGGCCAGGGAGAGGCCAGGCAGAGTCCCTCCCTCCTGCAGCCTGCCCCGGCCTTTCCAAGGCGGCTCCACGGCTTTGAAGCCCTGGGGAGAGGCTGGGAAGACTCCTGACAACCCTCTGGCCAGCCCGCTGCCTTCCCCAGCCTTTCCAAGGTGGCTCCAGGGCTTTGAAGCCCCAGAGCCCCCTTGGGAAGGCTGGGGAGAGGCCAGGCAGAGTCCCTCCCTCCCGCCGCCTTCCCCGGCCTTTCCAAGACGGCTCCATGGCTTCAAAGCCTGGAGCCCCCTCGGGAAGGCTAGGGAGAGTCCGGGCAGACTCCTGCCAACCCTCCCGCCAGCCCACCGCCTTCCCCAGCCTTTGCAAGGCAGCTCCAGGGCTTCGAAGCCCCGGACCCCCTCGGGAAGGCCGGGGAGAGGCCAGGCAGACCGCTGCCTTCCCCGGCCTTTCCAAGGTGGCTCCACGGCTTTGAAGCCCTGGAGCCCCCTCAGGAAGGCCGGGGAGAGGCCGGGCAGACTCCCACCGACCCTCCCGCCGCTTTACCCAGCCTTTCCGAAGCGGCTCCAGGGAAACAGGCAGGCCTCAGGGGTGGTGGTGGTGGTGATCGGGGCTTCGTAGCCCCACCCGCCACTTTCCTCCCCCCTCCCTAAAGTGGTGAACGGGGCTTCGAAGCCCTGCCCACCACTTTAGGGAGGGTGGTGAGGTTGCGGGGGGGGAGGCCTAGACGCGTGTCACCACAGATGGCTACGCATGTCAGTGGTGACACGTGTGTCATAGGTTTGCCATCACCACCCTAGACTTTTTACTAGGTCAGATGTCGGAATCATGCCTCTTCAGCTGTTGTAAGTAACCATATGTAACTCCTTCCACGTGTAAGCCAGCACTGCCAAATGGTGAGGAATGCTGAAAACTGAAGTACAACAATATTTAGATCAGTGGCTCTTAACCTTTTCTTTACTAGGGATCCCCTTTAAATATCTTTTGTTGCTGCAGGCCCCCAAGATTTAACTCAAGATTTAAAACAACAACAACAATACAATTACACCATCCATTAAACTTTCTCTCAGAGGCACTCGAGGGGGAGGGAAGACTTTTCTCCTGTCTCTTCCTGCAAGTTTGTGACTGGAGCGGATTGAATGGCAATGCACAGGCCAAGCCACCCAGCTTCCCTTGTCTTGGTTTCTGTCACATGGCTGCTTCATTGCGGGGAGGAGGTGGGTCAAGCAGCCTTCAAGCCTTCACAGACCCCCTGTGAGAACATCATGGCCCCCTGGGGTCCACAGACCACAGGTTAAGAACCACTGGTTTAGAGCACTGCATGATTCTCACGCCTACTCTAGGACAAGGAATGGTTCCAGTTGTGTAGGGAACATGTGTTGCCTCAGGCAGACTGTCCTGCTGTGACATGAAAGCCCTCATGGTAGCTAGGAAAGGGATATAAGCTTTAATTTTTGCTGTAATTCATCATCTGCACCCATTAATTGTCACGTATTTGATAAGATCGTCTTTGCACCAGCAAGTGATTTTGAGACCACTTGCCTTAAATATGCTAAAGGTACCAGATCCTGTCAGATCTTGGATGCTAAGCAGGGTCAGCTCTGATATATTTAGATGGAAGACCATCAACAAATACCAGGTGCTATAGGCTATATTTCAAAGGAAGGCATCACCTAAGAAAACCCTATAAAATCAGTAAACCAGAGTGAAACATTTTCTCATGTTTGTACTGCAGCAGCCCTTTTCATAGTTCTTGCTGGTAACAGAAGATACATGATATGCAAAGAACTTCCTTATACAAATGTAATTAAATCAATCTTTACATTGACCCCACCAGCAATACTGTGGCCAAATCCACACTACACAAATCTCTCTCTCTGGCTTAACTTCGCAAACGAAGATTCAGGAAAGACTCATCCCGTGCTTACTGCAAGCACGCTAATGACTAAAAAGGCCAATCTGAGATAAACAAGTCCGGTTGCAGAAAGCACAGCAGAAGGTCTCCTTGGGTGATGTTTCCAGGTTGTGATTCTTTCTGCGTTGTCGTTTCTCTTCAAGACTTGTTTGGTGTGAATTCTCAAATAAGGCTGCAGCATTGTGGATAGTGTGTCTCCATGCCTCCCAACTGGATTATTTGCCATGGCTCCTTCCTATGGAATCCTGGGATTCAACCTCATTAAGTTTTCTGGATAAATAAGCACATGGTCTTAAATTTCCTTCTGTAGCCCTTTGTAGTAACACTGCCCCCATTGCTATGTCAGATGCATCCACCTGTACTACCAACAGGGCTGATGGGTTGGAATGCCGCAGAATGGGTTCAGACGTGAGCAGTGCTTTAAGCTTGTCAAAGGCTGCCTGACATTCATTAGTCCATTTTAGTTTCTGTGAAGGTTTAGGCTTTGGTTGGGATTCTCCCCGCCCTTCTCTTTCTTTCTTCTCCTTTTTCATCTTTAGTAAGTCCATGAGTGACAGGGCCACTTCTGCAAAATCTCTTATGAACTCACAATAGAAATTTGTGAACCCAAGAAAGGCTTGCAGCTGCATTTGGGTTCTGGGAGATTCCCACTCCAGCACATCTCTCACTTTGGCTGGGTCCATTTCTATTCCTTCACTTGAGATTCTATAACCCAGGTAATCCAATCTGGTTTTATGGAATTCGCATTTGGACAGCTTAGCATATAACTGGTTCTCAGAGTCTAGCAAGGCCTTTATGGCACCAGAGCTCTCTGACAGAGAACGCTAAAACTACGCAAAACCACAAATTCCAGAATTCCGTAGCACTGAGCCATGGCAGTAAAAGTGGTGCCAAACTGGATTATTTCTGCAGTGTAGATGCAGCCTAAGAGAGATGAGCTCATTTAAGTGGGAATGCATCAACATGGTTGGTCACCACACTAAAAAGAGACTTACCTTGCTCCTTTTGCTTTCCTGTTCCCTTAGCACTTCCATTCAAATGCAAGTATTTAAAATTATTTTATTATTTATATTTTTAAAATTTCATATCATAATAGTGTTGACTATAGATACGAAAATGAAAAAGGAAAGTGTAGTTCAACATATTGACTGACTGTCATGGTCAGGAGTAAACGTACACTTGGCTTTTATTGTTGTTCAGTTGGTCAGTTTACCATGAAAATAAGTGACTATTTTAGCCATAGTGATACCTATTGATGGACTCATTTAATAGGGCACTATTTTTCCTTACAAGGTGCATTCTTTTTGACAGCTGTTTAGATAAATGCTAGCTACGCAAGTAGAATTGTTTTGTCAGCATTATTCCAACACACAGGATGCTGTAAAAGTCTCTTGGTAACAAAGTACATTTTAAATAAGCAGTTGTTAGTTTACAGACCTCACAAATATGCATTCTGTGTTTATTATAGAAAAGGGAAGGTAAGGGTGCACAAGTAATGTGGTTAGGAAATGTTGCCCATTTCTTTAAGAAGCTTTCTGGCATTAATTGTAACCTTCCTTTTGTATAATTTAAAGGTTTTTTTTAGACCTTATGGCAAGGGTGAGGAAAGTGTGCCTCATGGCTCACAAGTCTCAACTAAAGACCACTCTGTCTTTTATACCCCCATTTTAGAGGAGTAGAAAACCATGTGAACATTGCCCAAACCAGCACAAAATATCCTAGATACCCTAAAGGCACCAGATCCCATCTGATCTTGGAAGCTAAGCAGAGACAGTCCTAGTTAGAACTTGGATGGGAGACCACCAATCAATATCAGGTTATGTAGGCTACATTTCAGAGGAAGGAACTGGCAAAAATTCCTCTGAGTATTCCTTGCCTAAGAAAACCCTATGAAATTTATGGGGTCACCATAAGTGGACAGGGGACTTGAAGACACATACAGAGACAGCACAAAACCCACGAACATATGGAAGTTGAGTTTTATTTGTACTCCCACTCCCTCAACGAAAAATGATGGAAAATTAGCTAAAAATGAAATTGAACACTTTTCACATTGGTGTGATCTGCTGGGTGGAGAATTTGCCCCACCCTCAGTGCAGTTGCCCATCCCTGTGTAATATTATTCACTTATCCAACAAACCAATCTGATGCATTGAAATAATTTTTCAGGCTGTGATCATTAGATACTTGTAGGATATTATGAATGTTCATCTTTCTGGTTCAGTTGAGGACTGTTCCATGTGCAGTTCCCTACATCTGTTACACTAGCATGTCATAGAGGGAAAGCTATTAGAGCCATTGGCAAGCCAGTGGTAAACTCCACTGGTTCTACTGGCTGGAGGAGTCTGAGAGTTGTGGTCCAAAAGCTCTGAATCCAACTTTGCAGTAGTGTACTTCTGCTAGTGCAAGGGGGCCTCTCTCCTCTGCCCTGCAGCCCTCTGTGCCACATGAAAACCTGGTCCAGAGTGTTTTCCAGTCCTTTGGAACAGATGCATATAGTGAAAGGAGGGAGCTACAAGGTTAGGGAAGGAAAGTAATCCTCTTCCTGGTACCAGCAGTGGAATGACACTGTTGGATCCTGGCTATTTATACCATTGGCTCTAATAGTATAGTATTAGAAGAGGAGTGCAGTGATGTGTCACCTAAACAATCCAGCTAGCCCAGCATGTATTTATTTTCAGAAGCTAAGTTCATTACATCCTCCAGCATGCAATACTCAGTTCTTAGCTATCATGACTAATAACTGTTGGTGGATTTATCCTTCTTGTATTTGCCTAATCAACCTTTAAATACAGCTGGCCCTCTGTATCCAAAGTTTCTTCATCCACAGATTCAATCAACCATAGCTCAAAAATATGGGGGGGGGGGATCCGAAAAGCAAACCTTGCTTTTCACTATTTTATACACACCATTTTACTACACTGTTGTATATAATTGGACTTGAGCATCCACAGATTTTGGTATCCATGGGGGGCTCTGGAACCAAACGTCAGTGGATACTGAGGGCCCACTTAGCTCATTATCACATCTTACAGCAATGGGCTCTGTAAACAAAGTCAGCATTTCTTTATTTCCAGACATTTTCCTTTGTGTATCTGAAATCTAGTATGATGAGAGGGAATGAGAAACATTATTTTCCATCCATCTATTCACCAGGGGTAATTTTATAAACATCTGTCTTGTCTTCCTGTGGTCATCATTTAAGTCACACACATTTTACCCTTTCCTGTTAAGAAAGATGTTCATCAAAGACCCCTTGGTTGTTTTGGTGACCTCCCCCCACTCCCACTTCTCAAACTCTTTGATGTTTTTTCTTAGGTGGCTGTCCAGAACTGCTCACAGTATTCTTAAGGGAGCTAAACCATAGATTTGTATGTATGAAAATCATAAATATGGACAGGTTTCCTTTATATTCTTTTTAAACTAATCACTTTTCTAATAATCTCTATTGTGGAGACTCACATTTTAAACTGACACTGCATCTGAATTGATATTTTCATCTAATTTCTTTCTAGACATTATGCTATTTAGTTACCTACACACATGAGAAGGGAACCCTGCCCCTTTCATCATCTGTCACCTTATTTGGAGAGAAAAGATATAAAGAGCAGAGGGTCTTCTGTAAGTGGAGGCACTTGTCCTCTTTTGGCTCTCATTCTCTACAGAGGGTGGGTGATGATGGAGAGGGCATGGAGTAGACTTGTTTCATCTCAGACAGAAATTAAGCAGTCTAGATTACTTGGCTCTTCTTTTTTTTCTGTCCTTCCATGCTTTTTGAAAAACAAAAACAAAAGCAGCTTTATGTTGGCTACATTCTATTATACTAATCTTAGTAATAGGCTGCATAATTTTTTTGTCAAGGTCAACAGTTTCACATTTGAGTTCTTGAAGAACTCTCAGGTGTATGCATTTAAAAACATTGAATTAAGTTGGATTTTTTTCAAGCATCTCTTAAATTTAATTTCTTGCTACTTCTGTTTGTCTCAGTTCTTCAGACACCCCTCATTTTATAAAGTGCAAGTATCTATCCAGCACCTTCCACAGTGAAGATTGATGCACAGGAATCAACCAGTTTCTCTACTATCACTGCGTGCTCTTCAACAGTTGTTGTATACCTCATGATCAAATTACCATTCTTGTTCATTTCCCCCAAAGGAAATATGTATTTTTATTACATATATAATGTATGAGAAAGATTTCTCCTCAGTACCCCTTACCTTAAAAGTAGCCCTTACATCATGAGTAGCCCTTAAAAGTCCTTATAGAACCCCTGAAATATGTGTATAATATGAACTCTGCACTCTGTAAGTACCATGCAAAGAATCTTAAAGTATTTTTATACAAGTCTGCCAGTTAAAGGGTCCTGTTGTCTTATGACTGAAGACATATAACTCAGCTAGTTCAAGCTTAGCAAAGAAGTGTTTAATTAATTATTGACTTTGGTGTTGAACACTGGTGTGTACTCCATCTTATATGAAGTGGTGTTACTCGAATTGTGTGGGGTCTGTGGGGACCCTCTAATGTCCAAATATTAATTTGGATAATTGAGTTAGCTCAACTTGGCATGTGAGAGGCTGAGCAATGGCGGGATCTTTTAACCTATGTATACTGGTAATAACAGAGGAGATCCTAAGCCAAAAGGTACAGTTAAATGATCTTTATTGGAAATTAATGTTAACAGCAGTCATGCAAACACTCAGGCTTCAGACACTCACAGAAGGCCATAGAAAGCAGTTGGAAATATTTGGATAGAGAAATACAGTAAGGGGATGGCAGTTATACTGTACTGATCCTGCAGAGCTGAGATTGCAAAGTACACTGACAACAAGGGGGTCCAGAAGACAGTATGGCTATATAGTCTGACTGTCTGAAGCAACTCCAAAATTGCCAGCAAGTTAAACAAGAGCTGGGAAAGCAGCCAAACTTCAGTGATAATTAATTAGGAAGAACAAAGTCCTGTTTTGAGGAAACAGGAAAGGCAGCAATACAGGCAAAAGGCACATAGAGAAGAGTCCAGACTACAGGCCAAAGGTTAAGGCTTACAGAGGACAGCATAGTCAAGGAGTCGGTCCATAGGTCAGTAGGATCAGGCAACAGGGTCGTCACAAACAGTCCAAGGTCAAGGCACATGGCAAGGCAGCAAGGGTTCAGGAAGCTTTCTCCATGGAGATCAGTTGATCTCTGACAAAGCCTCCATTGCCTCTCCCAGCCTATATAAAGCAATTAAGGCTTTGCCAGGTGTTTCTTAATGAGCAAGTTCCTCTCATAAATTCTCAGAGATTTCCTTTGAGCTTGCTTTTGCACTCAGTGCTGTATATACAACAGTGGAGGTAAGTCCCTTTCCTCTTCTTTGTCTTTATCCAAGTGGGCAAGACTCTCTGCTGGGACTGATGCCAACCCACTTGGACCAGGCTCTTCCTCTGCTCGAGCCTCTAGGTGGCCAGGGTTCCCTGCTGGCACAGGTGTAGATAAACCTGTACCAGGGTCCCTAGCGTCATTCCCTGCCATGTCCTCCTCTGACTCTACAGCCTTGTCAGGCTCCTTGGGCATGACAATGACATGAAGTCAAGAGGAAGTAGAACTGTGCGCCTAGCTGCACAGACTGAAATAGAGTTGATAGGGAGGAAATCTGTGCACACTTGGGTGGTATTTTAGGGTGATATTTATATGAAATAATTCCCCTGAAGGGATTGGATTTCGGGTGAATTACAATGGTTCTTGGAGATTCCCATGGCTAGACAATGGGTGCTCCAGGAAAGTTAATGATCATTAATGGGTACTGTATTTGGAATTGAATAGGAGCAGGCAAGATCTTTTGTTGGAAGGGGATGAGGGAAGAAAGAACCCATTTTACAAGCATTAAGGACTCTGCTATCATTGATTGGATTCATGAATGGTTCACTTCCAGGTGTTAAGTTATTATCTGAGTATTTGGCTTGGGGGAATTTCCGAAGGCCCCTCCCTTGGTTATATATGGATCCAGCCTTGGTAACAGAGGGTCCTGGTTTACCTACTAACAATGTGGGTGGCACATTAAGTCAAATTATTAAATATTGCCAATTGTTTGATATTCCAAGATAGGAGCTATCAGGGTAGATAACAGTTGTATTTCAGAATTCTGAAGCATGGTTCTTTCTGAATCAGAATAAGGCCTGTTAAGGAATGTTCATTATAATCCAGGTAGCATCCAGATTAATTGAACAACTTTTGTATGCAGAAATAGGATTGGTGGTGTTGATAGAAAATTTTGCAATTCTTTGATAGAATAAAAATGTTAGTGATAGTTCCTGCTATATGAAATTAACGCACACAAATGTGTAGGAGAAAGTAGAGTAAATAGTAGGAGAAAGTAGAATAAAGACATGAATTATTTCTTCTTTCCATATGACATAATTACATCTTGGCTGGTGTGTTCCCTTTGGTCATAGTTTGTGGACATTGATGTTGACGTTAGCATTTTATGTTTATCCAACAGCCTCAATACAAGACAATCTGTCACAATCACTTGCAGTAGCATTTTTCCCAAGGCAATTTATTTTGCCTCAGGGTAGAGATCTGTAGCATTTGTCTCAGACAATTTATCTTTTTGCATGGTCAACACCTATTAGTTAATGGTTTTGTAAATACAAAAGAATCCAGACTTTAGCATGTTAAAAAACACTTAGCTGCTTAGCCTTTCTTAAATCTGTGCTACAGCTTTCTTGAAAAACATAGTATAAAGAAGTATGAAATAGCTGACCAACCCTTACGCAGCTGGTTTTTAAAAGTATGATTCCTATTTAGAAATTTTGGAGCTAAAATAACAGAGTTTCAGTCTAGCTCAGGGTTTCACAACCAGGGTTCCATGGAACCTTAGGGTTCCACAAGAGGTTGCTAGGGGTTCCACGAGATATTGTCAGTTCAAGAATGGATGGGGCAAAGCAAGCGGCACCAGATCTGATCTGATCCTAAGCAGCACCAGATCTGATCTGGTTAGTACTTGCATGGGGGACTGCTAACGACTACCAGGTGCTATAGGCTATATTTCAGAAGAAGAAACTGGCAAAATCACCTCTGAGTATTCCTTGCCTAAGAAAATCCTATGAAGTTCCTGGAGTCAGTTGACAGGCTACTTGAAGGCAGATACACCCACAATCCCAATTAAGAAAGAGATGTTTGTTTGAAAAGAAATTAAAATGCTAAATGTATCATTATCAATAAGATTACAATGTATAATATAAATAATATATCGATCACAACACAATAGTAAAATACACTATACAGAGCTCAATATACAACATTAATCTAGTGTGTGGACATTAAAACTAGCTTCTCCAGAATTGCATTATGAAATATGGGGTGAGGCATAAGGTGAAGATTGAGGATGTGGAAGCCAGTCCTCAATAAACCTGACCTTACTGTTGTCATCACTTGAGCCTCTCATTTGATGTGTTAACTTTTTTTATGATAGCTATTTACCAGACCCCTTTTAACTACTCCTGCATATTGAGCCCATCTGCAGCACTGATGATGAGGGCTGTTAATGGTCTAGGAAAGGTATATGTAACTGCAAGTGCCTTTTATGAGCTTTGGCCTTTTTTAGTGAAAATGGCTCTGGTGTCAATTAGTTATCTATAATGTAGTAGGTCTCACATAGCATTCTCTATCTGGGGCTGCCTTTAAAAATCGCCTGGAAAATAGCCGCATGACTGCACTAAAATAAATGTTTTGAAGGATTTTTAATCTACAGACTTAACAGTGTTTTAACATGGATATTTTCAGTTTGAAGGAACAAGTCTATTCCTTATATACTAATCCAATAGCACCATCTGGGGAACAGAAACTACTTGAACTTGAAAGCAATGCTTTCTGAACAATCTAGATAAAAATTCAATATACAATACAGTTAAGTCAGAGTGAAGCTAATTTATTGTAATATATTTAAATGGAACTCGGTTACCTCTTTTCATAATATTGTAGCTTAACTGGATTGCTGACTAGGCTAAAAGGCAGATAAATCTTATACCAATGGGCAACTTATGTCTCAACATCATCCTTTTGTTGTTTGATTTTTCAGTTTATTCTGATTTGTGCTGAATAAACTTAGGACTTTATCAAACACACAAAATATGGCATCATAACGATGTCACATAACTGCAAAAGAGCATGTGGATCAGACAATGCACCCTTTTGCTATTAAAAAGAGCCCAAATCCCATCATTTTTAATTGATGGCTTAAGCCGTCAATAGATCGCCCTGCTGCTTTTTTGCTGGAATTGCCAGCATGCGAAACATCGGGCCATTTAAATCTCATACTTACCCTGACAATGGCTGAACCAGTGTGAACACTTCCTGATCAGACTGGGACATCCAGGTAGGTTTCGCTCTTTTTATGACCCTCCCTGGGTTACCTGGGACTTTTAAAATGTGTGTGTGTGTGTGTGTGTGTGTGTGTGTATTTTAAAAAAACTTTTTAGGCTTTATTTTGGTTTTGAATTTTGAATTTCCCATGCAATGAAATCGTATGAGATTTCGAACAAGGAAGTGAACGGGCTCCATTCACTTCCTCTTTATTGCTGAGAACCTTTGGTGACTGCGGGGGGGGGGGGGAGCGTTCTTTTGCTGACATAAAAATGGTTTTCTTTATGCCGACAAAAGAATGTTTTAAAGGGCTGTGTCTGATAGAGTCCTTAGATTTTCTGTGTTCGATGGAAAATCTGTTTGACCATTATTCATCACAAGAAATCTGTATACACTATCAGAAACTAGGTATCTATATTTTTGTTATCTAGTTATTATTGTTGTCTGGCTATGGTTGCCTGGTTAAAGATGCATGTTGTTGTCTTTTGAAGATGGCTCTAGAATATAGACTGGTCTTGAGTCCCCATAATGAATTGATCAAAACAAGAAATAAACTAATAAATAAATAATTTAATTATGTCTAGTAAAAATTATGTTTTGTAGTACATATTTTATAAAGGCTTAAAGCATTTGTTAGCACATCTTTTTAAAAGTAATAATAAATAATAAAAGTGATAAGGGAAAAGTAAGAAGCGTTCGCATGCTTAAGTTGTGTAGCTTGCTAATCATAGTCCTGTTGGGAATAGGGAAAGTGTGTGACGTTATCATCTGAGTTTGGGTCAGACTAGCTGACCTCCTGGTGTCCCACAAAAGGGATTCAGCTAAGATAATCTTTTTCTCTAATCGCTGCTTTTGAGTTTTGTCTTCTTCAAGAGATTAATCATGAGCCTGCTAACAGCTCAGATAACGACTTCTTGGCCAAACTTTGCAGTTGCTCTTTGAAGCATAGAAAGGAGTTAACCATAAGGGCTGGCTGAGAGGGAAGGTGAAAGAGGTCATAAGAGAGACACTGAGATAAAGAGTGATAGTTTCAACTTTGTTAATTTTCTCTGTAGTTGTTATTAATTTTCCATTTCTTGGAAATCAGGTGGTTTGAAGGAAGGGACATCTGCGCATGTCCTATTTTTGATCTTATACCTGTATTTCGTTTTCCATACCTTGGAGATTATAAAAGTCTGTGTAAAAAAGGGGAGGGGAGTCAGTCTTTTTTGGGTGAACCCAGACGGAACTTGGCATGCCAATAAAATCTTTGTTATCCTGATAGACCTGCCTGAGAGTAATTCCTGAATTTCCCATTACAAAAGGACTGCTAAAATAGTGTGTTTTGTGCTATTCAGAATAAAATTAAGAAAGCCCAAATGTTTTATTATTCATAAGGATTTCCTATCAAATTTTCCCGACTTGTAAATAAGTTAGCTGGTGAACGGATTCCCCCCCACTTCCACACAGTTATACTGTATTTATTCTGATTTTTCTTCTGAATCTGTTGGATTAGCTACATCCCTTGAATTTTGTAGTGTCCAAAATGGAGGATTGTTTTAAACTTTACAGAAATTATAATGATGTTTGCTGAGATAAACATGCAGACAGTGGCTGCAACCCAGAACTCTGAGGAACTCCATTACATACCTGACATTCTGAGCCACTTTAGATGGCTGTTTTCTCTCCCCGGGTTGAGAAATGTCTAGTAATGCCATGAAAGTTCTAAGACAGGCTTAGATATGAACTTCAAAAAAAATCAATAAAATGTTCAAAAATCCTAACAAACTTAACAATATCCAAAACTTTCCTCCCACAAATATTAAGAAGCTCCCCACCTTCAATTTGCTTCTGTAGTGCTGTCTTTCTACCTTTGTAGCAATGTAGGCAGATAGACATATTGTGTATGGCCCTCTTTCTCACCTGCAGTGGAAAGGAGGATATTATTTTCTTGCCCTTCAGGTTTACTCTAAAATGTACCATATCTCTCTCCTCCTTGCCCCCTAAAAAAATTTTTTTGAGAGAACATTTGCATGATTTCAGAGCCAATCCATTAGTAAACAAAAACTAGGAAGTGGTGCATTTGGTTTAAGATAAAGAGGATTGGCTTGTGTGAAGAAACAGAAGGGAAGTGAAAATAGATACAACTGGATTTTGGGAGTGGGATAAATTCATCCCACTATTGGGATGTGACTATTACAGTGACTATTACAGTGGTTATGTCTTAGCTTTTATTTTAAGTCTGTTTTAATTGCTGTTCTTCCACATGTGACATGTTCAGATGGGTAACCTTGGGAAGAAATTTTCTTTGTCAGTTATTATTTTATTTTTATTTTTTACTTTAAGGGTCAAAATACATGAGAAATTGCCGAATACCAGGTCAAACTGTTAGTCTGTCTAACCTTCTGTCATCAAAATGGACTGCTAGGGGCTCTCCAGGGTTTCAAGTGGGATTCTCTCCTAGCTTCATCTAGAATTGAACATTCAGTCTCCTGCATGGAAAGCACATGCTCTGCCATTGAGCTACAGCCCCCCAATGATGATATGAAAGGTCTGTCCTGCATTTCTTTCATTAACAGTAGCTATGGGGAAGGACAGAGAATTGGTGGCATGCACCCTCTCAGTATGCCTTTTACTTCATGCTGCTGGCCAAATCAAAATGTTCTTTTCTTTGAAATCCCTTTTTCTCATGGAGGTAGAAATATACAGATTCACAAGTGCTATAAGTGAGTAGGATGTCATTCACTTTCTTCAGATGGAGATAGCAAAATCGGTCTGCTATCTCATTTCCTCTTCTCCTCCCATTTCAGGTATTGGAAGTACCTATATTTTACCTGATCCTCACCCCACCCCCCACCCCATGTAGTTGATGAAAGAGGATTAAAATGGAGGGAACAACTAACCTAATGATAAAACATTTAATTAGAAACTGTGGTTAAATATGCTTTGTGTCCCAGATGAATGTGTTACTGTAATGTAATTCTTGTACAAACATGCAGCTGGTAAGCTATATTAATGCATTATATTTCTTCAGTACTTAAAGGATTTATACCCAAGTGATTACCACAGTTATCCATCTAGTTACTTTGAACTTAAATGTACTATTACCTAACAGAAACTAAATTTCCACTTCTGACTTCAAGTCTTCTCTTTCTATTCTGTTTTTGATCTAGTTTACATAGCCCTGTACCATTTTTTCTGTTTCCTGCTGATTATAATACATAGGGCTTTATCAGAAACAGGGAAATGTGGCAAAAAACCACATCCTAAACCATGTCAGAAGAATGTGATGATAACAGAAAAGGCAACATTATCAGACTCCCATGTCCTCAGCCATTCCCGGGGTGCTGCTGCAGATGAGGCTTCCCTTTTTTTATTTTTGGAGCTAAGCCACCAATAAAAAGGGATGCCTTATTCATGCCTGCGCTATGTCCCCAGAACACTGAAGGATGTCATCCGATAATCTCACCCATTTCTGTTCTTGTTGCATTCTTCTGATGTGGTTTTTGCCGCATCTGATAATCTCCTAAATTAAATTGCCTCATCATCTTATTTCTGTTAAAAGTATTGATCTATTTTCTTCCCCCTGTATCTAAATTTTCCAACAAACTGGGGGGGGGGGGACTTTCTTCATTTGATTTCTGATCTACTTCTTCAGGCTCTTACCTCCCCGCAATCTAATTTAATTAAAGAAAGCATATTGCCTTGTTTTGTGTAGAGGATTTTCATCGTTGTTTTTAAGGATGACCTGGGAAATGACTCCCAGGTTGTATTTTCCCTTAGAAGTAGCAAAAAGACTTCCATTCACTCTGCCATGCTCTTTCGCCCCCAGGGCAAAGAGCTACTTCTGTGTGCTTCACTAATTTAGCACAGCACAAGGAGCACAAATAAATACTATGTAACTGCAGTCACAAATGATTTCATGTGCAAACAGTTGCTAGCTCCTTAGTATCTTTGGGGTACTTTTTCATAATGAATATTGTATGGCTCTTGAAACATTTCATAAACAGAAAACATTTTATAGTGAAAGCAGAGAGTCTGGCACATAGACAGCGATATGTCTATGAAAATACATTTCCACTTAAACATGTAAGGATGCTGTATAGGTTGAAAGACAACTGTGCTGATTTCCTTCTGTGCAAACTGAGAAATAAAAGAGATTTGAGAGAGAGAGAGAGAGAGAGAGTAATTCTTCATGTTAGTCCATAATAGTGTCTGAGGTGAGGGATAAAATGGGAAAAGTTAGCATTTTGTTCTATAAAATAATACTTTAAAAATGTACAGTCATGTAACCAATGGTTTTAACAGAGGTCAGAATTTATATTAAACTCTCTTAAGACCTCAGTACACCATAAGAGCTTATTTCTAACAATCAAAGAGCATTTATATGATGACATAACATTCAACAGTATCATCTCTTTTCTGTAACATAAGAAAGTACACTCTTTTAGAAAGCCACTGAATAACTTTTGAGCATTCTGTTCTATAGAAGCTAATTATAAGCATTCTTTTAATAACATGAATAAAATACAGAGTTACTGCAAACATAAAAGAAACTATACTGATTTAATATATAGAATCATAGAATCATAGAGTTGAAGAGACCACAAGGGCCATCAAGTCTAACCCCCTGCCATGCAGGAATACACAATCAAATCATTCCCGACAGATAGCCATCCAGCCTCTGTTTAAAAATCTCCAAAGAAGGAGACTCCACCACACTCCAAGACAGGGTATTCCACTTCCAAACAGCTCATACTGTCAGGAAGTTCTTCCTAATGTTTAGGTGGAATCTCTTTTCCTGTAGTTTGAACCCATTGCTCCGTGTCCTAGTCTTTGGAGCAGCAGAAAACAAGCTTGTCCCACCCTCAGTATTTTATTTATTTATGTATTTATTTACTTACTTATTTACTTATTTATACCCTGCTCTTGAGCCACAAGGCTATCAGACCGGCTTACAAATTGTTTTAAGCAATAGCAATTTACACATCTACACTGCATTAAGCAGTTTCCAATGTGCGTTAGCTAATTGCCCCCACAAGCTGGGTACTCATTTTACTGACCTACGAAAGGATGGCAGGCTGAGTGAACCTTGGAGCCGGCTGGAATCAAACCTGCAACGTGGTGACTTGCATTACTGGCATTTAACCACTGCGCCACCAGGGCTCATATAACATGACAAGTATGAGATCCCTTCACATATTTAAACATGGTTATCATGGCACCTCTCAACCTTCTCTTCTCCAGAGGAAACATGCCCAGTTCCCTAACCCGCTCCTCATATGCAGCTTAAAAAAAAGAGCTTCTGTCATGATCAGTCCAGTAATCACACGAAGTGAAGAAATTCAGGAGATTATCAGATAGGAACGAAAAAGTGTTCCTTTCCCACAGTCTTCACTCCCTCCCCCGTCCTGTCCCTGTCATGCCACAATCACCCTCCTCACTGCACTTACCTCCTTTACTATCATTCCAGCAGCCCAGGAGTGAATGGAGCTCCCTTCACTTCCTCGATCAAAATCCCACGGATTCTTGTGAAAAGACGCAAGCGTGGAAAATTTTTTTTAAAGGACATAAATGACAGCAAGCACCAAAACACACTTTAAAAGGTAGAAGTAACCCAGGGAGGGTCATAAAAAGTATATCACTTGCCTGGATGTCCCAATGTCACCCAGAAGTGTTCTGGCAGGGACCTCCCATGGACGCTGGGATCTTGCCAGCATAACGGGGCACCTTTTCACTCACAAGAACACTTGTGACAGAAACGGAATGGGGGATCTATTGATGGATTATCCCATCAATAAAAAGCAGCACTGGTGGAACAGCAGCAGAATGGGAGCATAACAAGGGGGAACAACGTCATCTGAAAAGGGAGCCCTTTTGCAATCTCCTAGCATTCATGTAACGTCACTTTTAATGCATTTGATAATCTCCTCAATTTCCTTCTGGATACTTATCCTTAATTTTTCACGAATATTAATTTTTTTTAGTCTGAAGATAGTCTGTTGATTTTGTCACATTTGGGGCTGATAATTTTTCATCCTGCATGGAACAGGTTGTCATGAATCTCGATAATTTTAAAAAAATAGTTAAGACATGGAAATATACAGCCAGTCTAATCCATCTAAAAGCAACCTAATATGAAAAAGTATGTATAGATTTCTGGACTCACTCCATCAACCCATCCTCCCATTCCAACCATCACTCAATTTACCTTTTATCTTGGAGATACGGAAACTTCCTCCAGATTTTCACTCTTGTAACATCACACTTGCCCACATAGATACACCCCTCCCCCACTACTAAAACTCCCTTTGTAAAATCAGCAATGACCTTGTTATCATAATGGGGACAGCCATCCTCCCCCCCCGCCCCCACATAGGACTTTGGGAATGAATAAGAATTTCCTTCCCTAGTAATTCCAGGAGAAATTAGAAGGTCATGCTGGTGAATCAGGGATCCAGCTTTATGAAAAGAAATACATTTCTCTCCCACATTTGGACAGACCAGAAGCTGAACAGAAAGAGAGCCTCGAGTTCATCACTTGTACAGTCTAATATAGAAGGTACCAGGTCACCTGACTTTGCACTTGTGCCAGGGTAACTTTCCATTCAACTAACATTCTTGGCAGAGCCAGCATGGTGTAGTGGTTTAAGTGTTGGAATAGTACTCCGGGAGACCAGGGCTTGAATCCCCATTCAGCCATGGAAGCCCTTGGCAGGGTGATTTTGGGCAAGTCGGGATTTAGGACCACTAACTACATCATTCGGAACTCAATGTAACTGCTTTATCTTTCGTTGAAACCTATGATACAAGTCATGCTACCATCTGTCTGTCTATGTGTAGAGTACTGATTTTCTTTTTAATCTGTTTTCACCTCCTGCCTAACTGGAATAAGACAGCAGAACTGTGGACTGTGGATTGTTTCTAACTTCACACCCCTTACTCAACCCCACAGTCAGAATGGTCCTATAACTTGTTCTAGGTGCTCTGTGTGCATTCCCATAGTTCTGGGGTAGGAGGAAGGTGGGTTTGGAGCATAAATTGTTTTTACACATAGATTTTAAAGGGGTGGGGGAGCCACAAAATCTAGTTGGAATCTGGAGCAAGTTTATTTTCTTGGTATCAAGACATTTCAAAAGTAATGAGTCTCCATATAGTTCCTTTGTTCACTTGCACAGCATGGCCAGGACATGGCCTCTTAAGCTATGGTTTCCCTTTGAGATTGCATCATCCTTCTGACTCACAGCATCTCTGCACCTTTAAATATCTTTTTTATATCTTTTATACACTTGCCTTTGTGCACGTTCACCATGATTGCCCTACACCCAGGGCTTTCTCCAAAATAAGAACAAACTATAGAACCCAAGGAAGCTCAGCAACCTAATGGCACAAGCAATGTTAGAAACCAGATATTTGCATGGATAACTATATTATCAAAAGACAGGTACAGAGCCAGGTTCAGGTTCAGAGGTGTCAGACAGTGGGAAATGTGAATCAAGGCCAGGAGCAAAGAAAAAAAGAGCAAAAGGGGGGAGAGTTTCAGACCACAAAAGCACTTGCCAGTTTAAACCTGTTTTTCCCCCCAGATGGCAATTTCTTTCAGAAGCTTCAGGAGACAAAATAATTCTCAAAATAGGCACATTTGCAGGACAACATGCATATAATTTCACATTATTTCAGTCACAATAGTTTTACAGTGGCACTAGTTCACACATTCAATAATGGGTTGTCAAGTGTTGTATGGATATGCAAACTAGACATAAACCTGCTAACAAGTTTGCCAGGCAATTAACAAATATGTGGACTGAGAATCAGTGATGTGACCATTAAACACTTGTTCTTGTCAAGCCAGCAGGAATCTAGTGTCCTTGCAAAATATAATATTACCCTTCTGCCCACTTGATCTTGCAAATATATATTTAATAGCACACTAACAATAGCACACTGCCTTATTTTATTGAAGTTATAATTTGCATTTTGCTTTCCTTTTACATATTCCACATTTGTATGTGAAATACCCAGGAAATGTTTGTAACTACATTTCTCCAGGCATTTTGCAGTCCTCTCTTTATCCTGTTCATAAAATGCCCTGACTGCAAATTTAGGAGCAGCTGGGACCTCCAATCAGCTGTGCCTTTCAGCTGAAAGAGAAGAGTCCATAATAAGGCTTAATTTTTTTTTCTCCATATAAATAATTTCTCTGTGGGCTACCAAGACAATGCAGTGCCTGCACTGTTTTCTAAAGCCACAGCTTGATATTTCCTGGAACTGGCTGTACTTCATATGAATTATTGACAGGTTAATAGCTGGTCTTTAAATACACAGGAAAGACAATTTCAGATGCTGCATAAATGAAAAGAGTGCAAAAGGCTTATGTTTCAATGGCTGCTCATCAAGATATTGCTGTTAAGATGTGGATTAATTCATTTGGCTTCTATGTTCTTCTGAATTTTCTGTCTCAAGAAAGCGTGGAAGAAGTGAGAGTAAAAAATTCAGTAAGAACAGTGCAGTAAAGCCCAGTACCTTGTATGCTATGTAATAAAATACAGTTGTCCCTCCGTAGCCACGGATTTGGTATCCATGGATTTAAGTATTCACGGCTTTAAAATATTCTTTAAAAAATAATAATCCAAAAAGCAAACCTTGATTTTGCCATCTTATATAAGGGACACCATTTTGCTGGGCCATTGCATATAATGGGACTTGAGTATTCATGAATTTTGGTATGCACGGGGGGGGTCCTGGAACCAAACCCCAGCAAATATGAAGGGACAACTGTGACTCTTTCTAGGAAAGACAGTAACATGACCATGAACTGTA
Organism: Gambelia wislizenii; assembly: GCA_030847615.1. Taxonomy (NCBI): domain Eukaryota; kingdom Metazoa; phylum Chordata; class Lepidosauria; order Squamata; family Crotaphytidae; genus Gambelia; species Gambelia wislizenii. The sequence goes on from JAUMIR010000004.1 coordinate 253,284,304, forward strand.
TTCAAGTGCCAATAACAAAGCAGCTCAATATTTCCCAGGGTGGTCTATGGTTTATTTATTTTTTTATCTGCAAAACTTGATGAAGTTACTGTTTTGGACAACACCTGAAATCCTGTGGCTAACTGGGAAATTCTGGGAGTTGAAATCTGAAAAAGTAACTTTTCCAGGCTCTGTACTAGCAGCTTGTAGTCTAACTGGGGTACATTAATCCTGCTATAGCAAAATGAGGTGCCTCCCTCTGCTCAGTCCATGGGCCATTGGTAAAGGTCTGTATATCTGCAAGGTGGTCAGGATCTAAGGAACAATGAGTTCTGCTTGCCCATTTTTCTTTTTGATTGTTAAAGAACAGTTCCTTTTGCTGCCTAGCATAACACTTCTGCATCACTTCATGGGCCTTTAAAAAGAAATATCTCTTGATATTATACATGCTATGTAGCTACAAGCATAGACGTTGTATAATTATAGTGATAATTCAAGACAACTTCCCAAAAAAAAGTTTATCCGGTACGTAAACAGCAGTATTGGACAGTTCCTGATACAGATTTCACCTAAAAACATTTTACATTCTCATTAATTTTCATTTGACATTATTGTCCAATAGAGATTATCCCCAATGTTTATTGTTATCTAACACTGTCAATATTAATCATTTTGGTTTAATCTTTATTTTTCTTTTTATAAGAGCTTTATTGATTAAAATAACCACAAACAACTAATAACATTGTACGATATACAGTACAATAGACATAAAAGACAGAATAACGCACAAGATATATCAGAGAACACACATAACACACCAAATACATCTCTATCCTATCTATCAACATAAATAGCATATACTTACAATACTTGACTTACAATATACAGCTACGATGACACATTATATGACAATACACACATAACAAATAATCAACAAAACTTCCTGGAGTGGGGGACCGGTCCTAAATTTTTTTTTTCCTTTTCAGTGCACTTTTCATTATGAGAATCCTGAAGCTAAGCTTCCTATGCGAATTAACTATTTTGGTTTAATCTTTGATAACATAGGTACAGTAGGATAATGTAGGTATGAGGATAATCACATCCCATATTATAAAATGGCAGCAACATGGACATGGACACTCTGAAGCACCTGCATTCGTGCCATTGTCATTTAATAATATGGGACATGATCGTCTGTGTTTTTTTGGTGTCCATGTGGGGTCCCAGAACAAAACCCCCACGGAACTGAAGGGCCCACTGTATTTGTAGCTCCAAAATACTGTGAAAAGTTTACATGTGAAAGTGCATGAGTAAGTGAGAGACAGAGAGTATCATTATTTGAAAACATGACATAATCAGAGAAGTTGATCACATTTCTATGTGTCATAGAGTTGGACAAACAGATTGTCACACTGTGAAAAGATATACAGTAAAATCCAGTATTGTATGGATACTCTCCTATTCACTTTGGCTAGTGTCCAAAGCATTACAATGAGGCATTCTGTTTGGCTTTAACTACCCTGTGGTTTCTTGTTGTCTGCCTTCCAAGACATTTTCATCTTATGGTGACCCTAAGGTGAACCTATCATGGGGTTTTGTTGGCAAGATTTGTTCAGACGGGGTTTGCCTTTGCCTTCCTCTGAGGCTGAGAGAGTTTTACTTGCCCATTGAGTTTCCGTGGCCAAGCAAGGATTCGAATCTTGCTCTCCAGAATTGTAATCCAATGCTCAAACCACTATACCGTGCTGGCTTTGGGTGTCTAAAAAGGATCTGACAACCTTGTTCATGGCAGCAACTTGTTTTGAATGGGTCAGTGCCTCCTGTATTATCATCTGTCTGTCTGTCTATTTATAAATCTATCATCTACCATTTCCTGCCTTTTCTCCAGAGATGGACCTCAAGGCAGCTTATAGAAAACTCAGGTAAAAACAAGAAAAAATGAATGTTAAAATAGAATGAAACTGTTAAGGCTGTGTTTCTGCGTTTAGCATGAGTCATGTTTGTGTTTGTGTTCATGTTTGCTATGAGCCCTGTTTTGTATTTCTGATGTTGGCATTTGCATTATTTTACTTGTCTATAGCTTCATTTCCTTTGGGGTTGTTCTGCAGCAACTTATAGCCTTCTGTTATTAAACTTGTGGTAAACAATATAGGCCAAGATCTGAAATCCTGGCCACCCATGGGAGTTCTCCCCATGCCCACTTTTCCCCCAGTAGGTCTCCAAGTTAGATTTGGTGTAATCTTTGCACATTGTAGTCCTACTGTGGTTCATAAAATAATTCTGTAGTATTCTCTTTTTATCAGTCCTTAATACATATTTGTTCTTCGTAGTAAATATAAGATCCAGGCATAGCAGATTGCTCATGACATCAATACAAAGTCTTACAAGCAAAGTTAGGAATGTTAGATAGCTTTGTGGGACTCTGTGGACACATAGGCCAGAATTCTGTTGGCAGTATGTGCTTTTAGTTTGGCCTTTGGTCTCTCTTCCCCAACCCCTGTAAATGCAGATTTATAGCGCTGGTATGCCCTCCCACAGCAATTCAGCATCTGAAAAAGAGTGGGAGTAGCCATTTAGTGGCCAGAGCCATTTAGAGGGCAGAGGGCCTCTATGCAGCATCCAGCTGCAGTTGTGCAGCTGGAAAAAAAGACCAACCATCATCTTTCCAGATCTCTAGCATACTAAACAGATATGGGGGCATGCACAAGTTCCATGATGCTCACTTGCATGGGGATCATGGAAGAAAAGCCCTGTGTAAGTACACTTGTAGAGCACTATATTATAGATGAGCATCAAGAGAGACTGCAGTCATATTATCCCACAGGTGGCAGACTGTGTGTTATCAACCAATCAATATATTACAAGCTGAGCCTCTCTTACTCAGAATGCCAAAATCTGAAACATTCCAAAATCCAAAACGTTTTGCCACAAGCCATCCGCCTTTGGGGAAAGGGAGCTAGTTGCACATCCAGCACCTGTTGAGTTTTTCCTCCCGGAGCCCTTGTTCTACCACTGTCAGAAATTTGTCAGGGGAAAGATAAGAGGGGAAAGGACTGGGGAACTCCACTTCCTACTACTCCATTTACACAAGGCCCCTGTATAAAGTGGATGGCTGGGGAAGCATCTGGGCACATTTTTTACCCTTTTAGCAAAGTAGCCCTCATAGCTAGGGAAGGAGGAAAAATCTTTCCCCCAATGAGTCTTTTTCATTCCCTCTGGGCTAGATACAGGCAGCAGCCAATGGGGTCACTTCCACAACCCAGCCAATGGCAAAGACAGTGGTGCTTAATCTTTATAATTCAGCCAACCCAAGGAAAAGTTTGGTATTGGTATTGGTATCTTCTTGGCAGCCCAATATTTTAACTCAATACAATTGTCTCTACATTTGGTTGATCAATACTATCAGTCTTATTTAGGCAGTCTGATTATGAGCTAGTATATTTTTGCTGGATCATTTACTGTATTTGTAATGTTCGATGGGATGATTTCTTAGTTGTCTGCTACTGGGGTGCTATTTATAAAATACAGTGTCCCTCCGTATCCACGGATTTAAGTATTCACGGCTTGAAAATGTTCTTTAAAAAAAAATCCAAAAAAGCAAACCTTGATTTTGCCATCTTATATAAGGGACACCATTTTGTTATGCCATTGCATATAATGGGACTTGAGTATTCACGGATTTTGGTATCCACGGGGATCCTGGAACCAAACCCCAGCGAATATGAAGGGACAATTGTATACTGAATTTCATACAACACTTATGTCCTGCAGTTTCCCAGTCTGTTAAAATTACACTTCATAGCAGGAGGCAAAAAGCATATGCTAATACCATCATTAAAATCTTCTCCTGAGTTTCTGTGCCTTGCCTTGCCGAACAGAAGAGACAGAACAAAATTCCAAGCCAATTATATAGGCCTAAGTAACAACAAATGAAAGGAAATGGAGCATCAGCATATTTATAGCCACGCCCACTTATTCCATTTTGAAGCAAGAGATTTTGTAAATGATAAAATATACATACCTAATAAACGTCTGAAATCAGGTTTGTGGTCATTGGCTCTTTGGAGATTCTGGAATAGCTCTATATACTGCAATGAACATTCTGGAAAAATCATTCAGCAAGAATAATATTCAAACTTCTTACCTCAGTTAATAAGCTAGGGAAGCCCTGCAAACTTAAATATTTTGGAAGAGAGTTCCAGGCATAAGAGAACAGAAAGGAGAATTGGCTTGGTTGTTAATACTTGGTTGTTAAGACCCAGGATTGTCCTGGATTCTGCCTTCTTCTTCCTTCTGCCCCATAATGGAAAGTGCTCCCTTCAAACCTCAAACCTAGCATACCTAGTTGTCACAGAAGCCTCCTGAGCTGGTCTGCTAGAGATAGTACACAGGGCAAGGTAAAGATTTACAATCTTGTGCTAGATCTGAGAGCAGACAGGAAACTAGTATCTGAAGGGGGTTGTCTTCGGAGAGAAAGGAATTATTTTGGTGGGATAGTTCTGGATTGGTGACTGGACTGAAGTATAACAATGAGATTAGTACAGAATAGACAATATGTTTGTGCCCAGATAGTGGAGGAAAAAAAGGAATATTTTTACAGCAGAGTACACAAGGAGAAAATGAATCAGAAGGAAAGTGTTACATTTCAGTTTTTAGTCTGGTGAAGCTGAGCTGCCAAATATTCTACAGGGTATATCAGTGAGATTAGGGATGTCGCTGCTGGATGGATGGAAGAAATTCTGAATTAGAGACAGAAAATACATAAGTGGCTATAAGGTCCTGGGGTTTGATGATGCCATGGGTTTGATAAGATCATCCATGGATAGCTTTTTAAGAAATAGCAGACAGCTGGGAATAGGAAGCCAAACAGAGACAAGGAAACTAAAGGGGAAACTTTCTCTTGTGGAAATGTTAATTTACTCATTAGAGTTTAGGAAACTTTGTTGTATATTCTATGTTACGTATTTATTTGATTTATATCCTACCTTTCTCTCAATATGGGTTACAAGGCAACTCACAAGAGTTAGTGGAAGAGCAGTCACAGAAATCCAGAGTAAAGTCAATGGGCCAGAGCGTATAAAGTACAAGTACCTGCCTAGAAACTTCCAGCATTTTGCTGCAATTATATACATATTGTTGGGGAAGATCTGTTATGGTTGTAAAGCTATGTTTCTGGGAAGCTTGTACATCATTGGTGCTATTCTTATTGCCCTGATTAAAATTTCCAAGGAACCACAGGCTCTCTCTTGATACAGTTTGAAAACCATTTCTTCAGGGTGAGGATCATGAAACGATATGGACATCCCCTGTTTTTTGACAACTTGTTTTTCAACATTCTGCTGTTTCAACAGATCTAACTTATAGCTATGTACTGCACTTTTGAGACCCGGTCTGCTCTTTTGACCACATACTGCTTTCCCCACCCCACACCCCACCCTTCAGTTGACTTGGCATGCTGTGTTTTTTCTCTCAGTCTACTCAGCCTGCTGTCCCCCCCCCCCCCTTCAGCTAACTTGGCACCACCTAATGTTCAGTCTTGCATTTGCAAGCTAAAAAAAACCCTGGGTTCCACTTTTTAACAGATTCCACTTTCTGACAGGGCTGCAGGCCCTAACCCATCAGATGAGTGGGGGCTTGTTGTAAGTATTGTACCAAAAAGAACTTGCACAAATTAAGGGAGGGACAGGAAGCCAGAAGGATGGCTGAGGTCTCATTGGATAGCAGTCCCAATTTATGGGCCAGAGGTAGATTGGGATGAGGACTTTCTACTGCAGATCTGCCACTGGAGTTCTGATTCCCTGCTGCCATTCCCTGAAGTTAAGTACCAGCCAAGGGAAGTATAACAGTCCTGTAAAATAAGTTAGATTATAGTCTTTGGCCAAATTACCAGCTGTGTGTGTGTTTAATATACAGCTGGACACAAAATATGTCATTGAAAACAACTGTACAGTAGGAAAGCTGATAGATGTCTGGCTAACAAAATGTGAGGGAAATTATATATTATACATATTTATATATTGAAGATAGGGCATTGGAATAGAAATTTATAACATCATGAGTATGCAGAAAAACTTTGCAAAAGCTTTAGTAGCTTTTAAAGATTATCACAAATCTAGAAAATAACCAGTGTTTGAGAGCTATCAATTTTGGCAGCTCAAATTTGATGAGGCAGAAAGAATAGAAATATTTTTTTTTACTGAAGTAAGAATGACTCATAAATGAATCATTACTATATAGTAGATAAGAACTATTGACTCCTCATTACGGATTACTTCACTGATACAGTGTGCAAGCAAGATGAAAAGCACAATTTGTGTTTGAATTTTTTTCTCTCCCTCCCCCCTTTCTTTATCCCTTCTTTTTTAAAAGCATAGGATATCTGCTCTGGCTTCTCATGAACAAACAGTGTGCTAGCACACATTGTTCAGTCCCTTCTGCTGTGAGTTGCTGAATGGACAATAGAGGTTTGCTTCATTTTTAGTTTATTGTGCCGACTATCTAGTTCACTGTGGCAGCAGGCAATTCCTGTTTTCTTCCCTTTGAAAAAAGCTGAGAAAGAAAACAAGGACAAACCATAGATTCTTTTGCTGGTTTGTTAGGAGGGACCAAACCAGAGAATGCAAACTATCCACTGCCAGATAACATGATGACTCACCAACTGTGATACAAATCTGCAGGATTTGTTTGGTTGCTTCTGTGAGCAGTAGCAAGTGAGCAGTCTGCACAAGTACACTGCTCATTCATGGCAAGCCAAGATTGCTGCTGTCATGTATTGGCATCTCCAGACTCAGTGACCAGCAGTTTCAGAGTTCAAAATAGAAAACTTTATTGTCAAGTAATCCAAAGAGCTATCCCTACAAGCTTGTTGCTCAGAATGAACCAACAAACAGTATATTGAAAGCACAATCCAATCTACAGAATCTGACTGGCTGTACAGTTGTTGGATATCCATCATCCCTACTCCCATTTCCCACTGTACCAGGTCTCAGCCTCCTTTTCTCAGAGTTGAGGCCCAGGTACAGTGCTTATCAAACTGTCCTAGACACAGAGCACATAATCCCTTGTAGGGTCAAGCTACATGCTCATTAGCAAGCACAGAAAAATGCAAATACAATTAGCCACAAGGTTATATAGCTAAACTGAATTCATCAGGAAAAGGTCATGTCTGGGACCAATCCTGACAGCTGCGGACTGTGGCATTACTAAGGCCAGTGCCACCCCTCCCTCCAATGGTGTCACTTGGTGCAGTTTGGCCTCTTTGTACCCCCCTGGTGCTATCACTGGCTGCAGAACCTGGCTTGTCATGTCAGGTGAATGCATGCAGAAAGGTAAAATAGAGATTGACAATAAAATAACTGATGTGTTAATTGTAAAACCAGACATTGTAAAGCCTCCAATTATTATAAGCAAATAAAAAGATAACTTTTCTCCATATGAGGGATTGTACCCACCATGCAGCTGAGAAGAATTATTAAGCCAATAGAAGAACAAAAAAAGTATATTTATATAACATGAAAATGAGAGAGCATTGAGCAGTACCAAGGGAAACTAAGCATCACCAGTTTTCCTTGTAGACTTTACCTATATAAGGGTAAAACGTTTCCAGTATATTAATGTGATAAATGTGTTAATGGCCATAACAGAACATCAAATAGTCAGAATTTGAGGAAACATACAGTCCTATATTGATTGGTATCATACAGTGCCAGGCACCTTATTGTATATTGAAAGAAAAGTTAAGGACAAAGTATTCTTATGCATAAGTACAGGTCATACTGAACATTTCTTCCAAACTTCTTTTTTTTTTTTTAAAGCTAGCTGCCAAGTATTCAATTGAGTTAATTGAAAAAATGCAGTTGCATCATTAAAGTCTATGTACATATAAAATTGCCATACCAGCAATGACAACCGCCCACAAGCATTGAGTCTGCAATATATCAAATGTAACTTCAGAACAAAGTTCAGTTCCTCTGGCGTTTTTTGTTTAAGATATGAAATACACTCACCAAGAGCCATTTACTGCAGCAAACACTCTTCAGAGTGACATTCAATGCTATCAGAAATCAGATGAGGAAAAGCTGTTGTCATAAACAGTTATATCTGGTCCAAGTTCATTTCATGTGCTCCAGCAGAATTGATTATAGTAATGATGAAAACTGGATATTCTCAGATGCAAGAGTTATTGGTACCATCAGAACACAATGGATTTGGCACTATAAAATAAATCCATACAGATCTATTTTTATTTACACTTTATTCTTTCAGAAGAAACCTTCCAGTTTTAAAGAGCTAGTGAAAGCTCTTTAGCAATAGCTGTAATACCTAACTTAATTAGTGAATGCCTGATGTTAATTTCTAACCTCACCCCTAGCTTATGAGCTGAGTAGGTGGCCTTATGCAAGCTTCTCTCCCTAACCCTCGGCAACCACTTTGTCCCCTACCTTCTGATAGCTTGAAATTCCAACAGCAGAAAAAAAGCTGAGTCTAGAGACCTGTGTGAAGATGGGCCCTTGAATGTCTGGAGTACAGTTATCTTTTCAACCTGCCTATAATGTACAGTCCTCATATCCATTGGACCAATACCTGCGGTTTCTCTTACCCACATCTGAAAAAAATATGTTCGCTATAGGCATTTTCTAGGTCTTCCAGTACAATTCTATTGTATGCCTCTGCTGGAAGTTGACCATAGTCTCACTAGAGATTCTAGAAAATGCCTAGAGAGGTGTTCTCTCTAAGAATATTTAGGTCCTCCAGCACAACTCTATGATATGATTGGGCCAGAAGTAATTCAGTTCAATAGGGTTAGCTATTATCCATGGTTTCGTGTTTCCACAATAAGCCCAGGAACATATCCCCCATAGATATGGCAGATATCCTGCTCTGCCATGTCTTATAACAGAACCAGAGAACCATTGGACTACAACCTCCATCATTCCTGCCCATCATATCTAACAATACTAAGAATTAAATAAGGTGATATCCAAAACAGCTGGAAAGCCAGAGCTTGAGCATTGTCTTAGAGGCTACTTATTCCAAAAGGCTCTCCCTAAGTGTACTTTTTCTAAAGAAAAAAATGGGGAGCATCTTACATTATCTTGGCTTTAGTTGGTAGAATTTAGAGGCCTCTGTTTCCATTATCATGAAATGATGAATAATATTATATGCTGTTCTTTTAAAAGTGACTAATTTATTTGCCATATTTACATTCTATCCTTTACCCAAGGACACAAGATGTAGCATAAATGGGTTTCTTTCATTTTAAGAAACCTTGATATAATTTAGTCCCAAAAGTTATTTCATGTACTTCAGAGTTGAACAAAGATTTGATCCTAGGTTTTCTACATCTGAACCAAAATTCTGTGCTCTGTATCATACTGTCTGTCAGCGGTCAGACTAAAGTCCATTTAATATGGTGGATTTTTAGCCTTGATTTTAAATATACTGGAATTAGGTGTACAGTTGCCAGCCAGAACAAGAAATCTCAGTTGTAAACAGCAACCAAGAAAATTTATCTTTTTTCTGCAAGTGTTAAGTATGAGTATGTGCAATGTGAGGTCCCCTAATATCCTAGGATGAAGGGCAAGTTAAAAATATGTTACTATATAACTCTGGACACATATGTGAGTGCACACCATACACACAACCATTTAATGTGCTCTACATGGGGCTGCCCTTGTGCTTGACTCGGAAACTTCAACTAGTTCAGAACATGGCAGCCAGGTTGATTTCTGGTGTTTCCAGAAGAGAGCACATAACACCTGTGCTAAAAGCTCTCCACTGGCTGCCTGTTAGTTTCCGGGCACAGTACAAGGTGTTGGTTATGACCTTTAAAGCCCTACATGGCTTGGGGCCAACTTACCTCTGGGACCGCCTCCTCCCGTACGACCCTTCCCGCGCACTTCGGTCCTCTGGGAGGAATCTGTTACAACCTATGAAAACAGGGCTCTCAGTGACCTCCCAGAGTGCCTTCTCTGCTGCCACTCCCAGATTATGGAATGGCCTGCCGGACGAGATCCATCTTATTACCACCTTAGACAGCTTTTAAAAAGCTGTCAAGATGGATCTTTTCTGGCAGGCCTTTTCTAAATAACTATCCCAGCCTGAAGACTTGGCTGTCCTTTCCCTTTGAGCTGCCATTGGAATTTTTTTTAAATTATTGTATGTTTTTAATCTTTTCTAATTTAATATTTTTTAATTATTTTATGTTTTTAATCTTTTCTAATTTAATATTATTTTAAGGGGTGGGTGGGCTAGGGTACTGATGCAGTTATGGAGTTTTTATTTTGTAAGCCGCCCCAATTGCGTTGCAGGATAGAAATAAATTTATTATTATTATTACTGTTATTATTATTGGTGAATGCTCTGACAAGAAAACATAGAGTGTAATCTGGATATTTTATTTTGGCCACTGAAAGAAAACATGAAGATTTTTCAAGTCTGGCAAATGTCTTAGATCCTTTGTCATCATTAATATATAATGATGGGGAGGAACCAGATCGAACCCCAGTTGGGGAGGCTTACCTTTCGCTGCCACCAAACAGCCAACAAAAGCTGGGGAAAGCCACTGCTTCACTGTGGGGTGGGAGGCTACGGCCCTTGCATTGAATGGACAGCTTTTCCTGGCCGTGGCCTCCCACCCCATGACCAAGGAAAGAAGGCTTTGCAGGCATTCCTCGGGGTTCAGTCCGGTTGAGGAAGAACCGGATTGAACTCCGGTTAGGGAGGAATGTGGCTTGCCTTTCCCTGTCACCCCAGAGCCAACGAAAATCAGGAAAAGCCGCTGCTTCACTGTTGAGTAGAAGGCTATGGCCTTTGCATTGAACGGGTGGCTTTTCCCTGTCAGGAGTTGGTGACCGAACCCTAAGTTTTAAAATAGGTAAACAACTGCAGAAATCATGCTGAGTCACAATGACTGATTCCATGACTCCGTGAACTGCCACAGCTGCATGACAAGGGTTACATCATGAGAAGGGTTACTAGACTGCAAAGCCATGTAGTATGAAATCTGATGCAATGTAACCATGTGCTTGAATAAGCCAGTGCCATACTGATGTGTATATAAGCAAGCTAGAACAGAGACTCTTCCTCTGACTCTGTGATGCCTGGCGTAGCACTTTGACTGTAGATATTGTGAATAGCTGAAAGTACTTTGAAGATTAAAGCACCCCCTGTTTTCTGGACGCCAAACACTCTGTGTATGAGTATTCTTGGGAAAGGGTTGCTACCAAGTTTGCTGAGACAGTTTTTGGCTTCTGCTGGGGATTGAATGTCCTATCATCCCCTGGCATTCCTGACCATAACCTCCCACCCCACAATGAAGCAGCAGCTTTTCCCAGCTTTCGTTGGCTGTGGGGTTGCAGGGCCATCTATTTCCTGCCACCCCAATTCACTTTTGGCAGTTCTTGGGGGGTTCAATTCGCTTGGGGTGGGAAATGCAAGCCCGAAGACTGGCCGCGTTTGGTGACTTTGCCCTTAACACGGTTGTCCTTAGGGCTTGCTTTTCTTGCCCCAACCAAATTGAACCTCCAGAAACCGGCGCTTTCTGTGGTTCCTGGAGGTTCAATTTGGTTCGGGTGGGAAAGCCAAGCCCAAAGACCAGCTGTGTTTGGTAACTTGGCTCTGAACACGGCCATTCCTCAGGGTTCAGTGTGGTTGGGGGGCAGGCAAGCCCAGGAATGCCGTGTGTTCAGGGCAAAACCGTGGAATGTGCGGCATTCCTCGGGGTTGGCCTTCCTCCCAAATGGAACACCACCATACCTACGGGGTCTCTGCTGCTGCATCCGCCATGCCACCACAACCACCATACCTGGGGGTCTCCACCACCATGCCCCCACCGCCAAGCACTTGGAGGCTCAGCAGCTTTGCAGTGAACACGGGGCTTTCCTCTGGTTTGGCCCCACCCCCCAAATGTATTTCCTGTGGGGGGATAGCTGAGGATTTCCGCAAATAGGCAGAACTGTGAAAGTCAAAGCCGCAAATATGGAGGGACAACTGTATTTGTCTTGGGATTGAAACAGTATAAAATGTTAGCACTTTGTCACCCCATTCCTATCGAAAATATGGTCAAAAGTTCATCATTTAAAAAGTTGTTGCAGTACAGTACTAGTGAAATACCAGCACTGATTATCTTACAGAAAAGAAATGCTAACTTTTCATGAGTATATCATTGTTCCTTCTGTTTTCCTCACAAAGCGGTATGGAGAATTATTACTATATAGAGAACACTCAGTAATTCAGACAAAACAGAAAAGAAAATTAACTATTCTTAAGCTCTGAAACACTATTCTTAGTGTTTCTCCCAGTCAGAAAAGTTCAATGCATATGAAACTCTGCTTACTTGCCATTATTTATTTATGTGTTCTATCTGAATTTATATAGTCACCCTGAGAAAAAATTGTTGCAGGGTAACTAAATGGATGAATAATTGACTAAATAAATAAATAAATTGTAGAAGCTACACTGAAGATTAAAGAGATTTGTCATGAGAACGTTTTGCTGTGTAATAAATGTTCCATTGTTCTAACTTTGAAAACTGTAAGAGGCATAATTGTATCAAATTTATTTACAGTTTTCTCCCGATACCACATTAGTTATTTTTCTGCAAGACAAACCATAAAGTCTAACATCACATGACAACCCTTTCCCTAATTAAGAGATATCACAATCTTCTATTGTAATTGTTTGAATTAGAAAGTTACAATTACAGTTGGCCTCCTGTATCCATGGATTTGGCATCCACAGATTCCACCATCCACAGGTTGAAAATATTTTTAAAAAATAAATAAATTCCAAGAAGCAAATCTTGATTTTGCCATTTTATATAAGGAACACCATTTTTTTATGCCATTACATATAATGGGACTTGAGCATCCACAGATTTTGGTATCCATGGACGGTCCTGGAACCAAACCCCAGCGGATACCAAAGGCCCACTGTCTACAGTAACAGTATCACTATGTATTGCAGCTGAAGAAGTGGGTTTATATCCACAAAAGCTCACGCTAAAATAAAAACCAGTTAGTCTTAATGGTGCTACCACATTCTTTTTTCCCCTTCCCCTCCCTTCCTCTTTTTTGAACACAACTGACCTGCTGTTATGTAATGTTTGGCACAAGGTGTGCATGATGTTAACCACTGGAGTTAAAGTCCTGCTCACTTCTTTCTTTTATTGTGGGTTTGTCTGTCCCTGTCCACTCTTTCTCCCACCTGTTCAGGAAAAGGCTAAGTGGACAAATAGCAAGAAGGGAAAGGATTAAACAATTCCTCCCTACAACACCCATCTGAGACTGCTACTAATTTTAAAAAGATGACAAAGAAGGCAGTCGTAGAATAGAATTACACAACTGAGTGCTCTATGCAGTTTGAACACACTTTTGTTGGGTATTTAATTATTACAGGACTTAATTGGATATCAAAAAATAGCAAATAAAAATAGATAAAATATAATTGGAAAAGGCTAGAAATCACAGCAAGATGTGAATGGAATAATAATATTGTACTCAAAGTATATGTAGTAAAAGCTATTGGGGAAACTTCATTTTGAAGTGAATTGTTTTAATCCTGAAAACTGTCTTTGTTTTAAAATTTAAATCAAGAATATGATTTTTTTACATTTTTTTTACATTTCTACAATCTGAAAAGGGCAGTTGGTCTGTGTTTATTCATTGATGAAATAAGAGATGGGAGAGAAAATTATGTTTCAGCTCATTTTTAAACAGAATTCAGCAAAATTCACATGTAAGAGAAAGTAGAACAAAAACATATGTCCATCCTTAGAGATGGGTGGGAATTTCATCCCCACACTCTTTTTTAATCAAAATTAATAATATTTGCAGTACAAATTTGCCCATCTCTTGCTGAAAGTGACTAGAATTTTTGGGAAAAAAATCCAGAAGAATACAGTTTCTTCTTGGATACATGACTTTTACAATATCATATATTTTTATATAATATGTTTATACCTCATTCTCTTGTCTGAACTCCTAAAAGTGGCTCACATTTTTAAAAATATAAAATATAATGATACATTAAAATATGCATTTTAAACAAACCCAAACTAGCAAAGCTAGAGTAAACACTTGGTGCTCTCTTCACCTGTATTTTGCTGGTTTTCTTCCCATATGGTCCTTGTTTGAACTTCATCCTTTCTCTCTTTCTCTCTTTCTCCCTCTGTCTCTCTCACCCTCCCAGCAGTCTGACCATTTTCAGAGGGAAACATTTTCAGGGGGAAAACTTTGCATTCAAGCTAAAGAAGGGATGAGGATAACTTTAATGCTGACACGAAGAATATACATTAGTCAATTTGTATAGTCAGAGCAACTGTACAATGTGAAGTTGATTTACTCTGATTGGAGAAAAGGTGGCAAGCATAGAAAGAAGATGAAATCTGAGGCAATGTTTATTTACAAATATTGTAGAACAATTTAAAAGTTATGAAAACATGATTTTCATTATACATATAACTGTCAACACAATTATTATTCAAGTCAAGGAAAGTTCACTTTATCCCATGGCCCTATTCAAAGAATTCCAGAGTACCTCTCATGTACTTACGATTTTTTCTTTCCTTACAGTGGTGATACTAGATGTTCGGATGCCTGAGGCAAGAGGATACACACTGTATCCACCCATGTCTCACTCTGAAGGCGCCATGGGCAAGGTGGCCATGAAGTTAACTTGGTGCTCTCTAGTGCCAGTTCACCCACAGTCTCTCTCTTTGGACTCAGAACAAGACATTTAGGCCTGGTGCTGTGGCACTGCAGTATTATGAAGCAGGCTGATCAGCATGTGGCTTAAATCATAATCAGATGCTGAACATTGATTTTGTATGTAGTAAGTTTGAAACCCCTCTCCCTAGATGGAAGGGGTGAAAAAAACATGTGGTGTGAAACAAATATTTAGTTTGACTCACTACAGCAAATACTGTTCATTTGTTGAGAAATGCCTACCTACAATTTCTTCCTTTTGTTATTATTTAGACTGAGATATATATATGGTATATATATATTCATTTACAAAATAGTTACACTGGTGTTGAATATAACGTGTGCTTTTACCTCCTCTTTCTAATAATAATTTATGTGAAGACTTAGGGCTTGTCTAAATGGGCTAAATACCCCATCTTGCCCTCGTGTCAGAGCCCTGCAGTCCATATGACACAGGACATTTGCTCCATTCTGCCACCTGGCAGTCCTCACCACTCCTGCAGCAGATACAAGGCTGAGATGGGGTGAAGGCAGGGTAGGGCCTGATAAAACTATTTTTTTAAATACCCAGTTTATTCCATTACCTCTGTCAGACATATCAGCCCTCACTGTCACCACCATCTCCCTGGCTTTTCTGGAAGCCAGGAAGGAGACCCCCAGCATGTAACCAAGGCTGATCACATGCAGGGAGCTTTCTGTCATATGTTGTGAGCCCCTTCTTGCTTTCCAAGTCAGCAAAGAAAATGACGGTGGTCACAGCTGCAGGGACAGGCTGGTATGCTTGTTTGGACTCCGGCCGGTTTCATTGAGGTAACATGGGAAGAATGGGCCACCTCCACAGCCAGGATATGCTGGTGGGGAGCTGACATATCCTGGCTCATGTAGATGAGCCTTTAGATTAAAATATTCAAGGTGCTTATGTACATGATGTTACACTGGCAGCACGTCTCTGGCTTGGGGGCTATGCCAGTTCAGGATATGAAGCAAACGAAATGAGTACGCACCAGTTCTGGGCTCGAAAGAAAGGCTAGTTATTAATGACAGCAGATAGAAAAGCAAACAGGCATCATCTGATCAATAGAAAGCAGACATAGAAAGCAGAAAGAAAATACCAACCAGGTCTGCAGAGATGCACATTGCTGCGAGGCAACACCCTGTGTCTGACCCCCACCTTATATGGGTTTAAGCTTTGCAAACATAGTGGGGGAAAAGAAACTTTCTCAAGCTAATTAACAAGGGGAGATTTTCTCATGGCAAGTATCGTGCCAGGTGCTGGGGTGTCTCAAAATATCCTTATCTTCTTTGCTGAGGGAACCCTTGAAACAGATTACTCTGGTGGAACCCTTGAAACAGATTTCAGGTCTCAGGGAACCCCTGCCTAAACCCCTGCCTAAACATTATTATGAAGGCTTGATTCCCAAGAGACAAGTGGAATTCCTGCTTTCCAGAGGGGCTTTCTTGACTCTTCCCCCCCCCCCCCGCACTACTCAATAGAAGTATAGTGTCTAGATCAAGGGAAGTAATAGTGCCTCTCTATTCTGCCTTGGTCAGGCCTCACCTAGAATACTGTGTCAGTTCTGGGCACCAGAATTCAAAAAGGATATTGACAAATTGGAGCATGTCCGGAAGAAGGCGACTAAAATGGTGAAAGGTCTGGAAACCATGCCTTATGAGAAAAGACTTAGGGAGCTGGGTATGTTTAGCCTGGAAAAAAGACGGTTAAGGGGCGATATGATAACCCTGTTTGAGTATTTGAAGGGGTGTCACATTGAGGATGAACAAGCTTGTTTTCTGCTGCTCCAGAGACTAGAACATGGGACAACGGATGCAAGCTCCAGGAACAGAGATTCCACCTCAACATTAGGAGGAACTTTCTGACAGTAAGAGCTGTTTGGCAGTGGAACACACTCCCTCGGAGCGTGGTAGGGTCTCCTTCCTTGGAGGTCTTTAAACAGAGGCTGGATGGCTATCTGTCAGGGATGCTTTGATCGTGATTTCCTTCATGGCAGGAGGTTGGACTGGATGGCCCTTGTGGTCTCTTCCAACTCTACAATTCTATTCTATGATTCATTCTCTCCTGCCCTCCAGCTGTGGGGAGAAAACTCTTCTTGACCCATTCGATAGAAGGAAAACAGGGCCTAGTGCATCAAATGCAGCCTGAACCAATCTTTTGCTAGGCCCTGCACACAGGTTCTAACACATGATCATATTTTATATTTTCCTGACTACTTCACACTTCCATGGAGCTCAGGATTCTTTGTGGCTCAGAACACCATGGCATAGGGGATGATCTAGAACCTTTAAATGTTTTCCCATTTAACCTGTCCTTTATCTTCTACATTGTTGCCTTTTCTTTACTTAATGCCTTGCATTTTGTAAATTTTTTGCCAATATTTTAGTAATTAAGGAAGTTCTTTGAACTTCACTGAGAACCTTGACTTTGATTCTGTTCTGGTGTCTTTTTCATCTGGGACAAATAACAGTAGTGTATGTTAGATAGCATCAACATCAGGTAGTACACATGGTCACCTATAAAAGAAAATAAGCCATTCAGGGACAACAGGCAGGTGACACCAGCATCTCCTTGGACAGTGGACTATTAATGAAGCCTGATGAAGTGTAAAAGAAGAGGTCATGAGATAATTATGAAGTGATTTGGTCCATGTCATTTATAATCTTGTCAGAAGCTTGGGGTATTCAGACCATGACACTGCATTCTTTAAGAATTTTAGCTAATAGACAATGAAGGACATAACCTCCATGGGTGTTAATGAGAAGGATGTGCGTGTTCCATCCATAGGAGATTTTTATGTGGCTTTCTTGAGTTTGAAAATGGTGTGAAGGCAGAAAGAAGCTGTGCAACATATTCTAGTGACATTTGTGTATACTGATCATACCTCATTGGCTCACAGCTTATTCCACCTTGTTTTATTTAGCTGTCTAAGGTCTTGGCTATACAAGGGGGGAGGATACGAACACGTACGAAAAGGCAGGCATTCACAATGATGCAAACTGCCTACATGGCCAAAAGAGCCCCCCTAAACTCCACATAACCAGATGTCTCCCACGAGTAAATTACTATTTTAAATCTGCCGCTGCCAGTTTTTTTTTTAAACAGTTTCTAGGGTGCTCACCAGCAACACTTCATATTTACAAATAAATAAATAAATACAAAGAGTAAAAATCATTGTTTGATCGACTTACTGGACTCTCACTTAGCCAAAAATCCAACATGGCATCCGCACCTGCTTTCCTTCTTTGCTAGCCCCGCCCCCTGTGCTCTTCCAACCAATCAGATTGCACTGCCTGTTCGTATCTGTGCAAACATGAGTGGTCAAATGATCACAGATTTGGAAGTTGTATGGAACTTTTCAGAAAATCCATACAAAGCCCCAGACGCAGCACATACTGACTTTGTGGTGGATTGGGCTGCCCCCCTTCTGAATGACACCTATTTGTGTGAATGGCTGTTTGAATAGATTGCCAATCTTTCTCATTCTGTAAATATTATATTGACCATATAGGCAGGATCTATGTACAGCTGTCCCTTCATATTCACTGGGGTTTGGTTCCAGGAACCCTCCGTGGATACCAAAATCCTTGGATACTCAAGTCCCATTATATGCAATGGCATAGCAAAATGGTGTCCCTTATGTAAGATGGCAAAATCAAGGTTTGCTTTTTGGATTATTATTTTTAAAGAATATTTTCAAGCCATGAATACTTAAATCCGTGGATACCAAATCCGTGGATACAGAGGAACAACTGTATTTGCTTCCTCTTTAAAACATAAAATAAAGACCAATAGATTCAGAAAGAAACAGACCTTGGAAGTAAAGTATTACTGCTAAGGGTGGAGGGTAACTTTTCCTTTTACAAACTTTAAAGTAGAAGACTGAACTAAATGGATGTTCTGAAAACAATGTTTGTAAATTGAAAAAGTAATGAGATTACAGCTGTTACCAACAGATGGTAATGTCATTACTTTTTTGTGTAAAAATGTTGCTTTCAGGTTGTCATTTTTGACCACTTTATCCATTCTTCTATTTCTAAAGTACCTTTTGTTAAAATAATAAAAGAGGTTAGATTTTAATCAAAGATGCTAATTTACCCATTTCAACTAAATCAGTCAATTTTAACAATTCTGGTAGATAGTACTGAACTCTTCCATCTTTGTGCCTACAACAAACTTGTCACCATGATAATATAGTGGATTAATCTCCCAAAATTCTGTTCCAACTGCTCATCAACAAGTCCCAAAAGAAAAGTTCTGGTTTTAATTTAATTTTAATTTCATTGACCTTTAAGATCCTCTGCATCAAAGTATATTTTTGAACCCAGAACCTTTGCGTCTCTTCACATGTCCACCACATATGATAAAATGTCCCTTCCTGTTGTTCACATTTCCAGCATACATTTGAAACATTCTTATATATTCTCAACAACCTCTCTGGTGTCATGTACCAAAATACATAATTTTATAGAAGTTCTCTTTAACATCATAAGATAATAAAAATTTAAACCCTTTTGACCATATCTTTCCCATTGTTCTTCTCTGTGTTATATCCAAAGTTCTTAGCCCATTTTATAGTATAATCCTTCACTAGTTATTGATCCTTTCCACATTTTAATAGAAGTTTGTACATTTTGCCAATCACACGTTCAATTGCATTCAAACTCTGCGTTGTTTTGTTCAAAACCGTAATTATTTTATCCATCTTAAATCTTTCAAATAACTATAAATAAGAAAACCATTGAAAATTGTATCCCTCTGCCAGTTACTACTAATTTGATTCAGTTCCATATTCTCCTTGGTAGTTCTCCAAAAAGATACATTAGTCATCTTTCTTTGGCTGTTGTTTCTCTTCGGTAATAAACTTCTTGTGCTGAAATATTGTTGGAGACATTTCGAAAAGATTGGAAACCTTTTATAGAATTTTTGCACAAAAAAGAAAATGACTTGATAACTTTGGTTCTGATAATAAATAGGATTAAACTAACAGAAGTATACAATGTAATTTTAGGAAGAGAGGCATCGATGTTATGTATATATGCATGTATAACTGCCTAAAAGAATATGTATGTGGACCAGCGTGGCAGAGACACTATATGGGGAAGATACTTTTTTATGGCCTCCATGATAAGAGACTAGGAGGCTTTGCATGTGGTGCAGGGTGCCAGAATGCAGCATGTGAGGGGAGCATGGTTTGTGACTACTTAATGCCACATACCTCTATAACTTGTATCATGCAGCCCGCCATACAGTGTGAGTTTTGCTGGTTGCTTCAAGGCCAGCTAGGAATTTTCTCCCCCTTTATGGGGGAGAGAGTTTGCCTGTCCAATACTTTATCTGTGGGACCCTGGGAATTGGTTTGGGTTGGTCCCTATATTAGATGATTATTTGGCGGGTAGCAGGAGGAGAATTTTAAGAGCTCGGTTTACACCTCGGCACCCTTTTGGAGAAGGGTACAGCTCTGGAATGACCTATACAGGTCCTGGGACCTGAGGAGTGGGGAAGAAATCTACCCTTGAGGCTGACCTGGGGGCAGGGTTGCTCTTACTTATAAGGCCCTGGGACTTGTGTGGGAGTGCTCTGGGTTTATCTTCCAGGAAGTGGCTGGCTGGAGAGCAACACAGATATTGTACTGCCCTCAAGGCGCAGGCAAAAAGAAGTGTGCAGCCTCTACCAAACAAACATTGTCAGTTTATGTTATCTTGAGAGCTGTCATTCAGGATCTCTTTGACTCTCGCAGTTTCCAAAAATTCACTAGTTGTCTTTAAGCAATCTCTTTTGCTATTTTCATCCATATTAAGATAATAGTACTGAGCTACCATATACTGTTTTAAGGATTACAAGATACACTATAAATCATTATTTAAATATTGTGAATAATAAAAAAAATATTTAAGTATTGTAAGTATTATTTCAGTAGAACAACACTGTGACTCTTCATGATTCACCTAAATTAATGCATTTGCTAACAACTGCTTATCTTTGTATTTTGTATCCAAAAAAAAATCTATTGAAAATAATTGAAGTCTTTCATCTAATTGTGTTGCTTTGTGCTTCAGAGGGCTTTGAATCTCCATAAATACCAGTGCCAAAAATATTCCCCAAAAAAGAGAAAAAGCTGCCTTTTAAAACATGCTTTATGTTCCTGTACAAAGATCATTGGTAGCTTTCCAAAATAAATAATGGAACAAATTGTCTCTCCAATGACAAAAGTCACATATGTACTAGCAAAAACTGAAGTTTCAATTTCTACATAGGTTTCAATTTTCTGCTCTCCTTAACTTGCCTTTCCAAATTGCAAGGCCAGTGACCATGATGGCTCAGAGTTTCTGGAAGTTTTAGTCCAAAACTAATCTAACATCAATTGTTTTTCATGGTCTTTGTGCCTCATACTAATGGGCTTTCATGCCTGTGGAGAGACCCCACTCAAAACGTTCCAGAGCTGAGTCACTTGGTGGTAGCCCGCCTTTCCCCAGCTACTCTGTAGCAACCCACCAAGCAACCATGCCTCAGTTTCTTTCTGTCCTCTAAGAGATTCGCTTTATTTTCTCATTTTGGATCATTCTTCTGATGAGTTGCTGTTCATTCTTCTTTCCATCCATTTTCTTTCTTTCCCCGTCTTATCTTTCTCCTCTCCATTAATGTCTCTGTGTGTGTTTGTACACTCTCTTTCATCTTTGTCCCCAGGGTTCATACCCCTTCCCCCTCCCTTTATGGCCTCTTCTCTTTTCATAACCTGAGTCTTTTGTGGCTGGAAAGTCTCTCTCTCAGATGCTCATAACTAGTGTTTGTTCTGTCTTGGAGAGGGCTACATTGTTCAATGCTGTTCCATCTGCCAAGGCTTCACAGCACAGGCTTTGAAAAATAGAGCATAACATCCCAGACTTCATTGTTGGGAGAAATCTCTAAAAGTGTCTGAAGAAGTGGTGTCTAACCAACCTCTGTTTTCCATTTCTTTCTCCATACCAAAATTGAAGAAGAAGGTCCCTCACACTGAGTGTCCTGCTTCAGCATCAAATTCCACCTCGATACTGACAGTGTCAATATTGAAATCCACCTCGGTATCGATGTGTCAGTCTTGTTTGGTATCAACGACCACCATGATGTCTATGTGGACCAATTCTTCTTCAGAGTTGATTGTTACAGCCCCACAGTCTACTGCTGTTTCAGTTGAAAGGGGATCCGATCTGACTGTTGCCTCCTCTTCTGTAGAAAACACTTCTAGACCCTCTCATCAAAGGCTTGGAGATAAACAGAAGTCTATGGTGGATCTGACACAAGATTGTCCTAAGAAAAAGAAGTCCAAGCACTTTGACGTTGTCTCGGCACCTTTGACATTGGTGTCCATTACATTAGTACATTCCATTTCTACCATATCAATACCAATACCTTCTGCTATGCCAGAATCTCCCATACTAAAAAAAAAAAAAACCTTTGCTGATTGAAGCTCTACCAGTCTCGACCACAATACCGGCTCTGGTCAATCCACCTACATTACTGACTATCATTGTTCAGTCTGCCGCACCAATCCAAACATCTCCAACTTCTGTCAGGGCTCTCTTTGCTTGATCTCTATTCCCTACTAGACCGTTATTGCCTCCATCTCCAGCACGGGACAAGTCTTCCTTTGACTGTGATCAATACTGAACCTTGCCAAAGTGTCATCTCGAGTTTCAATACCAGGAGGAATCTCCATTCATTTCTGTGTCTTATTTGGACCAGTACTATCATGAACACCTGTGGAGATAATGCCCTGGCTCTTACTATTCATACTCACCATCATATCATGATCATTACCATTGCTACGAGCTATATCCTGTTTGATCTCCTCCACTTCAGTATTGGAGCAGATCTCACTCTCATTTCCACTCTGTCTCATCATGGTTTGCTATGTAGGAAGTCTTCTCATTAACACTGACCATCTGTACCAATCCATGAACCACACTCTCCACATCAACACTGCTCACCAGTACTGAGGCATGACCTCCGTTCTCCACGATGATATAGATCCCCAGTACCGACAAGGTTACTCCTTCACCTCCACCACATACAACTGTGATGCTGTCTCGACCTCCTCCATCTCCCTTAGCCATAGCCTCCTCTGCCAGTCCCAGGGTAACTACTTCCGTGGCAATTCAAGCTGCTATCGCATCTATTCTGCCAACAGTTCTGCCAGCCACATAGCCTGTTCCTTGACCACTCTCAGTATCGATTGCTCCAGTACCAACACTATCCATACCAGCTGCAATCCCTACAGCAGTTCCACTTCCTCCATCTTCTACCCAAACCTCACAGCCTGTTCATACAGTTCAATGGAGCTCACCTCAGGTTCAACATTCTGTCTCTCACTCTTCCAAATTGGACTATGAATCGGATTCAGCCTCTCCAGAATCACCTTTACATCACCTTCTACAACAGTTGAAGACATTGCTCCTGCCTCTCCTTTAGAGAACACCAAACAATAAGCAGTCATGGTACTACAAATGGCTAAATCCATTGGTCTAGACATTACTGTCCCTACTCCAACAGTTGTGGACCCTGAAAAAAACTGAATTGTGAAGACACAGGTCATTATTTTGCTGTATTTCTAATGCTGGACTTGACCACAGAGCTCGTTAAGAACTGTATTGCAAGTAATAGTGTTACTTGTAATGCATTACTTTTGGAGGCTAACAAGGACATAATACTTTCCAAGAAGTAATGAAATAACTGATATTGTCATTACTGCATTTTTTTAAAAAACTGTTTCTTTGGGGGAGATGCAGGTCATTTGATATGATTTTTGTATTTTGTTAAAAAAATTATAACCTGAAAATCAATACATTAGTAACATGCTACTCTCTGAATAACAGGTAACATTATTCATAGTTACAGAAAGAATATGAGAGAGCACAATGTGCACCCATTAGTTTTTTAAAATATTGTTCCAAGCTTAGCTTTCCCCTTAACAATAGGTTTGAGAATTATTCAGCCTTACAGTCTTGAGAGGAGGCCTTTGATCCTGCCCCACATCCTCAGTGACTCCTCCCAAGACCACTTTTTTAAAAATCAGGTGAAAAATCAGTTTGTGGCTCAAAACAACTCTAGGGGGTATGATTTAGCTTTTTTTCCCCAGTGCACTGCTCATTTTATTGTTTGAATAAAGCAAGTGTTTCAGAGACATCATAACCATCTCATCTTTGATTCATATCTCAGTCTTCTTGAAAACTGGAAACACCACCCTTGGGTCTCCTCACTGTCAGGTGATGTGGGGAGTAGATAGTACAGGTTGAGTCTGCCTTATCTGGAATTCCAAAATCCAAAATATTCCAAAATTGTCCACATGGGTGTTTGAGACAGTGACACCTTTGTTTTCTGATAGTTCAATGTACACAAACTTTATTTCATGTACAAAATTATTAAAAATATGCAATAGTGTATAAACTTACTTTCAGGCTATATGTATAAGGTATATATGAAATGTAAATGAATCTCATGTTTAGACTTGGGTCCCATCTCCAAGATACCTCATTATGTATATGCAAGTATTCCAAAATCCAAAATATTCCAAAATACCTCTGGTCCCAAGCATTTTGGATAAGGGAGACTCAACCTGTAAAATACAGCATTATCCACAGAAAAGAAAAAATAACCCTTATTATATCTGGAAAAAGGAAGGTGCTTTCAGGGATTTCTTGCCCGATGAAAACTACCATTTGCAGTGGCAGCACTGGGGAGTGTATAGAGGGGGAGATATATTTTTATATATATACTCAGTGCCAGTGCTCCATACATAGATAGTTGGAATACTTTGATTTCTGGGTATTACCCACATTGATCGCATTTAGATTATAGTGTGAGGAATTGTGGTCCTGACAGAACCATTGGTCTTTCAGTTTTCTGAAGCTTTTGCTTCCTTTAATCTAATTTATCCCCAGGCCATAGCTGTGTTTGTGTTCTATCTGCAGAGACATGATCTGTTTGTTTATCGCTCCAGTCCCCAGTGCAGTTCTTTGAAGTGAGATCAATTGATTTGAAATAATTTCTTTACAAGTATTAAGGGTCAAGGTACCCATTAATTTTGCAATGAATCAAACAGAATTCCTCTGTCTTATTGCAGATATGTATGTGTGTGTTTGGGGGTAGGAAAGGGGGTTGCCTGACAAACTTTGGGAATTTGTTCTCCTCCTTCATCCCCAACCTTTTAGAGGGAATTAATGGATTCTACTGCCCACAAAGGCTTATACATGCCACTTCATTTTGAAACCTTTTTGTTGTAGTGACATGATGACCCTTCTGCAGCCAAAGGCCTCCTAATGTTTCCTGAACTTAAACTATCCTGCAAGTTTTTTTCATGATAAGCATCCTTTTTATACAACCTGGCACTTTGAATATCTAACAATTTTCAAGAAGACTGAGATATGAATGAAAGCATAGCCTTCATGATTAAAAGGACCTTTGGGGCATGAACAGCTAATGTAATCAGACACAGACATACTGTGTCCTTGAGCTGAAAATCAGATTGCACCACTGTTGAAATGAAGTGGACTCTGTGCAGGGCACTAGATGCCAAAGTCGTATTGGTTTCTAGACAATCAGATTTAAAAAAAAAAATCTGGCCTGGTTATTGCCAAGAGCTCACATCTTCCCATACAAATGAGAAGCATCAAGCAGTTATTCCAGCCCAAGCAATTCAATGATAAAACAGGTCCTGCTTTATCCCCATAGAGTATCATGGTTGCTGGAATTGTTAGAATTCATATCAATGACATTTCAACCTTTTAATGACTTTTCCTTGAATTCTATTGTTGGTTTCAATTAGACATCAGTGAGACTAATTTAGAGAAAATAGGGCCTGATTCAAATGTGTACAATGGCATGTCTGTATGCAATGCCACCATGGGATTTTGACAAAAGTAGTACAACATCATGGAATATAACACCACCTTGCCTGGGTGGCTGGCATGCATCTTCCTCAGCACTTACATGCTAACCCAGCAAATGTTCATGTTGGGTTGGAAGAGAATGGAACAAATCTTTAAAAACACTGTAGTCAAAGCAATATACTTTTGGCGTAACTGAGCACTGAAATCACATTTACTTTATCTATATCAACATTGGCTAAAACAAGGAACAACACTGTAGCCTTTAAGGTTTTTTCTTGAGGATTTTTGAATCCTCTAAATCCTCTAAAACTACTCAATAAATCTGCACTCGTAAGATTTACCCCCCAAAAAAGCAAGGTATCCAGATAATGATGAAGTAGTTCAGTTAAAAAAACTTGCTTATATACCTTAGAAATCCATTTCTTAGGTTTCCTAATGTGTCCTTGATCACTAAGCCACCTGTGAAATCAGAGCAGCCAAGCCAATGGCAAGTGTAGGAGCTATGAGAACTCTGCTTACTAGAGTCTGCTGTGCCATGAAACCAGATACTTAATGGCTCAAGAAAGATGGGAAAGAGAAGTCAGATGTAAAGCCTGATGTTGCAAAGGCATTTCAGATAAATTTATGGAGATAGTTTTATTTATAAATAAATAAATAGCAATTCCTCTGATTTTCCACAATAAAAAGGGCACATGACAAAGATTGGGAAGATTCAGGTTTAATATCAGCAGGAAGCAAAATAAAAAAAAAATCTTGGAATGGTATAAAAATGGTTTCTATCTATTATCACTTTCTAAATTAATTCTGTTGCAATCCACATTCTATTGAAGTAGCTGGAACTACAGTACTGTAATCAATTTTATTGGCTCTAGATTGCATGCTAAATATTTAATGCTATAGATAGGGAAGAGCATCTTCTGTTTAAAAAGACACTGGACAGAAATGTCCAGAGGCTAGGTTAGAAATGCATAGTACCAAGCCCTAAGTTCAGCACTTTGGATAGTTCACACAAACCAGTAGTTTCTGTAAAAACCAGTGGGGATTTACTAACCTGATATTAATAGAAACTTTGGTTATGAGGAAGCAGATTGTATAAGTGTGAAACAGGTTCAGCACCTTAGATAACTCCAATAAAAATGGGAATAGGTCTGTAAAATCCAACATCAGTTCACTGTCCCAAAGTAATGACACCACTGAGCACTTCTGGTTATGTAGAAGAAGATCATGCAAAAAGTATTGAGTGCAGAGTTAGAATAATTAATAAGAAGGATGAGGTGGTGGTGGTGGTGGGCCTTCAAATCATTTCCGATTGATGGTGAACCTAAGGCAAACCTATCAGGGAAGTTTCTTGGCAAGATTTGTTCAAAGGGGGTTTGCCTTTGCCTTCCTCTGAGGCTGAGAGAGTATGACTTGCCCAAGATCACCCAGTGAGTTTCCATGACCAAGATCTCCATAGTCATAGTCCAATGCTCAAACCACGACACCACGCTGGCTCTCAGGATGAAGTTACATCTGTTAAAAATGATGACTCAGGGCCTCAGGATTAAAGGGCATCGTGTGTTGGTATTTCTGGCCCCTGGGCAGATCCAATGGACCAAATTCTTAGCTTTTTCCAATGGACTCCTAAAAGCAACAGTTCCTTTTTATTCTACCTAAGACTGAGTACCTCTTAGATCTGTGATGCTCTCCTTGGATGGCATGCATTTACTGCCCCAAATAATACTAATTCTTTGCAGTGAAATGGGTGACATGACAGAAAATATACCTGATACATCTTACCTCCTATCTAGTACTTCTTTTGTAAACTGTGGTGTATTTACATTATAACTGAAAAAGTGTTGGATTATTTTTTCCCCTAGCTTTGGATTTTACTTCTTTTAGTCCTGCACCATCAGCTTTCATTTAAAAAATATCAGTCTGGTCCAGCAGATCCCTTTACCATCCAAGCTGTGATTGATTTCAATATGACTGCAATTCAGCAGGGGGGAGGAGGTTATTGGCATCACATACAAAAAATTTTGGGATACATTGAGCAAGATGCCATACTGCTGGCCAGTAGAATCCAATGGATGTGGGAGGAAGCAATGTCCCCTTTCTTCTGCAGCCCTTGGTGAACCCCAAAAACTGGTTCCACATAGTTGGGAAACTCTCCAGAACTGGTTTCTGGGCAGCTCCAAGGTCTGCAGGGAGTAGGAGAAGGGAAGGAAGTTCCATCATGCTGGTTCTGCAACATCAACACATCATTGGCTTTACTTGGTTGGACCCTACACTCTTAACAGAAGAGTAGATAAAACAATTTTTTTAAAAAAAAATGGCAGTGAAGTATTGGGTTTAAAGCAAATAGTGGAAAGTACCCTATGTTGTGTGAAAGCAGAATGAAGACCAAAAAAATCAGGTGTCCATAAAGCCTAAATGAGGTAGAACCGTGAAGAAAACAGTTTGTTTGCATATAGAAAATGTTGTAAGTGATTTCACCTTCAGTTAAACATATATAAAACATTCTAGTCATGTTCCAAAACTGTGACATGTTTTGCTGATAAGATCACAGCCAGAACACAGGAATAAGACACAAATAACAAGTGTGACATACATACCGTAGTTTAGAAATCATGCTTGCTCCTTATTGGTGAGTTTATATGTACAGTATGTCATAGTTGCTCAGTGCTACCACTGCACCCTTTTATAAGAATTCTGTGTAAAGTTGGTTTAATTGCTTTTTTGGTGTGGAACCCAGGGCTACCAAGCCAGAGTCTGCCTGACTGTGTATTTGTTAAATAAACTACTGCATTCAGACTCCATCCATGAACCTTAATGGGTTAAAAAAATCCCCTTCAAGTACTATCCCTTTCACTAGCAATGGAAGTGCAGTTTGCAAATTAGATTTAGCTTCAAAGGATTTAAAAGAATTGTGGAGGTTTAACAGGTTGCAGCACATAGTCATACAGCTGTGATCTTTGTGGCACTAATGAATGTGGAAGTGGAGAGCTTAGTTTCAGTAGCAGCTTGAACACTCCACTTGATTTAGATTCAGATTGAAGTTATAGTCAATAATTTGGGATTCTGGTATAGCATCCAAAATAAATTTGAAAGTGGTGTGGAGGTAACTTTTATAATTTTTTTTATAATTCCTTTATGCTTTTTGGGTTGACATTTTCATTTTGAATGCTCCTTAAAAGTGAAAATTATCATTTTCATATGTGGCCTTGTAGTTTTGCATGCATCAATTAATATATTTACATGAAAACCCTACTTTATATTTGCACAATGATCTTGCAGAGTGTTCCGAAGGCAGTGAAAGTGAAAAACTAAATTTCACCAAATGGAGACAGTACTTAGCAACTGTCCTCTGATTACTAGGATTAAGAATGGTGTTTTGCATATGGCTTCTTGATTTCCTTCCTTCCCACTAATAGTTATAGATTTATAGTTGGGTAGTATGGACTTGTATGCTAGGTGTCCTTGGGGGTGACTCAGAGGACATGCTTTTACTACAAATGATAGTTTGAATGATAATTTTCATGGGTGGAATGTGTGTGGCTGCAAGCACACAAAAATTCTCCCTGGATCAGACCTTGCCTAGTGACTACAATATGTGTATTTCAATGCATTTTGTGTTTGTTTTGCTGTTTCTGTCTTCTTTGACCCAGCTGTTTACTACATTTGGTCTCTGAATGCTGCATTTTGTGCAGTGAGTTGTGTGAGTTAATCTGCACTGTGATGACATACTGTAGGAATCATCCTGCTTTGTGACAAGAACTGATGATACTGCCTTTTCGTGTGTTTTTATGCTAGGATTTTACATTTCAGATGGATTGTGGCTTGTGACATTTCTTTATATGCAAAAAAAGGATTATAAATTAACATCCTCAGGGCTTGTTAAATATCACTGCTATTGCAAATCCTGATCTTTCAACTGACCCAAATAATTAGTGGTGATATTTATACTTGTGAAAAAATGGCTATTATTGTGTTGAAACAGGAGTTACTCATCAATCCATCAAATGGATTATGTGGGAGAAAGACACACACACAGTAGCTGGTTTGAGCTGGTTTTGACAAAGTTCAGATATCTGGGTGTTAACCATGAGTTCAGTTGTTTTTTAGCACTCAGTCTTTGTGCTTGGAATAAGTTTAATATTTATAAATTTATAAATATTTCCAGTGCATGTGGTGTAATCAATTATTGTGTGTATGGGAGTAAGCCCATCGGTGATCCATTTCCCAGAAGCCCTTCAATACGGTCATGGTGAAAGTAAGAGCCAAAAGCCCAGATGAGATGTTGTGAAATAATACTGCTTTGTTTCCTCCATTGACGGTCAGTAAGATTATGCAGTCCTGGGACACCTAACTGTGGCTATAAGGATTGAGCATTGAGAGGAAGAAACACTCCTGGGGCAGAGGTTGTTCCAGGCCACTCTCCCTAGCCATTGTCCATGCTTGTCCTGCTCTGACTTTAAGTACCATTCCAATAGAGTCAAGCCCAACTAGTTGGAGTCAGGTTTGAGGTGGGGGTGAGCTGTGGCTGAGGAAAGCCAAATCAGTTAGCATAAGGTTGGGAGTGCTATAAAGAAAAGAGATGAAGACTGTGTGCCAAGAACAGCCCAAGGTAGAGAGCCTGGTAGGAGATCATGTCAAAGATCCAAAGTGTTCAGCAGTAGTCATAAACATAAACCAAGGGTGTCAATCAATCAATCAGTCAATAAATCATTTTATTTGTATCCTGCCTTTTCCCCAAAACTGGAAATGAAGGTGGCTGAAGGGTCATAAAGAGCAGTTGAAGATTTCAAGTAGAGATGCTCCCAAAACTGGAATTGTTTCCAGTACTGGTCAGAGCTGTATTCCTGCTTATAATGCTGAAGTCTCCTAGCCTCACCCAGCTTCTCAGCTTTTGTCAGTTAACCAGTGCTTTTAGGTGGGCTTCTACCAATAAGACCTTGATTTTAGCCACACACTGCATTTGTGGGAGGACTTAGTCTAGCTATTTATGGTCAAGCTATTCTTTATCCTGTTTGGACCTTGAACTGTTTTTCTCTTGAACTGTTTTTCCTGCTTGGGTCAACTTCAGCTGTCAAACTGAATGATTTCCCAGTCTCCTCCCTTTTGTACTAACAAAGCTTGTTCATTGACTACTGAGGAACCCTCAAGGGTAGGGTATGACATTGCCATCCTTCCTGTCCTTCTATGCTCTTTTACTAGGTAGTTTGGTGACAGCAGGAAAAATAACAACCTCAACAGTAGCAGCAATGCTCCTCCTGTTCCTCCTCACTGGCTAGACTGTTGCTTCTGGGATAATAGTAAAAAAAAAAGTAAGCAGGAAAAAGTTTTGTGGTTGTGGACAGCTAAGTGATTTAGGCTGCAGTCACATGCCATCTTAAAGTACTCCCTCAAGTCTTCTGAGTAGCAGAATGCTAAAGCAATCAGACACTGCCTGGTGAGGGGACAGTGAGGGTACTTGTTTTAGCTCTGGTGCTTTTATTTGCCCTCCTAAGGCATCCTCTTCCTGGTTCCAGTCACTCCAGTTATAGCTGAGTTGGGTATTATATAAACTAATAAACTTGAGCTGAAGTTTTTCGTGGGTTTTTTCCAGGCTGTGAGGCCGTGTTCTGGAAGAGCTTATTCCTGACGTTTCGCCTGCATCTGTGGCTGGCGTCTTCAGAGGATGGTTGGGTAGGGTGTGTGGGGTTTATATACTGTGTGCCAATGTTGGAGAGGATATGTAAATTTGTGTATTTGAATGGGTAGTTTCTGGGTGGAGATCTGCAAGGAAGATTAGTGTCTGTTTGGCTAATGGTCCATTGTCTGCTGGAAATCCCCCTGTCCTTGGGTGGAGTTCATCTGCATGTGTTGAGTTTTGATTTTAGTGTTTTTCAGGACTGGTAGCCAAATTTTGTTTACTTTTAGGGTTTCTTCTTTCTTGTTGAAGTTATCCAGGTGTTCGTGGATTTCAATAGCTTCTCTGTGCATTCTGACATGATAGTTGTTGGCCTAGTCCAGAATTTTGGTGTTTTTAAATAACATTTTATGCCCAGGTTGGTTCATAACATGTTCTGCTACTGCTGATTTTTCTGGCTGGCCCAGTCAGCAGTATCTTTCATGTTCCTTGATTTGCGTTTGCACACTGCGTTTAGTGGTCCCTATATAAACAGTGTCCACATAGGGATCTAAGTCCTTCAGCATGGCTCTACGGTATGCTTCTGCCAAAAGCTGACCATAGAGTCATGCTGGAGGACCTAGAAGATGCCTAGGGGGGTGTTCTCTTTAGGCATCTGCTATGTCCTCCAGTGCAACTCTGCATGGGCCAGAAGTCATTCATTTTAGTAGGATTCTCTATTACCGTGGTTTCTGGTATCCACAGTAATTCTGGAACATATCCCCTGCAGATACAGTGTTCCATCTATATTAATCTAAGATAAAAGTATCTATAGACATGGGGGTGGGATGAGGTAAACTGTGTCATAAGAGAGAAGTAAAATGCTGAGTGTATGAACAGTGATGGTCATATTATTAACCAGGACCATTTTTGAAAGAGTTGTTGCTGGTAATATAAACATCATGGCACTGAGTAAAGCAATTAACAGATGCAGCTTGATATACTGTTGTTGTTTTAAAGAAATACCTTATCCGATTCAAGCTGCAGTATATAGATAAAGTGTAACATGGCAGTCTGCCTTTGAAGTTCCTTTGCTGAATAAATGATCACATTAATGTTTGTGACAGAGTGCTCTGGGAGTTCTCCCACTGGTTTTTAAAAGCTGCCATTTCTGATGCCAGATTCTTCCTCTTTTTATTATTTTGCATAGAGTGACCTTTTTGTCCTGTGTGAAATGCAGAAGGACATTTCTGGCAGATGTTACTACATGTCACATTGGAAGATGAGCTGCTGAATCAGCCCTGGATGTTATGGCTGACTTTATCAAGCCTTATAATAGTGTTGCCAGACTAGATAGGGGGACAGTGTCGGCATCCGTGCTTAGTGCAGAGCCTGGTCCCTGTGCTTGTGTCATTGTTGGGAGTCGAAATGCTTTTAGGTTGGGGAGGGTCTGTAAGCAAGTACAGGCCTCCCTTCCCCTCTACCCACACCTCTAAGAGGGAACTGTTATTGTCTGGCATAGACTTCATGGAATGCACTGGAGTGGTTTCAACTAATGTTATAAACAAAAACAAGAATTTTTTTGTTGCTGTCTCATCTAGGTCTGGTCTGGATATCAGTCTAGCCTTGAAGTATATTTGTACATAATGTGGCTAAGTATTATCATTTGAATAATGCCTGATATAAATCCTTAAGCAGCAAATTAAATGTGTAAAGAGTCTAGAGTACAGATATGATTATGCCAGGGTGGGCAAACTGTGGCCCGTGGGATACATGTGGCCTGCATGGCCTTTTGTGGCAAAAAAGTTTTCCCATTTTTTTGCTCTGAAATTTCCCCAAATTGTCTCTAGGGGGCATGCAGGGCATTTTGAGCATCTTTGGAGCCCCCCTGGGGTCAAAATAAAAATTTGTTAAAAGAAACTCAAAAACTTTTTTTGCCTCAAAATGCCTCCTGGAGGCCCAGGAAAGTCCAAAAACAATGTTCCCTGAGGTATATGGGGGCATTTGGGGGCAAAAAAAATGATATTTTTTGTGGGAGTGAATGTAGCCCCTTAGCCTTCCACAGTTATCCATCCCTGGATTATGTCATAGAGCTTAGCTGTAGACTATGGATTTTGAAAGCATATAAATATATGTATCACTCACTAAATTTTCAATATAAATGAGGCTTGTTTGTTAAAATATTTATCACAATATGTCAGGATGGGTTACCAAAAAAATTAAAACAATATGGAATAATTTGAAACAGTATGAAAAGTCTAAAAGCATATTAAACAATTTTAATAGATTTAACAGATTTGGGGGAAAGCATTTGATCAAACCCCAGGCAAAGGTTTTATTAAAAGCCATGTTTTAAGTTGGCCCTGACACAGTAGCACACTGGTACCTCTGAGCATATCAAGAGGAGCAGGCACCAAAAGTTGTTGTAGCAGAGTTGCATTCATCAGGTGAAGAAATAAGCATACAGACACAGACACGTGTCTAAACTATTTCTCTTTACTAGAGTATACCATAGTAATACAAAGTTGTCCCTTCATATTCGCTGGGGTTTGGTTCCAGGACCCCATGTGTCAGGAGTTAGAGACTGAACTCCATTATAAAATGGCCGAAGAACTGCAGAACCATGCTGCATGAACTACCAAGTCATGCCTAGTCAGGCCACTAGGGGGCAATGTTATATATACACACACACACACACACATATATATATATATATATATATAT
Organism: Gambelia wislizenii; assembly: GCA_030847615.1. NCBI lineage: Eukaryota > Metazoa > Chordata > Lepidosauria > Squamata > Crotaphytidae > Gambelia > Gambelia wislizenii. The sequence continues at coordinate 253,318,180 of JAUMIR010000004.1, forward strand.
ATATATGAGAGCTCAGAACAGAGCTCACGTCCTCCTTCCTGTGAATGCTGGGGCCTGGTGAAGCAGTTTCTCTTTGAATTGTAAATATTTGTATCTTTTGCAACTGTTTGCGTTTGAAGATAAAAGTGCCTCCTGCTTATTTGGACATCAAACACTCTTGTGTGTGAGTATTCTTGGGAACAGGTTGCTACTGAGTCTACTGAGACAGGGGTTTGTTTGTTTGCTTGCTTCTGCTGGGGAATATGTGTCCTATCATCCCCTGACAGTGGTTATGGGCCCACCCAACTGATTGATCTCAGATTAGATAAGGTGCACTCCAAAAATTCCTAGAAACACTTGTTTTTAGCTAGGTGGCTGAGAAACAGTTAAGTTTCAGCCAGGCCCTGTAAAATCTTCAAGCAACCTTGAAGTGCTGCCAGCTGCCAGCTGTCTGTGTTTCATAGCTGGAGAATTGTTGACTCAATTAGCAGAATGGCCGATAATAGTCTCATCCACTTTGAAAAGCTGGCTGATGGAAATTATTCAGCATGGAGTTTATACATGAAGGCTTTATTAATTATGGACAATTTGTGGCACGTTTTGGAGAATAAAAGTGTGATCCCAGAGGGTTCAGAAGATGAAATAGCAGTGTTCAGGCTAGCTGACCAGAAGCTTAGAGCTGCAATTCTCTTATCTCTCAGCCCCTCCCAGTTAATACATGTGACCCCAGCAAAGACAGCCTTTCAGCTTTGGACAGCTTTGAAAACAGTTCATCAGAATTCGTCCTGCCTCTCAAAAATGATATGGACTAAGAGAGTTTATAACCCAAAGCTGTCTACTGGAGGCTATGTGAAAGCCCATTTGGAGGAAATGAGGCAGCTTTTTCAAGAGGTGGCCAATAGAGGGGTGGTCATTCCAGAAGCCCATAAGTGTTTTATTTTATTGGGCAGATTGCCAAAGGAATGGGATTTCCTAACACACAGTCTGCAGACCACCAGGGAGAGTGATTTGTCTGTTGACCTGGTAGCTGGGCATATTCTGGAAGAGGTCCAACACAAGCAATTTGATTCCCGGATGGAGGGGAATAAACAGCCACAAATTACCAGATGCAATCAGAAGAGCACTGAAACAGAGGCACCTGTGGAGGAGGGAGCCTGCAGCTACGTGAAATGCTGTTTCAGATGCAAAAAGCCTGGACATTTTCAGAAGGACTGAAAATGCCTGCACCGGTTAGGAGGGGTGCATCTTCTCAGGCTGCAAGCCATGCCTTTGTAGCACAGCACCATCCTGATGGTATTGAAGAAAGAATTTGGTTACTTGATAGTGGGGCCATGCACAATATGATTAATGATATACAGTTGTTAACCAATGTTAAAAATGCTTCAATAACCAATATTACCCTTACAGATGGTGCTCCCAGCAAGGTGCAGAAAATGGGCACTGCATATGTGCCCTCTTTTGGTAAAGGTTTTGAAAATATGTTATGTGTTAACAAACTAGAGAATTGTATATTAAGTGTGTCCCAATTGACTACTGATGTTATAAAGTAGTATTTGAGGGGGAACACTGTACAGTAACAGAAAGACATAACATGAATAATGTTTGTGCAAAAGGGATAAAGAAACATGGGTTGTATTACATGTTGCCTAAAGGGAAGGTGGCAAATGTGGACCCTGCAGACAATGTACTCCTACATGATAAGTGTGTTCATTACTACCACAGGCTAATGGGCCATGCTGGTTACAAAGAGTTAAAGGAGCTAGCAAAAGTGTGCCCTGGTTTAAGCATGAAACACTGCCCAAAGTTCTTAGAATGTGCTGTGTGCATGAAAGTTAAGGTAAAGGCTTTCCCTGTTGCCAAAAAGACCCAATGTGTCACGAACAGACCCTTTGAAGTTGTCCATGCTGATTTAGCAGGCCCCTATAAGCCCATTGAAGGCGGTAACTGCTATTTATTTGTGATAGTGGACAGACACACTAGGTACACTTACGTATACTTACTGAAGGAGAAAAATCATGCTGCAGACAGGTTCTGTGAGTGGGTGAACGCGGTGGAACGTGAATTGCCTTCTCATAAGGTTTCCAGTCTAGTGATGGATAGGGGAGGGGAATTCTTATCTAACAGTTTGCAGACCTGGATGCAGGAGGGGCATTAGACACAAGACCACAAACCCCACATCTCCAGGGGAGGATGGGCTTGCAGAAAGGAAAATTGGGATGTTGAAGTGCATGATGGAAGGTGCACAAGCCCCAGCTGGGCTGTGGGGGGAGGCAGTGAAGACTGCTGCTTACCATTTAAATAGATTGTGGGCATCTGGTGTCAACCAGACCCCATATTGTCTAGTATACGGTAGAGCACCAAACCTCAAGCACCTGAGGGTTTTTGGACAATATGCAAATGTACTGATTCACCCGAGCCTAAGGAAGCCTGGGCAGCCTAAAACCAGGAGATTGTGTCTCCTAGGCTATGAGGGTAATAAGTATGTGTTTTCTCTCCATCCTGGAAAGGTTAGGTTCTCCAGGAGTGCAAACTTTGAAATGCACTCAGGGTGGGACAGATTGCATTGCAATCAGGAGGTGTTTGTTCCCTTGGGGAGGGATGTTTCAACAAGTCCCCAAAGTCCCACAAATGAAGAGGTGGTAATGCTTGATGATGAAGGGGAGGCACAGGAAGAAAAGCCTGACACTTCCCATGCCATTCCAACACACACACACCACCACAAACAAGCAGTGAGCCTGACACAGGGAGAGATAGCAGCAGCAGTACAAATGAGGATGAGTCAGGCTGAACTAGGGTGCTCATCCCCAGAAGGTCAAGGATGGTCAGAAAGGCTCCTGACAGATTTGTTGTTCAGGAAACCAGGCTATGCAATGTCATGGCAGAGGAGCCTGCAAGTTTTCAGGATCTCCTAAAACTTCCCCATGAAGAGCAGGAGAAGTGGAACTCAGCCATGGACTCTGAGTTTGAGTCCCTAGTTGAGAGGCCCAAAGACCAAAAGGTTGTTGGTTGCAGGTGGGTATACAAGCTTAAGGACATGTCTGATGGGACACAAAAGTGTAAGGCACGCTTAGTTGCGAAAGGCTTTTCGCAGGAGCACTACACCAATTTTGACAAAATCTTTTCACACACAGCAAAGCCAGAAGGTCTTAGGTTAGTGTTAGCTGTAGCAGCCAAGAGGCAGGTGGTTGTGCAACACTAACTTTGAAACAGCATACCGGAATGCTGATCTTGAAGAGACAGTGTTCATGGAACAGGGCCCAGGGTATGACAGTGCAGGTGAAAGCAAGATGTACTTGTTGTGCAAAGCGCTCTACGCCTTGAAACAAAGCGCACATTGCTGGAACAAGTGCATACACCAAGTTTTGGTGTCACTAGGTTACACAAGGAGCGTCGCAGATGCCTGTGGGTACACGAGGGGGCAGGTGATAGTGCTGTCATGCTAGTTATCTATGTGGACGACCTTTGTGTGGCAGCAAAGAGTGCCAGTGATGTCTAGAAAGTGCAGGTGGAGTTAGAAAACCAGTTCAAGTTGAAGGACGTAGACAGCCTGAAATGTTATTTAGGCGTAGAGGTAGAAAGAACCGGTCTTGGAGAATTTTTCCTAAGCCAGAAGAAGAAGATTGACAGTCTTGTGGCTAAGTGTGGGCTTAGTGAGGCTAAGGTGGTCAGGATAACAATGACCACTGATTTTGTGAACTTGGAGGCAGAACAGGAATTTGAAAGGCCTGATCTGTACCACTCAGTGGTAGGCAGTCTGTTATTTATTGCAAACAAAACAAGGCCTGACATCAGTTTTGCAGTTGGGGTGCTCAGCAGAAGAGTCTCCGAGCCAAGGAGGGTGGATTAGGAAGCCCTGAAGAGGGTAGTTAGATTTCTCAAGGGAACCAGGGACATGTGTTTGAAGCTGACAGGAAGACAGGTGACCCTGGAGTGCTATGTGGACAGCTCTTTTGCTGCTGAGACTTTTGACAGGAAGTCAGTGACTGGGATGGTGGTCAGGTATGCAGAGAGCCCCATAGAGTGGAGATCAAGAAAGCAGAACTGTGTGGCCATTAGTACCACTGAAGCTGAATTCGCTGCCTTGTCTGAGCTGGCAAGTGAAGTACAATGGGTAACGCAGATGCTTGCAGACCTTGGGGAGCCATGCCAAATGCCTGTTGAGGTGCACGAGGACTGGCAAGCCTGCAGAGCTATGGCAGAAGCAGAAAATCTGAAATGCAGGACGAAGTACATTGCTGTACACTACCAAAATGTGAGGCAGTTAATACAAGAAGGTGTCTTGTGTCTGAGGTACTGTTCATCTGAGGACAATGTTGCATACCTGCTCACAAAAGCCCTTCTAGCAGGAAGTCATGAGGAGTTGGCAAAGAGGCTGGGCCTTTTCACTAGTGTGTAAAATGAAAGGTGTCAAAAGGGAAGGTCAACCGACAGACGATTGATGTCCAACAATGTATGTTAATGATGTTATGTTGTGATGATAACATGTGTCCTGCGTAGTAGTTTGACCATTTTGGAGGGGATTGTCAGGAGTTAGAGACTGAACTCCATTATAAAATGGCCGAACAACTCCAGAACCATGCTGCATGAGCTACCAAGTCATGCCTAGTCAGGCCACTAGGGGGCAATGTCATGTGTGTGTGTGTGTGTGTGTGTGTGTGTATGTATATGAGAGCTCAGAACAGAGCTCACTTCCTCCTTCTTCCTGTGAATGCTGATGCCTGGTGAAGCAGTTTCTCTTTGAATTGTAAATATTTGTATATATTGCAACTGTTTGACTTTGAAGATAAAAGTGCCTCCTGCTTATTTGGATGTCAAACACTGTGTGTGAGTATTCTTGGGAACAGGTTGCTACTGAGTCTACTGAGACAGCTTTTTTGGCTTCTGCTGGGGGTTGCATGTCCTATCATCCCCTGACACCACATGGATACCAAAATCCATGAATACTCAAGTCCCATTATATGCAATGGCATAGCAAAATGGTGTCTCTTATATAAGATGGCAAAATCAAGGTTTGCTTTTTGGATTTTTTTAAAGAATATTTTCAAATCATGAATACATGAATACCAAATCCGTGGATATAGGGGGACAACTGTATTTACAATGAGTCAGAGACTCCTATCATACAGACTACATATCACAGCACAATGTACAGTGCAGTCCTGTCACTGTACAGCCCAGACTGAACTACACAGTCTCAGAGCAAAATCCATTTCAATAATACAGAGACACATTCTCTCACAAAGATAAGGTTTCCTTCCCATGCTAGTCTCCCAGGCTTAATCTAGATATGCTAGTCAGATACATTTAGCCTTCTCATTACTAACCCCTGCAGGCTGTAACATACCATAGTATCTCTTTATAGTATAAATTTCCAGGTTGTATATCCCAGTGCCCTGACAGGCCCTTGGCATCAGCACGACTTAGGACTGCAAGTGTAGAACATTCTACAACTAGGGTTCCATAGCAGAGTAGGCTTTCTTTCACGGGCTCATGTGATGCGTACTGATGGGACCTGCTCTCACAGATGGGACACAAACCTCAGTCCTTGGGGAAGGGAGAGGTACTTCTTCCAGTACTGAAGTCCCATGCCATTTAAGGCTTTGAATACTCTCTGTATTACCTTGAATTCAGGCTGGAAACATATTGGCAGCCAGTATTGTTCCTGTAAAAACAGTGACATGTGGTTTCTGTAAGATGCTCATGCTGCGAATTGCAGCTTCTAAGTGCTCGTCAAAGACAGCTCCATGTAGAGCACAATGCAGTAATCTAAGTGGTTAATTACCAGAGCATGAGCATGGTCAGGTTATCTCTGTCCAGAAAAGGCTGTACCACTGCCAGGCAGACCTGTTGATGTTCTCGCCCTAGACACTCCAAGCTTTAGAGTACATGTGGGCTCCAATGACAAATATGGATACAGGACTATTCCCAAGTTATGCACCTGGTCCTTAACTGTTCAAGACATATAGGTGCACAATATTTTTTAGAAAGTATGAGGTCTGTCTATTAAATAACGAGACTGTGTTTCTACCTTTTAGACAAATCAGGGAGAACTGATTATGAACACTTGAGTGGTGACCTTGAACATGTCTGAACCTGCATGACAAACATCAACACCCTTGGCCGTTTGGTTAATTGTCAGTCATCATTTAAAGCAGTTGTGTTGTCTCTTTTGTGCCAAAAAAATGCTAAGTTTAAAAGTCGAGCGATGAATGCCCTGGATGACCTTCCACTTCAAGAACTGAAGAAATAATCAGCCAGTTTGTTTGAGGAGACCACCGACTCAGTGTCTGAATGATAGCTGATAGTCGTGAACATTGACAAAGATACTGCATGGAAATTTTTGCATAAGGATCTCAACATGAAAAAAGTTTGTGCCAAGATGGTCCCTAGGGTTCTCACACCAGAGCAAAAAAAGTGTCACAAGGAAATTTGCATTGCCATTCTGCAGCAACTTGAGGTGGACCAAAACTTTTTTCAAAAAATCATCACTTGTGATGAAACCTGGATCTTCCAGTATGATCCTGAGACAAAATAACAGTCAATGCACTGGAAAGCACCAGCATAACCAAGAATGAAAAAAGTACATCAGAGCAAACCCACATTCAAAGTCATGCTCATTGTTTGTTTGTTTTTACATCAAGGGCATAATTTTGGCAGAATGGGTTCCAGAAGGCAGAACAGTGAACCAGCATTATTATGAGGATGTTTTGACAAAGCTGAGAGAAAAAGTCAGAAAATAAGGCCAGAACTGTGGGGAAATGGTTTCAGTCTTCATCAGGACAATGGGCCTGCTCACACAGCACTTTCTGTGAAGCACTTTTAGGCCAATAAACACATTACTACAGTTGAACATCCTCCATATTTGCCAGATTTGGCACCATGCAGCTTTTTCCTTTTCCCTAAAGTGAAATTGGTGCTTAAAGGAAACATTTTGAGTCAAGTGATGCAGTAAAGAAGAAAATGGCAGATGTGTTGACACAGCTGACAGAAACTGATATGCCCCATGCCTTCGACCAGGGGAAAACAAGACTGCATCTGTGTGTGAGTGTGAATGGGGATTATATTGAAGGGGGCAAGCATTAGAATTGTAATACATATAAATAAAGATGGGTTATTGTATCAGTCTCTTTATTAAAATAGACAAACCTCATAAACTTGTTTTTTTTTAAATTAGGTATTTATACCCCGCTCTTCAGCCACAAAGGCTATCAGGATGGCTTACAATTTGTTTTAAGCAATAGCAATTTACACTTCTACACTACATGAAGCAGTTTCCAATGTGTGTTAGCTAATTGCCCCCACAAGCCAGGTACTCATTTTACTGACCTATGAAAGGATGGAAGGCTGAGTGAACCTTGGAGCCCTCTGGAATTGAACTTGCAATGTGGTAACTTGCAGTACTGGCATTTAACCATTGCACCACCTGGGCTCCCTAGTGACAGGACTGTACTGTACATTGTTGCATAGCCTGATGTAGATTCAGGATGATGATAGGGTGACAATTACTGCAATCCTGATGGCTGCAGAACAGTTTTCTTCGAAATATAGAGGGGATAGATTTCTAACCCATTCTTAGTAAGATCCCACCTTGAGAATTTTGCCAGTGGGCCTGTGGAGACTAGATTCTTAGGTTTGCAATGCAAACTATTGATTATTTTATTTATTTATTTATTTATTTATTTATACCCTGCTCTTCAGCCACAAGGCTGTCAGAGCGGCTTACAAATTGTTTTAAGCAATAGCAATTTACACATCTACACTGCATTAAGCAGTTTCCAATGTGTGTTAGCTAATTGCCCCCCTAGCATATTGATGCTAGGTAAAATTGACTGGATTTGTGGCAGTCTGTTCAATTTGCTGATCATGAGGCTGAATGTAGCCCTTTACCCCAGCTGTGATGCTTTACTATTAGTACACTAAATCTCGGGATTTTCTGCCGGTCCTTGATACAAAAACCATCTGGCAGCATGAGGGGATGTTATCAGACTCTTGGCAAGTACCTGGTAGGTTCCAATGAATTAGCCATTCACAGGTTGCACAGGCATTTTTCCAAAATGTAAATATTATTTCTAATATAATGGACTTTAAGTATTACCGGTCTACTAGCGAAAAGGAGCCCGTGTGCATAGTGGTTTGAGCGCTGGACTATGACTCTGGAAACCAGGGTTCAAATCCACTCAGACATGAAAACCCACTGGGTGATTTTGGGCAAGTCACACACTCTCAGCCTCAGAAAACCCCATGTTAGGCTCACCTTAGGATCAGCACAAGTCAGAAATGACTTGCAGGTACAACTACTATCAAAACTTTTGTGGTAATGTGGTGGTGGGAGAACCTTGTGGTCATGGCAAAGTTAGCATTCACAGTTTAGCAAGGATTCCTCCTATGTGAAAATTTCCCTAAATTTTACAATTCTGTGTCAGTTGAGATCAAATTGAAAAGTTCAACACTCCCTGTTATTAACAGACATAAGAATTCTTCCTTTCTGAAAACACATTTCTTATCAAAGAAATTAGCACTCTAGCATCCAGCCCTTTTATTAACAAGTTAGTACTTCAAAATGGTCCAGTCTACAAGGGATTCCTCTGAGACATTTTTGGAAAGCATCAAATGAGAATAAAGGGTTTAAATACAACATGCTTCCCAAATTGCTTGTGATGGCTGCAAGAGAAATTGCCAAGGCGTTATTACAGCTAAGAGCAATTCATTTAGGCTAACTTTCAAGCTTGCATTCCCAAGAAGAACAGGATGAGGAATGCAGCTGTGGTGATCAGAGCTGACAGCTTTAATAAAGAGAGCTACTGAAGCTCCATTGTGCACTGAGGGTGAACAAAATACTGCAGGTCCTTTAAAAAGTAAGGGAACATCTTTTAACCAGAAATATGAGAGCAGAGGTGAAATAGAATTTTATCAGCATCAAAGTGTTCTGTGGAGGCAACCATTTTTACTGTATTTATTTAACTGCAAGAAATAGTACTGAGACAAAGTACTCTAGGGAAAATACAAGAATGGACAAAAATTGCTGCATCTTTTGTTCTTATTTTTTCCCCCAAAACCCTTTTAGATCTATGTGTTGGTTATGCTGTTTATAAATGAATACAATGACACCTTGCCAAATTATGAGATACTTCAGAACAAGATTTTTGTGGGTGTATAATTTACGTATGGATACAACGTGGAGAATTTTTTTTTCAGAATGTGACTAATCTTGCTTGACAGAGCATTAGTTGTAAATCTGGAAAGATTAAATACATGTGTTATAGTATATCAAAATAAGCATAGACATGCTAATGTTACATACACTCTGTCCCCATCACCTCTAATACTAATGTATTCATTTTAGCCTGGCACAGGAACTTTGTATTGTTTGAATCATGGGAAATACATTTTTTCCTTCCCTTGTCACCTCTGCTTAAGAGCTTTCAAATATTACTGTTTTGGACACTGTTCCTAGCCAGCATGGCCAAAAAAATAACATTTCTTAGCTTTGCTCTACATGGCTTTACGCTAGTAAAGGGTTCAAGGTCTTTGTTGGCTGCCAGTCTTGAACTTTGAAATTTTTATTGTTAAATAGCTGGAATAAGTAAGTATATTGTTAGGAGGATTTTTTTTTTAGCTTAATGGTTACTTCCAAGATACTAGATGCTACTGGGGACTCAAACATGTTTTCCTCCTGTATCCCAACCCCTTATTATGTTATTTATTATTTTATTTTAGGTATTTATACCCCACTCTTCAGCCACAAAGGCTCTCAGAGTGGCTTACAAATTGTTAAGCAATAGCAATTTACACATCTATACCTCATTAAGTGGTTTCCAATGTGTGTTAGCTAATTGCCCGCACAAGCCAGGTACCCTTTCAGTCGATACCTTTAACATTATATGGTTTAATTATGCTCACCCACTACTTCATTGCTAAGGTCAATGATTTTTTATTATTATTTTCCTGTTGCAGAAACAAAAGGGTGTCAATTGCAAACTATGGAGGATTCGAGACTGGGCTGTGGTTGGGCAGCAATGTATCCACTTCTTCAAATACAAGCAGGTCTTGATTTATGTCTGAGTAGAATTCTTGGGGGCCCAAAATACCCTAAAGGCACCAGATCCCATCTGATCTTGGAAGCTAAGCAGGGACAGCCCTGGTTAGTACTTGGAAGGGGAGACCATAAATAAATACCAGATGCTGTAGGCTATATTTCAGATGAAGGAAGGGGCAAAACCACCTCTGAATATTCCTTGCCTATGAAAACTCCCTGTGAAAATCATGGGGTCACCATAAGTGGACAAGCGACTTGAAGACATACACACACACACAGCATTCCTGGACTCACAATGTAAATTGATGTGAATGGGGGGAGGGGGAGCCAGTCCCATAGGGAATCATTGGAGACCAGGCAAGATGTGCTCCAATGGAGCTGAAGTAGCCACAAACTTAGTGATTTTGCTCGAACAACCACCTGTTTTAAAGTGGTTTAAAACATAAAACATTTTCCAGTCTAGAGAAATGTACAGCTGATGTCTAGAGGGACCAGAAGATACAACTGCTGATCCCAAGGGGATGAGCTGATCTGCCATTAGATAACAGTTCCCCTTCAAATGAGCATATAAACAGGAAGGAACTGTTAAGAGTTGTGTTCTTCTGCTGTGCCTTCTCCAGTGGGCTTCATTGGTAAATCTCATTAGGAGAGAGAGGGGCAGCTCACCTCCTGCTTGTCTTTAGCATCAGGTTCAGAGAGCATAAAAGTCTTGCCAGCTGAAGAAAGCACACTCCAATTGCCTACCTAGGTACCTACACCTAAGTATACCTAAGTACTAGAACAAACCATTCTCAACCACACCAGAACTCCAAGATTGCAGTTTCTTCCTGCCCTCCCCATGCTTCCCCTTCATGCTTCCCCTTCTAAGAAACACCTTCCTTCTAGCGATGCCCCGGAGTGCAGTTGCTTTCATTTCCTCCCCATTCTTCCAGCCTAGGCAGGTAAAAGAAAACCACTCCAGCCACTCTTTCTTACTACTCAAAACTCCACACCAAAACTCCAAATAACCTCTCTCTCTCTCTCACGTCACTCTTCTTGTTCAACTTTACAGGTGTGCAGAGCTATGCATTGTGAGGAAGAGATGCATTTATTTATTTCTGGAGAAATGTTGCAAATTTGAAATCCTTTAAACATGGGCAATTTAAGTTGAAACTAACTTGTATTGGATAATAGGCATGAGGAGAATTGCTATAATAAGACCACTTACTCTTAAAAAATATTCTTACCTCTGTCAATTAAGCTGACAACAATTCTGGCTCAGAATATCTGGCTCAGGATTGAAAAATCAATCAATACAGCCTGTTAATGTAGGTAACCAGTGTAATATTAGGTTCAGGGAGTAAGAGACTTTGTATTAATAATAATCCCACTCTGCTGGTGAACAGTACACTGGGTGCTCACTTTGAACTTCTGTTGTAGATGGTGAAGAGGAGGAATCTATATTCCTCTTTGTAACAACCAGAGAATATTGCTGTAGATGTCTCCTTGTAGCAACCCAAGAATATTGGTGTAGATTCCTCCTTGTACCCAGCAGAGAATACTGCTCCCTCCATATCTCCTGGATTTCGATTTCTCTGAGTTAAGATATTCATGTGAAGGATACATTTTCAAAACAAAAATCACAGAACAGAAGTAAAAGCTCTTTCAAGGACACATATTTTTCAGCCTCAGATACAAAGACAAATGCCCATGAGATCTGTGGATGCATTCCTGTTTCCCTTTTTTTTTTCTCAGACTCATGTTTTGCAAATGTGAACCAACAAGGTGGGGATGACTGGCTTCACATTGGTTCCTTTGACAGCAGCAGTATTTATATTTTGCTTTATCAAAAAGAAGTTCTCCCTGATTGCAATATGATTTCTTTAAATGATTTCTTTAAAAGTTTCCTGGCATTGACCTATTTAAGTTCCTGTTAATGAAAACTGACAATATAGTCCTCTCAATCACTCTGTGTCACATCATATATCTATAATTGAGAGAGATTAAGCTTTAATGAATGACTCATAGCTTTTCCTTATACGACTCATTGGCTTCTCCTTTTTTATTAGCTTTTTTAAAAAAATATGTTTAGAATGAATGCCATACAATAATAAAAAGAAATATTTGGTTGTCTACAATTTTATTTATATGAAGAGTTTTCTAAAATAAATAAATAAATAAATAAATTCCTGAACCCTTAATAAATATGTCAGCTTGATTCTATGGTATTGCATCTTTTTCCATATAATTTTTAATTTTTATGCTATTTCATAGCTTTTCCACATACTAGCTATTTTTGGTTGTGCTTCAGTTAATATATTTAGTACTAGCTCTGTATCACCTCTCCATCTGAGCTTCCATTTAAATAATCCTAGAACACCACCTTTAGGTCTAAAGGAAGAATCTACCGAGATGCATTCATTAATTAACATGTTTTATTTATGATCATTACAGTTCTTTAACAAGATGGTGATAATGGTCTATATGGAACTGTGCATGATTGTGTGATAATTTGCTAGATACCTTTTCTCATAAGAGCCTAAATTTTATGCCAGTCTATAGAAATCTTCCACATTACTGAAGCATTTATACTGCCTGGACTGTGATGCATTATGTATGCCTATTTCTTATCTGTATTAGTAGTAATTCTTGCAATTTCCAAACTAATTTTCTTACATTTTCAATAAGAAACAATAAATTAGTTTGTTGTATTTTTAAAGACCACTTAGGGTTTTTTTTATTATTATTCTTTGCAGATAAATTCAAATAATTAGGAGCCAGACTGATATAGTTGTATAAGTTTTACATAAGGAGTACCTAAGTTTCAGATCGGTATTTAAATTGATCTGAAAAAAAGTAGCAGTTCCTAGCCTAGATGTTGAAGTATTAGCTCCAATAAGGGATGATACAGGTCTCTATGAATAAAGTAGGTGGATATTTTTTCTAGTCTTCATGTTCCTATCAGTTTTGCCCCAGTCTCGTTCTGGGGTAAGAATCACACAGTGCACCAGCTTTTGTTGGACTACAAGTCCTAGCTGGCATAGCCAGTGGTGAGGAATACTGAAGTGTTCCAACAACAGCTGGAGGGCCACATAATTTCCACCTCTGGGCTAGATGTTTAGGATGTTAGATATTCTTATGGATTATCATAAATGAAAAGCTGAGTAGATCTAGTAAAAGTGGTAATGATTCCTTAAAAAAAAATTCACCTGGTAATCCATCAGGCCCTAGAATACTTAGATATTTTTATACTTAACATGTTTTTCAGTTCCTTAGTATGTATAGGTCTATTTGAACTTTCAATTTCTGCTTTGTAAAAAAAAAAAACCTTAATATTTTCATGGAGTGATGTGTTAAATGTTTATAAATTTTGTAGGCAACATATGTTGTATATGACTACCATAGTCATAGACACTTAGCATGTTTGTATTCTACTAGACATGCAATACTTACTGAGTTCTGAAAATCTAGGTGTAGCAAACATAGGCTGGCATCCTGTTAGTCACTTATGTGTATATAGTTGCTGCTTACACACATCTAAGTCTTTTTTAAATGGGGTTTCTATATTCAGCTGCCTTCAAAACATTTAAGCTAATACTGTATAATACAGTAATACTGTACTGTATATTATTAAACTTCATTAGATTTTAAGTAGTATTTTGGAGGTTACCTTAAATATGGTATGTTCTTTCTTCCTCTGTTCAGATATGAATGCAAAATTACAATGAAATCTCTTCAAATATTCATTCTTGTTTTCTTAATTCATCTGATTATTGATAACATTTTACCCTAAATTATTTACATGGCACATATTGATACCAATGTAAATATTTTGGTTTCTGGATAACCTCTTCAGAGGACATGTCTACCCTTTGCATCTCTTTTGATATCACTGCCTATTTATTGATAGTACTCTTGCATTTGACAGAATGTTGCATTTTAAAATGGCTCTGAGATGTTTTTGAGCTTTCTTGACATTTCTTCCATAAAAATAACAATAGCTTGAGGTTTGTTAGTGTTTTTTTAAAATTATGCTTGCTATTTTTCTACTAAGTCCATTAATAGTTATTGAGAAAAACCTAATAACCTGCTGTTGCTCCTTCAGAAGGACAAGAAGGAGGTACCCCTTCAGAATTCAACTCCTTTTGGATTTACCCCTTTACCATCCACTTTGGTAAAGGTCTCATTGGTGCTCCTGGTAGTTGTTGAGCCTCTATGACACTCTAAGCAGTGGAACAGCCATCTCATTCAGCAGTTGCTGGGGGCAGCACAGAATAGAGAGAAGGTGTTGGAGGACAGAGGTGTGTGTCCTACCCAGCTTGCTCTGATGCTCATAAACTAGTCAGTATGATACCTGATGCCCTCAGGTATCAGATACTTTGTAAAGCTAACTGCTGAAGAAAGCAAACAGGTCTTTAAGGTTAAGAGAAAGAAGTTGGTAGCATAAACTTTTGTATACTTAAGTCTACTTCATCATATGCAAGATGCATCTGATGAATTAGGTTTAAGTCTATGACAGCTTTTGCTACCAACTGCTTTCTCTCAGCTAGTCAAGGTGCTACAAGATCCCTTTGCATAAGGATCTAGGCTAACATGGCTATGTCTTTGAATTCTGCCTAGAAAGGAGCAGTTAGCTTCAGACAGGACAGTGACATCTGGATCTCAAGAAAAGTTACTTTTCTGTTGCGAATGAAGTTGAAATGTTATTACCTGTCTTTTGTTTCTTGTCTTCACATGGCCAATAAGGGGAGTTGCTTCTGCCAGCACTGCCAATCCCTCAATACCATCTTACCTGACAACATCTAAGACAGAATATAGTTCAATAACTCTAACATCATCACCATTTTTCTCCTGTATGGTTTTCAACATTTTTGCCTGATGAAGAAGCCAGTGAAGCTTCAAAAGCTTGCATAATTTGTTTCATGCATGGAGCTGGCCCAATAAAGGTATCACTGCTTATGGATTTTGTTGTATTCAGTTTTTCAGTTTCTTTTCCTAGCTCATATCAGTCCTAACATATGCTTCTTTTAAAATGTGTGATTACCATGGCACGTCTTAGCCATGCTAGCTGAAGGATTCTGTGAGTCATAGTCCAACTCAATCCAAAAAAGTAACTTTCCTAAGCTCTGTTGCAACCCTTGTGAGGTCTAACAGTATGTATGTGTATGCACCTTCAAGCCACCTGTCAACTTATGGTGGCCCCATAAATTTCATAGGGTTTTCTTAAGCAAGGAATACTCAGAGATGGTTTTGCCAGTTCCTTCCTCTGAAATATAGCCTACAGCACCTAGTATTCATTGGTGGTATCCTATCCTAGTACTAACCAGGACTAATTCTGCTTGGCTTCCAAGATCAGACTGGATCTGGTGCCTTTAGCATATTTAGGCCCACTCTAATAGTATACTCCAGCAAAATCACCAAGTAGTCATGGAAATAATCACTCCAGTTTTCAGAACAGACTTCAGATAGGCCAAAACTATAGTCAGGGCTGGTTTAAGCGTACCCGCCAAACCCGCATCTGCGGGGGGCCTCAAGGCCAAAGGGGTACCCATCCTAACCTCCTGCTGGCCTTTAAAAATCAGCATCTCCTGTGCACTGAGTTGGAAGATGCTGGTGGAGACAGAGAGGGATTTGCTTGCTGTTGCCTGTACGGTCAAGCCAGGAGGAGGGAAGAGATTCTACAGGAATACTGGAGTTTGGAGAATGTCCCTGCACAAGCTGGGAGGAGAAGGAGAAGAGAGAGAGAGAGAGAGAGAGAGAGAGAGAGAAGCTGGTCATGGGTGAGTGACTGTGACTAGGGCTCCTCAGGGGCCCACGGGAGGGGATCATGTGGGGGGCTCTGCCATGCCCGGTGGAGTAGGAGTGGTTATTTAAGTTGCTGGAGACTGAGTGGCTGTTGGACTCCTCCTTGCAGTTGCTTGCAGAGAGGCTTGGTACTGACTAAGTTGGAGGGAACACTGAGCAGGAGCCTACTGGAGTTTGGAGATGGTCCCTGCATGAGCTGGGAGGAGGAGAAAGGGAGAGAGAGAGAGAGAGAGAGAGAGAGAGAGAGAGAGAGACCACTTTGTCTGAGGCACAGAGAATGAGAGATGGGAGGTATAACTCACTGGGATTTTTTTGTGGGTGCACATGTGCCTTCAAGTTGCCTTTTGACTTATGGCAACCCCGTGTACTCCAAAAATAAAAATGAGATGTGGGTGTTTATTCAGGACACTAAATTCATTGAGAAGTAGTGGTGATATAATTCCTCCATAAGTGGTATGTTCCACTGCTTAATTAGACAGTGGCTAGTTCATACATGTGCTTCATGAGCTACCTTATATATTGTTACTTACAGCACAAACCTAAAGCAAAATCAGCTGCACTAAATAGCATTGAAGGATGAAGTGGACATCTTCCAGACTGTTTTGCAAAGCTGAAAAATGAACACAGAACTCACACACATCAAGTCTTTAGGTAAAGGCTGTAAATGTTTCAGTTTCTCTTACCATGTCAGTACCTTTTCATTGCATTAGTTAGTGAGTTTGGATTATATTTCTCATTTAATATATGTTCAGATAATCAAAAACATTTTTTTCTGCACACATGGAGATGTAATTATTACAGTGGCAAAAAACTCTCACATTGTGGTTACTTAATTTTTGTCCTCCTCATCCTTTCCATCCTATCTTAATCATAGAATCATAGAGTCGGAAGAGACCTCAAGGGCCATCTAGTCCAACCCCCTGCCCTGAGGAATACACAATCAAATCATCCCCAACAGATAGCCATCCAGCCTCTGTTTAAAAACCTCCAAAGAAGGAGACCCCACCACACTCTGAGGCAGAGCATTCCACTGCCAAACAGCTCTTACTGTTAGGAAGTTCTTCTTAATGTTTAGGTGGAATTTCTTTTCCTGTAGTTTGAACCCCCTGCTCCGTGTCCTGGTCTCTGGAGCAGCAGAAAATAAGCCTGCCCCATCCTCAGTATGACATCCCTTCAAATATTTAAACATGGCTATCATGTCACCTCCCAACCTTCTCTTCTCCAGGCTAAACATACCCAGCTCCCTAAGCCACTCCCCATAGGCCAGGGCCTCCAGACATCCCACCATCCTTCTCAGTATCCTTCTTGAATTGTGGTGCCCAGAACTGGACACAATATTCCAGGTGAAGTCTGACCAAAGCAGAATGGAGTGGTACTATTACTTCCCTTGATCTAGATACTATACTCCTATTAATGCAGCCTAGAATTGCATTGGCTTTTTTTGCTGCTGCATCACACTGCTAACTCATGTTCAGTTTGTAGTCCACTCTTTCTTTTCTTTGAGGAAATCTATATCATCATGTTAATTGCTAATAAACAAAAAAATATTATGTTAGTGCCTATAATTTATTGGTGGCAAATTATGTAATATAGTAACCCCCTTATCCACTGTGAATTGGTTCAGGGGGCGTGGATACTGAAAATCGTGGATAATAGCAAACGCCATTGAAAATAATGGGACTTCTGGTTTAAAATACCATAGAGTCACTTTGGAGGACCTAGAAAATGGCTAGAGAGGACACTTTTTTAAGGAAGACTCTATGGTAGATGTGCTATTTTGTGTCCTGTGGATAACTGAATCAGTGGATAATGAATCAGTGGATACAGGAATCCTACTGTAATCTGAACATCCTGTACTGTGAATAGGTTAGGTTACATTGACCTGAGATAAACATATGGATCCCCCAAAATAAAGTGTTGCAGGGGGCCCCAAAATCCCTTAAACCGGCCCTGACTACAGTTGGGATGCATAACCTACTCAGTTGCCACAGAAATAGAAAGTCACACTTCTTTGTATTTTCTTGTGCACAAGAAAGACCTGGTAGAAGCTCCAAGGAGATGCTGCACTGAAGCAGTTCTCTCAATGCAGATGAGTGTCACATGGAAACAATACTCCATTCCTAGACAATGACAGTTATCATTTCAAAACTACACTTGGAAAGCAGTAGAGTTGAAACAATTGCCCTAAAAACTAAGAACTGACTTTGTCACAGAAGTAAGAGCTCTGCTGCTTTTTAAAAAAATATGCTTTAAGCTAAACATACAAACATATGAAAAGTATAAGGAGGTAAGATAAAGTCATATTAAAGCTTCAGTATTTCCAGTTCTCTCATTTTTGTAGTTCTCTTGAGATTTTCCATAAGTTGGTCATATATCATAATTTGCCGTCTCAAATACTTAATATAGATATCGATTCCCTTGAAGTTTTAAGTCTCTTTGAAAATTCATGCATATTTAAATTTTTATGGATTTTAATACTCTAGATGTTAATATAATATAAATGAACATTTTTTCTGCATCCTCTTGGCTTTCCCATCCTACAACAAAGGAACTCACACACTTATCTTTCCAGTCACACACATTTCTAAATGATAAGATACAAAAAAGTTCTATACAATTTTATAAAATGGTTTCTTCCAAAGAATTCTGGAAGACCTTAGTTTTGCTACATTTGGGGTAGTGTGTGTGTGTGTGAGAGAGAGAGAGAGACTGCCTTCAAGTCGCCTATTGACTTATTGCGACCCCATAGATTTCATAGGGTTTTCTTAGGCAAGGAATATTCAGAGGTGGTTTTGACAGTTCCTTCCTCTGACATATAGCCTACCACGCCTGGTATTCATTAACTGTCTCCCATCCAAGTACTAGCCAGTGCTGACCCTGCTTAGCTTCCAATATCAGACATGACCTGGTACCTTTGGGGGTATTTAGGGTCTCTTGGAGTAGTGTACAATAGGATAGATAAGAACAAAAGCTTTCCTTTTAAAACACCAAGTATGCTCCCTGAAGACAAAGATTCTTTTCTGTACATTCATTTCAGCTACTTTTGATTCAGAAGCCCTAGTAATGAGATTAGGAGTCCTACATATTTAACATCTAGGAGGACTGCATATTTAGTTGTTTACACAATTCTGATTAGTTGCATGACAAAAGCCATAGGCTTTGGACCAATGCACACAAGATTACATTTCCTAAAATGGTGGTAGTGTGGGGCTGTAAATAAATTTGCATCTGTCTGGCTTCCTATCTGCCCATATGATTAAACAGATTTATGTACGGATGATGTGGGTTGAGCTATGATGGCTCCATACAATTTCCTACCAAACGGGCTCATCAGTGTAAGCAGCTTCTCTCAATCTTGTGCCTCCCAGATATTTTGAACTGCAGCCCCCACCATCTCCGGCCAATATAGCCACAGGACCAATGGGAGTTGTTGCCCAATGCATCTGGAGGACATGAGATTGAAGAATACTGATCTGGGAAATACTGTATTCATTGAAGCAGCCACTAAAATTCCTTTTTGATCATATAACTCAGATTTGGGAGCAATTGGTTTTAGCCTCTGATATTCAGTGACTGAGGTTGTCTATATGCTGGAATGGGGGGAACGCTGCCTCTGCCTCTCTACCAGCAGTGCTGCTGATACTGCGTGTTGGAAGAGAGGTGGTGAGGGAGTGGGTGAAAAGGGTGAAGGGTAAGCTCCCAAAGACAGACACACACTTTCACAAGGTCTTTCTGTCATAGGACAAAAAGGCAAAAAGAAAGAAAGAAAGAAAGAAAGAAAGAAAGAAAGAAAGAAAGAAAGAAAGCAGGGGTGATGAAGAAGCACTGGTCATTCTGCTCCATTTGCCTAACATAGATGTTCACATTAAAAGTCTGCTTGAACCACAACTGCTGAAATTAGGAATAGAATCAGGAATTTTTTGTGCAGGAGATGGGGAGTGGACATTAAGTTTAGTTCAGTGTAAGCAAATGGCAAATGTAATGAAGTGGACAGGGGAGGGGGGATCCTAACTTCTGAGATACAGTGATGGGATCTAAGTTGGCACCTGCTAAGAAAGAGAACTTGGTGTTCCAGTGGATAATATGATGAAAACAACTTGGGACTTTATCAGACAACTCAAATACGGCGTTATAAGGATGCCTATTGGTTGCAAAAGGGTGCACATACCAGATGACGTTGGCCTTTTGTGAACATATATCATTTAAAAACCATCCTATTTTATTGATGGCCCAAGCTGTTTATTGATCTCCAATAGTGATTTGTTGCCAGCATTGCTGGCATTTGAATCCACACGCCATTGTACTCACGTGAATGTGGTGTCAATGGGCAAACACTTCCAGGTGAGATCGGAACAGCCAGGTAGGGGACACTCTTTTGATGAGCCTCCCGCCCCGACATGTACTTGGAACTTTTTTAATGTGTGTCTGTGCTTTCCTTAACTTTTTGTGTCTTTGTTTGGTTTGGTTTTTTGAAATTCTCACACAAGCATCTTCTCATGATAATCTGGGAGATTTCAAACCAGGAAGTAAACAGAGCTCTGTTTGAGCTCCATTAGTGCCTGGGCTGCCTCGTTAACACCAATAAAGCAGCGTCTGGTATAGGGGGTTCTTTTGCCGGCATAAAAACACCACAATTTATGCTGGCGAAGGAACATTAAAGTTGAATGGTCTGATAAAGTACCCAGTGTGCCTGCTATGAAAAGGGCAAAATCTGTGTTGAGCATAATTAGGAAAGGAAGTGAAAGTAAATTTGCCAGGATCAAACTGTCCTTGTCCAGATTTATGGTACACCCACCCTTGGAATACTGGGTACAATTAAAGGCACCACATTTCAAAAAGAATATTGTAGAGCCAGAAAAAGTGCCAAAGAGGGAATGGAGCAAGTGTGTTATGAAGAGAGGTTACAATATTTAGAGTTCTTTAGTTCAGGAGAGCAGGGATAAAGTAGTAAAAATGTATAAAATTATGAATGGTGTGGAGAAGTGTGTCAGACGTGATTTTCGGCAGGATATATTCCAAAACAGCTCTGTTGCTTCCGCGCGGCAGAGGAGCAGTTTCGGACGATGCCGTTCCTCTGCTGAACCCCTCCGTGTCACTTCCGTGACAGAATGGAGGAAACCGCGTCATATTTCATTCACGATTGTTGCCCGTGAGTGAAATACAATGCGATTTCCTCCATTCTGTCACGGAAGTGACACAGAGGGGTTCGACAGAGGGACGGTGTCGTCCGAAACTGCTCCCCTGCCGCGCGGCAGCAACGGAGCTGTTTTGGAATATATCCTGCTGAAAATCGTGTCTGAAAATCTCCTTACTCTCATACTACTAGAACTGTGAAGCATCCTATGAAACTACATGATGAGAGATTAAGGATAGACAAAAAGAAGTATTTATTCACATAATACAGAGGTACACTATAGAATTGGCTACCACAAAAAGTAGTGATGGCCATTTTCTACAGCTTTGAAAAGCAATTAAACAAATGTTGGGAGGGTAAGTGGCTACTAGTCATGATGGCTAAATATTACTTTCAGCACTGGAGGCGGTTTGCCTCTAAATACCAGTTGCTAGGGAACACAAGAAGGAGGTGCTATTGTGCTTATGTCCTGCTTATGAGATTCTCATAGACATCTGGCTGGCCAATGTGCCAGCAGAATTCTGGACTAGATAATAGAGTTTTGGTCACATCCAGCATGGCTCTTCTTATGTGTCTATGTTGTGTTCTTATACTCATCCTTTCCCTCATATCATTATGTAAAGAGACAAATTAAGGACTTTCACCGTTTTGCAGTAGAAGCCTCTGGCTATGAGAACCAAAATAAAATCTAGTGACGTTACCAAGCAAACCTTATTCAGTCATCTATATTTGGCTTCTCTTCTAAATTCCATTCGTTGCCATGGCAAAGTAAGCTCCAGTGTATTTTTCTTGATTCTCTGGCTAAGAAGCTTTTCTTCATGTCCTTTGTGACACACAATGGATATACAGTATACAAATTTAGCCGTAAAGGGCAAGAACACAGGAGGAGGGGAACAGTGGGTCTTGTTTAACAACAGGGGCATATACAGCCTTTTAAACTGCAACATATGTACAGTGATTACAAGCCAATTAAAAGGGTCAAGAAATTAACTTTTCTGTAGGACTGCATTATTTTGGAGTGCCAGTGAGGGATCATATATGTATGTTCCTGTGTGTTAAAAAAGCTTTCATGTGGACAAAATAAAAGTGTTGTATCCAGTTTAAAAAGTAGGTGTGTTCCTATGCATTACTTCCTTAAAAGAAAATTTGGTATCAGAGACAGAAATAACATGGAAAGAATAGAAATAGATTCCTACCCACCCTCCAAAAAGGGGGGAAGCTGTTGAACATGTTTCAGCAAACGTTTTATTCAAAACTAACGATATGCACACATGAAACGAAATAACCTGGGAGTTGTCTAAATGGTGAAAATACTCCTCATGGGCCGCGAGGAGAATCCTATCTGTCTTAATGGCATTCCGCATCATTTTTCTGTATTGGGAAGGAGGGAGGCCCAAAACCTCGAAAATGCTGCAGGAAATGCCCTTGCGGCTTTTCCTGGAGTTTTTTTTTTTTTTTTTTTTTAACAGTGAGGGGAATGCACATTCCTGCTCATTGGGACAAGCAATTTGATATGAATCGCTTTCCCATAGGAAAGGAAGTGCACAGCTGATTGGCCAGGTGAGTGGGCGGGGGGGGGCTTGCTAACAAGGCATGTGCCTGCTGCTGCCATGTTGGATTTTTGCCTTAGCGAGCAAGCGCTAAGGCAAGAAAACGGGGTGTTATGGGTCTTTTTTGCTTTTCTGCTAAATTGAAAAATCACTTTATTGCACCTTGGACATCTTTTTTTAAAAAGTTTGGTGGTGGCAAATTGAGCTAAGTACAAATGCAAGTAAATCACTCATGGCCGCCATCTTGAATGTGACGCTTATGGGTGTAAAACAACAATTAAGACAAGCCATAGCTGCTCTGAAATGCCATTACTGTGGAGCAATCCATTTTTTGTGGGGGGTTTGCCTCGTACAGACAAGCCCCTGGTCTGGTAAGCCTTGCACAAGTAAACAAACAAACAAACAAAAGAACCTTTTAGAGACCATTTGAAAGCTTATTCCAAAATGCACCCTGGGATTATTCTTTCACCAGCCTCCACTTTTCTAATGATCTCTGTTTTGGTGGCCAAACTTATAGACCTATGCTTTTTTTGACATGCTGGGAGGAGATGATGAGGAAAACTTATCTCCTTCCACTTTTCCTCTTTGTTTTGCTATTCACACATGTTCAGTAAGGGGCTCTGGAGGCAGCTGTGGTTTATCTTATCTGTGGTAAGCAGGCATATGCAGCTATAATAGGATTGGCTAAGGTAGAATCCCCTTTTTCACCAGCTGAAGATTTGTTTTGTTATTTAATGCAGATACATGGCTGCAACCTGGTACTAAAAGTCTGTGTTTCTCCCAGCCTCCTTCACCATCCTCACAATGCTGATAGTACTTTAAAAAAAAAGAAAAGAAAAAAAAACCTTTCAGCCAGCCAGAGGACAAAGAGGAAAAGGGGGGCTGGGCAGGGGAAAAAATGTCTTATAAAAAGGAACTTTTTTGTCAGAGGCGCGATATTTAATGGAAAATTGCATAATGCTAAGACCTTCAGAATTTGCTTGAAATAAGCATGCGAGCAAGCTGCCAATGGAATGTCATATTTGTTGTTGTTGCTGCTGAAGGAGGGGTGTTAACAGCTTGAGTGCAGAATCTTTTATTGTGTTTCTGATTGTGTTTTTAATTGATTAGGTTAAGTTATGTTTTTAAGTCTGTATTTTAGTATTGCTCCCTGCCTTGAGTGTATTTTTAATGAAAAGGCAGGGTATATTATATCCAGAAGCAATTCTGCTATAATTCCAGCAGGCCTATCCAGGTGATTTTTAAACTGTGAATTTTTAAACTGTTTTAATATGTACTGGTTTTATTCTTTTAATTGCTATTATGTGTTTAATGGGTTTATGTATTTTAACCAATATGTATTTTAATTGATATTAGTCGTTTTGTATAAATCTGTTGTTCCCCACCTCGATCCATGGGGAGAGGCAAGTAAGAAAATATTATTTATTTATTTATTACTTGATTATCTGCATAAGGATCTCTTTCATGGAGAGTTTGTCATATTGATTCCCTAGGGAAAAGGTGGAATATAAATAAATATTATTATTATTATTATATATTTCTTAGTTGCAGCTTCCTGTTGTTTTGTTGTATGGAGATTAAATACATCCCTATTAGAGCAATACATTTTAAAACAGCATCATTAAACTTGAGCTAACCTGTCCTTTGAGAAGGAATCCAACCAAATGAACCTATAGATGCATCTGAGAAGCAACTAAGTTTACTCTAGACCAGCGTTTCTCAACCAGCATTCCCTAAAACTCTAGGGCTCCCTGAGAGATATTATTTTTAAACATTTTTCTACATGTAGATATAATAATTTTTAAGGCAGGGGTTCCCTGAGACCTGAAAATTATTTCAAAGTTACCTCCAGGGTAAAAACATTGAGAAGGGCTGCTCTAGAACAATAAAATCATTGTTTTCAGTGGTTGTAGGTGCTTTAAGACATTTAAGCATCAGCTGGTGTGCATGTGTGCATTTTACTAGAGCTTGTGACATGTCAAATTATCCAAGAGTCACAAATAGCTCATACAGCTAATGTGATAATAATAAAGTTAATAAGATTTGAAGCAACTGGTAGGTATTCCTCCTGTGTGCATGTCAGATAAGTTTTGACTTGACAAATGACTTTGGTCCAAAATAGACATAACATGCTGTAATCTGCATCTTTTCCCAAGAGAGGTAGGGAGCAGTGTGTGTTAAGACAAACATAGCTTCTGGAGGCTCCAATTTTGAATAGAGCAATGACATTTTCTAGATCAAAATCTCTCTACCCAAGCTGCTTTTTGCCTACAGGGGAAAAACGTCTTTCCTATGTTGAGAAAAGCACATGGGGAGCAAGATTGACCAGGCACTGGCCCAGAGAGAGATGGATTAAAATGCCTACCCCACAGCCATTCTTCTGCTCAAATTCACATCTTTTAGAGGTTGATTTGGGGTTGTTATTGTCAGAAGAAAGCTTAATGTGTCACATCTAGTTTGGACATAGGAGCTCAATCACTGTTGATGCTATCTCTAGCTTTCTTAAACTTGAAATCTCAAAAGATATCAATTACTCCCTCATACTCAGTGTATGCTGGCATTCTTTCTCATTTCTTCCCTGAAATTGGGCATTTGCGTTTCTGTCTCCTTCACACTAAATTGAATCTGCACCCTCTACACACACACACGCACACATACCTTTTTGATTGAGGCATCTCTCCACCTGCTTTGTGCCAGGCTATATCTTGAAATGTGTGCCTAATTAGCACTCTGCATAGGCAGTAGGAAGAGCACAAAAGGAAGGACTGATTAGAAAAGCACTTGATATCAGGAGAGACACCTGATCGAGGAAGAGCCAGAACCTTGCGTGGTGGCTCCCTGCAGGTGCCTGTCTCTAAAGGGAATTTGTGTGCTTGAAGGGCAGCTCCTATGATATACAATCCGTAAAAATATTTGTCATAAAATCATGAGCCTTGTGACTGAATCATGAATATTGGCAAGGATAGAAGTCCTAACAGGTTTGTGATTCAGCTTATTTTCCCAGTGAGCAGATGGTAGCGGCAGGTTTTTAATAACAGGTTTTGTACTGTGAAACTTTGGTGGTAAAGCAATTCAGGTAGTGTGCGAACAAATTGGCATAGCAATTTATTCCATCCTGTGAAGATGGAGTAATATACATTTCAGCTTTAGTAAGATTGTCTCTGTGCTTAGTAAATGATGGAGAGGTAATTTGGAACAATCTTGGAAATAAACCAACACTCAACATGATTTCATCTTAATTCCAAATGACAGGCTCAGCCTAGGGCGTTCTTAGGCAGGATCTGTTTGTCTTACACAAGCAATAACTTTTGATCCATCCTGACGGTTTTCTTTTAATTTTTATAAGGAAGAAAGGCAAATAAGGAGTCATAAGGATGCCTAATGATCATGAAAGGATGCGCGTACCACACAACGTTGCCATTTCACGATAATGGCCTGTCCAAAAAACATACTTTTTATTGATGGCCCAAGCTGTCAATTGATTTCCTGTGGTGCTATTGTGCCGGCATTGCCGGCATTTGAAACTTTGCTCTATTATACTCACATGAATGCAGCATCAATGGCCGGTCAGGCAATAACACTTCCGGGTGAGTTTGCAACATCCAGGTGGGTGATGCACTGTTTTATGGCCCTCCTCAGTTTACTTGGGACGTTTTTAGTGTGTTTAGGTCTTATTTTTGTTTTTATTTTTTTATTTCCCATGCTATGTATTCTCATGAGAATCTAAGGGATTTCAAATGAGGAAGTGAACAGAGCTCCATTCACTCCTCATTCTTTTTCAGGAAGCCTTTTGCCGGGATTAGAGGTAAGTGTGGAATGTGGAGTTCTTTTGCCGGCATAAAAACAGCAAAGGTGTGCCGGCAAAAGAATGGGGTTTAGGGGGGTGGTCTGATAAAGTCCTACGTTTCAGGTGTACTTTTTGTGAACAGTTGTTGGGTGAAAGAAGAAATAAAACAATGGGAATGGCAGGAAATTAAATGCTGGCTTTAAGAGATTTGTAATGGATATTCTAATCTTGTTGTTGTGTGCTTTCAAATCATTTCTGATTTACAGCAACCCTAAGGACTTGTCTATATGGCAAAAATTCTCCTCATAGAATTTGAATAGAATTGGTTCCAATGGCATCCCACATCATTTTGCTGTATTTGGAAGGAGGGCTGGCAAAAACTCCAAATACTCTGCGGGAAAAGCCTTCATGGCTTTCCTGGCTTTTTTAAAAACTCCAAAGGAAATGTGTATTCCTGCTTGTTGGCACAACCCATATTGCATTGCTGTACTTTCCCGATAAGAGCAGAAGTGGAAAGCGGATTGGCTGGACATGCACGGGGGCAAAGCTTGCCAGCAAGGCAACTCTTGGAATCACCATGTTGAATTTTCACCATAGTAATTATGCACTGAGGTGATGAAACATGCCTGAGATCTTGGGGAGAAAACATGGAGACAAATGAAAGCTGCTGCAAATTGGAGTTGCTGCGCATCAATCTACATTTTATTGCCTTGTATAGACAAGCCCTAAAGTGAAGCTTCCAACTATCCCGATTTGGCAGGGCACTCCCAGTTAATCCTCAGTAGTCCCATTTTTTCAGCTGCTTTTGAAATGTCCCAGTTTCTCTCTACTCCTTCCCTGTTGGTTCTCAGCATACTTCTATTGGTGAAAATTGAGTTTAAAATGCAAAAAGTAGTTTGCAGTCAACTCAGCAAGAGGGAAAGGAGAGGGAGAGGAGGAATCTTGCCCTTCCCAGTAGACTTGGGCAAAAGCAAACTGCTGCAGCTTCTCCTAGCTTGTATATTCTTCCTCATTAATAACTTTTGCCATCTTGACTACACTCTGATGTTGCTTGGCCACATGTGTCCTGGTTTTTATCTATGAAATGTTGGCGGGCATGTAATATGTGTTGTGCCTGATTTGTGATATCATATTTGGACCAAAAGAAGCTTATAAAGTAGTCTTGTGGTTTTAAAAGTTAAAAAAAACAAATAAAAGGGTCGATAGTTTTGTTTTTCAAGACACATCAGGAACTGGACAGTTGCATCTAGCTTGCATGGTTTAATGACACATAACTGATTTTTATATAACTTTATGATACTATAAGATGCCAAACACTTACTTCTTTTTTACCTTATAACAATCATATCTTGGCTAGAGAACTGCAGACATAGATTTGGCTGCACATATATATGTGAACATCAGAATGAGAGATAGTTCTGAATCCATCAAACAGGGCCTTCTCCAAGTTTGAAGGGGCCCTTTGCTGTGGGCCCTCTAATGGATACCTACTGTAGTATTTGATGGTTCCCCACAGTGCTCCCAGAATAGCATGTGAGGGAAATGGAGGAATCACTGTTTCTATTCCCCACAAAGTCATTTCCATCTTAAGACTGTGTGGGTTTTTCCTTCCCAACAGCTGTCCATGGTTCTAGGCCCTTCTTTCTCAGTTCTGTGCATACTCATCCCCTCTTTCCTCAATACTCTTAACATTTAACATTCCACCAGGTCTGTCCTTCTCAGTCTGTTGACTGTCTCCTATCCAACAGCCATCCTCTGTTCCAGATTTCCTAGACCTAGACCTTTCTGTTTCTAGTCTCCCTGCTGACGTATACTTACCAGTCTCCCCTGTCTATTATTTTTCTCTCTCAACCAACTGACCTTTCACTTCCCTCAGAAAAACTGTATCTGTCAACATTCTACTGTTAATGATTGATGCATGAAATAACGAGACCAGTCACAGAAGATTGGGTTGAAATACGGGCCACTTTATTGATATCTTACCTATTTATTGCATATTTCTTGGGGTATGCAAACCTGTAAAAGGGGGAGACCCATTGCGGGGGCAGCTGGGCAGTTGGTCACAAGTGACCTATCTCCCAGCATCCCTGGGCGACTCACCTGAGCCCCAATGGGGATCCCGGCATCCGGGGTTCCCTTTGGGCGCCATCTGCTGGAGGGCCCTGCCCCAGGCGACAGATCCTTAAGCCATGTGGCTTCTGGGAAGGATCACAACTTGATTCTGGCCCTAAGGATAGCCTACCTTGCTGCACCCCATCCATTAAGATGCCGGTACAGTTCAGTGAGGGCCATCCTTCCACTCAATTTGAGGTTGCCATAGGTGAACGCCTGATCATTGTCTCCCCACTCCCTGCCACAGATAGGGGCAAGTGTCCACTTAGCCCCTATCCCCCACACAGGATGCTAATACAGCCCTCCCCCCTTGTCGCATACCCTCAAGAAACAAATGGATCCCAGAGTCTGACAAGTGGACCCCATCAACCCTTCAACCATTAGCCTTATGCACCTTCTTGTGGACAATGTCCAGCAACTGGCCAAGGCCTTCATCCATTAGCATTCACCTTCTTGCAGGCAATGCCCAACCCCTTACTGGAGTAAGGGGATGAGTCAATTCATCCATTAGCAGTATTCACCTTCATCCAAATGATATCAGACCAAATCAGAAAACGTCACATGTCTGATATCAGAAAAAATTGCAGCCACGCTGCCGTAATTCGTCGCATGTCTGCCTGAGGAGAAAAAATTTGTCGCATGTCTGCCTGAGGAGAAAACTAGCGGCCACGCCGCCTTAATCCAATCCAACACATGTCTGATATCAGACCACCTCATGTCAGCCTTATCGCATGTCAACAAGGGCCTGGAGTCCCAGATAGATCACCAGCACACGCGGTGGAGGTCAACGACGCTCCTTAATCCGTCGCATGTCTGCAAAGGCCTGGTACATACGGTGGAGGTCCACGACGCTCCTGAAACAGCAAATTGATTAGACCGTTCCCCCTCAAACCCCGCTTGCCAAGCCATTCAACAGAATCAATGTTTGTACCAGCTGCGGACCCAAGGGGCTTCTCTGGCATATCGTGCCGCCCAATACACCAAGATGTGGCCATAAATCAGTACCCGGTATCTCATATCTGAAATAGAAAGCACAAACGGTCACAGAACACAACAACATACTCAGTCAATGGCAAATTGAATGGACATAACCCTAGTAAGGAGTTGACTTACAACGTCCCAACTTCATGTGATTGTTCCAAATTGATACCGTGTCGGGCCGCACTGTAGTGGCACTGTACTGGCACCAACAACGGACTATGAAATTTCAGAAAGTTATACCTTACATAGTCCAAATCCTGTGATGAGGTTGTGAAACCCACGCTATGGTGTCACATAGGAGCCGGAGGGATGCCCTGCCCAGGTGCTATTACTTTGTAAGCCAGGTGGCCTATCAGTTCCTGATATTCCTTACGCGTGGCCTTGCCGTGATGCTACAAAAAGGAATTAAACTACCCCATCTTGTCCCGTTAGACGCTTGACGGCCCCATTCCAAAAAGGTACAGAACTCCCCAAAAGGTGCGAAATGCCGAGTCGATATCACACTAAGCAAGTTCGGCACCAAGGCCTATTAACCACTATAACAGCCCCTCCGACTGAGGTGGACTGGACAATGCACAACCCCATTGATCGGGCCTGGGGCGCAGCAGCAGCCGCTCAACGAGGGGTTAGTTAATTTAAAAAGTTCATTTAAATGTTAAATTCAATCCAACAAGGTCAATTAATTACGATTCATTCAATTCAAATTCATTAATACAATTCATTGAAAGTTCAAATTAATCCAAACAAACAGTACCCAATGAATTAAGAGGAGAGGGGGGGGAGGGGACAAAGAGAGAACAAAGGGGACAGAACAAAGGGGGGCAGAAAACGAAAAACACAGTTTATCAATCAACATACAGAATAAGCAATAAGCAATCAATCAGCAATCACACAGAAACAACCACACTGCTGGGCTGCTGCCAATCATAAAACCCAAGAAGCACAGCCCAGTCAACTTAGTTCTCCCTCGTGGCTCTCCCTCGTGGCTGAAGCAAGTTGGAAAGATGACATTCCTCCTTCTTCAATCCAGTGGAAAAGAGGAGGAAACCAGGGGCGGCAAAGGGTAAAATAGGCCATGCTTCAGCACCGCCCCTGTCTCCTCCTAGCCAGGGCATAGCTACGCCCTGGCCAACCCCTGTACTCGTCTCCATGCCCATCATTAAAACACCTCCCCCGGATCTACCATTCTTTAAGATCCGGGGGGGTGTCTGTTAACACCTAACTAGACACCAGATAGAGGATGTATATATAGAATGTTGTTGCTCTTGAGAATGAGACCTACGATATAAAATGCGGTGAATTCATGCTTATTTGATGAATATTTCCTTGTTCTAGGCCCTTAGTCATTACTTACTCTCATACTTTCAAAAGTTAGAGCTTAAGTAAAGGATGCTCCTTCATTCTAGTGTTAAGGGATTTTCTGTATCTGTGAATGTGTTCTTTCCCGAACATTGAACCTAATAAAATAATAGTGGAATTTCTGTGAACTTAATAGACTTAAACTTAGTAAATATTAATAGTAAATAATAATCAATAAATGTTAACTTAAACAACTTCTTTTCCTTCCTTCTTTCCTTCTTTCTTTCTTCTTTCCTCTCTCCAGTTCCTCCCCCACACGCCTGTCGCTGCCTCTTACTTCTCCCCTGCATCTTTGTTGTTTCTTTTGTTTGATGTTCGAACAAAAGGTGCAAAAGGCTCTATTTGATTTTTTTTATTGCCCCTTGGATTATCCACAGTTTTTCTATCTTCACTGTAGTGTACCACGTCTCTTTCCCTTTTTCCCTTCGCACCTTGTCCAATCTTGTCTTTAACCTTCTTCCTTTCCTGATACAAATGCGGACAATATAATGTAAACTAGGGGATGTTTGTTATTATTATTTTTCTCTTCTCTTGATTTTTAGGTGTATGAAATCTTTAATCTTTAAAGCTTACTGAAATAAGTTGACTGAAGTCCAAAGTACATTTACTAAATAATGTCAGACCTAGAGGTTCAAATTTCTATTTGTCATATAAACTGATTTTTACATCGCTACCTACATAAAAGCTTAATATCAGGTGTGAGTCTTAAATTCGAATTATCAAAGAGAAACCAACATTAAATATGAAGATAGATAGATAGATAGATAGCCTAAAAGGATCGGCTAGTTAATTTGTTAGGTTGTGTAACACAGTTAATTAATTCTGTATAGCTGGAAAATCTGGTTAAATCAGAATGGAAAAATTAGGGAAAAGAAAAAGAAGTAAGAAGAAGAAGACAAGTTCCTTAAGTTTAAGCTGTGTGGGGTTAAATTCGAATTGTAAAGGGATAGCTTAAGTTAAGATTGAGTATACAGAGCTAAAAAGATTTAGCTGATTGGTTTGTTGACTATTGTAATTTATATATCTAATTGGGTATAACTGGATAATTTGGAATAATTTGAAAGATTGTTCACTATTGATACAGAGTTTACAAGGAGAGCCAGGAAAGTATTCATATTGGTATAATTAATTGTTGTAATGAATTGCAAGTAAGTGTTGTAA
This sequence comes from Gambelia wislizenii, assembly GCA_030847615.1. Lineage (NCBI taxonomy): Eukaryota > Metazoa > Chordata > Lepidosauria > Squamata > Crotaphytidae > Gambelia > Gambelia wislizenii. Next base: position 253,350,063 of record JAUMIR010000004.1, read on the forward strand.
TTAATTGCTGGGAGAGGGTGGATGGAAATTACTTGGGGATATTCAAGTAAATATAATTAATTGTTTGGTGGGGAAGGCAGTTTGGAAATTGATTGGAGATAATAAAAACAATATAAATTTAAATATATTTGAGTCTCAAGATAACTATTAATTGGTGGTTAAAAATTAATTAACTGATTATTAATTAATAATTAACAATTGATAATTTGTAAAAACAGTCATTGGTTGGCAACTAATTTTAAAGTTGTTAGATCTTCCAACAATTAATTGATTAATAAATACTAGTTTAATAAGTAATTGACTTAATAATTAAGAACTAACAGCTATAGATCAGACAATATTTACTGATTGTTGCTTAGAGATGGCAGCAGGAACAAGAAGAAATACTGCCCAGCTACAAAGCCAAAGAAGACCATATGTCATGGCCAGCCAGACTGAGGACTCAGATGACTCAGAAGACAAGGAGGCTGAGCCAGCTCCAGCAGAGCTGGCTGAGCTAGAACCTAGCTCTGCTGTAGCAGAGCCCATGACTCAGCAGTCTAGCCTCCCCCAGCAGAGGTTTCAGGTCTGGGAGACATAGAAGAGCAGGTACCTACCTTTAGCCAGAGAAGGTCAGAAAGGGTGTGTCTATGGCAATCCTGGAGATTATATGAGAAACACCCAGCAATCACCAAACAGCTGTGATTAGGAGCTGGGCCAATATAAACACCTGTGAGATGCTGAGTTTCTTCGTCGGAGTTTATCTGTGTTCCCTGGTGAAAGCATATGACTCTGACTCCCTTGGCTGCCTGAACCCTTGCCTCTTAGAGCTCGGATTGATCTGGAACTCTCAACCTTGGATTGGATTCGCTGACCTGCCTTCTGGAACTCTTCACCCTGGACTGGACTCACTGATCTGCTCTCTGGACTCCTGGACCTTTGGCTTGCTATTGAATATTGTATTAGGTACTGTGCTTTAGAATAACTTTGGTGTTGCTGTCAAGCCTTGCATTCTTATCAGCTACTTGTTTGGCTGCTTTCCCAGACACCATTGGTAGATTTACCAACTAAAGTGACAGATACAAATACGTTACTGCTTGAGGAAATGAGAAAAATGGGCAAAGAGATAAGATTGGAAATTAAAGCACAGATAAAGGAATTGAGGGGAGAATTAAAAGCAGATTTCAAAAGGGAATTGGATAACTTAGGGAAGAAAACAGAAGGAAATACAAAAGCATTATCACTAATGGAAGAAAGAATACATAAGCTTGAACAAAAAATGGAGAATTTAGAAACAAGAACAAAAGACATAGAAGAAAGTAAACAAGAAGAAAAGATTAAAGAGACAATATCAGAATTTAAAAAACAGATCAAATGTATAAAAATTTGAGGGTTAGAAGAATAGAAGAATGAAGATCTATATATAAGGGTAGTCCCAATCTTAGCTAAATTCATAGGATGGCTTCCAGAACAGTTTTACCTAGAAATTGATAAGATGTTTAGGATAGAGTCATGGGTGGCAAAAAAAGGAAATATTATAATTTTCTGATACAACAATTGAGGAAATATGAAATTCAATATAAATGGGAAAAGATTGAATGGGTGTCCTTTACATATAGGTACAAAAAGTTCAAAATAAGCAGTATAGAAAAAGCTAAGGTTTTTTGAAGAAATTGGAAAAAGACTATAAGGAGGAATAAATTGATAAAAGAAAACAGATGGGGAAAGACAATAGAGGGGGGGAAACAGTAATAACATCAAGGAAAGCAGAAACCCAAACAAAGAAGAAGAAGAAAAGGAAGGAAAGGAATTGGAAGGAATCAGACAGGTGAAGAGGAGAGAGTGGAGGAAGTAGAGGAAGAAGCAGAAGAGGAAGGAGAAAGGGAAGAATCACAGGAGTTAGATATAAAAAATAGTAGCTTTTTAGATCAAGAAGAAACCTAAGAATAAGAATTAGTAAAGAGGGGGGAAAGAGAGAGAGAGAAAGGATACTGAAGAAAACAGGCAAATACATAAATAAACAAAAATATAGTAGAATTTTTTTTGTCTTGGAATGTACAAGGTTTAAACTCGCCACAGAAAAGGAGGATTTTTCATTATTTGGAAAAACAAAAACTAGATATAATCTGCTTACAGGAAATCCATATAAGAAATAAGGACTTAAAATTTATGAATAATCAGAAATTGGGACAATGGTTTGCAGCAACAACAGAAAAGATGAAAAAAGGAGTAATCATATACCTAAATAAAAAGTTAGAGGTGAAGGAAAAATGTAAAGACCCTGAAGGTCACTTCATAGGCGTAGAGGTCTTCTTAGAAAACACTAAAATATTGATGGTTGGGCTTTATGCTCCCTTAGACAACAAAGCAAAGTTGTATGCTCACTTATGGGATGTGATCCTAGAGGTGGATTTTGACGAATTGCTCGTGATGGGTGATTGGAATGGGGTAATCAACCCATCCATTGATAGATCACCTGTTAAACAGGGAAAGAAAAAACAAGGTAAATTACTAAAAATCTGTTTAGAGATGCGATATTAAAGAGATATTAAAGAATTGGATCCATGAGGACCAATGTGGTTTTCTGCCTAATAGATTCTTAAAAAACAATATAAGAATGGTCCTGGATATTATAGAATATTATGAGAAGCAAAACCAAAAAACTCCCAAAAAGATGAATTTAATATTTTTCAATGCAGAAAAGGCTTTTGATAACCTAATATGAGATTTTATGATTGAGGTGTTGGAAAGGATGGAATTAGGGGGGAAATAAATAAGTTGGATTAAAACTTTATATAAATAACAGACAGCAAGGATAATTATAAATGGAGAGAAAACACAACTGTGTAGCATAATGAAAAGTACAAGACAGGGATGTCCCCTCTTTCCATTACTTTTTATCACAGTATTAGAAATTCTCAACAGGAAAATAAGAGTATATAATTCTATAAAGGGAATTAAGATTCAAAATTTTAATTATAAGGTAAGAGCATTCGCAGATGATCTTATAATATGTTTGGGAAATCCAACAGAAAGTATAAAGAAATTAATGATAATTTTGAAGAATTTGGAAAATTAGCAGGAGTTAAAATCAATATAGACAAAACATCAATGATTACTAAAAATATGACCGAAAAAGAAGAAAAAGAACTAACAGATATCACTAAATTTAAGATAGAAAAGAAGGTAAGATACCTAAGGATAACAATATCAAGGAATAATATGGAATTATTTAAGAACAACTATATCAAAGGGTGGTCTCAGATAAAAAAAGGACTTACAACAATGGAAGAAATTAAAGCTATCATTACTAGAGAGGATTTCATTGGTTAAGATGAATATCTTGCCTAAAATGATGTTCTGGTTTCAAAATATTCCAGTAATAACAAACGAGCCATTCAAAAGTTGGAATAGAGAAATATCCAAATTTATATGACAGGAAAAGAAACCAAGGATAAGGTGGAAAATACTTCATGAAGTAAAAGACAAAGGAGGGTTACAATTGCTAAACTTGAAATTATATTACTATGCGTGCTGTCTTGCTTGGATCCAAGATTGGATTGTTTTAGAAGATAGAAGACTCCTAACATTTGGAGGGTTTCAATAATAGATTTGGATGGCACACATACTTGGTTTATAATAAGGTGAATGTTAACAAGGATTTCAAACATCACTTTATCAGAAAAGCATTATCAGTATGGCAAAAATCTCTATGAAAATCCCTCTGTGGACATCGGTTCATGAAACCTTCCATAAAAATGAAAATCTGTGTAAGAACAAGTGGTTAACATATAAGGATATATTGAAAGTAAAAGGAGATCAATGGATTATAAAAACAAGGGAAGAGTTAGAAAAGAAAGAACTTATATGTCACTGGTTCTTACACAGACAATTAAGGGAGAAATTTATTCAAGAACCCAAAATTGGATGGTATTGAAAGAACGTATGCAGAATTGGATTTAATATTCTTAAAAGGGAAAGAAAAAATAATATCAACATTCTACAAATTATTAATAAATTTAGAATTGGAAGAAGAAACATGATAATATGGTGAAGTGGGCATTAAATTTGGGACATTCACTACCACTAGCACAGTGGGAGAAATCTTGGAAAGTAAATATAAAATTGTGAAGTCGAAGGCATTCACAGCTGGCATCCATAGATTTTCCTTGGGTTTTTTCTGGGCTGTATCATGTCAGAATGCACAGAGAAGCTATTGAAATCCACCTGGACAACTTCAAATACACAAATTTACATATACTCCCCAACAGGGGTTCACAGTATATAAACTCCACACACACTCCTACTCAACCATTCTCTGAAGATACTAGCCACAGGTGCAGGTGAAACGTCAGAAGTAAACTCTTCCAGAACACGGCCTCACAGCCCGGAAAAAAACACAAAGAAAATCTATAAACAAAATAAACCAAAATTCACTAGAAGCTATGACCTAAGAGAAAATTATTATAAAATGCTATATAGATGGCATTTGACCCCATATAAAATTGCGAAAATGTACAGAACTAAAAACAACAAATGCTGGAAATGTGGAAAGGAAGTAGGTACATTTTTTTTCATATGTGGTGGCTATGCCCCAAAGCAAAAAAAAATCTGGGGTAAAATACATTTAATGATAGCAAAGGTCCTAGCAACAGATATGCCGATGCGAGCTGAATTATATTTGTTAAATATTCTGCATGGAATGGAAAAACAGACAGAAAAGACTTACTGGTGAATAATATTATATATGGTAACTACCGCTATGGTGTTATTTGCAAAGTATTGGAAAAATCCCAAGATTCCATCGGTGAAAGAATGGTTAGTTAAATTACATGAAGTGGTGGTGCTAGACAAATTGACTCTTATATTAAAGGATAAAACTAAAGACAAATTTAGAGATGAGTGGGAATGTATGTTACCAATCTGGGAAGAGAAATGGGGGGAAAAGAGCAATAATAAGCTTTTGAAGGACAAATAAGTAAGGGAAAAAAAGAAAGAATGGTTAATGGGTCTGGTAGAATCAATAACAAATCCCAACTCTCAAAACATAGCTAAATAATAAACAGGGTAAAGGACCTTTTTATTTTCTTTGTTGGTAATAAGTAAGAGGAAAATCTTATTTAAAAAGTGGAAAAGACAGTAAAAATTTATGGTAGATTCAGAATACACAGAGGCCAGAGATGTGAGACATAAAGTTAGAGATTAAGACTCAGGTGGATATGGATAAAGGAACTATGAAGGTGTGTACTAGTTAAACAAAGTTTTTGTCAGGTAATACAGAATAAGTTTAAGGATAGCAGTTGGAATAAGCAATGATGTGCTTTTTTGGTATGGATATTGTATTGAGGATGTAAGAAGAAGTAGTTTCGGAAGCTGGAGAACTGTCTATTGAGTTTAAAAGACAAATTATTAGTAGCTACAAAGGACAATATGTATAAAGGTATTCATTGTTGTTTCATTTTTATATATATGTAAACAATATACAGTCATCGCTCCATATTCACGGGGGTTAGGGGCTCAAGACTCCCACAAAGGTGAAAAAACCATGAATAAAAATATACCTCCCACCACCCGCCCGCAACGCCCCCGCCCTTCCAAAGTGGCAACAGGGCTTTTGGAGCCTTTTGGAGCCACTTCTCTGCCACCCCCGCCCTCCCAAAGCCGTGACAGGGCTCGAAAAGCCCCATTGCTGTTTTGGGAAGGGCGGGGGGTGACGGGCAGGTAGCAGGGAGGCTTTTCAGCCACTCCCACCCCACCTTCCCAAAGCGGCATTGGGCCCGAAAAGCTCTATCACTACTTCGGAAGGGCCAGGGCATGGCGGGCGAGTGGCAAAGGGGCTGGAAAAGCCCCTCCGTCACTTGGGAAGGGCCAGGGGGGCGGGTGGGTGGCCCCCAGAACGCCAACATACCTCCAGGGCCTCCCCTGCTACATCCACCGTACTACCACTGCCACCATACCTCTGGGGCCTCTGCTGCCACCGTGCCCCTGCTGCCAAGCACTTGGAGGCTTGGCAGCTCAGCAGAAACTGCAGGGCTTTCCTCCAGCTTGGGTCCTCCCCCAAAACACGTTCCCTATGGAGGGGGAAGTTGGAGGCAGAGCAAACCCTCTGCAGATTTCCGCGAATAGGCGGAACTGCAAATGTCAGAGCCGTGAATGTGGAGGGACAACTCTCTCTCTCAAGTGATTTACTATATATTAGAACCTACTTTGTGCATTTGACAAAAGTAAATACTATGCGCTTCTTTGCTAGTGAAAATATGATTCATATTTCAAAAAAGGCTAATGCGCACTACATAATTCCTTTTTTGAAAGGAATTAAAAATTTTCACAAACTATAAGCAAATTTAGAACTTGTAAAGTTCTTTCCATTTAATGTCTTTGTATCAAAACATAAAGTACATTTTTTTAGTGCGGAAGACAAAGGCAGCATGGCAACCAAAAGAACCCAAAATATCTTGACGTGAACTTCAGAAGTGAGGGCAGATCATTTTGACTTCTTATACAAAGACAAGATAGGTCACCTTCACAGAAGCATAGCTTTAGAGATGAGATCTACTTTGATACAAGCATGTGGTGCAACTCAAAAGGGAAAGGATTTATTTGAGATCTATCATCTGGAAATTGTTACAGCGAGCAGATGTAATCACATTCAGGGATGTTTCTTGTATATATTTTTTTCTAACCCAGTTCTCATGAAGGCTTCATTTTCTAAAAAAACAAAAACAAAACAAAAACCCTTTTATTCACTTGTCCATCTTTTAGAAAGAAGGAATGTTTGGGTATATTATTTAACCAAAATATGCTTAACTTTTAACTGGATCATGCCAACCACCATAAAATTCTTTTTGAGATGAAAATGCAACATACTACACACACACACTGTCCAATTGAACCATTTTATGATTATCTCTTTGAATCCCAAATGATTTCAATGACAGGAAACAAAGTAGTTGATCTTTAACACTTGCACTGAAATAATTTAAATGCCTTAGATGACAAAGCCTAAAAAGATAGATGCTTAGGATTTTACCCAACGATGGTCAATCCACGAGTGAAAGTGGGAAGAAGACATTTTTGGAAAATTTCAGGCTTGTCTATATGGTGAAAATAATCCAAATGGCAATCACATGGAAGGCGATCTGTACAAACGGACATTCACTTAAATACATCTCATTCAGAAGGGGGACAGCCAAATCTACCAAAACTCCTTCAGGGAAGCCTTTGGAGCTTTTATCAGAATTTTTAAAAAAACTCCATAGGACATGCAAATGTGCAATCATTAGGACAGTCACATTCACATTACTGCAACCAGGCAACACAATCTGATTGGCAGGATGAGCATGGGGGCAGGGCTAGGAAACAGGGAAACATCTTGGATTTTCAGCTAAGCGAGGGTCTGCTAAGTTGATAAAACAGCGATCTTTTACTCTCTTTTTTTGTAAATATGAAATATCGCATGTGCGCACCATGGTAAACTGTTTTAAAAAAAACAGTTTGGTGGCAGCAGATTTAAAATTGCAAGTAAATCACTCACGGTCACCATCGGCTAGGTGTCATGCAGAGTTTAGGGGGGCTCTTTTGACTGTTAAGACAGGTTGCAGTGCTGTGATTGGCTGCTTCTTCAGAGGAGATTGCATTTTTGCCTCGTATAGATGGGACCTTCCACTTCCAGCTGCAGTTCCTCAGGCCTTTACATCTCCTTCAGAGATTTCAGGGAGACTGTTGGTAAGATTTGGGGGCATGAAGAGCTACATAAGGAAACAGAACTGCTAGAATCATCTCTCTGTGTGTTCTGCAACTGAACACCTTTTGACAAGAAAGAGGTGGTCCTGTCAATGAAAAGTGATGCCTTATTCACAGCTGCAGCACAGGAGCAGCATGAGACTATGATGCCGTCATCTGAAACTAGGTCCCATTCACGGGACAGGAACATCATCTTCACATGTGCTCTTGTGCTTTTTGATGCATTTGATCATTTCCTTAGACTCTTCTTTTAGCAGAGAACATTTTTCAGTTTAAACAGGATTATTTAACAGGATTATTTAAGTCCATTGGAACATAAATCAATGTATTGACCGCTACAAATTGCTACAATGGCAGACTCTTGCTCTTTCAGTGTTGAAAATAAATTGTATTCTAGCCTGTTACAGGTTGTTCATTTCACTGTATGATTTAAAATGAAGAACATTTGGCTAATTAGGAGGCAGCTGTTCACTTAAGTAAATGACTCATAAAGGCATATTTATGGTACATAACTATTTTTCAAGCCTGTAGAAACTTTAAAAGAAAAATGTAGAAGGGAGCAGATGTTTTGTTACAGTACCCTAAAGTGTCTTACTGGAAAGTTAATACTGAGTCCCACTTATTTTAAAATCAGCATCTTTTCTAAACATAATAAAAACATGATCTTGATAATTAAACTGTTATGTTGAGGATATATTTCAGCTCCTCTATAACCATCCATTTTTATAGTTCACCATGTCATAATATTGTATAATCAACATTTTACTGGCTACTATGCTGTTAATGTCCAAGATTGTAATTTAAATATTTATATCCCACCCTCTCTCTAAAGATCTCAAGGCAATGTACAGTAAAACCAATCTGACTAAATTAAACAGCGTAAAAAATGAAATTATTTTTAAAGGCTAAAAGATATTAAACAATTTAGCAAGTTAAAAAGACAGTTTCAAACTGGTTAAAATAGTTTTAAATAATTTAGAACCATGTAGATGTGAGAGCTTGTGTAAAATCAATTAGGCCACAAAGGCTTTAATGAACAGCCGTATTTTCACTTGGCACCAAAATGATGGCAACATTGGTGCCAATCACATTTCAAGGGTAAGATATTCCATAACTGGGGTGCCACAGCAGAGATGGACCTCTCCCGCATCTTCCCACAGCATCTTGCCCTGACTGATGGGACAAGAGGCCCCCTCCAGCAGTTCTCAGTTGTTGAATAGGTGTGGTGAATTGGACCTGTACCACCAGGCATATGGGTTTGGGGAGTCCTTGTTAGCATCATGGGCAAAAGTGAACAGCTGCTTACAGACATAGGAATGGTTAGTTTTTATTGATAACTTTACTAGATAATTTTTTGCAATAGCTTGGAAATTCGAGACTGAGAAAAAATATAAAGACTGACAATGGACTGAGGGAGAGAATGTTTCTTTGTTAGTTACCTGCTTGCATAGTTCTCATAGCTGTGGAGGGGGAAATTGATCATGCTTGCACACTTTGATTTTCTTTGCTTACTTCTACACTATATAACCCCGAGGATTCCATCTTCTGTGGACTGTGCTTGGGAGTGGGGGCAATGTGCACACCAACCCAAGTGCAACATTTAGCCATCAACAGGGAATTGACTTTCTGGCCAGGGATAATCCAACAATTCAAGAAGGATATTGAGAAGCTGGAACATGTCCAGAGAAGAGTAACCAAAATGGAGGGAGGTCTGGAAGCCATCATGCCTAATGAGGAATGGATTAGGGAGCAGGGTATGTTTAGCCTGGGGAAGAAAAGGTTAAGAGGTGACATGATAGCCACGTTTAAACATTTGAAGGGATGTCATACTGAGGATGGAGCAAGCTTGTTTTCTACTGCTCCAGAGATTAGGATATGGAGCAATGGACTCAAACTATGGGAAAAGAGATTCTACCTAAACATTAGGATGAACTTCCTGACAGTGAGAGCTGTTCAGCAGTGGAATACACTGCCTCGGAGTGTGAGGTTTATTAAAGAGAGTCTGGATGACCATCTGTCAGAAATGCTTTCATTGAGTATTCCTACAGGTCAGGGGGCTGGATGTGATGGCCCTTGTGGTCTCTTCCAACTCTATGATTCTATGAATCTGGTAAAATTAGTTGTTTAAGGGCCCAGTTGTATCTTTGACTGAGAGGGGAGTTTGGGCTCCATGAACAAAAACGCTGGAAAGTTTCTCTGCTGTATACTATATCTGTTTCATCATTTATTATCAATAAAGTTTTGGCATTCAGGAAGAAGTTCTTCTGCAATAGCAGGAACTAATCTGTTCAGGAGTATCCTTGCAAGGATTTTTCCAGCAATAGAGAGCAGTGTTATACCTCGATAGTTTGAGCAATAGGATTTTGCTCCTTTTTTCTTGTACAGGGTGATGATGACTGCATCTCGGAGATCTGATGACAGTTCCCTTTTTTCCCAGCAATTCACAAGGAGTTCGTGGAATTTACCGTGGAGTACATGACCTCCGTGTTTCCAAACTTCAGGTGGGATTCCATCGATCTCCGCTGCCTTGCCGTTTTTCATCTGCTGTATTGCCTTAAGGGTCTCTTCCAAAGTGGGAGCTACGTCCAATTCATTTTTCATTGATTTTTGTATCGTATGTTGGATAACTGAGCCTTGGACTACTCGGTTGGCACTAAAGAGACTTTGAAAGTGTTCAGCCCATCAATTCAGGATGGAGGCTTTATCAGTAATTAATGTTTGACCATCTGTACTGTATAAGGAGCTTTGGACTTGATAAGTAGGTCCAAACACTGCTTTAAGAGCTTCATAAAATCCTCTAAACCCAGATCTGCACAGCATTGTTACTTTCCTGCTATATTGATCCACCACTTGTTTCTTCATGTCTCGGAGTTTTTGTTGAAGTTTACTACATGTGAGATGGAAAGCTGCTTTTCTTACATGGCAAGCTGGCTGGGCGAGGTATGCCTGGTAAGCAGTTCTCTTCTTTGCCAACAGCTCCTGGATCTCTTGGTTGTTTTCATCAAATCAGTCTTGATTTTTCTTGTGGGAGAACCCGAGGGATTCTTCTGCAGACTGGAGGATACTGTTTTTTATATGTTGCCAAAGCACTATAGGAGAAGGATCTATTGGCTTCAGAGCCAATAGGAGTACTACAGATATGGTATTTGCCCTTAGACAACTACAAGAGAAATCCAGAGAGCAGAACAAGGGTCTCTATGTAACATTTGTCAACTTCACCAAAGCCTTCGACACTGTGAGTAGAAAAGGTCTGTGGCAGATCCTGGCAAGACTATGATGTCCCCCCAAATTCCTTAAAATGATTATCTTGCTACACAAGGGCCAGCACGGTCAAGTCAGATATGGCGATGCTCTTTCAGAGCCTTTTCTAATAACTAATGGAGTGAAACAAGGTTGTGTTCTTGCGCCAACTTTATTTACAATCTTCTTCAGCATGATGCTCCAAAGGGCTACAGCGGGGCTTGAAGAAGAAGACGGCATCGACATACATTACCATACTGATGGTAGCTTGTTTAACTTAAGCCGTTTGAGGGCTCGCACTAAGACTCTAAACTATCTAGTCCATGAGCTGCTCTTCGCTGATGATGATGCCCTTGTTGCCCACACAGAAGCAGCTCTGCAGCACTTAACATCCTGCTTTGCAGCAGCTGCAGAGCTGTTTTGGCTGGAAGTCAACCTTAAGAAAATGGAAGTTCTTTACCAGCCTGCACCACAGGATGAACACCATCATCCCCACATTGCCATCGGGAAATCTGTGCTTAAGTCCATTCAGCAGTTCACCTACCTGGGAAGCATCATCTCCTCAGATGCCAAGATTGACAAAGAGATCGATCACAGATTAGCAAAGGCATATAGCACATTTGGAAGACTCTACAAAAAAGTCTGGAGTAATAAACACCTGAGGCGAAGCACAAAAATCAGTGTGTATAGAGCCATTGTACTGTATTCTCCTTTATGGGTCTGAAACATGGGTCACCTATCGCCAACACTTACGACTCCTCAAACGCTTTCATCAGCGCTGTATACGCACAATCCTAAATATACACCGGACTGACTATGTGACGAATGTTGCTGTCCTTGAGCAAGCAGGGATCACCAGCATTGAGGCCATGATATTGAGAACACAGATGCGCTGGGCAGGGCACATTTCTAGGATGGAGGACCATCGCCTCCCAAAAATAGTACTCTATGGTGAACTCGCCATGGATCAGCGTAAGAGGGGTGCTCCAAAAAAGCAATACAAGGACTCCCTGAAACAACATCTCAGGCTTGGCCAAATTGATCACCAACAATGGTCAGCCCTGGCCTCACATCGGGAGGCATGGAGACGCACTATCCACAATGCTGCAGCCTTATTTGAGAACTCACGTCGAACAAGTCTTGAAGAGAACCGACAACGCAGAAGGAATAACAACCCGGAAACATCACTCAAGGAGACCTCCTGCTGTGCTTTCCACAACCAGACTTGTTTATCTCAGATTGGCCTTTTTAGTCATCAGCGCACTTGCAAAAAGTGTGTGATGAGTCCTTCCTGAATCTTCGTTTGTGAAGAAAAGCCAGAGAGAGAGAGACCAATAAAGTTTATTTAAAAGCAGTAATGTGTGTCTGTGTTTGTAAAATCTTGATGAGGCCTGGACCTCTCATTAGCATTCAGTACCATCAACTATGGTATCCTTCTGGTATCCAGCCTGGGGGAACTGGGAATCAGAGGAACTGTGCTTCAGTGGTTCCAGTCCTATCTCTCAAGCAGGTTCCAGATGTTGGTACTTGAGGATAGCTGCTCCTCAAAAAAGGGGTTATTTTATGGCATACCATAAGGTGCCATTGTATCCCTAATGCTATTCAACATCTACATGAAATCGCTGGGGGAAATAATCTGGAGGCATAGGTGGGGTGCTATCAGTATGCCGATGACACCGAAATAAATTTCTCTGTGCTTTCAAAAACAGGCTCAGCTAAGGATAGTTTGTCTCCTCTGAATGAATGCCTGGAGGAGGTAATAGGTTGAAGGAGGAAAAACAAACTGAAACTGAATCCAGACAAGATAGAGGTGCTTACTGTCAAGGGTCCTAACCTGGGTTTGGAGATATGTCAACCAGTCCTGGACAGGGTTTTACACACACACACAAGACTGTTCGCAGCCTGGAAGTGTTTCTGGATCCGTGACTCCAAATGACAGCTCAAATGGATATAACAGCCAGGAGTGGTTACTGTCAGCTTTGGCTGTTATATCAGCTGTTCCCCTTCTTAGAACTGGAGAACCTAAAGACAGTAGTGCACACACTTGTAACCTCAAGAGTGGACATTGGACTACCTGGGAGCCCTGGTGGCGCAATGGTTAAATGCCAGTACTGTGAACCACAAGGTTATAAATTCAATTCCAGAGGGCTCCAAGGTTGACTCAGCCTTCCATACTTCCATAGGTCAATAAAATGAGAACCAGCACAATAACAAAGCTGGGGCGACGTGCTGTGAAAACAGTTAATACAGTTTCCAAAAAAAGAAGCAGCCGTCATTGTTATTTACAATGCATTTCTGCAGCATCACTCCTGCAATGTTGTTACACGCCAACAGTGCTGTCTACTGGCATCTGCATTGTATAATTGTTTGTCTTGTCTGTAATTTGTTTTGAATTGTATGTATTGAACTGCTTTGAATCCAATTTGCTTTGAACTGTATGTATTGAATTGTATTCAACTGTGTTGCACTGTATTGTATATTGTGATGTTGTACCCCACCCCAGGATCGGCGGGTAATAAATAACTAAGTATTGTAAGTATTACCTCTGTACCAAGTTTGAAACTTCAATTGGTTCAAAACAAGGGAGCCAGATTGGTCACTGGTACATCCAGGAGTGATCATATCACCCCAATATTAACCTAATTCCACTGGCTGCCGATTAGTTTCTGGGCAAGGTATAAAGTGTTGGTTATTACCTTTAAAGCCCTACATGGTTTGGTTCAGGTTACCTATGGGATCACTTCCTGTAGTATAATCCACACCATACATTCAGGTCCTCTGGAGACATTTACTTTAGCCAGCCAGCACTAGGTTAGCAACTGTCACCCAGAGGACGTTTTCTTCAACTGCCCCTAGACTGTGAAATGACCTGCCAGAAGAGATGTGACAGCTGAATACATTGTTCAAATTTAAAACAGCATTAAAGACCATTCTCTTCCAGCAGGCCTATCCAGTTGATTTTTAAATTGTGAATTTTGAACTATGAATTTTAAATATGGATTGATTGTTTTAATAGGTATTTATCTTATTTGTTCTTTTAAACTGATGTTAAGCATTTTAATAGCTGTTGTGTGTTTTCTATGCATGTTATATGTTGTATGCTAATCTGTTGTTCCCCACCTCGATCCATAGAGAGAGGTGGGTAAGAAATAATAATAATTCACTCAAGTGTGGCACAAAACAAAGTGACATACGTATGTAGAGGGGCTACTTCAAGTATTAATGTTCCAAGCCATTTAGAGTTTTAAATGTCATCACCAGCACCTTCAATTCAATTGTTCAACCCTCTTAAACCATCAAAAGGGGTTCAGCAAAGCTGTAATCTTGGCTCTAGTTCTTTTCAATCTATATATAAATAATAAAGTGGGTTTTCCATCAGGACCACTATTTTTTCCTGCAAGAGTGGATGGTAAAGCTATTTCAATATTGCTCTCTGCACATGATACAGTGCTAGTATCATATACTCAAATAGGCCTCAGAAGACTACTACAACACTTCAGTGATTATTGTAAGCAAAAGTTGCTCATTGTAAATTATGAGAAAACCAGAATTATGGGTTTTGGCAGAAGACCTCAGCCCCATAAATTATCAATGCATGCGAAGCTATTGGAACAGGTGACTTTTTATGTATTTAGAGGTGGTGATTCACCAATCAGGCTCCTGGACAGCACATATTGATTTCTAAACAGAAATGTGAAAAAGCTATGTCTGGCACCCTCAGATTCTATACAACTAGAGAAGCATGCTGGTTCCACTGATTTTGGAAATTTTAAAAACTCTTTCCCCTAATGTCATATTGAGCTGCATTTGGGGGACTGATAAATTACAGTCATTAGAAGCTGTACAAAATTAAATTTGCCTGTTTATTGTTGGCTGTTCCTCCCTCAACATTGATGGCCTTAAGCAGACTTGAACTATCACTACATCAATAATGGCTCCGGTATTTGTTGCTGTTGTTAACTGTCCTCAAGTCAACTTCGACTTATGGTGACACTGTGAATGAGAGACCTTCCAGTCACCCTATCATCAACAACCCTGCTCAGGTCATACAGACTCAAGGCCATGGGTTCCCTGATTGAGTCTATCCATCTGGAATACATTTTTCTTCTTTTACTGCTTCCCTCCATCTTACCAAGCATTATTGTCTTTTTTAGTGAGTCATGTATTTTCAGAGAGCCAGCATGGGATAATGGTTTGGGTGCTGGTCAAGGACTCTGGAAACCATGGTTCAAATCCCCACTCAACTATGGAAACCCACTGAGTGACCTTGGGCAAGTCACATTCTCTCAGGCTAAGAGGAAGGCAGTGGCAAACTCCTTTGAAGAAATATTGCCAAGAAAACCCCATGATAGATTTGCCTTAGGGTCACAAGTCGGAAACAACTTGAAGGCATGTATGCAACAACATGTCTTCTCATGATATGGCCAAAATATGACAGTATCAGTTTGGTAATCTTGGCTTCTAGGGATTGTTCAGGCTTGATTTGCTCTAGGACCCATTTTTTGTCTTTCTAGCAGTCCACAGTATCCACAGAACTCTTCTCCAGAACCATCTCAAATGAGTTGATTTTCTTCCTATTAGATAGTGAAGACAGTTTCTTCACTGTCTAGTTTTCATAACCATAAATAGAAAAAGAAATATGATTGCATGGACTATCCTAACTTTAGTATTCAGTAATATATCTTTAAACATCAGGATCTTGTTTGGTTCCTGCATAGCTGCCCTTCCAAGTCCTAGTCTTCTTCTGCAATCTCTACTTTGATTAATGACTGAGCCAAGGTATGGAAAATCTTGAATTATTTCAATGTCTTCATCGTTGACTTTAAGTTATCCATGGTCATTATTTTTGTTTTCTTAATGTTCAACTGTAAACCTTCCTTTGTACTTTCTGCCTTGGGTTTCTTCAATAATCATTCCAAGTTTTGCTATTTTCTGCTAGTAGTAAGATGCCATCTGCATACTTTCAATTGTTGATGTTTCTTCCTCCAATT
Organism: Gambelia wislizenii; assembly: GCA_030847615.1. Classification (NCBI taxonomy): domain Eukaryota; kingdom Metazoa; phylum Chordata; class Lepidosauria; order Squamata; family Crotaphytidae; genus Gambelia; species Gambelia wislizenii. The sequence continues at coordinate 253,366,016 of JAUMIR010000004.1, forward strand.
TTCACACCTCCTTCCTCCAAATCTAATCCTGCTTCATGTATGATATTTTCAGCATACAAGTTAAACATCTGGGGTGATAAAATGCAGCCTTGCTTGACCCCTTTCCTTATAGGAAACCATTCTGTTTCTCTGTATTTTGTCCTAACAGTGGCCTCTCGTCCTGAGTACAGGTTACACATCAGGAAAATCAAATTCTGGTACACAATGTAATAATTAATTACTGGCTGAAGATTTTATTAAATGCCCCTTCATTTTTTTAATATTAACGTATGATGCAATGAAGCTTATCTACTGGAAGAATGTTATATTAAATGTAGTTGATAAGCTTGGGTTCTCAGAACAATACATAAGGAATCTTGGTTTCTGTGCTGCCAAATCCTCACTTGAACAGAGACTGAGTGATTTGACTGTACAAATAGATTTAGGATTGTACCATGAAATCCACTAAACTTTGTAATCAGATGGTATGCCATACTATTTTACTGATATTAAAATTTTGATTATAGAAAGGTCTTCATAAAGGCTAATTTTACTATATTGCCTTTCTGAATTAGAAGGCTACTATAATGGAATCCTTATAATAAAAGAATTTGCCTTTGTGACCACAAGCCTGTAGAAGACCTAGTGCGTGTGATGCCCTGGTGTCCTATATTTTTGGCTGAGCAGGAAAAGCTTTTTAAGCCCACCTTAAGAAAACTGCTAGGAATAATCAGGACAAATTCATTACATTATTATCAAATAAAGACAAATTTGCTACATTTCGAATGGCAAGGTGGGCCACTCTGGTTATTAAGTCTAAGTTAAAGTTAAAGTTCAAAATGTCTATGACAAACCAAATTGAAAGTTAGACAAACTATTTCACTTGGGGCGAAATATTTACTAAATATTTTAATTAATATTTAGCTAACTTTTTTTAATTTTGATGTGTTTTTAAATTTTTTAATACATTGCCTAATATATTGCATATGGATATGATGTGCTCTAACTTATGGAAACCTCTACTGTTTTATTCAGTTGTATTATACTGTTTTGTTGTTTGCTAGGGCTTTGTTTTACAATTTAGTGAAGAATGCTTTCCTGGTTGATATTCTTCTTAACTATTTTATCATGTTTTTGAAGTTTTCCTTAAAACATGATATATAGAGAAACCTACTTCCCTTGATCCAGCTAAATAATGTGTGTGGATGAATTCCCTGTTGTACTGGAATTCCCACATGGAAAGGTGAGCTAACCTGTCATGCCCTGTGAGCCTGATGGGACTGTAGAGTCAGAGGAAGAGGAGGACATGGCAGGGAGTGGCCCTAGGGACCCTGGCACAGGTTTATCTACACCTGTGCCAGCAGGGAACCCTGCCAACCTGGAGGCTCGAGCAGAAGAGCCTGGTCCAAGAGGGTTGGCATCAGTTCCAGCAGAGAGTCCTGCCCACTCAGATAAGGAAGAAGAGGAGGAGAGGGACTTACCTCCACCATTGTATACCCAGCAGCGAGCTTAAAAGGAGGCTCAAAGGTGGTCTCTGAGAATTTATGAGAAGAACCTGCTCATTAAGAAACACCTGGCAGAGCCTTAATTGCTTTATATAGGCTGAAAGAGGCACTGGAGGCTTTGTCAAAGATCAACTGATCTCCCTGGAGAAAGCTTCCTGCTGACTTTGGTGCCTGAATCCTTGCTGCCTTGACTCGTGCCTTAACCTTGGACTGTTCCTGACCACCCTGTTGCCTGATCCTGCTGACCCACGGACTGACTTCTGGACAACACTGCCTTCTGTAAGCCTTGACCTTTGGCCCATATTCTGGACTCTTCTCTGTGTGCCTTCTTGCCTGTATTGCTGCTTCTCCAAGAAACAGAAACTTGCTTGTTCTGAACTTTATCTGGCTCTCCCTAATTATCACTGGGGCTTGGCTGCTTTCCCAGCTCTTGTTTATCCTGCTGGCATTTTGAGCTGCTTTTCTGGACATAACCATACAGTTGTTGGCTGAATCTAGAATCTCACTGGTTTAAGAGCCTCAAGTACAGCCAGATCAAGGAGACGAATACTGTCATCTCAATATCATTTTTTTTAATGTTTTATTTTTTGCAGGACAGACAGGTGAATCCCTGGCCTCAATCTTATAGATAATCCCAATTAGAGTAGACCTGGTGAATCAACACATACATAAATCCATTGATTTAATGGGCTTATTCTATTTGGTTCTACCAATAGACTTCATGCTTCAGTGTTCACTGTAGATAAGGTATAAACTGTAGATAAGGTAGTTGATTCACTGTAACTCTAAGTCATTGGTTTAATGATGGATCTTATGGATATATTTTAGTGACAGCCAATTCAACTTTCAACTAGGCTATGAACATATTGGTAACACTTAGGCATGGGGCCTTGGCTTTTTCCCATACATATAGTGTGTGTGTGTGTGTGAGAGAGAGAGAGAGAGAGAGAGAGAGAGAGAGAGAAAGAAAGAGAGAATGAATGATATACTTCTCATAGAGGTGTCACCAGCTTCCATTGTTATTATGAGAATGAGCAAGGCAAAGGTTGCAAAGCACTTGCTTTCCCATAGTTATGTAAATGCTTGTTAATGGTTAAGAATAGTTAATGGTTAAGCTAAAAAGAGAACAATATGAAAAGTCTTGCCTTTGATTCCAGATTCTCTTCTTGAAACAGAACAGAGTGAACAGAAGCAAGACTGAAATTAGAAGTTAAATAACTTTCACTGCCTTTTTCTGACTCACTGTAAACCATATGTTGTAAATGGTGCCTGCTAATTTAAGATTTGTAGGACCATTGAAGTGCTATCTTCTGCAAAGTGCCACTCTTACACTATCAGATAGCAGAGCAGTTTCATTTAATTCTGCCATCATCATAGCAAAAGATCATACTGTTACCTTTCTCAGTAATCAGGAAAGATTCTATTAATAAGCAAGTTTTAAAAATATAGAAACATGCAAAAGTCATTTCCATCATACAGTATTTCTTGTTTAAGCAAATAACAAGTAAATGCTTAAACAGCAGGAAAGTGCTGAAGGGCAGTTATACAGCTATACCCTTGATCCTGCTAATCTTTCCCATAAAATTTCATGGAGCTCTAACTAACCATGTAAGACACTGTAGAAATTCTAGCTGTCTGTCATGCAGGCCCCTGGAATGTCCATACACTACAACACTACTGCTATTTTGATTGCAGAATGCTAGCAATGGCCATTTTTTATTGTATGTGTATAAATGATTCTTTATTTAAAATGGTGATTCTGTTATAAGCCCTTATGAGAACATTGCAGAGGACTAACCAATAAATATTTCCAATAAATGCGCTGTAGACACCCAGTCTTTGTCACTAGGTAACAAAGACTGGGTACAAATACTGAGGAATGGGAAAGACGACCATCTCTGTTGATCATCTTCAACTAAATGGTGCTAGAGGGTCAAAACCAAATCCCTCAGGGTTGTGTTCCCATAACTGGCTGAAGCTGCAAATGTTATCTTGTCATCCTCCCAACTCTTCATATAGAACAAGTATCAGCCCATCTCTGTTGTGGCCTGTTCTTCAACAAGAAGGGGGAAGTAGGCTGTATCCTCATGCTTCCTTTCTATGGCTTCTTTCAGCTCAGATTTTAAATATGTGAGCATGGAAGATAAGGCCCTGTTAGGTCACTACAGAGTGACAGCTTGTTGAAAGTAGTTGAGGATGGGAGGCTAATCTCCATCAGTAAGGAGACAAAATTTGCAGGGAGGGTGTTTATTAGATTTAGTTTTTCTTTTCTTTTAGTTAGACACAAAGAGGTTAAAACACATTCAGTCTGGTCCAATTAGCTCAAATAGACCACTCTGGTTTTTACTGGAGCATAAAAATTTATTCACCATGTTAGCAAAATAGAGTGCTTTGTGGCAGAGATCTCAAATCACTCTAAATTATTAATGAAAATAGATTGGATTTTGAACTGTGGCAATTGCAAACAGACGCCTGAAAATATAAGTATGTTGTTATTATGTAACAGTTTTGTTTGAAGTGAAATTCTTCTCCTGATTCATTCTGTACAGACTTCTGTGGGAGGCATGATTATCACTATTCAAGAATCCAATTGACGTTATTGTGCTATTTCTGTTGGAAGCAGAGTTTATGCCTGGCCTGGCAAAATCAGAAAAAGAGGAGATAAAGAATTCCTATAGGCTTCAAAAGGAAATGTTTGGAAGAGTGAAAAAAAAACCTATTGATTCTGTTTTCACAGATCGTGTAAAATGCTTTTGTTGCATTTTGTCACATTAATTTTGAAGCTCAATAAACTCCCAATAACTCTGTATATAAGGTTATCTTATTAGGACTTGACTGTGATGATAGGAAAGCAGTTTGATGACAGTAATTATTTTAGTTTTGAATATAAATGTTATTGTTCAAAAGGAAATTATGTACCTGTTAACTGCATTGATCTCACATCCACGAAGGGTTCTCTTTCACTTTTCAAGGGGGAATAGTGAAATGAAGAACTTATATTAGTGAAGGAGAAAATATATTGGCCAATATTCTCTGGGCTTATCTACATGGGCCCCAATAGCCCAGCTTGCCCCCATTCCAGAGCCCTGCACTCCATACAATGCAGGACTTTTGCTCCAATCTGCCCCCGGGCAGTCCTCACCACCCCCAGGGCAAATACAATGCTGGAAGATGGTCAAGCTGAGATAGGGCCCAATAAACCATGATAAGAAATTACCCTGTTTAATTTGGTACTGCCAGGATGGAATGAATGGCTCAGACCCCACATGTCCCTGGGAGCCCATCCTGGCATGCTGCCCCTTGCTGCTACTGCCTGCTCTCTGGCTCTTCTGGAATCCAGGCAGGGGGTCCCTCAGAATGTGACCAAGGTGGTCACATGCAGGGGGGCTGCAGTCACTGATTGTGGGGCTCCTTCCTGGCTTCTGCATCAGCAGTGAAAATGGTGGCTGCGGGAGCTGCAGCAATGGGCTGGCATTCCTGTTTAGATACCAGCCTGTTTTTTCCAGGTAACAGGGGAAGAACAGGCCAGACCGAGCCACGCTGGCAGGGAGCTGGTGTATCCTGGCTGGTGTAGATAAGCCCTCTATCAGCTACTTAGTTAAGTATACTTAGCTAACAGTGCAATCACAACTCAAATATAGGCCGACTGGAGTGGGTTAGGGTGAGGCATAAGGCACTTGTGTTGGCTGCACTGTTCCTAAGTTGGCTGAACTCCCCTTATGCCATCATAACCCCCCATGCTAGCTGATCCAAGCAATCACATGAGAGATCAGTTGGCTGAAGGGCCAAAAAGCAGGGGGAGAAGGGGGAACTGGGAGAGGAACCAAGTTATACCACATCCAAACCTTGCTCAGCCCAGAGACCCCACTCCTGTGCTGGCACAAAGTTAGGCCCAGGTTTGAGTTGGCCAAAGTTATTTCCAACACATGGAAACCAATGGGAGCTCCTACAGAATAAAGTTCCTGGGTCCCAAACCATCAGGCAGAGCTACCTTGGGTCCCTCCTCGGGAGAAAGGCAGCATATAAATGACAAGAACAACAACAATAACAACAACACCTATGTAGGAAGAACTGAGGTTTGGATTCAGCACAGCTTCAGCCAGCCTTATGTTGCCTCAGATGGCTGTTGGCCCTCTTGCTGAGTTAGGATTGCACTCGTAAATATACTTAACTAAGTAGTAATTGTAAATTCATGATCACTGCTTAGTCACAACTGTGACACTATTGCCATGTTTGTAACTCCCACCCAACCTACTTTATTGGTCATCAGCTTCATGAGAACAAGGAGGCCCATTCTGTAGGTGATCAGAGCATGGATGATTTTCATTTCTGTAACCTCAGGCCAGATGAAGTTACAGTACAGTTGTCCACAGATTTGGTATCCACAGATTTAAGTATTCCCAGCTTGAAAATATTCTTAAAAAATAATAATCCAAAAAGCAAACCTTGATTTTGCCATCTTATATAAGGGACACCATTTTGCTATACCATTGCATATAATGGGACTTGAATATTCACAGATTTTGGTATGCATGGGGGGTCCTGGAACCAAACCCCAGCAAATATGAAGGGACAACTGTACTTAGTTACTGCAGGTCACTGCAGAGTGATAACTTTGTTGTATACTTAGTTAAGTCACTGATAAAGAATACTGGCCACAATTACATTATTTGAAATTCTATCAAATATCCTAGGTGTTTCTCCAGCAGTTCCAGAAAGATTTTAATTTTTTAAATGATTTTTATTCACATCATTGAATTCTTACACATATTCATTATTTGCACACAAATTCACTGTTTCCATTTTCTTCCAGAAAGATTTTATGAAACTGGAGAAAATTAAATGTTTACTTACCTAAACATGATGGCCATTGTGATTCTGGTGCCCATCTTCAATGTTAATAGTTTTAAAACAACTGTACTATGCATTGAGCCTGTGGGATATAACCCAGTGTACAGTTCTTGTAACTTTCAGTGAAGAAATCATGGGAAGAATGTGTTTCCTGAAAATCAAATTAACTGAAATGGGTTTTATTTTTTGTTTTGTATTGAAGGCACAATGCCATATTTCTCAAGACAAGTATGATATATAACTGTGAACAGCATTTCCCCCCACATTTAGAAAGCAGTCAGTTATCTCTCCTGATATGATCAGCACTAACTGACAATGGCTCTCTAGGGTTTCAAGCAACAGTTCTTCCAGCCCTTCCTGGATGTCCCAAGGAATGAAGTTGGACTTTTCTGCATGCAAAGCATGTGATTTGCTCCTGAAGTACAGCTCTTCACTTCAGAGGAGAATTCTCAGAGATAATTTTATCTCAATTTTGGTATGGAGATTTTGCACTGAATTGAATTGTTTTGTACAGCTGGAATAGCAGTAAGATTATTTTACCTCTAAACCCCAGGTTTGCATATTCTCTGACTTTTTGGGGCTGCTTTGTGTTTAGCCCATTCTTATCAGAGTGAGTTTGTACACTAAGGAAACATTACTGCTGTTCTTCAGTTCGTTAGCACCCTATTCTAGTATCTAAACAAATGCATCTTCTGTTTTATATCTGTTTGCGTGTGCATGTGATATTCTAAGTATTCAGGAAAGTAATAAAACAATATTTTCCCTGAGATAGACCATTAACAGTACTAGTACCACTAGTAAATAAATAGACTGATTAAATATCACAAATGTTAAAACCACATTTCTTTTGGTTTAATCCCCGATATGAAATCCTGACCATAACAAAGAACAGAGAAGGGTTCTGTTTTTACAATGGCCACTTAGGATAGGACTTCCAAATCTATGTATTACCCACAAGGATTCTGCATGCTTTTTTCCTTCATCATTTTTCAGGGCCAGTCATTAGGCATGTGGTGGCACATCTCCCAAGAACAGGTGCTGGGAGACAGCAACAAGAGCCTCCTAGAATTTTCCTCCTCAGGACCTAAGCCATTCCTCTTCCTTGGAAGATGGTGCTTTGTGTGCTACACAGCTTATGCTTTTGCTTCTCACATCCTTCACCCGGCTACACTGTTTCCCTCATGTATAGCAGAGGATGCTACTCCACTGCCAGTATTATTTAGGAGTCAGTTGCCAGTTGGCTTCTGTACATGGCATGGATAAGGGCTCTGTGTTGTCCATGGCCTCAGACCATTTTGGTAGGGATCAAAACTTTTTGACCCCTGTCATGTGTCTGTAGCCCATAACAAGCTTGTATATTAATGTACAGTAATTCAAAATCTCCAGCAGTGTCTGCTAACCAGGTTTTGTTGTTTTTTTTATTTTTCTTTGTTTTGTTCCTCATTAGGCATATTGTTAGAAAACTAAGGAGTGTCTAATAACCATGTTTTGTAACCCTCATATTAAAATCACTATGATGTTTATGCACTTATGTCTCTTCATCTTGTTCTTCAGTTGGCATAATGTTAGAAAAACTAAGGAATGTTTTTCTTCTCATATTATGTGAAGAATTTGATTTATGATTGATATGAATACTTCTCTCCTAACCTTCTGATGCCTATACATTAGGGAGAGTGGCTACAATCACTTTAAAACCACTTAGGAAGCTGTTTTTGTACACAGTGAGACCCTTGATCTTTCTGTTCAAGTATTTTCTATCCTGACAGCAGCAGTTTAGGATGAAATTAGTTCTTTCGCAGCTCTGCTTCACATCCTTCTTTAAAGGAGTACTGTATATTTGGAACTTAGAAGTATTGATTAAATTGGTCATTAGAGGGCAACATAGTCACACAACTAAAAGCTCACTTTCTGAACATTCTGTCATGTGGCACAGATCATAGCTAGTTAATTCCTACAGCACACCCACTGTCTAAGGTGTAATAGGTTTCTGACTAATCTAAATAATTTTTAAAATACCGAGCCCTTTCTCAAACAACTGTAGAAATCACCTTTGTTGATACCCTGTTCAGAGAAGCTTTGCTGACAGATGAAGAATATTTGGGTTATACAGAATGTGTCCTAAATTTATAATTCAGAATGTCTAGCTTGAAGTATTTTTAACTGTTAAGAAATGATGATTATCTGTAAACAACATAAAGTTCAAAGAACTAAATTTATCCTGACCTCAACCATCATAATATGAAGTAGTGAAAGCTTTGTGGCTTATGTGCCAGAACATGTACATGTTCTGTGCTTATGTGGCACAACATTTGGAACATTCTAGAACTACAGACCTCAAGCTGATATAAGGGTCCCTCCACCTGAGGAGAATTCTGTCTTTTGAAGACTGCAACCTGAGAGTCAGGGCCGGCAATATCCCACTCTTTTCTTTTTCAACCACTGTGTTGTAGAGTACTTCTCTTTTTGAACTTTTGCTTTTCAGTGTGCCCCTTCTCCTCTTTTGTATTTCTTCATGGGAGTGCCAAATTTACCTTAATGATTTATGTTTTCTTCATCTAGGTTTATTTTATCTTGCACAAGGCCATACCAATGTGGAGCAGCAGTCCTTGTTTTAAAAGCAATCTTGGCAACAAAATATCAAGTATTAATAAACCTAAATCCCTATTCTGTCCTGGTGGGATGCATAAATTTTCCCCAAAGAATGCTAGTGATGTCCTCTATATTGCTTAAGGTGTATATACGGTACTTGAAGTATATGATCCACAGGCTCTGGTGATACTCAGCCTCCATTTATTTCTACAGGATGTATGCATTTTGCTGAGCTTTATAAGTCCTAATGGAGAGGTCCCAAAAATATGGAGAGGTTCCTAATGGAGAGGTCCCAAAAATATGGAGAGGTTCCTAATGGAGAGGTCCCAAAAATAGTACTCTATGGTGAACTTGCCACGGGTCAGCATAAGAGGGGCGCTCCATAAAAGTGATACAAGGACTCCCTGAAACAACATCTCAGGCTTGGTCAAACTGATCACCAACAATGGTCCACCCTGGCCTCACATCGGGAGGCATGGAGATGCACTATCCACAATGCTGCAGCCTTATTTGAGAACTCACACCAAACAAGTCTTGAAGAGAAATGACAACGCAGAAAGAATCACAACCCGGAAACATCACCCAAGGAGACCTTCTGCTGTGCTTTCTGCAACCGGACTTGTTTATCTTGGATTGGCCTTTTTAGTCATCAGCGCGCTTGCAGAAAGCGCGGAATGTTTTCTTCCTGAATCTTCATTTGCGAAGAAAAGCCAGAGAGAGATCATTCCTAAATTCAGAATATAAACCTTGGTGATTTATAATGCTTTTGTAAAATATGGAAGTGTTATAAAACTCACCAGAAGTTCATTCTCTCTCTTCCCACCCTCTTGCTCTTCCTCTCACCTTCCTTCCAACCAGTTCTTCTTCCAACTTGTGTAATGTTGAAGAGCCCTAAGATGCTGCTGTGGCCCTAAGCAGTGACGGCGCTAGGGGGGTGCGGAGAGGCTGAACTGCACCAGGTGACACCATTGAAGGGTGGAGTGACACAAGCCTTAGTAATGCCACAGGCCCTAAGAGCAAGTTAAATGATTCTCTCCCACCTCCCCCACTCTGTTAAAATGTAGTTTTGTCAGTGCTGCTGATGCAAGATGGGTTGACATAGCATCTCCAAGTGCTTGAGGTGGGGAGGGAGGTTCTTCTTTCTTGTAGCACAGGTTAATAGTGAGAGGAGTTGGAGGCTGATCAGTGAGCAAAGGCAGGCTAGTGGTAAATCAGTGTGGGTTTGGCCAAATCTGAAGTTTTCAAATAAACTATAAGCAGTTAACTATAACTGGAACTTATTCATCATACATTTGCTTGGAAAAAGCCACCCTAGCTGAATTTCTTCTTAAATGTTTAATTTAAGAATGTTGTTTGTTCCAGTCCAATCCAAGGAGTGTTTTCAAGAGGAGAGGCATCACCCATCAGTATTATTGGTGGGAAGCTTTTATAATGTGTTTATATGTGTATCTACACTTTCTCCATTCTTCCATTTTGCTGCTGCTGCTGCTTCACTTTATACTTCACCTTCCTCTTCAAAACTGGGACTCAAAGTGGCATACAAATTGTAAAGTGCAAGAAGGGAACCAAGCAAGTATCACTAGGAAGGTAGTTTCAGAGCCTGGAGCAGCCACTGAGAAGGTCCTAAGTTGTGTGCCTTCCAGTTGTGCTGTGAAAGTGGTGGGGCTGAGAGAAAGGCTTCACCAGAGGATCTTGGGGCCTGGGATATAGAGATTATGGTATTGTCAGATAGCCTAGACCTAAGCTGTATAGGACTTTATGGGTCATGAGTAGCACTTCAAATTTTGCCCAGAAATATGCTGGCAGACAATGGAGCTGATGGAGAAAGGGAGTTGTATGGTCTCTGTAACCAGGCCCCAGTTAACACTCCAGCTGCAGCTCTTTGAATCTTATGAATGCTCTTGTCTCTGTTAAGCAGTGGGAAGAAGATTCTCCTTATGTGTTCTTAGGTGGTTGTTGATTATAATTTACTCACTGGTGACTTTCCATGGTGTGCATGCAGTCACTTCATGAGGCAGCCCATCTGCATTGCCAGTGAGGAAAATCCTGCCACAGTTTTGTACCCCATTAAAATTGAGGTGGTCATGGTGGCAAAGGATTCATAAAATTGGCAGGGCATTATAGTTGAGCTGGCTCATCAAGAGGTTGCACATATACCATAATATCTTTCTCTATACATTGGTAAATTACTGTTGTGGCTGTACTTACTACTGGAACAGTTTAATCATTAGGCTACAACATCTTCAAAAGTAAATGGTTTTTCATACGGGGATGTTTCAGAAAGCAAATTCATCATGAAGAACCCAGGGCTTGAATATATAGACAAAGTGTCTTCGGTGCACTAAAGGTTTCTTTGGTCTTATGTATCTGGAACATGTCATTTGCTTTTCTGGAAGTAGTGGGAATAACTGGTATGAAATAGCCATACAAGGCAGTGTCCTTTTTAACCTTTATATTATATGAATGTGCAAGGTACAGTTCTCCAGTTCATGGTACTCAATATTTTCAGAAAATACTTTCCAGATGTTTTTCTCTGTTTGTTTAAAAACATCATTCAAAATTAATGGTGCTGTTTACTCAAAGCAGAGAAGAATGTTCATGGGCACCCTGTTATAATATTAGATCTACAATTAGCCATATGAGTTTTACAAAATGTAAACCATTACCTTTGCAAATATTGACAGTATAATTCAATTTTGTGTGTACTTGACTATGATTATACATTCATTTGCTTTAATAAAAAATCATGGAGCTTTCTGTGTTCTACATTTAGAAACCAGAATCAATTTAACAGTTGTTTGAGCAATAGGGGTAAGGAAGAGTAGGTTCCATTGTCACTCTCTATTAAAAGTTTTGCTTCTACACACAGTGGAGTAGAACCTGATGGACTGTCAATACAGTTCTTGCCTAGAGGTATGCTAGTCTGTTTGCTCTACCATTTTTATATATATGATTTTTTTTTGATGTGTCATTATCTCCAAGCCAGGACAGTGAGTTCTGCAGAAGTCCTCCCAATGATGTTCTTGCTCTGGGTATATCAGTTGGCCTTAGCTCTCTGCAGGAAGAAGAGAGATTCATATATTAATATGTGTCATATATATTTCTTTATGGGCTAATTTTCATAATTTTTCCTCCCCACTTCCCTTACATGTTTGCTGAGGCCAGAGTTACATGATGTACTGCTGCCTAAAGCTTAACTCCCATGTCATCTTCCCTATTTCCCCCATAATATTTATAGCAAAAGCTGTGGTGTGATATCATTGCATTCTGACATTTTTCTGGCCTGCTGCACTTTATTGTCTGTATCTTCTCAGTAAGTGTGGAAATATCATATATTATTATTGAATAAATATTGCTGGTGAGAGAAGGAAATATAACATGAAAATCAAAGTAAAATGAAATGTCAAATAGCTAAAAATGCTCCAGCCTAACTTTTGGAGCACATTCCAGGTCCACCAGGGACCCATTGCTGGTTCAAAGAGATACCTCTCCCATCTTCACAGATTTACTGCACAAGGATCCTCTGAGAAGCAGATTATTAAGCATGACATGCTTCACATTAGGGCCTAGATCAGGAGTGGGCAACTGTAAAGGGTTAGGAGGCTGCATTGGTCCCCCAGGCGACCTTGGGAGGCTGTACCCTTTCCACTCATCTCCCACAATTTTTATTCCCCCCCCCCTCCAATTTTCCCTCTGCCACTTAGGGGACATGGGGAACAATTTCACCATGTTTTTTTGGCCCAGAAGAGGCCATCTTTTTCCAATTGGAAGTGACAGGAAATTTTACTTACATATCACTTCTGGTTCAAGTTTGCTAAAAAGTACCCTACATAACAGGAAGAGATTTTGGAGGGGGGAAATATCCAATTTTATAAATTTACCTTGGAGTGTGGGGTCATAAAACAGCTCTGGAGCTACATATGGCCCATGGGACGCACTCCCCCCCACCACCACAAGAATGGATCCAAAGTATTGATACTGGTGTAGCCTTACTTTAAAGGTAAAATTGTAGCTTGCATTTTTGTCTAAAGAGGTTATCAGACGGGAATAAAAAAAGTGTTCCTGTCCCACAATCTCCTTTCCCACCCCTCTCCCGTCCCTGTAACGGAAAAAAGAAAAACTTTTCAGACCTACCTTGTTCGCGCATCCATTCTTCCCAGGAGTAAACAGAGCTCTAACAGAGCTCCTTTCACTTCCTGGATTGTAATCCCGGCTGGTCTTGCAAGAAGAGGAGAGCCAGGAAACTGCATAATCAGTCCAGGCTGGGGGCGATCGGGGAACGATCAGGCTGATCGGGGGGTGATCAGGGGTGAGCTGGGTGGCAATCTGGGGATGATCTGAGGGGAGATCTGGGGGCAATCTGGGTGGCGATCTGGTGATCCCTCGCACCCCCAGATCGCCACCCAGATAACCACCCTAATCGCCTCCAAATCACCCAGACGTGTTCAGCATGGACTTCCCACTTCAGCTGGCATTGCACCAGCAAAACAGGGCACCTTTTCAGACGCCCGTCATTCCGTTACAGAAATGGAACAGGCGATCTATAGACAGCTTAGCCCATCAATAAAAATAACCGCTGGCCAAATGGAAGCAGCACAGGAGCATAACGAGAAAGGACAACATCGTCTGAAAAGCAAGCCCTTTAGCGATCTCCTGGCATCCCTGTAATGCTATATTTAGGTCATCTGATAATCTCCTAAGAGACATACACCTTAAAATCTGTCTATCTTATAGGTACAATGTGCATAGATGGAGCTTCCAGTCTCCCAATGAATCTTAGATTTGAAAATGTAGAGGTAGGCAAGGTGAAGCTTTCCATTCCTGCAATGCCATCTTGCTGCAGATATGCTTGTACCCCAAGAGCCAGGGGATTTTTTTTTAATAACTTTCAAAAATGACAGTAATCTCTTCTGTGTGAAATTCTAGCAGTGTCCCACTTCCTGGCTCATGGGGTTTTTCAGTTTTGTTGTGCTTTAAAGTGCTGAATGCTTCTCCTTTGGGGAAACATCATATTTTATTTATATCTAGCCTCAAGATGCTATTTTGCTTGCTTCTTTTAAAGTCTAATGCAGCTTGCAATTCTTCAGCAGAAGAGCAAGACTTATAAAATATGAGGCTACTCTTTTAGAAAACAACAAAATGCCTCTACACCTTGTGTAAATTATTTTTGAGGAATTCTTACTGAGATGCTTTAACATATACTTTTCATACAAAAAAATAGAAAATTAATTTTCAAATGCTTCAATTGCTTGTCTATTTTCTCCATCATGCTTTTTCAAATAGATATTACATAGGTTAAGATGTTTTTAGTTTGCATGTAGTATAATACCATTATATGGCCAGTGTGGTGTAGTGGTTTGAGCACTGGACTATGACTCTGCAGACAAGGGTTCAAATCCCTACTCAGCCATGACTACACACTGGATGACCTTGGGCAAGTTACTGTCAGCCTCAGAGGAGGGCAATCTGAAAATCTCCATAGCATCTTCTGTATATTTTTCAGCCTGTAATTTACAATGTAAATTAAAATCCTATCCTTTTCATGCCTACTAAGAAGTGCAATGAATTTGATGGGAGATAAGTATTGGTTTGCAGGCAACCTCCCATTTAAGCTCCCTTTTTTCTGCTGAAGTATACTTCAGCACTAGGCCATTCATAAACAAGTGCCTTGTCTACACTGGCCAGATAAAACAACCTCACCTCATTGTATTGGCAAGCTATCCAGATGACGTACAGATCGAATCTGGGGCTTTTCAGCTTTTCAGGGCTTTAATCCACATTTTAAAAAGTGGGGATTTACTCCAGATTTTAGTGGAAAATCCAGATATTTGTATATGTGTGTGGATTGCACTCGATTGTGACATTGGTTTGGGGCCGGAGGGAAGAGTTTGAGGTAGGTGGGTGGGTGGGTAAGTGGGTGGAAGAAGGTGGAGAAATCACGCTGGGCCAGGCAATCAGCTGATCTTTCCCACTCCTTCAATGTCACTTTTTAGCAATGCATTCCCACCCCCATACACAGCAGTTATTTGAAGAAGCGCATACCAGCATACCCATATTGTTAATTGTGCATACCTCCACTTAATAGGATGTCTGAAGCCCCTCTAAGCTGCAGTGGAAAAAAACATACATACATGTGCATGCATGGGGAGAGGGGAATAATTGGAGTGGCCATGGCTATGTGGCCACACCTGCTGCAATTCATTGGATCAGGGTGAATTTGGAAGGATGAACTGTGTGGACAATGCCTCCAAACTCGTGTGTGTGCGGTGATCATGTAGACAAGCCTGTGTCACTGCAGGCCAGGGAAACCTGAAGGTAAGCCTGCCAGAGTATGGGATTTGCACTCCATGAAATTCATGCTATAAAGAGATACAGAGCAAATCAATATGTCTGCCAGTAGGGGGCATACAAGCTAGCTCTCTCTCTCTCTCTCTCTCTCTCTCTGGCTTTTCTTCTCAAACGAAGATTCAGGAAGGACTCATCCCGCACTTTCTGCAAGTGCGCTGATGACTGAAAAGGACAATCCAAGATAAACAAGTCCAGTTGCAGAAAGCACAGCAGAAGGTCTCCTTGGGTGATTTTCCGGGTTGTGATTCTTCCTGTGTTGTCATTTCTCTTCAAGACTTGTTCGGCGTGAGTTCTCAAATAAGGCTGCAGCATTGTGGATAGTGTGTCTCCATGCCTCCCATTGTGAAGCCGGGGTGGACCATTGTTGGTGATCAATTTGGCCGAGCCTGAGATGTTGTTTCAGGGAGTCCTTGTATCGCTTTTTTGGAGTGCCCCTCTTACTCTGACCCGTGGCGAGTTCACCATAGAGTACTATTTTTGGGAGGTGATGGTCCTCTATCCTAGAAACGTGCCCTGCCCAGCGCAGCTGTGTTCTCAATATCATGGCCTCAATGCTGGTGGTCCCTGCTTGCTCGAGGACAGAAACATTCGTCACATAGTCAGTCCAGTGTATATTTAGGATTGTGCGTATACAGCACTGATGAAAGTGTTCGAGGAGTCGTAAGTGGTGGCGATAGGTGACCCATGTTTCAGACCCATAAAGGAGAATAGATAGTACAATGGCTCTATACACACTATTTTTCTGCTTTGCCTCAGGTGTTTGTTACTCCAGACTCTTTTGTAAAGTCTTCCAAATGCACTATATGCCTTTGCTAATCTGTGATCAAGCTGTACAAGCTGTAAACGTAAGTGCACCTGTTCCATGTTATGGGAACAGACTTTCCATGCTTATCTGTGTGAGAACTAGAAGAGACAGGATGTTTACTGCATCTAATGATGTAATGTGTAGCTCTGTATCTGTACTCAGTGTGTGTGTGTATTCTCTGCTGCCTGTAGGACAGAGCAGTGATGCAGACTGTTGTGTCCTGTGATTTTGCCACAGAGAGGATTCTCTGTGGTTTTCTGTAAATATTCCAACATGTATCAGTAAAGTATAGTTTAAACACCAAAGTGTCTGTTTGCTTTATTGGACGCCCTAAAGGAAATGCTGGGGGCAACTGGAGTTATTTCTGCTACTCTGCTACAATTTTTGGCTGCCTGGATCTCTGAGCATGTACAAAGTGTCCAGTGTGCTATATAACACGTCAAAGCCAGGTTTTCCTATCTGTGTAGATGGAAGCATTGGGTATGAAGGCTTGGGATGAGGGAGGGGAGCAGATATCAATTTTAGCAGTGTAACAGAACATATGGTTTTTTCCTCTTTTTTAAACTCTGTTTATCATGCTGTTCAGTAGACCTAGAAAACTGATTTATCTAGGTTGAAGGAACTGTACACAGCAATTTAAGGAACTGAACAATGTTTCATACAAGACTGATGTGAAAAATGTTTAAACCTAAGTTTGAATGTTCCTGCCCTATAAAAATTTCCCCTTGGGAACTCCTTTGGGACTGTAGTTACTGTCTGGTCTCATTTATATTATCTGTAGAAAGGATGTGGACATATTCCATAAAGTTAGTGTGTGTTTGTAAAAGCAAACACACACTAAAAAACAAGGATTGTAAAAGTTTTGAACTGTACCTCCCAGAATTCCCTAGCCACCATGTTGGGTGGGTATAGTCTAAAAAGTAATTTATTTCTTTTTTTAGCTTTGGTGAAAAGCACAATACGTGTGTGTGTGTGTGTGTGTGTGTGTGTTAAAAATAAAGCATACAAGTCTACCAAAATATATAAGGGTGATACACAGCAGAGAAGTTGATAAGATTAATCCAGTTAAACTTGGACTGTCAGTCCTTTCTGTATAAATAGGAAGCAAAAAGAAAAAAGAAATGGGAAAGATGCAGTGTGCAAATAAAACAGGATTGAGGGCTCTAGGCATTTGACAGGGATTGTTGCAAGTGTAATCACAGAGAGACAGATTTGGAATGTAATGAATTGGCTGGAGCAATGTGAAGGGCAATTTGAAGGGACAATAGAGAAAAAATTGAAAATTAGTGAGAGATTAGAATGTGGATATTTACCTATTGTAGACTGAAATGCCATAGGCCTTGATTCCATACTGAAGGGTAGTCCTCCTGTGATTCTGTGGTGGGGAACTGCAGCTAGGATAACTCTCAATAGTCCCCATTATCTCACATGTTCTAAGGGTTTTTGTTGGAGTCATAAGTAGATTGATATTTGCAAACATAGAAGTGGGAAGGTAGGAGGGAAGGGGGAGCAAAGCAAGCTGCAAGTAGAACGCTGCACAGTGTGTAACTCAGGGCTCATCTACACTAGCCAGGATACGCCGGTTCCCCACTGCCATATCCTGGCTGCAGAGGTGGCCCATTCCCCTCCCCATTACCTGGAGAAAACAGGCAAGAATCCAAACAGGATGCTGCCCTATGACTGAAGCTACCACCATTTTCCCTGCTAATGCAGAAGCCAGACAGGGGTCTCACAACATATGACTAAAGGCTCCCTGCATGTGACCACCCTTGGTCACATGCTGAGGGATGCCTTATCTGGCTTCTGGGAGAGCCAGGGAGCTGGTGATGGCAGTGAAGAGCAGCATGACGGATGGGCTTCCGTAGACACGCAGGCCCAATGCAGTTTTTGCTGGGTAAACCAGGTGTTATATTAGACCAGTTTATCAGACCCTTTCCCAACTTGCCCCCATTCCAGCCCTGTATCTGCCCAGGGTGTCACTTGGACTGCCCAGGGGGAGATTGGGTTAAATGCCCTGCATTATTTGGACTGCATGGTGCCAGTTAGATGGTAGTTTTTGTCACAGGGGGTCCCGGGACTTCTTGATCCCGTATTCGTCCCTCCCTGTTTACACGATTTTTGTCTCTGAACTGGATATCCCGGGAGATCCCGGGATCATTGTTTACATGGCATCACATCCCACGATATGTACCTTCTCCCACTATACACTACCCTGGGTTTTTTTTTGTTTACATGAGTTTACGGTTCCGGGATTTTTTTTTAGCTGTCAATCAAGGATGCAATTACTTGTTTTTTTCACAACCTCAGTGACGTACTTCCTTTAGAATTTCGCGCCACGAGCGATGCTATTGGCTGGCTCAAATATTTGTTAAAGCTTCTGCGTTAGGGATGAGGGGATGATTGAGTGTTGCATTGGGGATGAGGTGATGAGAGGATGAGGGGAGGAATGAGTGATCTAACGTGGGGAGGAAGGAGCAATCAGTGGCTACACCCTTTGCTGTCCTTCCAAATTGAAAGAACACCATTTAAATCCCATTGAAAGCGAGGAAGGAAGGGATGCTCAGTGGCTACACCCTTTGCTGTCCTTCCGAATTGAAAGAACACCATTTAAATCCCATTGAAAGTGAGGAAGGAAGGGGTGCTCAGTGGCTACACCCTTTGCTGTCCTTCTGAATTGAAAGAACACCATTTAAAGCCCATTGAAAGTGAAGATGCAGGCAGGTGTGTGTGTGTGAATGGATTGTCTGCTCAGACGATGGGATTTTTTACTGTGCCTTTAAGCAAATGGAGTGGATGCTGGTGGGTGTGTGCATATGGATGAATATGCGATCAGTCTGTTCAGACGGTGGCATTTTTTACTGTGCTTTTACACAAATGGAGTGGATGCAGGCGGGGGGGGGGAGATCGTCTGTGATCTCTTTACAATTTACTCTCTCTTTAAAATTTAAACCAAGCATGCAAGGGAGGAACGGGTTAAAGTAGAAGGGTTCCCAGTGTAGAAATCCATTGAACAGGGTGATTTAATGCAGACACACACAACCTACTTGCAGCTGGAATGGAAGCCTTTGTTTTCATCTGGTGAGGCTGAATATTGAAAGGGTGACTGACCCCTCCTCTCCTCTGTGAACCCACCCCGGTCACATATATTTCCGGTCATCACCAAGTACTGAGATATCTTGTCTCGTGGTGTTTAGACTACTATTTTCTGAATCCTCCCATGACTTTTTTAAAAAAACCGGACAAACCATAGGACTGAAAGTCCTGCAGGTTGCATGATAAAAGGTGGCCCCCCTTCCCAAAATCCCGTGCCCGACATGATGTACGTGTAAACAGCCAGTGCTCGACATGAATTCCTCCCACTACTTTTTCATCGTGTAAACGGCACCCAGGGCTCCAGAACAGGGGCAAGCCTGTGTAGATAAGCCCTAAATCTCAAATTCCTAACAGGAAAGTCTTTAAAACTTTAGCTGAGAAGTAGAAGGATTAACAAGGATCAAAAAGATTCTTGGACAATGAGCTGCCTCACCATTTGTGCATGTTGAAAATTGTATCACTTCTAGGTTGTAGAAACACTGGCTGGGAGTTCCTAGCCTTAATGTTTGTGTTTCCTGTTGGCAGTAGCACTTTGTAACCTTGGTATTTTCTCCAGCAAGGTTCTGGATTGGATCCTTCATCATGGGCACCTTGATCCAAAAACTTATTCATCAGTCAGACAGTCCTCTCTATGAGGAGGAAAAATACAATCTCCTCCGAAGAAGCAGCCATTTGTAGCGCAAAGAACCACCTTAAACTTCGCATGCGCCCTAGCCAAGATGGTGACCGCAAGTGATTACTTGCACTTTTAAATCTGCTGTCGCCATGAAAAAAAACAGTTTACTACGGTGCGCATATGCGATATTTCATGTTTACAAAATGAAAAAGAAAGAGTAAAAAAATCACCATTTTATCTCCTTACCGATCTCTTGCTTAGCCAAAAAGCCAACATGGCAGCAGCAGACTCTTTCTCTATTTGCTAGCCCTGCCCCCCCCATGCTCATCCAGCCAATTAGATTACGCTGCCTGGTTTCAGCAACAGGAATGTGACTGTCTTAACAATCACACATTCATGTGCCCTACAGAGCTTTTTAAAAACTCCGAGAAAAGCTCCAAAGGCTTCCCTGAAAGAGATTAAGGTGGATCTGGCTGCCTTCTGAATGAGACATATTGATGTGAATGTCCATTTCAACAGATTGCCTTCCATGTGATTGCCATTTAGATTATTTTCACCATTTGGACAGGCACCATTGGAGTTTTGGGAGTCCCTTGTCTTTGCATCTGGCGAAGGGGGTGGTGGGTTCATGAAATGTTATCAAATTAGAGGTCAGCAAATGAAATGATATCTATGGATGCTTAGAGGAGAGCAACTCAAGGTGGTGGTCTGTGGACTGGTGCTAGTCCCAGAGCTTCTAGGTGGAGCTTCTAGGTAAGAAAGAAACAATTGTAGACAATTGAAACAAATGTGGTATGGTCTCTGGAACATGGAGGGGGTACTGGTCCTGCACATCAGCTAGCTTAAGAAATATGTATTTATTTATTTATTTAAATATTTCTATCCTGTCCTATATAAAAAGAGGTGGGACTTATAGTAGAACTTAATGAACTCCCAGTGATAAGTATGTCTCTCCCCCCACCCTGCCGCCCCCGCTTCAGACTTTGTTGTCACTCATAGGTGTTGGTTAAGATCTGAGTCAAATGGTGTTAATAGTGGATGGGAAGAAGGATTATAGCACTGAAAAATTAGTGCCTTTTCCATTTGCCTTATCTTCCCCCTCTATGTTCTTCATCCCAGTTGCTGGCTCCCTCTCAAGCTGCATAGAGTGGTCTCTGAACTTTTACTACACTCAAAAATCCTGAATCGAAAGCATTAAATGTTCCTTTCTCACTTTCTCTTGATGTTCCAAATGAGTGCAGAACTTCCAAACACAAAATACTTGCCATACTGAAATCAGGCAAGGTGTATCATTTGAAAAAGTCCTGAAGATAAACAGAGTTTATCTACACTACTACTCTGTTTTGATTAAGCTTAATGGTTTATTAATTTTTGTAACAGGTGGGCTAAATTGCATAGCTGTTGATAGAATTGCTATGGTAGATTATTTTGTGTTCATAATTTGGAGCCTTCATTCATTCTTATTCAATGGCTGATTTCATTAAAAAAACACCCCAGTAATTCAGAGTGTATCCACATTGCATAGTTATATTAGCTTGATACCACTTTAATTTCCATAGGATCCTATAGGATATTGGGATTTTTGGTTCCATAAGGTACTAAGAATTATTTAGTGCACTCTCCTGAATAGTGGCACTAGAGCTCTCTAGCAGGGAATTCTAAGTGCCTCGCTAAATTAAAATCCCAGGAGTCTATAGAATGAAGCCACGGAAGTGATGTGAAAATTTTATAATTGTTTAGTGTGGATACACCCTCAGAATTCCTCTGAATTCTAGTTTATCATTCACAAGCAAGTATGCTGGTACATACTGGCTGATTCCTCCCATTTAGCCCAATTTGCAAACTAGACAAAAACTTACCAAGACAGAAAATCTTATTTTCTACATACAAACTGGGACCTTGCTTGAGCAAGCAAGAGTTTGAACTTGACTTCTGGTTTAAGCCTTCTTAAAGGAGTGATAAGCCAACATCTGACTTAAGACATACTGATAAGCTTTCATGCCTGGTGAATTTCTAGTTAGCATGTATCAGTTCCACTTACAGAATCTGGCAGCAGCAATCTGGTAAAACATGCTAGCATTTCCTAATTACTTCAATGTAAATTAATATTAAAAGGGGCAGTTGGCTCTGTATCCATTAATGTGATGAATATTGTTGAGAATAATTTCATTAAACATTATTAAGAGCTGCAAAGCAGAAGGAAAGGGTGTGGTGGGATTGGCTTCAGATAAAGAAGCTCCCAAACTCATGTGCCATTCCTGTTCTCTCAGCTTGATTTAAGAAACTGGGCATCATCAAGTCTACATGGGTGCTTTGAATCATAGAATCATAGAATTGTAGAGTTGGAAGAGACCACAAGGGCCATCCAGTCCAACCTCCTGCCACGCAGAAAATCATGATCAAAGCATCCTTGACAGATGGCCATCCAGCCTCTGTTTAAAGACCTCCAAGGAAGGAGACCCCACCCACGCTCCAAGGGAGTGTGTTCCACTGCCGAACAGCTCTTACTGTCAGAAAGTTCCTCCTAATGTTGAGGTGGAATCTCTTTGGAATGACTTCTGGATGTAATTAAGTAGTTATTTCTTGTCTACTGTTTGGTATGCAATCATGCAAAAGCAGTTCTTCACTCAGTTGAAGTTCTTCCTGTGATACTTGAAAGTGGCACTGCAGGGGCATTCAAAGAAAGTGTAGGGATGATTATAGCAAAGGACAAATGCCATGGTGGCTTCTTTGACTTCCTCTATGAAATTATGTTCTTCACAGCTTCATGGTATATTTTAAACTCTCACGTTTTTGATAACAATTGCAGGGGTCAGATTTGTCAGGATGGGCATGCAGTAGGACATGCAGTAGGTTTACATATTCTGTAAAGAGGTGAGATGTAGCAAACAGTCTGCAGAGAGCTAGCTTTGGAAAAGTGAAAATCCCTGCTGTCTTAACCGGATGCTACAAGGTGCAGTGCTTTGCCGAAGTTTTTAGATGCTAAAAGGTACTTAACATTGAACAACCACTGATCACAGTGTGAAATTTTGTGTGGGCTTAACGTATTTCAGAAACTGGTTTTATACTGATGAAATATTAACATTCAAATATGTTCTCCAGTTGTGTCCAAACAGAAATGCTTCAGATGTGTATCAGTAACTTGCAGTGCCTTAGATCTTTTTTCTTCTTTTAAGATAAAAGGTGCTTTTATTTACATAAACATGTGTCAGGATAAGAATTGTGTCTGTATTTTTGAATTAAACAATCCCAACTTTCCCCATCCACTCACATATATAAACACAGTTGTGTCTACAACAGTACCAAATACCCAATAGTTACCACTGCCATCTTTACAAATGATAGTTGCACAGTAATTCTGGAGAGGAGACCATATGTTCTCCTGTGTTTACTAGAAGGTAATAAATAACCATGCATGCGTCTATGCACACACATGTCAGAATAAGGGTGGTTATAACAGGCATAGATTTAATCAATTCAAACAAGAACCCAACTAACTTTTAAAATAAAAGTGCATGGAAACAAGATTATATATTTAAACAAATTATATTGGGGGGGATTTCAATGTGCTTTTACTAAAATAAAAGGTTGCTGCTATAACTTACAAGTTCACAAAAACAACTCTCATGACAAGAGAAAGGATTGAAATCGTTAGATCTTGCATTGCTAGTTATCAGGTGGGGGTTCATTTTATATCTACGGTAGTAATCCTGACCTTTTAGAGTATCTAGTACTCTGGGTCCTTGAGACAACTGGTTAATGTGATCCCTTTGCATAGCACTCTCATTTTGCTACATTTTTGTCATGCTTCTTCCTGCATTTAGATCAAAATGCTACTTACACTTTCCTTCAAAAAAAAAAAATTCCTGCTGGGATTGCTGGTCTACTAAATCTTCTGTACTGTCTGTAATGGCTTCACGTTCCCATAGCACGTGCTTGGTCCAACTTCATCAATTCCTTGTCCTCTCTCTTAGCTTTTGCCCTTTAAACATCACAATGTGAGTCCTGTGTTCTCTGTCATACCAACCAGCCAATAAATGTTTAGTAGAAATAGCAGCACCAACAAATCAAAATTTTTTTTTCTTGTTTAATGTTCCCAGGGAAGAAACTAAGAAAGCAAAATGTAATGTTTTATTAGATGCCAGAAAGCATCTAGCATTGTATATATTTACACCATCAAACCATGGCTGCAGATTTATACTTGCTCACTTGGGAGTAAGCCCCATTAGACCCTAAAAACTACAAAGCATCACATGTATTATGTCATCAGATGCACAAAATGTTACATAGAGTTTCAGGTGTTGGTGTACGAATATGTATGTCAAGGGTGGGAATTATGTACCTCTCCAGATGTTGTTGGACTGCAACTTACAGGAATCCTAGCTAATATAAGCAGTGCTGAGGAATGCTGGGAGTTACAGTTCAACAATATCTGGAGAGCCATGCAGTTCTCACCCACATGTACATACACATACACACGCACAACACATAAGCACAGTGGCGCCATGGGATGGGGGGCAGGCAGGGGAGGAAGTGAGAGATGAAATGCAAAAATTAATACACTGAGCTTTGTGAGACTTAGAATCACAGAGTTGGAAGAGACCATAAGGGCCATCCAGTCCAACCCCCTGCCATTCAGGAACACACAATCAAAGCACGCCTGACAGATAGCTATGCAGCCTCTGTTTAAAAACCTCCAAAGAAGGAATAAATATGCATAGGATTAGGCTGTGCATTTGAATTCCCAGCCATATTGCTATCTTCCTCTACTTGTTGTATTATTTAATTCTAATCATAGTCATTTTGCACACTGAAAACAAATTTGTGTTACATTATTCATGTGAAGATTGCAGTCGCCATTTGATAAATTGACAAAGTGAAGTGCTATAACCAATTATCAATGAGTTATCAGGGGTTATTGCCTCTTTATACTTCTGACAGTTACCTGAAATGTGAATTAACAGAAGCAAAGCATAGAGATGATACACTGATTACTACCCACCATGTGATAAGCGGTTGTCATGCTTCCATATACAGAACTGAAGTTGACTGTTAAAGTGGTTAATTGTTCTCTAACCATGTTCAGTTTCTTTCATCAAATAATGTTACATTTCTGCTAGATATTTTGCCTGGTATTCTTGGATCTGATTTAAATTCTTCGTAGGATTCCATGAGAGAAAAACTGTAGAGTGTTACACACAATGGCCTAAATCCACTTGTTAGTTTCAGCTATAGTAAATCCAGAAAGGTACAGTAAAATCCAGTACAGTACAGTAAATTCTGCACTAGCTGGGGCCAACAATTGGATTTAAGCACTTTCCCAGTGAATTTGGCCAGGATGCTATGATGCCTGGTAGCCACACATTTAGTTCCTTCATGAATGGGCTTTCCTCCACATGAAGGGGAATCCTATGTGGTCTCCTCCCCGTTGGAGGAGAGATCATCAGTTTTTGAGGGATATTGCTGGTTGTTGTCACCTCTGCACCCACTCATTCCCTTCCCCATTGCAAGGGCAGGGGGTCTCCAGAGAAAAGATAGTCTCTTTTGCAATGGAAGGGGAGACAACCTCTATTGCAGTATAGAGCGATGGAGCTCAGAAGGAACATATTCTACCCATGTAGATAAGCCCAGTGTTTTCTACACAGAGATAACTAGGATGTCAGGGAAACATCTAGCCTAATGTCTTTCTCTTTGATATGCTGCATTACATGACTGGAGTGATTTTTACATGAAGAAAATTCAGACACTAATGGCATATGTGCACAATCCCCAAAATACGTCTACTGTGGTATTATTCTAAATGCATAGGCCATCCCTTAACCTATTTGCCTAGATTTTTCTCTTCTAGTTGTCCAAGGGTGTAGTTATGGGAAAGGGGCAAAAGGAGAGCATTGCTTTCCCAAAAGAATTCTGGTCATTAAATTAAATTTTAATTCAGTCCCCAAACTTCTAGCTTTGCAATAATGTAAAACTTCAGTGGAGCATTTGAGTATTTTAGCATTTAAGTAGTTGAAGTATGCAGAGAAAAGGGACAGACAAAATTACCAAGCGAATGCAAACACAGCAAGTATAAGAGTTCTAGCTGTGAACAGTTTTCAGTGTCTCATTCTCAAGAATGCTAGAAATCTGGTACTGACAGAAAACTTCATTTGTGCGGATCAAATTTTGTAGGGGCAATGAGCTCATTTTCCTTCCCCTGTGGCTACAACTGCACTGTGGCCCAGTGACAATCACTCGTTACATATGTGTATCTTCTGGTATGTGGAAAACTCTAGGTTTTTCTTGATAAAAACATTTTCTCTATCGGAAGACACATTTACTCCATATTTGCTTGAGCACCACTGATTTCCATTTTTAATTTTCCCACAAATTTCATGGAAATTTCATAAGCCTCTAGTTGGAGTCACTATACCTTGACTTTTTTTGTCCCCATTTTTCTTCTTTCATGTTTTGAAATATCATTCTTTTGTCACTGACCAAATGTAAACATTGTGATTTTATGAAGAGTTTGGAAAATTTCCTGTTTCAGATTACAGCTCCACTAATCTCCTAATTGTGAGCCCTGGGAACTGTAGTTCAAAACAATACCTTTTACAAGCTTTGCTTTTACATTGTGATACTTACAATTCAGTAATGAAGATGTTTAAGCTTGTTGCTTAGGTCCCATCTATACAAGGGGAGAAAATATTATCTCCTCTGAAGAAGCAGCCATTCACAGCGCTGCAACCTGTCTTAATAGTCAGAAGATCCCCCCTAAACTTTGCATGCCCCCTAACCAAGATGGCAGCTGTGAATGATTTACTCACGCTTTTAAATCTGCCACCGCCAATTTAAAAAAAAAGTTTAGCATGGTGTGCACATCTGATATTTCATATTTACAGAAGGTGGGGAAGAGAAAGTAAAAGATCACCGTTTTACTGGCTTGATAAATTTGCATGCCCTGTGAAGCTTTTTAAAAACTCTGCGAGAAGCCCCAAAGGCTTCCCAGATGGAGTTTACAGTGGATTGCGCTGCTCCCCTTCTGAATGAGACATATTGATATGACTGTCCATTCGTATAGTTCACCTTCCATGTGATTGCCATTTGGATTATTTTCACTGTTTGAACAGGCCCTTAGTGTGCATCTTGTCCATTTGATGATCTGGATGGCTGGGGTGTCTTGACAGCACTCTTTGCCACATCAACTGAGAGGATCACCCTTCAGAATACAGGCAAGAGGAATGATGGTGGGGGGCTACTGATAGACAGGCAAAGGACTGTGTTTAGCCTTCCAGATCCTAGTTTCCATATGGTGCAGAAGCTTCTGGTCCTCTGGGAATGTCATCAGTTATCAACAGGGGTAATAGTATAAACAATTGTGTTGCAACTCCGTCAGATGATGATACAGGACCTGTCTATAAGAGCCCCCCAAAAACCTGCAGCAAAAATTGGAGTGACCTGCAGCAGCTGTGACTTGTCTTAATGGTCTTACAGCCCCCATAAACTTTGCATGCCCTCTATTCAAGATGGTGGCTGCAAGTAAAATACTTGTTTTAATTCTGCCATCGCTGAACTTTTTTTTTTTAAAAAAATGTATTTCCATGGTATGCATAAGCAATATTTCATCTTTACAAAACAGAGAGAAAAAAACAACACCCCATTTTATCGCCTTAGCAATCACTCACTAAGGTGAAAATCCAACATGGTGGCAGCAGGTGCTTGCCCTGTTAGCAAGCCCCACCCCCTGCGCTCATCCAGCCAATCAGGTTTGTGCTTCCTCTTGTATGGGAAAGTGAATCATATCCAAACACAATTATGACATACCAGGGAACATCTAGTCTTCAAGGAATATCCAAAGATGTGATAGTATGTCAGGGCCACATGCTGGTGGGGTGTTTACAGACAAGGCCTTTGCTATGACCCTTAACCGGAGCCTCATCAGGAATCTTGTTCCATGTTACAGTAACTATGGAATGAAGTCAAGGCATGTTAAAAACCTGTGTGCCTCCCAGGATACAAAATTTCTTACTAATTGTTGCAAGTGAAAGCAAAAGTGCAGGCAGTTAAATACTTACAAGATATAGAAGGAAAGATATTGGTAATTAGAAAAAATGTGAGATGTACTAGGAGAGCGCATAGCTCTGAAGTTGTATGGGATGCCAAAAATCATGATTCAGGACTTCATGAAATGCGTGTCTTATAAAAACAGGAAGAAAGGGGAACAAAAGGTTAATATATTCTGGAAATATACTGTTAAAACAGGGAACAAGGAAGTATTAAGACATAATGTTGGGATGAAGTGCAGCTTGCTAAGAAGAAGCTACATGTTCTGGAAATACAAAGTGTAGATCTCATTACTTTAGAAATAGAAATACTTTGGCAAACTTTCAGTGGCTTTTAGTATCACTGCTATCTTAATAGCAAAACAATATTGTGGGGAGGGTATTTCTGTTAACATGGATTATGAATTTTTGATAGGGTTTTTAAATTTGTTTTTGTCAGGATTGGTCCCTAAAAGTGACCTTCTCCTGCCAAAATGGTTAAAGTGTTGTGTACAGTACTTTCATTTCTGTAATATTGATTGATGTTTTGCATTCTTTTGAATTGTAACAAATTGGTGTACTAGGAAGAGACAAGGGAGGATGGTATGTGTCTGGAAATTAATGGAACAGCCTTGCACTTGCAGAGAGGCCTGTGAGAACTGATGGTGGGGCTCACTCTGGTGTGAAAGAGGAGTGGGGATGATGGATGTCCAGTGACTGTATAGCCCACCAGATCTTCTTGACTGTAAATACTTTTTGTTTTATTGCTTTACCAATAGCCTTCATTCGAAGCAACAATTTTGTATTATCCACTCTTGAGATTACTGTAGTGATAAAGCTTTCTGTTTAAACATGAAGCTGCTGGTACTGAGTCTGAAGAAGGTAGTACATAGAATCATAGAATTGTAGAGTTGGAACAGACCACAAGGGCCATCCAGTCCAACCCCCTGCTACGCAGGAAATCACGATCAAAGCATCCCTGGTAACAGTGTTGCTTGCATAATCCACAGCAGGGAAAGATTTCTTGGTAGGGGTGGGGGGTAGAACTGGTTTTGAAATCTGCAGGTTGCCTAATGAAAATCAATAACATTAAATGTTACCATCAAATTAGCAGAAACTGTACACAGCAGAAATCCTATACACACTTGCTTTAGAGGAGGAGGTGGTGGTGATGGTTTATCGTCTTTATTTATATCCCATCTTTTCCCTCAGAATCAAGCTTCATGACAGCTTACATTACAACAAATACAGTATAAATAAAACGTACACAAAAGATGTTGAGTATGATAGGACACTCAATCCGTGGAGGAAGCAAAAAAAATCTCTGTAGAAGTCAGCAGCAACCCGTTCCCAAGAAGGATACTCACACAGAGAAAGATTATCTTCTAAACAAAACAGGAGGTACAGTACTTTAGCTTGAAGCTCAAAGCAGTTACGATATGTACAAGTATCCACAAAATAGATGGACAAACTGCTACACCAGGCACTGGATTTGCTCAAGAGAGAAAGTGCTCTGGGACAGCTTTCTTTTATACAGTCCCTCAGGGCATTGGCTCCCCAAACACATGGGTGCCTTACATCAGCCTTTTGCACACAACACTCTACTGTGCACTCCACACTTCAGCCTGATGCAATGCCCTGCAATCTCTTGATTGTGCAGCTGTGGCCTCCAGGTTTGAAACTGGGCTTGGCCTTGGCTAGGCTGGCACGCTTGGCAGTTGTCTGGCCATTTTCTAAGGAGTTCTCTCTCTCTCTCTGGCTTTTCTTCGCAAACGAAGATTCAGGAAGGACTCATCCCGCGCTTTCTGCAAGCGCGCTGGTGACTAAAAAGGCCAATCCGAGATAAACAAGTCCGGTTGCAAAAAGCACAGCAGAAGGTCTCCTTGGGCGATGTTTTTGGGTTGTGATTCTTTCTGCGTTGTCGTTTCTCTTCAAGACTTGTTCGTTGTGAGTTCTCAAATAAGGCTGCAGCATTGTGGATAGTGCGTCTCCATGCCTCCCGATGTGAGGCCAGGGTGGACCACTGTTGGTGATCAATTTGGCCAAGCCTGAGATGTTGTTTCAGGGAGTCTTTGTATCGCTTTTTTGGAGCGCCCCTCTTATGCTGACCCGTGGCGAGTTCACCGTAAAGTAGTAGTTTTGGGAGGCGATGGTCCTCCATCCTAGAAACGTGCCCTGCCCAGCGCAGCTGTGTTCTCAATATCATGGCCTCAATGCTGGTGATCCCTGCTTGCTCAAGGACAGCAACATTCGTCACATAGTCAGACCAGTGTATTTTTAGGATTGTGCGTAGACAGCGCTGATGAAAGCGCTCGAGGAGTCGTAGGTGGTGGCGATAGGTGACCCATGTTTCAGATCCATAAAGGAGGATAGACAGTACGATGGCTCTATACACACTGATTTTTGTGCTTTGCCTCAGGTGTTTATTGCTCCAGACTCTTTTGTGAAGTCTTCCAAATGCACTATATGCCTTTGCTAATCTGTGATCGATCTCTTTGTCAATCTTGGCATCTGAGGAGATGATGCTTCCCAGGTAGGTGAACTGCTGAACGGACTTGAGCACAGATTTGCCGACGGCAATGTGGGGATGGTGGTGTTCGTCCTGTGGTGCAGGCTGGTAAAGAACTTCTGTTTTCTTCAGGTTGACTTCTAGCCCAAACAGCTCTGCAGCTGTTGCAAAGCAGGATGTTAGGCGCTGCAGAGCTGCTTCTGTGTGGGAAACAAGGGCAGCATCATCAGCGAAGAGCAGCTCACGGACTAGATAGTTTAGAGTCTTAGTGTGAGCCCTCAGACGGCTTAAGTTAAACAAGCTACCATCAGTACGGTAGCGTATATAGATGCCGTCGTCTTCTTCAAGCTCTGCCATAGCCCTTTGGAGCATCGTGCTAAAGAAGATTGTAAATAAAGTTGGTGCAAGAACACAACCTTGCTTCACTCCATTAGTTATTAGAAAGGGCTCTGAAAGAGCATCGCCATATCTGACTTGACCACGCTGTCCCTCGTGTAGCAAGATAATCATTTTAAGGAATTTGGGGGGACATCCTAGTCTTTCCAGGATCTGCCACAGACCTTTTCTACTTACAGTGTCAAAGGCTTTGGTGAGGTCGACAAATGTTACATAGAGACCCTTGTTCTGCTCCCTACATTTTTCTTGCAGTTGCCTAAGGGCAAATACCATGTCTGTAGTACTCCTATTGGCTCTGAAGCCACATTGGCTTTCAGGGAGAAGTTCTTCTGCAATAGCAGGAACTAATCTGTTCAGGAGTATCCTTGCAAGGATTTTTCCAGCAATAGAGAGCAGTGTTATGCCTCGATAGTTTGAGCAATCGGATTTTGCTCCTTTTTTCTTGTACAGGGTGATGATGACTGCATCTCGGAGGTCTGATGGCAGTTCCCCTTTTTCCCAGCAATTCACAAGGAATTCGTGGAATTTTTCGTGGAGTGCATGACCTCCGTGTTTCCAAACTTCAGGTGGGATTCCATCAATCCCAGCTGCCTTGCCGTTTTTCATCTGCTGTATGGCCTTAAGGGTCTCTTCCAAAGTGGGAGCTATGTCCAATTCATTTTTCATCGGTTTTTGTATCATATATTGGATAGCTGAGCCTTGGACTACTCGGTTGGCACTAAAGAGACTTTGAAAATGTTCAGCCCAATGACTATAAATACTTTTTATTTTACTGCTTTACCAATAGCCTTCATTCAAAGCAACAGTTTTGTATAGTTCACTCTTGAGGTTACTGTAGCAATAAAGTTTTCTGTTTAAACTTGAAGCTGCTAGTACTGAGTCTGAAGAAGCTAGCACATTACAGTGTTTCTTGCATAATCCACAGCAGGGAAAGATTCCTTGAAATCCCTAGGTTACCTAATGAAAATCAATCGTATTAAATGTTACCATCAAATTAGCAGAAACTGTACACAGCAGAAATCCTATACAGACTTGCTTTAGAGGTGGTGATGGTTTATCATCTTTATTTATATCCCATCTTTTCCCTCAGAACCAAGATTC
This sequence comes from Gambelia wislizenii, assembly GCA_030847615.1. NCBI lineage: Eukaryota > Metazoa > Chordata > Lepidosauria > Squamata > Crotaphytidae > Gambelia > Gambelia wislizenii. Next base: position 253,397,829 of record JAUMIR010000004.1, read on the forward strand.
ATGGCAGCTTACATTACAACAAATACAGCATAAATAAAACACACACAAAATATTATCATTATGATGTAATGAAATGATCTGTAACATTAAAAACAATGTAAAACATCTGTTTGAAAACTAAAAAGAATAAATGCAGTTAAAAGCAGTGCAGCACACTATTGAAGCCCTTTCTTTAAAAACAGTCAATTCCTCCAAAGTCTGTGAGAATAAAAAAAAAAAAAAAACCTTTGCCTGCTGATGGAAACACAGTGAGAAGAAATCTACCTTCCTAAGAAGAGAATTTCAGAGCTTGTAAACAACAGAAGACCCTCTTTCACATCCTACCAGACATGCCTATAAGGATGTGAGAACTGAGAGAAATTGTTGTTGTTGATGATGATGCATGACTTCAAGTTATTTCCAACTTATGAGGATCCTAAGGTGAATCTATCGTGGGGTTTTCTTGACAAGATTTGTTCAGAGGGGGTTTGTCTTTGCCTTTGACTGAGGCTGAGACAGTATGACTTGCCCAAGGTCACTTAGTAGATTTCCATAGTTGAGCTGGATTTAAGCCCTGGTCTCCAGAGTCATAGTCCATCCCTCAAACCAGTACACTATGATGGTTCTTCTACACAGAGAAGGGCCTCTCTTAAAGATGCTAGGGCCTGGGCAGGATCATATCAGAGAATACAGTCCTTCAAACAGTGTGGACCCCAAGCATGTAGAATTTTATACATCATAACCAGTTCTTCTGCCTGGAAAAAGACAGGTAGTCAGTGAAGCTGCTGAAAACAGGGGTGTTGTGTGCTCCTTGCAGCCATATCTGGTCAATAGTCTGTCTGTGTAATTCAGTGGGCTTTTGAATTTTTAGAACACTTTTGGAAGGCAGACCCATGTAGAATGTGTTACAGTAATCTAGATGGGATCTAATTAAGGTGTTTGTCACTGTGACCAGACCAAACATCATGAGGAGTGGGTATATCTGGTGTACCAGTTTTAACTGTGCAAATGCACTTCTCGCCACCAAGGCCTATAAGTTCAGTTCATCTATTGGGCTGAGGCCCAGAGAGCCAAGGAAGGGCCGATGAATTTCTGATGGCCCAGCCCCCAAAATAAAATACCTCACAGCCCCTTTCCATTGCATTGTTTTGTGAAGGTTAGCAAACATGTACCTATTTAGGTATTTTCTTGGCATTTTACTGGGACCAGTCTATTTTTCCTGTGAAACAAATGCATCATTTCACCCTGTGAAATGGATTGTATTCACTTACTTCTGAATTCTGGTTATTGTTCATAGCTCACATTGACATTTTGGAAGGCCACCATTTGGGCAGCTGCAAAGATCAGGAGTCTTTCGACACTCTACAGTTCCAGCTACAGTAGCATCAGCAGAAAGATCTTTTAGAAAACTCAAATATATCAAAACCTTTTTACAGTCTACCATGTCTTAAACCTTATTTGTTGATTTAGCCAACTGAGTATTTAATCAAGCGTTGTCAGAGAAATTGATTTTGATAGTGTTATTAGAAATTTTGCAGATAAAAAAGCCAGAAAAGATAATTTCATTAGCTGATTAGGCTTATCATTGCTTTGTGTAAGGTATAAAGTACATTGTTATGTGGTCATTCTGGTGTACAGGGAATAGAGCATTTACTGTACAAAAGTTTACAGTATTCATATAACATTTTGGACCTTAGATCCTCAATTTTGAGAGGAGCCCCCCACCCAGGGATTGAAAGCAGTCTTCTTGTACCTTGCAAAATTTATCTCAGAGGCCCTGCTGACCACCACAGAAGCCTGAGCCTCCAGGGACTCAATCCAGGGGTATACCCAAACTGCAAATCTGAGTCTTCAGTGCAACTGTAACTCCATCCAGCACAAAGTGAATCCTGTCTCCTGAGCTGCATCTCAACTGACCAAGAGAACTCTGTCTTGTCTGGGTTAAATTTCTATTTGTTTGCCCTCATACTTTTCATTATTGCTGCTGCACTCTAGTTTACAACTGGAACAGCTTCCCTGGGTTTGTGTGGAAAAGAGAAGTAGAGCTGGGTGTTATCAACATACTAGTGTCACATCAGCCCAAAACTCTGGACTACCTCTCCCAGCATGTTCATGTCATGTGTACGTTAAGCAGCATGGGGTACAAAACAGAAACTTCAGAAATCCTGCTGCTAATGGCCAAGGTACTAAACAACATTTCCCCAGAATCATCAGATACCATGGTTGATGGTACTGAAAGCCACCGAGACAGCCAGCAAAACCAAGAGGTTTTTCCTGGTCAAGTTCCCAGTGCAGATCACCCACCCAAGCCAGTCCTACTACCAGACATAAAGCCAGTCTGAAATGGATTTAGATAATCTTATCCAAGCACCCCTGGTACTGGGTGCCACCCCATGCTCAAGTTCCTTGCCCAAAAATAGATGTTGGAAACTGGCTGGTAATTATCCAGGACAGTAGGATTCAGGAAAGTCCTTTTCAGCAAAGGTGTTGCAGTTGTCTCTTATTGGAACCCTGCCTTGCTGTCAAGAGCCATTGGCCTCTCTGTTTACCCACTTAACCAATCTTCCCCTGCCTCTGCTTTTTTTATGAGCCAACAAAGGCAAGGATCTAGAAGACAACTAAAGTGATTACATCAAAATGGAACTGAGTTGTTTTCTCTGCAAAATGTTACACAAAATGTTCTTAGCAGGCTGCAAGTGGTCTTTATTCTCTTCTTGGATACTATGCCATAATCAGCCTATGACCACTTGAAACAACTCTGTTGGACAGTTCTTTGCAGACATAATCGGCACAAAAAAAATGCTGCCTGCAGTGCCACAGAGTAGGCCTTTGCATATCATAGAATCATAGAATTGTAGAGGTGGAATCTCTGTTCCTGGAGCTTGCATCCATTGCTCCATGTTCCAGTCTCTGGAGCAGCAGAAAACAAGCCTGCTTCATCCTCAACGTGACACCCCTTCAAATACTTAAACAGGGCTATCATATCTCCTCTTAACCGTCTTTTTTCCAGGCTAAACATACCCAGCTCCCTAAGTCTCTCCTCATAAGGCATGGTTTCCAAACCTTTCACCATTTTAGTTGCCCTTCTCTGGACATGCTCCAATTTGTCAATATCCTTTTTGAATTGTGGTGCCCAGAACTGGACACAGTATTCTAGGTGAGGTCTGACCAAGGCAGAATAGAGCGGCACTATTACTTCCCTTGATCTAGACACTATACTTCTATTGATGCAGCCCAAAATCGCATTGGCCTTTTTAGCTGCCGCATCACACTGTTGACTCATGTTCAACTTGTGGTCTACTAGGACTCCTAGATCCCTTTCACATATAGTCTCGTTCAGCCAGGTCTCCCACATCCTATATCTATGCATTTCATTTTTCCACCCTAAGTGCAGGACCTTACATTTCTCCATATTGAATTTCATTTTGTTAGCTTTGGCCCAGCTTTCCAGTCTATCCAGGTCAATTTGAATTTTTATCTTGTCCTCTAGGGTATTAGCTACTCCTCCTAATTTGGTGTCATCTGCAAATTTGATAAGTATGCCCCTAATTCCCTCATCCAAGTCATTGATAAAGATGTTGAATAGTACTGGGCCCAGGACAGAACTCTGTGGCACCCCACTGGTCACATCTTTCCAAGACAAAGAGGAGCCACTGCTGAGCACCCTTTGGGTTTGGCTGGTCAACCAATTACAAATCCATTTAACAGTTTAAATTGTCTAGCCCACATTTTACAAGCTTGTTTGCAAGAATGTCATGGGGAACCTTGTCAAAGGCCTTACTGAAATCAACGTATGCGATATCCACAGCGTTCCCTTCGTCTACCAAGCTGGTAATTTTATCAAAAAAAGAGATCAGATTAGTCTGGCATGACTTGTTTCTCTGAAACCCATGTTGACTTTTTGTGATTATGGCATTGCCTTCTAAATGTTCACAGACTCTCTGTTTAATGATCTCCTCTAGAATGCTTTAGCTTTTTAATTAAACCCATTCAAAGTTTTCTGATAATGTTGTTATAGTTGCAGTTTTACATGTTTCATCATTGCCAGCTCTCTGGAAAACCAGTGGGCAGTCAGTTGTGTTCCATTCTTGGGGATGCCCAAGAGTGATTCTGTCCACTGCTCTTATCTTGTCCATATACCAGAGGTCAACCAAGGGCTTAAAAAAATAACCTAAAAAGGCAAATGAAAGTAAAAAAAGGGATACTGCATATTTAAACTATATCCAAGACATAGTCAGGGCCATTTTAAATGGTATTATATATTAATAGAGCAATCCAAAATCCACAAGCAACAATACTGTTTTTGGGTCAACTCCAGCGTATAAAATATATTGTGCAACTGTTCAAAGCTTCACTGGTTTCTTCATCAGGAAGATGCTTTGGAGTTTGTCCCTAAAAATTGTATTATAGCTTGTGGATTTGGGATTTGGATTTTGTTGTGTTCTGCTGCATGGCCAACATGGCTACACCTGAATATTTTTTCCTGTAAATTAATAAAGGATTCCAGTGTGAACTAGCTATGATGGCAGCATGCCTTGTCAACACCAGTTGCCAGGGAACTCAAGCATGAAATTCTGTTTTTAGTATCTGCTTGGCCGCTGTGAATACAGGACACTGTATTATACACATCTGATCTGATCTAGCCACAGTTCTTAAGTTCTTCTGTTCTTTGTAAGCCCCCTTGACCATAGTATGACTTACCTCCAAATAAGCATGCATAAAATAAAATAAAATAAAATAAAATAAAGCTCCAGTCTCTGGTGAGTTCTATAGGAAACTAACAGTGTGAACAGATATCTAACTACTCAAAAGTAAGCATCAGTTGAGTTCAGTAGGGTTTATCCCCAGGTTGCAACCATGAAGAAGTATTGATTGGCTCAATACCAAAATGGTATTCTGACTGTAAAAAACTATGCTCATGGCCAGAAGGTTTGACTATACTGATGCTTAAAGAAGAAAAAACCTTCACTCTCAAGGTCATGACGTCTTAAATCAAGAAGAGCCACAGCTCAGTGTGTTGCACTGAGCAGAACATATGCTTTATATCATGGACCCCTGCAAGTAAGACTAGGCTGAACAAGTTAAGCCCCCACCCCCGCCATGATCTGGCAAAACAGGACCACCAATACTGCTATATACTGTAGTTGATTATTCTCTGGCATTATCAATCAGAAGTGTACTAAATGATCAAGCACTAAGAAGTATTAAGTCAGTAATTGTAGTTGAGTTCTCCCAGGAATAATAAAATCTGCAATCTGTCCTATGCAACTTTACTTGGGAGTAAGCTAGAATGAACACACTGAAGACACTTCTATTACACCTTGGGCTTGTAAGAATCCTTACATTTAAGAATGTTTGAATAATGGGAATAAAATTTGCCCTTCCTTGGCAACTACCTGCATGTAGGCAAAATGAATAGCAATCTAGCTGCCAATGTTGAGGGCCCTTCCCCACAACTTAAAAATACTTCCAGGGACCCTGCTTTGTGTGCAAAAGACTTCAGGTACAATCCATGCCATCTCTTTGGAGATGCCACTGCTAATCAGTTCAACCAATATTGACCTAGATAGTGTAAGACAGATTCATAACAATGCAAGCCTGTGTACACCCAAAGACTGACTTTTTAATGTGTCTTACAAGCGCCCTCTGAGTTCTCACTAACACATTACTGGAGAGTATAATTAAACAAACATTTATGTGATTATAGTTCAAAGCTAGACAAAAAAAAACTGTTCGAAACCATGGTCATGATAATATTAGGCTGGAGGGAAATGAAAAACAAAAATAACAGTCAAAGGTTCTGGAATTATTTGGAAGATGCTGATGGTACTGGTGCTTCTTTACCTGTGCATTGTTGATGCCAACAGGTAAAAATAAGAATTTATGCACCATCCGCATTGGTGTTGAGGTGATCTTGGATTATAGTATATGCTGTTTTCGATCGGTTTTGTAAATATTTCATTTTGAATACTTGCTAAAATTATTTATGTAGTACATTTATATACCAACTTTTCCAAAGAGCTCAGGACAGTATTGATGCTCTCCATTTTGTATTTACAAGCTGAGAGAGAGTATAACTGGCCCAAAATCATCCTGCAACCCTTTGTATTTGTATGGGGATTTGAACATGTGTCTTCATGGTTCTAGCTTGACTGTAAACATGAGGCTGTTGAGATTTTAATAAAATGATGCCATCTGGCTATGTTTTTAAAATCAGTATCTCTTTTTTTTCATAATTAAATTAAATTCTAGACTAGGCTGGAAAATATTTTATAGCTGTGTAATGATTCCAGGGACCTAATCCACTCAGTTCTCAGGGCAACTAAGGTTCAAGGGTCTGCCAAAATGAAACAAAGTCACAGGTGCACCAGCTAGAAGCTGCCCCAATAGAATGGGTTCCTGAGCTGGACTATGACCAAAAATGCACCGCCTCAGGACGAGACCAAAACAGTCTGATTTTTCACAATCTTTAAAAAATATTTTCCCCCTTGTTCTGGAAAGTTCTGACCAATGGACTCAAACTACAGGAAAAGAGATTCCATCTAAGCCTTAGGAAGACTTTCTTGACTGTAAGAGATGTTCAGCAGTGGAATGCGCTGCCTCAGAGTGTGGTGGAGTCTCATTCTTTGGAGGTTTTTAAACAGAAGCTGGATGGCCATCTGTCGGGAATGATTTGATTGTGTATGAGTGCAAGGCAGGAGGATGGACTGGATGGCCCTCATGGTCTCTTCCAACTCTTATGATTCTATGATTTCACAGACAAAAGGGAGAGATCACCCAATCCTAACAAAGGAACAGTTTCCCAAACATTCTAAGATTCAGACATCCTTATCTAACCTATAATGTGGACTGACCTTTTACATCTTGCTAGAGAAACTGCAACTATTGAAAGGCACATTATTGTTGTTATCATTTGCTACAGGTCTGCTTGATTAATTGCCCAGGTATTTTGTATGTAAATATCAATGCCCAGTTACTATGTTATTCATCCCATAAACATCTAAAACATGTGTATAGGGTGAATATGAGAGCTATCTATCACTCTCGGCCATATCTGCCAGAAGTCCAGGCCCCTACAAGCTGTGCTTTATTTTCTAAACTATCTAATAATACTACAGAGGGTAATAGACAGCATACTTAAATAATCTGAGTTCTTCATAAGTGCTGCATAAAATCAGGGCAGTTGTTTATTGGGCATATGAAATTATGTAACTTTTATCGCAGCAGCTTTAAAATAATGTTCAAATAATCTATACTTGTGAATTTCCATATTTAAATTTGTTATAGGGTTTGTTTCAGTTAACTAGAATTACCATATGATGTCCTGGATGAGACTTGCATCATAGATCTAGAAACATCTATAATTTGAGCTAGGAAACAAGTCTGTTTAGTATGAAATATGAAGGGAAATTATTTTGCCAGAATTTAAGTTTTTTAAGTAGCTGGACCTATTAAACTGCTCCCTGGTACTGACATCAAATTATCAGTAAATCTGTGTAATGTCTGGTTAGTACTTTTGTTAAGTATGAACCATTATTCCTTCAAACTACAGGAAAATAATTTTTAAAATGAAAATAGCAATTTTATGGGGGAAGAGAAGAAGATAATTAGACAAAATTATGTTGTATATTACAATGGAAACCACTCATATGTATGAGGTGCACCTGTTTAGTGGTGTGTTGTCCATAGTGATGGAGATTTAATTCATTCATGAAAGAAATAAGCCTTAATAAAATCAAAAACACAGATGGCTGCTTCTATAAAATCCCATAACAATATTTTCTTTTAAAAATGCTTGACAGTTCTATCTTCTCAACTTATCCTAGCTAATGACAGTAGGATATGACTAATTTTCCTTGTGCTAGCCAAGCTTGGAAATATTCCATTCTTTAGGATTTACACTAGAAGTACAACTGCTTCAGTGTGGGGGTCCAAAATTGGGTGGTGGTAGAGTATGGTGTGTGGTGGGATTTAAGTCTCACATATAAGGTGTGTGGTGGTCAAAATGCTATGTTGTCCAGAGCCTAGAGAAAATGGGATGGTGTTAGTTTGAACATTTTCTTTGAGCTCAACAGAAATTTAAAAAAAATGCTGCTCACTGCCACTCCTTCCACTTCACCTCCGTAACCACAACAGATCATAGTTCTAGCCAAATGTGACAAGCCATCATAGAAGTCCCAGGCAGGAAACCATATCTTGTATTGAATAATAAGGTGTACAACATGGGGTTTATAACAGCTGGACTCATGCATACAGATGCTTGAAGTACTCTAGAGTAACTACTGTAGGAGTTACACAAAAGGACAGCATATTGCACAAACACGAAAGAACTAGATGAACTAAACAAAATCCAAAATCCACCCCCCAAAAATTATTCCTTTATTAGCCAACCAAATGCAAAACACATGAGGCAAGCTTTTAAAGCTCTGCAGGTTTCTTCATCAGGCAAAAGATGTTTTTTTTAAAAGTGACTATGTTGGAGTCACAGGCCTACATGCTGTAGAATGTAGAAGCCAGTAGAGCTTCAAAAGCTAGCATCCTGTGTTTTGCATTTGGTTGGCTAATAAAGGTATCATTTTTTTTTTATTTTGTGTTGCTGCATGGCCAACATGGCTACCCCTGAATGTGTTTCCTAGAGGAACTATCAACATGCCGATAACATTTACTACGGTGTCATTGTACTAAAACTGTTACATGCTAACAGTTATCTTGTGAGAATCCTAATAGGTACTCCTTTTCAGGACTCTAAAAGGTAAAGATTCAGCAGGAATCACAGTTCCACATCTGCAGTTGTATCATGAGAGTGTACATGATACAAGTAGATATGAATAGGACCTTAATGTATGATTTTTCTAAACATCTTCCAGTCTACACTCACACACCAAATTTACTGCTAAACAATCCTTCCTCCTAAATGAGATAGTAATAGTGTGTGCTGCACATGACACAGTATATATGTACATTGTGCCACAAAAGGAGATCTTCTTGATCATGAAACTCCACAGGTAGGTACTAAGTGCCCAACATAGATTAGTGACGGCAAAAAGCTAAATAACCATCTTTGCAACTGAGCTCAAGCATTCCGTTACTGCATTCCTCTCCACTATTGCTATTCTTGGCCCAATATTCTTGATCCCCTTTTCTATGTAATATCAGAGCTTTGTCAAATGATGTAGAACACAATGTAACTGAAGTCAGAATTCCACGGAAATTCTCTATACAAGATGAGGCCTCAGCAAAGTGGTAGAGTATCCTGAACCATGTCAGACCCTGGAAGTTGATTAAATTTGTCCATTGATGCAAACACCAGTTGTTCTGATTACACTGCCTGAAGTTGATCGTGAGTAAAAATCAAGCAAATATGACACTCAACTCTCCCCGCAGTACCGCAACAGTACCGCCAGGGGCGAGTGTCATATGAAACTGACGCTTTGCAGCGCAGCAGCCTCGCAAGCTGACGAGGCTGCTTGCATTGCTTTTTAAACGTCCGAAAAAGTCCATAAAGTGTATTTCTTCTGTGTATTTTTGTAACGATGTGATGATGGAGTTATTTTGTTAAGTAGGATGTATGGAATCCACTCCGGCTAGCTTCCCGTGTTTACCTCTGCCATAACTTTTGCTAGGCAGGCTTCCAACAAGTGAGATACACTTTGAAGTAATAAATTCAACATATCCACACTTACTAGCCATCCCTTCTGTTTCACAGATCTCTGCTCTTTCTTGCTAAGCAACAAGGGAATATGTAGTTGTTTTCCTTGGACTTGCTGCTATGACTTCCATTGTTCTTTGTCCTAATGACTCTCTTCCACATCTAGTAATAGCTGCTTTTATTGTATATTCCCATTTCACCCTTTCTCCTTCAAGGTTGCTAAATTTTCCATGTCTAGCTTCTCCCCAGTGAGCTGGTTGGAGAGAGTGATGGGAATGTCATTAATATATATATATATATATATATATATATCTTCACAGCTCTGTTTGCTTGTCAAGACTTTATCTGGTTAGTTGGTTGTACTGCTGCAATTTTCAAAGTCTTGTCTGCAGGGTGCTCTTAAGAGCATGCTTATTGACATCAGTTGCTGAGTTTGTATTGGCTGCACCAGAGTGACATGGTCTATAGGGAACTATAGTCCCTTTGGGCTCATCTGCACAAGCCAGGATATGCTGGCTCCCTGCCCACGTATCTTGGCTGTGGCTCAGGCCCATTGTTCCCACGTTACTGCCTCCAAGCATGCCAGAGTTCAGATGGGCATGCTGGCCTATCATTGCAGCTGCTGCCGCTATCTCACTCACTGTCTCAGAAGGTAGGAAGCCAGCCTGCAACATGTTACGAATCCTCCCTGCATGTGACCAGCCTTGGTCACATGTTGTGGAACTCCTTCATGCTTCAGAGAGAGCCAGAGAGACCGGCAGCTGCAATGAGGGTCAGCCTGCTGGGACAGGCTGCATGGGGCCCAAACCATTCATTTTTGGCAGGAACAAATTAAAAGAGGTTTTTTTAAAAAAAAAAATGTGTTATTGGGCCCTACCCTATCTTCTCATCCCTGCCCCCATCTGAGCTCTCTACCTGTCTCAGGGGTGGCAAGGACAGAATGGGGCAAAAGCCCTGTGTTGTCAGGACTGCAGGGCTTGAAGACAGGGGCAAGGTGAGCTATATTGCCCATGTAGACAAGCCCTTTGTTTCTGAGATTATATGTTGTATATCTGGGGGAATATGGGTAATGTCATAGAGGAATTCCACCATTGCCATGGATCTGTGTGCCACCTTCTTCCTCTCTTCTCCTCCTTCTTGGGAGGCTACTTGTGGCCTCATCACCACATTATGCAGTGTTCAGGGATCATGGGAGCTGTCCAGCAATCTCTGGTTACCCATACATTCCCCACCACTGCTTTAAAAAATGTGGTCATAGAATTTGACAAAGCCAAATACACATTGTAACTGTGGTGGAGATTGTTTGAACACTTCCTGAAAGCACAAGCGCAGATAGCAGAACAACTTTCTGGATAAGTACTGTTTCAAAGGAACAATGCGCTCTACATGGGGCTGCCCTCATGCTTGGTCCGGAAACTTCAGTTGGTACAAAATATGGCAGCCAGAGTGGTCTCGGGAACATCTCGGAGAGACCATATAACTCCAGTATTAAAATCTCTCCACTGGCTGCCAATCAGTTTCCAGGCCCAGTATAAGGTGTTGGTTATTACCTTTAAAGCCCTAAATGGCTTGGGTCCAACTTATCTCCGGAACCGCCTCCTCCCATACAATCCTCCCCGCGCACTCCGGTCCTCTGGGAGGAATTTGCTTCAGCCACAAAAATCTAGGCTGTCTGCAACCTCCCAGAGGGCCTTTTCGGTAATCGCCCCCAAGTTGTGGAATGACCTGCCGAATGAGATCCGTCAGATAACAAGCCTGAGTGGCTTTAAAAAAGCACTAAAGACGGATCTCTTTCGGCAGGCCTTTCCTAATTAGATCCCGGCCTCAGGGGATCCTGGCCTCTTCTAGGCTGCTGGCCATTTATTATATTTATTGTATTTATAGTTTTAAAAGTGATTTTAGATTAGTTGTTTTAATTTATATTTGTTTAATGTTTTTTTATGGGGGAGGGTGGGAGTGGGGGTGTTTAGGGATTTTATTTGTATTGTATTTTAAATTTTGTAAGCCGCCCCGATTGTTTTAACAGAGGGGCGGGGTATAAATAAATTTTATTATTATTATTATTATTATAAAAAGGCAAAGGTCAGCAATGGTTGCTCCTTTCTCCCTGCCCCCTTTCTTTTGGGGGGAGGAGCTTGAAAAACTATTTTGTGATGATTTGATTAGGAGCTAAAATGTACTTTTTGGCTTAATTCTTTCCCCAAAATAGCCCTTCTCAACAGAATTCCATCTTGGTGAGATTTTAGATGCATATTTATGAGGGAGGTGAGATTTAAAGTAGAAAAACTAGAAGTAAGAAAAATGTTATGTTCTCCTTTTCCTGCTTCTCTGTTTCTTTTCATCTTAGAGTAGCTTTGGAAGCAGAAAAAGAGCTCATCAAGCTGCTGTTATCTATGTTTATACATATTGGCTGGCATCCTGTTGGGAAGTTACATGATTGTAAACTGACTTACGATCACATAAAGTTGAACTATGCCATAGTGCAAAGTTCATATTCTTGGGAGGGGAATAGAAATGTAGTGTGTGGTGATCAAAATGTATGTGTGTCATTAGGACCACTACACAAGTAGAACCAGCATCACAACTGTCCCTGTGCACAAAGTGTCCTGATGTGCAATGTGTCCCAATGTGCAATGAGGCCCAATGCACAACTTGTACCAATGGGCATTGTGTCCTGATAAGCAATATGTCCCAATGCACAAAGGGAATCATCCTGTTGCACAATGGGACATCTTGCATGGTGCCCCATTGTGCATTGCTGGTGTTCACTAACATGAATGTCTGTTGTGTGAGAGCAATATAGCTCCATCATCATAAAGTTGTAGACTGTGAAACAGGATCTCAGCCATTGTATAGCTTAACTCAAAGCTTCATGGAAGTCTTTGGGGTTACTTCTCCATTATTATTCATAGGAGATGGTCATTTCAAAATGGAATTTCCTTCTTTGGTGCATCTGACAATGACAGTGACACACAGGAGAAGTAAAAAGGGCATCTAGAGAGATCAGAGGGTAGTAGTGAATTATATTTGCTATACTAGTATGCATTTATTTTATTTTAGCTTACTTTATCTAATTCCTTTCAGCCCTCACGAGCATAGCCAATGTTGAGAGATGATTGGAGTTGTAGTCCAACAGCATCTGGAGGACTACCAGCTCCCCACTCTTGACCAAGAGCTTGCTCTTTTTTACCTCTTTATAGAAGGACCAACCATTCACTTAATTAGACCTTCAACAGAGAGGGTCAGTATTCCTTTTTAGAGAATACATATTTATTTGATGGTCAGTATTCCTTTTCAGAGCTTACATAATTGTGAGGATCTATAGAAGCTGATGGTTTAGTAGCCAGCCAAGATTTGCTGTTACACCACCAGCTCCCTCCTCTCCTCTGATATTTGCACTGAGTTTCAAAAAGACACAATGCCTCTTCTTTGGTGTGCTACAATTTAAAGATGGTAGGAAACAGCAGGAATCTCTCGTGCAGCTTGGAAAGAGATCCTGTTGTTTCTTTTCCAAGCTACAGCATAAATGAGAGCTGCAGAGTTGGAATTTGTGTGGTGTTGAGCATCCTACTTGGAAGAACGCTAGAGTGTCCTTCCCTAGGAAGCTAGTGAGTAGGTTTGTGGAAACGTGCCTATTTCTCCATTTTACTGTTCCCTATTTTGAATGCTCATCAACAAGACTTTGGTTACTTTCCCCAAACTTATTGGTCTTGCATTTCCATGGCCTGTTTTATAAAGCATATAAAATAGTTGGCTTAGCCTAAATGCAGATAAGAGAAGTGAAGTGAATGAGCAAACACACATAACATTCTCACACTGAAATCTAGCTGAGCTGTTCTCACAGGCAAATCACATGTGATAGTACATGGCTTTGTGGACATAGTACAGTTATCCCTTCATATTCACTGGGGCTTGGTTCCAGGGCCCCCTGTGGATACCAAAATCCATGAATACTCAAGTCCCATTATATGCAATGACATAGCAAAATGGTGTCCCTTATATAAGATGGCAAAATCAAGGTTTGCTTTTTGGATTTTTTTTTAAAGAATATTTTCAAGCCATGAATACTTAAATCCGTGGATACCAATTCTGTGGATACGGAGGGACAACTGTAGTTGCATTTATAATGTAATGGACATTAGCAAAAAAGCAAAAGACATTACTTACCAGGTAAGTAATGATGAGCTTTCTTGGTGTACATCTTTTTTTCCCTGGGATTGTAATGTTAGCACATGCACACTGATACATGCATCTTTTTCTTTTGCCCCCTGTGAGCAATAGTTCAGAGCAAGAAGATAACTTACTTAGCAGCCCCTTCCTTCCCAAAATACATGCAACTGGAAATAAAAACAGAGCATAACACGAAAAGTGATGCTGTATTTGCTCCCTTCATCTATACATTTGTGAATAAGTTCTGGAGTGGGAAGCCATCTCTGTATATTAGTTAGAGAGGGAGGCGGGGAGGAAGAGAGAGAGAGAAAGACCTAGATTATACATCTAAATTATATTGGGAACCTACGGAATATGCTGCCTGCTTTGGACCTTTCCCCTTAGATGCATGGGAAATTAAAGATGAGGGATGTAATGGTAAGCATGGGACCAGAAAGAAGATCTCAATTTTCCTCCCATCAATGGGGTAATTTGAGAATGGTTCCTTGGTTGGAAAAGATACCTTTACCCTTTATAAATGAAAGGTACTCTGCCATGCTGTGATACAATCAGCTCTCCTGCCAGTATTTTTTTTTTCAACAAAAAGAGGGTTATTCCTTTTCCAGGTGCTATTTTCATTGTATCTTGCATAATACTAATATGAAACTTTGATCTGAATATAGTAAAAACTACTCTGAGCTAGTGTTGCAGTAACCTTTTAAACACTTATTGCAATCAGATACAGAAATATCATTCACCTTCACATTACTACTTGCTGAGTTTGACAGTAAATCTTGGAATTTCAGAACTGTCGTGTAATTTAGGCTGTCAGAGAAATCAATCATACTTTAAAATTACTGTTAACTGAGACTTTCTTTAAACTGAAATAGAACAAAAAGCTAACAAATCCATTTGTGCTGTCTCCAACTTCAAGGAGACCCTTAAAGCAGCTCTTCCCTATAACCCTGTCATACGGCTTGTCTACACTGGCCAAATACTCCAGCTTGCCCCTGTTCAAGAGCCAGTCCAGATGATACAGGGTGTTTACCCTGATCTGCCCCTGGGCAGTCCTCACAACCCCTGGGGCAGATACGGAGATGGAATGGGGGCAAGCCAGGATAGGGCTCTTTATGGTGTTTTTTAAAAATACCCTGTTTAATCCTGTACCACTGGATCAGGCCCTGCATGTCCATGGCAGCCTGTCCCAGAATGCCATCCCTCTCTGCTGCTGCCAGCTCCCTGGCTCTCCCAGAAGCCAGGCAGGAGTCCCTCAGCATGTGACCAAGGCTGGTTACATGCAGGGGGCCTTCAGTCACAGGTTGCAGGACCTCTGCCTGGCTTCCATGTTTGTGGAGAAAATGGCAGTGGCTGCAGTAACAGGCTGGTGTCCTATTTGTACTTCAGCCCATTTTTTCCAGGTAACAGGGGAAACAAGCCACCTCTGCACCCAGGATATGCTGGCAGGGAGCCAGCGTATTCTGGCTAGTGTAGATGAGCCCCAAATCATAGAATGAAGACCATAGTATGTCATATATAGCAAAAGAACCAGAGCATGTTCTTTCTAAAGGTCATAATTGCAAAACAGCAACATTTCAGCAGTGCAAAGGGCTATAGCTCAGACTTACTTTTTATGCAGAAATCCTCAGGTTCACTCTTGCCATTTCCACGTTAGCCTAGGAAAAGCCCTGATGGAAACATCAAGAGTCAGTACCTATGGAGGTTCACAATACTGAGCTAGATATGGCAACAACAATCCCAATTAATCCTCTGTCATTCCACTTTTTCACCTGCTTTGAAAAAGGCCCAGTTTCTTTTGTCCTTCCATTTTCTCTTTTTGTCCTCAGCTTACTTTACTTGCTGAAAACTTAGTTCAGAGCGCAAAAGTAGCTTGCACTCAGTTATCTCATCAGGGAGGAAAGAATAAGAGAGGGTGGAATTTTGTTCTTCCTAGCAAGCTCAGGCAAAAGTAAACTGCTACTGCCTCTCCTAGCTTGTCTGTTCTTCCTCATTAATAACATTTGCCATCCTGACCACATTGTGATGTTGCTTGGGTACACAGGTGCTGTTTTTCATCTTTGAAATTTTGGAGGGTATACCAAAGGCTTCAAATTGGAAAGCATGCTATGTTTTGAAGTTTTTGCATTTTGCTCAATATCAGTAATTTCTAAGGAAGTTAAAATTCTATGGGAAATGCTATGGAAGTTAAAATTCTATGGAAATTAAAATTAAGAAGAGAAATGTTTGAATAGGTTAACATGTAGATGCATATCAGAATGCAAATTTTCACGAATATGCTACAATTAGGCCCTTGATAAAGAATATGGTAGTTTGAAGTGACTTCCGCTTTGTAACTGCAAATCTGATGAATGAATTCTGAAACTATGTAAGTTTGGTAATGTTAAGAGTGTATTGCCTAAAACCCATCCAATAACTTTAATAAACAATCTAGAATTAAATTAAAAGTTCTGCAGCCTTCTGTTATTATCTGCTGTTTCTTACTAGTCCTTGTCTTTCAGGCAATAAAAATTATGTTTCATTTTATTACAGTGAAAGTAATTATATTTTCTAGGCTTAGATGACTTTTACTAAAATAGTAATGTCCTACTTTCAGAGTAACATTCAAATCCTGATCAAAGATAGATTGGATCATTTAACAGGTATAAGATACACGCAGTGAATATTACAGCAGTGAAAACATATAGCTAATCATTTTTAAGGTGAAAAGTAAAGAATAATTTTATCTCTTTTTCAGTTTCCAGTATTCTGTGTTTCAGCTTACAAAGAAACATTAGAAATAAACCCTCTAGGTATGTTGGGTAGAATAAAGAATAGTCAGAAACTTCAAAAATTTAGTGGAATTGGTGACAGGAAGAAATACTAGGAAAACTGCTTCTTTTTTAAAGATAGATTTGTGTCATTGTTCACAACCAGGTTGACAAGACATTAAAGTCCATAGTAATCACTCCAGAAATAACCTGCGAGAAAGATAAATATAGGCCTAAAAGACTGTTGCAACACATTTGATGAAAACACATACCTAATTGAAGATTACTTTTTTAAAAAAAATATCTTCCATGTTGTTGTTGTTTTCTCCTTTTAGGTTAGCCTGAATGCTTGCTGCATCCATATGAATTATACAAATAATTGCTAGACCAATTTGTAGACTTCAGTATTTAGATGGAAATGTAATCAACAAATAATAAGTGCAGTATCTTTGTTATTTATGAATTCAAATATTCATACCTCACCTTCCAGTATAACATTTGAAAGGTGAATAATCTTATTGAGTGCAGTGATCCACTGCCAAAAGAAACTGATCAGCTAACACAGTAAATTAAAATTACTGTATAACCAAACCCCATATCCCTATTACAGCATAAATTAGAAGTAAACAACAATAAAACAGGAATGAAAGAGGCATACAACAGCAACATGTCATAAATAAGAATGTATCATTAAATGCTCAGGAGACTAAAATGTCACCAACCTAAACTCTTTCTGAAGATCTCATTGATAATACAGTGTTGACTTCCATAATTGTTGGAAAAGGTACCAAGAGATACAAAAATTGGACAACTGTATTACACAAAAAATACTCTGAGCTGTTATTGTTTGATATCATACCCACATTTTCAACGTTCTTTTTCATTGTCCTAATCTGTCCTGACATTCTGTCATGTTTTCTCTCCCATTTCTCTCCCATTATTTCACACTGCACCATTCTTATAGAGATGAAGGGATAGGTGCTGCATTGGTTTTGGTTGATTTCCATCAGGGCCCACGAAGTTGGTACAAATGATCAGGACCCAGCAGTCTGCAAGGGGGGCTGTTTTTGTCTCAGGGGCAGAGTAACCCCAAATCCTGTATTGTTAGAGCCTGTGAGAGCAGGAAGAGTGGGCGCCCACTGCACTGAAAAACAGATGGACTTCCAACCACTTGGTAAAGCAGCAAATGACCTCAAATTACATACTAAATGCTACAGGAGTCCAACTGTTACAAACACAGCTGGCACTAATTCTTCCTGCTGTCAACTGTACTGGTCCAGGCAATGAGTAGCCTATGTAACGCCTGTCTTAAGTCTCATGAGAAGAGGGCTATTTGTGAGAGTTCAAGGCTTCTGAGAGATTTTCTGTTCACCTGGGATCCTGGAATTCTCGCAAGAGGCCCTCCTCTAATGAGGCTTGAGACGGGCTTTATGTAGCCCTACCTCATGTGTACCAACCAGTCTTGAGCTGGCCTGGCAACAGAGAGGGCTGCCCCTCACTGCTGTTTGAAAAAAACAGCAACCCTAGCTGGGGGCACTAAATCTGTGGTTTGAATCCACTCTCAACAGCCCTGATTCTATCTGAGTTTTATATGACATAAATAAACTGCACTATGGGACATTGCTGTAAAAGAGCAAAACCTGCTTCTAATATTTAGGTGGTAGTATCACCAAGGGAAGAGAATAGCTTTAGAACCCACACATACCTACTTTCTTCCTCAGTTTATGTCCCTACATCCTTCAGTATCAATTTAACTTTAGCTTTAGCACCCATGCCAGCTCTCTTCCTAAGTGCATGTCTTCAGTGTCAACAAATGGCTGTCATTCATTTGTATGGGGAAAAGTGAAGAGCTGCACTTAGAGGCAGTGTTGTGTACCATGGAACACCTGTCCAGCACCCCTAGTGAAAAGCCCCATGTGTTTCTCACAGCACCTACTTTAATCCAAGACTCAAGGGTGGAAGGTAGTTAAGTAATATGGCTTCTGAATTGGAATGATAGTAAAATAGATTTCAGGCCCTTTCACACTGCGCAATTATAGCAGTGTGGTTCCACTTTAACTGCCATAGCTCCAGCCCATAAAATCCTGGAATTCATAGTTTCATGAAGTATTTAGAATGTTTAGCCAGAGAGCTCTAGTGCCTCATGAAATGTCAAATTGCAGTATTCTATAGGATGTAGCTTATAGAAATAAGTGGAATCATGGTGGTATAACTGAGTAAGTGTGAAAGGGGCCCTGGAGACTATATTTATACCTGGATAAGAGGTATACCTGGGTAAGAACTATATGGAATAGGAACTGTTAATGAAAATTTTGCCATACTTTGAATTAACAGTTCATGTTCAACCTGTGATAGTACCTTTAGTGATGTTTAGAAGAGTGAGAGTAATAATGAGAATACTTAATTTTGATGGTTGGGGTGGCATATCAGAATGGCAAATATGGTCAAATAAACTTTCCATTCCTCTTTTCTCAATTTTCACATGGTTACATTATAAGCTAGATGTATATAATAGGACCAGTTGCTACATAATGTCATATTCTACAGTGACACTTAATTTTACTTGCCCTGGAGTTCTCAGGATAAGATATTTTTAATCATTCATTTTATCAGCTGATGAGAGCAATCTCCTTCATATCTGACTGCAAACAATTCTGAATGTGTCAGAAAAACCTTTCAGTACCTCCCCCCTGCACCCTACTGTGTTATCTGTAATACTTAATCATAAATATTATGGCACTCTCCTTGTTTGCTTCCCTGTGTTTTGTTGTACAAAGCACTGGATTCAAATGTGAGTGGACATGTGGTCTGTAACATGAAGTAGCCCTTGGTGAAGAGTTAATAAATCCATTAGTTCTAATGTGTGGCTGTAATTCTTTTCTAGGGCATCATTATTTTGACTATCCCCTACAGAACATCTTTGAGAGTGATCAGTATCTAGGTCTAATTTTACTTTAATCTTATGAAAGAATTTAGAAAGAAGCTGCATTTGACACAGTTTTCAGACTTTTAAAAGAAACACTTCCTGCTGCATGAACTGAACATCATCAAATGTGCTGTCACTTCATAGATGCAAGTCATAGAAAGTCAGTGCCTGGAAAAGTACTTTTTGGACTATGTCTCACAGAGCCACTCACCCTCACTACAAAAGAAATAGCCCCACTAAAAGAGCAGAGCAAAAACCTGCCTTGGTCCTTTACATTACCAACATGTAAGGTAAAACAGGAGTCCATGCTTGTATGTATGAGAACTGTTTCAATCATAGCAACACAGGGAGCCCTGGTGGTACAGTGGTTAAATGCCCGTACGGCAAGTCACCATGTTGCAAGTTCAATCCCAGAGGGCTCCAAGTTTGATTCAGCCTTCCATCCTTCCGTTGGTCGGTAAAATGAGTACCCAGCTTGTGGGAGCAATTAGCTAACACACATTGGAAACCACTTAAGTAGGTGTGTAAATTGCTACTACTTGAACAATTTGTAAGCTGCTCTGGGAGCCTTTGTGGCTGAAGAGCGGAGTATAAATACCATAAATAAATAAATAAATAAATAAAACTTTATGTATGTATGTATTTATTGGCTAGTTTACAATGGTGAGCATATTGAATACCTGTTTATTTCCTGCTGGGGTCCCCTTATGTTGAGAAGACTCCCTGCTGTATTTTGTAATGCTTTTTAGGTAGCATTCTGCTCTTCAGCTCAACAGGACATGTGTATTTGCAGGATTCATAAAAGTATTTCTACCGTTGGAGCAGTGGCCAAAGGTTCATGCTTTAAGATGAAGTCTTCATTTGTGAAGAAAAGCCAGAGAGATTTGGGAGGTTGATGTTTACTCATTGTGGTGCAACTGGACCTTCCTTCCTTCCTTCCTTCCTTCCTTCCTTCCAGTGTTGTTATTTGCCATTAAGGACTTTATCACACCAGCCTGTTTTCTCATAGCAATTGTATTAGTGAAGCCAATGAGAACATACTAGTTTGAAAACATTCAATATCACACTTCTCTGCAATTGTGCAAGTGTGCTGCAAATGTGCTGCTTTGGCAATCCATGATCCCTTCCACACCAGTTCTATAACCCCACCTTATGCCCTACTCAGTGCATGTATGCCTTTCAGGTATTTTTTTATTTTTATTTTTGCTGCCATTCCATAATTATGGGAATACGATAAAAATATTTTTATTTTATCATTTTACATAACTATGCAATCACTGCAAAAACAAACAAACAAAAGATGCAGAGTAAAAACAACCTCAACCTGCTTGGGATTAGTGAGGAGAAGCAGGGTGGGGAGAGAATCACCCCCCCCCCTCATGCTGCATGAATGCAATCATATCATTACTGCAGTGGAAGGGGCTTATTGCACCTGGGGAATTAATAGAAGAGCAACAATATTAGGAGCCATTGACAGGTTTCCCCCATCAATGAAAAGGTGCACTAGAGAAATGAATGGAATGCAAAGCAGCAACAGGATAGACATAGCATTGTGTGATAAGTACTGGCCAAATACACTAATATCTTGCTGTAATTGCAAAATAGCAGCCTTGTGTGATAAAGTCTTAACTCAACTTTGACTTAAATGAGAGACCTCCAAGAGCCCAGGTCATCAACAGCCCTGTACAGGGCCCAGGCGCATCTGACATCAGTGAAAATATTGGGTATCTATGTAGGCCCATTTTATGATAGCAGTACTTTAGGAGGCTCATAAGACTAGGGCATTATTTAAATGTACGTAGCCTTTGGTACATACATGTAGATAGGAATTGAGTAGAAATTCACCAATTTCTTGACTGAGGTCAAGCTCTCAACCACATGAAAAACTTACATGGAAAGAAAAGCAGCAGCTAAAAAGCTCCCACAACTTGGCAAGAACTTTTTTTTTGTTCATGGCACAACATAAACTATGCAGTTTTCCAGAACTGTGCAAGAATTTGTGAAACTGTGCAGCTTTTCAATGAAAACCTTGTACTGTAATATTTTCACTATGCACAGAAAACTGCACAGCTTTCTAAGAAAAAAAACCCACCCGCTTATATTGTTTTTGCTATGTACTTGGGAAAAGTGCATAAAATACAAAACTAAATTGCATGCTACATACCTATATAAACAACAGGATGAAGGTTTGGCAACACGACAGTTTCAGGTGGTGGAGAAAGTAGTGGAAAACCAGAAAGAGACAGAAAAGGGGAGGTGGGGAAGGCCGTGAATTTCTATCTCATTGTGGGGTGAGAAACAGGGATGGTAAAATTTACATATTGTAACAGAACCTCATGAGAGACACTTGCCAGCCCTGGGGTCACTGATGCTGTAGACTGGGTGATTTGAGATGGGATGTTGCACAACCTAAATGTTACACAAAGAATGGGGAAGGGCGAACCATCCTTGGTCTAAAGAAGAAGGGGAGCCTCAAATCACATTTCAGGCCAGGGAACAGGGAAGATATCATGTATTAAACCCCACATGAAAAGTGGCTATTTATCACTGAACAGTGATAAATATCCTTAGCATGTGTATGACTTCACAGTTGTTTTATGTTTATTAGACAGAAAGAAAACTTTTTGTTCTGTCACCGGACTCTTTTACCAGTCTTTTGTTCTTCTTTTCTGTGCCAAAAGCTGTGCAGTTTTCAGGGAGGGCTGTGCAGTTCTCAGGAGAAGCTGCGTGGTTTCCAGAAAACTGTGAGGTTTACTGGCAATCTGTGCAGCTTTCAAGGGGTACAGTTTTCTGTCACTGCAGGAGAAAAATAATTCCCAAGTGTCCTTAGGTTCATGTCATTTTTCCTGTCATTTTTGCTATAATGCTGCTCCTTCCCATCCTATTCCCAAACACACTACATCCAAAAAAGCTGGGGGATTCTGGTAAATGGAACAGAGTGTGGTAAAGGGAAGAGTATTTGCGATTATCTTCTAATTCTGCTTAATAATGCAAAGCCAATTTGTCATGATTTATTGCCTCAGAAAGTAGTTATTTTATAATGCATTGCTCTAGCAAATACATTGTTATTGAGAGTTTAGCATTGATGTTCTGTTTGCATTATGCTGATGCAGAAGAAAATATGTTGCTCCTTTTTATTTCCTGAAATTCTGATTCCCATTTACCCATCTGTAGCTTCAATGAGTTTATGAGTCATATCCTATTTAATTAACAGTCAATGAATTAAACAGAAAACTCCTTATTTTATGGACAGTCTAAATAGTAAATCCAAACACTATTGTTTTTGTCCACTGTCTTCCATGAGCCAAATAATAACAGTAAAAAAGACCCTTCATACCCAAAGTTGTGTGCGTATATTTTTAACTAAATTATTTGTTTAGTGCATATGCTCCTCTCTCATTCAAAAACTGATCACAAGAACGCTTCTTATTCATTATTCTAAATTAGTCACAATTTCCATAATTTCCATAAGTGAATCTTGAGTTATTTCATTGATCCATTCCAGACTCTGAATACTGTTCATCTTGAAATGACACATGAGTCATATATTACGGAACATTCTTTGTTACTTAACAAAAAGTGACTCTAGTTTCTAAAACCAAGTTTCCTAAGAAATATATTTCATAATATTCACACATAAATGTATGCAGTGCATGTTTAACTAGAGTTTTCCTGAAAAGCAAATGTAAAGGGAGAATACAGAAAGCAATGAGACATTTGCATTGTTCAGTTGGAAAACTGCTGTATTCAAAAACAAATCAAGGCATGTGTGTGTTTTCAAGTATGGATTGACATTAAAATGCTCACAACAGCTTTGGATATAGCTGTTCTGAATCTCAAATGATTTAGATTGTTGTACCTTGGCAGATATTTAGAGCGGTGGAGCAGGTAATGGCAAAATATTTGCCATAACTATGTTGTAGATTGTAGCTGGGATCTACAATGCTAGAGACAGTGGTTTTTATTATTATTTATTTGGAGCCATACTGTACCAAAAAAACCAAAACCCAACCCACACACATTCCTGCCAAAGACATAAAATCTAATAATCTTTTCACCCTCAGCTCCCATTGCCAATAGCAGCACACTCTGCAAAAGAGGGCAGCTCCTATTAAAGTCAAGGGCCCTCCAAAGTAGTATCCCAGGACATCAATACTTTGAGGGTCCCAAAGGACTACGAGTGTTTAGGGTAACGCTGTTATTAAGTTCTTCATTGTAGTCTCTGTGAATAGCACAACTGGGATATTCTGCACCTGTGCAGAGTAGCCTTCGGAACATTCTAGAGCAGTTATGTAAGGTCTTTTTGGTGGTAATAACCCACCCACCTCTGGGCACTATATAATAAATAGCCTTCCCACTTAAATTACCTCAGGGTGGTTTTTTTTGTTTGTTTGTTTTTTTTTGTTTTTGTTTTGGTCCACCGCATTAGCAGTAGCTATTGAAGAATGTTCTATTGCTTTACAGTTTCTGACTAGATTTCTGATCATGGTTCATGTCTTTGGCTGCTCCTTCAGCTTTGGTCTTCTGAGGTTTTTGGCTGGATTTAGGCTTATCTTCAGTTTTCAGCTTCATTTGTCGCTTTTCAGATATGGTATTGTTGTTACTCGAATGGTCTCCGTCCCCTCTCTTCTTCATTCTCGTCAGTGGTTCTGTGTGAAGAATGTCTTCCTCCTCCTTCAAACAGTGCACCACTTGTGGTGTGAACATTCCCACAATACAGTACAAAAAACTCTGTATTGTAGTCTTCCTCTTTTCCTACTGCTTTAAGCTTTTCTAAGCATTTTCCACTGAATCATGTTTTTTTCATGATGTGCCCAAGCGCAATAGGCTTAGTTTAGTAAGTTAGGCTTCTGGTCAGCATTCAGGCTTTTGGGCAGTCCATAGTATGTGTAAAACTGTCCTGAAGGATCACATTTCATATGAGTTCTTTTTTTCCCCTCTCAGCTTTCTTTATGGTGTCCTCAGTGTCCTTTTGATTTTTCTACTACTATCTCAGTTTTGATTGATGATTAAGCCAAGATATAGAGAATCTAACAGTTGTGACATCTTCATTATAACTTTACATTTATGTAGATCTTCTGTAGTCTTGGTATTCAGCTGTAATCCTGTAATCATACAGCTGTGATCAACACATAGTCAGTGTTTATCTCATTGTGAAATGTTTTAGCAAAACTCTGTGAATCTTCCCATTTCATATCATTGTGAAGTAAGAACATTGACATGGTTTTGTCAAAAGTAAAATTTCAACAACATAACATTTCTACAGTAATTCAGTACACTGTCTCAATGTCATACAGGTTTCCTCTCTGAAGTTTTTGTTGTCAGCTGGAACATTCACAATGCTGATCTTCAAATGAGTTTTACCTCTCTTCTTCAGTTTTGAATGGAGGTCTTTCAGGATACCATGGAGTCCTGTGAATACACCGTGTGCAGTGGTTTGAGCTTGGACAACAACGCTCCATTTAGCCATGGAAACCCACTAGGTGATCACCATCAGATTGTGTAAAAAATAAACATAAACATTTTGGCTAAGAAGCTCAACTCATTGTACACCTTGAGGGTTAATTAAATACATTAAAACTCTGAGCCTTCATCAAGTTTTTGAGAATTTTGGTTTATATCAATGCTGCTCAAAATGGTGGTCCATGGATTGGTGCCAATCCCCAAGCCATCTGCTACCAGTTCCTGGAGAGTTTCTAGGAAATATGGAAACAATTTTATCCAGTGGGCAGGAATATGGGGCCTTTTTTAAAAAATGACATATGCAGAAGAGCTATTTTCTGCTTGAAAAAAATCTTCGTACTTTTGCTCTGCCGCTTGAACTATCAGTTAGCAAAAAACAATAACAATGGCGGCTCCGGCATTGCAAGCCCTCCCTTGCAAGCCCGCCCCCTCTGAGGTCTGACCAATCAGTTTTCAACTCTGCTGTATCCTCTTTTTGAATTAGTTGTACAGATGACCTATTATGCACATTTTCACGCACTTGTTTTAAAAGATCATGAGAAACAGAGAAAGCTGTTATCATGATCTATGAGGAGTTTTCAGCCCCCCTCCTTCTGAATATGGCAAATCCTAGCAGGGGCTCATCTAAACTAAAGGTATTCTGCCCGCATTCTTGCAGGATTATTTTTTTTTGTCGTGTAGATGCGCCCAATGTTAATATTGAATCCATTATGTCAAATGTTACACATACAAGTCACAATTTGTGTTGTTTCACTGTTGTCATTCACTATTGAGGTCCAACGTGGTGTAATGGTTTGTGCATAGGACTATGACTCTGTAGACCAGGGTTTGAATCCCACTCAGCCATGGAAACCCATTGGGGCAAGTCACACTCTCTCAGCCTCATAGGAAAGCAAAGGCAAATCTCCTCTATACAAATCTTGCCCAGGAAACACCATGATAGGGTCACTTTAGGATCGCCATAAATCAGAAATGACTTGAAGGCACACAACAACAATTGTCATTCTAGCAATTAAGCAAACCATGCTTATCTCCCTGTGTCAACATCCAGTTAATGGGAAGAATTCCCTGCCTCTTGTTTGAAGTGTCAAACCCAACTGGGAAAAAACATCATCCTCATCATTATCCTTAAAATATTTTCTGCTATGCTGGTCACCCACAAGAGATTATTTTGGAAATTTCAGAATCAGACAGTCTTCTTTGAAGCATTTTGTTTGCAGTGTCTCAGCTTTTGTAACTTAAATGGTGGGAAGTAACTGTAGAAAGCCTTCCCAGCTTCAGCTATTGCTGCCTGGCTTTCTTGGCAGGAACCTGTTTTGATTTTTAAAGAATATGACATTTGTGGCATTCTTTTCTGTTGTTTCTCTAATTCCTCTTGTTTTATACTTTCAGCATGGTTTCTCACTGGCTTCTTTCATACTTAACTGGAAACTCTTGATGGTGTGGGATTCACTCTGCTATAATTCTGTTGACTTGGTGAAGACAGTCTTTGAGTATACATTCATCAGTAAAACTCTTCAAACACATTTTTGCTGTGCCACTGTCTGAAGACTCTTCACCAGCATCACTGTATGCCATGATTTAAATGTTGTTGTGTAAATTTAAGGGGTGGAGGAAGTAACAGACAACTATATGTCTAACCAGTATAGCACAAAGAGGGTTTCTCCTGGCTCAGCAGGCAGCCACAACATGCTTAATTACAGAGAGAGAAAAGGGATGGATATTGTATACTTAGCTCTTCCTTTCTGTCACTCCTAGCTGTCTTTGCACCTCTATGAGTCTCCTCACTACAGTTTGAAACATCTCCTCAGTACTAGTTTCCATGGGTTTTTCCTCTCTTTACTATAACCCTCCTCCTTTGTGTCTCCCTTGCCTTCCTGCTTAGGTCTCTTGACATGAGTATGAGAGATCCATAATATCCAGACTAGCTGAGAAATTGCTCATACTAAGGTATTATGGCTCATGTTGCACTTAAATAAGGTCAGTAGACACCCTCTCCGCAGGTAGGCTGGCAATCTGCAGAACATATTCCTAGCATTTCTTATGTATGGTAGAATCGTGTTAGTAGTTTCCTCTGCCTTGTTAAAGATGAGTGAAAAGCATCTTAACAACATTGCTATGCCCAGGCCAAATTCAGAAACCAATGGCTTTTAATTACAGTTGTCCCTTCATATTCACTGGGGTTTGGTTCCAGGACCCCCCGTGGATGCCAAAATCCGTGAATACTGTACTCAAGTCCCATTATATGCAACAGCATAGCAAAATGGTGTCCCTTATATAAGATGGCAAAATCAAGGTTTGCTTTTTGATTTTGGATTATTATTTGTTTAAGAATATTTTCAAGCCATGAATACTTAAATCCATGGATACCAAATCCGTGGATACGGAGGGACTACTGTATATGAACACAATCTCAGTCTGCTTCCAACCTCTATACTGAATATTATATATATACTGAACATTATATATATGTAAAGAACCAGAAACAGGTTACAACAAATGGTCTACATAATTTTAGATAATCATATATATATATATATATATATATATATATAAAATCATCTAAATTATGTTGGCCATTTGCTGTAACCTGTTTCTGGTTCTTCCTGCTGGACAATCAGATAATAAGATATCATTTATCTGTTGTTGTTGTTGTTTGAATAGGCCAAATAATATCTGGAGGGATTTATTATGAGGCAATGAGGCATAATTTTCCTCATAGGATATTCAGGTTAAAATTTTTGTTCTCCCCATTCACATTGAGCTGTGTGGGCCGTGAAGCATCTTTAGCCCATGTTTTGTAAGTGAATAGATTATAAATTTAGCAGTTCATCTGTTCTTTGCATAATGACAGAAAATTCATGTTCACAGTAACTTCAAAGTAGTTTGGGTGGCCTTGGAGATGATTCTTTCCTTCCCTAAATAGGATCCTAAATGGATTTGAGAATTTCCACTTGCATTTTGCATGAAATCTGGGCTGGAAGGAAATTGGAAGGTGATTCAGCTGCTCAATCCATACATAATGAATTCTAGCTAATAAATCTTGTTCCTTTGTATTTATGCAGAAAGCTAGCATTCTCCTATAATATAAACAAGGAGTTTTCAAGAGATGCAGAAATCATGGGAAGGGTTAATGAAGTAGAGAATTAGACTGAAGTATTATAATTGCATTTTATGAATTTATTATGTTGATCCAAACAAACACATGATGTTAATACAGAAAACAAGTGTATTAGACACACTCCTAAGTTGATATACATGATGATGTTATTTGTGCTGTGGGTCAGTTCAGACGAAATGTTTTCCATGATACAGTGTAATGAGAATAAGATGTAATGAGCCTTGGGCTCCTACATATCTCCCTGCCCTGTTCTCTGAGCACTTGCAGTAAAAATGGAAAGTATCCATTTTCAGTTTGGAATGGAAAAGTTTCCTATTAAATCAATATTACAGTTTAATTTTTACCATAATGAGCTGCTTAATCAAGAGCACATGCCTAACTCACAAAGATGGCTGAGGATCAGCTGAGACAACACCATACCCTCCAACATTTCACAGATGAAAACTGGGACTGGTATGGCCAAGCAATATCAGGATGTGGTCAAGATGGCCAAAGTTATTGAGGAACGACAGACAAACTAGAAGGGGCTGCAGTAGTTTGCTTTTGCCTGAGTCTGCAGGGAATGCCAAAATCTACCCATTCCCCTCTTCTTCCCTCTTGCTGAATTAACTGAGTGCAAACTATTTTGCACTTTTGCTATTGTATTCAGTTGTCTGCAGCAACTGAAGTCTCTCTCTCTCTGGCTTTTCTTCGCAAACAAAGATTCAGGAAGCACTCATCCTGCACTTTCTGCAAGCGCACTGATGACTAAAAAGGCCAAACTGAGATAAACAAGTCCGGTTGCATAAAACGCAGCAATTGAAGTAATCTGAGAATAAAAGGGAGAAGTGGAAGGAAGAGAAACGGGGGTGTTTTAAAAGCAATTTTAAAAGAGAGACAACAGAAGATTAATCAGAACCATCCATCCCGGCCTACCAAATTGGGACAGTTGGAGGGTATGCAACACTCTGTTGAATTCAAACCCCTCTCAGCCTAGGAATTTGGAATTTCATTAGGACTACCTTGACCTAATTTTGTGCCAGCATAGTGGCACAGTGTCTGGGAGAGGTTTGGATCTGACATAACTTAGCTTCTCTCTTGCTTCATTCCTTGATGTGGTATTGTATCTGAACTGGTCCTACGAATCTTGGGAATGTGTCTGCTTGCTATTTTTATGGCAGTAGCAATAGCAGTTACATTTCTATACTGCTTTATAGTGCTAAGCAGTCTCTAAGCGGTTTACAGTGTGTTAGCTAATGACATTCCTAGACTTCATGTTTTGTTTTTCTTCAATATTTTGAGGTATGCTGTGTCAGAATTAACTTCCTTCTATAGTATACACTATACAGTTAAACAGTATATTCAATCTTCACTATTTCTAGAATAAGCTATTCAGGGCGGGGGGACACCGTACAAAAAGCCGAGCTTTACGCATCTTCAGTCTCTGTTTTTCTTTTCTACTTTTAGTTACCTGTGTTTAACTGATCTCTGCAATAACTGCCCATTATATTTGCCAAAAGTTTTTTCTGCTTACAGTATTGCACGTGTGACATTCCTGTGAGTAATTTCTGAGATGATATATTTTAGACTGCTGTCATGGTATCTGTGTGCTGGAATGATTCAATACTGCTCTAAGTTTGTTGGCATGTCTCAAAGACCTAGTGCTGCTTCAGTACTTTCAGATCTTGAAATGGTACTTGGATGTGATTCAGATTAATTGTGTGTTAGATGACAGCTCCTGCAGGGTCTGTATTCTCAGTGACACTTTCTGTTAACGATTAATTTATCATTAGCTAAAGAGATCATGCAACATGCTGAGCATTAAGTCAGTTGGACAACCCGTATTGTAAGTTATAAGTATGTTCTACAGCATTTTGCAGAGGTAGAATATACTGGCCCAGTCTCGTATGTTTGGAAGCAGAACCAAAAATGGACTAAATATTAATTTTATTAATTCTGAAATGAAAGTTGACTCATTGGTGACCAACCCCGAAATAATGAGACCAGACACAGAAAATTGGGTTAAAAGATCTGATGAGAAAGAGGCATGTGAGGAGGCCACTGAGGATTAAGGACCCTCTGCCTCTGCCCCACTCGCCTGATCTGCTTGGCACGAATGTACCAAGTGTGATACATCCTGGCCTCTCTTCACAGAGGCCATCAAACCACCACCTCACCCACAGCACCCTTCTGCGCAGATACGGGGATGCATCCTTTAGTTCACCATGAACTGAAACTAATCAGATCATTGGATTAAGTAACAATTCAGCTGAGGTGATGGATCTTCATCATGTGGTATTGTTCACAGGGGGTGACTTCCTTATTTGCATATGGGTATACTACAGGTACATAACTGTGTATCTTAGAACAGACATATATCTGAAGATTACTACTAAAAATATAAGTGAGTATGTTTAGAAGTTAGAACAGACTTCTAGCAATGTTTGATCTTTGCCACTTGAACTCCAAGCTGTAAACTGTCTAGAATCGATGAGATTTATGCATGTATATGTCGTTTCACTGGGTGACCAGTATGCATAGTTTACTTACTTGTAAGTATGGATCTGCAATGATTAGGAAAAAAATGTTTTGGAAGATCTAAATCTCCCTTTCATGGGATCTAGATTTCCTTTAATATGAATATGTTTATATTTATATCCACTTACATAAATTATCTCCCCATTGATCTTATTAATGGAAGAAAAGCTGATTATATTACCCAAAGGCTCAGAAAATCATTTGTATAATTCTTGAAAAAATTAGGGTATATTGATATGGTTATTTTTTTGCAGGTGGGTTGGGCTTTTTTCAAAGAGACTTTGACTTTTATGTGTCAAAAGTATGCACACGAAACCGAGGCATACTCTTGAACTTCAAATAATGATGCACTATACTTGGAAATTATAAATTAATGATCTCTCCTTAATATACATAGAAGATAGGATGGAAAGGAAAACGTACAGGTACACACTCTTATGCCTATAATGTATATACAGATTTTTTTCCTTGGCAGTTCTATTACCCCTAACAGTTGGTAGTAGAAAGTTTTGGTTTTCAGGATCATGACATATTTTGTGTATTTAACTTGTAAGTTAGTTTTTTTGGAAGCAGGTGTTCAATCTTACACCTTTAAGCATAAAATTCATAATTTATGTAATGATTCATCTGGTGATCATTCTTAACAGTCAGGTTTTCTGTAAAAGATAAATCCATCTGTTTTTGTTGTTTGTTGCTTGCACTTTGAGCAATATATTTAATTAACTTAAATTCTACAAATCAGTATTCCTGTTCCACATGTCAAGTATACTTTTGGTTATACTGTATGCTAATTCATTTTCAAATTCAGTTAGTATCTTTTTTCCATATTCCCTCTCTCTCTCTTTTTCTCCCTGCTCACCATCTCTCTGTACATATACATATACATATACATATACATATAATTTGGCTGCATCTGTTTACATGTTTGCTTTCCAAATTACTTTTAGAATTCAGGAAGTATTCTTAGCTTTCAGATTACAGTCAGCATACTTGGCAATACATCTTCTGAAAACTAATGAAAGAGACTAAAAAGAAGAGTCGTAACAGGCACATCTGCAGTTACTAAGATGTACATCATTAAATATTGAGAAACATTCCCTTTGAGTTAGGTATATTTTAACTTAATAAAATATGAGTCTTCATGTCCTAAATTAATGATATACTGCTCCTAAATATATTTATTTTGACTGTGAATTCTTATTATTTAAACAGATTTTACTTTCAAATAAATATGCTTAGAAAACCATATTCGTATTATAAGAATATATAACATTTGGCGGCAAATAACTGGTTGTTTGGGAAATATTATTGCACATATTCTAAATTCTATGTCAACTGTAAAGGTTTGTTTGGATTTCTAATGGGATTTCAGTGTGTTCAGTTTAATCCGCATAACTCTTTTTGTGATTCATAAATTGTTATATTTTACTGTCCTGTGATTCTACTCATATCTTCATTCCTATCTGAGATAGTTATCCTATAGCAATGTAACAGAATCTATCTCTCTTGTGACCCATGAGAGAAGTCACAGCCTCATGCATCTAAACACTTACATTAGCTGCCATAGTATAAGACAGATAGTTTTGCCATAAGTTGGAAATGACTTGAAGGCACACATCAGCAGCAAATATAAGACAGGAGTCACTGGAATTATTTCAGCCAATCACAGTAGTACCAGTTTATAGGTATAATAGTATCTCAGACCCAGGTAAACTCAGGAATAGCCAAATATTAGCTGCTCCTGTTGGTGCTGATTGCATAGGGAAAGAAAACATTTGCACAGAGCTGCAATTTGGGTGTCATCCCCAAATTCCTGTTAGGGTATTATCAGCTATTAGACTATAACAATTGACCAAAAAAACCTGTATAATAAAATTGGCAAATAAATGTAACTCACATTCCAAGTATTTTCTAGCAGAAGAATCCATCCATCCTTCAGATACCCTTTTCAAAGCACCCTTTTTCCTTTTTGTTGAAAGCAGGTCATTTATTTAGGAGGAAAATTATCTCTCATCTGATGCTTCCATGACTATTGCAGTTTTCATCCATACCTACTCTGCTCTAAAAGAGAGAGGCCACTTTCCTAAAGCATATGAACTATGAATACCTAATTCTCAGATATGTACTGCTTTTAACATGACTAATTGTGGCATGGCTAATTAAAACTCATGAACAACATTAATGCAGTGACTGGGTTGTATCCAACATGATTTGGTTGCATTCAGGTTCCATCTAAGTTCCCTTTAGTTCCACAGGAACCATATGTGATAAACTTAGGGCCTTATTGCACTACATTGTTATAGCACTATTATTCCACTTTAATGGCTATGGCTACCTCCTGTGGGATCCTGGTATTTTCAGTTTAGGGAAAGACATTTAGAATTCTCAGCCAGAGAGCATTTAGGCTTCAGTAAACTACAAACTCTAGAATTCCACAGGCGGCAGCCATAGCAGTTAAGGCTATAACAGTGTAGTGCAATAAGGTTCTGAATTCAGTCCATTCATCAGTAGCCATTAAAAGACGAAATAATAATAGTTATAATAAACTAACCCCAAATATATGTATTAATTGCAATAGCATTTTACATTTATTTATTTATTTATTTATTTATTTATTGTTCTCCATTTCTCTAGGTCTTTCATGGTGATCTTTCGGTAACGTAAGTACAGATATTCAGATGACTTTGGGATAGTTTTTGGATCAATGATGAAAGGATTATCTGGCAATCGCAGTCACCATCATGGGGTTGCCTGTGAACCGCCATGTGACTCTTTGGTACACCACTCAGAGAGGAAGCCATATTTGTTAAATCCTGTGGAACATCATCCTGCAGATCACTCTTACTACACTCAGAGAAACTCTTTTCAAGGAGAGTGTATGATTCCCTACAATGATCAGATTGCTAGCAGCACGTTCCCTCGGAGACATTACAATTCCCATAATGAGCTTAAGGATGAGTGTGCTTTGGTTCCACATGGAACAGCTGGTAAAGGTAACCGTATCCCTGCCAATCTTTTGGACCAGTTTGAAAGGCAGCTTCCTATTAACCGAGATGGCTACCATACATTACAATATAAAAGAACTGCTGTAGAACACCGTAGTGATAGTCCTGGGAGGATCCGCCACTTGGTTCACTCTGTTCAGAAACTTTTCACAAAATCTCATTCTCTTGAAGGCCCATCAAAGGGCAGCATCAATGGAGGGAAAGCAAGCCCAGAGGAGACACAGACTATGAGGTATGGCAAGCGTAGCAAGAGCAAAGACAGGCGGTCAGAAGGAAAATCCAGATCAAATGCATCTGGATGGTGGAGTTCAGATGACAACTTGGATAATGATGTTTGCATTTACCATGGACCAAGTGGGGTTATGACTATGGGAAGATGCCCTGACCGTTCCACATCTCAGTACTTTATGGAAGCCTATAACACTCTTAGTGAACATACTGTGAAGCCTTCCAGAAGCAATAATGATGTCAAATGTTCCACCTGTGCAAACCTGCCAGTAAATTTGGATGCTCCATTAATGAAAAAAAGCTCTTGGTCCTCTACACTGACAGTGAGCAGAGCTCGTGAGGTTTATCAAAAAGCTTCCATGAACATGGACCAGACAGTGATGAAATCAGAAACTTGTCAACAAGAACGATCTTGCCAGTATCTTCAGGTACTGTATGTATTACTGATTGCACTGCTTACAGCTGCCTCTAGTTCCATACATGCCTTTCCCACTAAGCTGAGACTGCAGATGAAAAGATGACTGTAGGAGTTAATCTATATACAAATTATGAATAAATCTGCATTTTGGTTGCTAAGAGTCAGTGTTCCAAATGAATGCATACAATAAGGAACTGGTTCTCTTTCTTAACATGTGAAAAGAACAAGAGCTCTCTGAATAATTTGGGGTGATTAAAAAGGCACTCAAGACACACAAAACAGCACAGCAGGTCACAAGGGAGCCAGAGGTAGTAAAGCTTTCATTTAGCATTACAGTCTCAATGAACTGTATATTTTCAGGACAGACATAAATTAGCTTTTGTGATCTTAGGATTTGTCTTTGCTTTATTATTTTCTGATAAAACTGGAGATCCTTTGAACACAATGTTTAGTACATTGCGAACCAGCCTACTATCTGTTTTGTCACATACAAAAAACAAAATCAAAACCCTCATGGAATAATTATATGAGTTACCAGATTGGTGATTCTAGCTATTATTCCTTTAAAAAAAAACAAAAAAACTAGCACTGACTGAAAAAAAATGCAAAGCTGAAAGTCTGAAATTATTGAATGTTCTGATTATACTCTTAAAGAGT
The DNA here is from genome assembly GCA_030847615.1 of Gambelia wislizenii. NCBI lineage: Eukaryota > Metazoa > Chordata > Lepidosauria > Squamata > Crotaphytidae > Gambelia > Gambelia wislizenii. The sequence continues at coordinate 253,432,706 of JAUMIR010000004.1, forward strand.
ACATCACTTACTCCCTCACAAGCTGTTTGCAGTTAATAAAGCGTCACTATTTTTCACCAGTATTGTATCTTTAAATGTCAAGAATCAGATGTCTGCTCTTGGAGCTATCATACTGCTGGTTAATGTTTGTAGCAAGAACTTGGATCAGAAAATTAACACAGTTTCAGTCTTCCAAGATCTGTGGATTGTTTTTTATGCATTTTATTTGGAAGCAGACATGGCACATCTAACGGTGCATGGACAGTGGAGTAATGTTAAACAAAGAAGAGAAAAGACCATGAGGAAAAAAGAGGTTTGAGCAAAGAAATCTTTGTTGTGGTTGTTATTTTTTTTAATTAGTCAGAGGGTTGCTATACTGTTCTGTTTGCATGATGTTTCTGTGTATTGTATATTACAGATTAGTTTTCTCTTGTGTTTAGCTTTATGAAACATTCTGTAATTTCATTTTGTCACTTGAGTCCATACTTGGGTAAAGAAGAGGTTTCTGCTGTCCTCTTAAGATGTCTGACTTAGTTATAGTTCAGATGACCTAGAAATGAAACAGGGGTGCCAAGTTGTAAGAGGTTCTATTTTAATACAAAATATGCATTACAGGTGAATTTGCATCTAAAATTATAAAGAGAAGAAAACCTATACGATATATATTAATTTTTACCTGTATATATATATATCTGTTTTCATATAAACGCCTATGCACGATACAGTGAATTTTTTTGTGGGGGGGGGTGCACTTGTAAGTAGCAAAATAATGATCCTATACCAGGGGAGGTAGATTATTTTGTGTGTCCAGCAAGAAGAAATTACCTCTTTTTAAAATACATATATATATATATATATATATATAGCTGTTTAATAACATTCACTTCTTAGTTAAGTAGCTTATCATGACCCAGTATGTGATCAAGTGATGGGAAACAAATGAAAAATGAAAAAATTATGCCAGTCTCATCTTTCCATGAGCCACAGGGACTTTTGGGTCATAATTAATTGACAGGAATAGATTCCTGAAGTAGAATTAGAGGGCATTATCTGTGCTGCTTGGATGAATGTCCAGCAGTCTTCTAAAGCATTATGCAAAATAACTAAATGCTCTCTTGCACATTTGACATGTCCTCAGGGTCTAGGTTGACTTTTAAAGTCATGAATTACTTGCCAAATTTGAAAGGAATCAGTGTGGAGTCAATATTTCAAAAGAGTTCAAAAACAAAGGAGAGAAATGTCTTAGTAGGATTTTGATTAGTATTCTGGGTATTGATTTAATGTTGAATATCTGTCAGGAAGGAGCCAGTGTGGCATAGTGGTTTGAGTGTTGGACTACAACTCTGGAAACTAGAGTTTGATTCCTCGCTCAGCCATGAAAGCCCGCTGGGTGATCTTGGGCAGGGCACATACTCTCAGCCTCAGAAAACCTTGTGATAGGTTCACCTTAGGGTCGCCATAAGTTGGTAATGACTTGAAGACACACAACAACAAAGAATACCAAACTGAAGACTTGAAATCTGAGTATATTTTTTTCCACCTCTTTAAGAAGCAGTTATACCAGTACAAAGTATATTTGTTTAAAAACTCAAGCCTCACTCATCTACTGTAAGAGATCACATAGCAGAAAAATGTCCAGTTAGTGGTGGCACTTATGCAAAATTTTGAAACAAAACTAGCTTACTTCAAGTGAAATATTACCAAATAGGTAACTTCCAAACAGTGTAGAAATCCCAGCACATTGTTAAAAGAAAGTTGCTTCTATATTTGTCATAGCTGTGGAGAGGAAACAAATGTTAAATGAGATCTAACATCCTGGCCAGGAAGGGGCTAGTGTATGTATGTCCTTGTTTGGGCTTCCCAGAAGCATCTGGTTCACATAGTTGTTTGTATAGATTTCTGGACTAGAAAGGCCTGATCCAGCAGCAGACTTTTTTATCTTTTTAGGGGAGGAACCAAGAGCTAGTTTCAACATTCCAGTGGTAGAACTCTTTAGTAGAAATTACAGGAATTACAGAAATTTAGTAGAAGCACTGTATAGCACAAAAGGGTTAATCTGTTTCCCATTTTGCACTGAAACTTACAGTGCCATAGGACCCAAAAGCATGAGATCACTTACCTGAGGTAAAAATCACCAACCAAGATTTTACTGACTGCTGGCAGAATTGGAAACCCCATGAACATAGTAATGCAGGATAACCACTTCTTGCTGTTGTCCAGGTGACAATCCCCATTCAGAAGGTATGACCTCTGTTCAGACCAATGAGGACTTGTATGTTTTGTTATATGAGCAGCAAAAAATGTCAAACTGTTCATTGAATAATCTGTTCAGACATAGAACTATTGAGTTAAATCAATTATGTTATCAGTTAAATTGGAAATTGCCTAGCATGAAGGAACAACAATTAAATTTACTTTCTGACTAAAGTGATTGACTTACTTTGGAAGATTAGCATTAATTTGATTCCAGAATTAAGTTATTAATTACATTATTCATTAATTAAATGAAAAACAGTGCTAAAGACACAACAAATGTTACATTTCCCAGTTCATTCTTTAAACAAAGCCTAGTTTTCTTGGAGTTTTGCAAAACTACAACGGTAGTTGTTTTGTCCCTCAGAATTGGAAAAGTAAAATGTTTAGGCCACAAGATCCAAACCACTTATTGTACTTCATGATTAGATTATGATACTTCAGTCAATTCCCAGGTTGAATGTTTTTAAACTGGGGGTAGGAATTGTGTGGCCCTACAGATCTTGTTGATCTGCAACTCCCAGCAGCCCTACTAGCATAGTCAATGATAAGGAATGCTGGCTGTTGCAGTCCAACAATATCTGAAAGGCCACATGATTCTCATCCCTGTTTTAAATGCAGAAGAGCAGTTTGGGATGAGATGGTCTTTGCATCCAGACAACCCACCTATGTTCTACTCCACACAGATGTTCCTCATCCCAGGAAACTGCTTTTGGAAGTTCTTAACCCTGGGTCTTTTACTGGAATCCATGTGGAAATCAGTAGAATAAAAAAAGGGGGAGTAAATAGATGAGATCATAAAGGAGGGTGAAATGTGCAGGAAGGGAGTACAGCCTCCAAGGTCTCCTAGCCTCTCACAGTTGCCCAGCCTGATATAGGGCTTGATGAAATACAGTAATAGCTTACTGGGGAATACATTTATAACAAAAGGGGTGTGCACTCTCTGTTATCATTCTGCCTGATTACAGAGGCCATTTGAAGATGTACTCCTGGTGGTTCCACATGAGTGTGCATTCCACTTGGAGAGCATCAATACTTTGGTGTATTTACTCCCATTCTGTGGATTCCCTTTCTAACTGAGATTAGGCATCCACTTACACTACTTGATTTTCAGTTATCCCTGAAGAGCTTTCTTTTATCAATGTACATGTTTTTATTTTAATTGCTTTCAGTGGAAGCTGCAGGCTTACATGTCAGTGAGGTGATTCATCCATTTAGTATAAACTAAATCTATCCAAGGTGCTGAACCCTGTCCCCAAAATAAGTTCAGCACCTTGTATAGTTCCTTTAAAATTCTGACTCAGAACATACATTTAGCCAATCACTCTATATTGTTGGCAGCAAATCAACTTTCAGAGGGGAAAAAAGCCAGAAAGAAATAGTGTTATGGCATCAGCAGAAGCAGTAATATTTAAGAAAAGCTAAAACAGCCACAGAAATCAGAAAACAGGAAGGTGACACTTAGGCCCTTTGAGATATCATGACAAAAAGAAAAAAAAATGAAGACAAGGTAGACTAAAAGGAAACTTACATCAAGTATCAAGTATAAATTAGCAAAGGAATGCACGTCTGATGGATCCAACTAAGGCAAACTTAGCCCTATTGAATTGAGACATTTGATATTTCCTCCTCAGAAGTGTCCCTTGAGTGCAAAAGTTGGGGTAAAGTTGCCAAGTTTGCACATTTGAAGCTACATGTTTGGAGGGTGAGGATGTCAGTGGGCTGCTAGTCAGGATGCCTATGCATTTTCCTCCATTATTGGAGGAAGTATATGTCTTTATTCCAGTTACAGGAGGATGTAGGTGTGAGAGTACCACTACACTCCTCTCCTGTCTTGCGTGTTGGCTTCCCAGAGGCATCTTGTTGGCTACCATTTGTACAGAAAGCTGATGTAGGTAGGGTTTCAGTCTGACCCAGCACAGCCGCTTTTATGTTTTAGATCGTCTCTCACCCCTCCCACTGACTAGAACCTGATTAGCCCTGATAAGGTAGTCAGTGATTAAGAGGGTCAACAGCTAGAAGTTAGATTGAGGTTGATGAAGTGTATTTCAGATCAGAGGCGGATAAGATGTTGTTGGACTGATGAGTTCCACAAGTCATAGGGCTTGTCTCGAGGGGAAAACCCGGATTATTGGCCATGTGGTATCTGCGGATTGGCTTAGGTGTGAAGCGGCGGGGGGGAGGACTTCCAGTGGACAGACTCCATTCTGGAGCTTTTTAAAAAAATATATTGTGCATGTATCTGGATAAGCATATCTCCACTTTTGCAATAAAACAGTACTCTGGGACAATATATTTGCATATTCACATGTGAACAGAAAAAAATGTGGAGCAGCCCTAGTTGTCTGGCCATAAACAGTACAACATATAGGACATGTGATCAGCATAGGCCCGCCATTTTACTCCAATGCAACTAAGAGTGTGGCAGGATACTCTTACCTACAATCGTAGAAGCCCAGTGCATGTGGTGTTTACGGGGCTGCTGCCTATAAAAAAAATCTGCCACAGCTAAGAGGTAGGTGTGGGGTTTCCCACCAGTGTAGGCAAACCGTTAGACAGCACAGAAAATGGTAAGGGATTATAGGAAGTGAAGTTCAGAAACATCTAGAGGGCCATGGTTGCCCATTCCAGTTTTAGATCCTGTTGTGTGACAGTGATGCCACTGTGATCTCTCAGATTAGCACTAACTTTGATGCAGTCACTTAATAGTCATAGAAAACCCTATAGTTTAGATAGATTTCAGGTGTTAACAGTGTGAGAGTATAGACAGAGTGTTTGGACTCATATAGTCTATCCAACATTTGCTCAAGCCTTGCCTTGAATTTCCTGTGAGGCAGTGACCATTAGGGTGCTAAATGCTTCAGGGAGTGAAGATAGTCCCTGTCATCTTAAAGAAGATAGAACTAGACCCTATGATAGTCTTACCTAGAATAAATCCATTGAAATTCACAGGACTTTAAAATGTCCTTTTTAGATTTTAGTGGATCTTGATGAAGCAATTGAAATCAGTTGGGCTTAAGTTGTGTGTTGACTAAAATTCTGTGATTAAACTACCAGTCATTTCAGTACGCTTACTCTAAGTAGGACTAATGTTGGATTTAAAGCATGGTGATTTACCTGTACTGTAACAGACTATATAAAGACATTGTTTTAACAATGTATAAAGACTCTTTCTGTGCCAAGACAGAGTCATAATCTCCCATTTGAGGCAAAGCATTTGAGTATTTCTGGATGATGCTTGTTATCTGGATCTGTTTCAGCCTGATGTCTGTTGTGGTTTTGGCATTGGTTGGCTGACTAAGTGAGCCTGTGTTGAGGGAAAAAAACACTATTCTAAATCTCTTGTTGGCCTTTGGGAAAAAAATCCATTGACAATTATAGCCTTCTGGCTTCCAGTCCAGGTTGGGGCTGGAGGCACCATTTTTCTACATTTCTGCTACTGTCTGACAGTAGCTTCCGGACAGTGTGAGAAAGTATTTTTGCACTGCATGTACACTGCACAGAATTATTTTCATCATTCTGTTTCACATTTTCACATAGTGGCTGGTTAAGATCATCTAGAGATTGAGGTCATAATCATACAGATCATACTCATAATTAGACTGGTCGTTCTATTTTTGCCTTAAATCTAATCCAGTTGTGACAATGGAGGTGCCAAACAAGTAGATGGATTCTGTAATAAGATGGATGTTGGCCAAATCCAGACAAGATGGAGATGCCATTGGTGGGTGGGTGGTATTCAGTTTGTGTTGGATATGACTGCTCAGAATAAGGTTCAAATTAACAGAATGCTTTTGAATCTGGCCCTGTTTTTGGATGTCCAGTCAGCTATGGAATGAAGCTAGCTTATCAATACCAGCTAATGCCACTCTTGCACAGAGATATCCTTGGACAGTTATCTGTGATCTCTTAATATCCAGATTGGATTAATATAATATGTTTGTATATGAGTCTGTTTCAGCTGGTTCAGAATATGCCAGCTGGGTTTAAACAGGAACTCACCAATCCAGCTATATCATGCAGATGTTAAAAAAAAATTCTGGCTTCCTGTTTGTTTCCAAGTTTAATTGGGAGCCCTGGTCTTAACTTCTATGGCCTTGGGACCAAGGTATTTGAAAGACCACCCTCCCCCATATGAGTTATCTGCCCATTTCTGACACCCAACATCAGGAGTTCCTGATGCTTTCAGAAGTGGAATATGTGACAACCAGGTATTAAGCCAGTTTGGTTTAGTTACCTAGCAGCTGTATCTTCTTTTAACTTTCCAGTAAGTCTTCAAAGGCAACCTCAAGTACAACAAATTGTAATAGTCAAATCCCAAGCAGAGGGTGAGAGGAGGAGATCCATCAAAGGAGAGCAAGTGAACACTTAGCAAGATATCAGACTACTCCAGAAGTGGCAGTGCTGGTCAGAAGCAAATATGACTTAGAGCTAAAAGGATAATATGGTGTCCACATATGTATTTATTTATTTAATGTATCCCCCCCTTTTCCCCAATATGGTACCCAAGGTGGCTTACCGCATAGGTTAAAACAAAATACAACTACAAAATTTTACAGTACAAAAGTTTTTTAAAAACACACAAGACTGAGACTTTTTAAAAACAAAAGCAACCCTATTAAAAACACTAATTTAGAACAGTTTTTAAAACATAGTAATTAAGATAAAAGTACAGTAAGCCACCCACCCATTCAATGTAAAACAGCTTTCCTCCACAACCAGTTAACAGCCAAAAGTCTGATTATACAGCTGTCCCTCAGTATCCACGGAATTGGTATCCATGGATTTAAGTATTCACGGCTTGAAAATATTATTTAAAAAAAAAATAATCCAAAAAGCAAACCTTGATTTTGCCATCTTATATAGGGGACACCATTTTGCTATGCCATTGCATATAATAGGACTTGAGTATTCGTGGATTTTGGTATCCTTGGGGGGGGGGGGGTCCTGGAACCAAACCCCAGCGAATATGAAGGGACAACTGTATAGGGTTACCATATGCCCTCTGTTCCCAGATATATCCTCTAAAATTTCTGTCCAGGTGAACTTTTTAAATGTCTGGGGATTTTTAAAATGTCTGCTGCTGCTGCTGCTTAACCTCCTGCCTGCCACTTCCATCTCCTCATCAATATTTCCCTGGCTCCCTCAGGAGCTCTGTTAGGAGAAGGGATGAAGGGTAGTCCGGTGGAGCACTCAAAGAGAAAGGGATAGTGACTTGGGAAAAGGAGGAGGGAGACAGACCTGGAGGGGGAAGGCAATCTAGCCAAGTGAGACAGCTGAGGGAAACTCTGGCCATGAGAGGGCTTTGGAACAAGGCAGGTGGAGTGGGTAAGTTGGCAATCAGAAGAGGCAAGGGAAGGAGAAAGGGAAGATTAAATAGTTATTACTTAAATACAATGAAAGTTAGGAATATTTCCAGGAGCAATTATCATAGCTTATATAGTAAAAGTATTCAAAGTGAAAGTTGTCATAGCAATCAGTGGTTTGAAGTAGTCAGTTGGTAATGTGTCCTCTTTTTTGCTTTTCAACATATGGTAGCCACCATATTGCAGTGTCCAGCAGCAAAGTTGTGAGGGGACACATTGGCAAATAACTAAGAGATGTTTGGATTTGGATACTATAGATCACAACCTTTATTGGTTATGGTGACAGAAGGCTTGACCTGGATGGGATCAGATCCTGACATCGGCAACCCAACTGTTGCCCAATGAACTGCCCCCAGCCTTCATGCTGGTAGCCCCACCTGGAGTGATGGCTAGTGGGATGTCATGTGGGTGCAAACCTCTGTGTAAATCCCCCATCACCTGGGTGTGAAGACAAGCCCCCTGGCCCCGAGCTGGGCCTGACCTGTGCTGCCTTCACACCCAAGGCCCCTTAATGGAGCCCCCACCAGGTATGACAGGCACACAGACCTACTCTTCCAACAAACCAGATCCATTCCCATGCCAAACTACCAAAGTTGTGGCATAATGCAATACTGTCTTGTATGAATAAAGGGAGGGCGAGTGGGACAAAGAGCAAAACTCAGCTGAAGCCCAGGTCAGCAGAAGCTGTGCTTTTATGCACCCGCACCACCCCTGAATGAAGATTTCATCTTCCTCAGTGGAAGACCCACCTCAAGGAAAACCATGCCAAACCTGATCGGCTGGTTTCCCCACCACTGTCAAAGCATACCAAACTGTGGGGATCCCTGGGAAGCCACGTCAGCACAGCCCAACCACCACTATGGACCACAGCTTGGCCTCCAAGTAAGTCTGGGTCTGTTTGTGAAGTTGAAAGCTTTCACGGCTGGCATCCATAGATTTTCCTTGTTTTTTTTCTGGGTTGTGGCGCCGTGTTCTGGAATAGTTTCTTTTTGATGTTTCACCTGCATATGTGGCTGGCATCTTCCACAAATGCAGGCAAAACGTCAAAAAGAAACTATTCCAGAACACAGCCTCACAGCCCAGAAAAAAACCAAGGAAAATCTCTGAGTCTGTTTCTTTTATCAAAACGTGTTTGCCTGCTGATGGAAAGAGAGCAGAGCCTTCTTTGGGAGGGAATTCCACAGGCTAGGAACAGCTATTGAGAAGGCGTTCTCCCATGTGCTTACCAAACATGTCTGTGATGGTGGTGAGACTGAAAGAAAGTAATTCCTCAAGGATCCCAAAACACAAACAGTCTTTCATATAATCTAGACTGAAGTCATATGGGGCTTTATAGATCATAACTGGCACTTCAGATTATGCTGGAAACAGACCAGTAGCAAGTGATGCTTTTGCAACACTGGTGTTGTACATTCCCTGTAACCAGCTCTGGTCAGGATTCTAGCCACAGCATTTTGGACCTACTGGAGTTTCAGAAAAGTTTCCAAAGGCAGCTGCATATAGAGTGTGTTACAGTGATCCAAATGGGAAATAATCAAAGTTATGTGGCAGTGTAGCCAGATTTGACATCTCCAGGAATCGGTGTAGCTGGCTCAATAGTTTCAATTATGCAAATTTTCTCCTGGCTACCACTGAAACACAAGCATCCAGGCCTAGGGCTAAGTCCAGAAGTAAGCTGAAACTGTGAACCTGAGATACATATCAGCACTGAAATGGTTTTTTCCATAAACTGATATTTGTTATGGCATCTTTATATGATGCTCTCATTTGCTCTCTCTATATGAATGAATTAGGAAAATGGGCTGGGCTACATGAGCTTGGTCAGTTTTAATTTTGTGATTTAAAAACTTCATGATAGTGCTAGGGAAAGGTGCACATGCAGGCCAAAGTAAAATAAGAAACACATTCTTGAATTGGTTGCTCTTGCTGTGTGAAAATGAGTAGCTGTGGTATTATGGAAGGAGACTCATATGTTGAGAATTGTAGTTAAAGACAAGGAAAGGAGGTAGGAGGAATAGGAAATACATGACTTTATCAGACCAGGCAAATGTGGCATCATAATGATGCCTAATGAACATGAAAGTGCATGCATACCAGATGATGACGTCCTTTCACGATCATATACTGTCCAGAAGCTCTTTTATATTGATTGGCCAAGCCATCAATAGAGCTCCCATGGCACTTTGTTGTTAGCATTGCCGGCATTTGAAACTTCTTGCCATTGTGCTCATGTGTATACAGCATCAATGACAGAACACTTCTGGATGAGATCATGACAGTCAGGTAGGGGACGCTCTTTTTTATGACTCACCTCCCCCCTGCCCGGTGTACTTTGAACTTTTAAAGTGTGTTTCTGTGCTTGTGTGTTCATTTTATGTGTTTATTTTGCTTTATTTTTAAAAATTTGACACTCCTTGCAAGAATAGGCAAGATCTCAGCCATGAAAGTAAACGGAGCTCTGTTCATGCTTTGTTTATGCTGAGGTTGCCTCATTGCCGCTGCTCAAGGTAGGTCTGGTGGGGGGGGGTTCTTTTGCTGGCATAAAAACACCACAAAATATGCTGGCAAAAGAACATTAATGGGGGGTGATCTGATAAAGTCCACAAACTGCCTAGAGAATTTTATTTTTCATGAATGGCAGAAATAGAGAAGCTGAAAATATTTACCTTTTATGTATTGGAATTGTTACAATACAGCAGTAAGCTTTTGCCATTTGTTGTTATTGTCACTGTAGTCATTCCTTTTTAATAGTTTACTCTTAACAGGGAATATGCCCCATTTGGATATCTGTAATATGCCTCCTTTCACTTTATAAAAGAAACATGGAAAACACTTTGAACTGCTCTGAGAATAAACTATGGGAAACTTATTGTTCCCTACTTGTTAATAGGTGGTTATTACCCAAATTGTGTGGGGTCCACGAGGATCCCACTAGTGTCCAAATCTTAATAGGGGAAATTATTAAATAGCTCAAAATGGCAGTGAGAGGCTGGGTAACAGCAGGATCTTTTGACCTATGTATACCAGTAGTAACTGACGAGACTCCAAGCCAGAATGTACAATTAAATGATCTTTATTGGAAATTAATCTTAACAGCATTCACTCTTATACGCAGGCTTCAAGCAATCACACAAGGCTATCGAAGAAAGTAGGAAATATTTGGATAGAGGAATAGAATAAGGAGAATGTGGGTTATACTATCCTGATCTTGGAGAGCTGAGATTGCAAAGTAAACTGGTAGCAAGGAGATCTGGAAGGCAGAATAGTAACACAGACTGACGTGGAGTTGGAACGAAGACTTTGTGCACACTTTGGTAGTGTTTTAGGGTGATATTTATATGTGATAATTCTCCTGAAGTGATGAAATTTAGAGTGGACTACAATGTTTCTTGAAGTTTCCTGGGACTAGACAAAGTGTTCTCCAGATGTGTTAATGATTGTTAATGAGTGACACATTTGGAATTGAATAGGAGCAGGCAAGTTCTATTGAGTCAAGGAGAAGAGGAAAAACCTATTTTGCAACCATTGAGGACTCTGCTATTTTTGAGTGGATTAGTGGAGAACTCATTTCCAGGTGTTCTTCTGGATTGACCTGTTTGAGGAATTTCCCAAAGGCCCCTCCCTAGGTTGTACATGACTCCAGCCTTGATATCTGAGGATCCCTGGTTTACTTGCCAACCACATACAAGGCCACAGTAAGCCAAATTATTAAATATTGCCAATTATGCAATTTTCCAAGATAGGGACTGTCAGGGTAGGTAACATGGTATAAAGATATCTGGATTACTATATATCTTTTCTGGCATCTTACAGTAAAGATGGGCAAACTTGATCTGGGTGAACTTTTTAAAAAAAACCCACAAGATTTGGTATCTTCATCCTGTTTGCAAATAGTGCTGCTGGGATATATATTGCCTTTTATTTTCTATTGATGAAATTATGATGGAGAGCAACCCAAATAGTACTTGGTCTGCTATTAAGCAGTTGCTGGGAACCAGCTGTAGAAAACTTGCTATATAACTTTTTCATGTTATCCTCTTTTTAAAAATTCACAGGAAAAGCTTGTTAAGTAACATTTTTCTCTGATACACAGAAATAAACTTTTTTTATAGCAGTGGCAGCTAAATTGGGCAAATCCTCTTGAACACAGCCAATAAAGTAAGCTGCTATAGGGATTCTTATTGAAACCATTTGTTTCTAGATGGCACAATTAAAATTTTAAACATTTTATGATACAGCGATTTTTAATGTTTACTTTGGACACCCAGTGTTGGCTACAGTTAACCTTTGATGAAGAAACAATCTACCTGAGAATGTTTATGTGTTTCTAGCATGAATATTGCTTCATTAGATTATGGTCGAACTAAATTCAGCCTGGTTTGCATTCTTTCCCTTGTTTCCCAGCTCTGAAGCAACAAAGTAACTACTATTCTGGGACAATTTGCCAGTCTGAAACTGGAAACCATTGTTTTACAGTAATTCTGGTGCTTCTTGGAGATGATCCCAGAAAGTGGTACTGAGGCAGACTACTGTTATGTCTTATACTCTTTGGTTTACAGGATGTCATAGGTATCCAACTTGAGCCCTTCTTTTTCATCTACAGTATATAAAATCTTTGGGTAAAGTTATCTAGATAATGTGCAGCTCTACCTTTCATTCCCATCCTCTGACCCTTGGGTGATATTGGACATTTTGAACCAACATTTGTAGGAAGTTCTGGTTTGGAAGAGGACAAAAGAGTTGAAAATCAAAATAAGATGTGGCTATTGTTGGTTGAGAATTCTGTTAATTTGGTTAGAAGTTTGCAATCTGTTTTTTGTTTGTTTTTGTGGAGGGAGGTTACATTTCCTCTTTAAAAAAAGCAAGTATACAGCCTACAAGTCTTCCTGGATCTGGCATTCTCCCTGGATGTCCAAGTGACATTTATACCTTTGTTGTTGTTTGGCTTCAAGGTGTTCCCAACTTATGGCAACCCTAGGATGACCCTATCACAGGATTTTCTTGGCTAGATTTGTGAAAAGGGTATTTGCCATTGCCTTCCTCCAAGCCTGAGAGAGTGTGACTTGAAAATCATCCAGTGGTTTGACATGGCTGAACAGAGATTCGAACCCTAGTCTCCCACAATCCTAGTCCAACATTCAAACCAGTACACCATGCTTGTTTTCATTGGTACCTAAGAATACTTTCTAAAAGCATTGACTAGTTTATCAATGCAGCTCTTATCTACAGGAAACTTATCAGGCCTGGTTTACTCACAATGGGATGGACTATTGCAATAATCTCTAAATGAGGCTCCCTGCCTTTAAAGGCAATTTATTTGAAAGCCCAGGAAGCTGGGGAAAGCAAGGCAGTCAGATAATATCTTCCATCAATTGCATCAGTTATCCATTCATTTTTGTCTAAATCACCTGGTCCCAGGCCATTTGGGGTTTTAAAAAATATTTTAAGAAGGCTTGTTGATCCTGTAAAAGTGCCTAGGCTTTAATATCAGCTTCAAGAGCCCCCTTGTGTATCAGATACCTGATTGGTATGTATGAAGAACAGGGACTTCTCAGCATTGACACCTTGGTGTGGAATTATCTCCCCCAGGGAATTCTAACAAGCTCCTTCCCTTTCCATTTTTTGGAGAGTATTTGAAAGTGTTTTTTTTAAAAAAAAAATCTTGGAAGGTTGTTGTTACTGGCTTCATTATTTTTAAGGTGGTCTGTTGGTTTCTAACACTTGTATTTATTTTAGTGCTTTATTTTATTGTTAATGTTATATTTTATTGTTGTTTCTTTATTGCTTTTAATGTAATCTGCTTCAGAAAAAGTATTTTTAAAAGTGAGGCTTAAATAATTTAAGTCAATAAATGCAACTAACTTTTCTTGGCTGTTAAGACTGATGTGTCATCATATAAAGATGTGTTCAAAAATATCAGTCAGATGAACTGAGTTAAAAGTAGATCACAATTAAAATCCCACAAGGTTAAAGCTAAAGGTTTGGAGAGATTTCAAAATGTTACATGAGCTTTAAATTGGAACGTTACACATATATTTTTGAAGACTGTGGAGCTTATATGTCTCATGTACATCATGGCTAAGGGTTGCTATTACCATCTGTGCTAGCTGAGACAAATCAAATTAACTAGTGTTTTAAAAATGTTCTTGCAACCAACCTATACCACACTTTTGTAGACATCATATAAGAATTATTCTCAGACAGATGCATTCTTAAATTCTTATTTAATGTGTTTGTTTTAATCTCCAATTTTTACAATAATCAAACATACATGGCTGACTCAGCTTCATATCTTTTTGGTGCATTTCTACATATTTTACAAGATTAATCTTAGTAGCAAGCATAAACTGTGCTCTTTTTCATTTGCTAAATGGCTATGTATAAATTGTAAAGAGTAGTGAGAAGTCACCGACTGAACTGTGTTATAAGTGGCATTAAAGTAGCCACAAGGATAGCTAAAAAATTGCATAGATCTGAAGATATGTACTGAGCAATCTTTTGGCATTGTTTTTCAGTTGTGTAATTTCATTTCATTAAGTATTTGCCTACTAATAGAAAGCTCTAGTTACAGTCTTCTGGTGTGAGTGATGGCCAACCACTCCCCCCTCCCCAGATCTAGTGTTTACAGTACTTCCAAACTCACCCACATTTGCATTGGAAAAGCCCAAAAGGAGCTTAAATGTTCTCAGCTGCAATATACCATTACAAAACTGAGATGAATAATGAACTTATTGTGCCACAAGGACAGCCTGCTTGCTTTTTCTCCTTACAAGGTAAGCTCATAGCAATTATAAGGGAAGAGAAACCTTACTGCAAACCAACTACTGTATTTTGCATTTTTATCAGGGTGTCAAATTATTATGAGACCTCTTGCATAAACTCCACTATTTTTTTCTTTTATTGCTAGCATTATTTTTAGTTTGCCTTATTTAGAGCAAGGGTTCTTTCTATTCAAAAATCTCAAATAATACTTCAGTATTTTTTGTTGTTGCTATGGAGCTAATTAATTGATTTTATCACAGTTAGACTAGTAAATCAGAGGAAGAGGAGACTTATGTTCCTTATACTGCCGAATACTATTAAGACATTAGCTGCTCACAGGGTTTCATCTGATAAATTGTCTGTTGTGTGTAGGAAAACTAAAAGATAATATCTGGACAAGCAAAATAGAATTATTTTCAGATTGTTATGTTTTAAGATATGTCACAGATCCCTCAGTGCACATATGGGTAAAAGAAAGGGTTTTATGGATACACTAATTCTAAAAGTTTTTGTTGCTGAAAAAATTACTAGTCCTGTCTCTTTATTTTAATAACATTTTATTTACATCTAAATATACTGGTACACTAATTCTTGAATTTTGCACTGGATTTTTAAAATTTCTCCAAGACTACACATCACTTTCCAGTAATGATCTTTTGAAAAACACATATTAGTTTTACCTATTATTTAATAAGTAAGAGATTAAAATGGTAGTTTAATAAAACTGAAAGTCTTTCTTGTTGGAAGAAAGATTTGCCTTAATTTCTGTTCTCCCTTACTGCTAATCCTTATTTCTGCCAGTAAAAAATATAGCCTTCTTTTAATGTGAGCTGATTTATTTTCATTCATGCTTTAATAACTGAGTGTGGGATTATCATTAGAATATTGGACTAGAACCAGAGAGCCCCAGATTCAAATACCCACTTAGTCACAAACCTCTTGGGGCAATCATACAGTGTTCATTCTCTCAACATGGTGTATCTTACAGGCTTCTTATGAAGGGGGATAGGAGAAGATAACACTGCACAGCAACCTGAGCTGCAGGGAGGCAGGATAAGATACATACTTTGGAAGATAACGAGGTGTTTGGAATATTATTGTAATTTTAGGCATATGCAACCCACTAAATAACTGGAGTTTTCTTGAATTGTTCAAATGTTAGCACATCATTCATTGTTTGTATGAAGAAGTATAATATTTGACTGTCTTTTGGGGGCAGAATATACCAGTCAAGTGCCAGGACCAGGGTTGCAGCCAGGAGTATATTTGAGCTATCCTGGCAATAAATGATTTTACAGTGAAATCAGAGACATCTGTATAGTAGACTCACAGTAGGCTATTGTAGGTAGATGTGTGTTCTGTAGTGCAGTAAGCAAAGGTTGAATTCTTTGAGGCAGAGGAAGTATGGCCCTGTTAAAACTGACAGAACTTATACAGTATAGGCCTTTCCAACATTTTTAAGGTTATCTGAGAGCTTGAGCAAGGTCCAGTAAATAAATCAGTAAATCTTAACACTCTCTGTTGTGCCCTCACCCGCTCCACCCCTTTTGCAGGTCTCTGTGCTTTTTTATTTAGTAGTATATTATTTTTATTTAGTAGTTATATTGCTGTCCCGCCTTTTGTCCACTGAGCCCAAGCTGATGTACATGGCTTTTTTCCTAACCCATGTTATCCTCACAGCAACCCTATATGATAAGTATCCCAGTCACCCAGTGAACTTCAGTGAAGATTTGAACCTGTATCTCCCAAATTCTAGTCCAGCATTGTAATCTCTATACCATGGTGATTCTTCTTTTACTCCCATCTAGGCCAGAATTAGTAACAGTTTCTTTTTCGCTGTGTATCTATTTTGTCTTCATCCCTGCTTCTTGCACTTCCTGGTCTGCGAATCAATATGTTATTCTGGACCTGAATGCCCCCAGAAACAAGTACTTCAATGATTTTATCTTTAAAGTTTTGTCACTAGATCATGGTTAAGAACCAACCAGTGACACAAATTGCTCATATTATAAATTCCATGCCTGTCTACCACCCTACCTGCTTTCTTCTGCAAGTGTCCAGTCTTGTTTCAGGTACATATTGTGGACATCTGTCAAGAGAGAGTCTTGCTCTCTCTCTCACACACACACACACACACGAATTTAACAAACATGTAATAGTTTGGGGTAACTCTACAGCTGGTCTGCACAATTTCCACTCACCCATGGCAGAAACACTTTCCTACTGTCTGTACATTCATACAGCATGGGGTGGGGAGAGAAGTTCTTGGCAGGTGCTGTATGCATGTAGAAGAACTCTTCCATGTGAGTAGGGCAAGCAAAGGTGATGGAGGGATGGGCTACTTTGCTCCAGAGCTCACTACTGGCAAGAGGTGAGATTAACCCCTGTGGCCATAGTCACACATTTTTTCAGCGCATAAGGGAGATTGTTTAAGCTTCCTAAGGTCACTATGTGTATATGAGGATAGGGACAAGCAGCTTTCAGCATCTGGGCCTGATGGCTCCTGCTGCAGTTCTCACATCTGGCTGCATGCTTCTGCTATTAATCTCCAACTGCTGATCATATATGAGAAGCTATTTAAAATGTATAAAGCTGTTGTTTGGAATTGGAACTGAGTTGTACTTGCAAGTGTGGAAGTTCTTGCATGGAAATAGCTCTGATTGGTCACCCATGAACCAATTTCAGTGGGACTTACTCCTAAACAAACATACATAGAATTGAGCTATGCTTTGCATGCCTGAAAGCTGTTGAACTGAGACCTGAGTTGCATTTTCTATGATTGGTGGGAAAGTGTTTACATTACAGCTGACCCTACCCACTTCGTTTTGTCCCTGCCTTTAGCTCCACCCACTGCTAGAATGTGATGCCTGGGAATGTTCCCAAACTGGAATTGGGCTCCTGAACCAAAAAAAAGTTTCCTCACCTGTGTTACAGGTGACTGAGATACTCATCTTATAGGATTGTTGTGAACATAACGTGGGAAGGAGGAGTTTATTTTTTAATTTCTATATATAAATTCTTAAAGTTTACAAGTGCTTCCTCTGCTATTTGTAGACTAGAGTGCATTATTTTAAGATCTGGACTGTTTTAATACTTTTTAATACATTTTATATTTATTTGGTGATAATTACACACTTTGGATTTCTTGGAAAAGTGGGACAGTGTTCTTTACATGTTCAAATTGAATGGATAAATCATGAAGACAAAGGGCTGACACACTTGTTAGAGAAATGAATGGGTGCTGACCAGGAGAATAAGCAACTACTCTATATGCAAAGAGGATCCTGTGCCACAGAATGGTGTAGAACATCTTGCTGAACATCTATAAGAATATTTAGGATGCATAGAATCATTGAATTGCAGAGGCCATCTAGTCCAACCTCCTGCCATGCAGGAATACACAACTAAAGCAGTCCTGAGGGATGGCCTTAGAAGGATGCCTTATAAGCTGAAAATATTTTTTTGAGAAGGAAGCAATTTTAGGGTAACAATGAGAGCCCTACAGTATCTTGCTGTATGAGTGTTTGCTACATTGTCTTACCACTTCACAACTCGTCACAACCCCTAAGGATAAAAACATTTAAAACATTGAATACCTGAATAAAAGCAGACTGAAAATTCCTCTTTAAAAGAATTTTTAAACCATAGACAGTTAAAACAGGCAGAGCAGCTACCCCTAATTTTAACAACAGAAGGTCAAGTGAAGTAGCATAGTCTTAGCTGTCCAACTGAAACTTAGAAGGGATGGAGCCAGCCTGACTTCCCTTAAGAGGGTTTTATAGGTCAAAATCATGAATTGAGCTTGGAAGCAAATTAGAAGCTAGTGCGGTTCTTGTAATACTCGCAGTGTCGGCGCTAGGGGTGTATGGAGAAGCCGAATCACACCAGGTGATACCGTTGGAGGAAGGGGTGACACCAGCCTTAGTGATGCCACAGAATATGGTATTATATGGTCTCAAAACACACACCTGGTAACAGTGTGGTCACTACTATGGCTTCTTTTCAAAGGCATCCCCATGTGGACCACATTATAGTAATTAATATGGAGGTACATATGAACTACTGTGACCAAATCTGTTCCCTCTAGGAAAGGACACAACTGGTGCACCAACTGAAGGTAGGAAAAGTCACTCCTAGCCACAGCAGCTACATGGCCTCCCAGGAGCAGTGCTGGGGAGATTTTCAGACTGCATTTTACCGTGGCTCATGCGGGAGGAGCTTCCGGGAGAGGGACGGCAGTCTTGCGCTGCAGAGGGTCGTTTTTGGACGCCGCCATCCCTCTCCTGAAACCATCCGTGTCACTTCCGTGAAGCTTCGGAAGCCACAGAGCCATATTTTAATCACGGAGGTTGCCCATGATTATAATATGGCGCTGAGGCTTCCGAAGCTTCACGGAAGTGACACGGATGGTTTCGGGAGAGGGACGGCGTCGTCGGAAAACGACCCTCTGCCACGCAAGACCACTGTCCCTCTCCCGGAAACCCTCCTACATGAGCCACAGTAAAACGCGGTCTGAAAATCTCCGGAGTCCAAGAGTACCCTCTCAGCTACAATCCTGGTCTTTGAGGAGGGAGTGCAAGCCCATCCAGAACAGGTTTGAATGCTAATCCCAGGTTAACTTTCTAGCACAACTTCCATCAAAACTGGTCCATCTCACATTGTCCAGGAGAACCCCAGTCTACTGAAGTGGTCTTTCATGGAATACAAAGGACTGCTGGGTAAAAGAGGGAGCCCTGGTGGCACAGTGGTTAAATGCCAGTACTGCAGGTCACCACGTTGCAAGTTCTATCCAGAGGGCTCCAAGGTTCACTCAGCCTTCCATCCTTTCATAGGTTGGTAAAATGAGTACTCAGTTTGTGGGGGCAATTAGCTAACACACATTGGAAACTGCTTAATGCAGTGTAGATGTGTAAATTGCTATTGCTTAAAACAAATTGTAAGCTGCTCTGATAGCTTTTGTGGCTGAAAAGCGGGGGGGGGTATAAATACCTATTTTTTTTAAAATAAATAAAATAAAAAAGAGGGGATGCACATCTTTGCCTCTGTGATTTACTTCTGCTCAATTAGCTTTAGCTCTAAGCCAGGGTGCCTGAATGTGCAAATGTGTATACTTTCTCTACTGCTTATTCCTTTGGGATGTTTTACTTGATGATGGACAATAGGATCATCACTATTTAATTGATACTTGTTAGTTATCCCCCTCCCATCTTTTAGGGGGAAAGGAAAGATAAAGGGAGCAATTTCTAGCATGTTAAACACAGGCAATAAGAAATAAAATCAGCTTGCTACAGATCACTAAGAGGTTACTGACAAAGAAGCAGCAACTGTGGCAATGGAGGCTCTCCTCATCCCATAAGCATGGGATGAGTTTTCACAAGCTTTGGGAAGGGCGGGCAAAAACAGCCAGTCAGGTTCAACCTGTTAGCTGATGGGTGGGACCAGAGAAGCCAAAGTGAAGGCTACAGTCTGGTCCAGTTCCTGGCTATATAAGCCAGGTTTCAGTGGTCCCTTCATTAGTTTGTCCCCACTCACCCTCTCTCAGCTATGTAGTTATGACCTAGCAGATTATTGTGCGTCATAGGAATAGGATTTAACTTTCTTCACAACTTCAGAGCAGTTTTAGCATAGATCTGGTTGGGGAAAACAGGGCTTATGTACTGCCAGGAGTGGTAAGTGGGTCCTCTTACACGACTTTTGAAGTATGGGCAACCCAAGGCAGGTGGCTGTGCCCCACATCCAGATGGCAGAAGAGACATACAGTGGCTTCTACCCATGTGAAATTGTGTGCCTGTAATTCCAGACATGTACCCAGCAGGTCACCTGGAGTGAATTTGTGTCCATCATCTGGCAGGCAAGTCTACCAAAACCTGAATACAGACCCATGCTGGGCCCAAGGCTTTTCCAACTGTAACCAATAAAATTATCCCTGTTTTTATTCCAGCACATATTCTAGTATGTTTTATCAGTAAGCATAGCCTTATTTGCCACTGAATATGCCAACTGGAAGGCTAGCTTGATCTTTCTTTGGGATTAGTACTGCCTACACATCCTCATGGTTCCAGCAGCTCAACCTCTCCAGTGTACAGATTACTTTATGATGAAAGTCGCCATAAGTTTCTCACACCAGCCTGTGTAAGAAAACTGCATTCTGAATGTTCAAATTATCTTGTTATTTTCTTTCATAATGAAATCCTCCCTACATGCATTTGAGATGTTCTCTATATGGGGGGGGGACCCGGATTGCTTCACAGTATTAGCAATTTGCAGCAGCTGCAACTTGTCTTAATGGTTTTACAGCCCCCATAAACTTTGCATACCCCCTAGCCAAGATGGTGGCCATAAGTGAATTACTCACATTTTAAAATCTGCCACTGCAAAAAAAAAAAATTAAAAAAACTTTTTCCAGGTACGCACAAGTGATATTTCACATTTACAAAAAAAGAGAGAGAGAGTACAAATTGCCGTTTTATCGCCTTAGTGATCAATCACTAAGGCAAAAATCCAACGTGGTGGCAGCAGGCGCTTGCACTGTTAGCAAGCCCCGCCCCCATGCTCATTCAGCCAATCAGGTTTGTGCTTCCTCTTGTATTGGAAAGCTCAGCAGTGCGAATGACATTGTCTTAACAGGCGTGAATGAGCATTCCCTACAGAGCTTTTTAAAATCTCAGGAAAAGCCACAAAGGTTCTCTGAGCTTAGTTTTTGGAGTTTTTTGCTGCCCCCCTTCCGAATACGACACATCAATGTGGATTCCCATTAAGACAGATCGTATTCCCAGCAAATTCCATGAGGATTAGTTTGACAGGACCTGAGATTGTCATTGTACAAGCTGAGTATTTTCCAAAACTGAAGAAAGTAGACAACTACTTCTCATGTCATGCTCTGTGTGTGCATCCAGGACAGCAAAATTTCTATTGCCACACGACTCAGGGAATAAAGAGACCAGACACAAGATATATGGGTGAAATAAAGGGTCTTTATTGAACCCTACCTATTTAAGCCCTCTATGATCTTCATGGGGGAGGAGGCAACCAAGCGAGGGAGCAGCTGAGGCCGTAGGTCTAACTGAGACCTTACCCCCAGCTTCCCCTGGCGAGCACCTGAGCCCTCGAAAGGTACCCCATCACTGGGGTTGCTCTCAAGCCGGCCCGCATCTGGAAGACCAACCCAAAAGTCCCCCACTCAAACCTCACGGATTAGGGTGGGGGCTTATCCCTCGGGCCAGCCCCAAGGTGAGTCTCCTTCCCTTCCGCTAAGTCCCATGACTTTATTGGTCGTTCCAGAGACCCTCCCTACACTCAAATAGGTGCCAAGGTGCACACCGACTCTGTGCCTCCCCCAAATTTTAGGCCCAGTGAAATTTACCTATTTAGACACCACCCTAGCCAATCTTCCCAAATGCCACTTATCACAGTATGGGGTAGGCGAAAAAAAAACCCTGAAAAGAGGGAAAAAATTCCTACCCGGCCCTTATTGAAAAGCAACCATTATCACACTATGTCCGCGGCGGGAGGGTGGGTCAAATTCTTTAAAAGAAGAGAGAGAGTGGGGAGGGCGGAGCAGCCTTAAATAGGCTTCTAGCTTAGCCCTGCCCCATCTCATGACGTCAGAACGCCAGCCTGACGTCCAACACTGATCTCCACCCCTCCCCTGCGGCAAAGACCAATCCCCACCCGAAAGCAAGCTTAATGGGAGGGGATTGGGATTGCCACACGACTCAGGGAATAAAGAGACCAGACACAAGATATATGGGTGAAATAAAGGGTCTTTATTGAACCCTACCTATTTAAGCCCTCTATGATCTTCATGGGGGAGGAGGCAACCAAGCAAGGGAGCAGCTGAGGCTGTAGGTCTAACTGAGACCTTACCCCCAGCTTCCCCTGGCGAGCACCTGAGCCCTCGAAAGGAACCCCATCACTGGGGTTGCTCTCAAGCCGGCCCGCATCTGGAAGACCAACCCAAAAGTCCCCCACTCAAGCCTCACGGATTAGGGTGGGGGCTTATCCCTCGGGCCAGCCCCAAGGTGAGTCTCCTTCCCTTCCGCTAAGTCCCATGACTTTATTGGTCGTTCCAGAGACCCTCCCTACACTCAAATAGGTGCCAAGGTGCACACCGAATCTGCACCTCCCCCAAATTTTAGGCCATACATAGGGTCAAGCGTCCGCTTAGTCCCTATATCCCCACCAGCCTGACCAAAAGGTCCCTCAACCCCCCCTGAAGATCACCCAGAAAAATTGCATTACCCACATCCGACAAGTGGACCCCATCAGCTCGGTAGAGCTCGGGCCTTTCGAACATTATAGCAGGATGCGGGATATACCAACCCAAACCCTTGGCCAGAGCATTCTTAATTTCTCTGTTAGCTCTGCGTCGGGCCCTGTCGATCAAACGGGGATCACCATCCCCTCTCCAAATTTGTCGGGGCAAAATGGCAGACCACATGATGACCACATCCGGCCACCGTGACCGGATGAGATGCATATCATGGATTGCCTGAAGGACCAAGGCCTTCCCCTTTAATAAACCCAAATCATTTCCACCCAAGTGGATAATGATAACATCCGGAGGAGGTCCGTGGCGTTCATCAAACAAAAGTGGCAACAAGCCATGCCAACGGAGACCCCTCCTCCCAACCCACTCAACAACCAACTGGTCCCCCAAGGCGAGATGAGGTCCAAAATGGCTCATTCGGGCCTGTCGCGCTGCCCAGTAGACCATACTGTGGCCGCATACGATCACCCGCCGTCTCACCAACGCCGGCTTGGGACCTGAAAGAACAAGAAAAGAAACCAGTTAACATTGCAGTGTTCTGACATACCTACGATATGCGGATGAACGCCAACGTCCAATCCTCTGAATAGCTTGGGGCTGAAATCCAAGAGCCGCAGCAGTAGATGCCGCTCCAATTCAAAAGGAATGTGTCGCAAAACGCTTACCTTTCAGGCCCAGCCGTTCCAAGGCCTTGGACGTTACTGCCCAAAACTGAAACTTGGTTAAAGGGGAACTATTAGCATGCACAAACAACGGTCCAAGTGAAGGCCCTCTAACCAGCAAATACTGCCTCAAAGCTTTCACAGGACAGATATCCCTTTGGGTACAGGCATACAGCCTGCATTTTGCTCCCAAGCCCCTTTGATCTGTTTTAGAAAATCGTAACTTAAGTTGCACATACTGATCACCCCACTCAACATCCTGTATCTCCAAAGCCCGTCTAGATCGGTCATTCTTGGACGCCCGCACCAGCTCACTGATGCGCAAGGCACCAAAGAATGCCACAAGCGCTGCAGCATGAAAAAGCAATTTTTCGTAGGGTGAAATGCAAATGTCTGGCCAGATGGCAAAAAGACCCTGCAGGATCCCTGGGGAAAACGGGGCCCTGCTGTCCTTTACTCTACCTCTCTCCCTGACCCAACCATCCAAAACTTTGCGTATTGTAAAATGATTAGTAGTGTCTTCAAACCCACAAGCCTTCAACCAAAAGGCCAGAGCAGACAACTTTGAACGAATGGATTGTGGAGCCAACCCTCTATGGTATAAATGGACACAAAACTGTAACAAAAGCGACACGGGTACATATGTACCCGGACGCCATCCAAATTGAAGCCCAAACTGGCTGAACTCGCGAACAGCTCTACTATAGCTCCTTCTAGTGGAAGGTGCTAAGGACATACCTAAAGCCCTGATCACTTCGACCTCCCAATCGTCCACAGGTCTGCTGGCATCGGCTCGCCTTCGATCATCGCGTCGGGAGCCAACTCTCTGAAGCGCTCCATCTGCATGCGGGAAAGAGCATCAGCAATGCCATTGTCAACGCCCGCCACATGCCGGGCAACAAACAAAATGTTGTGCCTAAGGCATTGCAAAGTGAAGGCGCAAACCAATCGCATGACCCGGGAGGATCTGGAAGTTAAAGAGTTTATGACGTGGACGGCAGACATATTGTCGCACCAAAAATGTACAGTGGAATTCGCCAGTTCTGCCGCCCAAACATAAACGGCAACCAAAACTGGAAAAAAATCAAGGAAGGTAAGATCCCCAACGATGTCGGATGAGACCCAATCTTGGGGCCACCTACCTGCACACCAACGACCCGCAAAATAAACACCAAAACCTATAGCACCAGCAGCATCAGAAGCAATCTGCAGTGCTCCATGTAATTTTCTATCTTCCCGCCAGAATGAAACCCCATTAAACTGCTCTAAAAAGTCCAGCCATACCTGGAGGTCATCACGAATATCTGATGTGATGCGAATCATATAGTGGGGCTGGAAAACCCCCTTAGTAGCGTCGCTTAAACGACGCAGAAAAGCCCGTCCGGGCGCCACTACTTTACAAGCAAAGTTCAGGTGTCCAATTAGAACCTGAAACTCTCTCAGGCTAACCTTCTTATGGGCCATAAACTCAGAAACCCTCCTTACTAAGTCAACCACTCTAGTAGCCGTCAAACGGCAGAGTTGATTGATCGTGTCAATTTCAATGCCCAAATATGTAAGCTGCAGTGCTGGACCCTCTGTTTTCTCCGGGGCCAAAGGAACACCTAACTCCTCTGATAGTAGCTCAAACTGATGCAATAAATAATTGCATCGGCCAGAGCTTGCTTCCCCAATAAACAGAAAATCATCCAGGTAATGTACCACTCCGGACATACCTGTTCTAACCTTTAATGCCCATTCTAAAAAAGTACTAAAAGTCTCAAAGGCATTGCACGAAACTGAACAACCCATGGGTAGAGCTCTATCCATATAAAACAGGCCTTCAAAAGAAAAACCCAAAAGTTCAAAATCCCCCGGGTGCACTGGCAAAAGGCGAAAGGCAGACTTGATATCGCATTTGGCCATCTCCGCACCCAGGCCATGCCTACGGACTTCCCGAATAACAGCATCAAATGATGTGTATTTAACTGAACACAACTCAGCAGGGATAAAATCATTAACAGATTCACCTTTCGGGTAAGACAAATGATGAATTAACCTAAACTCTCCCGATGCCTTCTTAGGTATCACCCCCAAAGGGGAAATACGTAAATTGGGCACCGGTAACTTGGTAAACAGACCCGCAACCCTACCTTCCAAAACTTCCTTCTCAATCTTAGCTCTGACTATCGACTCCATACCCTTAATGGACTTCAGATTATGGGCTTTGTAGGCCCGTCGAGGGCCTTGAAAAGGAATTCGAAACCCAACTTTAAACCCATTGTATAAATAACTAGCAGCTTCCCTATTAGGATAAAACCGAAGCAAACGGCTCAAAACTACCAACTTAATTGGGCTGGGACCCCTTTTGAGGTGGAGCACTGCCTCCCGCACCCTTGGGTCCACCTTGACCTCCCCTTGAACCCCGAAAGGAACCTCTTGCACGGGGGCAGTTACGAAATGAGTGCGAAGCCCCACAAATGGAGCACTCATGACTAAACCTGCAGGGCTTTCTACTGCAGCCCCCCTGAGAAGAGAAGTCCCAGCACAAAAGCTTCTGACTCGAGGCAAAACCAGGTGTTGCCCGCTGAAGAGACCCCATGGGCCCCATAGGCCCCTTTTGTACTAAATGGCCACTATGAGTCCTTTCCCCTTGTATTGGCCGCGCCGGAGTCATAAGCTGCATCCACAATTGTGGGTGCATCATATCCCACCGAAGCGAAGAGTATATAGCAGCCCTCATACGAAAAGCCTCGTCATATAACAACCACGCCGGGCCAGCGTAATCAGTATAGGCCCTATGGATAATGTCAATATATTGAATAAGGGCCACAGCGCGGTGGGGTTGAGACTTAACAATAACCCCAGCCAATATAAAAAAACCTGACAGCCAATTAGACCAGGTACGCTCAACTTTTCTCTTCTTAATCTTCTCCTTATCTTTCTCATCTAATTCCTGTTTATCTTTCCTCTCCAATTCATGATATAACAAGGAGAAGACATCAACGTACTCGCCCTTAATAATTTTCTCCCGAGTGGATTGTAATAGGTGATCTCCCAGTGGCAAAGCCAAATCACCAAATGGGATGGCACCATAAGCCACGACATCATAACCAGTCGATGGCGGGGGCCCTAAAACTGCCTGGGGATTGGACGGGCCAACTGAATATGGTCCCACCCCCCATGGCATCCAGCTGGACTGTGCCAAAGACCAACCCGGATATGGTGTAGCACTGCCTGACTGCGCCAAAGACCAGCCCGGATATGGTATAGCACAGCCACCAGATACAAGAGCCCCATCGTCATGAGTGGCCGTTGACATGCCCCCCCAAGGCCAATACACACCTGTCATATGTGCTGCAGAAGTATCAGCAAACTCACCTCCTAATTCCGATGGTCTAGCGTTATCTCTCGCTTGGTCCCCAGCACCTGATGGCCCTTGCTCCACAGGATTGCAGACTTCATTGGACCCCGACGCTCCACCAGGGTGCGTCATTTTTTCAAGTGCATCTAAACGAACAAGAATAGCGTCAGAAATTTTACGTTTCAAACCATGCCTTACCTCCATTAATTCAGGTGCCTTGGGAACCCCATGAGCCGCCTCCAATTTCCCAATCCGATCCAGTATAGCATGCCACGGAATATCCTCTTCGCTATCACTGGAAGAATTGACTGGCGCAGGAAGATGAGGTTTGCTATGCTTAGGAGCAGGACCCTTGCCCTTGCCACCCAACTTACCCTTCTTAGGTGCCATACCCTTATTATTAATTATATTATTCTTATTCTTATCCGTATTCTTATTATTATGCCCAAAGCCTGTAATTATTATTATGCCCAAAGCTTATTATTATTATTATTATTATTATTTATCCCCTGGAATTAAATTCACCACCAGGGGGCAGTGCAGGCAATGTAATCCACCAGAGGGCCCAAAAGGCTGCACCACCACAAATCGCCCACTAGAGGCCCTCACAGCCCAAAGCCAGGAGGCAAATAGAGGCCTAAAGAGAAGTCAGGCTGCCTGACGAGCAGTCAGGCTGCAGAGGCCTGAAATCAAGCCCAAAGGTAAGAGGGCCTAAAAGGCCACCAAACCCCCAGAAGGAACAGGCCCAGAGACCAAGGGGCCTAGGCAACAAAACGCTGCAGGCCAGGGGGGGGCAACAGCCACCACACCCCCGAAAAAACCAAGGGGTGGGAGAACAAAGCAGACACCAACGGGGGGGGGAGAACAAAACCAGAACCAGCCCCCTAAATACACCCCCCCCAACAAATACCACCCCCCCAATTCCCCAGCAACAGTCACTCCCAGTCAAAAATACTCCCTGTCACTCCCAGTTAAATTCTTTAAAAGAAGAGAGAGAGTGGGGAGGGCAGAGCAGCCTTAAATAGGCTTCTAGCTTAGTCCTGCCCCATCTCATGACGTCAGAACGCCAGCCTGACGTCCAACACTGGTCTCCACCCCTCCCCTGCAGCAAAGACCAATCCCCACCCGAAAGCAAGCTTAATGGGAGGGGATTGGGATTATGTTCATCATGTCGTATGAGTACTAATTTTGCTTACGTTGTAGCTTTTCCTTCTATGCAACTACATTTTTTGTAAATGGAGAATGAGCAGGAGTGTCTTCACATCTGTCAGCACTGATTCATTCAGATTTGTAGTACACAACAATTAGGCCCCAAGCCTTTCTTGCCTGGGTAGTAAAGAGAGCTGCCACTTAGGCTAAAAACTTTATATCATCTACTTATGTTCTCTATTTTTAAGTGTCAGCCCCTTCATGTATAGGTAGGGGGAAAGAAGTTAAATGAGTCTCTGGGCTTAGTTTTTGGAGTTTTTTGCTGTCCCCCTTCCGAATACGACACATCAATGTGGATTCCCATTAAGACAGATCGTATTCCCAGCAAATTCCATGAGGATTAGCTTGACAGGACCTGAGATTCTCATTGTACAAGCTGAGTATTTTCCAAAACTGAAGAAAGTAGACAACTACTTCTCATGCCATGCTCTGTGTGTGCATCCAGGACAGCAAAATTTCTATTATGTTCATCATGTCGTATGAGTACTAATTTTGCTTACGTTGTAGCTTTTCCTTCTATGCAACTACATTTTTTGTAAATGGAGAATGAGCAGGAGTGTCTTCACATCTGTCAGCACTGATTCATTCAGATTTGTAGTACACAACAATTAGGCCCCAAGCCTTTCTTGCCTGGGTAGTAAAGAGAGCTGCCACTTAGGCTAAAAACTTTATATCATCTACTTATGTTCTCTATTTTTAAGTGTCAGCCCCTTCATTTATAGGTAGGGGGAAAGAAGTTAAATGAGTCTCTGGGCTTAGTTTTTGGAGTTTTTTGCTGGCCCCCTTCTGAATACGACACATCAATGTGGATTCCCATTAAGACAGATCGTATTCCCAGCAAATTCCATGAGGATTAGTTTGACAGGACCTGAGATTCTCATTGTACAAGCTGAGTATTTTCCAAAACTGAAGAAAGTAGACAACTACTTCTCATGTCATGCTCTGTGTGTGCATCCAGGACAGCAAAATTTCTATTATGTTCATCATGTCGTATGAGTACTAATTTTGCTTACGTTGTAGCTTTTCCTTCTATGCAACTACATTTTTTGTAAATGGAGAATGAGCAGGAGTGTCTTCACATCTGTCAGCACTGATTCATTCAGATTTGTAGTACACAACAATTAGGCCCCAAGCCTTTCTTGCCTGGGTAGTAAAGAGAGCTGCCACTTAGGCTAAAAACTTTATATCATCTACTTATGTTCTCTATTTTTAAGTGTCAGCCCCTTCATGTATAGGTAGGGGGAAAGAAGTTAAATGAGTCCCTGGAAGGATGCAATTTGTGTTGCATCTGAATGTCTTCCACAATCTTATTGATCAACACAAATATAGAAGCACAATAAAAATTCTCAGTAGGTCTTACTTTGCTTCTTTTTCACCTTATGCAGGCATGGAAATCATTTCTCTCCAGACATTTTTGGTTTGCAAATCTCAACAGTCCTAGCTGATATAACCATTGATGAGGAATGCTGAGAACTACAGTCCAACAATTGCAGGCTCCCTCCCTGCTTTTCTTTCGCTGGCAGGCAAAGATGTTTTTATTCCATCAGGCAATCAGTTTGTAGCTATGGGCATGGAGGATTTTATGGGGAAGTGTTTTATTGTTTATATTCTTTTAACTTTTATATGTTTCTATATAATTTTTAATTGTGATGATTTTAATTGTTTTCAGCCTTTTAACTGTTGTATCTTTCTAATGGTTTTTTATGTGCTGTGAGCCGCCTTAGGTCCCAATCTGGGAGAAAGGCAGCATAGAAATCAACTATAAATAAATAAATAAATAAATAAATAAATAAAACAACATCTGGAAGCCTGCATGATTGCTGCCTCTGATATAATGCAACCAAACTACAATATGTATTGTTGGAAATGATGTGGACAAATTGGTTTCACCTTTGCTAGAAATGTCTTAATGGTGTATGAGTTCTGGAATGTCATTAATAATTATTCTTGGGAATTCCCCCACATTAAACTACAGCTAACCTCTAAAAATATGCTTCTTTTTCTTTTTAAACTTAATGATACTGAATTTCTACATAAAACCCATCTTAAATGATAGTATACAGTAGTAAAGTATATAGTATGTAAGTTCCAAGCAACTTCTAAACAGCAGTGAATGGATAATATTTGGGATACTATGGTTATGTAATTCAGCAAGGGGAAAAAACAAGAGAAACTGATTTTAAACCCATTTTTATGACACTGTGGTTATGAAACCTGTCAGATATCTGACAAATTCCTATCAAGTATGGATACTTTTTTGTCTGAGTGTGATTTAGCTACACAATGTACACATCCAAAATGAATAATACAGTAGTGAGATTCTCCTTAGGGTGTTTTATACATGTTGCTCTTCAAGCTCAGCTGTGATATATTAAGGACTGCAATCAGTGAGTTTCCTTTTGCCCTTAATTGGTGGTCTTGTTTATGCCTTTTTCCTTTTGTTTCCTTATGCTTTAACTCTATTTCAGAATAAAATCCAGTGTTAAAATCCAGTGCTTGATAAAGGAAATAAAGAGAAAAGGATTATTTGTGCATTAAATAAGTATTGTGTTCTGCATCTGTTGTAGGTTCCTCAAGATGAATGGTCTGGGTACACTCCACGTGGCAAAGATGATGAAATCCCATGCCGACGAATGCGTAGTGGCAGTTATATCAAAGCCATGGGAGATGAGGACAGTGGGGATTCAGATACCAGTCCAAAGTTGTCTCCAAAGATTGCTGCACGAAGAGAGAGCTATCTCAAGGCCACCCAACCATCACTTACAGAACTCACCACCCTCAAGTAAGAAAGTTTTATAAAGAGCTGTTTTTTACAGGCATAAAACTAAGAACAGAAGCTGGGATTTCTGCATTAGAAACGATGAGACTGAACAGAAGTGAGTATAGGGGGTTGTTGTTGTTGTTGTGTGCCCTCAAGTCTTTTCCAACTTATGCCAACCTTAAAGCAAACCTATTGTGAGTTTTCTTTATGAAGTTTGTTTAGAGGGGGCTTACCACCACTTTCCTCGGCTGCTGAGAGAATACAACTTGCCCAAAGTATTGCAGTGGGTTTCCATGGCTGACTGGGAATTTGAACCCTATCTCTAGAGGCGTAGTCCATGCTGGGTCTCAGTACAGGGGGTACTAGCTGTAATATTGCAAACTGTGGTTCTTTGTCTACCTTGCCAGTAGATACACTGCTGCATAGTCCAGATTGGATGTGCTATGCCCTGTGCAAGTGGGTCAGGTGATAGCTGCCACATTTTGAAACTCATATATCAGGGGTGGACTACTGCTTTTGATCACTTTCAGAATAGCCGTTGGAGGTTGGCCAAGTACTCAAGGATTTTCTTTTGGGTTCTTCATGGGTTCTGCATGTATGTAAAGTGGATTGAAAATGTGTTGAAATTAATTAAGAGTTAAATACTCATTAAATATTTTTAAATTCATTAAAATTCCTACTACTCATTATTTGCAAATAAAATCCCCCTACTTACAGTGATTCATTATCAATAAGATTCTATTTATGTATAAATGAACCTTAAATGTACTTAAATTGATTATTGACTATTGATTTTGAACTAAAAGGAACCAAGTTGACTACAATATTGATTGACCCATTGACTATAGTGCATTTAGTAGTTTGATGCCCACTGCATCAGTAAGTGAATGCCTGTTTTCAAATGAAGAAGTGAAATAAAAAGTAATCATAATGCTGGGTGTACTGAGGAGCCACGATAAAGACTGTAGAGGCCATGTGTAGACTGCAGACCACACTCAGTCCACATTTGTCTTATATACATTTTGTAAATGAAATTAAACTTGGAATTAAAGATGGAATAGAAAGACAATTCATTAGATTGGACTATAAGGACAGTGTGTTAGAAGAATAGGAAAAGATGTATGATATAATATAATTGGTAAAGAAGGCACTGAGTAAAGGAGCAAAAGCTTTAATAATATCTGTATACTTTTAGAAAATTAAAGTAGGATATAAATGATGGAAAGGAAAAGAAAATGGAAATGACAGTAGAAATAATAAATGAATGGAGGAGAAGATGAAGAGGCATAATTCAAACAACCCAGATGGGAGGTAGGTCGAGGGGAGTCAAAGGATGGAAGAAGGGAAGAAGGGATATGAATTTAAGAAGGCAAAGTATGTGTGAGGGTGAGAGAAAGTGGAGAATGGAAATTAGTAGTGAGGAAGAGGGGAGAAAGAAAGAAGTGGGTGGAAGAAAGAGTTGGAAGATGGTAAAGGCTGGAATTAAATATTTGGAAAGGAAGGGAAGTGATTGTTATGCTTCGAATGTTGGGAACATATTGGGTCGAGTATCAATGGTATAAATTAATTAAATGATGTAAGTTTGTGAAATAAGAAGTATAATGGTAATAACTGAATTGTTATTATTAATTTCTAATGTAGCATTGTAAATGAAGACTCTGAGGTAATATATATATATATATATATATATGTATAATAAAAAAATAAAAAACAAATAGAAACTTAAATCTTTATGACAATAATTATAAAAAAATGTGGAGTTTAGTAAAAGAGGACTTAAAAAACTGGAAAAAATTAAATCTATCTTTATTGGGTAAAATTGCGGCAATAAAAATGTCAATTCTCCCAAAAATATTATTTTTATTCCAGAACTTACCAATTCTGATAAATGAAAAACCATTTAAAATTTGGAAGCAGGACTTAACAGACTCTGTTTGGAATGGTTGATGAGCCAGAATTAAGTGGCAAACTCTAATTGAACGGTTGAATAAAGAAGGAACATCTTTACCAGTTCTAAAATTGTACTGTAAAGCCTGCAGCTTTGTTTGGATGAGCGAATGGATTAAATTAAAAAACATACAATTATTAACATTGGAAGGAGCAGGTTTAAGACTGGGATGGCATGCATATATTGGATATAACAAAGCAGCAATACATAAGGATTTTAACAATCACATAATAAGAAAAGCTTTAATTGAAAAATTGGCAAAAAATCAAAGATCAATATTATCCAAATTTACTCAGATGGGTGTCACCCCAGGAAGCTTTTTTATTGGCAGATGGGAAAGAACAGAAAAATGGATTCTATATAAAGATCTGTATGAAAGGGGCGAGGCAGTTTCCTTTAACATTAAATCGAAAGAAACTCTGGTGAAGGAAGGATGGAGGGTGAATTGGTTTTCCTACAAACAGTTATATGATAGGTTTAAGCAAGATAAAAAAGACTTTGGTTTTGAAGATGAGGAGATTGATCTGGATAAAATAATCTGGGATGATAAAAAGAAAACTGCGAAATTTTACAATATTTTTTTAACCAGAGAGTTAGAAACAGAAGTAGTAAAAGATTTAATGATCAAATGGGCAAGGGATCTGGGAGAGACCATAGATCTAGAGGAGTGGGAAACAGCATGGAAAACAAAAGACTTTGCTACTTGTCAATGTATGAAAGAAAACTTTTTGAAGATTAGCAACAGATGGTATTTAACTCCTTTAAAATTAAACAAAACCTATGGAACAAAAGAAAAATCATGTTGGAAATGTGAGAAGGAGACCAGTTCTTTGATGCACATGTGATGGAACTGCCTGTTTATCAAAAAATATTGGTTAAAAATACACAAATCCAAAGATCCAAAGAATATTTGACATTCAGTTCGTTTTCAATCCCAAATTATACTTGTTAAACATCACATCAATATTAGAGAAAAATGACGAGAAAAAATACTGGAGAATAATATTGTACTTATGTACTACAGCATGTATGAATTTGGCAGCTAAGTGGAAAAATAAAAAATGTCCCCAAATAGACGATTGGTTGTATAAAGTTTTAGAAATGAAAGACAATGATAAATTAACATATATATTGAACCAAAAAAAAATCTGAAAAACTTGAAAAAGAATGGACTCCATGTAATGAACTATTGCAAAAAAAAGATGGAATACAAATATAGATTTTGAAAAGATTACATAAATTTCTGAAACAGGGGAAGTAAACGGTGGAAGGGGAAATTTTTCAATTAAGATGAACAGTGATTAGAGGAATTAATTTTATTAAGAAATGACACTTTTCATTAGTATTAATATCATATGGGGAATATGATTATATAAATAAGATGAAACTAAACAGCAAGAAAAATAAAAATTCTTTGAATAGGTATACGGAGGAAGTCAGTATTTTATTATTTATTTAAGTATATATTGTGCATTATGTATCATGTAACAGGAAATGTAGTGAAGCTGTACAAATTGCATAACTAATAAAAAGTTATATTAAAAAAAAGTAACAGCAAAAGGAGCCCTATCAGTAGTTTTCAGGTTAACAAAAGTACACTTATATGAAAAAACATGCTGGATACCTAGAAGAGATTTTGAGGAAGTCAGGTGCAGGTGTATGCTGTAGCGAGAAGATGTAATGGAAGTACTTTCAGAATTCTTTTATTTTATGTTTGTTTTGGTTTTCGTGGCTTAGCTGGTACATTTCATGGGGCAACAGTGGGGAATGGGCAAC
Organism: Gambelia wislizenii; assembly: GCA_030847615.1. Lineage (NCBI taxonomy): Eukaryota > Metazoa > Chordata > Lepidosauria > Squamata > Crotaphytidae > Gambelia > Gambelia wislizenii. The sequence continues at coordinate 253,467,034 of JAUMIR010000004.1, forward strand.
CTGCTGGATGTAGTTGGACTACAGCTTCCATCTGTCCTGCCCAGCATAGCCAATGGTGATAACTGCTACGAGCTGAAGTCCAACAATATCTAGAGGGCACCATCCTTACCATAGAACTTTGGCTGCCACTGAAGTCCTGTCTACACTGGTGAAAAAAACCAAACACCCTCTCCCCAAATCTGGGCTGATAAGGCAACACAATGTGCAGCCTTATCCTCAAATCTAGTGTGACATACGGCCTTATCAGCACCAAATTGGGGTATGCTACTTCAACCTGTGTTTTTAAAACTTGGAGTTTTCTCTGGAGTTTGTTTGAAACTCTGGAGAAAACTATAGTGTGAACAAAGGTGCTGCCCTGGATTCAGTGGGTGAGGAGGCAGAACAAGTGCTGGCTGACAGGTGCTGCCATTTCCCCCTTCCTTGGTGTCACTCCTCATTCCAATATTGGCCAGGAAGGCAGAGCCCTGGCGCATAGTCACTTGCTCTGAGGTCAGAACAAGCATCCAGCCACACGATCTCATGGCTGGCTGCTCACTCTGACTTCAGAGCGAGCAATTGTGCACTAAGAAGGTAAAGCCCTGGTGCATGGTCACTCACTCTGAGGTCAGAAAGAGCGGCCTCCTTGTTTGACTTCAGAGTGGGTGATTGCATGCCAGTGGCACCAAGGAGAGGGGGAAATGGTGCTACAGAGGTGCCTGGGAGCACAAATCCGAATTAAGTACTTGGGTAGACAAGCCTAGCAATGAGTGATGCAGATTCAGGTTTTGGCCAGGTAAAGTGTGGCACTTAACGCCAGGCTAGAGTAGTCCAAATTCCATGCAGCACAGTCCAGAGTAGTCCGAATTTCAATCGGATTTTACCCGCAGTGTAGACAAGTCCTGAGAAACTCCTTCTGTGCTCATATAGGGTCCCTCAAACCATTCTCTGTTCTGGTACTTTCTAAATCCACAAAGGATGTGTCTCCTTTTACCAGCTGGGAATGTTGCATTAGAAAGGTATTTGCCCTCATATTATTGCTATAAGATTTGGGGGTGGGTGAGAATTATTGTACACTTTTCACCTAGTTCTTTTATTGGGGGGGGATTCCCATTCTATGTCAAAACTGCATAACCATACTGTTATTGCTCATGTTCATTCTTTTTCTCAAAAGAAGTGGGAAGACCAAGAGTTTCATTATCAACGTTGCCTTTTATAGGAATATAAAATTAGAGCTGTGCTGTGGCCACCTTATATAAGGAGAAGCTTATTTTCTATTTTCTCCTGATTTCCCCCCTCCTTTACCCTACCTCACAATCTCCCTCCTACAAGCTGTTCCCCATACCGTGGTTTCCATGTGGTTACAGAACACATTTTGAACATTATAGTTAAAATTCTGAATAAAACACAGCTTGCAGTGATCATGAAATCCACACCTCCGCTGATCTACACCCATTATCTACTAGGAAGCAAGAAGCAGTTTCTTTCTTCAGATGGCAAATTTAGCCTGATTTCTTTTTTATCATTTTCAAGCAAGTAAAGCTTTTCTAACTAAAATGCACTTTTTTCTACCCATGAAAGTTATGATGGAAAGGAAAACATTGTCTTGATTTTAAATAGGTAAGTAAAACCTGTTAACCAATTTTAACAAAATTATGCTCCAAGCTATATTCTTGAATAAAGAGACTCTTCATTAATAAACACCAATATTATTCTAAGGAGATTATCAGATGTGCTAAATACGGCATGATCACACCAGAAGATCGCTAAAGGGCTTCCTTTTCAGACGACGTCATTCCCATCTAGTCATGCACACATGCTGCTGCCATTCCTCTGGCACTGCTTTTTATTGATGGGCTGTTGTTGAATCCCCCATTCCATTTCTGTCATGGAATGTCCTGTGTCTGAAAAGGTGCCCCATTAATGCTGACAGAATGCCAGCGTCAGTGGGGGGTCTGTGCCAGAACGCTTCTGGGTGAGATTGGGACATCCAGGTAAGTGACACACTTTTTTGTACCCTCCCCGGGTTACTTGTAATATTTTAAATGTGTTTTTGTGTTTGGTGTTACTTTTTGGGTTTATTTTTAATTTTATTTTTTAATTTCCTGTGCTCTTGTCTTCTTGCAAGAGCAGCCAGGATTTCAATCCAGGAAGTGAAAGGAGCTCAGTTCAAGCTTCTTTCACTCCTGGGCTGCCCTGCTGAGGGAACGAGGCACAATCAAGTAGGTCTGGAAAGTTTTCATTTTATGTCATTACAGGGATGGGAGAGGGGTTAAAGAGGAGACTGCAAGATGGGAACACTTTGTGTTCCTAATCTCCTAAGGCAGCCATGACTGCTAATGTTTCCTTGGGTACGCTGTTCATGCTAAATTTTTGAGGAGCAGAACTATCTATCTATATAATTCTCTTAGGTATATTGCCGTTTCCAGTGTGCTGATTGGCTGCTTAGAAAACTGATCAACCAATCAAAGCTTGGTTGGGCAGCCAATCAGCACACTGGGGGCAGGAACATGTGGACCTTTAAGACCTTTCTAAACATGGCCACCAGCAGAGGAGGTGCAGTAGTAGGGGGGATGTGGCATCGGGTGTGTGTGTGAGAGAGAGAGCAGGGTGGGTGGTCTGGTGGTGCAGGGTGGGCAGTGGTGGCAGGGGGTGAGGAGGGTGGGGAGGGGCAGGGGGAGGGTGGTGAGGGGGGAGGCAGGGCACGGGGTGATGAGGGGCATGGGATGGTGAAGGGCGGGGTGGAGTGTGGGGGTGGGGGTGGGGAGATCAGCAAGGAGCATGGGGGTGAGGGGCAGAGGGTGGACAGCAAGGTGGCACAGGGGGTGGCGTGGGGTGGGGAGATTAGCAAGGAGCATGGGGTGACGAGGGGCAGAGTGCAAGTGGCAAGGTGGTGTGGGGGATGGGGATATTGGCAAGGGGAACAGGGTGGCAAGGGGTGGCATGGGGCGGAGGGTGGGCGGCAAGGTGGCGCAGGGGGTGGGGAGGTTGGCAAGGGGCAGCAAGCAGTGCAGCGCGGCCAGCAAGGTGGTGGTGGGGGTGTTGGTGGTGAGGGGCACGGGGAGATGGCAATGAGCGGCGATGGGGGCACCACAGGGGAGCGGTGTGTGTACCATCGCAGGGGAGGATGGTGTATGCTACACCAGGTATAGCTAGTATTATTGTATTCATCTATTCAGTCAAAAGAAGCATTATTGCATATGCATAAGCATTATAAATCTTTTTTAAAAAAAAAATTGGGTGTAACCAGCCCAGAGTATATGCATGCATACCAGTGACTCAAAAGGAGGGTGTCTTTTGTGATAGAAGGATGCATTATGAATTTAAACTTCATCTAAAAACAGTGTTCTGCTTATGCAAAATCTTGTACAACCCCTTGTGCATGAGAACTCTAATGGAATCTAGCTTTTAATTTTATTTATTTATAACGCTACTTTTGTTAAGAGTTTCCAAGATGTTTAACAAGAAATTTAAAACACAGCCATTAACAATATAACAACACAACATTAACTATTTAAATAATTAAATCATTTAAATATTTAAAAGACAAAATATCAAAACTAAACAAACCAACCCGCAGATAAGTAAAATTATTTGGAAAAGCAATAAAATTAAGAAGGTAGAAATAAAACTCTCCCACTCCTGTTTCTAAAAGATGTGGAGAATAAAACTGCCTTTACCTAGCACTCAAAAACAAGTAAAGCAAGTGCAATCTGAGTGTCCCCAGAGAGACTGTGCCACAGCTGGGACACTGCTACCAAAAACAGGCTTTCTGTGGCTGCCACCCTAGTCTAGACCAAGTTCACCTATATCAAGACTTCTGATACAGATACAGGTTGTGTCTCCCTTATCTGAAATGCTTGGAACCAGAGGCATTTTGGAATATTTCAGATTTTGTAATACTAGCATATCCATAATGAGATTTCTTAGAGATAGGACCCAAGTCTAAACATGAAATTCACTTATTTTTATATGCACTTTATACATATATTCTGATGGTAATTTTATACACAATATTTTTAATAATTTTTGTGCATGAAACAAAGTTTGTGTACATTGAACCACCAGAAAGCAAAGGTAACACTATTTCAGCCACCCATGTGGACATTTTGGATTTTGGGATATTTTGGATTTCGGAATTCCAGATAAGAGAGACTCAACCTGTACTAAGGAATGGGGAGGTGAGGTAGGTAGTGTGTCCCCAAAGTAGTGGCACACAAAGCTTTACCACAGGTTTACCTTATGCCCTGCTCAGTGTTACTTGGCAGCATTCAGATGGAACAGGAAGCCAGGATTCTAACGATAAGCTGTGTGCCCATTCATTCTTGCAGCTAGCTAAACAAATCAGAAAGGGCCTGTTAGCAATATTCTGTGAACTTGCTATACTGCCTTATTGCTCTCATTACAAACCAGGATTCATAAACAAACCAGCAAATACCTCATCCATGTTAAGCTAGGAACTCAGTTGCTATCTGCAACCCATGTCCTTTGCTTATACCCATCTCACATTAGCAGGGTTCAGGCCAGCTAATAGGAATGTGAAAGGAAATCCTTGAAAACAAGATCCTTTGCTTTTGGTTGATTCACTTATACCATGGTGAACAGAGCAGAGTGTAGCAATCTTCCCTTTAAAAAGGTTTGAGGAAAGAAGCTTTTGGGCAAGTATAGCCCTGTTCATCTGTTCTGTGAATACTGCAAAAGCGGGGGGTGTTCTGTAAATATAGCAGAGAATGGACAGAATGTACAGTATGTAGCTGACCACTGAGTCACCACAGTCAACCACTGTTCATCCATCTGAGCACTTGTGGTTGGAGCAGGGGGCACCTCATCCTGTATTGATCAAATGTGTGTCCTCCCCGTTTGTACCATAATATCCGAAGTTAGGAAGAAAGGGCACCCAGTCAGATTTGTGTTGATTTCCAGCCAGAATGATTTCAAACCATCTCTTATTTTAGAAACTTAGCTCTGGAAACCATTCCCACTGCCCACATACAAATTTTTCTTTGCCTTGTCTTTATTAGTCTTTTCCCCTTTCTTGCAATAAAAATATCTTGGTATCATCCATATGAAAGTGCAATTTTGGCAAACAAAAAAAACCCCTCTTGTCCGGCTGATTAACCTCCAGTTGTATCAGTCACGTCTATGACACAATCTATTCTCCAACCACCTACAGATTCAGTATGGAGCGAGATGTTAAGAGTTGTGCCTTTCCTTTCTAAGGAAAGCCAGAAATAAAATCAGTGTCTATTAGTGATATTGATGCCAGAAGACAGGACTATTGGGAACACTAGGGAACCTCTGGTGAACCCCTGTTCCATCACTCTCAGTGCTGACTCACTGCTTGCATTGCACTCCAAGCATTTACAGACATCTAAAAATCTTAGGCGCCAGTTCCATTCCTTCCAAGGTCCTGCTTTGGTTTCTGGGGAAAATTTCTCTGTACATGTGCAAATAGAAAAACTTCTGTTTTGTTTTTTAGTTACATAGAGGGAAAGAGAGATGCATTGTATGCTTTATTTCCTAACTGTTTTTGTGAAAGTGGGATGTAGAAAATGAACCCCTTGAACTGTGAGAGAAACCTCCACTGAAACATGGTCCTTCAGTTATCATGGTCATAAGGCCACTCAGACTTCATAGATCAAACCAAACACCATAGGTTGTACAAAGAAATACTGTACACTCTGACATTGCATTTTTACACACCAGCCTGTTTTCTCACAGCAGTCATGTTGGTGAAGCAAATGGGAACATACTGGTTTGAAAACGTTCAGTATCACACTTCTCTGCAATTACATGAGCGTGCTGTGATTGTGCTGCTTTGGCAATCCATGGTCCCTTCTGCACTGGCTCGGTAATCCTGCCTTCTTACTTATGTATGCCCTATTCAGCACATGCATGCCTTTTGGGTTTTTTTATTTTTATTTTTGCTTCAATTCTATAATTAGAGGGAAATAATTTAAAAAATCATTTAACCATAATTGAGGGCAGGCTGGATTGTAACCTGCCCTGACAGGCTCCCATGTTTTAATAATTTATCGACTGGCAAATTTTCATGTATTATAGTTGGCACTCCACATGATTAAAAGCAGACCAGGGACTCCCAAATAGAAGGACTCAAGATTTGCTTAGAAAACCTAAGAGAGTAGCCTGCTAAAATTCCTAAAACACACACCTAGGTGAGAATTACGTGATGTTCCCTGGAACTGATAAATTAGGGAGATAATATGCTAATTCTTCCTGGGCAGCTTTGGAAGTAACTCACTCACTAATCCCATCAAGGTGGCTTAGTGCTCTTTGCTTGCAAAACTGGTTCTCCCTCTCCCTCCTCCTAAAAACAATAGAGGTTTGCCTAAGACCACTCAAGTTCAATGCTTAGAACATTAAGGATCATTAACACATCTGGAGAGTCAATTGTCCACCCTTGGGAAACTCTGACAGATGTATTGAACTCAAACTCACCCCTTTAGGGGAAATATCAGATATCATATGCTCCCCAAATACAGCCTAAGTGTGCTCAGTTTCCCAGAGGCCATCACTGTGTTGGCTTGCTGGACCACCCGGTGCTTCCAGCCATCTCTCTCCTCTGCACAAATCTTTGCTCTTCAGGACAGGTGTAGTATAGCCCATCATCCTGAACTCTTTTCCTCTATCCAAATATATCCTACTTTCTTTGCTAGTCTTGTATGACTGCTTGAAGCCTAAGTTTATGCACTGATGCATTCCCTTGATTATTTTTCAATAAAAACTATTCATATTTTATTCCCTGACTCAGAGTCTCCTCAGTTATTATCGGTATACATAGATCAAAAGATCCCGTAATTACCCGGCCTCTCGCTGCCATCTTGAGCTAATTAAAATCCCCTATATTAGAATTCAGACACTAGTGGGATCCCCACAGACTCCCATGCAATTCAGGTATCAGTAAACTGTGTGGTCCAAATGATGTGGAGTATCCATGGGCATTTATTAAAGACAGTTAAAATGTATCCTGAAATTTGAGGACTTTTTTTTCACTTCTCTGTGGAAAATAAGCTATGAAGTTTGTCTCCATGGAGATGGTGCTGTATCTCTGCTCAGTCAAATGCTAACATATACAGATCTAAAGGAATGCAGAGTGAAAGTGAGAAGTTTTTGTGTCAGTTGTGATTCAAGAAAAAGAGTTGCTGGACATCTTGATTTCTAAAGAATTTTATATTGCTGCCAATGAGATCTGTTTTAAAAACAGTCTGTGACCATGAAGGAGTCTTGTGTGGGCAACAAGAGCATGATTCTGATGCCTAGCAACTGTATTAGCAAGCACAAGATGAATATATAATTTCAAGTAGTAAATTCGTGAAATTATGTTGCATTCAGAGATAAGTAGGAAAGGGGCTTAAAAGCAATCAGATTTACTAATTTCTGTATGATGTGGGTGTTATACACCCATCTTTTCACTATTTGTTTTAAAAGATTAATACACATGCACAGTTGTAAATAATCTTTCCTTATTCCAGCTCTTATTCTGACATATACAGGATGAAGCTAATCCATGGTGATTCCCCCCTCCGTGCCACCTTTGCTTAAGTCAGTTTACACAGTCTAGCTAATTGGCTTTACCTTTTATGAGCACTTGGAGCCTTGCTCAGAATAATCTCTAAAACCTCTTTCTTATTTTAATGAAAACAGAATGGTGCTTACGTCCAGTGATACTGTATATAGAGTATATATGAAAACCATCTACTATATGAGAAAAGTATCTCTCTCTCTCTCTTTCTTTTTTCTTTCTTTCTTTCTCTCTCTCTCTCTCTTTGTCACTCCAAACTTCTCCCCATATATAGCAGGTGGTATTGCAGAGCTTCAATATTAACCTGTTGTTCTAGTGTAATTTGGATTGAAACCTTTATGCCTATACACATTTACCCTCTCCAGGGATTCCATTTCTTGTTCAGTTAACTTAGCACCAAACAATACTGGAATCAAGTGCCAGACCATCATAATTTTTTCGCACCAAAATACAGTAGTGATAATGAAGTCTATGTTAATTTGAAAGATGTCTGTCAATCTCTTCTCTTGCCAGAATTTTCTTGTGGTTTGTGTTTGGTAATGTTTAAAAACTGCAATTAAATTTAGAATTACTTTCAAGAGCTCATATAGTTTTAATGTTGTATTTGCAACTCCCCCTTCCCCTGTTAAAATGATAGTGCCTTTTTTCCTTGTAAGCTGAGATAAAAAAAAAATTTAACCTCCTGGATTGTTCTTTCATCAGTCAAGATTATGCTTGTTGGGAATGAAATTCCAAATGGTGTTTTTTGTAGTAGTGAGAAACTGAAAAATACACGCAAGCCCTAGTTTACAAAACCTTTAACAGCTAAGTTCTTTCTTTACAAAGTCCTCATTTCCTTATTCTCTGGGGTTGTCCACACGTTGAAAAAACTCCTCACAGAATTCGCTGAGAAAATGAGCTGTCTTAATGGGATTCTGCATTTTCTCATCCTGTTGTGAAGGCGGGGCCCATAAAGAGGGGAAACTATGTGAGAAAAGCTTTCATGGCTTTTCCTGACATTTTAAAAATGCTCCAGTGATATGTGCATTTGCACTCATTAAGACAGCATGAATCGCTTCCCTATACAAGACAAAGCACAAACCTGATTAGCTGGATGAGCACAGGGGGTGGGGCTGCGTTACAGGGCAAGTGCCTGCTGCTGTCATGTTGGATTTTCATCTTAGTGAGTGATCGCTACGGTGATAAAATGGGATTTGTACCCCCCTCTCTCTTTTTTGAAAGGTGGAATATCACTTGTGTGCACCATAGAAATAGGTTTTTTTTAAAAAAAAAAGTTTGGCAGCAGCAGATTTTAAAATGCGAGTAATTCACTCACGGCGGCCATCTCAGCTATGGGCATGCAAAGTTTATGGGGACTTGAAACTATTAAGACAGGTTGCAGGTGCTGCGACTTGCTATTACTGTGGAGCAGTCCAGGTAGACAAGCCCTGTCTTCTTGGAAGTTTTTTTTAGCAGCATCAGTGTCAGGTGGATGGTGAGGGAGGGCTGATGAAACACAGACTTTCAGTGTTGGGTTATAACAGCATATTCACAACAGCAATAACGCTTGAGCTGGGAAAGAGTGGAATTTTGTTCTGGCCAATACTATAATAGTGGTGTGTGTCCATCTACAGCTGGCAAAGTAAACAGCAGCTGCTTCTAGGATCCCTTAATTACCGTAGGTGAACAGCAAAACTGAGAGGAAAGGAGGAGGGAAATAAGCCTGCCTCACCAGCTAAGGCCAGCGTGTTTTTAAAAAAGGATAGAACTGTTTCTTATGGAATTTATAAGTGGAGGCTGGTGAAAGAAAGAAAAAGTCTCTGGATGCATTTTGGAAGAAGCCTTCAAGTGGTCTCTGGAAGGTCCAAAATGTTTTTGTTTACTTGCTGGTCTGGTTGTTACATTTCATCTGTGCATATCATTAGCTTTCAGTAAAACTAACATGTCTATATTCCCCATGTTTTCCTGGTAAATATTTATTTATTCCAAGATGTGTGTGTGCATGTGTATGCATTGCACATGCTCCTTCAAGTCACCTGTTGACTTATGGTGACCCTATGAATTTCTATTATACCCTGCTGTTATACTATAGATACTACCAGAGAGGCTTGATTAGGGCAACATCTTTCATACCCACCATTCACAGATGAAAATAAGGAGATGTGTGGCTGAACACATATTTACCTAAGGGCAAGTCCCACTGAACTTCTCAGTAGATATGTGTATGGTGCCATTGTTAATTTAAATGGAACATAGGTCTCGTCCATATGGAGGGTCGGAATACAAACACGTTCAGAAAGGCAGACGTTCACAACAATGTGAACTGCCTACATGGTCAAAAGACCCCCCCTAAATTCCGCATGACCCCCTAGCCAGCTGGTGGCTGCAAGTGATTTACTCACAATTTTAAATCTGCTACTGCCAATTAAAAAAAAAAAGTTTTCCAGTGTGTGCACAAACAACACTTCATTTTTACAAAGACAGAAAGAATTTTAAAAAGAGTATAAAATCCCCATTTCATGGATTTACCGGACCTTCACTTACCCAAAAATCCAACATGGTGACCAAAGTTGCGTTCCCTCTTTGCTAGCCCTGCCCTCATCCTAATCCAGCCAATCAGATTGCACTGCTTATTCGTATTTGTGCGAACGTGAGTGTTCAAACGATTGCACATTCGCATGTCATACGGAGCTTTTTAAAAAATCGGCACACATGGACTTTGCAGTGGATTTTGTTGTTCCCCTTCTGAATGACACAAATTTGTGCAGATGTCCCTATGAACGGATTGCCAATATTTTGCATCCTGTTCGTATTATTGTGACTGTATAGACAGGACTGTAGATACTGAAGAAGTAGAGTCTAATCTTTCCCCACCCCCACCCTCCACACACAGATACATGAGCACTCTCCTCCGCTCCCCCATATACTCCTACCTGTCTGTCCTGTCGTACCTGTCACACACAGAAAATCTGGGTAGAGATATGCAAGAAGGGTTAGCGTCTGGCTAATGGTTGGCTAATGGCCATTATCTGCTGGAAATCCTCCTGTCCTAGAAACTAGCCATTCAAATACACAAATTTACATATTCTGTCCAACAAGGGTTCACAGTTTATAAACTACACAAACACTCCCACCCAACCATTCTCTGAAGATGCCAGCCACAGATTCAGGCGAAACATCAGAAAGAAACTCTTCCAAAACATGGCCTCACAGCCCAGAAAAAACCCAAGGAAAATCTAAACGAATTCATGTTTGACACAACTCAAAAGGACATTGTATGAAGGGGAATATTTGTGGATTTTATGGATTTCGGTAGAGGTAGTATGTGTGGGTGAGTGTGTGTGAGTCTATGTATGTCAACCATGAGAACTGGATAGCATAATTCATTAATCATAGCAAATGAAAAAATGTCAGACTTCTTTGTACTGCAGCTATATTTGCTTGATTTTAAAGAATAATTTTTAGAGAGCCTATGTAGTACAGTTGTTTGAAAATCTACAGATTTGTAAGGCTGTATATATACGATTATTTTTAAGAAACCAGAAGGATATGTGAATGAATTCTCATTGCCTGCAGCAGAGCACACTCAGTTTTCCTGTCCTGTTATGGTTCCTGATAGAAAAGATTTGTAACTGCTTCAAATATCTCTCTGGCTTTTCTTTGCAAACGAAGATTCAGGAAGGATTTGATCCGCGCTTACTGCAAGTGCGCTGATGACTAAAAAGGCCAATCCGAGATAAACAAGTCCGGTTGCAGAAAGGTTGCTAATCTGTAATCAATCTCTTTGTCAATCTTGGCATCTGAGGAGATGATGCTTCCCAGGTAGGTGAACTGCTGAACGGACTTAAGCACAGAGTTGCCGATGGCAATGTGGGGGTGATGGTGTTCGTCCTGTGGTGCTGGCTGGTAAAGAACTTCTGTTTTCTTCAGGTTGACTTCCAGCCCAAACAGCTCTGCAGCTGTTGTGAAACAGGATGTTAGGTGCTGCAGAGCTGCTTCTGTGTGGGCAACAAGGGCAGCAGCAGCAGCGAATAGCAGCTCATGGACTAGATAGTTTAGAATCTTGGTGCAAGCCCTCAGCTGGCTTAAGTTAAACAAGCTACCATCAGTACGGTAACGTATATAGATGCCGCCTTCTTCTTCAAGCTCTGCCATAGCCCTTTGGCATCATGCTGAAGAAGATTGTAAATAAAGTTGGAGCAAGAACACAACCTTGCTTCGCTCCATTAGTTATTAGAAAGGGCTCTGAAAGAGCATCACCATATCTGACTTGACCATGCTGGCCCTCGTGTAGCATGATAATCATTTAAAGGAATTTGGGGGGACATCCTAGTCTTTCCAGGATCTGCCACAGACCTTTTCTACTCACAGTGTCGAAGGCTTTGGTGAGGTCAACAAATGTTACAGAGACCCTTGTTCTGCTCTCTACATTTCTCTTGCAGTTGTCTAAGGTGAAATATCATATCTGTAGTACTCCTATTGGCTCTGAAGCCACATTGGCTTTCAGGAAGAAGTTTTTCTGCAATGGCAGGAACTAATCTGTTCAGGAGTATCCTTGCAAGGATTTTTCCAGCAATAGAGAGCAGTGTTATGTCTCGATAGTTTGAGCAGTCGGATTTTGCTCCTTTTTTCTTGTACAGGGTGATGATGACTGCATCTTGGAGATCTGATGGCAGTTCCCCCTTTTCCCAGCAATTCACAAGGAATTTGTGGAATTTATCATGGAGTACATGACCTCCGTGTTTCCAAACTTCAGGCGGGATTCCATCAATCCCAGCTGCCTTGCCATTTTTCATATGCTGTATGACCTTAAGGGTCTCTTCCAAAGTGGGAGCTATGTCCAATTCATTTTTCACCGGTTTTTGTATCATATGTTGGATAGCTGAGCCTTGGAATACTCAGTTGGCACTGAAGAGACTTTGAAAGTGTTCAGCCCATCAATTCAGGATGGAGGCTTTATCAGTAATTAATGTTTGACCATCTGTACTGAATAAGGAGCTTTGGACCTGATAAGTAGGTCCAAACACTGCCTTAGGAGCTTCATAAAATCCTCTAGAATCACCCAGATCTGCACAGCATTGTGTCTTTTCTGCTATATTGATCCACCACTTGTTCTGCATGTCTCGGAGTTTTTGTTGAAGTTTACTACATGTGAGACGAAAAGCTGCTTTTCTTACATGGCAACTTGGCTAGGCAAGGTATGCCTGGTGAGCAGTTCTCTTCTTTGCCAACAGCTCTTTGATCTCTTGGTTGCTTTCATCAAAGCAGTCTTGATTTTTCTTGTGGGAGAACACGAGGGATTCTTCCGCAGACTGGAGGATACTGTTTTTGATATGCTGCCAAAGCACTGTAGGAGAAGGATCTGTAGGATGGTCTTCAAGTTTTGTTTGCAGGTTTGCCTGGAAGTTGTCTCTCATGGTAGCTTGTTGAAGATTGTTGACTTGGAGTCTCTTCTTTAAGATGCCACCCCTCTTAGGTTTGAACTTAAGATGAAGGTTTAGTTTACATCTTATGAGGCGATGATCTGTCTGGCATTCTGCATCACTCGAGTACGACGGACATCGCAGATGTTTCTCTGGCAGACTAGAACATAGTCAATGTGGTGCCGATGTTTGGATCGGGGATGCATCCAGGTTGTCTTCAAGCTATCTTTCTGCTGAAAGATAGTGTTTGTAATAGTCAGCTGTTGTTCTGCACAGAACTCTAGCAGGAGGCGTCCATTATCATTGCAATTTCCAACGCCATGCTTGCCTAATAATAATAATAATATTTATACCCTGCCCCTCTGTTAAAACAATCGGGGTGGCTTACAAAAATTAAAATACAATACAGAAAAAAATCCCTAAACACCCCCACCCCCACCCTCCCCCATAAAAAAATATTAAACAAATATAAATTAAAAAGCAACTGATCTAAAATCACATTTAAAAACAATAAATACAATAAATAGCCAGCGGACTAAAAGAGGCCAGGATCCCCTGAGGCCGGGATCTAATTAGGAAAGGCCTGCCGAAACAGATCCATCTTTAGTGCTTTTTAAAAGCTACTCAGGTTTGTCATCTGACGGATCTCGTTCGAGATCTGACGGATCTCGTTCGAGATCTGATGGATCTCGTTCAAGATCTGACGGATCTCGTTCGCCTAAGACACCTTTCCAGGCTTCGGAGTTCTTTCCTACTCTGGCATTGAAGTCACCAAGGATAATAATTTTATCTTCTCCAGGGACTTTTTGTATGAGGTGGCGTAGGTCTGTGTAGAATTTGTCTTTCTCTACAGGGTCAGCTTGCATAGTTGGGGCATATATACTAAAGAGAACAACATGTGGCAGGCGTGAGGAAATAATGCGATCGGAGTGTCCTGTTGGCAAGGTTTCAAGTTTGGAGGCAATGGAGTTTTTAATCATAAAGCCTACTCCTGAAAGATGTTTTTCGGTTTGGGGTTTGCCAGAGCAGTAAAGTGTGTAGCTGGCACTGTGTTCTTTAAGGCTGCCTTCCTCATGGAGACGAACTTCACTAAGAGCAGCGATGTCAATATTAAGCCATGATAGTTCATGGGCTATTAGAGCAGAACGACGCTCAGGCCGTCCACTATCTGCAGAGTCTCACATGGTTCTGAGTTCCAGCATGCAAGTGTCAGTTTATTTACACCTTTGGAGGCCGGTGTGTGCCTTTGTTTCTTTGCCTTGGTTTGACCAAGGCTTCAAATATAGAAAACCTAGATTTTATTGCCTTAATCCTGCAAGTTTAGTGTAAATAAATATGCCAAGAATATTCAGAAGCATATTAAATAAATAAATATGCAGGAATTATTCTGTGCTGGTGAGGCTTTATTACCCCTGTGCCATCTCCTGTACGGCTCTAAAACATGATTCTAATGTTTTGTAAAAAAAAAAAGAACAAGTTCAAATTTGATTTGGAAATATGAAAGCATCCTTGTAATTCCCCCTCTCTGCCACTGGCCAAATCACACAGAGAATAAAATTGAGAAGACTGCTTGTTAAACACACAGGCTTGTTCTTTTCGTTGCAGGCTATCTTAATAGCTTCCTCTTCCATATAATAAGACAGCAAGGTTAATTATAGAGTTGGAGCACCACAAGGTAACATTTGCTTGCCCAGCATCTGTCAGATTTGGTAGGGGGTGGGAAGCAGAAGAGTTACACCTGGTTGAGAATATTTTTCATTGTAGTGGGGAAGTGAAAAGATACAGCTATGACTGGAAGGATTTCCTTTCATTCTGTTCCTATCTCTACTGCAGCTATGCAACTGTAGGAAAGATGATACAATCTAGGACTTTTATTTCTGCCTGTAAAAAGACATATTAACAGCTGAAGCACAGAAATGTTTCAGCATAGAATTATAGAATCAGAGAATTGGAAGAGACCATAAGGGCCATCCAGTCCAACCCCCTGCCATGCAGGAATGCAACACAATCAAAGCACTCCCAACAGATGGCCATCCAGCCTCTCTTAAAAACCTCCAAAGGAGACTTCACCACATCACACTTGAGGCACTTGGTTCCTTTCTGGGTTAGTAAGAAAATGATTATATTTTTAAATGAAGGAATCTTTACAGTTCTTGCAGAATTTCATTTGCACTTATATAATGAGCAGTGTACATTTAAAGAATAATGTACAGCCATTAGTCATTCCCTTTAATTTTACATTTTCCTGGCAAAATTATGGGCATGAATGCCAACAGATAATTTATGGAAAGAATACTAAAATACTAGGACTTGTCATTTTATTTTTTAAAAAAGAAGTCCATAGCTTATTACTGAGGTAGAAACCATGCAGTTCCCCTGGTGTTGTTGGACTGCAGCTCCCAGCATTCCTCACCATTGCTCTAACGGCTGGGGCTCCTGAGACTTACAATCCAATAACTACTAGAGAACCACAATATTTCCACTTCTATCCTTGCATTAAATGTGATCTTCATGTTAAAAGTTTTTTTTTAACTTGGTAAATTGTTACTTGTGGATGTGGAAGCTATTTGTCCCCATGGAAAGAGGAAGGTTACACCTGAGAGGAATGCTAGAAGAACTTAACAGAAGAGGGCCAGTCCAAATCACTTTGCGACATTATTCATTAAAATGATGTTTGTATTTGTACTAGAGAAAACCAAGCTGAATCTGGTGTCACTATTTTTCCCCCAACAGAAAGATGCATGACCTAGTGCTCTTTCATTTAAATTTCAGAAAAGATATATCTGGGTCAGAGCTGGTGAGGCTTAAAAGGCACTGCCTTCTAATTTAGGTGGGAGGTTTCTGAATCATCTCTTTGGGGATTTCAGTGTTGACAGCAATGCTTAACCCAAATGGCAAGAGCAAAGAATCAAAATGACACAGTCAAGCACCCAAGAAATTCAGGTCCACAAGTTTACATTGCCACATGGCTACAGTGCCAACAGAGTGGAATCATGAAGATATGATAACTGGAGAAGAAAAGGTTAAGGAACAAATACATTTTTCAAAAGTACCTGTGCCTCCACTTTGTCTCCATTTGTGTGAAATTGCATTGCTAATTTGGTGTAGTTTAGCAGGTGTTAAGTGCCATCTCTAAAATGTCTTGATCATTAGTTCTTGGAAAGAGCAGAAATTGATTTATATGGTGTGGTGGTCCAAATTTCCCCCCAGTTTTCAAGTGAAATAGAATTGATTCCCAAATTAACTTTGCACCTTTTTGCATACCAAATGAGTCCTCTATGATGGCTTTGGAAATATTTGAAACTATCCCTCTGGATTTATTAACACAGAATGTTTAGTACATGGCTATGGCTCTTATTGGTCCCGAGGCTCTGTTTATATGCTGTGCAGATCAGGTAACCTGAGTAATTTGAAGACAGGATGGTCTTAACTATTCTTGTTTTTTTTTTTCTTGTAAGGAACTTCATCTTCATTGTTGTGTGCTGTCAAGTCTTTTGCAACTTATGGTAACCCTAAAATGACCTTATCATGGGGTTTTCTTGGCCGGATTTGTTAAGAGGGTTTGCCTTTGCCTTAGCCTTTGCCTTCCTCTGAGGCTGAGAAAGTATGACTTGCCCAAGGTTACTCCATGGGTTTCCATGACCAAGTAGGGTTTTGAACCCTGGTCTCTAGAGTCCTAGTCCACCACTCAAACCACTACACCATGCTGGCTCTCATAGGAAGTTTACCTTTTATAAAGATGTATCTGACTCCCTGCATACCTCTTTGTTTCCATCTACAAATTATACTTGAAGTCTGGATGTTCTGAAAGGGGCAGAGTGGAGATAGTAGTGGAGCTAGCAGTCATCTGTGTTTTTACCAAATAGTAGCATTTCCCTTGTGAATAGATCTGTTAAATTAGTATGATATTTATGGGGTAGAACAATTAAATAATTATATGGATCTTGTTCTAAGTGTCTGTCTATGTGAATGTGGGCAACTAAGTCATCTGCTTTAAAGAAATTCATTAGTTATGCCAGCTGGGTGGCTTCATAGTATTTCACAAGATGTGTGGGTTTTTTTTTAAGGCCCCTGTAGAAGTTGGTCCACATTTGACTCGGTTTAATAAATCTTATTGATTTATTTGAAGAGATTTTTTTTTCAATAGAGTTTTGCCATCTTTCCAAAATTTCTATATTTGGTCATTGTATGAAATCATGGGTTACACATTTCCCACCTCTTTAATTCAATTCTTGTGGAATTTATCGTGGAGTACATGCCCTCCGTGTTTCCAAACTTCAGGTGGGATTCCATCAATCCCAGCTGCCTTGCCGTTTTTCATCTGCTGTATGGCCTTAAGGGTCTTCCAAAGTGGGAGCTATGTCCAATTCATTTTTCACCGGTTTTTGTATCATATGTTGGATAGCTGAGCCTTGGACTACTCGGTTGGCACTAAAGAGACTTTGAAAATGTTCAGCCTATCGATTCAGGATGGAGGCTTTATCAGTAATTAATGTTGACCATCCGCGTCAGCGTAAGAGGGGCACTCCAAAAAAGCAATACAAGGACTCCCTGAAACAACATCTCAGGCTCGGCCAAATTGATCACCAACAATGGTTCACCCTGGCCTCACATCGGGAGGCCTGGAGATGCACTATCCACAATGCTGCAGCTTATTTGAGAACTCACGCCGAACAAGCCTTGAAGAGAAACAAGAAAGCAGAAAGTATCACAACCCGGAAACATCACCCAAGGAGACCTTCTGCTGTGCTTTCTGCAACCGGACTTGTTTATCTCAGATTGGCCTTTATAGTCATCAGCACGCTTGCAGAAAGCGCGGGATGAGTCCTTCCTGAATCTTTGTTTGCGAAGAAAAGCCAGAGAATTCAATTCTGTAAAAGGTTGAAAATGTTTCTGGTACAGTTCCCACCTACCCTTTCCCTCCACCCATGAAGACATAAGATGTTTTTTATAATAATGGAAACTGTTTCTTTCTCTTTCTTTCTGTCTTGCACTTATATATCACCTTTTTTCTAGTGAGCTCACAGTCTCAGCCCACGCAGCAGGTCAGGCTGAAGCAGGTGACTGACAGAAGGTCATCCAGTGAGTTTTATAGCTATGTGGATATTTGAACCTACCTCTCCCAGGTCCCAGTCCAAACATTATACCACACTGGCTTAGACAAAGTTAGACAAGGGAGTGGAGCTGTCAGCCACTAAAGCCACTAACTGGGTTTTGTCTTGTCACTTATGAGAGGCCTGTTCAGCCAATGAAATTGGCTTCCCTATGTTCAGCAAATGCATAAGACTCCTAAAGCAAGAAAGTTCACAGGACAAAAGTGCTGGAATCCTGATAGTGATATCCCCAGGCATAAGTGTGGCTTACATGCACATATTTCTCTTTTTAGATGGAATGTAAGGTGCTATTCTGTAGCCCTTTGCACAAGGTCCAAAAACTTCTCCCCAAGTAGCTGTCAGTCTCTGGTGGGGCCACTGCTGTTTCCCAGTGGGTAAAGGAGAAAGAGGTAGGCAGCTCAGACAAGGGATGGGAGGGTGCACTTCATCTGTGAGAGCACTTCCATTTCCTTCTCCCTATCAGCAAAGATAAGATACGCTAGTTTCTTCATCATCTGCCTCCCAGGGTTTGATGCTATGCAGGGGTGTGTCTGTGTGTGTAGAGCTTTGGATGGGGCACAAAGGGCCTGAAGATATCCTCTTACTCCATATTCAGTAAAGGACATGGGGGAAGTTGGGTACAGAACTGTGCAGGTGGAGTGTTATGCTCTATCTGCTTGATGTGGAATCTCAACCTATGTTTTATTATAGCAGTTAGCCCATTGTAGAAGAAAAGTTATATATATCCACATGATTGTTGACATACTGCTAGCTGTGTTTGCATACCTTTGTTGTGTGTCCATGCAGGATGTATCCCCTCTCACTCACTCCCCAAAGAAACACAGGCACAATATATGTTTGAAAGAATATATTGAATGCATAATAAATGAAGATTATATTAGAATATATATTGGCAATAATGGCAACAACTTGTTGATGACAGCTGCAGTTGGTTGGCTCAAACACATAGGTTCAGATCCAGACATTGCCCAACCCACCTCTCTGGTCGATGAGACTGTTGTTGGCCCACTTGCCGACAATCACCATCAGGAAAGGGGAGGAGTCTGGTCAGGCCCCCTGAATTGCCTGCCAATCCCTCATCCTCCGCCTCCTGCCACCAAGGAGATAGATAATGATACAAAAGGGGGGGCATTATGTAACCACATGCCCCAAGCTGCCATGTCCCAATGCCATTTTTCCCCTGTGTCTCTGTGACCTTGAACTTGACTTTGACCTTGACCATGAAGTTGATGAATACCCGCGCTACCTTGGATCAGAACCCATGAAAAGCCACTGGCTGGTCCAGTGCGGTGGTTGGGAATTAACACCCAACCGCTAGATGCAGAGTGAAGACTTGCTGCAAAGGCAGCAAAGTCCCACCCCCCAGCCAATCAGAGCACGAGGCCTGCCTTTGCCTCTGATTGGCTGGGAGCGTGTTCAAACTAGCCAATCAGGGCAAAGCAAGCCTCACCCTGATTGACTACTGGTTGGACCCCTTCTCGGCCCACAGTGCAAGCCAGGAAGAAGACGGGCAGGCATGGTGGTGTCCATGCCACCCCTTCGCACCACATGGAAAGGGATAAAAGAATGGGACACCAGCCAAGACCCGCAAACAAGCCACCAGCGTGGGGCTGGTAAGTCCAGTAGCTCCATTTTCTTAATAGTAAATAGATTAATTTGCTCCCACTGCTTTCTTTTTATTCCACAGAATGTCATGTGAGATGACATGATAAAATGTAATAGGATACAGATAGTAAAGGATTATCTTGTTTAAGTATTCAGTACAGGTAAAAAAAAAAAACCATATCCACGGGACCGGTATCTATGGTTTCATTTATCCACGCCCTTGAAAATATGCCCTCTCTTGACATTTTCTAAGTCCTCCTGCACACATCTATGGTTCTGCCAGAAGTTGGGTCAAAAGTCATTCATTTCAGTAGGGTTCGCTATTATCCACAGTTTCACGCATTCACAGTAACGTATCCCCCATGGGTACAGGGGGCAACCCGTACTATTTATTAAGCAGGTTGTAAGTGTTTAATCAGTTGGGAATGTGTGCTCCTGTGTTCTTACAATTAATAAGAGTCTTACAAGTAGGAATGAGAAATGCAATCAGGCACTGCAATTAATATCGGCAGGGGAGAGCTCCAAAAAATCATACATAGTTTTGGAGTTCAAATTCCCAGCCATATTTAAGCAGAAGTGACATGGGAAATCTACCTGTGGAGCTCCTAATTCCTTTTTCTTTTCTTTTCTTTTCTTTTCTTTTCTTTTTTCTTTTCTTTTCCTTTCTTTTCATTTCAGATCCTCCCTCCTTTACCTGAAAGGAGCCACAAGAGATTGCAGTTTTGATCAGGGTAGCTAAAAGTTGTTTCCCAACTTTCCCAATCTGAAACCCACCCCCAACCCATAGCACTTACAGCAGGGGAGGGAAGACAGATGCCTATGTTCTCTCTCTCTCTTCCTTTCTGTGCCTGTGCATGTTCTTACTGCAGGGATTGTAGTTGCAGGGATGGATTTAGATCAAGAAAAAGACAGAGGAGAACAGAAGATAGATTTTTTTAAAAAAAACTCTTAACAGAGCTGCTGCTTCTCCAGCTAAAATTTGAGTCTCCCCTCTCCCAGCAGTTTTAAAGTTTTTAAAGTGATGGATCTTTGTATCAATTCATTTTGGCCTCAGACTAGTCTATAAGAAGGAGCTTAGAATATCTGCAGGGGTGGGATACAACTATAATTAGCAAATCAATGGCTTATCATAAAGATATTGTACAATTTTCATTAAGTTTTTAAAAATTATTTTTATTATCTAAAATCTACATAACATTATTCAAAGAAAAGCAAAACAAGAAAACCAAGACAAGACAATGCACATATACGTCTACAACAACTACTGCCCTACCCCCTACAAACTAACTACTACTCACTACCCACTGCTAAAACTACCACTAAAAAAAAAATACACATTACAATAAAGTAGAAAAGAATAAGAAGATTAAAAGCTGACTTACAATTTCCTACCAGTATTCCCCTATAGATATAATATATCTCACCTACTACTAATTAATCTGAACTACTAATTATCAACCCCCGTGATTAATATTTTCTCACTTCTTTCTTGAAGGAAAACAATTAAAGGTTCCCAATCTTTCTTAAAGCTACTCAGTTATTTTTCTCTTAACAAAGTAGATAATTTGTCCATTTCCATCAGTTCCATCATGTTCAATATCCAATCTTCCTGACATGATATGTGTTCTTCCATTTCTTCACATATACCAGTCTTACCATCATAATCCTATATTGTAACAGTCTCTCATGATGCTTCTCAACTTGTTCATCCAACAGTCCCAATAAAAATTACTCTGCTTTCAACTGAATGCCTCTCTTAAATATTTTTGAATTAAACAATTAGTCTGTTTCCAAAACTTTTTTGCCTTATCACATGCCTACCACGTATGATAGTGTTCCCTCTTGCTGTTTGCATTTCCAGCATACATTTTTAACCATTTATATATTTTTGCCAACTTCTCTAGAGTCAAATACCATTAGTACATCATCTTATTAATTTTTTTCTAAAAATACTGTATATTTTAATGATATAGTCTTTGCATTTTAAAGATTCTGTTGCCTGGCTTTTCATAATGTTATTCAGCTGGACACCCCTTAAGTGATAACCTTTTCAGTATAAATGTCACAAATAGAACTACTGGTTGCCCTGCCCCATATCTGTGGAACCAATATCTGCAGTTTCAGTTATCTATAGCTGAAAAAATAGGGTCACATGTCCTGGAAAAATGCCTAGAGAGATGTCCTCTGGGAATTGCTTGGTCCTCTAATGCAAATCTATAGTATGATTGTACAGGAAGTCCTTTATTTTATTAGAGTTTGCTATTATCTGTGGTTTCACTTATAAATGGTAAGTTCAGGAATGTATCCCCTGGGTATATGGGGGGCAACCTGCCTAAAAAATATTGAATATTTAAATAAGATAATCCTTTATTATCTGTATCCTTTTTCTTTTTATCATGTCAATTCACATTACATTCTATGAAACAAAAATAAAGCAGTGAGAAAAAATTAATCTACTTAATATTAAAGAGCAAAAGTATGCAAACAAATCTGAAAGAAAGCTGTAATTTTGCGCTAGGTCTGTTAAAGGTGTTTTGATTTTAAATTAATGCATTATATAACATTATATTTATTGTTAATCATGTTAATTATATATTATTAATCAACCTATACACACAAGCACACATGTGTGCATGTGAATGCACACACTTTCCTGTATTTATTGATTTGTATTTTTCCTTCTTCCAGGTTTTCCTAAATTTAGCATATAAATAAATTTAAAAAAAACTCTGGTAAAATACAGAGGTCACTCCCTATATGCGCAGGGGACATGTTCCCAGACTTACTGCAAATACTTGAAATGGCACTTAATATCAAACCTCATAGA
Source organism: Gambelia wislizenii (assembly GCA_030847615.1). NCBI lineage: Eukaryota > Metazoa > Chordata > Lepidosauria > Squamata > Crotaphytidae > Gambelia > Gambelia wislizenii. The sequence continues at coordinate 253,489,501 of JAUMIR010000004.1, forward strand.
ATCATACTGGAGGACTTAAGAAATGCATAGAAAAGTTACCACTCTAGACATCTCCAGCATTACTCTATGGTAACTTCCAGCACAAGTTACCACAGAATCACACAGGAGGACCTAGGGAATGCCTAGAGAGACCATATTTTTTGGATTATGGATAATTTAAATGGCAGGCACTGGTCCCGCACATACAAAGGATGGACCTGTACTGTAGTTTTGTGTGTTCTTTCCCATTAATAACCTTCACACTTGGCCAAGCCCTTATGTTGCATGACCTCACCCTTTCAGCCAAACCTCATGTTGCTTGTGTTGCACGTGCCTTACAAATTCATGTGTGTGTTCCTGTTTTCGTCTGTGAAATGTTGATTGGTATGAGATAAGAGAAGGAACAAAGTTGACAATGGGAGCCACTTAAAAATACAATGGAATAAGATGCAGATGAAAACACAGAGCAACAAAGAAGAAATCAGTTCAGTAGGCCAAATGCCTGTTTCTTAAATATTAACTGTTTTGTCTGCTAGTGGAAGAACACCTGAAAAGAGATGAGAGAATCCCCTCCCCCATGAGGCTAGGTTCCCATTGGGACTGGTGTGTTGTTCTTTTTTAAAGTATTTTATTTCTTTTTCTTTTTTTCTGTTTTGTAATCTTTTCTGTCAGTGTGCACTTGCTATTTTTATTTTATTTCTTTAAGTATGTCCTCACAATCCTTTGGTTCATGGCACCAAGGAACTGGGGGTGTTGTTTCTTTGCTTCATTCGGTTTGGTTTCATTTTCATGGCCTCTAGACCCTTTTTCAAAAAATGTGCCAATTATAGAAACAGAATTCCCATCAGATAGACAGTCTTGTTGTTTACTTTGGGTAAAAGCTGCATTGTAGAAAAGTGCAAACACTGCCAGAAATTTGCTAAGTAAGCACCTTGCCATAGGCTTTACAAGTTCAAGGTCTTGAGTATGGACAATTCTTTGAGGGCTGTGTCTGAGGAGATCTATACCCAGCCTCCACTTTGGTTGTATCCCTACTGGCTATCCACTACTGCAGTAGCACCTGGAAGCAAAATATTTGCAATTGCATATGCTTCTGGGGTTGTGAAGTCAAAGGTTTCATGGCTGGCATCCATAGGTTTTTCATGGGTTCACCTACCTGGGAAGCATCATCTCCTCAGATGCCAAGATTGACAAAGAGATCGATCACAGATTAGCAAAGGCACATAGTGCATTTGGAAGACTTTACAAAAGAGTCTGGAGTAATAAACAGCTGAGGCAAAACACAAAAATCAGTGTGTATAGAGCCATTGTATTATCTATTCTCCTTTATGGGTCTGAAACATGGGTCACCTATCTCCACCACCTACGACTCCTCGAACGCTTCCATCAGCGCTGTTTACGCACAACCCTAAATATACACTGGACTGACTATGTGACAAATGTTGCTGTCCTTGAACAAGCAGGGATCACCAGCATTGAGGCCATGATATTGAGAACACAACTGCGCTGGGCAGGGCATGTTTCTAGGATGGAGGACCATCGCCTCCCGAAAATAGTACTCTATGGTGAACTCGCCATTGGTCAGCGTAAGAGGGGTGCTCCAAAAAAGCGATACAAGGACTCCCTGAAACAACATTTCAGGCTCGGCCAAATTGACCACCAACAATGGTCCGCCCTGGCTTCACATCGGGAGGCATGGAGACACACTATCCACAATGCTGCAGCCTTATTTGAGAACTCACGCCGAACAAGTCTTGAAGAGAACCGACAACACAGAAAGAATCACAACGCGGAAACATCACCAAGGAAACCTTCTGCTGTGCTTTCTGCAACCGGACTTGTCTATCTCGGATTGGCCTTTTTAGTTATCAGCGCGCTTGCAGAAAGCGCGGGATGAGTCCTTCCTGAATCTTCGTTTGCGAAGAAAAGCCAGAGAGAGAGAGGCCATGTTCTAGAGAGTTTATTCCTGATGTTTCGCCTGCATCTGTGGCTGGCATCTTCAAGGGAATGGTGGTATAGGGCTATGTGGGGTTTATATACTGTGAGTGCCTGTTGGAGAGGATATGTAAATTTGTGTATTTGGATGGCTAGTTCCTAGGGTTGGAGGATATACAAGGAGGATTAGTGTCTGTTTGACTAATGGTCCATTGTCTACTGGAAATCACCCTGTCCCTGGGTGAAGTTCATTTGCATGTGTTGAGTTTTGATTTTGGTGTTTTTTCAGGACTGGTAGCCAAACTTTGTTTACTTTAAGGGTTTCTTCTTTCCTGTTGAAGTTGTCCAGGTGTTTGTGGATTTTAATAGCTTCTCTGTGCATTCTGACATGATAGTTGTTGGCCTGGTCCAGAATTTCAGGGTTTTTAAATAACATTTTGTGTCCAGGTTGGTTTATAATGTGTTCTGCTACTGCTGTTTTTCTGGGACTGGGCTGAAATTCTGGACCAGGCTAATAACTATCAGGTGAGAATGCATAATCCTTGTAGTAATACATCTCCTTAGCACAAGCAATGTGCTGGTGTATATCTACAGCAAATTGACACACCAGTCCCACAAGTGGGAACTTCATCCCCATCTTGGATCACCTTTTTTGTTTGCTGGGGCGTGCCTGATATACACATTTTCACATTGCCTCAGAATATCCTGTGGAAGAGGTTTTGTACATGGGGCCAGGAGGAGGGATTGGCTTAATGGATGTGTTTTTCTACATGTGGACAGGTCCCTTGCTTGTATGCCTTCCCTCCATTTCCACTAATAGTAAGATTAGTGCCCAGGCCTCAGGACTACAACTTGAACTGCATCCTGTTGATTTCCTGGTGGCCAAGATAACCTTGGTTTACCCCTTCTTCTGCTAGCCTGCAAATGGTTTTACTGTCTTCCATTGATTCTGAACCTATTGTCTGGATGCAAACAAGAGAATAGCACAACATCCAAATCTGGAGACACTCAAGCTAACTGCTTAGAAGACATGTCCATCCAGACATGTCTGAAGTGAAAAGGATTTTGGAGGTAGCAAGGAAACCTTCCACTACAAGATCCTGTAATGTCAAGCAAAAAAGGTTTTTGGCATTTCTTCATTTCTAACAAAAGTACTCCACTGTCCTTGCTCTGAGTGATGTCCTATGCTTCCTAACTTGTGTGTGTGTGTGTGTGTGTGTGTGTGGAGAGAGAGAGGGGCTGTCATCATATACCTAGCAGCTGTTGTGGCTCACTCATTTCCTCCAGCAGGTTCTTCATAGTTCACTCTTCCTCTGGAAAAAAATTCCATGGCAACTGAGAAAACAGTACTGTACATGTTAATAGGTCTATGCTCTGGTGCTAGAAAATGAAATGGAAGCCTCTCAGGTATAGCATCTAGAATGTGGTTGTTGGGTTGTTGTTCTTTATAACTGACTATGAACAAACAAGGAACTAAAAGAGAAATGATACAGTTTTTCCAAAAGGAGAAAATCATAACAAAGCAAAAACCCTTTAAAACACAGGATTTTTTTTAAAAAACAACTCCCCATGTTTCTAAAGAATTGTTGATATTCTGTCCTTGCAACTTTCTGTGAAATGTCAGCTGTGTACACAGCCCTATAAAATGGCAATGTGACAATAGCACAAGTGGCTGAGCAGCATAATTGCCCCTGTTCTGTGACCTGTGTCATTACTTGAATATGCCTGATACAGTTGAATAGGCTTTGTACTCGACAAGTTCATTCTTGGTCTTCTTCAGTGTTTGCTCTCTCTGTTTATTTTACTTTACAGTAAGACGAAAGCTAAGCCTCTGAATGTATGTCATAGTTAGCCTAGGCAGCAAGGCAGTGGAACCAATTTAAAGTATAAAGAATCAAAGGTTTATACTTTGGACATGAACATTTGTGACAACCTAAACATTTTGATTCCAGTTTGCCTTAAACAGATGTGTGACAACAAGTGCAGAGGGCATGGAGTAGCACTAACCCATCAAGAAATGGGAACAAAAAGTCTAGAGCCAAATGAAATGAATGTAATAGTTATTTGTTAACAGGGGACACATTTTAGAGTGACATGAGCTATAAATCTAAAAATCCCCATAGGGCAACATAATTAATAATAATACTTCTGTTTGATTATCAGTTTTAATGGCTGTGTTATTATTATTATTATTATTATTAGTTATGTTGTCTTTTGTTTTTATATTTGTAGCTCTTAAAGAAGGAATTTTCACTTCAAAATGTATAAGCTATTCATTAACAAATATTAAATTTAGTTTATTCCATTGTTATGTGCCTTCAATTCATCTCCAACTTATGGTGACCCTATCAGAAGATTTTCTTAGCAAGATTTATTCAGAGGAGGTTTGCTATTGACTTCCTCTAAGGCTAAAAGACTGTGACTTGCCCAGGGTCACCCAGTGAGTTTCCTTGACCTTGATCTCCTGGAGCCTTAGGGTCCTTACATACTACAGAGTCATAGCACTGTGATTCCATTTTAACTGCCATGGCTACATCCTGGGGTATCCTGGGGTCTGTAATTCAATAAAGCACTAGATCTCTCTGACTAAGAATTATAAGTACCTCTCCCTTATTGCAGCAAGATTGTTATATGCTCAAAACTGCAAAAGTGATTGATTACCGACAGAAGAAGAATGACTTATAAAAGTCTTTGAAATGGAAGAGATGGACAAGTTGTCTACTTTGATTTAAGAGAAAATGCTGCATCTGTGGCTTGCTTCTTCAGAGAATGGTGGCAGTGTGGGTGTGTGGGGTATATATAGTTTGAGTCTCTGTTGAAGAGGATTAGCAAACAGAACATCAAACAACTGAATACACAAATTTACATACTAATCCTCTTCAACAGGGACTCACAGTATATAAACCCCACACACTCACACTGCCACCGTTCTCTGAAGAAGCCAGCCACAGATGCAGGTGAAATGTCAGGAATAAACTCTTCTAGAACATGGCCTTACAGCCCAGAAAAAAACCACAAAAAACCTATGGATGCCAGCCATGAAAGCCTTAGACTTCACATTTTTATTTATTTTATTAGGTAAAGTCGTTGCGGCTGGCTTAAGACTGAGTTGTATGCTGGTGGGTGGAGTGGAGGGACCTGTTTATCTTTTTCTTTGCCAACCATTTGTTCACATAAAATGATCTCCTGCCCAAGCTGTATCATCTATCTTTTAGGGTTAGAAATGGCTTCTTTCATATAGTTCCATCCTTAATGCAGTCACTTCCTTGAAACTCCAACTGTTTATTTTAAGTTGTTCATTTACATTTCTCTCTGAATTATGCTCCTCCTCTGCATACCTTTAAGGCATCTTATCTCGCAAGGCAGATCTTGCATTTGTCAGAGTTTGACCTGCTCTCTGAGTGTTGAAAGGAGGAGCAGTTAAAAGATATGAACAGATGGGACCTTACAATTCCAGAGAAGGAAGACAGAACAGCTTTTAAAGGTTAAAAGAAAAGTGTGATATTCCTGTTTCAAGAAGTTTTCTCCTTGGGTACTTTTAGAAAACATATTTCTTATTGGCTTCTGTAAAAGACATCCACAAGAGGGCATGTATGTAGACAATATTTGTAGCTATCGCCTCCTGAAAATCTGTATTACATATTCAGTAGCCCCATGCTATAAAGTGTTTGACTACTCAGGAGCCACTTCAGAAATTAGCCCAGCATCTGTTCTTTCATATGGACTCTGTCCAAAGCTTGGTTATAACTATTTGTAAGTAATTACTTTGCCCAGTAATGAAAGTGAAGTTACATTATATTATGGCCCCAACAAGGGTGGACCTATTGAATCAATTGCAGAATGATAAGTCAACACTTATGTAAATCCAGCACCACTAAGAACAGGTTCAAGCACAAGTGGAGGGAAAGAGTTCTGGGAATTCATTCATTCAAGATCACTCAAGACTTGGGGGGGGGGGACACAGTCAGTGCCACTCACAACCCTCCCCAGCTACTTGCCTGACTTCTACTCTTTGACTGGTGCCCAGAGGTTGTGCCTCCTATGTCCATGTGTGCAATCTGGGTCATCCAGGAGGTGTTTGGGAGCTGCTCTTGGAGACAGAAGAATTGGCAAAGAAGCAGGAGAGCTGTTTGACTGGGCCATAGTAATGCTGGTGATGCTGGTGCTTGCTGTCACTCTCCTCCTCCTCCTCCTCCTCCTCCTCCTCCTCCAGGCAGCTGAGGCCACAATGGGCTGATTGCCTCTGGGTCTCTGTTTCCCAATGTCACCACCATCCTTCAAAGTCTTGGAGTTTGTCTACATGAAGGGAAAAAAGCGGACTGCTCCACAGTGCGACCTGTCTTAATGGTTTTACAGCCCCCATAAACTTCACATGCCTATAGCTGAGACAGTGGCTGCGAATGAATTACTTGTGTTTTTAAATCTGCCGCTGCCAAACTTTAAAAAAAAAACACAATTATTTTTATGGTGTGCACAAGCGATATTCCACCTATCCCAAGAAGAAAGAGAGAAAAAAGGTAGCACAAACATTCGCTAAAGCAAAAAGTCTAACATGGCGGTAGCGGGAACTTACCCTGTAACCCTTCCCCCTGCGCTCTTGTATGGGGAAGCGATTCATGTTGAATCACTTGTCTTAATGAGCAACAAATGCGCACATCGCAGGAAGGTTTTTTTTTTTTTTAAGTTGGGAAAAGCCGCAAATGCTTTTCTCATGTAGTTTTTACCCTGGGGGGGGGGTCTCCTTCACAATACAATGAGACAATGCAGGATCCCAGTAAGTCAGCTTGTTTTCTGAGTGAATTCTGTGAGGAACATTTTCACTGTGTGGACAGCCCCTTGAATTTTACCTGTGGCTTCTTCCAACAACTTCCTGTTTGCCCACACCTCTTCTTGCCTTCCTCCTACTCACTGATACTACTGCATATGTTTGCTCTCCCTTGGCTTTCTTTCCCTTTCCAGTCTTGCTCTTTCTTGTAACAAGAGCAGACTGGTTTTCATATTGTTACTATTTTCTTTGAAATTCTCTGATGTAATAATAACGGCAATAACAACAACAATGTTTATTTACAACTCGCTTTTCACCAAAGGATGGAACATCAAGCATATACAATCAAAAATGAAGGCAATAAAACATAACACTATAAATATATATATATATATATATATATCCCCAACATCCCACCAGCTGCTACCCATCTCAGCAACCTCAGGCACAACTCAGCAGCTTAATCCTGTGAATCAAAGAGGAAGGCCTTCAACCCCTTACAGAAATGGGTGAGATCCTCCTTTATCCAGAAGTCCAAGGGAAGACTGTTCCATGGATAAAGAGGCAGAACTTGAAAGGTTTGCAGCCTTAACATTGCTGTGCGCATCGGTGGAACAGACAATAATCCTTTGCCTGCAGATCTTACATTGCTAGGTTCTGTATACCATGCTAACTGAACTGCCAGGTACCGGGAGAGATTAGAGCAAAGAACCTGAAATATAAGAACCAAAGGTTTAAAATGGGCTCTAGCCTGAAATGGTACCCAGTGAAGAAACATGTGAAAATTTAGGGGGGTTATACTGGAAGAAAACCCCAGTAAAATTAATTGGGTTGCCATAAGTAAACAGGTGACTTGTAGGCTCAAACACACACATGGATGTCAAAAACAGTGGATGAATAATGACACTACTAAGAAGGACAAAACCATATGCAACCTGGTCAATTCTCACGCTCCCTTCCGGGCCACCCAGCCCTGCTCATTTGTATCTGCTTTCCCACCCCCGTCCCATCAGCTCTGTGTAAATTCCATTGATGCAATGGATCTACTCTAGTTGGGGTTAGGAATGGGATTTAGGCCCGCAATTTAAATTAATAAGGGATAACTTTACTCCTTCGTGGTGTAACTGTAATATTAATACTATTTAGTGGGGGGGGGGTTAACACTAATACATGAGTATGATGTTAAAATTATACACAAGATGGCTAACTGATCTTGTGCCACTACTGATGCAGCTCTGCAAGTGTGAGAAGTGCCTTACACAAATCCTAATGCGTAGAAGAGGAGCATCCTGTTTTGCTGAAGGCTCCTTCCTCACACATAAGGGAGCTCCACAGGTATATGCAACTCCCCATGCTAATCAGAAGTGGAGGAGCATGGCCACCTGATATGACCCCACCGTCCCCTCAAGATGTGAGTGTAAGTGTCCACAGGAGTTTCTCAAGGGGGGAGGGAAGGTCCTCAGTCCTGCATGGTGGTAATGAGTCACAGCTAAAAGCACACCTATGATTTTTTCCTTGTATGTGTATGTACCTCATAGATGCTTTGTTGCTTAGAACCATGTACCATGACACTTAGAAGCCTAAATGTAGTGGCAAGAAATGATTTTGACAGCACTAACATGGAAAACTATTACATCCAACCTTCAGACAACATACATTGTAAACTCCAAAAAATCTTTGTTTGGAGTGAGGGTGGTTGTTGTATTCCTCCAAGTCATTTCTTACTTTTGATGACCCTAAGACAAACCTATCATGGGGTTTTCTGAGGCTGAGTGTGTGTAACTTGTCCAAAGTCACCCAGTGGGTTTTCATGGCCGAGCAGGGATTTGAACCCTGGTTTCCAGAGTTGTCCAACACTCAAACCACTACACCATGCTGGCTCCACACTGCAGTGAGGGACATTCCCCATTTGTACCCCTTGATGTTTTCCCACCATTTCTTACATCTATAGTATTTTCTTATAAAAACTCATTAGGAAAGAAAATTGAAATAGCTGCACGGTGCATTTTGATACATAGATTTAGGAACTATCCATCTGAAACCACACTAAATTTACTGCAAAAATAGAAAGCCCCACAATTATATCTTTAAATGTATTGTTGTGACCTTCTGTTATACATCTGTTGAGGTTCTGTACAAGCATAGAAAAATGTCTAACTTCTGAGGTCAAACAATATAGGTGTGACAACAGGCCTTGTGAGAGTTAAGAAAGTTGTTAGAAAGATTTAACACATTTTATTAACTCTTAGATAGATTGAAAATCTCACTGGGTGAAGGGGTTCACATGTTAAGATGTCATTATGCTAACTATCATTATTAGCTCTGTCAAAAATGCTCTTTTGAGAATTTGAGTTCTTCAGTCTGGTGTTTTCTGATACATACAAATCCCACAATTCAGTGAGATTGTGGAATTTGCAGTACAGCACATCTGGACAGTGCTACATTGGGGAAGGCTGCCCTACTGCATGATATTTAATAGCCTGTGCAGTTTAGTATTCCCACTAACCTGCTGTATCTCTTCCCTTGCTTCCACCCCTAGCTGTTCCCCAGTATATAGGATATTCATTCATCCTTCATGGCTTGTTTAAGGCAGAATGACATAACATTGGGGAGGGTCCTGTCAAAATGCCTGCAAAAGTACTTTTTACAAATACAACTGTAATTTATTAATATAAACTATAATATGTTATTTATAAAAGCAGTTTATGGTGCAGCTTCTCACTGAGTTACTTTCAAAACATAATCCCAATATGCTCTTGTTATAAAAGAAAGAAAAGAGAAAAAGAACAGAAAAGAAAAGAAACTTATTTACACATAATTGTCTTGCTTCAATTCATTACTTCCCATGTCTGGACCTAATGTTTATTTCTGTGAGGTTCCTACTGGAATCAGGATTTCACTTGAGCTAAAATCCAGAAGGTGCTATTTTGTACCATATCAGCTTCTTCCAATGAGTTTACTCTTCTGTTCCAGAGCTTGGAATGTTAATTTTACAAGAAACAATTACTTTATATATTACAGTAGGACCCCTGTATCCACTGACTCAATTATCCCCAGGACACAAAACAGCCCATCTACCTAGAGTCTTCTTAGAAAATGTGTCCTCTCTATCCATTTTCTAGGTCCTCCAAAGCAACTCTGTGGTATTTTAAACTGGAAGTCCCATTATTTCCAATGGTGTTTGCTATTATCCACGGGTTTTGGTATTCACGGGCGGGGGGGGGGGGCAGAACCAATCTCCAGCAGATAAGGGGGTCCTATTGTACTCTTATCACCCAGCTACTGGCTACTGTTATTGCAAGCCAGAAAAAGACTGAGTTACTGTTATTAGTGAGTTACCATGCTGTTCCTACTGTGCCACTGAAAAATACAAAAAGATACTCCCTGGTTCCCCCAAGTGGTCAATTCAAATATTGTACCTTGGAAATTTTAAGGAAATTCCAAAAGACATTGCACAAAGCAATCACACCCTAGCACTTTCTTTTTCACACAGCTTCTTGGTTTACAACTCCCCAGCACCATCAGTTTGGAGACTGATGGAATTTGTAGCCCAACACATCAGTTTGGCTTACCTTCTGTATAGATGTGCATTTATAATAAATGAGTGTATTTCCATACAACTTCATTCACCTAACACTTTCCAAAATATAGTCAACAGGGTGGCTATCAAGAATTAAAAACTACATCCACATTGGGTGCCAGGTTGAATCAAAATAATTTCAAGATATGTCCTAATATGCTAAATGAGAGTTCTTAAACTATTCTTTATCAAGGACTCACTTTAAATATTTTTTGTTGCCACGGACCCCCAAGACTAAACTCAAGATTTAAAATACTAATACTACTACTACTAATAATAACAATCATCATCATCATATAATTACACCATCCATTAAACTTTCCCTTAGAGCACTGGTGGGAAAGGAAAGACTTTTCTCCTGCTTCTTCCTAAAAGTTTGTGGCCAGAGCAGATTGAGCGGCAATGTGCTGTTCTATGCAGGGAGGAGGTGGGCCAAGCAGCCATCCAGCCTTCTCAGACCCCCTGTGAGGACATTGCGGACCCCTGGGTGTCCACAGACCACAGGTTAAGAACCACTATACTAAACCACTGCCTGCCAGTGGAGGTAGAAGGCAGACGATAAAGGCAGGGTTGTGAAGGAGAAGGAGAAAATTAAAAAGGAGCATTGGAAAATTGTTTGCAGAGGCAGAAAAGTGTTTACATCTCTCACACTCACTCCATCTCTTGTGCCTCCTCATTGTCTCCCTCCTCCCCCCATTACTGGCTATCCTGTTGTCCTCATATGCTCCTTGCTTGCTGCAGAAAACCCAGAAAGAGTTAGCATGAGACAGTTGTCTTTGTGACCCTTCCAGTTCCCACTCCCATTGTTAAGACCAAGTCAGAACATGCACACGCTCAGTAACAAGCAACAGGAAGATGCCATTAAAAAGTAGTGAATTGCAGCTTTGGCAAATATAAAAAATAATTCAGTTCCAGCTCATTACTGTAAAAAAAAACTAGTTGCTAAAGTAACTCATAAGGGAGCCAGCATGATGTAGTGGTTTGAGTGTTAAACTATGACTCTGGAGACCAGGGTTCAAATCCCGCTTAGCTATGTAAACCCATTGGGTGACCTTGGGCAAATTACACACTCTCAGCTCAGAGGAAAGAAAGAGCGAACCCCTCTAAACAAATCTTGCCAAGAAAACCCAATTATAGGTTTGCCTTAGGGTCGCCGTAACTTGGAAACTACTTGAAGGCAACAACAGCAAAGTAGCTCATTAGAAAAAATGAGTTAACTCCTAGCTCTATAGCTATCTGCACTTAGCAATACATTCATTCCTCAAATAATGAATATTTATGACTCTTCAATAGTGTATTTAATTTAATTTCCATCTCACAGACAGGTAATGTTCTGCCAAGTACCAATCCTTACTTCTGGAAAGTTCTAGGCACTTACAGTGATTACTTGCAAACTTTCCTAGGCTTCAGAAAAACAGGTATTTTCAAATGTGTTGGCAATATTTCAAAAACGCATTTGCAGTGTTGTGATAGTCAAAATACATGCTAGGTTCATTAGGTAGTATTTATTGCTTCTCACACTTTTGTTTGGTCAGTTCCAGGGTTTATCATGTGTAGGGTAGTAGCATCACCTGTAGGGAGGGGAGAATTAACTCTTTCCTTGCTTGTCAATTTCCTCCTGGCTCACACCCCACAGCAGTTAAAGAAAGAAAGAAACTGAAGTCTAGTACTGGTAGAAATTTCTTTTCTTTGTACATCAGGCTGGCGTTGAAAAAAGGATCTAGGGAGAGAAGGGTTAAACCTTTGCACAATTCTGAACAGATTTCCTTAGGCAAGATAGTTGGCCTCCCAGGCATTGGATTTCAGGAGAGAGAATGTGTGCTTAAACCACTTCATCATACTTCTGATGTTGACTTCACTCCTTCATGTTTAGAATCCTTAAGATGTACAAAGAAGGCCAAACAGAAATCCATTAATTCCTCCTCTTGTCCCTAACCAGATAAAAAACACAAAAGACAAGTGGGCTGAATGATCAGTGGTTTCGGAATATGTTTGAAATAAACATGTTTTGCACTTGCTGTTTTCACTGATTAGTATGCATATTTTAAGATGCAGAATTAGTGTGTGTGTTTGTTCAGGAATAATGTGAGCTGCAAATGGGGAAAAACAGATTCAGACAAAAAAATCAATCTATTCAAAAGTAAGTCCCTCTGAAGACAATGGAGTTTAACTCCCAGGAAAGTGATTATAGGACTGTATCCCAAATTGCCTTTATTTAAAATGATGCTCCCTGAGTTACAGTGGTTCTTATTATTTTTGAATATTTTTGTTTCTTCCTCTGCAACATTTTCATCACAGTAGAAGACAGAGAAAGTCAGCATGGTGTAGTGCTTTGAGTGTTGGACTACAACTCTGGAGACCAGGGTTCGAATCCCCACTGAGCCATGGAAACCCAGCAGGTGACTTTGGGCATATCAAATTCTGTCAGTCTCAGAGGAAGGCAAAGGCAAACCCTCTCTGAACAAATTTTACCAAGAAAAACCCATAACAGATTAATCTTAGATCGCCATAAGTCAGAAATGACTTGAAGGCACGCAACAACAACAGAGGATAACAGGATTTTTATATTTGGTGAACAGGTGATGAATATCCAGCAAACAGTACTTGTAACTTTCATGAAGCAGTATGGGACAGTTTAGTCCATTAGTATTATGTTTCTTTGTAAAATCCACACAGAAATAGACCTACGATATAGGCATTCTGTGGTATTGTTTGTAAATGACTTCCCAAATTTCAGCCACTTGCCACATGTATGTATATCTGCATTCTACAAACAAAGCCCATCTGAGACCAAAACAAAGTTGTCTCAACAATTTATTAATTTTTGCTACTGGGATACTTTTTTTTCTCAGCCAATATAATATACGGAAACAATTTTTTAAACTGCCCTATGCCGCTTATTCAGCAAATACTGATGCAACAAAGCAGAAACAACATGTTCTGGTTTTCAATTGGTTAGACCTATTTGGGGAAGGTGCAATTTCTCCCATTCAGGGGATACATATATTCAGTGAGGTCAGTAAAATATGGTAAAATACAAAAAGTGTACATTTTATTATTTTTTTATCTGAATTTATTTCCATTTTTTTTCCCCATCTAGTTGTTCTGAAGATTTGAGTAGAACACATCAGATTTGGGAAACATATTCAGGGGTAGCCATGTTGGCCATGCAGCAAAGCACAACAAAATACAAAATCCACAAAAAGCAATACCTTTACTGGTCAACCAAAATGCAGAAAATGCATCAAGTGAGCATTTGAAACTTCACTTGCTTCTTCATCAGGCAAAGATGTTAAAATCATACAGGAGAAGAAAAGTGACAATGTTAGAGGTACATTTTGTCTCACATGCTATTTCTGTTGTCAGATGAGATGGTCTAGAGGGATAGCAGTGCAGGCAGAGGTCGCTTCCCTTTTTGGCCAGATGGTGATGGGGACAAAGGGCAATAAAAGACAGGTGATAAAATTTCAACTCCATTAACAAAAAAAAAAAGTAACTTCCCTTGAGATCCAAACTACATCTGTCCTGTGTGAAGCTAACAGCCCCTTTCTTAGGAGAAAACATTTAATTTCTCAAGAGGTCCCTGTACTGTTACATCTGGAAAAGCTTTTAGGTGCTGGGTAGATCAGACTTGCCAATTGTAGTCCAAATGAAAGAGTTTAACTTTGTTGGTGGTGAAAGCCTCAAAGAATTCAGTGGGGCTACAACAGCAGTCTTGGGGGCCATATGGGCCCCTTGGGCCACACTTTGTCTCCACTTACGTTAATGCAGTAATAGCATTGGTGATAATCATCACTAAGCAGCAAGGCTGTCAAAATCCCCTTAGCCATCATAAGTATTTTACATATTAAGTAATATAAGCTAGATGTTCTAAGGCAGGACAAGCAACTACAGGGGAGAGTTTTCACTCTCATGACCTCTCTGAGGGCAACACCAACAGCTCAGTCAATCAGAAGTGACATCACATTACTTTCAATTTCATTTATAGGAGTTTTTCAGACAGTTTGGATAGGATTATTTGGGGGATTCTGACGGCAAAACTGCCATACTTTGTGGTGGTTTGGGGCATTTTTTGCCATTTGGAGGCAAAAAAAAAATGTCCATGAGGGTTTTTTCTTATGGGATTAGGGGAGTTTCAGGGAGGCTCTGCAGATGCACTTTCTAAGGTCCCCAGAATGGCACACACAGGCCAGCCCATGGGCTAGTTTTCAGACATGCAGGCCAGCAACTGGGCCTGTTGTTGCTATGAAGAAGCAAATAAGTACAGTTGGCTCTCCATATCCATGGGTTCTGCATCCACAGATTTAATCAACTGCAGCTCAAAAATATTCAGGGTATGTGTATGTGAGGGGGGTGACATTGTCCTTGCCAGGCTGGACCCACAGTTCTCAGCTTTGGCCACCTGTCACTGCCACCTTACTCTATCCCTTTACTGATATCCCTTTTTGGACTGGGGCCTGAGTCTCTAGGTGCCTTTCTTAGTGGATAGATTTATTTAATAGTATGTATTCTTTTGGTTAGCATGAGCTCTCATTTATTATAAGGAAAATAATTCAAGATGATTCGGTGAAACAGTTCGCAAAATAATTTCTATTATATCAATGTAGTAACAAATTCAAAGACTGTGGAATACCGAACATTAACTCTGGCTTTTTCATTTAGGTAAATACATACTACATACAGACATCTGCTTTCTCTATAGTGTCTTTCAACTGATTCACACACCTTTCTCATGATAACAGTTCACTCCCAACGCTCTCTCACACCTGACTCATCCGACTGCTTTGTCTCAACTGTCATTCTCTCTGGCTCATTCTCACAGAGGCCCCTCCCAACATAGCTTCCTGTGCAAGGATTGGCTGCTTCTCATGCATGCCTTCAAACATAGCTCATCACAGGGGGGGTTCCAAAAACCAAACTTTGCTGTTCACCATTTTATATAAGGGATGCCATTTTACTACACATTGTATATAATGGAACTTGAGCATCTGTGCAATTTGGTATCCCAGGGAGGGGGGTCCTGGAACCAAACCCCAGTGGATACTGAGGGCCCACTGTACTCTTTATGTAGTAAAAATGAGTCACTGTTTACTAAAATCAAGCCAAATAGCTTGACTTACAGAGTACAGTCCTGATAGATATGTTTGGCAAGACATAGGTTTCCATACCTTCAAACATTTCACAGATGAGAACTGGGAAATGTACAATTAGGCAACATCAGAGTGTGGTGAAGGTGGCAAAAGTTATTGATAAGGAAGAACACACAAGCTAGGAGAGGATGGAGTGGCTTGCTTTTGCCTAAGCTTACTGGAAAAAGCAAGATTCCATCTCTTTTCCCTTCTGCTGAGTTAATTGAGTGCAAACTACTTTTGTACTCTGAACTCAGTTTGCAGCAACCAATTGAAATAACCTGTGGACAGATGGGGAAAGCAGGAGGCAGAGAAAGAAACAGGCATTTTAAAAGCAGCTCAACAACTGAGAGAACAAAACATTAATTGGGACTGTCCCTGCCAAATCAGGACAGTTTCTGGAGTAGTGTGTTTTTTTAAAGGACACATTCTGAAAGAATATTAATTCTTAACATTTCACATATCATGTGAAGTCTTTGCTATGTAATATAAATCAATGTGTTTCATCTTAGAATTACCAAACTCTTGTGTGTACAATTAGAATTTCAGTCTAAAGGCATTAGTTTTAGGTGATTTCACACCTGAAGCAAAACATAAAAATTACATGTATTGCAACCATTTCAATTCAAGTCCTAAATTCAGCTGGTAGTCCCAGCTGGAGTTGAGACTCTGGTTGAATCAGTGGAGTTCAAATAAGTGTTGACTTAATAAGTTACCACTGATTCATTGGTTTTCCTCTAGCTGAGACTAACAATTAGTTTTAGGCCTAGGTTGACCTTTTTGATGTCACACAGTGTTAAGGATGGGAGTGGGTGGAATGATGCTTCCTTTGAGATGAAATGCTGCTTCAGTTGCTCACAATTGCTTCTTATAAGATGCACTAAAGTGGCTAATACACTTTTGGTCCAAGTTTAGGTGCTGGTCATGATGTGTAAAGTTCCAAGTGTCTTGGGACCTTGACACTTAGGGAGTTAATCTCCCCATGTATACCTGCCCAAGCACTGAGATCTGCAGGGGAGGGTCTTCTCTGTATTTCAACAACAGAAGCAACCATCATGTACAGACATGGGAGAGTGCCTTTTTTGCTGTGCACCCCAGTTGTACGATATCCTGTCCTTGAATATTTAACAAACACCAATCTTAATCTCAAATTAAAATTCAACAGTTCAGCAGAGGTTTGAGGCTTGATTTTAATTCACTGGGTTGTGGATTTCTGTATATTGTTTTTTTAATGGTTTTATTGCCTGTACCCCACCCTGACATCTTTTAAATATAGGGTGTGATTAAGACTATTTCAATAAATAAATAAATCTCCAGTTGCTTCACATTATCTAATTTAAACTGGAATTAGATGATCAGTGGCAAACATGGCATTCCCAGGCTTGTCTTGAGGTACAAGGCAAAAGGAAAACTTTATCAGGAGAAAGCTACTGTTCATCCTTTCCATCCACATCAAGTTTTCCATGAATTTTATAATGGGTCTATTATCCTGAACATATCTATGGTCTTTTCTCTTTCAGTTCATCACTCAATATCTCCCCAGAAGTAGTTGTACAGCATTTTTTAAGGCTACAATGGCCAAAAGTGCATCATCTTTTAAGGCTACAATGGCCAAAAGTGCTGAATGAATTATTTGCAACTGCATTCATCTTAAGTAGTCGAGACCATACTTTATTACATATTTTCATCTCAAAACTAAAATAATGCTTTTTAAATGTTAAATTAGATTTATAGTGCAATTATTTACAAAAAAAACCAACAATCACTGCAGTCTCCTTGTGTTAAATTAATATGTACAGCATTGTTTGTCAAATTGACTTGTTGGAACTGAGCTCTTTGATGGTGATTAGAGCAAGAAGCTTTGCTTTAGACTTCCCTGTCAATAACTGTAATACAGATGATGCTGTTGTGACACTTGTCCTTAGAATCAGAAGGAAGATGCCTCAAGTAAATGAACTGGAACAGTCCACTTCCTGTACTGTGCAGAGTTTATAAATGGCCAGGGGGTTACTTCTTTGGTCGTGCTTTCTTGTAGGGAATTATTGTGAGGGTTGTTTTGCTCTGAGTCACTTTTCATTCACGTTACAATGTGTTATCATTGCTGATCATAGACAAAATCTAGATGCAATGCAACAACTTACTGCTCCTTTTCTCCTTCAAGGATATCCAGTGAACATTCTCCAAAGCTTCAGATTCGGAGCCACAGTTACTTGAGGGCAGTGAGTGAAGTTTCAATCAATAGGAGTTTGGATAGCTTGGACCCTGCAGGTCTTCTTACTTCTCCCAAATTCCGTTCCCGCAATGAAAGCTACATGAGGGCCATGAGCACTATTAGTCAGGTGAGTGATGTGCATGCACAGATGAGGAAACAAGGTCAACATCTGCCAGTTCTGAGATGCATAAAATGTATTGAATAAATACATCCTGGGTAATTCTCAGATGAAAGCAAATACATGACTAAATTCATTGCATATTTTAAAGGAACCCTCTGATCTATATAAAATCCAGTTCTCAACAGTCTGTCCTACTATAGTATGAGTATTCTACCTGCCACATTAAATGTGTAGTTCACATCTTAAAAGTTACTGCCTTTTTCACTCACAGGTAAACGCAGAGGGATGCGCTGATCCAGATTTGATCCACCATGCATGGGTAGACAGGATCAAATCAGGAGGAACTTTCTGACAGTAAGAGCTGTTCGACAGTGGAACACACTCCCTTGGAGCGTGGTGGGGTCTCCTTTCTTGGAGGTCTTTAAACAGAGGCTGGATGGCCATCTGTCAGGGATGCTTTGATTGTGATTTCCTGCATGACAGGGGCTTGGATTGGATGGCCCTTGTGGTCTCTTCCAACTCTACAATTCTATGATTCTGTCATTCCTCCTAATTTTCCCTTACACTTGTACCAGTTTCCCCTGCAATGGGGGGATTTGGGGTCAACCCAGGTACGGGAACCTTTTAGCCCCTCCCTATTGTGGTGCTTCCTATGCATTTTCTTGAGATTAAAAACAAACCATTAACTTTAAGTTGTATGCTATGTATTTAATGTGGCAGGTAATTATACTTAAGAATCCCCAGATAGGATTCTGCTGACAAGAGCTGGGTTGGCTTCAATGGCTGGGACCATCAGGGATAGCAAGCAAATGTAACTACTTCCCTCTCAGGAAAAGTAAAGCACTGTGTATAGGAATAACATTGTGGGAAGGGCACAGCTGGCTGTATACCAGGTGGTATCCTAGGCAAGAAATATCTTTGGCACCCGTCTCCGGTTGTTCCTTTTTTAGTGCGTCTGTAACCCATTTCAAGCCTTATATAGTGTAAATCCCTGTCATATTAGAGGGGGAAATATTGCCAGTCCCTTGCACTGCCTTTATAGATGTCATGACACTTATGTTATTATTATTATATATACACACCCCACCTCTGCATCATAATGATGAGTATTTTGCTAAAGATTTAAAAATAAACAACAGAAATAGATTCTATTAGTATTCATGCTCAGCATTGTATTCCTCCATATGCATTTTTTGTTTGTTTGTATGTTTGTATTCTTCTTTTTTATTAAATATAACCAAAGCAGCATACATAAAGCTATAGATTATCAACAAAACCTTCAGAATAATAAATAATATCTTCCTTTTTAAGGGATAAAAATCTTTTAAAGCAAAAGCAGAAAATTTAAAATACTACAATAAAAAGTTTAAACAGCCATATTAAAAACATGAGACTACAAAATGTTAGATCTGTCCAAAACTTTTTTGCCTCCTGTAATGATAAAGGGGTTGATGCCTCTCTGACCTGACAGAAAGACTCCACATACACAGGGTGGTCCTCTTTTCAAAGATACTCTTTGCCTGATGCCACCTGGTGGAGATCTCAAACTGTACATAGGTATAAGGCAGGAGTGGGCAAAGTGAAGCCTACAGCCATATGAGCTCCCCATGGCCATTTTTTTTTTTTTTGCCCCCAGGGCCACCCAAGGATCAAACAAATTCCCAAAAAAATGTTTTGCTCCAAAATGCCCTCCAGAGGGTGTGAAGGGCATTTCCACTACATTGTGGGGCCTCCTTGGGCCCATATAGGCCCAGGAGAGCCTTTTTGAAACAGGAAGTAAATAGGAAGTTACTTCCATTCACTTCCTGTTATTAAAATGGATTCTGCTAGATGTAGAATGGTGAAAATGCCCCTCTGCCCCTAGACGGTATTTGAGTGTATTTTGGAGGGGGGGAAATGTGTGTGTGTGTGTGTGTGTGTTTATGGGAGTGAGTGAAGTTGAGTATGTAGCCCTCTAATGTCTTCTGGGGGTCCCTATTATTCCACATTTGCCCACCCTTGGTTTAAAGGCATAAGTTAAAGGCCAAGTAGGTTTTCAGTAGGTAACAGTCATATGCAGCTTTTATAGCTGAACAAAATCCTTTGCAGCTTGTTATGTAAAATAGCTTCCATCCCCATTTGTCTACCATTTGGCAAAAAGTGGGACTTCATCCTAAGTGAGAAAAGTATGCATCAGGTGAAAGTTTCTTTAGCACAGCCATACTGGAGACTTTCTTCCATATTTAGTCCCATCAAGAGAGTATGCTAAAGATCTTGAAATATAAACATAACTCCTCAAATACAAGACTATATATGTTAACATCGTATAATTGAGGCCTCTCCATTAATTTTGTGCCTTAAAGTGCATGGCATGCTTGATTCATCTAAGTCTATAACTGGATTTATTTACATATACAGTCGCCCTCTGTATCCACAGATTTGGCATCCACAGATTCCACCATCCATTGCTTGAAAATATCACCCATCCCAAAGAAATAATAATAATAATAATAATAATAATAATAATAATAATTCCAAGAAGCATACCTTGATTTTGCTATTTTATATATGGGACACCATTTTGCTATGTCATTGTATTTAAAGGGAGTTGAGCATCCATGGATTTTGGTATCTACGGGGGGTCCTGGAACCAAACCCCAGCAGATACCAAGGGCCCACTATATTGCTATAAGCTAGTGGTTTTCTCACAGGAATTGTTGAATGCTATTGGTTTTATCACCCTTGTTTGAAGATTTTGGCCAGCACCCAATTGCTAGTCCCCAAACCCAGACAGAGAAGACTCACTGAATCAATTGCTGAATGGTAAAATGGCACTTATGAAAATCTCTTTGACTGAATGAGTCTACTCTAGTTAGTACTAGCAATTCGGTTTAGGTCTTTGTTTCTTGTTTAATTTATATACTGATTTTAGTTGTGTGGCTTTTTACATTTACATTTTTACAAATTGCACAAATAAATAAATAAAAACATTTTCATTTTTTGAAATGTCAAAATTGAAAACAAAATCTCTAGGTAATTTTTTTCTGTTAATAATATCTGTATAGTCTGTGTCATTTGCAACATGAAATTACAAAAAATAAAGAATCATTTGTTAATGGATATTATGGACAGTACATAGTTACTTTTTTGTGATTTCATAGGTAAATCTTATAATATTTGGTGAGTTTCTTTTGCAGCTGTTAGAATCATCAACCACTTCCATAGAATAAATCTACTTCCATGGTACAGTTAGAGAGAAGGTCTTGGAAAGATAAATTTTCTCATTTCAAAAGCCAAGAGAGGAATAGTTCAAATTATACACACACACACACACACACCTTATCATCAAGAAATTTTCTTTCCCTGGTTAGGCTGACACACAGTTGGCAGTAAAAATGAACTCAGTCCTACTGTGCCAATACACCCACTGTTAGAGTGGAAGGCAGATGCTTGAAAGCCAGCTGGCAAAGAACAACTTGAGGAGAGGGGGAGATGATTGAGAGAGAGATTTAAGGAATCTAGTCATGCACACACACAAAGAGGCATGGCATGGCATTTGCTGTCTTCAGGCAGAGTAGGGTGTTTTTTCCCCAAAATTGCAGCTCACAGTTAAATCTGTGGAGCCTTTAGGAAAGGTGGTGAGTCTTTTGAAGCACTATGAATCAATGCCTGAGAGCTTACCTCTGTATAGCTCCTCACATTTAGTTCTGTCTCCTCTCACTGCCTGGCAGCTGTCAAGCCCCAGGAAGGACCCTTGTTGCCTCTGCTGCTTACCAGTAAGGAGGGGAGGGGAGGAGAGGAGAGGGAAAGAGGGGTCAGACCACAGAGGAGCAGCTGGGCTCAGCCTGGTTGGGGGTGGGGGGAGAAAAAGGATGCTCTCCCAAATTGAGTGCAGCCACATTCTCCTTCCCCCAGGAGTTCAAATCACCTCCCTGCTTCCTTCCCTCCCCATTAGTATATGACAGCAGTAGAGGTCCCTCCTGGGGCTTGACATCTGTTGGACAGTGGGAGGTTTGGGGGCAGAGCACAAGGCCAAATGAAAAGCCCTCTGTGCCCCATCCAAAATGGGACTTACACACCCATAAGCTACACTTACAGACATATAAGTGACTAACAGGATGCCAGCCAATGTGTGTCTCTGGCAGAGCTTCAAAGGTTACCTTTATAAAGTATTTTGTTCCTGTTACTCATTGCATTGTTTAAAACATAAGCCACTGCCATTATTCATGCCAATGAAAAAATAACTCGTTGGACATTATCAGACGGGGACGAAAAACCCATCGCCATCTCGCTACATCCCTTCCCACCCCACTCCTGTCCCTGTAGCACTTTAAAAATTAATTTTTCAGACCTACCTTAATGGTGGATTAAAAAGTACTCCCCTCCCCTCCGGCATCGCAGGAGTGAATGGAGCTCTCGCGGAGCCCCATTCACTTCCTAGAAACAAAATTCTGGCCATTCTCGCAAGAGAAGGATCGAACGGGAAATTAAAAAATAAAATGAAAAGTACAAGGTTAAAAGTTAAAGCAAGCACAGAAACACATTAAAAAAAACCAAGTAACCCGGGCAAGGGGGGGAGTGTGTCACTTACCTCGATGTCCTGATCTGGACCAGAAGTATTCAGCATAGACCTTCCCTTTATGTTGGCATCGTGCCAGCTTAATGGGGCACCTTTTCACACACCCATCATTCCGTGACAGAAATGGAATGATGGGTCAATTCACGGCTTAAGCCATCAATAAAAAGGAGCAGGGGGGACGGAACAGGCATGGGGGCATAATGCCACAGGGTTGACAACGTCTAAAAATTTAGCCCTTTACTGACGTCCTGTCATCCCTGTGGTGGGATTTTTAGCATGTCTGATAAGCTCCATTGTGTTGCTTGTTGCTTTTGTATTACTTTCTTCGACTTTTCAAAGGGGTGAACCCTTAGGATTGGTAAGATAAGAAAATGAAATAGAAGGTGAAAAATTGCTGTCAAAATGCTTCCAAAATTTTTTTGAAAAGCAACTTTTGACAGTAATTAGAAATCATTTCTCATTGCACAAGTAAAGAAACTTTACTCTTCTGGAATGCAAGTTCTTTTCAGACACAACTTGTTACCAAAAAGTAATTTGTTAAAAGTAACTCTCTTGCAACTAGAGAAAGAACGAAATAAGGTGGAATGACAACACTTCCCCTGCTTCTCCTACAGCAAAAAGTTAAAAGATGAAAAAGATACTTGCAAGACAGAGGAAGGACATTTTCAGACGGCCCTGACTGCGCAAGCAGCCTCCGGAGCAGTGACGAGGCTGCTGCGCGGCAGGGGATTCTTTTTGGATGCCGCTGTCCCTCTTCCGTGACCATTCGTGGCACGTATGTGAAGCTTTGGAAGCGGCCGCGTCATATTTCAATCACGGGCAACTTCTGCGATTGAAATATGATGTGGCCGCTTCCAAAGCTTCACGTACGTGCCACGAATGATCACGGAAGAGGGACGGTGGCATCCAAAAAGGACCCCCTGCCGCGCAGCAGCCTTATTACTGCTCCGGAGGCTGCTTGCGCAGTCAGAGCCGTCTGAAAATGTCCAAAGTGTCTTTGCCAGCGTGTGTTAAAACATAAAGGGTGGCGGGGGGAGTGGATACCTACAATTGATTCTGAATCAATTGGAAGAGGGGCTGTTTTTCTTTCTGTTTCTCAAATCTTTGCCAATCATCTCCACAGCACAGCCTATCCCAATACCTATTTGCCTAGATAGGGACGTGCATCCCATTTATTTATCGAGGGTTACTTGTGAGTAAAGAACATAGTTATGAGTAGACCATCACACCATCTTCTTTCTGGAACCTGCAGGTAGCACTTTCAGTCTGATCTGGACTCCACTGCCAAAGAGTTGAGGAATTCTCTTCCTTCTCCCTGGCAGATTTTCTGCATTTTTTTTCATCATTCCAGCTCTGAGGAAGGAGGATGGAGGATGAAATATAAGGCAGTGGAAGTTATCACAGCCACTGCTCATTTGGCAGGAAAGCAGGCATGGTGGAAAGTTAGGACAAGCAGGGTGTGGGTGTGTGCCTGCCCCAATCTGCCAGTCCATTCTGCCACCTGATACAGTTGCCTCAGTAGAGCTCACCATCTGAACAGCCCTGTTATTATAAGCTCACTGATGTTAGAGAATGTGTAGACAATTGTAATAGTAACTGCATAAAATATATAGTAAATTCCACTAATAACTTTCTTATAAACTAGAGTACACTGTTACCTTTCTTTCAGCCATCTTTGTGACCTGAACTGTCTTATATCAGTTTCCAGTTTTATTGCATGTAGTAATAAATTCTTATTCTGCCACATCAAATACTTTAATAAAATCCAGGTGGGTCCTTTGTCATTGTAGAAACTAAATATTTAATTCGTTTTTTTAAAAAAAATCTTCCCCCTCCCACCCCAAATTCTTTTTCTTTTCCTACTTCCTGAAATATCATACTTTGAGATACTACTCTTCATGAGTTAAGAAATTATCCTTCTAATTTAATTAAAGATGGCATATGACTTTAATAGCTGGGGGACTTAACAGTGGCTTTACATAATTAAGCTTTCAGTTGGTTATTTGATACTTTTGCCAGGATGGATCATCTATTATTGAATCAGACAGTGGTTAAATCTAGAGAATTAAAAAATACAAAATAGCTAAGGTGATATTTATTTCTACTGGAGCCTGGAAGCATTCCACTTGTAACTTCATATAGCTTGTCCAGTTCAAGAGGAAACAATCTGATAAAAATGTATCTTCTTAACTGGTTTTGTGACTCTTTATCATGGGAATATAAGAGTGTATTCCCTTGGTGTTTGAGAGTATTACAAGCTGGACTGCTCCATAGGATATAATTACACTGCCTCCTTTTTCCCTGCAGGTGAGCGAGATGGAGGTGAATGGTCAATTTGAATCAGTCTGCGAGTCCGTATTCAGTGAACTGGAGTCTCAGGCAGTTGAAGCCCTGGATCTGCCAATGCCAGGTTGCTTCCGCATGCGAAGCCACAGCTATGTGAGAGCAATCGAAAAGGGCTGTTCCCAAGATGATGAATGTTTGTCGCTGAGGTCCTCATCTCCCCCACGCACAACCACCACTGTGAGGACCATCCAAAGCAGCACTGGTGAGTTGCATAAACAACATATAAGTGGGCTGAAACTTCCAAGGAACCATTTAACATCTGTCCCAAAGGTCCCTGAGAGGGCAGAGCTCCTTGCCAAGGCTGGCCGTGCCATGAGACAGAATGAGGACACATCCTCGGGCAACAGATTTGTGCTGTTATGAAGGGCAGCAAATTGTTAGTTATTTAATATATTTTTGTATTTTTACTACTTGGGCTGCTTGTGGAATTTTCTGCGATAGGTGCTAGAATAGCTCAGGTGGTTTAGGGTGCTGTGTGTGCCAGGAAAGCATTGGATGTTCTGTTACCTGAATTGCATGGGGTCCATGAAGAACCCACTCATGTCCAGATATTAATATGGGGAATTTTAAGTAGCTCAATATGGCTGCGAGAGGCAGGGTAACTATGGGATCTTTTGACGTACGTATACCAGTACTAACTGACAAGACTCAATAAAATAAAATGGTTTTTATTGAAAAATAATCTCGTATGCATTCACACCAACACTCAGGCTTTAAGCAATCACACAAGGCTATTGAAGAAAGCAGAAAGTATTGGGATAGAGGGATACAGTTTGGGATGATGGGCTATACTATACCTGTCTGAAGAGCAGAGATTTATGTAGTGGAAGATACTCAGACAGAGCTCTGAGGGTTGCACAATGGACAGGAAGAGTGATGAGATGCAGGAAGCTGTGAGCGCTGTGGACACTTTGACTGTGTTTGGGGGTACTATTTATACTCAGTATTTGTCCTTAAGGGGTGTTATGAGTGGAATACAATGTTAGATGGAGTTTTTCACAGTTAGACAATGGAAGCTCCAGTTATGTCAATGATCACTAATGACAGAGACATTAAGACTGATCAGGCAACCTTCTATTGTTGAGGAGAGGGGTGCAAAGGAGAACTAGTTTGCAGAGTAATCACTTTTCTGGCCACTTGATTGAATTAGTGAATGCCTCACCCAGGTGTTTCCAGGAGAATTAGTACATTTCCACCTTAACTCACTGTCCAAGGGAGGCCTACTCAGGTGTGTCTTTTGGGAATTTGGAATGACAACTTTGTTAGGTGTTGAGCAAACCTTCACTCAGTCCCTATTTCTGGGGGAAGTCTGGGTCTACTGCTAACCTCATGAAGCATCAGTTAACAAGCCAATTTATGAAATGTGGCCAGTTGATGTATTATTGGAAGGGTGGGGGTATCAGGGCAGGTAACAGTTCTGCCTCAGGTAACAAAATCCCTCAGTCCTGCAGCTGTAAGCCCTCCACTTTCTTACTTGAACTCCTGTCTCCACAAACTTATACAAAAGCAGAAGTGCTGAGGCAGATTTAAACATCTGAAGTATTCCAGTGTGTGTTCAAAGAAGAGATGAGCTGGTCTTAGTAACATTAGCAGCAAGCTGTGGTGGTGGTGTTGGAAGTAATCCAGTGCAATTCCAGCTGAAACACAGTCTAATGGAGCTGCAAGGGTGCTGATGGCAAATATATCACTGTTGTGTTGTAGAGCAGGTCTAATTCAGGGTGAATTTGGGTGAACCAAAGTGCAGCTGTTCCCAGCATGAAAAGAACCATTTTGTACCTACCACTCAATGTAAGTATTAAAGACAAGGATGAGGAGCCTCTCAGAAGAAAATACGATTGTAAATCTAATGATGTAATAATTACATAACCATGCATTTTGGAAATTTTCTTTTGGGCCTGCATGGCCAACTTTGCTTTTTTAAAATTTTAAGAACAATCTCAGAATAGAAAGATGTGGAGATGAACTGTGCAGGGTATCACGCCAGATGACTCATTAGTCCTAACTTTGCGGAGGCCTTGTCTGGGGACAGGGTTTGTATTTCTAAATGAGCTGAGGAGGTGCTAAGAGGTGATGGAGCTGCTTGTTCTGCTACTGGTTCTTTTGCCCACCTTCTGTGGCCAGCAGCACATGAATTTTTTAGCACAGGAGGCAAAGAGACTGAGGGTTCATCTACATGGGCTTCCCAGTGGTGTATTCTTCCCACAGATCAGGCCTGTTCCTTCCCTGTTACCAGCATGAAATGAGATGGAGTACAGACCACCATGCTGGCCTGTCACTGAAGTCACGGCCACCTGCATCCCACTCTCCAAAGCCAGCAAACCGGCCTGCAGAATGTGAGCAAGCCCCCCTACATGTGACCAGCCTTTGTCAGATGCCATGGGCCAGCTTCCTGGCTTCAGAAGAGTGATGGCAGCCGGCAGCCAGAGTGATAGACAGGCGTGGCAGTGTGGGCTCCTGTGGTCACATGGGGCCCAATCTGTGTTTTGCTGACTGAAGCTGTTTTTACCAGTTATTTTTATAAAGCAGTGTAAAGGGCTTTACCCTGTCTCAGCCCCATCTATGCCACGGGGATTGTGTTGGCTGCCCAGGGCAAATCAGGCCAAATGCCCTGTGTTGTCTGGACTGCATGGCTCTAAGATGGGGTATATAGCCCATCTAAAGTCCTGAGTGGAAGAGAGAGGCATCGCAAGTTCGATTCCAGCCGGCTCCAAGGTTCACTCAGCCTTCCATCCTTTCGTAGGTCGGTAAAATGAGTACCCAGCTTGTGGGGGCAATTAGCTAACACACATTGGAAACTGTTTAATGCAGTTAGATGTGTAAATAGCTATTACTTAAAACAATTTGTAAGCCGCTCTGATAGCCATGTGGCTGAAGAGCGGGGTATAAATAAATAAATAAATAAATAATAAAAAAATATTGCAGTTGCAACATCTCTCAGTGCCTCAAAGCACAATTTTGAGGCAAAGGACCTGACAATCCTAATTAATGCTCTCCAGGTTTGAAAGAGAAGCTACAGCAGATGATCTATGCAAGAAATGGTGAATTTAGTATGATTTAACAACACAAATCTATCAGGTTATCTCGTTCTAATGCATACCTTTCAGTAAAAGATTTTCAGTGGAAGATGTTCTCCCCACTAACACCATGAAAAACATTGTCTTAAAATGTGTGGTGCACATTTCTCTAAGTTACAAAATAATTATGAACTATTCATTGTAAGTATTCAAAAGTAAATGTGTCTGATGTCATTTGGGTGTTATAGAAAGATAGTCGTCACCTTTAACTTTTTTTGCTCCATCTTTGTTCAAAGAAATGGGATAACTAGTCTGCTACAACAGAAATAAAACTACAAATGGTAAATCTTTTTCTCTAGACTACTATAGGCAACTTTCCAGAATGGGGTAGTCATTTAAGATGCCTAAACTGAAATGATTTAGAGCTCTATACACTGAATAAATCATTTTGAACTTTGTTCAGCAGGACCATTAAGTCAGTGCAGTTGTTAAAAATATTATAGTAGCACCCCCACATCCACTGATTCGCCAACCGCAGATTCAATTTTCTGCAGGTGGCGATCTCACCTCCCCCATCCCTTCCCCTGGGAGGGCTCCTGGTCACCGCCACAGTGATCAGGGTGGCAAAGAGGGAATGGGGTAGTGATCTAGCCTCTTCCCCATCCCCCTTTATCCCTGCAATCACTGCTGCAGCGGTGCCATGGCTGGGGTGAAGAGGGAAGAGTTAACAATCTAGCCTCTTCCCCATCCCCCTTCATCCCCGTGATTGCCGCTGCAGTGGGGCCATGGCTCGGGTGAAGGGGAAGGGGGAACGATCTCGCCCCCCTTCCTGCGGGACGGCTCCTGTCACCGTTGTGGGGCCATTGTGGGGGCAAAGAGGGAAGGAGAGGAGGCTAGATGGCCCCTGGGATGGCATTCACTATTATCTGTGGAATTCACCATCAGCGGCGGGAGGGGCAGAACAAATCCCCTATGGATACGGAGATGCTACTGTAGTTTAATACTTTCCACTGCCTAGCACCATTTAGCAGGGTGGCAGTTGCATTAGGCTGATTTTATAAAAATAATTTTTATGCAGTTCTTCAGCCAGAAAATCCTTTTGAGCCAAGATTGCGCTGTTTTGTATGGACTTTGGTCCTTAAAACCAGGATTGGCCTTTGGTAATGTTTAGCTGTGTGTGCAGTTTTAAAAATGGTTTTAAAGAGAATTGTTTTTTAATGTATTTTTTCTGTTGATGTGTTTAGGAGCGCTAGCAGACTAAGAAGCAGTTAACAAATAATGTAATAAAACAAATTTTAATTTTAAAAAATCTTACACAAACAGTACTTAGGACAGTCCCTGTTCTCAGAACTGTGGTGTAAATACTTAATACACAAAGGATAGGATTGGGAAGGAGGAGGTGAAAGCATGACATTCTGGGTAAATTCAGTTTAATGCTTTTTCAGAGCAGAAGAGAGATTTTACAGGATAAAATCATAAAACTACTGAATACAGAATACAGGATAGCATCATAAAAAACTTTTAAAATAAGAGTAACAATAAAAAATCTAGTTTGTCAATCTCTGTTCATTTGAAAGCAGACTAGAAGATCTAGATTTTTAGATCCTATTTAAAAATAAACGTGCTGCCAAGTGGCAAGGGGGGTTGTATCAAGCAGGTTGTTTGAATCTGTCCAATATTAAAGAAGCAGAAAGCAAGAAAACTTTGCATGGGTCTAAGGGCAGATTTAGGAAACATGCATCCCTTCAGATGTTTTCAGCTGCAATTCCCAACAACCCTAGTCACATAAACAATAGTGGGGAATGCTGAAAGTTGCATTCAGCAACAACTGGAGGACCACATGATTCCAACCCCTGCAAAATAACACATAATCGAGAAATGTCATTTGTGATGTGGAAAACTCACAAACTGTCATGCATTGGCTTCTGATATGAACGAAAGAGTGTTGAAAATTTCCTGAAACTGACTTTTTTTTAGTAACCATCCATCATGAATACAATGTGGTGCAATTGAATCTAAAATAGAACAACCTTTCCAAGGTCACCTTCTCATTAGTAAGGAAGAACACACTTTCAAATCTAGTTTGAAGCAACTGTATAATGAACCCAGAGAGACAATCTTGTCTTGGACTTACATGAAAAGACAGGAGGAACTGAACCATGGAAAGGCTTTTGACAAACAATTTTTCAGCCTCCTCTGAACCCATCTTAAAGTTTTATTCTTACCTTGCATAAAAGCTTTAATGATCTATTTTATGCCTTGTCTTTCCCTGGGCTTTTCGCATGCTTCTCACACTCATCTGTGACATGTCTGTGGATTCTGAGTGTAGGAAGGTGTCATATCACCAATTTGAACACCAGTAGTTTTGATAAATCTGGAAAGGTCAAAGAGTGAAGTGAGCTTCCTTTAGAAAATCTGCATAGGAAAAAAAAATACAGTTTTGTATTACAACACCTAGAACACTACTGGTTGGGTATTATGGGGGTTGTAGTTCTAAAATGACCTTTCTAGCTCCTCTCTGAGCATTCCAGTGGCTGATTTGACTAGGGGCCTGTCTATACAAGGCAAATTTTTTTTAAAAAAAAATGGAGTGCCTCGCAGTAATGGCATTTCACAGGAGCAGCAACTTGTCTTAATGGTGTTTTTGCCCCCATAAGCCCCATAAGCTTCTCATGCAAGATGGCAGCCGTGAGTGATTTACTCATATATATATATATATATGTATAAAATTGTAGAGTTGGAAGAGACCACAAGGGCCATCCAGTCCAACCCCCTGCCACGCAGGAAATCACGATCAAAGCATCCCTGACAGATGGCCATCCAGCCTCTGTTTAAAGACCTCCAAGGAAGGAGATCCTACCACACTCTCATGTTTGTATTTACCTCAATTTGCTGCAGCTGAACTTAAAAAAAAATGGTGACCAAGGTGTGATAAAGCAATTTTTCAATTTAACAGGACAGCAAAAAAAACCCACCCCATTTTATCACCTTAGTGATCGCTTGCTAAGGCAAAAATCCAACATTGCGGCAGGAAGCACTTGCCTGTTAGCAAGTCCTTCCCCCCCGCGTTTGCCCAGCCAATCATCTTAGCACTTCCTCTCCCATGGGAAAGTGATTCATATCGAATCACTTGTGCCAACAAGCAGGATTGCACACTCCCCTCATTGTTTTTTAAAAACTCCATGGAAAGCTACGAAGGCTTTTCCTCCGGTGTTTTTGATGATTTGGGCCCGCCTCTTTCCAAATACAGTGGATTGATGTGGGATCCCATTTAGACAGATCGTATTCCCAGCAAATTACATGAGGGTTATTTTCATCGTTTAGTCAACCCCTATGCTAGAAGACAGTGCAGGTACATACTTAACCTAAGTATAGGATGTTCTCTTTCCTGCATATATTTTCACATTTAGAAATCACTGGGGTAGTCCCCCTGTTTGCAAGGATTTTCTAAGATGTCTCTCTAAGCCCATTAAATGCATTCTGTGTTTCACTTTCTGTGGAGGAGTACAAAGTACTGAAAGGCCTTCCATCAGTTCAAGCATACTCTGCTCTAATAATGGCAAGCCAGAAGCATATACCTTTTAAGTAATATTTCTACCTAAGAAGTCTTCACATTTGGATGTTCTGATGGTGACTTCATTCACCTGTGAAATATTTGAGTGTTTAAGCAGTCAGCAATCAAATGGTGTATGTATGTAAGTTAAATATGTAATGTTTGGCTGTCCCCTACACTTTTTATTTACTTAGACAAAACTGTTTACAGTGGCTGAACTGGGACCACTGTGCACTAAGAAACTTAAACTTTCCGTTCCATCTTATCCTTTCACAATATTTCCCTCCTCTGGAGATGATTATTTTAAAACTCTCTGTACGAACCCAACAATAGGGTCATATATTAAGGAGCAAATGGCAGGGAGGCTTAAACCTTCCCTTCTCATGCAAGGTGATCAACATCTGGATTGGTGCCCTGAACATTTTCTTGTGAATAATTAAAGAAAAGAAGAGCAGCTTCATGCTTCATCTTACATGTAATGTGTAGTTCAGCCTTTAGTCTCAGCTCTTATGGAACCCAGTTCTAGAAATGCATTTCTTTTCTCTGGAGATAATTCTTACAACCAAGTAATTGTTCAGTTTCACTTTCTAGGAGAGAGATTTAATTGATTTTGTTGAGCTCTGTTTTTCCTGTGTTCCAAAACAGAACATAATGGCATTCCATTTTCTGTTACTATCCTTAGTAACTGTCTTTAAATGGCCTTCTGCCCCTCTATCTTTTTTTTCTTTTTGTCTTTTTCTTTCATAATTATAAGCACACAGGGAAAATACTCCCCCTGCTCCCTGTTGAAAAACTTGCAGTGGCTCAATGTGTCATAAAATCAGCCCAGAACCAACTGTTTCAAGAATTCTCAGGCCAATTCAGTAATGTGAACATGTAAAATTTGCACAATGAAACAGGAAGGTGACAAGATCAATTTCATAAAAGGAGTCAGATGCTGAAAAATAGCAGGGGACCATCCAAAGCCATATGTGCAAAATTAACAATAAGCTGTTTTGCAAGCAATGGCTTCAGCCCAATCAGTTATCACAACTGTAAATGTGTATATAAACATTTATAATTTTTTTAGTGCTTTGGGAGTGGGTAACATTGTACTTTGGAGCTACCAGTCCCATGGGAGATGGTAGTAAATGCGAGTCTTTTTACTAACTGGAAAAACCCATTAACAAAAAGAGTTGCTTTTACCACCGTCTCCCACAGGACCAGAAAGGGAGAACAGCTGAACCACGCCAATGTCTTGCAGTAAAGCAAGGCAGGACACACTACTCTTGGGCTTCTGCTTCCCTTCTCTTGTGCAATAAGCCCCTTAGTTGATTTTAAATAACAGAATTTTAAACTTTTGTCATTGTGATGCCTGTACTGGTAACTATCAGCTTTGCAGGGCCTTGGAACCAAATTGTAAATATGTAATTACTTTTCAAAACCTGTACAGTTGTCCCTCCACATTCACAGATTTGGCATTCATGGTTTTAAGTATTCATGGCTTGAAAATATTCTTAAAAAAATAATAATCCAAAAAGAAAACCTTGATTTTGGCATCTTATATAAGGGACACCATTTTGCTATGCCATTGCATATAATAGGACTTGAGTATTCACGGATTTGGGTATTCACGGGGGGTCTTGGAACCAAACCCCAGCAAATGTGAAGGGACAACTGTACTGTTAAATTTCCTTTTGTTTCTATGGTACTGTTGAGTCTGCGGCTGTCACAGGCCTGTGACTATTTTATGCTAGCTACAGTACAACAATCTCTTTTGTGTAATCATGCCACGGAATCAGATTGTAAAGCAGGGATAGGCAAATGCTGGTGGTTAGAGGACTCTATTGACCTCTCCCCAGGCAATTGGTGACCCCTTCCCAGAGGATCAGTGGCCTTGAGTGGCCACACACAACCCAGAGTCTGCACTTTCACCACCCTTGCTGTAAGCTACATGCAAATACAGTTAAGAACCCTGACTTTCTAAAAAACACAGAGTCCTCTAACTGAAATAACAATGTGAGCATTTTAAAAAGTGGATTTAATGCAGCTACCACTTCTGTAATGCTTTCATGCACTAGAACAAGGCATTCAGAGCTATTGCTATTTCATTGTGACAGTAATTCCCAATTCAAAAGTTCCCAAATTACATATTTATTCACCTGATACAGTACATGCCACATGTTTTCAAATCTCTTGAATATCTCTTTCTACAACAGTCCATAACACTAATTGTCCCAGTGAGCCATTGTAGACTATTGGCTTCATATATTATTAAGCAGTTCTCAGAGTGAACATTTTCACTTGTTTTATTGTGCCATAAAAGAAAAACACACATGAAACAACAACAAAAAACTTCCCTCTAAATCTCAGAAATGATGAGCTTGTTCCCAATCTCCTGTCTTGAAATTACAATGTGCTGCAAGATATTGTGTTGGTATAATTTGAAGCTCTTGAAGATCCCTGTAATAAAAAAGGCACGGTCAGGGTTTTCTTATAAAAATATAAGGAGGAAATTCTCTTAAGGTATCGCTTTAGATAAAATGTAGTGATATTATTTAAGTAAGCAGTGCCTCTAACTAGAGAGTTTGAATGAGTGGATATCAGACCTGGGGGTTGCCTAGATGATGAAAATACCCGTCATGGAGTTTGCTGGGAATCCTACCTGTCTAAATGGGTTCTAGCACCAATTCACACTATTCGGAAGGAGGGATGGTCCAAAATGGCAAAAAGAATGCAGTAAAAGCCTTCACGTCTTTTACTGTGCTTTTTTAATAAAAACCACAAGGACGGTGCGCATTCCTGCTCATTTGGACTGTCGAACGACAGGAAATTTAAAGGGGAGCACAAAGCTGATTGGCCAGATGAGAGTGGGGATGGGGCTTGCTAGCAGGGCAAGTGCCTGCTGCCGCCATGTTGGATTTTCAGCTTAGCAACCACTCGCTAACTCAATAAAATAGGATGGTTGTGTTTTGTTTTGATAAAATCAAAAAATCACTCTATTGCTCCAGCGCACCTTGGATGACTTTTTTAAAAAACAGCAGCAGCAAAGAACCAATGTGAGTAAATCACTCGTGGCCACCATTTGGAATGCAAGGCTTATGGGGGCTCCTGAGGCAAAAAAAACCATTAAGACATGTTGCTGCAGGTGTGAGATGCCAGTACTACAAGGTACTCTGCTTTTCTCCCCATGTAGATGAGCCCCTATTTGTTTTATGCTGTAGACTTAATTTTAATGTACAGTAGGACCCCCGTATCCATTGATTCATTATCCACTAATTCAGTTATCTGCAGGACACAAAACAGCACACCTACCATAGAGTCCTCCTAGAAAATGTCTAGAGAGGCATCCTCTGTAATAATAATAATAATTATTATTATTATTATTATTATTTATACCCCGCCCCTCTGTTAAAAACAATCGGGGCGGCTTACAAAAATTAAAATACAAATACAGATTAAAATACCTAAACACCACCCACCCCCACCCTTCCCCATAAAAAGATATTAAACCAATATAAGTTAAAAACAACTAATCTAAAATCACATTAAAAAAATAATAAATAGCCAGCAGACTAAAAGAGGCCAGGAGCTCCTTAGGCTGGGATCTAATCAGGAAAGGCCTGCCGAAAGACATTTTCTAGGTCCTCCCAGGCAACTCTATGGTATTTTAAACCAGAAGTCCCATTATTTTAAATGGTGTTAATTGTTACTGGCAGTTTTTGGTATCCGTGGGGGTCCCAGAACCAATCCCCTGTAGATACGGGGGTCCTACTGTATAGTGTTATAGTGTTGGATTAGAGCTAGAGAGGCCTAAATTTGAATTCACAGTCAGCAGTGAAGCTCAATAGTGTTCTTAAGCCAGTCATTCTCTTTCAGCCTAACCTATCTCATAGGTTGTTGTGATTATAGAATGGCCAGGGAAAAAACATGTACCTTAAGCTTTTTGGGGAAAAGGTGGAATAGAAAACGAATAAAATAAAATAAAAATTCCCCCTTCAAAAACATATGATATTCAAAAAAAAATATGATATTCATTACAGTTTTAGCATTAGGAAGTGAAGCAGAATTGTATTTTGTTAGACTAAACCATTCAACATGAGAGTGTCGGTGTTAAGCTGTAGCTATTACTGTCCTTTTTATATCTTGGACTGAGGTTCTCAGCATATTGGACTTCCATCAACATCAGGAAGACTTCTGTGAATGGGTTTATAAACAGAGTGACACACTTATCCAAAAGACAGGAAAGTACTGTCCTCCAACCAGTTACTCCTTTTTGCTCACTTTGATTACACGCACACACACACACACACGGCTTGGTAGGGTGAGTGGTATTTAGGGTCTCTTGGCTTTTCTTTTTTTCTCTCCAAATTATGTTAGAGAAGTTGATGAGTGTCCTTAACTACCAGCTGTAGAGGCTAGGAACTTTATTTGCTTGCCTCTGGTGTTAATTAAGGCATTCTACTTTTCTCTTTAGCTGCAGGTGGCTTTAGAATGGGCAGGAACATGTCAGAGAACAGAGCCTTTAGAAGCCACCTTCTGATATCTTTGTGATATAAATATCGCTTGAGCTCTTACACTAATAAAAGCTTAACTCTAAAGCTTTCATTTGCTTCCTTGTCAGCAAAGCTCCTTCACCTTTATTTTAATATAGCCTTTGTTTTAGGATAGCCCACTAAAATCCCTAAGTTCTCTGAATCTTATTAAAATATATCTATTCCTTGTGCCACCAACAGTCTTAATACAATGGTCACTTTTTTATTCTTCTTCTCTTTTCTTGAAATAACTGTTAGGCTGAATTATTTAGAATCATAGCATCACAGATTCATAGAAATAATTCAAACTGATGGGCATTCTCACAAATTAGCAGCGCTAATTTGTCTCCATGGTTTTGGGTTTTTTTTGCAAAATCGAGGGTATGCGAAGCTATCCATGTTTGAACTGCACATGCAGCCATGCCTGTGAATCCAGATGCTTACCAAGAGTGAATTATTTGTGTTATTCTCCACAAGTTGTTACTGCTGCACAGTATGTTTTTTTAACTGTAAACCAAAGGTGTGCAAGTGTGACGTTCTACTTTAAAAAGCTGTTTGGTCACCTTAGCACAAGGAAAAAAAGCTCACGATCGATAACATGAAACTCCAAAATGTTGCTTCCAGCCACTTCATTGCTGGCAAGTCCACCCCCCACGCACATCCGACCAATCAGCTTTCCACTTCTGCCCTT
Organism: Gambelia wislizenii; assembly: GCA_030847615.1. Classification (NCBI taxonomy): domain Eukaryota; kingdom Metazoa; phylum Chordata; class Lepidosauria; order Squamata; family Crotaphytidae; genus Gambelia; species Gambelia wislizenii. The sequence continues at coordinate 253,525,898 of JAUMIR010000004.1, forward strand.
ATCCAGAATGTGCAGCAATGCAAATTGGATATCTAAATGAGCGGTAATGCACATTACCTCACATTATTTAAAAAACTTAGGGAAAAGCCATGAAGGCATTTCCTGTGCAGTAAATGGAATTCCTCCACCCTTCCAAAAGCCGTGAATCTCGATCAGATCTTGGTGAGACAAATGGTATTCTCCTCAAATTCTATGAGGAGTATTTTCATCATCTAGACAACCTCCATAGAGTTGGAAGGAAGCCAAGGGTCATTTTGTCCAGTCCCCGACCACTTTTAAAGCTTCGAACCTCCGAGTGAGAGCAGTGTTGGGGGAGTTCACTCCACTGATGAACACCTCTTACTACCAGGAAGTTCTTCCTAATATTTAATCACACTCTCCTTTCTTATAATCCATTGGTTTGGGTCTTATCCTCTAGAGCAGCAGAACCCAAACATGCTTCATCTATCACAGACAACCCTTCAGATATTTGAAGATGGATGTCTCTTTTCTAGACTATAAATACCCAATACTTTCAGTTGCTCTTCACAGGACTAGAGGGTTGTCTGAATAGTCAAAATAACCCTCACAGAAATCACAGGGAATACGATCTGTCTAAATGGGATCCAGTGTCGTGTCAACGTATTGTAAAGGAGTGGGGAAATGGACTTAAACTTTGAGGTAAAAGCCTTTGCGGGCTTTCCCGTTTCTTTTTAGAAACCACAAGGGGGTGCACATTTCTGCTCGTTAGGACAAGCGAATCAATTTGATTCACTTGCCCAAACAAGAGGAGGCACAAATCTGATTGGCTAGATGAGCACAGGGGGTGGGGCAAACTGACAGGACAAGTGCCCACAGCCGCCATTTTTTCTCAGAGCTGGGATGGGAGAAGGGAAGCAAGCTCTATTCTCCTCTTCTTCTTTCCCCATTTACCCACTGCCGCCACTGCTACAGACTTCCTCATGCCAGAAGCATCCGCCTTCCCTATGGGGAGCTCAGCCATTCCTGGGGGCAGAATGCTCAGATTTGCCTCTAGCCCTGCAGGTCTGCTGGGGCCGGAGCAGAAGGAAGAGGGCTGGTCACCAGCTAGCCCCCTCCCGCTCCCTGCTTGCGGGTGGCCATTGGTCCAGTGGTGCCCCATCTCAGTTCCTACCCACCAGCTGCAAGAACCTCCCCGCAGCGTGGCCCCTTGCTTATCCTTCGGCCACCACCATCACTGGGCATTGCCCTCCTCTGTGTCCCAGGGGCCTCCAGCCTGCCTCAGCCACCTCTCTGGCCCACTGCTGCAATGCTACCTGGCCGCCTCCTGGTGCGGTGGGAAGGAGCAGCTGTGAAGTGGGGAGGGAGTGCCTTCACTGCAACAAGGAGAAGAAAGTCCATCCTCCTCTTCTTCCTTTCCATTCACCATGCCCCCAGCCCTGTTCACCTCCCTAGCCCAACTGTCATCTAGCATGTGATCCTTATGAGGGGCTGCTGGGGTCAAAAAGACCATTAAGACAAGTCACAGCTGCTGCAACTTGCTTTTACTGCAAGGCGTTACATTTGTTGGGGGGGTCCATGTAGATGACTCCTTGGTTTCCATCCCCCCTTTAGGCTAATAGATTATGGGTACTTTTGGATAGGATACTATGGGTGTCCTCCCACAGAGCTAACAGTCTTCTGGTCTCTGTCATTTCTTTCAAAGCAATGGATGTTTTTCTTATCACATAGAATCATAGAATCATAAAGTTGGAAGGGATCGTATGGGCCATCAGGTCCAACCCTGCTCAATGCAGGATCTCCAGCTAGGTAGCTGTCCAGTCTCTTTTTGAAGACATCCAGAGAAGGAGACTCCCACCACCTCTCTAGGCAATTGGTTCCATTGCTGAACCACTTTGCTGTCAAGAAGTTCCTTCTAATGTTCAATTTAAATCTACCCTGATGTAACTTAAACCCATTAGACCTAGTTCTACCCTCAGGCAGCAGAAAACAAGCCAGCACCCTTCTCTTTGTGGCAGCCCTTGAAGTATTTTAAGAGTACGGTCATGTCACCCCTCAATCTTCTCATCACCAAGCTGAACATGCCCAGCTCCTTCTACCTCCCCTCATGTTTTATTCACCATGCCTCTTATCACCCTCATTGCCCTTCTCTGAATTCGCTCCAACTTGTCTATATCCTTTTTAAAATAAGGCACCCAGAACTGAACACAGTACTCCAGTTGAGGCCTGACCAGTGCAGAATATAGTGGGACTATTACCTCCCTCAACTTTGAATCTGTGCTTCTGTTAATGGAGGCTAAGACAACATTTGCCTTCTTTGTTGCAACATAAAAGCTGTCTTTACGTTGTTTAATCCTGACTAGTATAGACTTATTTAATCAATTGTTGAATGGTTCGTCAACACATAGATAAATGAAATGGATGAAACTGAAACTTCCCAAGAGAGAATATATTTGGAGATTGAGAGACGGTCTATTAAGAGAAGAAAATTTTGTGCAGAAAATGAAAAAAAGAATTGGACAATATTTTAAGGAAATAGAAAGGAGGATACAAAAATGAGGATAATCTGGGATGCATTCAAAGCTACAATGTGAGGCCTTTTTTTTTTACAAAAAGGAGCGGAAAATGCAAAAAAAAATTGAGAGACAGAAACCAGGCATTGATGCAAAAATTAAAGGAAAAAGAGGAGCAATTAAGAAAGAAACCCCAAAGTAAAGTCATAATTAAGGAAATAGAACTGTTAAGGAAATCAATCAATGCTATTATGGCCGAGGAGATTGGGGGGAAACTGAAGAAACTGAAACAAAGATCATTTGAGCATGCCAACAAGATGGGTAGATGGCTTTCTTATAGATTGAAGAACCAAAAGGAAAAAAGGATGATAACTGAAATTAAATCAGATGGAAAGCTCCTTAGGCATCAAGAAGAAATAGAAAAATAATTTGTAGATTATTATTCAACGTTATACAAGGAACAAATAGAGGAAGAAGGTTGGGAAGTTAGGATGGATAATTATATTAAGGAGAATAAGTTTGCACAATTGTTGGAGGATCAAAGGCTAAGATTCTTCTTCTTCACCACAGAAGAAATGACTAAGGTGATACAAAGTCTAAACAGGGGTAAAGCACCAGGTCCAGATGGTTTCACGGATGTTTTTTTATAAAAATTTTGAAAAAGCACTCTCAAGGCCACTATTAGAAGTGATTAACCTAATCCATTTAGAGGGTATACCAGATACATGGAAAAAATGCTAATATTACAATGATATGGAAGGAAGGTAAAGAACAAACAGATGTTAAAAATTATCGTCCGATTTCCCTCCTTAATGTGGACTATAAGATCGACATAACTATGATGGCAACCAGAATAAAAGAAGTACTAAAGGAAATAATAAATAGCAATCAAAGTGGATTTTTACCAGGAAGATCACAAGCGGCCAATATCAGAAACATAGTAGACACTCTCGCATTTCTGGAAAGGAACAACAAACGAAAGGTAGCCATAATTTTCGCAGACGCAGAAAAGGTGTTCGACAATATCAATTGGCGCTGCCTAATTAAAACGATAGAAGAATTAGGATTCGGTAAATTTATGACATCAAATATTACAAGAATCTACACATAACAAAGAGCCTCGATAATCATAAATGGAGAAAGGTCCCAAGAAATCCCAATCCAGAAAGGAACAAGGCAAGGGTGTCCCCTATCGCCACTATTATTCATAACAGTAATGGAAATCCTAATGAATAAAATAAGAGAAGATAAAAGGATAAGAGGTCTGAAAATTAAGAATCAGGAATACAAGGTTAGGGCATTTGCGGATGACCTAGCTATAATACTAGAGGACCCCATAGAGAATATAAACTGTTTAATGGGAACCATTGATGAATTTGGGAAATATGATTTAAAATCAACAAAGATAAAACTATAATTCTGGCTAAAAACTTATCCCAAAAAAAGCAAGATACATTGAAAGAAAAATCAAAATGCAAATTGGAGAAAAAGTTAGGTATCTAGGAATTTGGCTTTCTACTAGAAACCTGGACTTATATGATAATAATTATAAAAAAAAACTTGGGAGATAATAAAGGGGAAATTAAAAGTGTGGTCAAAGCTCAATCTATCATTAATAGGAAAAGTAGCGGCTATCAAGATGTCCGTCCTTCTGAAGCTGATGTTTTTATTCCAGAACTTACCAATTATCACAAATGATCAACCATTCAAAATTTGGAAGAGAGACCTAAGTGATTTTATATGGTATGGAAGAAAGGCAAGAGTGAAATGGGTAACTTTAACTGAACGATCAGAAAAGGGAGGACTGGACATGCCAGATCTACAAAACTATTACAAAGCATGCAGTCTAGTATGGTTAGGAGAATGGTTCAAACTAACAGATCAAAAGATGTTATTGTTGGAGGGAACAGGATTGAGGTTTGGGTGGTATGCGTATCTAAGTTATGATAAAGCTATAATTCATAAAGAATTTAACAATCACATAATAAGGAAAGCCCTCCTTGAGACATGGAAAAAAATACAGAAGCAATACTTCAGGAAAATACCAAATTGGATATCTCCGGTGGAGGCTTTTAGCGGAAGATGGGGATATGTGGGCAAATCTGATAAATGGATCACACACAAGGAACTATGTATAAAACGAGACAAAAAGTGGGAATTAAAAACAAAAGTGGGGCTTGACAGTGAAGGATGGAAATTTAGCTGGTTCTCTTACCAACAGATATATAGCAGATATTTAAAAAATATCGAAGAATTTGGTTTCTGGGAAGAGGAAACAGAAATAGAAAAAATAATATGGGATGATAAGAAAAAGAAAATTGCAAGACTGTATAAAGTTCTTAACTCTAGACAACTTGAAACTGAAGTAATCTGAGATACAATGGTCAAATGGGCAAGGGATATAGGAGAGGTGATTGAATCAGAGAAATGGGAAGGCGCTTGGAAGAAAACAAAAAAGTTTACCGCCTGTCAGGCCCTAAAAGAGAACTTTTTTAAAATAAGTAATAAGTGGTATATGACTCCATTAAGGTTAAACAAAATGTTTGGAAATAAAGAGAAAAATTGTTGGAAATGCGAAAAAGGAATAGGAACATTAAATCATATGTTGTGGACTTGCCCGAGGGTATAGAAATTTTGGTTTAAGATACACAAGATTATTCAAAAAATATTTAATATAGAGTATGAACTAAATCAGAAATTATATCTCCTAAATATTACATCAATGCTAGTAAAAGAGGTGGAAAGGAAATATTGGAGAATATTGTTGTACCTTTGCACAGCGGCTCGCATGGCAATAGCTGCAAAATGGAAGAGTAATGAAGAGCCAAGGATAGACGATTGGCTCAATAAAATACAAGAAATGAAAGAGAATGATAAATTAACACATTTATTAAATCAAAAATCAATACAAAGGACAGAAGAAGAGTGGATACCTGTAACAAACTATTGCAGGGCAAGATGGTGCATAGCGGAGGGTATAGAAATATGAGGAGGGGAAAAAACGAATACAGATATGGGAAGGGAGAGGTGACGAAGTGTGAAGTAACGAAGGAAACAGGTGAGAAAGAATATCTTATCAGTACATTAGGAAAACTGTAATAGAAAGACATAGTATTAAAAGGAGGAATAAAATAATAAACAGAGGAAAGAATAAACTCTTTGGGCTATTTTATACGAAGGAAGTCATATTTAGTTTTGTTTTAAAGGAATTTATATGATCTGTAAGGAGGGGGGAATGGTGGGATGGGAAGCTGTCTCTCCCGCTATACCCCAATATGAGCTGTATATGTAACAATAAAAAATATAATAAAAAAAAAGAAATGGATTTGATAGGTCTACTCTAGTCAGGACTAAAATAGGATTTAGGGCTACATGTCTATGAAATACAAGATGTATGTTGTACTGTGCAAACAAACCTGCAGAAGACAGTGAGTATGCAAAGTGGAATCATTTCAGCCTCACTATGGATATGTGCAGAATGCATTATATTATCTTAGAAGGTTATAATTATCATGGCTGATTATCATCCTTTGAGACTCAACAAGCTTCTCTGATCAAACTTTGTAAGTAGGAATCCTGGGATCAGGGTGGGAAGGGGCTGAACTCAATAGAGTCCAAATTTTTTTTAAAATCCCACTGTGCAAAAAATACCCTGGTTAATCCAAGCCCAGTTCAGCCCCTGCCATTACCAATGTTATGATTGAAAACACAAGAGGTTTGGATCCCCCTCTCCCATCATTCCCAATGAGCCTGCAAGCCAATGTTGATTGCCTACTTGCCTGCTCAAACTCATTCCCATAGAATTATAGAATCATAGAGTTGGACAAGTCTCTCTAGTCCAACCCCCTGCCATGCAGGAATACCCAATCAAAGCACTCCTGACAAATGGTCATCCAGCCTCTGTTTAAAAACCTCCAAAGGAGATTCAACCACACTCTGAGGCAGCGCATTCCACTGCCGAACAGCTCTTACTGTCAGGATGCTTTTCCTAATGTTTAGGTGGAATCTTTTTTCCTGTAGTTTGAGTCTATTGCTCCATGTCCTAGTTTCTGGAGCAGCAGAAAACAAGCTGGCTCCATCCTCAGTAAGACATCACTTCAAATATTTAAACATGGCTAGCATATCACCTCTTAACCTTCTCTTCTCCAGACTAAACATATCCAGCTCCCTAAACTCCATGTTTCCAAACTTTTTCTCCCCCACCCTTTCCTTTGCTGCTGTTCTGACAATGGTGGGAAGAAGAAAGTCTCTCTCCTCTTTGTCCTTCTAAACCTGATAAGCTGCTAAATCAAGAGACCAAACTGTTTATGATGTAACAGATAACTCATTTGCCTTGAGTCTGTAATCCAGCCCTGTTAGAAACCGCAAACAGATCAGAAGTGTTTATCTTTGATCAGCATTTTCTGTGTCTGAACTGATACTTAATATGAAGAAGTTCCTTCTTCTGGACAAATCTACTTTTACATCCTTCATTTTTCATTCTGGCTTATGCCATAATGTGCAATGTTACTCTTTATAGAAATGATTTCTGGTTCTTTGGCTTGAACATAGTGCATACCCTCCAACTGTTCTGGTTTGATTAATCCTGATTGATTAATCTTCTGTTCTTCCATTCTTTCAGATGTTTTTAAAATGTCCCAGTTTCTCTCTCCTCTTTCTACGTTCCACTTTTATCCTCAGCTTACTTTAGTTGCTGCAAACTGTGTTTGAAGTGCAAAAATAGCTTGTACTCAGCTCAGCAGGGGCAGAATCATACCCTTCTTAGTAGACTCAGGCAAAAGCAAACTGCTGAAGCATTACCTAGCTTTTCTTCTTTATTAATCATGTTTGCCATCTTGACTGCTCTCAGATGTTTTCATCTGTGAAATGTTAGATGGTATGCATAGTGCTGTTAGTAATCTCAAAATAGCACCACTTAATAGAGAGATAGGGAAAGTATGGCTCACAGGCTGCATGCAACCCCAAAGGCCATCCCAGGGCCCTGCAAATCCTCTTAAAAAAAACCCAAAATGTTTGTTGCAATAGTTTCTTTGAAGGAGCTCAGATATGTTTCTTGAAATGGAAAACAGCAACCCCTTTCTTATACTGTTAATAGAAAACCTGGAGAAATGATGCTTTAAGGACTTGATCAGACTAGCATCTAAAAATGTTGTAATTCCCTATTGAGGAAAGCGGAAACATATTGCCATTATTACACTTATTATCACACGTCGCCATAATCATGCAATATTACCACCATAGAATTATTGCACAACCACCACTAGAGCTTTAAGAATGTGATATAGCATGGACGAGATTTCGGCGGTTCTTGTGAGAAGACGCAAGTGCACTTTAAAACTCCAAAAAAAAAAAAACCACCCTTAATTTGCAAACTAAATAAACACATAAACACTTAAACAAACTTTTAAAAGTACAAACAAGATGGGACAGTTCATTAAAAGAGCATCCTGTAGATCATTTTCACATTCTCACCCAGATGTTTTCTGACTGGGAATGGGGAGGAGGGATTCATGATTACAGCAGAATGTGTTTTTGCACGCTCTTCAGTACCGCAAAAATAGCAATATTGAGAGCTATTGACAGCTTGTCCTATCAATTAAAAAGGATGCATTATTGGAGGCTGGAACACACAGTAACCATGGGAGGATGATGATGATGTGTGATAGTGGGATAATAATCGTGCTATTATAGCCTCGTTTGATGAAGTCCTAAGAATGATTTTAAATGATTTGAGGTGTTTTCATGGCTGGAAGGTGGGATTAGCCATAGCACCCTCATACCCTGATGGTTGCCAAAGAAGCTGAGACAATCTTCAGCCATTTAAAAGACTCTATAAGTGGTTTGCCATCAGATATTATTAAACACTCTTCTGTGGAGCTTACACAGAAGGGAATTATTAATCTTCCCATTCTTAAATATCTGTATACTGTATTTGAGGTCTTTTTATTAAGCCTTGCTCTCATAGCACTTCTATATGCAACATAACTCTTGGATTTAACTTGATTTATAGCAAACTATTCAGGCACTGAATAGTATTTCTGTGAAGGCATACCAATTGGCCTTACACCAAGCTTTAAAAAATAACTCAAAATGCTTCTGATCTGTTACAGAACTTTTACCTCAGGTCACTACTGTAGGAGGCCATGTTCACAGAAATGGTTCCCAAGCATTTCTTTCTCTTGAAGTGTCTGTTAACTGGATGTTGTTGTTGTTTTAGCTGTAGATTCGCCAGTTTTGGACAGTAAAGGGGAAACATGGTCAAATTATGTATGGTAAAAACATACCATCTCATTTTGAATATTGAATTGCCGGCTATATAACTGTTCACTGCTTCTGTAAATTATTTTTCATTTGCAAGACCTAATGAAACTACTAAAGAAATGAAGGTGGTTTTGTAGTATCTTTCCACTATATCTATACTGTTAAATTTTGATTGGAGGGGGGGGCCAGAAGGGAGCCCTAGTACCTTTCATTCAATAACGGCTTTTTTTGTGTGATTAATCCAGGTGGCTTGTGTATATCTACAGTTATGTGACTGGAACAGACTTCTGTTACAAAATCACAAATAATTGCTATCAAATTGAGCTGGAGAGGGTCAATTATCTTTGGTATTGAGAGATTCCATTTTCCTATTTTCTGTAGTAGTAAATATTTATTACGGTCATAGACCAGTACACATCTATTTTCTGTAGTTGCATTATGTTCTATATAAGCCTTGCTAGTAACCTGACTGGCATACAGTACAGTATTTGGAAATTTTGATTGGCTTTACTCTGAAAGGAGTTCCTGAACATGATGCTACAAATGTAAAGTAATTAAAAGCTGCCTTCCTTCCATTTTTAGATTACAAAGTATTGAGAAAGAGATAGACATATGATATCGGGATAATCAGTCTTCCTTTATATCTCAGCCTCTCAGATGGAAAATGGGGCAACTTGTTAATTGCATGCAGAGCTGTTAAAGTGGATTTTTCACATCTCTTTTGAATGCCCAGAGGCAGCAGCCTCTCCACAAGTAACTCAGTATTCTTGTCACTGCAGTTTTAAAGACAAAATGCAGAATTATCATGCACCACTTTATCTTTTTAAAATAAATTATGCTACCTGGGAAGGAGGGAAGAACAGTGCATTTTAATAATTACATAGAAGGAGTAAATGAGCCCCATTTGAAAATTAAGAGGGCAGTTTGTGGATGTTTCCTCATGTACCAATAGATTACAAGGGCTCCCAAGAACCTTATGGCCCCTTCAGCCTAAAATACATTTGCATGGATAGCCATATGCAGACATAGACAAGGATTATAGTGTGAATTTAAAGCCTGGAAAGCAAGGTCAGAGAAACTTTGGCCTTCCAGATATTCTGGATTTCATCTGTCACCATCTCTTTCCATTGGCCATGTCATGTGTTGCTGATGGGAGTCAGAATCCACAAATTTTGAAAGGCCAAGAGATACCCAGTTTAGAAGACCTTTAATAAAGGTTTAGAAATTGAACAGAAATGGGGAAGATAATGTTTATTCCAGGCTCTAAATAATTCCAGCATTTTAAAGAATGACATTTATTCTGAACTAGAATAATGGGGGTGGAGGAGGATCATGAAACAACTTTAAAATATTGAGAGCAAAAGTTAGAGGGAGGCACCAGTCTCAAGCAGCAGAGTGTAAGGGGCAGTAAGTAAATCATATACAATACCAGAATGTCTCCTAGTGTTGCTCTAATAGAGAACATCACTAGCCACTCTCTGCCTGCAGCAAATGATATAGCTGGGAAATGGCTGTCCTGACTCTTCAGAGCAGGGTTTTGGAGGGCTTTAGAGAACCACGTCAGATGTTTCCCTGCAGTGGCAATGCCATAGCAGAGAAACAACCAGCTGAGCCTCAGATGTCTTGCTCTGAGGGATCCTCAAAGCATTGTTCTCAGAAAAAGGTATTGTACATGGAGCATAGCAACATAGGTAGTCTCCCAAGGAATCACACCCACAATACTGGGCTCTGAGGAAGGACCACACAGATACAGGCTAAGTATGGGTGGAGCAACAATAGCTACTCTCTGTGGCTAGAAATACATTACCCACTCATTCTCTGTCTCACTCTTATCCCACCTCAAGTTGTGAACATGCCTGGCTGCCACTGTGAGCTATCATACACATCTTTTTTTGTATTTCAGATGAGCTTTTAGAAATACAGTACATTGTTTCATTTGGAAATAAAAGTATTTGTACAGTGTGCTGGGTGGAGCAGGGGAAGCTTTGGAATGAAATGTTTCTTTACTGTAAAAAAATGTTTTGACAGTCTTTAGGCTGATGAGAAGGCCATTTTGTAAGGAAATGGGAAAACACTGCAGCTGAACTGAAAGGAACAAGCCACTTTTGCTGCTCTAAATGGATTTGACGCTGAAGTAAAGAGCCTTGAGATTATCCTTTTGAAGTGAATACTGTTACTTCAATTGTCTCAAAACTAGGAACAGCAAAGTACGTAGGTCTGTAAACCTAAAATGTGCCCCCAACACTGGTGCTGGTGACTCTACTGGAAGACTAGAACTGACTATAGCCTTAATAACGTTACCATTTTCTCAACCTTCATCTCATGTGTTTGTTCAATGGCTGCCATTTTCCTTCCTTCTTCCTGCCCTGCCTGTTTCTAGAAACAATGATGGAATAGCAGATCACCCTACAGTTAAACAGAATAAGTTGTCTGGGTCATGAAAGAGGGTACAAAGAACTACCTAATTCCAGACCTTTAGTCTCACTCTTGGTTGAAAACCTAGGCAAACTAGGGGTATGACCTACAGAGTGCCCTGGGATAGTTTGAGATAAACTTATGTTTGTGATAGCAGCCTTGAAATAGTTTGCCTAGGGTATATTCATCATGAATGTTGATAACCTTTAAGACAATTGTTCTGCAGTTTTCCAGCACTACTCTAGATAGCTTGACTGGAAAAAAAATAATAATAGATGATGGTGTGACCAAATGAACTAGTCTCTTTGTATAAGACATGGGTTCTTTATAGATCAGGGAGGAAATCATGTGGCCTTTCAGCTGCTGTTGCACTTCAAGTCCCACCAGCCATAGAACAGCATAGTCAGTGATGAGGAATGCTGGGAATTGCAGTCCAACAGCATTGGACTATTATAGATGAAAGCAACATGCATCCATGTTCTTCTTCAGCTAACACTACATTATATGAAAAGTAGTTAGAACTGTGGCACCCCATCTGCAGGACACAGTGAAACAAGTATGGGGCCCTTTCACATGACAGAATTACTGCACTATTATTCTACTTTAATTGCTATGCCAATATCCTATGAAATCCTGGGGTTTGTAGTTCAGTGAACCACTATGGTTTTCTCTGGGTGAGAAATCTTAATAGTGTTCTCTAAACTGCTAGGGGTTTAAATACGCTAAAGGCACCAGATCCTGTCTAATCTTGGAAGCTAAGCAGGGTCAGCTCTGATTAGTCCTTGGATGGCAGACTGCCAATGAATACCAGGTGCTGTAAGCTATATTTCAGAGGAAGGAACTGGCAAAACCACCTCTGAGTATTCTTTGCCTAAGAAAACCCTGTGAAATTCATGGGGTCGTCATAAGTCAACAGGCGACTTGAAGGCACATATACAAACACACACTAAACTGCTAATCCCAGGATTCCGGGATGGAGCTCTGGCAGTTAAAGTAGAATCATAACACTATACTTCTGTAGTAAGAAATAGCCCCAGGTCATACACACAACCTTAATCCACAGCAATATCATTAATAAGAACTATCTTGTTGATTGTCTTAGAATCATAGAATTGTAGAGTTGGAAGAGACCATGAGAGCCATCCAGTCTGACCCCCTGCCATGCAGGAAATCACGATCAAAGCATCCCTGACAGATGTCCATCCAGCCTCTGTTTAAAGACCTCCAAGGAAGGAGACCCCACTACGCTCCGAGGGAGTGTGTTCCACTGCCAAACAGCTCTTACTGTCAGAAAGTTCCTCCTAATGTTGAGGTGGAATCTCTGTTCCTGGAGCTTGCATCCATTGCTCCGTGTTCCAGTCTCTGGAGCAGCAGAAAACAAGCCTGCTCCATCCTCAACGTGACACCCCTTCAAATATTTAAACAGGGCTATCGTATCTCCTCTTAACCGTCTTTTTTCCAGGCTAAACATACCCAGCTCCCTAAGTCTCTTCTCAAAAGGCATGGTTTCCACACCTTTCACCATTTTAGTCACCCTCCTTTGGACACGCTCCAATTTGTCAATATCCTTTTTTAATTGTGGTGCCCAGAACTGGACACAGTATTCTAGGTGAGGTCTGACCAAGGCAGAATAGAGCGGCACTATTACTTCCCTTGATCTAGACACTATACTTCTATTGATGCAGCCCAAAATCGCATTGGCCTTTTTAGCTGCCGCATCACACTGTCTTGATATTTATAAACAATATTCCCATATTAGATTAGTTCCAAGCCGTAACCCCAATTCTGAGTTCTGAGTTGTGTTCCCATTCCTTTGAATTTCCCTCTCTTTAACCTTCTTAAATGTAGCAGCCACTGAGCGAGTTGACCTGGATTGGCATAGAAGGGTTAACCCCTGTTAACTCCACCCCATATTCATTATTTCCCTGTAGTTGTTATTTTCTTCTGTGTTCTCTCCATTTAATTTTTTTAGAGAATCACATATGTACACCTGCCAGCCTCCTTCCCAGGAAATGCACTGGAGTTGGCTCTTTTTAGTTATTCCTGTATACAAACAGAGTACGTATATTGTTCAGCTGCAAAAAGGAAACTTTTTGACTAGCATAACTTTTCATATTCAGCTTCGTATTGAGTAACTGAACAGATGTTTTGAATTAATAGCTTCACAAAAGGAGAATGTTTTTGTTCTTTCTTTCTTTCTTTTTTCTTTCTTTTTTTTTGGTAGATTTTATTTCACTTTTAAGTTATACCATATGCCTCCTTATATGGGCAGGTTCTATTCTACAAAATAACTTCTGTGATTCCTTTATTCATCAGTTCATCATGATAGAAATCCCCAATTGTAGTATGTTTATTACATATTCATTTCACATTTCCTCAAGGGTGAGTAATGGTGGCCCTACCCTGTATCCTAATAAAAACTCTGTGAGGTGGGTTAGGCTAAGAGAGAGTCTGTAAAGGATTATACATAGGATGGCCAGGCCAAAAAGAGGGCAGGATCTCTGCAGAAGAAGGTATTTAAATTTCCTGAAATCTCCTCTTCTACAAAATAAAGAGGTAGGAACCCAGTTTTGTAATGGCTTAAAGATATGATGGCCCAGCAGAAAAAAGGGTGGACCTTTACAGTAGAGGATGTTTGGTCTTCCTGAAATCTGCCCATTTACAGAATTATTAAAGATGCAGGAACCCTCTTTTTCACCTGGCCACCGTTATTGCAGAACACCACTGTATTTAACTCTCATTAAACTCAGTGAGGCCTAAGAGCTCTCTGGCTGAGAATGCTAAATGCCCCTCCCTAAACTGCAGTTCCCAGCATGCCAGAGGAGGTAGTCATAGCAGTTAAAATGGAATAATAGTGTTATAACAGCGTGGTGTGATAAGGCTCATTTCTGTGTGCTATAATTCATCTATCAGCACCAGACTTGATACTAATATGAAATCCGAGTTCACGTCCCTGTAGAGGTTTTACAGAGGGAAATCTAGTTAAAATTAGAAGCATATACAGTTATTAATTGGGCGTCTATGTGTGCATGACCTTTTAAATCCCATATTTTCCATGAAACATTAAGCCTGTGAGACATTAACTTGGCACATAGCTTTCAATTAGCATGACATAATTTCCAGTCCAGCAGCAGTAGCCTCCAGGAATTCAGAGCTGAGGAAGTATTTGTGGTCCATTTTACAGTTTGCAATTTGTAACATTTTGTATTCATGTATTTGTTCATTTATTTAATATTCTATTCTCTATGTAACATTTGTCGACCTCACCAAAACCTTCAACACTGTGAGTAGAAAAGGTCTGTGGCAGATCCTGGAAAGACTAGGATGTCCCCCCAAATTCCTTTAAATGATTATCTTGCTACACGAGGACCAGCACGGTCAAGTCAGATATGGTGATGCTCTTTCAGAGCCCTTTCTAATAACTAATGGAGTGAAGCAAGGTTGTGTTCTTGCTCCAACTTTATTTACAATCTTCTTCAGCATGATGCTCCAAAGGGCTACAGCAGAGCTCGAAGAAGAAGACGGCATCTATATACGTTACCATATTGATGGTAGCTTGTTTAACTTAAGCCATCTGACGGCTCGCACTAAGACTCTAAACTATCTAGTTTGTGAGCTGCTCTTCGCTGATGATGCTGCCCTTGTTTCCCACACAGAAGCAGCTCTGCAGCGCCTAACATCCTGCTTCGCAACAGCTGCAGAGCTGTTTGGGCTGGAAGTCAACCTGAAGAAAATGAAAGTTCTTTACCAGCCTGCACCACAGGACGAACACCATCATCCCCACATTGCCATTGGCAAATCTGTGCTTAAGTCTATTCAGCAGTTCACCTACCTGGGAAGCATCATCTCATCAGATGCCAAGATTGACAAAGAGATCAATCACAGATTAGCAAAGGCATATAGCGCATTTGGAAGACTTTACAAAAGAGTCTGGAGTAATTAACACCTGAGGCGAAGCACAAAAATCAATGTGTATAGAGCCATTGTATTATCTATTCTCCTTTATGGGTCTGAAACATGGGTCACCTATCGCCAACACTTACCACTCCTCGAACGCTTTCATCAGTGCTGTATACGCACAGTCCTAAATATACACTGGACTGACTATGTGACGAATGTTGCTGTCCTTGAGCAAGTAGGGATCACCAGCATTGAGGCCATGATATTGAGAACATAGCTGCGCTGGGCAGGGCATGTTTGTAGGATGGAGGACCTCCCAAAAATAGTACTCTACGGTGAACTCACCACGGGTCAGCGTAAGAGGGGTGCTCCAAAAAAGCAATACAAGG
Organism: Gambelia wislizenii; assembly: GCA_030847615.1. Taxonomy (NCBI): domain Eukaryota; kingdom Metazoa; phylum Chordata; class Lepidosauria; order Squamata; family Crotaphytidae; genus Gambelia; species Gambelia wislizenii. The sequence continues at coordinate 253,541,334 of JAUMIR010000004.1, forward strand.
ACTCCCTGAAACAACATCTCTGGCTCGGCCAAATTGATCACCAAGAATGGTCCGCCCTGGCCTCACATCGGGAGGCATGGAGACACACTATCCTCAATGCTGCAGCCTTATTTGGGAACTCATGCCGAACTAGTCTTGAAGAGAAACGACAATGCAGAAAGAGTCACAACCCAGAAGCATCACCCAAGGAGACCTTCTGCTGTGCTTTCTGCAGCCGGTCTTGTTTATCTCGGATTGGCCTTTTCAGACATCAGCACGCTTGCAGAAAGTGCGAGATGAGTCCTTCCTGAATCTTCGTTTACAAAGAAAAGCCAGAGAGAGGGTAATATTCTACCTTTCCCCTGAATGAGACACAAGACAGCTCACAACATGAATTAAAATAAGAAACATAAATTAAAATTAAAACCTAACAATAGAAAAGTTGAAAACAATTAAATAAACTATCCTGTTAATACATCAATACTTTGAAACAATATAAAACCATTTAAAAACATGAAAAACAATACAAGTACAGTACATATACCCATTAAAGACTTTTCCACATAGCCATTTAGTCATCATATGTTTGTTTGTATAAAAATGTCTTTATCTGCCAGCAGAAGGGGAGCTGGGCAGGGACCAGCCCAGTCTTGAATGACAGATAGTTCTGCAACCTGGGAGAATCCAGTGAAACCACTGTTTCCTGTGTCCTTGCCAAACGCCAAATGTGGTGGGATCAAAAGAACTCCCTCTCCTGAGGATCTTAAAACTAGTTTGGATCTAAACCGTATAGATCATTATAGGTGACCAGCAGCACTTTGAATTCTGTCTGGAAATGAACAGGTAGCCACTGAAACTCTTTCAACAAGGTTGCTATATGTTGCATATAAACTCCACATACACTCCTACCCAACCATTCTCTGAAGATGCCAGCCACAGATGCAGGTGAAACGTCAGAAAGAAACTATTCCAGAACACAGCCTCACAGCCCGGAAAAAAAAACAAGGAAAATCTATTGCTGTATGTTCCCTGTAACCATCCCCAGTCAACAATCTGGCCTGAGCATTTTGGAGCTATTTAAATTTCAAAACAGTTTCCAAAAGCAGCTTCACATAGAGTATGTTATAGTTATCCAAGCAGGACGTCAACAAGGCACATGTCACAGTAACCAGATCTGGCATCTTCAGGAACAGATGCCATTGGCAAACTAGTTTTAACTGTGAAAACGTACTCCTGGTGACCACCAAAACCTGGGCATCCAGGCTCAGGGGTGAGTCCAGAAGTTCACCCAAGCTATCATCCTGAGCTTCCTCAGGGCGTGTAATCCAATCCAGCACTGGCTGAATTCCTATTTTCTGGTCTGCCTTATGAATGATCCTCTCTCTTGATTTTCCTTTGCTTTCTCTCTGCTGCTGCACACTCTCACTCCTGCCTTTTACACACTTTCAGTGCAATAATTAGATACTAGAAAATGTAAAAGCAGAATATGAAGTAAACAATTGAAAGCACACTTGTGGTTTTAGGAACAGTATACAGTGCAGATCATTATTGTAGAAGCAAAAAATATTGTGGGATATCTGAGGAGAATTACTGAGTTTACAGAGATATATTATAACTTGACATATGCACTGTGTATTAGGCTCTTCCACTGGAGTCTCCATTATTTGCAAAATAGAACATGGTACTAAGCAGCATGGGTAGGGAGAAGCTTCTAAACAGAAAACATAGTAATATTTAATGCTGTGCTTTTGGGATATGCCTTAGCACTTGATGTAGATTGATAGTGTTCAAGTATGAAAATGTGAAAACAGTTAAATAATTTGTTTCTAGAATTATTGTTCATCTTTTTTAATGTTTAAATCTAAAAATGTAGTCCAGAAGCAAAAGGCGTGTCATATCCTGTATAGTTGTTTGTATCTCTTTTGTTACAGTAGCTCAATTGGCTGCATTTCTGTTTCTACGTACAATTCAAAGTTGTGGTTATGACCTGTAAACCCCTGTATTACTAGGCTCCAGGTTATCTGATGGACCTTCTTCTTCTTTTTCTCCTTATATGAATATTTATTTATTTATATTCTGCCTTTCTCCCAAAACTGGGACTCAAGGTGGCATACTCTCCCATATGAGCCTGTCTGGGTTTTGAAATCTTCAAGGGAAGCCCTTCTCTCAATCCCAAAACATAAAGTGCTGTGTGAGCTGTGGATATGGTGATATGTGGTAGCCAAAGAGCTGTAATAGTAGATGGGCTTGACGTCTGAGGTGAAACGCTTACTTTTTTCTACATTTGAAAATATGGCTGAACATCTCTCCATGCCCTTTCCTCTACTATAGGTTTTCTGTCGTTGACTAAGGAAGTGGAAGAACACCAGAGGTTTTGTATGCATGTTCACAGGTTGCCTATGTTTTTTAAAAGGGAAAGAACATGGTAGTGCCTGAAGAACTTGCATGATGTAGTGGTTTCAGTGCTGAACTAGGACTCTGGGAGACCAGGGTTCATATCCACAGTGAGCCATGGAAAACTACAGGATGGCTTTGGACAAGTCACATCCCCTCAGAGAAAGGCAATGGTAACCCCCCTCTGAACAAATCTTGCCAAGAAAACCCTGTGATAGGGTCACCTTAGTGTCATAATAAGTCCAAAATGACTTGAAGGCACACAACTATAAATGGTAGTGCCTGCTATCATATGTAAGTAATGAATCACTTGCAAATCTATAGAGTCTAACAGCAGTCCAGGGGCCTATCTAAATGGTGAAAATACTCCTCATGGAATTCACTGGGAATCCTACCTGTCTAAACAGGATCCAGTGCCAATCCACAATATTGGGAAGGAGGGGGGTCCAAAACAGCAAAAACAATGGGGTAAAAGCCATCATAGACTTTCCCATACTTTTTCAAAAACTGAGCAGGGTGTGCATTCCTGCTTGTTTGAACTATCAAACAACAAAAAAAAAATTGAAGGGAAGCACAAAGCTGATTGGCTGAGCAAGAGCAGGGGCTGGGCTTCCTAGCAGGGCAAGCGCCTGCTGCCGCCATGTTGGATTTTCGCCTTAGCAATCATTTGCTAAGGCGATAAAACAGGATGAATATTTTCTGTTTTGCTGTTCCATAAAATTGGAAAATTGTTCTATTGCACCAGCGCACTTTGGGATGACTTTTTTTTTAAAATGGCAACGGTGAAGAACTAATGCGAGTAAATCACTTGTGGCTGCCATCAGGAATGTGAGGCTTATGGGAGCTCCCGAGGCCAGAAAAACCATTTAGACATGTTGCTGCTGCTGCAAGATGACAATACTATGTGGTACTTTGGATTTTTCCCCCCTCGTGTAGATGGGCCCAGCTGTGCCAATGGCTGATGTCAAGTCTGCCTAGCCCCATAGATATCACGCCATATGTTTTACCTCAGATGCATCTACTGCTTCCTTCCCTGTGTATTCTTTGTATGGTTCCAGATGACCCCTTGTTGCACAATCTCTCTGCTGTCTTTGCTGGTTCCATGTGACATCAACTGTAATCCTTCTGTGTTTTCCCTCTGCTTGCTTCTCTATTTTTAATTCTCCAATAAAATTCCTCTGGAGGGAAAGCTGGAATGGCTTCACAAATGCCTTAAGCACTCTCTCTCTGGAAGCATCCTTGATTTACAAGTGCAAAAATCAAGACCACCTAGAAACAATGTTTCCTAAACACACAAGTGATGAAGAAAATGAATTCTGTATCTCCCCAGGAGGATTTTTATCTATTATTAGTTTGTACATCCTGTACTGAGCCTAGACATCAGAACCAGACTGGGGGGGTGGAAGAGGCAGAGGTTGAACCATGGCTCAGTTTATGCCCTGAGTATACTGAATGACTAGCCAGAGGAAATGTAGACCACCTCTAAATTGGATGAAGCTTAAATTGTAATAAAAAAAGGTGAATTAAAAGGTGAATTATATTAAAGAAATATAACTCTTGGGCCTTTGATTGGTACATTGTTGATGAGTTGATCTCATTGACTGACAGAGGCCAACCTCTATTGATGTAAGAACCACCAAGGCTGTTACCTTCAAGAAATGTTGTTCTTTCACCCCCAGTCCCAGAATTGTTGTTGTTCCTTTGTTTTGGGTACTGTAACAAGAAAGAAGGTGGCTTCCACAAAATTTGTTTTAATTTGTTTTAAAAACAAATGTAGGCAGCATGTTTTCAGAATCAGGATGTTTGTGGAGGGGCACTTTTTTTCCCCAACCTGGATTTTTTTCCCCTAGTTCTGTACAAATTTCTTAGAACTGTTTGGAAATAAGGGAATAAGAGAAAGGAATTGAATTAATTCAAATATCTTGTCTATCCCAGGATGTGGAAAGTTTTTCTTTCTTTTTTTTAAGCAGTCTTGGCTAACCACTGGTTTCTGAACACTGGGAGTGCTGTGGTAATAATATGTTTTGTGTTTTAACCAACCCAATTCACAATGATTTGATTAATACATATAGATTGAAACAGGTATTCTTTAATTTTTTAAAATGAGTTTTGTGTTACAATTCTCAGCTGAGAGAATGTAGTAAAATAAATACAAAAATGTCCACTTCAGGGTAAAATGGATGCAAAAATATGTATCATAGGTTAAAATCTGTATAAAAATGAGTATTTTGCAAAAGAAACTATTTGTGGTTAAGTGTGAATTTTCATGCATCTTTTTTCCTAATCTAATTGGATGCAAAAATGAGATGGAACAACTTTGGAAATAGACACAGAGGAAATTTACATGGACCAGAAATAGAGAAATTCCTCTATCCTTAATTAACACTATTTTTATCAGAGTTTCCAAGTTTTGTGAATGCTGAAGTAATAAGAGCCGTTGAACACTAGAGGGTAGTGGTGTTCTTTTGAAGAATTTTAACTGCACAGATTTGAAGTCTGGATTTTGCTTCTACAGAACAGAATAAAGTTGTGCTCTGTTGCTCTGGGAGAAAGACTAAAAAGCCTCTTCATACATTATATATAGCAAACTTGGTTCCCACCATATGTGCATGTAACAGGGAAGAAATGGCCAGTTTCAGATCACTGGTGGCTATATCATTACTATATCTTGACTGGATTTTCACACACACACACACACACACACACACACACATTTTTGGTGAATTTAATTTTTTAAAAGAACATATGGCTCATCTAAACTGATGAGAATACTTTCAGTTCGAATTTATTGCTTTAACTTAATAACGTCTATCATCCCAGATGCTGTCACTGTATATGGGAAGTTGGAATTCTTGACACTTGCATACATTCAACCGTGTTTGTCATTTTAATGCTCATTACCCCAAGCTTCAGGAGACCCTTGTATAGTTGTTTGCAAACCACTTTTGTCCTTAATCACTCACCTTAAATAACTTGGTGTCATCTCCATATTTGAACATTTGACTGTTCACCCCGCTGCAGATCATTTATGAACAAATTAAACAGCATTGATTCCATTCAGATTCCTTGGGGATGGCACTGTTTTACATTTCTCACACATTTATTCCTACTTTTTGCATCCTGTTCTTCTGAGGACTTGACTTATCCAATGACTATTAAATCTGCTGAAGGGCTTTGGGTGAAAAACTCTGCCTTATGGCAGTCCAAATAAGTCTTATCTATTTGGATCCTTTTTATCCTCCTTTTCATTGATACTCTGACAGTGTAACAGTATGCTGCATACCCTGCTACCCATCAGTATCTCTGCCCTGAGTTGATTATTTTAAATGGTCTTTGATCTGGTGCTGGCAACTCCCACGGTTGATTGTTCTGTGGAGTTTTGACATAGATGTTGAGGACACTGAATCCAGGACAATTTAGGACTTCATGGCTGCCATGACAACCATGATGCTGCCACAACATGCCATTGGCCCAAAAGGTGTGATAGGATACATTCTGCATGTAGTCTTCCCAGATAGAAAGGTGGGGATTCCACATCTGTTCCTTGTCACGACCTGATAATTTCCTATTGAGGTTAAGAGTTTCATTGAGTTCCATGCCTCTGCAAAGGTGGGAAATCTGTTAAAGGGCCCACCCCCAGTGGTTAATGGATTCCAGGGAATTTTCCTGCTAGTGTGGCTGATGCACCTATTGATTACTCTGAGGAACATAGAGATGTCCAAGGCAGCTAAAAGGATTGCACCCAAGGGCTCTCTTCCTATTTACAGGCCCATGTATCACCTTGGTACGTTTTTGAATTGTGGGGTGATAAATATTGGTTGTAGCACAGGCGAACAAAAACTCATGGTGCATGTGATCAACATGGTCTATAGTTCATTACAGAGCCTGTTCTGTGACAGTGAGGTGCTTGGTAACAAAATACTTTTTGGCTACAGGTTGACTCCTGCGTCCATGGATTCGGGATCCATGGTTTCACTTATCCACATCTGAAAAAAATATGTTCTCTCTAGGCATTTCTAGGTCCTCCAGTGTGATTCTGTGGTCAACTTCTGGCATTCACCTCATTGAAAATAATAGGGTTCCCTATTATCCACCATTTCAGGTATCCACAGAGGGTCGTGGAACGTATCTCCCGTGGATACGGGGGTTGACCTATATACTACCCTGCTTGCAGAATGAACACTCACTTGCTACTTAGGGTCTTTTCGGTGCCAGGTGAAGGACTATCTATTCTTAGAGAACTGTTTCTATTCCTCTGCAAAACGCCCTCCATGCATTACTGGTAATTTTATTCTAGTTTTAGTATGTGGTACTTTTTTTCCCTAGCTGCTGGTTTTACCATGTGCCATTTTTTATCTTTTTTAAGATACTTGCAAACTCCCCACAGAACTTTGGTTTTTGGGTGGTCTAAAAATATTACTGACTAACTGCATCTGAGGAAGTAGACTTAAGTCTATGAAAGCTTATGCTAGTAACTCCTTTCCCTCAGTCTCAAAGGTACTACAAGATCCGTTTGCATTCTGCTGACAGTAAGACAATATTTACCTTTGCTGTGTTGGTACTCTTTTCAGAAGGATCTATCCAGATCTATAAGCTTGGTGTTTTTGTCTGAATGTCGTTTATACTTGAACCATCATTAAACTAACTGGCCAATAATTTTCCATTTCACCTAGCTCTCTTCTTTAAAACTGAAATTATATTGACCACTCTGTATTTTCTGTTACATGTTATATGTTTCTGTTAGAAAATCTGTTAGAAAATATAATCAGAAAATTCTATTACAGTTTTTCAGGAACTCTTAGATACACACCAAATGGACTCTGTAATATATATATATTGTTTTTAATTCACCAGTGAGATCTAGAACTACTTATCTTGCCACTACTATTTGCCTTAGTTCATCACACTCCCTTCCTGAAAATATCAGTTCAGGATGGGTATCCCCACTATGACTTCTGAAATGAAGACAGATGAAAAGAATTCATCCAGTTTCTCTGCAATTGTCTTATTTGCCTCTTTTAAGATTTTCAGACAGGCAAAAATCTCCCCTTGCCGCGCGAGCAGCCTCCCGAAACTGCTGCGCGGCAAGGGTCTTTTTCGGACCGCGCTGTGCCTGTGGCGAAACCGTCCGTGTCACTTCCGTGAAGCTTGGGACGGCTCCGCGCCATATTTCAATCACGGAGGCTGCCCGTGCTTGAAATATGACGCGGAGCCGTCCCAAGCTTCACGGAAGTGACACGGACGGTTTCGCCACAGGCACAGCGCGGTCCGAAAAAGACCCTTGCCGCGCAGCAGTTTCGGGAGGCTGCTCGCGCGGCAAGGGGAGATTTTTGCCTGTCTGAAAATCTCCTTTGTCGTTGTTATTGTTGTTATGTGCCTTCAAGATATTTCCAACTTATGGCCACCCTAAGATGAACTTATCACAGGGTTTTCTTGGCAAGATTTGTTCAGCGGGCAGGAGGTGGGCTTTCTGGAAAGGAAGGGGCCAGAAGCACCATTTTTGTGTTTTGTATTATCAAGTGTGCACTTTTTTGCTCTGCTGAGATGACCAACGAGCTTTTTATAAGCAGAAGAAAAAAAATATTGTGCAGCGGCAATAATACATGTGGCAAATACTAACGTGCTGTATTCTCAGCCACCATCTTGATTTGCAGGCATGACTCCTTGTGCACTTCAAATGTGGATAGCTTTATATACACTTGATTTTGCCAAAAAAAACATGGAGACAAATTAGCGCTGCTGTGAAATTACGAGAATGTGCATCAGTCTGCATTATTTCTTCTCATTGAGACAAGCCCCTTGATATTATTAGCAATCAGAGCCTGCAATTAACATGTTACAAGCAACAGCGTTATCAATAATGAGTTATTTTGGGAGGTAAAAACATATTAGTAATGTTCCTTTTCCAGAGTAATGCAATACCATCAAACCTCATACTTTTTTGATGTAATGGGTAGTAATTTTATTTATTATATTACTCTTGGTTTGGGGGCTGGCTGGGAACAAATGTTGCCACTTACATGTTATTTCTCTATTTGATTGATATCCCACCCTTCTCCCAAAATGGGATTCAAGGCAGCTTAGCCTCTACTTTTTACTTTAATACAATGGTCCTAAACACCCTAAAGGCACCAGATCCCATCTGATCTTAGAAGCTAAGCAGGGTCTGCTCTGGTTAGTACTTGGATGGAATTTGGATAACGAATACCAGGTCCTGTAGGCTGTATTTCAGAGGAAGAAACTGGCAAAACCACCTTTTAGTATTTCTTGTCTAACCCTATGGAACTACAGAGTCACCATAAGTCAACAGGCGACTTGAAGGCACACACACATGCACACTGGTCCCATGCTGTTCAGAACATCACAGGACCATATTTCCACTGGATGCAGTGCACTTCTTCCTAGAATGTATTTCTTCAAAGTAAACTAGAGTGACATGATGCTCTAGCCCAGTGGTTCTTAATCTGTGGTCCACAGACACTCCCCCCCCCCCAACATGTCCTCACAAGGAGTCCATGAAGGCTTGAAAGCTGCTCAGCCCATGTGACAGCAGCCAAAGCAAAATCTGTCTGGCTTGGCCTGCACATTGCTGTTCAATCTGCTCCGGCCACAAATTTTCAGGAATAAGCAGGAGAAAAGTCTTCCCTCCCCCTCCGGTGCCCCTGAGGGAAGAGTTAATAGATGGTGTAATTGTATTATTACTGTTATCAGGTATTGTTGTTGTTATTGTTGTTGTTTTAAAACTTGAGTTAAGTCTTGGGGGTCTGCAGCAACAAAAGATACTGAAAGGGAGTCCCTGGTAAAGAAAAAGATTAAGAGCCACTGCTCTGCCCCTCCAGGAACTGTGTGCAGAGAAATAAGCCACAGGCAGGATTTGGCCCAGGATCCAAATGTTTCTCTCCTCTGGCCTAAATAAATAAAAGTAAGACTATTCAAGCCCCACATGTTAGGACATGTTCAGATGATACAGTATATTCTGCCCCAGCAGAACTCAGGAGTAACTCTGCTGCCTACCTTGAAATTGTTCCCTCTTGACAAGACAATGCAGTAATGAAAATGCAGTAATGAAGAAGATTTTGATAGATGGAGCTACTCTATTATTCTGGAAGAAGTCAGATGTTTTTCATAGACTCACAGAGACCACAAGGGCCATCCAGTCCAAACCCGTGCCATGAGGAATACAGAATCAGATGAAGTTCTGTCTGAGAAAAGATGGAATAACCACAAAGAAAATACAAGATATTAAGTGGATGAAAACATTATCAAGGCAGGCCATAAAAAGTCAGTGAATCAGGCCTGCAATGAAGCCTGCATTAAAAACAAAGTGTGGAACCACCCACCAACAGCAGTGGTTGAACATGTGGGAAGAGGGAGCATGATGATCTTCCCCCTTTCCATTGATGTTTTCTTCGTGTGGCGAGTGATAATCTGAAAAAGAAAGAGTGTTGAATGCATGGAGGTTCTCCAGAACCCTGAAAAAGTAAAGGTTTCTGATCAGGTGGAGAGACAGCATGCATACAAAAGGATCTGCTTTTCAAATCTTCATGTGAGGATAATAGCAGTGAAAGGGAGGTACCTAGCATGCTCCCTCTGCTCATGTGTTCATCTTAACCTCCTTTCGGATGCCTAAATGGGGCTAAAAACTTGAGAGAATTCAAGCAGTATACAGTAGTGGCTCACCATTCTGCCCTCCCCTTTCCCATACATCTCATAATTCCTTTCAGAGATCTGTGCAGAAGTGAATGCAAGGAGACAGGTTAGTCTTCCTTAATTGCCTGCCTGAGTCTGAAATGTAAAGAAAAATTACCCCAGAAGAAGTAAGGAAATGGCAATAAAGTCTGGGAACAGTGCCTCTAATAAACCTACACAATTTCAGTTATCACACATATGGATTAGTATAAAGAAAAAAGTGGGGATAAAACCTGCATGGGACTGATGAATAACTTTAAATAATTGCCTTTTTGACCAAGACAGCATTGCAATGTAAAATGGAGTTTGCACGTAGCATATAATTCACACAAAACACCCACTCATAAGGAAGTGCTGCTGTATGAATCATATTTAATCCTATGCCATGCCAAGTCTGTACTTGATTTTTTTTTAATACATTATAAGCAGAAGATTGTTTTAGAGGGAAGAAACAGAACAGGCCTGAAGCTTTTGGAATACCGATATATTTATTTTTGGAAAAGCAATGCCTTGCACGACCTCAAAGAGACATGATGAAACACAGCATTTGTAAATGACTGAACTCCTTGAACTGACACGGTGGCATGTCCTGTATTATGTGGTTTGCTTTTACCTGGAAACCTATTTGTTTCTTTTGAAAGTCCAGTACAATAAAAATACATTGGTAGCATAGTAAGTTTAACATTCTGGCTATTGAAAAGATTGAGGTTTTCTCAGAGATACTTTCCTTCTTTTAAAATCGCTCATGTTTTGTTGGCGTATCCCAAAACAACACAGTAATTTTTGAAATGATCAAATGATGGGGCAGGGAGAGTTGTCCTATTCAAGGTTGCAAACTTACTCATTCTCCCTCTATTACACTTTGATTGCTTTTCTGCTGGCATTGAATTGTATATGCAAAGGCCCATATTATCACAACTGTGAATGGCTCTTTCATTTGGTGTTAGTAACTCTAACAGCTTGGGAAACTTTATTTTTGGACTAAAACTAATTGAATCCTCCAGCTACCAAGTCTGTGGAGTCTGGAAATTATAGTCCAAAAAAGCGATTTTCCCACTCTGACACATCTCTTAAGATCTCCACATAACTTTTGTTTTCTTGCCTTTACTGAAGTACATACTTAAGTGAAGAAATGTGATCAAATGAGGAACTTAATCTGCCAACATTTTAATATTTAACATTTAACAGCTTAGTCTTATTTGTGTTGACTCTGAAGTAAACTGTATTTCATCCAGTTAAACGTACCTCTGAGTTTTTAAATTGTAAGCCACTTAGGGAGTGCTTTCGCACTGATAAGTGGTATAGAAAGTTAAATGGAAAGCTTTCAAGCCTGGGTTCACAGAGCATAGAGGAACTCACCTTTGAGGCATTATGTGTGATATCATGGTGACAGAGAGATGTACAGCAGCACCCCCGTATCTGCTGATTCACCAACTGCAGCTTCAGTTATTCCAGGTTGACAATGGTGGGGGAAGGGAGGAGAGAGATGGGATCTTACCTCCCCCCCCCGTTCCTTCCCCTGAGAGGGCTCCTGTCACCCTGGCGGTGATCGCAGGGGCAAAGGGGGGGAGGAACAAACTGGCCTCATCTCCTCCCCCTTTGCCCCTGCGATCGCCACTGTGGCAGGGCCATGGGGGGGGGAAGGGGCAGAGGAGCAAACTGGCCTTGTCCCCTTCCCCCTTTGCCCCTGCAATCGCTGCTGCAATGGGTCCATGGCGGGGGCAGAGGAACAAACTCGACCCCCTTTCTCCTGGGATGGCGTTCACTATTATCCATTGAATTTGCCATCTATAGACGCTCCTGGGACCAGTCCCCCGTGGGTGCGGAGGTGATACTGTACCTGAACCATTCCCTAAGAACTGGTCCACAGGGAAATAATATGAATCAGGCATTTTTATAACAGTGCTTATTTAGTCCCATTCCTACATTATTTTACAAACAAAAACATTTCTTCAGTTTGTTGTTTGGTTTTATTTTAATTGGTGTGCAACTTACCCCTTTCAGTATTTACTTTGCTTGTTTCAGCTCTCATGAGAACTTTTGCAAGTGGCTTTGCAAGCTGATCTTGTTTATCTTAATTACTAGTAACAGTAATTCCTATGAAGAAATACTTTGTTTCTGCTTTCCCCAAATTATTTTCTTTCTCCTACTCTGTTGTGTGTCTGTATGCCCATGAACTCATGTACACATGTATTGGCCCAAATGTTATCCAGAAACTCCCATTTTCTGCCCTAACAGCATCTCTGGAAGTATAATATGGAAGGCATCATAAGTAAGGCCAGTCATTTGGATATCTCTTCACATTTTCTTCCTTGGCCTGTCTCTAATATAGCCTAATATAGGTCTAAGACTAATATAGGTCTATGTGGTTCTACTCAACTACCATCTCCTAGCCTCACAGACCAAAGATGACATCAGTACCGATAGTAGCCTCAGAACCAATGGTTTCAATGCCGCCACCTACCACCTTGATACTGTCTGTTCCATCGGTTTCTATGGTGCTCCCTACCACTTCTGTCTCATTGGTATTGTCCTCTCTCACCCTATAGCCTACTACAGTATGGGTAGCAGGGGAATTGGCCTCAGTTCATGTAGAGTGAAGACTGAAAGATTGGCTCACTCCAAGTCTGGCTGTAAGAGACCAGGAGAGTTGCTCGACACTGGGACACAGGGTGATGCCGGACTAAAGGAGAGGAAGTGCTCCAAGCATTTTAAACATAGCTCGGTACCAATTGCCCCATCTCTATCAGGATCGACTGCTGCTCCTTCTGAAGTGCCTTTGGAATCAACAGTGCCCTCAGTACCAACTGCTGTGCCTGTATCTCCCTTCCCACCACTTCCCACCACAAGCAAAGTGAAGCCTTTGCTGAAGCAAAATGCCTGCTTCCCATGCCAGTCTCTCCTGTACATCACAGCTCACTTAGACATAGGCGTCTACCTCCATCACCAAGACAGGAGAGGTCTCCTTTCCACAGGGAGCACTCCTATGCATCCTTGCAACTGTCATATAGGGACTATCAGTACTGAGAACACTCATCATACATCTCCATCTCCTACATTGATCGATATTTTCATGAGCTCTTGTGGAGCTTCCAGGGTCCTATCACTCCTACTCTCTGTTTTATTGGTACTGACACCACCACCTTGAGTACTTTACTCACCGCTGCTCCCACTATCACTGGTACTGGATCCATTTGCGATCTCTGCACTCACATCTCTCTCCAGACTCTCCTTGGCATTGGTTACCACATCTATCCACTCCACCAAGGCATTTGTTACCATCACTGCAACACCAGCCTCCATCAACTCCTCCGAGAACTACAGCAACCATGTCCAGACCTCCTCCTTCTCCAGAGTGGGTGCCTCCCCCAATCTCAATGGTTACTTCCATGGTCTATTCGGCCCCCAGTTCCCAGCATTATCCCCTGTTTACCTGCCTCTAATACTGCTCTAGCTCCTCTGGTTCTAGTTACTTCCATCACTACTCCACTAATTTCAATTGCACCAACCACATCCACAGCTGTCTCTGTCCCTCCTGAACTTCAACAACAGTTTTTTTCTGGCTCTTCAGATGATTATGACTCAGATTCCTTCTCTCCATCATTACCTTCTCCACTTACCTCTTCTCTTTCTGGCACTGTGGAAGATAACACTGCATCATCACCTTCAGAGGACATTAAACTGTTAGCTGATATTGTCTTCAAGATGGCTACATCTCTTGGATTGGATATCACATACAGTTGCTGATCCATTGTTCCAAATGGTGATTCTCAGGCTCCACCTAGCTATGATCCCTCTGCTTTTCCTTTCAGAAACTAATCAGACAGTTGTGGCTGAAACCAGCATCCTTGCCACCAGCTTCCAGGCATCTGGAAAACCTATACAGGACACAGCATGAGGGAGTGTCTTTCCTCTTCAGTCCTCCTGCTTCCAGTTCAATTGTGGTGGAGGCATCCCAGTCATGGAGTAGTGGGAAGATGCACTCAACACCAGCCAATAAAGAGGGCAGGAGGTTAGATATTTTTGGTGCTGCTCTTATTCGTCTGCGGCTTTGGCTGTGCAGGTTGCTAACAGGCAGGCCTGCATGTCAGCATATCAACATTTCCTTTGGGATAAAATACTGGCATTCATCCCACATCTCCCAGAAGAACACTAGAATGCTGTCCTGCTCTTTTAGCAGCTCATTACTCTATCGACTGTGCTGCTAAGATAACATTGGGGGCATTTGCCCTTTATTGTTATGCTTGGCTACATTTTGCTGGATTCACAAAGGACACCTGATGTAGAACTGATGATCTGCCTTTTGATGGAGAACGCCTGTTCAGTGCTAAGAAGGATGAGGCCCTGGACCATCTGTGCAAGGCCCTACTAACAGCAAAGAAGATGGGCTTTGGTATGCAGTGTCAGCAGCAGTGGCACTTCAGGTCCTCTTAGAGGCGTCTGTCTTCTTCATTCTCTAGGTCCAAGTCACCATCATGGGCATTGTGCACACCTTCTCAGCACTCTTCTTTGCAGCAAAGGCACCAGTATACATAGCAACTATTTCAGTCATTGACTTCTAAGAAGTCTTGGAGTTCCTCAAGATCTAGTCTTTGACTGTTCTACCCAGACATCACCACAACAACTTCTTCATGCATCTTGCCCACTACCATCTTGGGTTCCTGGACTATATCACCACTACAACACTTGGTGGAACATCACCACCGTTTCATGGGTTCTTACAATTATTCATCTGGGCTACACCATAGAATGTCAGGGAAAATGGGTGTTATAATCAGAAATCTATGGACTCCCTTTGGGTAATTTTACTCACCAGGCAAAAGGTGCCAGCTAGTCTTGTTAAGAAGTTGTAAATCTGTCAGTTGATGTTTGGTTTCTGTTTTTGCCTCTCAAGGTTAGATAAGTACAAATGAGAATAGCCTACTTTCATTTCTCTCAAAGGAAGCTAAATGTTTTGAAAAGAATTCCGTTATATAAGCAAGGGAGGGATTTTGGTGCTATGCGATTTGAGGCTCCATCTTTCCCTGTTTTAGTTTTCAAGAAACCTTTGGAGAAAGCAGAAGCAGGAATGAATGCTTTCTGTATTTTATTTTGACTTGTTACCTTTTACAATAAAAGCTGTGAAAGATTTTAGCCTTTATTGAATTTCTTACCAGAGGTATGCAGTCTCTTGCTCAAAGCCCACATCTTCTGCTGAAACTCTGCAACAGTTTGCTGCCGTGCTAAGCAAAGCGGGAGTGGACATTGCATTTTTTACAACATAGAATTCTCAAATATTCCATCCATTGGTGTATTTCGTCATACTAGTTAATCCAGAGCCCTGCTAGAAGAGATTGCAATCCTGGGCTACACCATAAAATTCTCAAATATTCCATCTGTTGGTGTATTTCGTCATACTGCCCATCCAGAGCCCTGCTAGAAGCAATTGCTATCCTGCTTCAGAAGAGTACCGTGGGAAAAGTTCCAGATAATTACCAAAGGAATGGATATTTTCCCCAGTACTTCACAGTCCCGAAGAGAGATGGTGGCCTTTGCTCAATCCTAGATCTTCACAGTGTCAACATTTACATAAAACCGTGGAAGTTCAAGAGGCCGACTCTACACTCAATACTACCATTACTTCACAAGGGGAATTGGTTCACATTGATAGACCTCTGGGACTCTTGTTTTCACATTGACATAAGGCCACAACATCACAAATACCCCAGATTTGCCATTGGTGGGGACCTTTTCCAATACAAAGGGCTTCCCTTCAGACTCTCCACAGTTCTGAGGGTGTTCACCAAATGTATGACAGTAGTAATCTCCTTTCTCAGGACTTGAGGGGTACAGATCTACCCATACTTGGACGACTGGCTGCTGGTGTCATCTTCCCAGAACAGGCTTTTCCAGGATATTCATCTAACCCTATCTCTACTTCAGGATCTCGGTGTCAAGATCAATCCCCAAGAACTCTTATCTTGGAGACAACAAATATAATTGACTTCATAGTGGCAAAATTTGACTCCCACACAGGATGGGCTTACCTTCCACACAGCAGAGTGGATAATCTCAGAGACAAAGGCAAGGCAATGTTCTCTCACCCTCGCGCTTCTGCACTTATCATAGAAAGGTTTCTTGGACTCATGGCCACCACCACAGCAGTTACTTACCTGACCTCTTCAAATATGGTTCCTCAAGCACTTCAACCGTCATTGGAACCATCAATCCATGAGGCTAACTGTACCTCTGCAGGTACTTCTATCTCTTGTTTGGTGAGCAATATTCTTTTCAGCATGCCACTTCATCTGCCCAACCCATCCTGCATGGTGACTATGGATGCCTCACTGACCAGCTGGGGGCACAGAACAAGGATTACTGATCAGATCACTAATCCAGGCTTCCTATCAGGGCCTTGGAATTACTTGTGCTCATCAAGGCTTTTCAGGTGTTTGAGTGGAAATTGAGGGGCAGAGTTGCACAAGTAACATCCAACAACCCAATTGCTATTTCTTACTTAAACAAGCAGGAAGGCATCCATTCACCACTGCTGCTCAATCTGATCATGACCTTGTGTAACTAGTGCATCAAGAAGCACATTAATCCTGTAGCGGTACATCTGGCAGTTGACTATGTGACGAATGTTGCTGTCCTTGAGCAAGCAGGGATCACCAGCATTGAGGCCAAGATATTGAGAACACAGCTGTGCTGGGCAGGGCACGTTTCTAGGATGGAGGACCATCGCCTCCCAAAAATACTACTCTACGGTGAACTCGCCACGGGTCAGCGTAAGAGGGGCGCTCCAAAAAAGCGATACAAAGACTCCCTGAAACAACATCTCAGGCTTGGCCAAATTGATCACCAACAGTGGTCCGCCCTGGCCTCACATCGGGATGCATGGAGACGCACTATCCACAATGCTGCAGCCTTATTTGAGAACTCACGACGAACAAGTCTTGAAGAGAAACGACAACGCAGAAAGAATCACAACCCGGAAACATCACCCAAGGAGATCTTCTGCTGTGCTTTCTGCAACCGGACTTGTTTATCTCGGATTGGCCTTTTTAGTCATCAGCGCGCTTGCAGAAAGTGCGGGATGAGTCCTTCCTGAATCTTCGTTTGTGAAGAAAAGCCAGGGAGAGGAGACATCTGGCAGTGGCAGATAACATGTTGATGGACTCACTCAGTTGCCCCCATGTTCTCCAACAGAAGTGTTCTCTATCTGAAGAAGCCTATCATCTCATCACATCCAGATTTTAGGGGAGAAGGGCTCATGTCGTTCTCTTTGTGTGTCCTGTCAATGCAAAGTGTCTCCACTTCTGCTCCAAAGCAGGGAAAGGACAGGGATCTCTTGGCTATGCATTTCTACATAGATAGTCCAGCTGTCTGATTTATCTATTTCCTCCCTTTCCATAACCAGAAAAAGTGATAGTGAAAATCACCAGGAGCAGGTCCGACAAAATTCTGATCACACCATACTGGCACAAGCAACAGTGGTTCACTCCACTTCTCCATCTATCCAGGGGCCGTCTGATATCTCTTCCTGTAGCATCAGACCTGCTCTTGCATTCTCAAGGCTAGGTTCTCCACCCCAGTCTCAAAATGCTGCTGCAACTCACAGCTTGGAGGATCTCTTCATAACTTCACCTTGACTCACAGTGGTCCTGTCATCATCAAGGAAAACCTCTACCAGGACATCCTATCGCTACAAGTGGAAGTGTTTCTGTTCCTTTGCATTTTCCAGATCTGAGCCTTACACTCTTTGGCAATTTCCACCACTCTACATTTCCTCCTGCATCCTTGTGAATGGGGACTGGCTTTCTCTCTTTGAAGGTCTGACTGCAATTGTAGCCTACCAACCAGTGTCGCCAACTTCGGCCACTCTTTTTTCTAATCTAGTGGTTCAGAAGCTCCTTAGGGGTCTGGCACACCTTTATCCACCAGTTACTCCACCAACTCTGCCTTGGTGATTGTCTCTAGTCTTCCCACAGCTTATTCACAAGCCCTTTTGCTTCCATTGATGAGTGTCTCCTAACCCTAAAGGTAGTATTCCTTGTGGCTGTAACCTACATGAGATGGGCAAGTGAGCTGGTGGCTCTCTGATCAGTTGAACCTTTCCTTACTTTCTACCACAACAAAGTGGTTCTGTGTCTCCCACAGGACTGGAACAAATGAACACCAGAAGAATGGCAATGTCATGCGGTAAGGCATCAGGGAAGACAGAATGTTCCTGCGGCCTTGCCACTTTTCTTCAGAATGCAATAAGACCCTTCATCTGCTACAGTAGACCTAGGAAAGGGCAGAAAATACCTTCTCAGTGACTTTCAAAATGGGTCGTGGAGCCAGTATGGCTTGCTTACAAACTGGCCAAACAGCCTGTTCCAGTTGGTCTAAGGGCATACTTGACAAGGGCAATGGCCTTCTCGACAGCTCTACTTCTTGACATTCTCCTTCCTGAACTATGTAAAGTGCAGCCATCCATGATTATTTGACACTACAGACTGGATTATAGAGGCAGGGTAGATGCCCAGTTTGGATGTGCTGTTCTTTCCACTATTCTTCAGTGACCTGACCCACCAACCTTTGGTAAGCTTCTCAGTCACCCATTTATGTGAGGCACAGAGACCACAAAGAAGAACAAGTTGCTTACCTGTAACTGTGGTTCTTTGAGTACAGTATGACCTCTGCATCCACAGGACCTATATCCACAGATTCACTTACACGCATCTCAAAAAATATGGTCTCTCTAGGCATCTTCTAGGTATGTATGCTTGAGATGGAAGTAATTAATTTTAATAGGTTTTGCTATTATCCACGGTTTCCGGTATCCACAGTAAGTCTGGTGACCATGGATACCGGCGTTATACTGTAGTTATCTGTGCCTTCACACAACCAGCCCTACCTCCCCTCTTTTAAGTCTCTGTGTGTTTAGGGTGGATTTCAAAACTGAGGGTATAATAGCTTGGTGAGCTGGGACATGCACTACTGGAAGGGGTGGGATTCCTGCCAAGCTACTCAGCTCTAGAGCATTCCAATTGGGGTCTCTACATCAACACGAAATCCATTTGCATGAGGGCACAGATGATCACTTGAAGAACCATAGTTACAGGTAAGCAATCTGTTCTTGCAAGTTGTGAAGTGAGATGAAACAGTGGACAGATGTGTTGGGAGGTTGCAGTATTTGCTGCTATAGTTCTCTGTTGTTGTTTTAATCCAAATAGTGTCCTGAACTGTTTGCTGGCAATTCCCAACACGAGCTGAAACATTTTATTCCCACTCTTGATTTGATTTCTTTTAATTCTGAGATGTATCAGAACATAAATAGATTCTTCACTCCTCTGTCTCTCTCTCTGTTTCATTTTTTTGAGAGACTTTAAGTATGTCAGTACATCAATGGATCTTTGAAATGACACTTTTTGCACTATACAGTGGGCCCTTGGTATCAGCTGGGGTTTGATTTCAGGACCCCCCATGAATACCAAAATCCATGGATACTCAAGTCCCATTATATGCAGTGGTGTCCCTTATATAAAATAGCAAAATCAAGGTTTGCTTTTTGGGTTTTTTTTCAGGGCGGGGGAGAACATTTTCAAGCCATGGATGGTGGAATCCATGGATATAGAGGGCTAACTGTAGTACTATAATGATTAAAAAATCAGAGAATAAAACTTGCTCTTCAAACCATAGGACCACCTCAGCAAACCACATACTGTTTTTTTTAAAATCTTGGGAAGACCTCTAATGCAGATCTAAGAAATCACTATAAACAGTCCCCCAAAAGGCAAATACGTGGGTGCAGAGACAACAATAATCAGCAACCCTTGAATTGCAAAAAGTCGTGTTTCTTTAGACTAGGCCTGCACAGCATACGGCCCATGACTTGGCCTCCCTCAACTCGGGCCTCCCTACCCGCCAAAGCCGGCTGCCTGCCACCACTGCTGCTGAGTCAGAAGCCATTCGAAAGCCAGGGCTCCTCAGATGGCCTCTGACACAAGGGGCTGAAGTGTTCTCTGCCTTCCCTTGCTCTGTGAGTAGATTATTTGGTGATGGTGACAATGGGGATAGAGGTACAGCCACCCCAGCAAGCACCCCCTGGGTTGAAGGAGAGGAGTGCTGTGGAGTGAGTGAGGCACCTGAGGAGAGAAAGAGGAGGTAATTATACCTTTATTCATTACTTATAAATTAATTATTAGTAGTATTTTTAATTAATTAATTATACCTTTGGAAAGTGAACCACTAAAAATCTATCTGCAACCCTCAGACCTTTATCCTGTTTTGATTTTGGCCCCTACCTACTGCCAAGTTGTGCAGACCTGCTTTAGACCAATGTGGAAGAGCCCAATGCTGCCACCTAATATATGTATATATTTGGAGAATATGTTCTTCATGGAATGAATGAATGATTTTGTGGCATGGTCTGATGTCCTAGTCATACCTTTCTTGTACTACAATTCGAAAAAATATTTGCTAATTAGACATACCTATATGCTTTCATAGCAGTTTAACTGTCATGGCTTCCCAAGAATCCTGACAGTTGGGTCAGTGTAAGGGGGGCACTCCAAAAAAGTGATACAAGGACTCCCTGAAACAACATCTCAGGCTTGGCGAATTTGATCACCAACAGTGCTCCATCCTGGCCTCACATCGGGAGGCATGGAGACACACTATCCACAATGCTGCAGCCTTATTTGAGAACTCACGCCGAACAAGTCTTGAAGAAAAACGACAACGCAGAAAGAATCACAACCCGGAAACATCACCCAAGGAGACCTTCTGCTGTGTTTTCTGCAACCGGACTTGTTTATCTCAGATTGGCCTTTTTAGTCATCAGCGTGCTTGCAGAAAGTGCGGGATGAGTCCTTCCTGAATCTTCGTTTGTGAAGAAAAGCCAGAGAGAGTGTGGTGAAAGTTCCAAAGGTTCTCTCAGACAACTCTTGCACTTCCCCAGCATACAAATGAGTTTTCATAGGAAAAAAGAAATACCAGGGTTATTCCAGTATAGAGAGCCTTAATGGCCTGCCCTCCCAAATGCTAGAAAGCAACTTACAGTTGCTGAAAGCACTTTGGCTATGTCCTCTTTTTTATTTTACCAAACAAAACAGCCAAGATCCAGTTTAACTGTGGCAGAGTGTAAAGTTCCATTAGCATCCTTATGAGGAAGTCCAGGTAGTCCATGGCTGCCAGCTGAGTAAGGGCTTGAGGAAATTCTCCAGCCTTATTCCCTCCCGGCCAATCAGGTGCTGTTTATATCAGGAGGGAATCCAACTAGCACACCCCCAGCCATTGCATAGTCTAGGGAAATATGTTCTGCAGAAGATAATGGATACTTTGGTGCACAGCGCACACACAAAAAGTACTTATGCTGACTTGACCCTCTGTTAAGGTAGCAAAAGTCACTAGGAAGATTCCTGCCATTAAGGTCTGCTGAGATCTCAAATTGATGTATGGGGCCTTTGAAGCAGCCTACAATAGCACACATGTTTCTTTACCCCTGTCTTTTCCTGGGAAGTGCCATTCAGGAAGTATGGCTCAGGCTGTGACCCATATTGTCTCATTTTGGCTATTTACTAGAAACTTCATTGGCTGTTTTCACTTAGTGTAATGTCACTGAGATGAGCATAATCACTGAATTAAATGTAGACAGGCTGATTCACACTCATTTTGTTTTTATCAAAATATGTACTAAAATTACTTCTTAAATTGCAATAATCTCTGTATAACCTGAATTTCTCTCTGGAATTGGGGGCTGCATTTTTAAGATCCATCTATAATGCAAAAATCAGTTTGCTTTCACCTACCAAATTTGTTGCTTTGGGCTGTGCTAATTATCCAGTCATGGCATTGCAGCTGCACACATAGCCTCCCCAGATGAAGTCACCAGTTTATAAACCACATACTTTAGGGCCAGTCATCTTTGTTCAGCTCCTTTTAGGATGGGAAACCAGAGCAGCATGTCATACTTTTTTCATCTGAGAAAATAAATGCTTGGGCATAGGAGGGCTGTGGAATCTTTATTTTCTTCAGTGACTGGGAGAGTTTCTTTAAAGCTTTGCCCTGTGATCAACTAATGGGAGGAGAACTGCTGAGGGGAAACAGCCTTCAACTACTGGAGAAAGGATATGACTCCTGGCTGCAAGCCCAGGCTTGGTCAGTAGATCAAAGGCTTTTTGCTTGGCTTATAGTGCAATTGGAAGAGCAGCTGCCCAGTAGCTTGTCAGCATCCCTATTCCCTGTTTCCCTTCCTTCCCGACAGCAGCCAGCTGGTGCTTTCCCCCTCCTATGTCAGCTATTAAATTGTGTCTGCATCTTCCTTCTGTTGGTCCTTGCTGCTTTGCCCAGCTCTTCAAAGTACTCAGTTTAATCCAATCCCTATTGCTTTCTAAAGGTGTCTGCTGTTGTAACCCTTTGCTAATGTTCCACTTGGTTTTTGTCACAGAGTGATGTTTTCATTTGCTGTGTGGGTTGCCTTTGATCTCCCTTGTAAGTTGTTATTTAAGGTCCAGTCTAAATACAGTAGGACCCCCGTATCCGCTGGGGATTGGTTCTGGGGTGGGGGGGCTTTGAATACTGAAAAACATGGATAATAGCAAACAACATTGAAAATAATGGGACTTCTGGTTTAAAATACCATAGAGTTGCCTTTCAGGACCTAGAAAATGGCTATAGAGGACACATTTTCTAGGAAGACTCTGGTAGATATACTGTTTTGTGTTCCGTGGATAATGAATCAGTGGATACGGGGGTCCTACTGTAATCCAAATGGCAATCACATGGAAGGTGATCTGTCTAAATGGACATTTGCATCAATGCATCTCATTCAGAAGGGGGGCAGCCAAATCTACCGTAAGCTCTGAAGGGAAGCCTTTGGAACTTTTCTCTGAGTTTTTTAAAAGCTGTGTAGGGCATGCGATTGTGCAATCGTTAGGACAGTTCTTTGCATTGCAGTGAGGCAGCATAAGCTGATTGGCCAGACAAGCATGGGGTGGGGCTAGCAAACAGGGAAAGCAACTGCTGCCGCCATGCTGGATTTTCGGCTATGCGAGAGTCCAGTAAGTCAATAAAATGGTGATCTTCAACTCTCGTATCTTCTTTTCTTTCTTTTGTGAATACGAAGTATTGCATGTGTGCACCATGGTAAACTGTGTTGTTGTTTTTAATTGTGGCAGATTTAAAAGCTCAAGTAATTCACTTGCGGCCACCATCTTGGCTAGGGGGCATGCGAAGTTTAGGGGGGGATCTATTGACCATTAAGACAGGTCCCAGTACTGGAAACTGCTGTTTCTTTGGAGGATATCATATTTTTCTCCCACATGTAGACAGGACCTAAGAAATATTATTGTTACAAGAATACTAGGAGGAAAAGTGGGGAGTTAAGTGGTCCCTTTCACACTATACAACTACAGTATAACACTACATTCTACTTCAAATGCTATGACTGCAACCTATGGAATCATGAGATTTGTAGTTTAGTGAGACACTAGAGTTCCCTGATTAAGAGTTCTAAATATCCCTACCTGAACTGCATATCCCAGGATTCCTTGGGTTGTTGCCATCAATGTTAAAGCAGAACATAGTGCAATAACCAAGTAGTGTGGAAGGGCCATAGAACTATATCTAGGCTGCCATTTTTCTTTAATTTCATTTGATTTCACTCCTATGCTTCATTTCTATCATCTGTTGGATCCAATCTCTCACTATGACTACAAGCTGGTATTACCGTGAGAGTAAACCTCCATAATGTACAGGTGCTCAAAGCACCAAGAATATTTGTCTAACAGCTACGTGTTATTATTTAGAACCATTTGTCACATCTCTTTGATATATTATAATGGATTTTGAAAATAAGGTTGCAGCTCAGAGAAAGTTAGGTATGCTTAATTTCTATGTAAGGTAATAGGAAATCTAACCCTCTTGCACTACAAATAATCTCCTCAAATTCCAAGATTGACAAAGAGATCGATCACAGATTAGTAAAGGCATATAGCACATTTGGAAGACGTTACAAAAGAATCTGGAGTAATATACACCTGAGGTGAAACACAAAAATCAGTGTGTATAGAGCCATTGTACTGTCTATTCTCCTTTATGGGTCTGAAACATGGGTCACCTATCGCCACCACCTACGACTCCTCGAGCGCTTTCATCAGCGCTATCTACGCACAATCCTAAATATACACTGGACTGACTATGTGACGAATGTTGCTGTCCTTGAGCAAGCAGGGATCACCAGCATTGAGGCCATGATATTGAGAACACAGCTGCGCTGGGCAGGGCATATTTCTAGGATGGAGGACAATCCCCTCCCAAAAATACTACTCTACGGTGAACTCACCACGGGTCAGCGTAAGAGGGGCGCTCCAAAAAAGTGATACAAGGACTCCCTGAAACAACATCTCAGGCTCGGCCAAATTGATCACCAACAATGGTCTGCCCTAGCCTCACATCGGGAGGCATGGAGACACACTATCCACAATGCTGCAGCCTTATTTGAGAACTCACTCTGAACAAGTCTTGAAGAGAAATGACAACGCAGAAAGAATCACAACCCAGAAACATCACCCAAGGAGATCTGCTGTGCTTTTTGCAACTGGTCTTGTTTATCTCGGATTGGCCGTTTTAGTCATCAGCGCGCTTGCAGAAAGCGCGGGATGAGTCCTTCCTGAATCTTCATTTGTGAAGAAAAGCCAGAGAGAGAGAGAAAATTGTGCCCCTTCCTTATATAAAATGGAAAGATCAAGATTTGATTTTTGGATATATATATATATATATATATATATGCTGTGGATAGTTGAATCCATGGATGCAGAATCCATGGAGATACAGAGGGCCAACTGTACTTTGTCACATGCAGAGTTGTCAAAAGTGTCCTCCAATTTCAGCCACTCAGCCTGTTGCATTTGTAAATAAAAAAACGTCAGGGACAAAAAAAAATCACAGAAAATCTATTTTTGCCATTGGAATCCTTTTTTGTCCTAGGAAATGTAATGTAAAACACCATGCCATTTACTGGTGAACCATGTTGCAATGAAGCAGAAATGATGTATTTTGGTTGTTAGTAGTTTAGCCACATTCAAGGAAAATTGAAGGGTTTTTTTCCCATTCAGGAAGCTACTGTCATTCTTCAGAGTGGGTCAGGAAACATTCCACAAAAGAATAGAAATGTATGTTTTGTTTTGTTTTGTCTGATTTCATTTCACTTTCATTCCACCCTGTGTTTTCTGGCTTTGTATGCAAAAGTGCAACACAATTGCACACACAAACACTCCTTTGGACATGGGGCATTTTTATATTCTGGAATATTTTGGATTTCCCATTTAGTCAGGAATTTACAATCAGGCATTGCAAAGTGTTTAAAACCTATTGCACTGTAGCTGATCTTCATTACTAACTCTACAAGCCCAAAAAGCTTATTCCTGTTTCTTCTGTGTGGTTCTAGAATGGTCTCTTCCAAAGAAAACTAATCTTGCAGTGACTGTTTTAGATATCTCTACGGGGATTCGAACCCAGCACAAAGGGATTACTAGGCTGGGCCTCTAACAACTTGTCCATCAGGGCAGCTTGGTGGTGCAGTAGTTAAATGCCAGTACTGTGAGTCACCACGTTGCAAGTTCAATTCCAGCTGGCTCCAAGGTTCACTCAGCCTTCCATCCTTTTGTAGGTCGGTAAAATGAGTACCCAGCTTGTGGGGGCAATTAGCTAACACACATTGGAAACTGTTTAATGCAATGTAGATGTGTAAATAGCTATTGCTTAAAACAATTTGTAAGCCGCTCTGATAGCCCTGTGGCTGAAGAGTAGGGTATAAATAACTAAATATTTTTTTTTAAAAAAAATCACATTACTATTAAAGAAAGGGGAAGAATGATGACAGAGAAATGTAATATACAGCATGCAGCTGTTTCTTGCAAGGCCCACAGGGGACAGGAGAGAAGGTTCCTAAGTCATGCCTGAAGCATCCCTACATGCATCACACCTCTTAAGCCATAAATAAACCTCTGCAGCCATGATTACTCCAAATATTTCTTAAAGGCATCTAATTTGTCATATGCCTGTAGAGCCTGCTATGAATGGAAGTGTGGGCCTGCCTACACAAGCCAAATACCCAGCCTTGCCCTCATTCCAGAGCCCTGCAGTCCAAATGACACAGGGCATTTATCCTGATCGGCACCTGGGCAGTCCAAACGACCCTCGAGGCAGATACAAGGGGTGGAATGGGAGCAAGCCAAGATAGGACCTGATAATCTGTTATAGGAAAATAACCGGTTTGCCTGGGGAAAACCAGATTGGGCCCCGCATGTCCACAAGAGCCCATCCAGCACACCATTCCTTCATGCTACTGCCAGGCAGGGGTCCCTCAACATGTTATCAAGGCTGGTCACATGCAGGGGGGCTGCAGTCACATGTTGCAGGGGCCCTGCCTGGCTTCCATGTTAACAGGAGAAATGGGGGGGGGCTGCTTGGACTCCGGCCTGTTTTCTGTAGGAAGTGTGGGGGGGGAGTGCATTCATCACACCTGCCTATTTTATGGTATGATTTAGGACTAACTGTGTCCCACTCCAGCAGCTCTCCCCCCTCCACCCACTGAGTGCATCCTCCCCCTGCCATTTCTGTTGTCAGGCCCCTGATGACAATATTAAGTTGAGGCCAGCTAGAGTGAGGGGTGGAAAACGGGAGAGGGGAGGCAAAGGGGTACTTGAAGTTGCTGCTTCTACAAAAACCTCCTCCTTCTCTGCTTCCTCTTGAGCTGGCCTTGGAGCCTGAGAGGATTTTCCTCTTGGTGGCTGGTGCACTCTGTTTGTCTTGCTCATCCCTCACACACCCCCTCTCGGTCACTGTTCTCACTCAGGTTCATATTCCCATCCATAAACAAGGAGTAAGTTTGTCCCATGACTGCTGTGTCATCATAATGACAATTAATTGCTTTTCAAACACTATAACTGAGCTACAAGAATGAATTGATTTATGGAAAGTAACTTACCAGGTTCTACAAAAGCATTAGTTTTTAAGGTGGCTGCTGTGGACTAACACACAATACGGCATGTGCTTCATAAATAAATAAATTTAGATACATTCCAATGATAGCAATACTCAAATAAAGGAAAAGGAGTACTTGTTTTATTCAGCTTTTAAAATTATTTTAAAATCTTTTTTTAAAATCCGTAACACCCTAGGTCTTTTTATGGTTTTGCATGTTTGTTACTCCTTTTAAGAATACTATCTTTGCCATTTTTCTGTCCCCACACAACATGAAGGCCATCAATGGTGAAAATGTCACTTGGCCCAAAGGCACTAACTCATTTAGGCAATTTTGTCCTCACTCCAGTTAGCTAACTGACCAGTGGGTATTATCCATTTAAAGAGGAAGTTAAAGACACAAAATAGATTAAGCAATGGTGGCACTAGGGGTGTGTAGAGTCTGAACCGCACCAGGTGACACCATTGAAAGGAAGTTAAAGCCACAAAATAGATTAAGCAATGGTGGCGCTAAGGGTGTGTAGAGAGTCTGAACTGCACCAGGTGACACCATTGGAGGGAGAGGTGACATAGGCCTTCCTAATGCCATAGAGATTACGTGATACCTATGATTTAAAATGGGCCTCTTGAGAGGGCTGTAGAAGATTTCAAGTTTCACTTCTCTTACCCTTAAAGGGCAGTGTGGCAATACAATACTTGTAAACCTTAGAAGGAGCTGCTTAAGCAACTGGCAGTTTGCCTTACATTTACCATGGGATATTGCCTCTATTATAAGAAGTTTTACTAGTACTCTTTGTTAAAAATGAAACACAACAATAACGGTCTAACCAACAGTAATATAATTCTGTTCAGAACACTATAGACCTAAACTAATATTCATGATAATTTATACATGCATGATATTCAGAAAGCCAGGAACAAGAATCAGCATGGATTGCAGAGAGTAGGGCTACAATCCATCTTCTGTGCAATCTTTTTAGTTCGTAATAGTTGCTGAAATGTGTGATAAATGCCTCTCTTTCATATACACACAAAGTAGGGCAGTATGTTAAAACTACAAAGTCTACATGAAAGTTGCTACAGGATTAGGAAATTTTTCTTCTTGTGGATGAAAGTATGGCCTAAATCCAATTTTCAAACCCAGTTTCAACAGAAATTGGTAAATCCCATGATATAGTGTGCCTACTCTATTTGATACTAGCAACTGAATTTATGCCTATGATTGATTCAAGGGGATCACACCAACATTGGAAATCATGATTGTTATAACTGGGTTCCACAAGGGGGAAAAACCCCAACTCCCAACTAAATTCACATAGGATTACAGTTTTATGGGACAAGCAAAAAAAAAAAAAAAAAAAAAAGTTTGATTGGTGTATGTGCCTTCAAGTCATCTGTTGACTTAGGACAACCCCATGAATTCTTCACGGGGTTTTGTTAGACAAGAGATATTGAGTGATGGTTTTGCAGGTTCCTTCTTCTGAAATATAGCCTACAGCGCCTGGTATTCATTGGCAGTCTCCCATCCTAGCTGTAAGTAAATGTTCCACATAATTCACACCACTTTCTGCAAGGTAGGTGTACAGACAATTTCAGCCTTCATCTCATAGAAGCCTGTGAAGCTTAGACATCTTAAGGGGTTACTCAGAATACTACCTGGGACCCATATTGGCCCATGTTTTCTTTCTTTTTTTAATTTATTTTATGTTGGCCCATGTTTTCAAGTGACCATGTTCTTTTTTTATACCAGACCATCTGGTGTTTCAACTGCTATCTGGGCCAGTGTCCACTTTCTGCTAGACATACACATAAGAAGGGTGGTCTACTTTTTCTACTTAACTTAATAAAAAAAAAAAATCTAGAAGCAAACCAGCAGCTTGGCTGTTGCATAGCACCATACAAACTAAAGCCTCAAGTGACCCTGGGAAATAATGGTACATGCAGAACTGAGAAAAGTAGCTCAGTAGCCATGCTGGTTGAGAGGTTCTAGAAACATACTCGTCCCGCCCCGCCCCACCCCCCAAAAAAACTTTTCCCAAGCTGTGGAAGGTGCTATCATTTTTGAGGGGCATTTGAAACTTCAGATTATAGCACACATCACAATGGGACCCCGGCTGAACTTTCAAGCTCATTGAGAATGTCCTGTTGCTGCCCAGGAGCAGGAGAAGATCACAGTGGAGCAGGGAGGATCTATCACAGTTTGAGTGCTGGGTCTTTCTGTTCTTGGATGTGGATAACAGGGCATCTACAGCCTAATAGTCCCTGGGTGTTTGGCAGTCTCATCTTTCAAAGCTTATGCAAAGTATGAACTGAAGCCTAGTATGTATGTATGTATGTATTTCATTTGTATGCTGCCTTTCTCCCAAAGTGGGACCCAAGGCTGCTCCCAAAGAGAATAAATTTAAAAACTTAACAATAAAATTTAAAAAACAATTAAAAATCACCATATCAAACAGTATAAAATCATTTAAAAGACATACAAATGTTTAAAAATAAACACACATCCCAATAACAAGCTTTCCTGCTTACACATTAAAAGCCTGCTTAAACAAAAAGGTCTTTGCCTGCTGGTGACAGGAAAGCAGGGAAGGGGCCAGCCTAGCCTCCTGTGGAAGGGAATTCTAGAGGGTGAGAGCAGCCACTGAGAAGGTCTCTTTCGTGTCCTCACCAAAGAGCTTGTGGTGGTGGCAGGACTGAAATAAAGCCCTACTCTGTGGATCTTAAGATTCTGGGAGGTTCATATGGGGAGACTATCTTTCAGATAGTCTTTCAGATAGTCTGGACCTAAGCCATATAGGGCTTTATAGGTCATGACTAGCACTTTGAATTGTGCCTGGAAATCGACTGGTAGCCAAGGAAGCCATTTTGTTAATTGCTTCCTGTTAATTGACCCCAGTCAGCATTCTGGCTGCAACATTTTGGACTCGCTGAAGTTTCTGAACAGTTTCCAAAGGCAGCCCAACACAGAGTGCATTACAGTAGTCAAAATGGGATATAATCAAGGCATGTCTCAAGAAATGGGCACAGATGACACACTCATTTTAGCTGTGCAAATGCTCTCCTGGACACTGCTGAATCCTGGGCATCCCGGCTCAGAGCTGAGTCCAGGAGAACACCCAAGCTGCAGGCCTGAGATTTCA
Source organism: Gambelia wislizenii (assembly GCA_030847615.1). Classification (NCBI taxonomy): domain Eukaryota; kingdom Metazoa; phylum Chordata; class Lepidosauria; order Squamata; family Crotaphytidae; genus Gambelia; species Gambelia wislizenii. Next base: position 253,571,489 of record JAUMIR010000004.1, read on the forward strand.
GGGTGAGTGGTATCCCATCCAAGTTACTTGGAGTCTTGGGGAAAACACAGCAATGGCACCTTGGTATCTAGACTGTGCTGGGGGTTTCTGTCAAGGGGGTGGATCCTTTAATTACTATCTTCTCCAGTGTTTTAGGATTAGTTACCTTTCTTTTTTTAATGTCATTTAGCATTCAGATACTTTGCCTTATGTAGCCCCTCCCAAATATGTGTGCACCCAGTTTCTTTTGATTTTCATTTAAGGGAGATCATTATCAATGGGATTATTAATTGAAATAATTGATTTGGGAACAGAAATTGGATAGGAAGTTAATTGGGGAGGAAATTAAGTGAAGAAAAACTGATTCAGGTTGATCTGGGAGCAGAAAGCAAATTACGTTAATTGCAGAATTTGTTTAGATTTTTTTTTAATAGGAAATTAATTTGGCCTGCCTTCTTTGATATTTGACATTCCTGCAGGGCAGGAAATTGGACTAGATAGCCCTTGCGGTCTCTTCCACCTCTATGATTCTATGATTTAATGTATAGTAATTTTTTTCTAAATTTGCACCTAAACATACAATTTAACATGTAAACTTTATAGACACTTGCATTCATTTTCTGACAACTGAGTAAGTGACCAACCCGTTTTATATGCAAATCTCTAAATATTCCTTCCTGTAGGAACTCATTGTACCTGACGGGGATGGCACCATCCCTGACCTCCAAGGAAACAGGGGAGGTTACCCCTAGAAGTGGTGGACATGAAGAGTAACACTTACTGTAACATTGTGCACCTCAGCCACTGGGTGATAAATATTTGTGGATGTTGTGATGTGAAAACAGAAATACAAATCCCTGTGTTCGATGTATTTCCTGAAAGAGATCTAAACCCAAATTTTAAATAGGTTTGTTTCCTTAAATTAAATAGGGAGAGCATTCTTGAAATTTAAATTCTCATTAACATTTATGGCTTGACTCAATCTGTAAAGAAGGCAGAAACCAAGCAGTAAAGACCTCCTGTGGGCTTTCTTTTCTTCTTTTGTTCAACAGAGATAAAAGGAATTGCTAGACAGCAATGAAAATAGTCTTCAAGTAACAGAAACCACACTGCTATGATTCCAGTATTTAGACTTGCTCAGGAAATGGTAAATTAATCAGGACTCTGTATACTACTTGATAAAATCTCAGGAAACATGCAAGGTGATAAATCCTGTCTTTGCACACTTCCTTGCCAGTAGCATTTCTCTGCTCTAGGTACTACAATCCTTCTTTTCCCCTTTCCCATGGTGCCCAATGCCCAGTTCCCAAGCAACTTCATTCCCTGTTGTATCCACCACCCTTTCTGTGGCTGAGCTTCCTGTTGGATCTTACCATATTCCTGGGACACCAATTCCTTGATGGTCTCCCCTTTGTGCAACTTCTGAAAAAAGCTTCCATGTCTCCTGCTGTTAAGGGCCTTGTTTGATTTCTCAATTCTTGGAGCCATGTGTCTTTGCAGTGCGGTGTGGTATTTTTTCTTGTGGGTGGAGGAAAAGTCAAGGGTTGATTTTTTTGTGTGTGTCTTGTGTCCAGGGTTGCTTCAGGGGCTGCAACAGTGGGGTTCACAGGTCACATGCAGCCCATGAGTCACACTCTTCCCACCCCTGATTTAACATTATGACTATTAAAAATACTTTTTAAAGTATTAGATATAGAAAATAGAATAATGTGCAAGACAGAGAATGGGGATACTGGGGAAGGAGATTTGGGGTGGTGATGATATTGAGCTCCATGGAGGGTATGGCAGGAATAGCAGGCAACCATACCACAGCCACACTTCGAAGGAGAGAAAAGAATGGTTGAAATGTGATCAGGGTAGCACTAAAACCAGCAACAAACCAGGGCCACATCTCTGGTATATCTAGCACTTCTATTTCTATACCACTTATCAGTGCGAAGCATTCCCTAAGCAGTTTGCAACATGTTTGCTAATTGCCCCCAACAAGCAGGGATACTCATTTTACCGACCTGCAGAAGGATGGAAGGCTGAGTCAACCTGGAGCCCTGTAGAATTTAACTTGCAACGTTGTGGCTGTAGTACTTGCATTTAACCACTGTGCCGCCAGGGCTCCTAGGGAACAGTTGATTTTGAAAGCAGGAACAACCATTACACTGTGAGAAATCATGAAAAAGAATGTCCCATAATTTCCCCCAAACAATTGGAAAGTCTGGAAGAGTCCACTCTTGGATTCAGAAATGCTTGCCAGTCTACTGTGAATCACCCAGAGATTCAGATCTACCTTCTGTTCCCTAATGTTGCCCCACATTAAATGAGGGGATAGGACCAGCCTGTTAATTACAATTTTCAAAGTGTAGTTTTGCAAGTTGGTTTTTATAAAAGCTTTCATCTTGGAAAAGCTATTCAGGGCTTATTTTCCTGCTGCTGTAAAAAAGTAATAATATAACTCACAACAGAGGAATGCAATTCAAAATACTTCACTACCACCATCCTCTTGTAAAAAGGGGGGGGGGATTTAGCTTAGTGAACCAAGCAAACATGTTGTGTCTTTATTATCCTTAAAATAGCACCTGTATTAAGATTCTATAATACATATTTTTATAGGTTCATTAAATCTGTTGTCCCATTCAAAAGCAAGGCTGTTCATTCAGCTATGAAACCTTTAAGCTATTGACAACCACAGAATTATTGAAGTAGAGAATTGTAACCCAAAGCCTCATAATAACATAAGAAATCAGCCCCGAATTTGATGGTGCACAGTATATGCTAGAATCAGCAAGTGTTGTGGTTGAAGTTTCACCTGCAGTGAACCTGTCTCCAGAACACCCTTCCTACCCCATTACATGACCCAGGCTAAATGCATGTTCTTTATTGCGTCTGGGGATGTGTGGTGTTTTAGGGGAAAAGATGCTTTTGATTTAGTTCCTTTGTTTAAAGCACAAAGTTGGCCTGGCACCATCTCAGATTTCATGTATCCTAGGATCCCAATCCCTTCCTTTACTTTCCAAAACAATAGGGAGTGCTACTGACTTGGCATTAGCCTAAGACTTTAAACAATAGGGGACTGCAAGCCCTGATTTATTGGAATGGTTTTCTCTGTGCCCCAGGGTGATTGTAAATGAATTGTCAATAGGGCTCCTTTTATGCACAGATGGGACTCCTTTTTTGTGCAGATGACATTCAGTCTGATAGCTAGGAATTTGTCACCCTGGGCAACTATATTTGTTGCTATCAAGACTCATAGTGAGTGTGTATGTATGTGTGAGTGAGTGAAATCTTATTTAGGAAAGGTAATAGAATTTGCTACAATTAAGAGAAGTACTGTACTGTAACAAACTATATGTAGAATACTACTGTAAGCATTTTTTTTTCTTACAAAATACTGAGCCACATTGGGCTTCAGCTGCTGTTCCCCACCTCCTTTTCTTCCAGTTGCCAAAGGGGAAGCCAGGTTATTGTCTTGCAGCAAAAAGAACAAAACAGTCTTCGGGCACTTTTAAAGACTAACAAATCTGTTTTGGCATAAATTTCTACACTTCTTCAGATGCTTAAAATGTCATCCTGAGTTGGCACACTGCATGGTGGGAGCAGAAAAAAGTAAGGGAGGAGAGGAGTAAAATGCAAAAAATGTAGGCAGTGGTAATTAGGTTAAAAACAAGATGAGTGCTCAAGAATTACAAAGTAGTGTTGTAAACATTCTGGCATTAATAAGAAAATTCAGATCTAAATACAGCTGTCCCTTCATATTCACTGGGGTTTGGTGCCAGGACCCCCGTGGATACCAAAGTCCATGAATACTCAAGTCCCATTATATGCAAAGGCATCGTAAAATGGTGTCCCTTATATAAGATGGCAAAATCAAGGTTTGCTTTTTGGATTATTATTTTTAAAAGAATGCAGTTGTCCCTTCATATCCGCTGGGGTTTGGTTCCAGGACCCCCGTGGATACCAAAATCTGTGAATACTCAGTTATATGCGATGGCGTAGCAAAATGGTGTCCCTTATATAAGATGGCAAAATCAAGGTTTCCTTTTTGGATTATTATTTTTTTAAGAATATTTTCAAGCTGTGAATACTTAAATCCGTGGATACCAAATCCGTGGGTATGGAGGGACAACTGTATTTTCAAGCCATGAATACTTAAATCTGTGGATAGCAAATCCATGGATATGGAGGGACAACTGTATTGGTTTGATAGCAGGACATAGTCTTGTTTGTGTAGCAGGATCTCAAGCTTTCTTCTTGCATTTGTGTTGCTTTTGGGGATAAGGTTAATTACAAAGTTTCAACTCTCTCCTGCCACTAAGCTTGGAGGTGATTGACTTCTTCCCCTAGCTGATAAAAACATCTGCATTAAATGAATCGTGATAATAGCCAGTTCTGCTTGTTCATGATAATTGGATACTTCAACCAAAAACTGAAAGACTGAGGCCTTTGAACTGCCAAGTAGAATCTCTTTTTCTGTCATTAACTCTCAGCTGAAACACTGAACAATCCTTTTTCTAATGCATTTGCTCTCCCTTTCCTCTTCATGCACTTATTAGGAAAACACAAGGATTTCATTTCATGTTCTTGACACTTCGGGTAGGAAGTCCTTATGCTACATGGTGACCGTTCACAAATATAATTTAGCATCAAATAAGTATTCCTTGTTGTTATCTTATACATCAGCCAAATACTATCAGGCATTGTGAAGTCGAAGGCTTTCACAGCCAACATCCATAGATTTTCCTTGGGGTTTTTCCGGGCTGTGAGGCCATGTTCTGGAATAGTTTCTTTCTGACTTTTCACCTGCATCTGTGGTTGGCATCTTCAGATTGGTTGGGTAGGTGTGTGTGTGTGGAGTTTAAAGGATCTTGTCTAGTTCATTCATAGCTGCTCTTCCAAATCCTAATCTTCTGATTTCTTGATTGCAGTCTCCATTCTGATTAATGGTTGAGCCAAGGTATAGAAAATCTTGAACTATTTCAACGTCTTTATCATCTGTTTTAATGTTATGTAAATCATCTGTGGTGATTATTATTGTTATTATTATTCTCTCTCTCTCTGGCTTTTCTTCGCAAACGAAGATTCAGGAAGGACTCATCCCGTGCTTACTGCAAGCATGCTGATGACTAAAAAGGCCAATCCGAGATAAACAAGTCCGGTTGCAGAAAGCACAGCAGAAGGTCTCCTTGGGTGATGTTTCCGGGTTGTGATTCTTTCTGCGTGGTCATTTCTCTTCAAGACATGTTCGGCGTGGGTTCTCAAATAAGGCTGCAGCATTGTGGATAGTGCGTCTCCATGCCTCCCAATGTGAGGCCAGGGCAGACCATTGTTGGTGATCAGTTTGGCTGAGCCTGAGATGTTGTTTCAGGGAGTCCTTGTATCGGTCTTTTGGAGCGCCCCTCTTACGCTGACCCATGGCGAGTTCATAGTGGAGTAGTATTTTTGGGAGGCGATGGTCCTCCATCCTAGAAACGTGCCTTGCACAGCGCAGCTGTGTTCTCAATATCATGCTGGTGATCTCTGCTTGTTCAAGGACAGCAACATTTATCACATAGTCAGTTCAGTGTATATTTAGGATTGTGTGTCAGGGATGATGGGAGTTGTAGCTATTCACCTCTGGCTCAAACTCACCACCTTGTTATGCAGCAGAGCCAACCAGCTTAGATCAGTGGTTAATGCTTTCCTCCAAAGCAGCAGAGTTTCAGAGAATAGGCTGAAGATCCTGACAAACTCTCCAAGCCTTCTCACTCTTCTCCAGGTGTCTCCAAAACGTCTCCAGGATTCACTCAGGCAACTCAGTAGTTTTATATAAAACATACTTTATTCTTCTATATAAATATACTATATGGTCAACAAATTACAATCTCTACTCACTACTCCACAATATCTCCAAACTACTCCACCTCTACTCAACAACAATACATTGGCAAACATTGCAATTTTATAGCCATTGTTTATCACCACCCACTAGTTAGTTTCCACCCAGTGGGTGTGTACTTCCATTCTGATTGGTCCACGTAGTTCCACCCATACTTAAGACCAACCCATGTATTTCAACATTTCACCTTGTACACTTAATGATTCTCAGGTGTTTCCATTCTGCATTCATTACCTCTGTCCTTGGCTCTCAGGACTTCTAGATTACATTAGCAGTTTCACCTGTGTAGCTTCATAATTGCTCTTGCTTAGTCATTGTGACTTTCACATACATATTTTATTTCTTTCACTGTATGTCCCATGTTGCATTTTCCTTAACAATCCCCTCCGAAATAAAATATTGTATGTGTCTTACAATGTCATTCCAACCATTTGTGTCAGCCTTTCATGTTTTTCTGCTGTCAATGCTTTTGTGAACAAATCTGCTATGTTGTGTTGTGTTTCTATATATCTCAATTCTATTTCACCCTTCTGAACCATGTCTCGCACATTTTGATATCTTACACCAACATATTTTGTTCTGTTCTTCAAACTTTCAGTTTCAGCCATCGCTATGCATGACTGTGAATCTTCCAGAATTTCCACTGGTATCTTGTAACTTTCATTTAAATCATTTAGCAATTGCTTAATCCACTGTACCTCATTTACTATCTCATTCAAAGCAGCGAATTCTGCTTCCGTTGTGCTTATCGCTACATTAGTTTGTTTTCTACTTCTCCAAACTATTGGACTTTCACTATATTTAATTATCATTCCTGTAACTGACTTCTTGTCTCCTAATTCTGATGCAAATGAACTGTCTACATAACAATCTAGATCTGAACTACTGCTTCATATAATCAATTTCCTATCTAAGGTTCCTTTCAAATATCTCAATAAATGTTTTACCGCTGTCCAGTCTTCAATTTTTGGATCATTAACCCTTCTAGACAATACATTTACAGCATAAGAAATGTCTGGTCTGGTGTGGCAAGATATGAATTGTAAAGATCCTATTATACTTCTGAAGAGAATCTTGTCCTCAAACGCTCTAGTTGTTTCCTCAGACACAAAACCGGTTGTCATTGGAGCTCTTACTATTTTTGCATTCTGTAATCCACACTTTTCAATCAGTCTTTCAATTTTATTTCTCTGACTTAATAAACAATGTCCTTCTTCTGTCCATTCAACGCAAATACCTAAATAAGACTTCAATACACCTAAGTCCTTCAAAACAAACTTCTCAGACAATTCTCTTTTTACTGACTCAATTTCCTGTTTTGACTTTGCTGCTACGCACAAATCATCTACATAAATCACTAATACTATGTCTCCTTTTGTATAAACACAAGCATCTGCAATGCTCCTCTTGTAACCTAGCTTAACTAGCTCATCATTGATGCACAGATTCCATGCTCTGGCACTTTGTTTTAAACCATACAACGCTTTCTTTAATTTATATACTCTCTGACTACCATTTTCTTCGAAACCTTGTGGCTGCTCCATAAATATTTCTTCATCCAAAACTGCATTCAAGTAAGCTGTTTCAAAATCAAAATGCTCTACAACTAAATTCCTTTTTGCTGCTACAGCTAGAACCATTCTCAGACTTTCTGGCTTTGCAGTTGGAGAATATGTCTTATCATAGTTCTCATACTGCTGTTGTGCAAAACCCTTAGCTACTAACCTAGCTTTATATTTGATACTTCCATCTGGCATTTCTTTCCTTTTGTATACCCATTTACAACCAATTACTTTCTTGTCTTTGGGTCTGTCAACAATTTCAAAAACATCTTTATTTACCAGGCAACCAAACTCATTATCCATTGCATCAAACCATCTTTCCTGTTCTTCACTAGAATAACTTTCCAATTCTTCAAAACTTTCAGGCTCCTCTACTGCTAAACAAGCTCTTGCCTTTGTCACAACAAACCTATCTGGAGGCTTTCTAACTCTATGACTACGCCTGGGAATAAAATCTGCTGATCTGTCTCCTTCATCCTCACTTTCTCTACTAGGAGTTGTAGTTCTATGGCCAAATCTCTTGTCTTCAGTCATTCGAGGAGTAGTAGGCCTAGATGCTATCTCATCATCAGAACAACTACCACTGCTGCTAGGTGATGCTTCCTGCTTAACTGAAACCCCTCCGTTTCCTGAGGTTGGTTCAGTTTGTGCTTCTGGCTCATTTGAACTCCCTAATCTCAAAAACACTTCTTTATTGGCATGCAGTTTGTCCCAACCAGCATGTCTCTCGAAATTTGCAGACCTAGAATACTGCACTTGTTTTCCATCCAAATGAAACTTGTAGCTATTTCCAGAATACCCCAAAAACCTAAGCCTTTTGCTTTTGGGTTCTCCTTTCCTCCTGAAACAAGCAGGTGTGTAAACATGAGCAAATTGTCCAAAAACCCTTAAGTACTTGTAATTTGGCATTCTCCCATACAATACCCTGTAGGGAATGTCTTCAATTTCTGAATGATACAATCTGTTACTGATATGTATTGCAGTCAAAGTTGCTTCTGCCCAAAAACTATCTTTCACCCCTGCATCTGCCATCATACAAGCAGTAATTCTTTTTATATCTTGTATTTTCTTCTCTGCTAACCCATCCTCACTAGGACAAGCAGGGTTTGTAGTTTCATGCCTTATTCCCACCTTTTGAAACCAGTTAAACAATTGATTATTTAAAAATTCTCCTCCTCTATCAGTAATAATGGTGCCTACTCTGCTATCAAATTGTCTTTCCACCATTCTTACCCATGCTTTTAAACTTTGCCCAGCGTCAGATTTGTTTTTCATTATTCTCACAAATGCAAACCTTGTATACCTATCAACAATTACTAGGAAATACTTGCTTCCCCCTAAGGACAAGCAATTAGCTTGGGTGACATCTGCATGTACATACTGAAATGGTCTTTGAGCAATTCTTTTTGTTTTCTTAGCTACTGGAAAAGCTCTGACCTTTACCTGTTGACATACCGTACAATCTAAGTGGTTTTTGCATTCAGTAACTTTTAAATCTGGACACATACTGATTAAATTCTTTAAACATTTGAAGCTCGCATGGCTGAATTTTCTGTGAAGCTCATGTATGCAGTCTTTGTGGATTCGAATATTTTCTATGTTATTAGCTTCTTCAACCCTGTAGCTATCAATATTGTCCTCCAAATAATAAAGTTTGTCCTTTTTCAAACCTATGCCACGCAATTTCCCATTCAGTTTTATCTTACACATGTTCTTTTCAAAGATGACTGTGTAGTCTCTTTCTGTTAATCTGCTTACTGATAACAAATTATTTTCTAACTCCTTTACATGTAAGACATCGTTAAAATTCTCTTTTAGCCCTGGAATGTACACAGTACCCATTTGATTTACAGTACTTAGCTCTTTCCCGTCAGCCAAAACTACAGTATTTACATTAGCTGATTTTCTATTACTTATTAAATTTATATCATTACACATTGAAGATGAGGCTCCTGAATCAACTAGCCATTTAGAATTTGCATTTTGTTTTTCCTTAATCATGGTTGCAACCCCCTTTTTATTACCACTGTCCCTCAAAAATGGAGGTCTGGACTGTTTTTGATACTGCCGTGGCTGCCATCTGCTCTCTGCTTGCTTGCGTCTCTCAGCTGCAAAATGTTTACAATGTCTCTGCAGATGACCAATCTTCTTACAATAAAAGCACCTCCGTTGCTCCCTTGTAGAGGCTGCTTCCTCCTGCGTTCGCCAGTCAGGAGCTGTTTGTTGTTTTGGCACAGTCTTTAAGCTTGCTGAGTCACCCTGCTCAGACATTCTTCTCTGGCTCTCTTCCAGTATTCTGGCCACAATTAAGTCTCTATTAAGCTCAGCTTCTGGCAAGTTCTGCAAGCTGTTCGTTATGTTGTCCCACAAAGAGTCTAGCGATTCTACTAAAATGTAGCATTGCTGCTCTTTGCTAATTTGCACTCCCCTCAGTTCAGCTTGCACAAATAAATCTTGCATTATTTTTAAATGTTCTATCACACACTGCCCTTTAGCCATCTTTTGCCTGTATATCCTTTTAGACCATAGCATTTTTGCAAAAGCAGTTGAAGGAGTGTGTAATCTCTGCAAGGTATCCCACACATCCTTGGCGGACGTTTTATCTCTGATGTCATTAATTAAGTCTTCTTCAAGCATGAGATAAAGACAGGCTTTTGCTTTACTATCTCTCTCTTGAGTGGCTTCATCAGCATCGGCTGCCAGCCCTGTTTCAACTGTTGACCACAGACCTTCCTTTACTAGTAGAGATTGGGCATAAATCTTCCAGGTAGAGTAGTTGTTTCTATTTAATTTACTAAACTTTAGAATTTCCATCTTGATTTGTGCAGTGACTCAATTTGACTCAGTCCTTCTGAGTATGCACAGCCAACCCGTCTGGGCTTAAGCAAAACACAAAATGATTTACTCCCGAGGCTTATCAGTGCAGCACAAACAGCTTGCTCTGATCTATCGTCCACAAAGCTTTCTTCCACTCTCTGGAACTTTCAGCTTCTGTGGATGCTGGGTGCTCTAGTAACTGGGCCCATAACCCTTGTCAGGGATGATGGGAGTTGTAGCTATTCACCTCTGGCTCAAACTCACCACCTTGTTATGCAGCAGAGCCAACCAGCTTAGATCAGTGGTTAATGCTTTCCTCCAAAGCAGCAGAGTTTCAGAGAATAGGCTGAAGATCCTGACAAACTCTCCAAGCCTTCTCACTCTTCTCCAGGTGTCTCCAAAACGTCTCCAGGATTCACTCAGGCAACTCAGTAGTTTTATATAAAACATACTTTATTCTTCTATATAAATATACTATATGGTCAACAAATCACAATCTCTACTCACTACTCCACAATATCTCCAAACTACTCCACCTCTACTCAACAACAATACATTGGCAAACATTGCAATTTTATAGCCATTGTTTATCACCACCCACTAGTTAGTTTCCACCCAGTGGGTGTGTACTTCCATTCTGATTGGTCCACGTAGTTCCACCCATACTTAAGACCAACCCATGTATTTCAACATTTCACCTTGTACACTTAATGATTCTCAGGTGTTTCCATTCTGCATTCATTACCTCTGTCCTTGGCTCTCAGGACTTCTAGATTACATTAGCAGTTTCACCTGTGTAGCTTCATAATTGCTCTTGCTTAGTCATTGTGACTTTCACATACATATTTTATTTCTTTCACTGTATGTCCCATGTTGCATTTTCCTTAACATTGTGTGTAAACAGTGCTGATGAAAACGTTTGAGGAGTCGTAAGTGGTGACCCATGTTTCAGACCCATAAAGGAGAATAGACAGAACAATGGCTCTATACACACTGATTTTTGTGCTTCGCTTCAGGTGTTTATTACTCCAGACTCTTTTGTGAAGTCTTCCAAATGCGCTATATGCCTTTGCTAATCTGTGATCGATCTCTTTGTCAATCCTGGCATCTGAGGAGATGATGCTTCCCAGGTAGGTGAACTGCTGAATGGACTTCAGCACAGATTTGCCGACGGCAATGTGGTGGTGGTGGTGTCCATCCTGTGATGCAGGCTGGTAAAGAACTAATGTTTTCTGCAGGTTGACTTCCAGCCCAAACAGCTCTGCAGCTGTTGCGAAGCAGGATGTTAGGCACTGCAGAGCTGCTTCTGTGTGGGCAACAAGGGCAGCATTATCAGCGAAGAGCAGCTCATGGACTAGATAGTTTAGAGTCTTGGTGTGAGCCCTCTATTCCACTGTAAACTTGCCTTTGCACTTTCTTCCTTGACTTTCTTCAGTAGCTGTTCCAAGTTTTTGCTATTTTCTGTTTCACCATTAAGGAACTTACACCTCACCTTATTCTGCTTTCTTCCTCAAGCCACCACACAGCTTTACAAAAACAGCTACTGCTGAGAAATGGAGAGGGCAGGAATAAAGATATGAGATGGCCAGGACTGGGGTTGATGTGCCAATAGCAGTTAGAGAATCTGGTTCTCAGGATCCTGTTCCCTACTGTGGCCAGTGTCCTGTATTCCTTCAGGGGTTGCATTCAGTTTTATACTGAAAAAGGCTGCTGTCCTAGAAACAGTTACTTTACCCTGAAAGGTCTTCAAAATGGAACCACATTTAGCAGTGCTTTCATACTAAGTTGGGATGTCCACCTTGAATATCGCAGTACAGTTGTCCCTTCATATTCACTGGGGTTTCGTTCCAGGACACACACACACCCGGAATACCAAAATCCATGAATACTCAAGTCCCATTATATGCAATGGCATAGCAAAACAGTGTACCTTATATATCTCTCTGGCTATTCTTCGCAAACAAAGATTCAGGAAGGACTCATCCCACACTTTCTGCAAGCGTGCTGATGACTAAAAAGGCCAATCCCAGATAAACAAGTCCGGTTGCAGAAAGCACAGCAGAGGGTCTCCTTGGGTGATGTTGCCAGGTTGTGATTCTTTCTGTGTTGTCGTTTCTCTTCAAGACTTGTTCGGCATGAGTTCTCAAATAAAGCTGCAGCATTGTGGATAGTGCATCTCCGTGCCTTCCAATGTGAAGCCAGGGTGGACCATTGTTGGTGATCAGTTTGGCCAAGCCTGAGATGTTGTTTCAGGGAATCCTTGTATTGCTTTTTTGGAGCGCCCCTCTTACGCTGACCCGTGGGGAGTTCACTGTAGAGTACTATTTTGGGGAGGCGATGGTCCTTCATCCTAGAAATGTGCCCTGCCCAGCACAGCTGTGTTCTCAATATCATGGCCTCAATACTGGTGATCCCTGCTTGCTCAAGGACAGCAACATTCATCACATAGTCAGTCCAGTGTATATTTAGGAGATGGCAAAAATAAGATTTGCTTTTTGGATTATTATTTTTTTAAGAATATTTTCAAGCCGTGAATACTTAAATCCGTGGATACCGAATCCGTGGGTACAAAGGGATAACTGTTTTTCTATTGGCTAATGCCTCATGAACCAGTTGTCTTTTTGTAGCAATCATAATAAATGTGTAAGGCTTACTACTGTGTGGAATCTAAATAAAGTTATTATTGGGAAGATATAATCAATTTAGAGGAAAACCTACAGGAAAAATGAATTAGGAATATTCCAATATTGGAACACTGGAGAGAAATTTATCAGGTTAAACATCAAATAGAGATGAGAAAACAGGTTAAACTAAAGGCTGAATAGTAGAAAAGAGGGGAAAAATGGATAATGAGAAGAAAGGAAGTCCATGATTGAGAAAGAAGGTATGAAGACGTATGGAAGTGAGAAAGAATACGGTATAGAATAACTATAATAATAAATATAATCATAGATATCTGGATGTATGTAAGTATGATAGATTCCAGCTGTTTTGTTTTGTTTTTGAAAGTTGTGTTATGTTACGTTATGTATGTTACACAAAGTTAAATTATGTTATTTTAAGGTATGTAAGTTATGTATGGTTATGTTAGGTTAATGACTGTTTTAATAATAAATAAATAAATAAAGTTATTATTACATATGATCTTTTTTGTAATTGTTGTGTGCCTTCAAGTCATTTCCGGCTTGTGGGAACCCTAAGGTGAACCTATCACTGGGTTTTCTATCCTACATTTCCTATGAAGAGCTTAAGTCAGCATATGCCACTTCCCCACCATTTGTGTAAAAAAATCCCCCAAATGTCTAGAGTGACCCTTTCCCTATCCCCCCCCCATAAAAATACCCCAAACTGGCTGAAAATCAGCAAAAAACAAAAAGAAAACATGGCCCAATTCACACTACACAGTTATAGTGCTATTATTCCACTTTAAGTCACACTCTCAGCCTCAGAGGGAGGCAAAGGCAACCCCTCCCCCTGAACAAATCTTGCCAAGAAAACCCCGTGATAGATTTGCTTTAGGATTGCCATAAGTCAGAAACAACCTAAAGGCACACAATAGCAAGAGCCTAAATACCTTTAAGGCACCAGATCCTGTTTGATCTTGGAAGCTAAGCAGGGTAAGCTCTGGTTAGTTCTTGGATGGGAGACTGCCAAGGAATACCAGGTACTGTAGTCTATATATCAGAGGGGGGAAATGGCAAAACCACCTCTGAGTATTCCTTGCCTAAGAAAACCCTATTAAATTCATGGGGTCACCGTAAGTCGGCAGGTGACTCAATGACATAGAGAAATACACATTCCACTTTAACTGCCGTGGTTCCATTGTGTGGGATCGTGGGATTTGTAGTTTGACGAGGGATGCACGTATTCTGGGTGAGAATTCTAAATGCCCTCCCTAACCTACAAATCCCAGGATTCTATAGGATAGAACCATAGCAAGTTAAAGTAGAATAATAGTGCTATGATTATGTAGTGTGCATGGGCCCCTGAAAGTGAAAACTGGAAGTAGTTTTAAGTCCAGGACCTATTTGTGGCCAAAATCATGGTGGTGTGCTCCACGGTAGTTGTATGGGATGAAAATTAGACCCCTTCACAGTTGCAAACTCCAGTACAGTATATGCTATGCAATAGGTTAGGGGAGCATTTTTAGCCCTGTACTGAAAAGAGATGCTAATGAGAGATAGTGGATGGATTGAGGTGAGATGAGAATGAACAATTTCCTGCCTCATAGATCAAGCTTTTGACTACAATTTCCCATATTCATTTGGGTGCCAGTTACATGACAGAAATTGTTGCGTTGCCTACCGTGACATAGTGATCACGAATCTGCCCCTCGCTGTTTATACGATTTATGTCTCTGATCTGGATATCCCGTGTGGTCCCGTGACTGATATGTACACATCCATAGTTCTGGTTTTGTTTAGGTTTAAATTTTTTTTTTTTTGGCTGTCAATCAAAGATGCGATTACTCGTGTTTTCACAACCTCGGTGATGCACTTCCTTTAGAGTTCCGCACCACGAGCGATGCTATTGGCTGGCTGGGGGGGGGTGGAGAGAGGGGGGCAGAGGTTTGTTATTCCCCCTTGCTTCGTGAACATTTTAACCCTTTCAAAAGAGGCAGAAAGCATTTTGAAAGATCCTGATAGATCTTTCGCTCAGTCGCAGGGCTTTCCTTTTGAAATCAATCTGAGTGCTTTGAAAACAAGCAGAGTGTTTTCCTTTTGAAATCAAGCGCTTGGTTTTCCTCTTGCCTTTTTAAAATATTAACCCCCTACAGCTGCCTGCAGAGATGGCTATAGGCAGGCGTTTTGAAAGACACAAATACAGAGAGGGGGAATTAAAGGGTGCTAATTCGCTCAGAGGCTTGAATATTTTAATGTGCCAGGGAGGTGACCAAGCTACTACGATCTCTCTGTAACATGCAGTTGAGGAACAGGTAAAGCTGAAGGGTTTGCAGTGTAGAAATCCATTTAAAAAGGTAATTGAGTACACGCGCGCACGCACACACACATCAACCTTCGTGCAGCTGGAAGGGATGCCTTTGTTTTTGGCTGGTGAGGCTGGATCTGTTGAACGGGTGACTGACCCCTCCTTTTCTGGTCCCTGAGCTCTAAGCCCGCCCCCAGTCACCAATTCTGGTCATCCCAGTACCGAGACTTTTTGTCCCACGCTGTTTACATTTCCGATTTTCTGAATCCTCCAGTGACTTTTTTAAAAACCGGCACAACCTGCCGGACTGGAAGTCCCGCAGGTTGAGGGATAAAAGGTGGCCCCCCTTCCGAAAATCACATACCCGACCCGATGTACGTGTAAACTGCCAGGGATCGACACGAATTCTTCCCAGGACATTTTCATCGTGTAAACGGCTCCTTGGTCATTATTTTTCTGTGATGTATGCCTGAGAGTTCTGTGTAGAAGTAGGGCAGAAAGGAAGTAATGTAGTCCTGGGGAAGCAACAGCAGAGGAGAGGAGGTGGAGGAGGAGAAAGGCCAGCTGGGGTTTATAAACCTGCCAACCATAGCCAGAAGGTAGCAGATCCTAGGAGGGATTGCAGCCTAAACTCAGCATCAGCAAAAAAGTTTTTCTCTGTTTCTAAATGTTGTGACTTTCAAAGGTCATGACTCCCTGGGAACAGGCAATCTGGGTATTTAGAAGAGGCCTACTGGCCTCTTCAGTAGAATCCTTTTTGGCATTTCCCAGGAGTCCTTCCTGTACATACCCTCTGCCCATTTTATGAGGGTGTAACAATATTGGTTGGATCTATGCTTAGTTGCAGCTGAAAGCAGTGGGAGTTGTTAGGAATTACTTCTCCCAGTATTGCTGTGGGATGCAAGTTCAGCTAACTTTGCCTGCATCAATCCATTCTAATAAAAATTTGTTTTACAATTGATTATTCTACCTTTACCTGCTAGCTCATGCTTTTACTATGCCTTGTCCCTTCTGGAATTAACCTATTTTTCCCAAGAGGCAGCAGCTTAGCCATGAGCATTATTTTCTTTCCTTAAGCTAATGCCAGCCTGGGAGTCTTGAATTAAAAGTTCCTGTGAATATCTTCTTTGCCATTCCCTGGCTGCTGTATAAATATGCTTTATTGATTGCTCCCATTTGCCTGTTTTCTCCCTGGCGTCATTTAGTTCTAGAACAGCTAGGAATATAGCATAGTTTAAAGTCATCCCTGTTCTCTGTTTCTGTATGCCATTCTGAAGCACACTTACAATAAAACATTCAGTATTACTTCTTGTTATTAAGTGAGCCTAAAAATATTTTTCTCCTCTACTTCCTTCTGTACTTGATGGTTGGCACTCCTTGTTCTGAATTCCTGTTGCATGACTAAGCTCTTTGGAAATACTAGCTGTAGGAAGAAATCACCTCCCTTTTTCCATTGACATAAATATTCTCCTATCAGGTAACATAAATGTGGTAAAGACTGCTTGTTTATTAATGTTTATTATTTTTGCTAATGCAGTTGAAGCAAACTCAAGTGTATTCCACGTCAATGTGTGTGTGTGTGTGTGTGTGTGTGTGTGTGCACATGCGCTTTCCTTGCAGTGATAGAGAGCTTCTCCTAGCATGCGGGCAAATAACATCTTCAGGGCACTAGTTTTAACAGAGGACTTTTAAGATAGACCAAAGTTCTACATCATTTCCAGAACTGGATTTATCCCTAGCAAGGGGGAATTGTATGTCACATATAGGGTGACCAACTTTCAGCCATGAATTTAAGGGAGATTTAGTCACAACAAATTTTGTGCATTTTTAGCAGCATGGCGTCACTCCAGCAAATGTTCATTGATATAGGATTACATCTTTAGTGGCCAGGGCATATTGTTTAATATTTTGATTGGCTTTGTATGTTTGTGTATGTATGCACTATCCAGGGAACTTAAACAGCAACAAGAACAACAATAAAAACTATTCCGAAAGGATCCCAAGCACCACTACTAACTTTAAAGAAAACTGAAAGAACTGTTACAGACATCAGAACAGACACACAAAGACACACATTCATCCCCATACAAATCAAAAACCTTCTTTCATATACAGAGATGCAAAAGCAGACACATACCCCATTCCCCCTTCTTACAAGGATATGCAAACATACACTTCCCGTTCTCACATGCACACAGATGCAACAACACAAACATACCTCTTTCTCCCTCTCCCTCCCTCCCTTCCTCACATACACATACATACACACACACACACACCTTTCTGACATAAATGCAAACACACACCTCAAACCAACAGGAGTTTCCTGGCTTGCTTTTTGATGATGATACATGTACACATGCACACAGCCTTAAGGGAGCCGGAAGGAACAAAAAAAATTAACTTGAATAAGGGAGATCCCGGGAAATAAGGGAGAGTTGGTCAGTCTAGTCACATAACTGCAAACTACTTGTTGTGAAGAACATTCTTCCTAGACTGAATACCTCTATTTATTTCAGGTATTTGTTCAATTTTGGCCTACCTGTCCTCAAAAGGAGCTCACGGCCACACATAAGTGCCCCCACTCCCCAATTTGTATCCTCACAACATTGCTGTGAGGGATGCATGGTTGACAGATAGTGGTAGATCCACTGTTAATCAATAAGTTGTATGCTGATTTGAATGCTTTCCAGCTAAAGGCCATGATACTACACCGGGAAACATGATCCCCAGATTTACAGTTTGGAGTCCTAGATCCAACTCTAGATCTTTCCTTTTTGCCCCAGTATTTTCAGCATATTTTATAACCTGGATTATCCCTGTGGCCCAGGGTTTGACTCTCTTCATAGAGATGTTCACTTGAATCTGCTCATACATCAAAGCATATGTGAGGGCTTCAGGGCAAAGAAGTTGACTAATGCACCCATCAACCATGCAATCAACAAGCAGGAGAAGGGGCCCAGTGTCCAACAGGCACATAAAGTACCTCTGCTCATTAAAGGAGGTAGGATCCTGAACCAATAAGGCTGTCAGCACATAAATCCAGCCTCCCCTTCTCGCCTTAACATTTGAAGTGTTTTATTTAAACACACCTAGGTTCACACTACACTGTTATAGCACTTTGATAGCACAGAATTCAAAATGACCTAAACAGATTAGACAGCTGGGCCAAAACTAACAAAATGAAACAGGGAGAAATGTAGGATTCTACACTTGGGCAGTAAAAACGAAATGCACAGATATAGGATGGGTGACACCTGGTTTAATGGCAGTACATGTGAAAGGGATCTTGGAGTCTTAGTAGACCACAAGCTGGATGTGAGTCAGCAGTGTGATGTAGCAGCTAGAAAAGCCAATGTGATTCTAGGCTGCATCAATAGGACTATAGTATCTAGATCGAGGGAAATAATAGTGCCACTCTATTCTGTTTCACCTCGAATACTGTGTCCAGTTCTGGGCTCCACAGTTCAGGAAGGATGTTGACAAGCTGGAACGTGTCCAGAGGAGGACGACCAGAATGGTGGGAGGTCTGGAAGCCATTCCCTATGAGGAATGGTTTAGGAAGCTGGGCATGTTTAGCCTGAAGAGAAGGTTGAGAGGGGACATGATAGCCATGTTTGAATATTTGAAGGGATGTCATATTGAGGATGGAGTAAGCTTGTTTTATGTGGTTCCAGAGAGTAGAACATGGAGCAATGGGTTCAAATTACAGGAAAAGAGATTCCACCTAAACATTAGGAAGAACTTCTTAACGATAAAAGCTGTTCAACAGTGAAATGAGCTGCCTCAGAGTGTGGTGGAGTCTGCTTCTTTGGAGGTTTTTAAACAAAGGCTGGATGGCCTTCTGTCAGGTGTGCTTTGATTGTGTATTCCTGCATGGCAGGGGGTTGGACTGGATGGCCTTTCTGGTCTCTTCCAACTCTATGATTCTATGATGCCACTTTCACTGCCATGGCTGCATCCTACAGAATCTTAGGATTTGTAGTTTTGTGAGTCACTAAAGTTTTCTGACAAAGAAAACCTCACAAAACTACAGATCCTGGAATTACACTGGACAAACCTGTGGCAGTTAAAAGTGGTACTGGAGTGCTGTAAGTGTATAGTGTGAAGGAAGACTAACACAACAGCTATCTGAAGGAGACTACTGCTGTATAGTCACTGAGGCTAAATATGGACGTCTCTCTATAAATCTCCACCAGAGCCCACCTTTTTTATCCAGAACTACCTGTCTCTATTGAATCTTTCTGTCTGGGGTTTGTTTTTACTGTTTTTGCCACCATCTTTCCTTCACTTTGAGGACAGTGATAGTGCCCATTCTGTTCAGAGTGAACACATAGCCTTGTAAGCCTTGGCACACTCTGTTGGCTCTGAAATAAAAAGTGTCAAGTTAGCACATTTCTTCTCAACCTTTTTTTGAGGGGGGAGGCGTGAATTGTTTTCCAAATGTTGCCATTAGCATAAAATGAAATGGCTTTTAAAGAACTAATGAGTTGTCATGTCTCAAGTCGCTAGGCTCTTTTGAAGCATTTGGAAATAAAACCAAGGCATGCAGTCTGCTGGCTCACTACCTCTTAGATCCCTGAAGGCCTCTGGTCAGTGTTGACATTTAGAAACATGTGCTAAATGTTGTGGCTTTTTAGCACTGTTTTGTTGTAACTTCAGCAAAGGAGTAGCAAGTAGCTTGCATCATTTCCAGTCATGAAGGGCATCAGCCACCCCCCCTTCTCCTTTTATGACTCGCATTCTGCCTGTCTTTGAATTGGTACAGTCAGTCTATATAAATGTGACTCGGAAATGAAGGGTTTTGCATTAACTTGTTTCAAACAATCTTGCTTTTGTACCTTTCTCTGCTTTGGCTCCTCATTTTAGCATATAAAATTTTATCAAACATTGGGTTGTTAATACACACACACTAACCCATACAAGCAGTACTGAGAGACTTAAAACAACCTAAGAGCTGCACTTTTTAAGCAAAATGCATTCTCTCTACATTCCCTATTATTTCCTTTTAAACATCAAAAGATTGCATTGTACTGCCAACAGAGTAGTATGTTGTTTCTAATTAGCAATGCAAGGCCATGTGTAGCTACTCAAAAGTAAATTCCATTGAGTACATTGGGAGTTACTCTGAGGTAAAAGTGTGTACACTTGCAGCATTGGACTTTCACTGCTGAGCTAAACAGAGCTTAATTTCTTGATATGAAACAGGAAAAGATCTGGTTGCAAGTTTGCCATATTAATGCCAAAATGGATTCTGGTACAGTAAGCTTACCCAAAACAAACAGAGAGGCGAAAATCTATAATTTAGCTACAGTTTACTTGACTAAAACCAGATAGATGTCTACTATTATCTGATAAATTGTCTTGTACTTCATGCTCAGTGATAGCAGATAGTGCCATATTTAACTGTGAATAAAGCCAGTGTTAGTACAACAGCTCTCTCTTAATGTTTCAGTTTTTCAGTCTCTTCTGGGATTTGTTTTAGTTTTGAATGCTTTCTAAATTTTGTCACTATCTTCTGATAAAATAGTAGCCATTACGTCAACAAAAATAAGCCCAAATCCCCTCTAGTAAGACTAAAGGCAAATAAATTTTATTGCACACAGACAGGACTCTCTTAGGGGTCTTATACAAGCCCCCCCAAAACAGATTGCTCTGCAATAATAACAGTTCACAGCAGCTGGGCCTGTCTTAATGGTTTTACAGCCCCCATAAACTTTGCATGCCCTCTAGGCAAGATGGTGGCAGCCAGTGAATTACTTATGTTTTTAAATCTGCCGCCACTGGATTTTTTTAAAAAGAAACCTTTTTGCATAGTGCACACAAGGGATATTTCACATTTACAAAAAGACAGAGAAAGATATTACCAATGGCCATTTTATTGCCTTAGCAATCACTCGCTAAGGCGAAAATCCAACATGCGGCAGCGGGCGCTTGCCCTGTTAACAAGCACCACCTCTACACTTGTCTGGCTAATCAGCTTGCGCTTCCTCTCATATGGGAAAGTGCAGCGACGCAAATGTGATTGTCTTAAGAAGCAAGAATGCACATTCCCTATGGAACTTTTTAAAAATTCCCGGGAAAGCTGCGAAGGATTCTGGGCATAGTTTTTGGAGTTTTTGCTGCCTCCCTTCCTAACAGAACACATTGATGTGGGTTTCATTAAGACAGATCATATTCCCAGTTAATTCCATGAGGATTATTTTGACCATTTAGCTAGGACCTTGAAAACTGCTGATAATGGGATAGAAGATAAATTTACATAAGAAGTGCATCCTGAAACTAGCCAGGATTATTCAGATTTCTGTGTCAATAGTCCTCAAACCATTTAATCTTTTTAAAGGGCAATTCTAGAGAAGGTTTTTAAAGATGGAATCTTTCTGTTGCTAATATATGTTGAGTTTCCCTTATCCAAAGTGCTTGGAACAGAAGTTTTTTGGATTTTGGATTTTGTCCCCATTTTTGGAATACCTGTATTTGCATATAAATAATAAATGAGGGATGGGGAAAGGGGGGGCTAGTTACATGTCCAGTGCCTGCTGAATTTTTCCTCATGGAGCCCTTGCCTTACCACTGTCAGAAATTTGGTGGGGGGGGGGTTGAGAGAAGAAGGGAAAGAATGGGACATCGCCGGCTCCTACAGCTTACTTCTTTAAAATGTGGTAACAGATGCAGAAATAACATGGAAAGTATAAGGATAGTTATACAATATGTTTTAGCAAACCTTTTATTCAAAACTAAGGAGTTTATCAGACTAGCATCTAAAAAACACTGTAATTCTGCAATTGAGGAAAGAGAAAACATAGTGGCATGATTACAGTAGTTATCGCACATCACTGTAATCGTGCAATGCTACCACCACAAAATTATCGCACAACCACGAATGGTGGTTTAAGAATGGGATTTCAGCTTGCGCTATAGTAACACTTGTCTTCGCATTGCCTTCTAATGACACAGTATTAATGCCTCCTGCTGGCTGGCACGTGCGCCTTTAAAAAAAAATATATCTTACTTCCATGATTTTGCATGGGTGAGATTTCAGCTGTTCTTACAACAAGACATGAGACTTCACTCTAAAATGCTAAAAATAAATAAATAACCAAATAAGTTCACAAATAAACACTTAAACATAAAAAGGTACCAAGAAAAGGCAACAGTTGATTAAAAGAGCATCCTTTAGGTCCTCTTCGCATTCTCCCCTCGAAGTTTAATTATGTATTCTCATTGGGAAAGGGGAGAGAGAGAAGAGGACCACCCATTCATTTATTTTTAGTTAGTTAGTTATACCCTGCTGTTCAGCCACAAGGCTATCAGAGCGGCTTACAAATTGTTTTAAGCAATAGCTATTTACACATCTACACTGCATTAAACAGTTTCCAATGTGTGTTAGCTAATTGCCCCCACAGGCTGGGTACTCAATTTACCGACCTACGAAAGGATGGAGCCCGCTGGAATCGAACTTGCAACATGGTGGCTTGCAGTACTGGCATTTAACCACTGTGCCACCAGGGCTCCCTCATTCATGCTGAAATTGCACAATTACAATGGGACATGATTATCGCATGTTTGTCAATACCACAAAAAGAGTGATTTTGAGGGCTATTGATGGCTTTGTCCATCAATTAAAACTTATGCCTAATTAATGGGAGGAGCACACACGAGAGGACGGCATTGTGTGATAACAGGAACCCGTTTGTGATACTATCATGTTGTAATTCCACTATTTCAGCTCTTTCTGATAAAGCCCTAACAGTATGCATATGTCAGAAGAAACAACCAAATCAAATAAGTTTTGTATAAGTAAACAAAAACATCCAGGGTGTCTTTTTCTTTCACCAGCCTCCACATCTCTTGGCATCCATTTTGGTAGCCAGAGTTATAGATGTATGCTTTTTTAACACGCTGGGTGGGAGGCAACCTTATTTCTCTTTTTTGCTGTTCACACATGTTCAGTAAGAGAGTCTAGAAGTAGTTGCTGTTTACCTTGCCTGTTGTAGACAGGCACACTCAGCTACAGTAGGATCAGCTAGAGTAGAATCCCACTTTTTCCTAGCTCAAGCTTTACATTATTTTTCACTGCAGATACACTGTTGCAACCCAACACCTGGAAGTCTGTGTTTCTCCAGCCCTCCTTCACCATCCTCCCAATGCCAATGCTGCTAGGGAAAAAAAAGGAGCATTGCTGTTAGAGGCTGTATTAACTGAGGTAGGATGGAAATGGCATCCATCTTACAATCTGGTTCAAAAAAGGTTTCTCCTGGAACCTAAACAGCCCAAGGTTAGCCAAACACATAGGACTTTTTCAGACAGGACTTACCGTGCAAGAAGACTCCGGAACAGTCGTGAGTAAAAAATGGCTCAGCTGCCTTCAATCATACCTGGAACAGTCACAGATGACGCCAAGAGAGGGACGGTGTCGTCCGAAACAGACCCCCTTCCGCGCAACAGTGTCATAACTGTTCTGGAGTCTTCTTGCGCGGTAAGTCCTGTCTGAAAAAGTCCATAGAAGAATTGCTCCCATGCACCATAGAGGATGCAGGGAGTAATTTGATGTTTTAAAAAAGGTTAATAATATGAGGTGGAGGACATGGCAGGGATTGAAGGGTATTTGCCCCTGGATGTTGAGTAGTTGGATGTTCCTGCAGTATATGAATACACAATGCAAAAGAATAAACCTCTAGGAGTAATCTTGTGTCTTCTGAACTGAAGAGCAACAATTTTAAAGAAGGATTTTTTAAAAGGAAAACTAGCAGGTCCTCTTTTTCTATTTACATCCAAATTTCTTTCATTTTATTTTTTAGTTTCCTCTTGCATCACCACATATAAGAAGACACCACCTCCTGTCCCACCAAGAACTACCACCAAACCTTTTATCTCCATCACAGCACAGAGCAGCACAGAATCAGCTCAAGATGCCTACATGGATGGACATGGACAAAGGGGAGATATCATCAGCCAGTCAGGACTTAGCAACTCCACAGAAAGCTTGGACAGTATGAAAGCCCTGACAGCTGCTATTGAGGCAGCCAATGCACAGATCCATGGTCCTGCCAGCCAGCATATGGGTAACAACACCACTACTGTCACCACCACGACTACCGTTGCCACCGTTACTGCAGACGACAGAAAGAGAGATCACTTCAAGAAAAACAGATGTCTGTCCATTGGGATACAGGTACCAATAGCATGTATGGATAAGGCTTAACCACTCATTTGAAAGTTAGGATGTGTTTGTATTTTAATCTTTTGAATAGGCCAGCTATTAATCCATTTGTTTTGATTACTTCTTGTTTCTATTTTTAAGTTAGATAGTCTGAATGGCAATTATATTTCTGTTTGAGCTTGTCAAGATTCATTAATTAATCTTAAACATATCAGATCTAAGGATTTAGCAGGGCTTCTGGCTGTTTAATATATTCTGCTTTATTTGACTAGCACACAGAGGCCTAAACCTCTGATTCATATCCCAGCAGGAGTTGGGAAAGCATGAATGAAATCACTGAAAGAGAATGTGTTAAGCAATGATTTACACTGCACTATCACCAGAGAAATGTTTTCAGCCAGTTTAGCTGAATTGTCACTGCTTATTCATGCAGTGCATAACAACTGTTACTCACTTGAATGCAGCAGCATTGTTCATTTTAGTTGTTAAATCAGCAGGGAGGGCACAAGGATAAGATCTGTCTGAATCACCCTTGTATAATATAAATTAAACTTTGGTCTGGTTCAAATGTACAGAAATGAGCATTGTCTCTGGGGAGGGCAGGTTTAATGTGGGATGCTGTTTTTACCTGGGACATACTTTGAAATAAGGAACTCCCTTACAGTGTGGTAGAGTTCTCATATTCACTTTATTTGTTTAAAACATTTTAACCCCACTCTTTAGTTGTGAAAACTCTCTCTGAGCAGTGTACAAAAATAGTGACAACACAGTCCCTGCCCTCAGATACATCACAAGAAGGAGAAAAGGGGGTTGGAAGGAAGAATGAAAATAACAAATTAAGGCAGTGACAAGGGGCCCTTTCCCATTACATACTTACAGCTCTGTGGTACCACTTTAACTGCCATGGTTCCATGCTGTAGAATCTTGGGATTTTCTGTTTGGAATTCTCAGCCAGAGACATTTAGAATTCTCAGCCAGGGAGCTGTAGTGCCTCCCTAAACTATAAACTCCAGGACACCATAGGATGCAACCATGGCTGTTAATCAGTGCTATAATGATGTAGTGTGAAAGTGCCCAGAATGATGGCACTTTCCACAGAGCAGGTGGATTTGCTGCCATGGTCTGCTTCCATTTCAAAATAGGGCTTGAGGGTGGTCATGGATCTGAGCCTTCTCTTCCTCATAAGGCTGTTGAACCATCAGGGGTCTTGTGCAACAGAGCTAGTGAAAGTAGCAGTGAATTGGTGACAAAAATGGTAATTCTGCTCACTTTGTTGCTTTGTAACATGGTTATCCCACACTTACTCTAAGAAAGGATGGCCTATAATATTTTCTGCTCCTCCACACCAGCTTGTTTTATTCTATCAGAAATGCCATCACATACACTACTCTGAGAAGGAACCCCAAGTCACAGAGTGAGCTTCATGGCTGAGTGGAGACTTGCTCCCCATCCTCCAAAGACCTGCTATCGGCCACAACATTCCCCAAAATATATTTCAAAGTACCATTATTTAAGGCTAGATGTGGCTGGAAGTTCACTTCCTGTGTTGGGAAAACACAAGAACACCCAGACTTGCATACACAAAGTGAAACAAGGTCTGCACCTTGCTTTAGAGAAGAAACACTGCTCTTACAGGCTTTCAGGAATGATGATCCGCCATTTTCAGTTGGAAAAAAAATAGGCTAGGGGAGGTTCAAGAGGTCTGATGCAAGAGGTCTGATGCATAAGTGAGATTAGCAAGCACATGTTCCCCCATCCAGCCTAGTTGTAGTCTGGTGCTCTGGTCACACTGGTATAGTCTTCTGTGGATCATTAAATCAGGTGGAGCAAAGCAAGATCGAAATCAATTGAAGTGTAGTTAATGCTCAGGCTGAGGGACAGATAGTGGCTAGCCCAGGGTTACTCAAGCTTTGTTGATGAACAGATTCTTGAACCTGGGTCTTCCCAGTCCTGTTGCTTGGAAGTTAATTTTTGGGCTACACCTTTGAGAGTTCCTTTTTTCTACCAGAGTTGAAATTATTAACTGCTGTCTGCCCTACTTTGAATGAAGGCAAGTATGCAGTATAGCCACTTTGCTATGTACGTATCTTCTGGGTCTTGTTTGATGTAAAAAAATAGATGGCCATTGGTCCATGTCAGTCCATCTCACACAATACTGTAGATCTGTACTAAGTGACAACAGGTCTCCAATATTTCAGGTAGGACTTTTTCTAGACCTACCTGAAAACAGCAAATATTGAAACTGGGTCTTTTTGCATGGGAAGCATGTTGATTCCCCCCACTTGAGTAAACCTTGTAAAGAATGTGAATTCCTCTCTTTCTCTCTCCACTGTATTTCCATCTGTGTTTACATTGCTATGAACTAGATAGGAAGAATTCAAAGTACACGATTTCAGTAATCAGAGAAATATCAGATGTTCAGCTGATATCTTGAGAGCAGACATTTATCTAGCTCCTGTTCTCTGGTATTAGAGATTAGATTTCTATCTGCCTTCACACCTGCTCCAAAGCTGTTATAGGGACCACAGCCATATATATACTTGCTGTATTCTAACCATGAAGGCACAAATGCCATGAACTCCAGTAGTCATCAGTCCATTATAGTAATATAAAGTTCATCTGTCCTTAAGATACTGCCATGAGATCTGACCAATCTCTGGCAAAATTTAGCCAAAATAGAAATAATGTATGAAGTGAATTGAGTAGTCTGCTGGAGATATTGGCCAGTGGCAAGGAAGATGGTCCCAAATTTTGCATAAAATTCCACCAATCTGATGTGAGGATTCTTAAACAGAATTCTAAATGAGACGTTTAGGAAAAAATCCTAATGTGCAGTAAAACCTTTTAATAATGTTCCATAATGCCATTAATTATTTTTGTCTTTGGTTATCCTATTAGGTTGATGGAGAAGATTCTTCTAGCTCAAGTGAAACCAGAGCAACCAGTAAGTTCCAATCCATAGGTGTTCAAGTAGAGGAGGAGAAGTGGTAAGCAAATATTAATTTGATATTTTTAATGCCCACTACCTGTTTTCAGTGGTTCCTAACTATATTGATGGGGAGAGCAATTTAATGCTAACACTGAGAAAAGAGCCCAAGTCCCACAAACCTATGTGCTACCCATACATATATGTAAACACTTCACTCACTGGTCCCATCGATGGAGTATAAATGTTTGCAGAAAGCAGGACCTTCAAACAAAGGCACAATTTCCCCATCCCCATAGGTATCTGCACTGTGTGCACAGGTGCTGGAGGAGAGTCTGTTCGAAGCACATGGTATTTTGGCTACTTGATGTGACTCCACTCCCCACCTCATGTGTTGATCCAGTGCTTATAGGAGATGTCTGAAGTGGGCTACATTAATCAATTACATTATTTTACTGCTGCTAATGGAGTTTAAATTTTACTGTTCTTTGTCTCAGTCCTCAAAAAAAAATGGGTGGAGTGGCTTCTGCCTACCTTGAGATCCCTCCAGACCAACTACAACAGAAAGAACAACTGATACAAAATTTAGGGGCCCATCTACATGAGGGGAAAAAATCCCAAATACCTCATAGTATTGGCATCTCGCAGCAGCAGCAACATGTCCAAACTTTTTTCTGGTCTCGGAAGCCCGCGTAAGCCTCACATTCCTGATGGCGGCCACAAGTGATTTATTCGCGTTAGTTCTTCACTGCCCCCGGGTTTGTTTGTTTTTAACATCATCCCAAGGTGCGCTGGTGCAACAGAGCAATTCTCCAAAGCAAAACAGAAAATATTGCTCACTAAGGCAAAAATCCAACATGGCAGCAGTGGCCACTTGCCCTCCTAGCAAGCCCCACCCCTGCTCTCCCCCAGCCAATCAGCTTTGTGCTTCCCTTCATGGTTTTTATTGTTCAATAGCCCAAAAGAGCAAAAATGCACACCAGCCTTGCAGTTTGTGAAAAAGTATGGGGAAATCTGTGAAGGCTTTTAACTTGTTGTTTTTTCCATTTTGGCCCCCCCTCCTTCTGCATAGTGTGGACTGGTGCTGGATCCTGTTTAGACTGGTAGGATTCCCAGTGAATTCCACAAGGAGTATTTTCACCATTTAGACGGGCCCTAGGCATGTGACTTCCAACACTGTCAATTTCCTTTCTTCTGCTGTGTGATTTTTCTAAACATCTTTTGCCTGCTGAAGAAGCCAGTGGAGCTTCGAAAGCTTGCATGAAGTGTTTTGTGAATTTTGGTTCGCCAATAAAGGTATCACTCCTTTGTGGATTTTGTTTCAGTTTGTTAAATGGCCAACATAGCTAATATGTTTAATTAATTAACTATATTTGCATAAGAGTGTGAAACTCTGCCTTTTATTTCTGATGGACATGCTCTCACATATGCTTGAGCACAAATAAGCCGTGACTTCACCTTATAGTCCCGGCTTGTGGGGGCAGTTAGCTAACACACATTGGAAACTGTATAGATGTGTAAATTGGTATTGCTTAAAACAAATTGTAAGCTGCTGATAGCCTTTGTGGCTGAAGAGCAGGGTATAAATACCTAATTCAATTAAAATTTAAATTAAAAATTAAATGAACCCATTTAAATGTAATTAATAAATACATACTTGGCAGTATTCTCTTTATTATGTTACATATTCTTTGTGGTGGTATTGATAAGGGTTCTAACAAATCCACTGAAAGGATGAGTGTTGCCTTTGGGGTCCTATAAAATCATTATTTTTATACAACCCTTTAAGTGCTGCGATTTTGAATAGTTGTGGTATATGGTGATCTGTTGCTGTAATTTACCAGAGGTAAATTCTAATCAATACTGAACTTCAAGAAAGGAAGGAATTGCCTACCAATGAGACTGAAGCTGAATAGCCAGAGGATGGACTCCTCCTGTATACAAAAGGCTTATCTTATCATTATCATTTAGGTGCCCCATACATTTTGATAACACAGCTGAGTGAACTGAAGCCAGTTTCTCTTCAAGAAATAGACCTGTAAAATGGAATGAACTTTGCTTGCCCCACATGAAGTGCATACAAATATGAAGTTGAGCCATATTAAAGATGCATACAGGTATACCTCAGGTAACAAAGTAGAAGTGTTCCTGACTGTTACTTCTTTAACAGAAAATTTGGTTGCAGAACTAGAAATAACATGAAAAGAAGAGGGATAGGGTTGTTGTTTTCTACTGAAAAAAAAAGAGCAGTTCATTCAACAATTTTTTTCCCAAAAATTAACAATATGCACATGTGAAATGATGCAACCAGGTCAGGTAAGCCTTGCAGAAGTAAACAAAAACATTAAAAACCTTTTAGGAACTACCTGAAGGATCTTCCAAAATCCAGGTATGTTTTTTGTCTTTCACCAGTCTCCATTTTTCTTATGATTTTCCTTTAGGTGACCAAATGTATAGTTCTGTGTTTGTTGACTATGCTAGGAATTACCAGTGAGGCAGGAGTAACTGCTTTCTGCTTTTCTCTCTGTTATCCTGTTCATGCATGCTTAGTAAGAGATGCTTTTTTACCTTGCCTGTTGTAGGCAGGCACATACTGCTAGAGTAGAATAGGCTAGAGTAGAAGCCCATTCTTTTTCAGCTCAAGCTTTATTGCATTGTTTACTATAGGCATGCTACTCCAACCAGACACCAGAAGTCTGGGTTTCTCCAGCCCTCCTTACCATCCTCCCAGTGCTGATGCTTGCTAAACAGTACAAGGAGGAAAAGAGGGCCTGTGAGGCATAAAAAGGCTTTGTAAAAAAAGGAGTTTCTTTGTCAGAGGGCTTGTTAAGTGAGGTATACCTGTACTTAATGAAAGAGCATGTGTATTAGAAATCTTCACTATTTCAGCATGACACTTGTTGTTAATGGTGTTCTTATGTTGAAACTCATATCTCTTTCAATGATAGGTTGTAGTTTATACAAATTATGATTTCTCTGAAATTTGATTGCACGTCTTCAAGTTTCTTCCAACTTATAGTGACCCTAAGGCAAACCATCACAGCGTTTTCTCTGCAAGATTTGTTCAGAGAGGGTTTGCCATTGTCTTCCTCTGAGGCTGAAAGAATGTGACTTGCCCAAGGTCACCTAGTGAGTTTACATGGCTGAGCAGGGATCCAAACCCTGGTCTCCCAGAGGCCTAGGCCTAGTCAGGAGAAAGGCAGCAGGTATCTGTAATAAATAAATAAATAATAAAATAGTCCAGCACTCAAACCACTGTACCATACTAGATCTCTTTTATCTGAAACACAAAGCACTTGTATCAATTTGTTATGTTTCTCACTGGCATACTTTTGTAAAGGCTTTTACAAATGAGGAGAGGCTTAGGGAGCTGGGCATGTTTAGTCTGGAGAAGAGAAGGTTGAGAGGGGACATGATAGCCATGTTTAAATAATTGAAGGAATGTCATACTGAGGATGGGACAAGCTTGCTTTCTGCTACTCCAGAGATTAGGACGCGGAGCAATGGGTTAGATTGTAAGCCTGAGGGCAGGGAACTGTTAAATTGACCATTGTAAGCCTCTGATAGCCTTTGTGGCTGAAGAGCAGAGTATAAATAAAATAAAAAATAAAAAAATTACAGGAAAAGAGATTCCACCTAAACATTAGGAAGAACTTTCTGACAGTAAGAGCTGTTCTGAAGTGGAATACAATGCCTCATAGTGTGGTGGAGTCTTCTTTGGAAGTTTTTAAACAGAGGCTGGATGGCCATCTCTCCAGAATGATTTGATTGTGTATTCCTGCATGGCAGGGGGTTGGACTGGATGGCCCTTGAGGTCTCTTCCAACTCTATGATTCTGTGAAATCTGAAAAGTGTATACATGTAAGTAATTTACATATGTATTGCCTCACCATTCAATAATTGATTCAATGTATCAATGTGTGGCAGGGGGTTGGACTGGATGGCCCTTGTGGTTTCTTCCAACTCTACAATTCTATGATTCTATGATACTTGGGATTACCATTAAGATTTAGGCCCTTTGTTAGGTTTACTGTGTGGAAGAAAGCCATAAGAAAAAGATACTATATTTGGGGGCATGGGGGGGGGAATCAATTAAGAGTACTTATGCCTAAGTACTTCTATCTTGACATCATTGTTTATTCATTTTACATACTGTCTTGCATCCCTTTTGGGCATGCAAAACAGCTTGAGTTCCCAGGGCCATCAGTGTTTTAATGTCAATGTAACATGTTTCCAACTTCTTTTGGTTAGAATCACTACATGGCACCCCAATCCTAAATTCTATTGTTTCCATCTACTGTCACACTACTGATAGAATCCTCTTTGATCCAGCAGAGATTTCTGGAACAGAGCAGAACTTTATTTTCACCAATTCTTTGTCCCCCTGCAGTCTCCCAACCCCACCCCCCAATCTGTTCTGTTGTTGTTGCTGTTGTTGTTTTGGAGAACTACCTGGCAGATGGCATGGATGCTGTTTGAGAGAAGGAATATTTTTGAAAATTTCCTCCTTTCTCATTTAACTGACTGAACTCTATGCTGAATCAAAGAGCATTTAGTTGGAAATAAGTCTTGTAAGCTTCTAAGACTGTTGTGTGCCTTCAAGCTGTTTCCAACTTATGGTGACACTAAGGTGAACTTATCATAGTTTTCTTGGCAAGATTTATTCAGAGGGGGATTTATTCAGAGGCTGAGAGAGTGTAATTTGCCCAAGATCACCCAGTAGTTTCCATGGCCAAGTAAAGATTCAAATCTTGGTCTCCCAGTCATAGTTCAATGGTCAAACCACTACATCACGCTGGCTCCAAGTTTCTAAGATACTTCCATGTGCATGCTTAGCATTCCAATCTTGCCATTTACTGAAAGTGAGTCTCATCGATTCAGAAGGATTTGCTAACAGATATGCTTATGAATGTAGCTTTTATGTATTCCCATCTTGTAGGTGAAATAGGAATGTTAAATCAGACTTAGATCACCATATACCTGAAATGACCAAAAAAAATAAATAAATCCCATTAGTAGATAGCCTTTATAGACCTTCAGACATACACACCCATCCTATAACTATAAGCTTTAGTCAGAAAGCTCCTGGCATCACATCTAATTTGGCTTAAAAGGCAGCCTGTTTTCAGTAACTGAGAATACTGTGCACATGTGTGTGTGTAGCCAAATAAGTTGTGATGGTAGAATTTTCGATCCTGTAACTCATAGGGTGCAAAGTGGGAAGCACTCTTAATCAGGATTGTAGTAGGGGAAGAAAGAGTTGGCTCCCTTTCCTGTATGCTGCGGTCCCAATTTAAGATTAAAATTATCAAGATCCTACACTTAAAAAGAACTTGATGTAATTTCTGATGACATATATTTTTATCAAATGAGGAGTTGTACAGATCACAGGAGCTTGCTAGTGTTTCACCGACTGAATGTTTCCTCAAAAAGTTTTGTGTTACTTACTTTATCTCCCTCATTCTCTGGGACAAATCCAGCAACCACCATCTGTTCTAAACAATGATAATGAAGCAGGCAGCAACAATCAGATACCTGTAAGTTCAGGTCAGATGAGTTCCGTTTCAACTTTATTTCTTTTACCCATGACCATAGCCAGTTCATATAAATTTATATGCAATTAAATTTGTGAGGCAATAAGATAAATAATGTATAATTAATAGAATCAGAACCATCTGTAAGTTATTCAGCACCTGCTGAACAAAGGGAAAATCTCCTTTCACTAAAAATGTAAACAAGGCTCTCAAAAGGGGTTACAAGAGCAGAGGCAGGGAGATGAATGCATGCAAATAAACCTGCTGTTGCTGTTCAGAACAGACTCTGTATTGTGTTCTATACTGGTTTAGCCAGTCTATAGTTTCATGGTTTTGTGCACTTTAGGCCAGGTAACTGTCATAGTTCTCAGAAGCTGTAATTATTACACCTCATGCCTGTAGGGCATGAATGAACACAAAGGTACTGAGGTTTAAAGCATAATAAGCAAGGAAGCTGTGAGGATACTTACCCTAAGAACCATATTAGAAGGATTTATTAAGCCGCCACCAACAACCACTATCCAAAATTCAGTTGTCTACCAAGACATTGCTTCTACAACTGGTCTGTACAATTCATGACACACTGTTTATTTTCTAACTACCCAAGACTGCAGAAACAGTGGGATTGTCAAACCCACTATGTGTGGCTAGTCGGCTGCATTTAGCTTGGTGTGTCACCAGTTGTGCAAGCTTGACTTAGCAAATGTTGCTGTTCTGTCTTTATGAGCTACTGTTCTGGGTCCAGAATTGTAAATCTGTACTGTAATATAGAATGTGGAGATACAGGAAAGACATTCTATTATCTGTGTAAAGGCTGTAAAGTGAACCAACAAGCAAGGTGCTTGACCATTTCCATGTTTTCCAGTGCCTGCGTCATTGTTGTGTCCCTTCAAGCTGGATCTGGCATATGGTGACAATTTCTTGTAAGAGTTATTCTTGTAAGGTTTGCTGTTGCCTTCCTCTCAGGTGCAGAGTGTGACTTGCTGAAGCCAGGCAGATAGCAAATAAAATAGGGTTGCAAAGACTTAAATAAAGGATTTTAAAAAATCTGTATTTGCTGTCCGCCTCGTACTAAAAGATACATGGGTAGTGTTTAGCCTGACGGATCACAGGATATGCCAGATTGGTTCAGGAATATGACATTTACCATTAACTAGGACATTTCATTGTGGAACAAAAGAGTTTTGGTTGCTGCATTGTATTGAAATACATTAAAATAATAATATTCAAGTATAGCCAAACCTCCACAACCTCAACAATCACTATTATTACTGTTGTTCTTATTTGTTAATACCGTAACTTTATACCACAATTTTCCCCCAAAACTGGGAGTGAAATGGCCCCAGTTTTTATCAAATGAGGAGTTGTACAGATCACAGGAACTTGCCAGTGTTTCACCAACTAAATGTTCCTCAGAAATGGAAAACACTGCTTCCATATTTGGAGTTGGGCCAAAGAGTTGTATGCAACCCTATTGAAGAACCTTATAATGGTTTGCTAACACCTATAGGGAATGCTTTGGCACTAATAGGTGGTATAGAAATTCAATAAATAAATAAAACAAGTAAATAAAATATATGGATCCTCAGCTGTTGACAAAGTTCATCAGAGAAACTACCCATAAATTACTTAGTATTTTTTTTTATTTAGCTTATAATGAGGCAGTAGTCAAGGCCATCTGAAAAATGATCAGAGGACTGTTATTTTCTTGGACTATAAATTAACATTAGTAGGATAACCTTGCTGGACACTGTGTTTACCAAGGTATTGCATCTGGAAGCTGTTCTTTTGAACTGTTTAGTTCTGAGATGATGAGTTATTAATTCCCACTGTAGATTCATGCTTGTTTTGAAGGCATAGATATTTACACAGGCTATTGACCAGCAAGGTTGAACCACAATGTTGTCTAAATAAACATAAAGGCAAACAAAACTAGGCCACTCATTACTATATGTTGAACAGAGCCTGTCTTTTATGCTAGTTTACCCTTAGAACAGAGTGGGAGTGTGTTTTCCTAAGTTCTAAAATGTACTGCCTTTGACACTATGTCATCTTCACACAAAAGCAGGGTTTTATCTTTTCACAATTAAGAGTTTGTGTTTAATGAAAAAAATTAAAAATGCATAATTCTGCAGTGCACTAAGAAAGCAGTACTCAAGACCTAATTTCTATACGTTATTTTTCCAACATGGGTATTAATCTCTATGTAGGAAAAGGTGATACCAAGAGGCATACCCTCAGTAGCAGACTCAGAGGTTATGCATTACAGCTTGTAAGATGGAAAGGGATGGTAAGGCAGGGTGAAGGAGAGAGTTCACTCTATGTGGAGGCATTGCTTCTACTTTGTTCCTTCTTTGAAGACTGCTGTCATTACAAAGACATTTATTCAATGCCTCCTCTGGATCTTTTTCATGTGGGAAGGGAGAGAAGGAGTATAGGGTTAGCATACCACAAATACTAGGAAGGAACATAAAATAAGGAGCTAACTCCTACGCCAGTACTGTAGCTTGTCTGTGCAAACAGATCTTACATAATATGCTTTTTGCACTACTTAACACTGTGCATCAAAACATGCAGCAGCATGAAAAAAATTCCCAGTCTATGCTGTTAAGTAAAAGTGTGTGTGGCCGGGTTAGTTGGGGGAAGAAACTAATTATTCTGTATTGTATGTTATCAGTAGTTATTGTATGGAAAAGAGCTTTTATATGGAAAAATCGCCCAATGCTGAATAACCCTTTCCTTCCACCTTCATGTCCTTTTTCCTCTTATTTACAAATCTGAAGACTCTGTAGTCCTAGGTAATTGTTCTTTTGTCCTGTAAGATTAGCTTCCCAAGGCTGTCAATGATGCTTTCCCATCAACAGGATGAATCACACCTTAAAGGATGTTAGGTTCTCTCTTGGCCTCTTGTGGCCACTCATTTCATCAGAATTAAGCAATGTTAGTTCTTATCACCATTGCCCCTTAGTCTTACTTGAACCAAAACTGCAAGATTTTTCTAAACTTAAAACATACTGAAAGAAGGAAGAAACAGATCATACTTTTCCTTACTGTTTATATTCCATGTAAGTTGCATATCACAGGCAAGGATTTGCACAATGCTGATCTCCTTTTGAAAAATCTGATTTATACAAAGAAAAATGACACTGTGGTTCGCTGTGGTACTCTGGCTACTGCTGATGTGGACCACAAGAGTCCATGCATTTTATGAAAGTAAGGTCTACTGAAGTTGATGAAATCCTTCTGCTTTTGGAAAATGTAGAATCAGGATGCAAGGGAAGTTGACATTGGACAGTGCTGCTGATGTTTGTTACACTTACTCTGTATCTGGAACCTAACATATCAAAGTAAAGAGAGAGAATGTTCTAAGTTAAGATATCATGGTTAAGATAATGTTCTAAGTTAAGATATAATAACAACATATGTATTATTGATCACTGTGAACAAAGGATCGGAGTGTGCACATAACCTATTGTACTTACTGGAGAAGGATAGTCATGCCAGGGA
Organism: Gambelia wislizenii; assembly: GCA_030847615.1. Taxonomy (NCBI): domain Eukaryota; kingdom Metazoa; phylum Chordata; class Lepidosauria; order Squamata; family Crotaphytidae; genus Gambelia; species Gambelia wislizenii. The sequence goes on from JAUMIR010000004.1 coordinate 253,607,772, forward strand.
GGTGGGAAGTTATCAGTGCTCAGTTTCTTGTCATACGTAAAGTTAAACCAGACTTGGGCAGCCATGAGGGAGAGGGAAGTAAAGTAGAAAACTCAAGTGTTGCTTTAACAGTATTTACTGTAATCCTTTTCTCCTGTGTCTATTCTGGTATAAATACCTGATGCCCCTACTCCCAGAAATCTGATACATCATCACAGAATCAGTCTATACATCACATTGATCTTGCAGAGAGATCTAGTAAAATATCACTGGCAGTGCAAGAACCAAAACTCGTCAGCTCTAAAACCAGTTTAAACACATGTAGCAAATCTGCAGGATTGTGTAAAGCAATTACTGTATACGCCATGACCATCTATTCAGAAATTGGCATAAAATTAGACCAACATGAAAACCTGATAATATTTAAATTCAAAAACATTTAAAAAGCAACATTTAATTGCTATTTCAGACTCTCAGTGCTGGAAATTAAAGACTGTACTGTTCCACATTTTCACCGATTTAACTATCAAATGTATCTGCCCATTAACATCTGTGTTGCCTAAGCTTTTTATTTTGTGTTATTCAGTTTCCGCAGATTTACCCGGTCAAACAGTGTTACAACAGCAGTTCAAGCAGACATGGATTTCCATGAGAACTTTGAAATGTCTATGGACCCTCAAGAAGACCATTCATATCCTGGCCAAATGTCAAGACAGTATTCTCGAGATGCCAGCACATCCACTGTAAGCATACAAGGCTCAGGAAATCATTATCATGCGTGCACAGTGGATGATGACTTCGATACAGATTTTGATCCTTCCATTTTACCTCCACCTGATCCCTGGATTGATTCTATAATTGAAGATCCAATTGAGGCTGTTCAAAGGTCAGTGTGTCACAGAGATGGACATTGGTTCTTGAAGCTTCTTCAGGCAGAGAGAGAACGTATGGAAGGTTGGTGTCAACAAATGGAAAGAGAAGAACAAGAAAACCACCTACCTGAAGAGAGTAAGTAATTCAAATATTTTTGCATGAAGAGGTCTTTGTCATTTTCCCCATCAAGGCTTAAAGATTATAGAGCCAAAATATCTCTGATTCCTCTTTTTCCTGCTGAAGGTACATTGAAAATGATTGGGCATAATCTTATGTGTATCTTTTTGTTTCACATCTGTGAAATAATCTGAGGACTCATCTAGTTGAGCTATGCTGCAGGATTTCTCAGGTGGCAGTGGTGGTGGTGGTGATGATGATGATGATGATGATATTTATTTACATCCTGCCTTTTTCCCAGTCTGGGACTCAAGGTGGCTTGCAACAGTTAAAAGAAACATAGCTAAAAATATACCAAATGCAAAAGTTAAAAATAGAATGAAACTAACATTAAAACCAGTTTAAAAGACATAACTCTTTAAAATTACAAATAAACCAAACACAGACAATACAGCAGAACTTTCCAGGACCAAGTTCCCTTTGAGTAGTCAGCCTTAAAGGACCTGCTGAAACAAAAAGGACTTAACCTACTTGTAGAGTAGTAGCAGGGAGGATGCCAGTCTAACCTTTCTGGGACGGGAGTTGCAGAGCCTAAGAGCACCCACAAAGAAGGCCCTCTTCCTTGTTCCCACCAGATGTACCTGTGAGGGCCTCCCCAGCAGATCTCAAAGCATGGAGAGGTTTGTAAGGGAGAATACAGTCAGCAGATCTCAAAGCATGGAGAGGTTTGTAAGGGAGAATATGGTCCTTCAGGTAGACTAGTCCTGTGCCATATAGGGTCATAACCAGCACTTTGACTTGTGTCCAGAAATGAATTGTCACGCAGTGGAGCTGTTACAGTAAGCGAGTTGTATGCTCCCTGCAGCCTGCCCCAGTAAGCAATCTGACTGCAGATCTTTGGACCAGCTGATGTTTTCAAACAGTCTTCAAAGATGGCCTCATGTAGAGCACGTCACATTAATCCAACCAGGATGTAACTAAGGCATGTATCACCCTGCTCAGGTCTGACATCTCAAGGAGTGAGTGCAGTTGGTGTACAAGCCTTAATTGTTCAAAGGCACTCCTGGTCACCACTAAAGCCTCAGGGCTGAATCCAGGTGTGCCCCCAAGCTACGAACCAGTGTCTTCAGGTGAAGTGTACCCCTATCCAGCACAAGCTGAATCCCGGTTCTGCTTTTTGAGTGATTAGGAGCACCTCTTCCTTATCTGAATTAAGCTCCCAGTTATTTGCCTTCATCCAGTCCGTTACTGATAGCCGACATCTGTTTAGCACCAAGACATCTTCTTTGGAGTTAGATGGAAAGGAGAGATAGAGTTTAGTGTCATCAGCATATTCATGTCACTGAATTCCAGAATTCTAGATAATCTCTCCCAGTGGTTTCATGTTTATGTTGAACAGCACAGGGACAAAACTGAGCCCTGAGGGGCCCCAAAGGCCAACGGCCATGGGGTTGAACAGCAGTCCTTCAACACCACCTTCTGGTTTTGCCCCACCAGAAAGGAATGGAGCCACTGTAAAACAGTGCCTCCGAGTCCCATCCCAGCAAGGCAGCCAAGAAGGATATTGTGATGTTCTGGACTTATGTAGATTTTTTTTTTTGCATTTATTAGAAAAAATAAGGTAAAATGCACTTTGTAGTAGATGTTATAAGGTTAAGATCTGTTGGGAGGCGTGAGAAAATAGAATGTTGGGAGTAAGCAGTGACTGGTGGAATGTCTGAAGTGATTTTGAAAAGATGGGTATATCAGTTGGTCAGGAACGAGAGGGGGGTTGTCAAGATTTGGAATTTGAGTGTTTAGGTCTCATATATAGCGGCTTTGCATCTGTGGTTCGGGGGAGGTGGAAGACCTAGCGGTTGTCTAAATGATGAAAAAAAATCCTTGTAGAATTTGAGCAGAAAATGTGGATTCAGACGAGGACGAGATGGTAGAAGGAAGGGAGACAGAAAAACTTGAATAGAGTGATAAAATGGTGATAACAATAAGAACATGGAATGTTAAAGGACTAAATGGACAAAAAAAAGGAATCAGATCTTTCATTTATTGGAGAAAATAAAGCAGAGATTAACTGTTTACAAGAAACTAAGATTCGAGAAAAAGACAACAAACTTCTGAATAGGCTGAAGCTTGGACAGGTCTTCTTGTCAAGTTCTGATAAAAGGAAAAAAGGGGTCACAATCTATGTAAGCAATAGATAGGAAGCAACAGAAATTATAAATGACAAAGAGGGGCACTATATTGGTGTGGAAATAAACATGGTTAATAGGAGGATAATTTTAATCGCCATTTATGCCCTAATCGAAAAGAAAGATCAATTAATTCTACAGAAAATTACATTTGGAACTTGGAAAATTGAGAGAGCAGAACAAGAATGATATAATAATATCTGGAGACTTTAATGGCATGTTAAAAACAAAATGGGATAGATCAACTCCTGAAAAAGCTCATGGAGAACTCCCAAAAATGTGTAAAGATATGCTAGAAGAATACAGAAGAATATTGTTTGGTAGATGTCTGGTCCTCAAAATATGAAGGAAAAAAAGGTTTCACTTTTTACTCAGACACTCATAATTCGATGTCTATGAAACGCAAAAAGCATGTTTAATAATAAATGGAGAAAAAAACCAAAAATTTCAACATCTATAAAGGAACATGACAGGGATGTCCTTTACCCCCCCTATTCTTTATTTTGGCGTTGGAAAGTCTGAATAACAATTTAAGGAAAGACACTCAAATACCCGGGCTCAAAATAAAAGGTCAAGAATATAAGGTTAAAGACTTTGCAGATGACCTTGTGATAATTCTTAAAAATCCTCTTGAAAATATTGGTTTTCCATTGGACTCTATTAGAAAATTTGGAGAAGTTGCAGGATTTAAATTAAATAAGGACAAGACATCAATCATAACAAAGAACTTGACAGCAAAGGAGGATGAACAATTAATAGAAAAATCGAGCTGTAAAATAAAAAAAAAGTGAAATATTTGGGGATTTGGTTAAGTAAAAGCAACATTGACCTTTATGAAAACAATTATAAAAAATTAGGGGGAGAAATCAAATCAAATTTGGAAAGATAGAACAAACTAGATTTATCCTTATTTGGAAGAATAAACACAATAAAAATGAGGATACTACCTAGATGCCTGTTCCTATTTCAAAACTTGCCAATACTGCAAAATGATAAGTTAATACAAAAATTGACCTTTGACTTAAACAAATTCGTTTGGAGAGGAAGAAAAGCGAGAATAAAATGGTCAACGTTAACAGCTGATAAATACGCTGGAGGAGCTTCTCTACCCAACCTGAAATTATATTATGTTGCTTGTGGACTCAATTGGCTGATAGACTGGGTTAAATTGAACAACAGATTATTAACATTAGAGGGATTTGAACTGCATTATGGGCAGTACGCATATTTAGGTTATGATAAAGCTCAAGTGAATAAAGCCTTTGAAAATCATATAATCCGGAAAGCCCTTATGAGAATCTGGCGAAAGGTTAAAAAAAAAAAAACAATTTTATGTGAAACTCCCGACTTGGTTATCTCCACATGAAGCCTTTTTTGGGAGATGGGAGAGTTCCAGAGAATGGCTAAGGTATAGAGACCTAATCGACTATACGGCATGGAAAAAAGGTGACGAAATTAATCTGCATACGCATGAACAACTAGAGGGTAGAAGAATGGCAATGAATTGGTTCAAATACTTACAATTCAAAAACATATTTCAAGATGATAAAAAAGACCAAGATTTTGAAATGATAGAAACAGAGATTGATAAAGTGATATGGGGTAAAGAAACAAAAAAGATATCTCAATTATATAAACTATTACTAGATAGAGAACTAGAAGGTGAAAAGGTCACAGATGCCATGACGAAATGGGCTCAAGATCTGCATGAAACAATAACTATGGATGAATGGGGAAGGGCATGGAAGGAAACAAAGACCTTTACAACTTGTTTAGCACTGAAAGAGAACCATTTTAAACTTGTGAACAGATGGTATCTAACCCCAGCAAGAATTGGAAAAATCGGCAAAATGAAAAATAACAAGTGTTGGCGTTGTGAAAAAGATACAGGCACTATGTATCATATGTGGTGGGGATGCTCAAAAATTCAAAAATTTTGGACTAAGATTCATAGGAAGATCCAAGAAATTTACAAAACACAGTTCATTATGAATTCAAAATTTTATTTATTAAATATAACCTCCGACTTGGAAAAAAAACTTGAAGCAACAGCACTGGAGAACACTGCTTTATGCGACAACGGCAGCAAGGTTGTTGATAGCAGCAAACTGGAAAAATAAAGAAATTCCATTGATAGATGACTGGATAATCAAACTCAGAGAAATGTTAGAGAATGATAAATTAACATGTATCTTACATAAAGCAAACTTAACGAAACTGGAAGAATAATGGTCCCCAATCCAAAAATATTGGGGGGGGGACTGGAAAATTAAGGCGACTTAGCAGAATGATGAAAAAGGGCAGCATATTAGATAAAAGACAGAAAAGATATAAGAATAAGATAAACTTGTGGGGAAAGGGCTCTGAACAATAAAGCGTAAATTTCATTTTAAACTTAAAAAGCTTAAACACTAATAGCAACATACAGAAGATAGAAAGGGAAAGTAAAAGAAACAATAATTCAAAGTGTTAAATAATGGGAGTGAAAGGAAAGAGAACAATTTGAAGCAATCCTAGACAGGGGCCAGGCAGAAGGAAGATTGATGGTCAGGTGAAGGGGAGAATGGATATGAGCGTAAGAAGGGAAAGTATGTTGTAAGGGAGAGAGAAAGTGAAGGAAGAAATTAGAAAGGAGGATGAGGAGAGAAAGGAAGAGAGAAAGATTTGGATGGAAAGGAAAAAATGAAGAGAGTAAAACAAGGAAGGGAAATGATTATTATGGTTTAGATTGAGTGTAGGAGTTTGACAATAGGAATTTAATTGGAAATATGTGATATGAGATATGTAAAATGAAAGGCAAACATAACAACGTAAGAATATTGATAACTAAATTGTTTGGACTATCGTGGCTGTAATATTGTAAGGGAAGATCTCTATGGAAAATAAAAATATATTTTTTTAAAAAAAGTGTTGTCTTAATGGTAACCCACAGCAATTCACTCTATTCAGAAGGAGGAGGGCAAAAATGGCCATATACTGCATGCTAGAAGACTTCACAGTTTACCGTGAAGTTTTTTAAAAACTGTGAGTGGGGTGTTTATTTCTTGCTCATTAGGACAAACGATTCACCTTTGTTTGCTTGCCCATATGACAGGAAGCGCAAAGCTGATTGACTGGATGAGTGCAGGGGTGGGGCTTGTTGACAGGACAAGCTCCCACAGCCACCAGTTCCCCCCTCCACCGAACAATCGGGAATGAGGAAGGGAGAAGGAGGCTGTCATTCCCACCCACCCCAGCCGCCATCCCTTCCCCCACATTGACTGAGGGAGGGAGGAGGAGGGCTCTCTCACCCTCTTCTCCCTTCCTTGGTTTCCCACCCATGTTGTCACCCCACAGCCATCAGCCCCGCAGAAACTGAGGAAGGGAGGAGAGTGCTGCAACTTGCTCTTACTATGGGGCACAATGTGCCCCCCCCTCGTATAGATAGGGCCCTAGTCCACTATCTTATACATTGTCCTTTATACGAGGGTCCCAGGGAACATTTCCTGGGTGAGCTTTTTATAGCAAGGGCAGGTTGGCTGCAGCATGACATTAATTTGTGATCTTCTGGCAGACCAATCTAAATTTATCACCCTTAAGGTTGCTACTTCTGCTGTAGCTGCCCAAAAGATCTGCTGTAATTTTATAAAAACAGCAGCAGTGAATTGCAAAGAGGACAAGATGTTGTAGATAGAATGTTATGACAGTTTGTTTTGCCACCGACTTCCTGTTGCCTGATCTACTAAGATTTCCCCTTCTCCTTTTTATAAGTTGATAAGCTTTTTCTGAGGATTAACAGCAGATGTTATCCAGTGAAATGTATAGTTGTTGTTTGTAACATTTTGTAATGGTCATTGTACCTTATACAAATAAATGTTGTTATTGAGTGTTAAGGAGAGTTAGTTGGTCAGAAGCAGAGGAGAGTTATAGTCAGGGTTAAAGATATGAGTGTGTGTGTGAGAGAGGGATGTGTGTCAGAATTAGCATCAATGTATTAAATAAGTAATTTGTGATGTTATGTTAAAGCTGGGAGGTCACCACACACTCTGGTACCTTGCCTAGGAATGGATTGTTGGAAACTGGCCAATAGTTGTCCAATATGGGATCCCGAGAGGGCTTTTTCAGAGGTGGCCCTATAACGGCCTCCTTTAGATATGATGGAATTCTGCCTTTTTTTAGTGAGTCATTGACTACTCCCTCTACCCACTCAGCCAGTCTGTTACCCAAAGAGCTCTTGGAAATTCCAATAAAATATCGAGTTTTTAATATGTTGGGGAAATTAGCAGCAACTCGACCTTAGCAATTTGAAAAGGGGCAACAAGGTGATCTTTACACCAATTGTATACCCCTACTAACTCTGAACAGACACACACAAACACAAAATGAAAAATTAACAATGATATTTATTCAAGACATAAAATAATAACACCAAGCACACACACATTCATACAAAAAACATTCACACAAGACCACTAGGAATGGGAGAAGAGAAGTTGCCAGAGGGATAGAAAGGGAGATTGCTGGAATGATATGACACCTGTCTTGTAGTCCAAAGTCGTTGAACAAACCGGCAGCCTGGATGGATGAATCTGGAGTGGCTAACACAGAGAGAGACATAGTGTCCCCAAGCAAAGTTTCTGTGCACAATGAGGCATGATTTTTGGCCAATATTTATACCAAAAATATGCCCTGGGGTGAGGAAGTTTCATGGGTTGAAACAATAGATTCTAGGAGTCTCTAAAGATTGCACAATGAGTTCCAGGAAAACTGGTCTTGACAATAGGTGTTCGTAGATGCTAATGTGTTTGCAACTGCCTTAAATGTTCTGATGATTGGATTCACAAAGCTTGAGCTGCTTCTTTTGATGGTTAGGTGGTTAGGGAAGGGAAGCTGGATATCTTCAAACAAAGGAATACTCCATCTGTTTAATGGAATCGTTGTCTGTCACTTGTGTGTGTTGTGGTGACAATGTCATTTTGACCTCATATTTCCACATAATTTGGAATTTGTCAGTAATTCATCCTTTAGGCAATGCATGGCTTACAGCACGTGCCTATTGGGATCAATACAGTGAGTCCCTGAAACTTTACTGCTCTTCCCAGTGGAAGACCACATGCTTTACTGAGACCTGGTTGGGAGATGCCAGCACTGCAACATGGGCGTGGGCTCTCCCGGTCGGGTATACGGTCAGCAAGCAGATAAGGGAAAGTGAGGGGGGCAGTGTGGCCTTGGTTCATAGAAACAACTTAAACTTGACCAGGAAGCCTATCCGGAAAACAGCTTGCATCGAGTGCATGTACCTTAGCCTGAAAACCAGGGATAGTTTGGGGATTCTGTTGGTATACCGGCCACCCTGTTGCTTAACAGACTCCCTAACCGAGCAGACCCAGCTGATCTCTGAGTTGTTGTTGGAGTCACCCAGACTTTTGGTTTTGAGCGATTTCAACATTCCACTAGAGACCAGCGTATCGAATATAACCGGTGCGGCTCAGGAGTTCATGGAAACTATGACAAACATGGGCCTTTCCCAATTGGTTGACGGGCCCACACATTGTGCAGGTCATACCCTCGATACAATCTTCAGTACGGAACAGGAATATCCGTGGGCGGAGGTTACAAAAACCTCCGCATTGTCATGGACGGATCACTTCCTGGTCAAGATGGAACTAAGAGCCACTGTCTGCCCCTCTGGGGGTGGTGGACCCATTAGAATGGTCCGCCCTCGAAGGCTAATGGAACCAATTGGCTTCCAGAAAGCCCTAGAGGGTTTAATGGTTGGTAATGCCAGTGATTCTGTAGAGGCTTTGGTCAGCATCTGGAACACTGATCTTACCAAGGCTATCGACACAATCACTCCCAAGCGTCCTTTCCAGCCCGCCTCTAATCGTAAGCCCTGGTACACAGAGGAGCTTAGGAGGATGAAGCAAACTGGACAACGGCTAGAGTGCAAGTGGCAGAAGACTCGACTCTTATCCGACAGAACTCACCATAGGAAGCATCTTGATTCCTATCGGGAGGCGATACGTGCAGCACAGAGATCCTTCTGCTCTTCACGTATTGCATCTGCAGAGTCCCATCCAGCAGAGTTGTTTAAGGTGGTGGGGGAGCTGACGCAGGTTCTTCCTGCGCCAAATCCCCTACTTAATCCGACAACAGCATGCTGTGATGCATTTAATATCCACTTTGCAGATAAAATCTCTCGGATAAGAGCTGACTTGGATGCCAATGTTCTGACAGAATCCATAGATGAGGCATCCAACAACTCCATTGATGGCAATTTACTGGATCAGTTTCAATCGGTGAGTACTGATGACATGGACAAGCTCCTTGGAAGTGTGAGGAAGATGACTTGCCCTCTTGATCCCTATCCATCTTGGCTGGTTGTCCAGGGGGGGACGCATTGAGAGTATTCCTACAGGACACAATCAATGCATCCTTCAGGGAAGGTATTGTACCATCTTGTTTAAAGGAGGTGGCGGTTAAGCCACTCCTGAAATAACCCTCCCTGGACCCCCTGGACAAGAACAATTACAGACCAGTGTCCTTGCTACCTTTTTTAAGCAAGGTGATCGAGAGGGCAGTTGCTTCCCAACTCCAAGCCATCTTGGATGAAACTGATTATCTTGATCCATTTCAAACCAGCTTCAGGACAGGATATGGAGTTGAGACTGCCATGGTCGCTCTAACCGATGACCTCCGCCTGAGCATCGACAGGGGTAATGTGACCCTGCTGGTGCTCTTGGACCTCTCAGCAGCCTTTGACACTATAGATCATTCCATCTTCTTGGATCACCTGAGAGAGTTAGGAATTGGAGGCACTGCTCTGCGATGGTTCCATTCCTTTCTCTCGGGCAGATCCCAGAGGGTGAGGCTCGGGGACAGCTGCTCTTCCAGAATTGAGCTCAATTGTGGCATCCCTCAGGGTGCCATTCTGTCCCCGATGCTATTTAACATTTATATGAAGCCGCTGGGAGAGATCATCCGGAGGCATGGAGCTCGGTGTCATCGGTACGCTGATGACACTCAGATATATTTCTCCGTGACCAGATCGTCGGCTCAGACTTCAGATGGTGTCTCTCTTCTCAATGACTGTCTTAGAGCGGTAATGGATTGGATGAGGAAAAACAGATTGAGACTAAATCCAGACAAAACGGAGGTACTGACAGTCACAGGCCCGAAACCAGGTCTGGGAATACAACTTCCAGTCCTGGATGGACTCACACTCTCCTCTAAGGACTGTGTTCGCAGTCTGGGGATACTCCTGGATTCGTCGCTTCACATGACTAGTCAGGTGAATGCGATGGCCAGAAGTGCCTGTTATCAGCTTCGGCTGATATGCCAACTGTGCCCCTACCTGGATACAAGGGATCTGGAAAATGTGGTACATGCTTTGGTAACCTCACGTTTGGATTACTGTAATGCACTCTACATGGGGCTACCCTTGTGCCTAACCCGGAAACTTCAACTGGTACAAAATATGGCAGCCAGGTTAATTACAGGTACATCTAGGAGAGAGCATATAACACCTGTGCTTAAATCTCTCCATTGGCTGCCGATTAGTTTCCAGGTGCAGTACAAGGTGTTGGGTCCATCTTATCTCCGGGACTGCCTCATCCCATATGATCCCCCCCGCGCAATTCGGTCCTCTGGGAGGAACCTGCTGCAGCCTATGAAAACTAGGCTGTCGCAGACCTCCCAGAGGACCTTCTCTTCTACAGCTCCCAGACTTTGGAATGGCCTGCCGGATGAGATCCGTCTTATCACTACTCTTGATAGGTTCAAGAAAGCGCTAAAGATGGATCTCTTCCAGCAGTCCTTCCCAGAATAACTTCCCGGTTCAAGTGGACTGATTGCTCCCCACCCCCTTGCCATCGTTACCTTTATTTATTTATTTATTGTATTTTATCTTTGTTTTAACTCTCCATTAGTTTAATTTAGTTTTAAGGGGTGGGAGGGTTAGGATGGGGAAGGATTGTTTTAACCTGATGTTGTTTTAATCTTGCTGTACGCTGCCCCGGTTGCTGAGCAGAGGGGCGGGTTAAAAAATAAAAAAAATATTATTATTATTAATAATAATAATAATAATAAGCCAAATTATTAATAAGCCAATTTTGGGGTCTCTGGAGGTAAGGGCTTATTAGGGGTGCTAACAAGTCTTCCTCTGGTTTTTTTGATAAGTGAGCAGGGGCAAAGATCTAACACACAAGTTGTGGCTGTCACCTCTTGGTTTGTAGTCAGGTCATGAAAGATGCCTGTGTGTTTGTTTAAATTCTTTATCAACATATAGCAATACATATTAAAATTAATATTTTGTTTATCTTCATTTGTATTTGGTATTTCTAAACGGTCCTGGAAATTCTGCTGCAGAATTATTATTTCATTTAAAATACTTTTTAAAACCTGGGAAAATTTAAAAAATGACATTACATGGCACTAAATACAGGCATACCTCAGTTAACAAAGCCTCTGACAAAGAAGCTCCTTTTTACAAGGTCTTTTTTATATCTACTAAGCCCCACTTTTTTCTTCTTGTTCTCTGACTAACTAGATGTTTTTAGCAGCATTAGTACTGGGAGCAAGGTGAAGGACAGCTAGAGAAATATAGACTGTATATTTTATAATATAGATTGTAGCAGCGTGTCTGGAGTAAACAATGCAATAAAGATTGAGCTGGGAAAGAGTGGGATTCTACCTGCTTGCAGTAGGCAAGGTAAAGAGCAACTGCCTCCAAAATCCCTTTCTGAGCATGCACAAGCAGCAAAACTTAGAGAAAGGGGGAAAACATGTAAGTCCACCACCACTCACCATGTTCAAAAAACATAAATCTAAAAATTGGAAATCATAAGAAAACTGGATGTTGGTGAAAGAAAAAAAAATCATCCCTGGATGCATTTTGGAAGAAGCTTTCAAGTGGTTTCTAGAAGGTTCAAATGTTTTTGTTTACTTATGCATGGCTTACCTGACCTGGGTGTTTTTTTCACACGGACGTATCATTAGTTTTGGCATGATATGTTAAGAAAATCAATTAAAGCAGCTGCCTGCAACTTGCTCCCATGAGCCACAGTTACACACCTAGTGTGTTATATTATTTGGCAATGTTGGGAGTTGTAGTCCAGTATACAGAACTGCCCCAGGAAACCCTTTTGTTTCTATTTTACTAATTCTCTTTATCTTATTACCCCACCCCAAATAGCTAGTGTGGTGAAAGGATGACAAAAATAGGAAACACTAGTTAGTCTGGGGGACAATTTCATCTCCATGAAAGCTGTCACAAGGCCACCTATACAGGGCACATATCTGGATTAAAATGAGGTCTATGTGGTTTGCTCCATTTTAAAGAAGAGCTATGCTTTCAGGAGGCTTCTGGGAACATAATCCTCCTATAAAACAAGGAATAATTTGTTTTGTTTGGGACATGTGAACTTGATCAGCAAGCTGCCACGTTAATTGGGATCAGGGCCTGGAAAAGTAGGTGAAGTCCATATGCAGCCCACAGCTATGTGTTACACACTCTTCAATTGCTCTACCAGACTAAAGATGTCTCCACACTGCACATTTATAGCAGTCTGATACTTTTAACTGCCATGTCTCTTTTGTGTGGACTCTTGAGATGTGTTGTTTGGTGAAATACTTAGAATTCTCCAGGGTACTCCCCTGACCTAAGCATTAAAAACTACAAATCCCAGATTCCATAGGTAGTTAAAGTGGAATCAAACCACTACAATGGGGTGTAGTTTAGATACATCCTAAAATCTGGGAGAGATCCAGATTCAAATTCTCACTGAGCCAGGAAGCTTGCTGTGTTTCCTTTGATTTGAGGCACATTCTTTCAGCTTAATCTACTCACAGCGTTGTGGTGGAGAAAAAATGGTTGGATGAGAACATACCGTGGTCTGAGTTTAACAGAAGACCAGGATTTTTTAAATATCAGAAACAGCTGGCTTTTTGCAGCTAACAACAAAATATCTTAAAAACTAGGAAGATAGTCACACGGCTACAGTCATGAAGTGAGACATTTACCATCTCAACAACATAACTATTATTTAATATTCACAACTGTTACTGGTTCCTGTTATTATATAATCTGTGGTTTTTGTGTGATGGTGTTATTTGCAGCTTCCTGAAGAAGTTTGCTATGCACTATGCCAAATATACATATGAATGCCCACCATAGACAGATGAAACACCCCTTGTTTCTTAGCCATTTAATTTCTAAACAATGCTGATGTTGTGGAGAGGGGTGTTAACTGACCTGCAGGTGAATTCTTGGGGCTTCAGAAAGTCCATGGAAGTTTACTGCTCAGACAATAAATTCATGACAAAAGCAGCAGAGATTGAAGTTTCCTTGGCACTCTGGCAGCTGAGAGCAGGGTTGCTTCCCCCAGTGTTTGAAGTAATATGATACAAGCTTTTCTCAGACAATGCCCCCTTGTGCGGAACAGCTGTCTGGAGGAGATGGTTCAGGGCTGTTGGACAGAGGTTTGTATGTTACATGTTTGGTATTATCTAGCCAAGAATGAAATGGGCTAGATCAGACTGAGTGTTTCTAGTCAGGAATGCAATTTGCTGCTACCCATAAAAATGAGTTAAAATGTCAGTGTTTCCAGGCTGAGTTTAAAATGTCAGGACACATTTCTTTAGATAATTATGCACATTTTATTATATTAAAATCTGACATTTTTCTCTGTAAAAAGTAGTAAGCAAATTAACTCCAGGCATCTTTATGCCAACAGTTTTGGTTCACTCAGTGCTGAATATGATAACTATCAAAGATCACTGTGGGATTTATTGTATATGACTGTTGTGGGTTTTTTTGAGGCAGAACTTCACTCCAGCACAGTGTGTTCTGACTGGCAGTGCCTACACATGTAGTCCTTCTAAAAACTACATCCCTGATAATCAGCTGTTGAGCAGAGAAGAGGGAGCAGCAGGGATTAAGGAAATGAGAGTTGAAAGCAGCATCCTGAGCTGCTGATTCCCTGGATTTCGGCTTTGCTTAAATGATACACACAGATACACTGCCTTAGATGTTGGGTTGGAATAGAGAGCAGTGCACACACAACACCTGTTTATTAATACACTTCCTAATTTAATTTAATTATATCCTGCTTTTCTCCCAACAGGGAATCCAAGGTGGTTTACAACAAAGTTAAAAACTAGATACAGTTAAAAACCTGACAATAACAAAAGTTTTTTAAAAACAAAAAACATTACATTAGCTATTATGTTACAACATGATCACCCATGATTTACAAGAGTATAACATCAGTTAAACAATGTAACAATAGAGATTAAAATGCAGTACAATTGCCTCATAAAAAAAGCTCATTTGCACACCCAGTCAATCTAGAAATGTCTGTTTAAATAAAAAGGGCTGATATTCAGGATTACAGTGACAGATGCATAACGTAGAGTTATGGATGTGTAACTGGTCTGTTTTCACTAACACTACATAATTATACTGTGGACACCTACGTATGTAAATGCCACCCCTCCAATCCAGCTGCTAGTGCTTCAGTTGGATGGGAAGCAGGGGGTCAGGCCAAGAGCTCTGGTGGTACAATGGTTAAATGCCAGTACTGCAAGCCACAAGGTTATGAGTGTGATCCCAGGGGGCTCCAAGGTTGACTCAGCCTTCCATCCTTCCATAGGTTGGTCAAATGAGCACCCAGCTTGTTGGGAGCAATTAGCTAAAAAAAACAATGTACGGTACTGTAAACTGCTTAGAGGGTGCTTTGGCACTGATAAGTGGTATATAAATATCAATGCTATTGCTATTGTTATAAGAGATGTTAATTAGTTATGTCTCCTTAAATAATTAGCCGATTCAGGATTCTGGTGAAGGTCTTTACCTGAAGGTGAATGGAGAGTGAGAAGAGGCCAACCTAGCCTCCTACAGGAGGGAATTCCACAGACTGTGAGTGCTTTCTCACATGTCTACACTAAAGGAGCTTATGATAATAACACATCCATGAAAAAGCCCTTCCCTAAAGACTCAGGCAAGCTCATATAAGACTTCCCAATACAATACAGAAGTCTCCTATTAACACATGGCTTCTATCTGGGTCAATACTTTATAAATACACACTTTACCATCCATTCAATAACAGAGTGTCTAGGAGAAAGGTATGTTTCTTCATTTTTATTTTTATTTTTTGCATATTGCTATTTCTGATGTCAGATTTGTATCCATTTATTCTTTTGTGTAGCAAATAACCTATTTATTCTATGTAGAATGCAGAAAGGCATTGCTGGCTGATGATAGCATGTATCACATTGGAAGACAACCAGGTGAATTAACTTTTGATGTTGTGGCTGATATCTTTAAGTTGTGCAATAATGTTGCCTGAATAGATTTAGGACAGAAGTAGAATCTGGGTTTGTTGCAGGGCCTGGTCCCTGTGTGTGCATCTTTTTGTCATCTTTGTTGTTTCTGATGAGCAGCTGTTTCAGGTTATGGAATGTAAGCTATGGTAAGCCTGCCACCCAAAATTCTTGAAAGAGAAGTTTACTAGTGATACTTCGGAATGGTTTAAACTGGGAGCACTATGTTATACCACTTTCTCTTTTAGGCCTGCCCTGTAACAGACAATTGGACAACTGACATTGTTTGCAGTCCACATAATTGATGCAATAATGTTGTGTCTTCTTTGATCCTACACCCTTCTCAAAAGGTGCAGAATAGCCATGGGGGGAGGGGGACTCTTGAGGTGCTACTATAAATCCTGGGGGAGGGGGCTTTAGGCCCTCAAGAGGGAAGAAGTGAAACTCATTTCTTGTGTCTATGTGTCTAACAAAATGACAGCCATTGGCTCCTAATTTATGGCATTACACCAGGCATTCCTGAGGCTACAATATCTATCCAATGAAGTGTAAAAGGAGATCAACAAGGCCGGACTGGTATCCAGAACAAGACACAAAATTATTGCATCAATTATGAGACTTCCAGAGGACCCCAGCAGATCACAGCAGTGCTATAATCATTTTGCATCTGGCTATGTACATATAGCCAGATATTTCTCTGATCCTACCCACTCCCCATGAGTTACAGAATGGCCATTCCAGAGCGGGAGGTGTCCGAAATGTATGGTAAATTGCAGGGGGGCGTGGCGTTGTAGCTCAACATGTGGAACTAATGCACTATGCTGAGCCATATAGGATTGTAGCCTTTGTCTGATGAGTCAGAACTGGTGTAGTTGTACCACAGCACTGCTATGGACAACAAATGTGTTCTGAGTAGATAGTGAAGCCATATACCGCAGTTTATAGGTAGCCAGCATGGTGTGGTGGTTTGAGCATTGGACTACAACTCTGGAGACAAGGCTTTGAGGGTCGCCATAAGTTGGAAATGACTTGAAGGCACACAACACACACACACACATAATATAAGGTGTTGCTTTTACAGGTTAAGTATTCCTTATCTGAAATGCTTAGGACCAGAAGTGTTCTGTATTTTGGATTTTTTTTTTCAGATTTTGGAATACTTGCATATACGTAATGAGATCTTGGAAATGGGACCCAAGTCTAAAAACAAAATTCATTTATGTTTCATATACACCTTATACACATCGCCTGAAGCCTGGGTATTTTTAATAATTTTGTGCATCAAACAAAGTTTGTGTACATTGAACCATCAGAAACCAAAGGTAGCACTATCTCAAGCCACCCATGTGGACAATTTTGGAGTACAGGTCAACCCCTGTATCCATGGGGGATATATTTCAGGACTTTCCATGGATGCGTGAAACCACGGTAATAGCAAATACTCTATTTTTGTGCTTAGAACAAAAACAGAACATTTGCTATTCACACACCCCTGCCACTCACCTGCTACCCTGTGGAGGGAGAGTAGCTTCATCACCCAGGAGAAGGGGGTGGCTTCTCCCCCTTTCCCTGGTGACAGAGCTCTTCTTGTTGTGCTTTGTCACCCTGGAAAAGACCCAGCAGTGGGGCGTATTCTCCCTGGCAAGGAGGTGCTTCTGTACTTCATCATCTGGGAGAAAACAGGATGGTGGGGTGAATTCTTCCTGGCAAGGAAGCGCTTTCTGTGAGCAGCTTCTCTCTGACAACAAAATACTTGCGACTTCTCCCTGCTGATGAAGCAACGCCAGCAGGGGGGGGGGATTCTTCCTGCTTCTGCCCCCTGAAACAAACAGCGGATAAGTGAAACCATGGATATGGGATCCATAGAGATGGGGATCCAGCTGTATTTTGGATTTCAGAATTCTGGATAAGGGATAGTCAACCTGTATCTCCATTATGTAGTTATACAGTAGTGTCCAGAAATTAGATCTGCTTGTATTTCCTCAGGACTAGTCTAGGTGTAGCTTGATTTGGGGGTCAAATTTACTGAATTCCTTGTTGAACCTCTCAAGTATGTCTTGTAGCTCAGCATGTCATCAGCATATTTCAGGAAGAAAAGCTTTAAGGACAGGAACTGAGAAAGTGTTATTCTAAGTCACTGATCAAAATGATGGCAGTTTTGTAGTTAAATATAATGCAGTACCTTCAAGACACAATGCCCTGGATATGTTGTAGCCTGTTTGTATGGAGGAAACCTGATGTAAACCTGACTCAACATTGATGGTAATTAGATGGTACGAGTATTATCTGGGAGATTGTTAGTGGAATATAGTTTCCTGAGGAAACTAGTACATCTCAAACTCTCTTCAGGAGTTTGCTGTGTGAAAATGCTAAGCCTGCAAGGGAGACAGAAACATGTTCCCTATGAAAGTCTGATCATAGGGAAAGTCTGGAGAGATATAACCAGATTTGGCTGAACATGATTACAGTGTTCAACATAGTCAAAAACTATGTGCAGTCAGCAAAATAATAAGTAGGAAGAAATTTATTTCTAATAATATTTCTAGAACTTCAGTTTGGGGGGTTAGTGAAAGAAACTTTCAAAAAACTGGCATATTTCTAGTTCTTTATGATTTTTGTAAGCTACATATTGGTCTACCACAGGTTCTTTATTTTTTATTTACTTAAAGCATTTTTATCCCAATCTTTAGCTGAAAGAGGCTCCTAAAGCATCTTACAAAGATAAGATACTGTAGTTCCTTCCTTTAGGTTTAGAGTTTGAGTATTCCTGTAAGTAGCCATAATGCGCATAGAGGTTGTTTGCATCTCATGACTCCCACTGTATCTGGAAAGGTTTGATGAAGCCCAGATGACATACTACCCATTGATCCTGCTACTGTTTCTCACAAGGTAGTTTGACCAAATGGTCAGAGCTTGGAAAGGTTTGGTGACTACCATTCCCAGAATCCCCATCCCAGCATGGCTGCTAGTCATGCTGGCTGGGTGTGATGTTGGCCCTAGCAGGCTGGCCCCACAGTTCCTAGCCTTGGTTGTCTGTCACTCTCACCTTGCCCTATGGGCTCCCTTTTAAATTCCATTCTCGGATTTGGGCCCTGGGCCTCTAGGTGACCTTATTGTGGTTAAGTCTGGATAAAAGTGGTTTCTGTGATGGTAAATATGACCTCCCCTTATGCCAGGGTGAAAAAATAAAATAAATAAAAAAACATTAATAATTTAAAAAACAAGTTCAGATTATTTACTATAACCAAGTTTTTAAAATTTCCAGTGTTGGTATCAACTATATAATAATATTTCAACCAACTGATGTCAGACCTTGCCTTCACTCAATTCATATACCCAGTATATATACATTCATTCCCCCCTGACTCTCACAACTGACTCTCTCAACAGTCAACTCTCAATAGTCAGTTCTCAACTGTCATTCTCATAGACTCACTCACAGAGGCCTCTCCTTCCCATCACAGCATTCTGTGCTGGGACTGGCTGCCTTCTGTCCTTCTAAGCATTGTTTTACACCTATTCATCAAGCTGGGTGATGCAGTAAGTTGTAGTCCTAAATGGCTCCAGGTTCTTACAGTTGCCTTGTCAGGCAGGAGGAGGGGCCTAGGCGAGTTGGTGAAAGCAGCAGCAAGTAGAAATGGCAACAATTAAACTTCACCTCACTATGTACTTTTTTTCTGACTATGAAGGTCAGGATTATGATACTTTTCAGAATTAACCCACATATTCTGTCTTGTCTAAATAATATTTACCTTCTGAGCTTCCATTGCAGCACTCGTGTTTGCAGTAGACCACTGCTTCTTTCCTTCCACAGGCTAGATCACGAATCTTATAGGATTCCTCCAAACAACTATGAACAACTGTAACACAACATGAACTGATATTCTTATGGGTATCTGATAGTTCTTGACCCAACCAAAACTTGTTCCAGGCTTGCTTTATGCCTACTTCATCCCCAAAGTATAATGTTCTAAAAACAGTGCTACTCTGCAAACCATCAGCTGCCTGTCCACAACAAATGCAGCAAAGAACTATGATGATGATGATGCCCCAAAATGGTACTGATCCCTGGAATATTGGTGGGGGTGGGGGGGCGGGGAATGCCCTGCCACATGAGATAGTTTGAGAAGCACTGTTCTAAAGTGTCTTTGAACCTGAGTGTGGTAAAATAAAACCAGGCTCTAAAAATAAAAACATCTCTGATTGTTGCAGAATCATCTTCTCCAACAGTTACAGGCTTTGAATACATTCAAGTGCAACAGTACCCTAGGACAGCTTTTGCACTGTCAAGAGAGTAGTTATACATCTCCTTCCCACAGCGTTTGATTTACCTATCATCTTCAAGCACCAAGCATGTGCAAGCCAGTTAACTCTATATAAATAGCTTCTCTATAGCATCTTAAATTAATCCCATGTTCAACTAAGAGCCATCCGCCATGCCTGGTAACATCAGTTTCTCTTCCACATCCCCTTTTGTCTGTGTTTTATTTAACATTCCACCTGATTCACATTGTTATTATGTGTACATTTACCTAGGAATAAACCCCATTGACCACAGGTGAGCTTATATCCAAATAAATATGTACAAGATTACACTGCAGAGTTTTAATGAAGTTGAAACTTTGTTCATTTCTTTATGACTTTTTAGTTGTTTCCTATAAAAGTTTTTTTTTTAAAAAAAACCTTAATGGTCCAATAGTTTTAGTCTTTGAATGGCATTTATATGGAACTTTTCCCATGACCCATGCAACTAAATGTAAAAGTTTTAGAAACTAACCTATCCCCCTTCTTAATTTGTTCCTTTATCTTTTTCCTTCTTAGCAGTTGCAGTTAAAATAATGCAGTCACCTTAATGGTTGTTTCTATGCTTGTTTGGAAATATTTAAATGTAGAACTGACCCATTTACTACACTAGATATTCGTTAATCTCAACCAGGAGATGGATGTAAGGTTTCATATTTTGCACAGCGCACATGTATGCCTCAGTCTTTGTATCCCCTTCCAGTTAATTTTCTCCAGCTGCTGATCAGCTTATGTCAGTCTGTAGTCCATTTTATAAGCAAGTTAGTTTTATGTAAGTAACATTTTAAAGCTCTGCTCAGGACCAGCTCTACCATTAAGCAGAGGGAAGTGATTGCTCTAGTAGCATATGCTAGGTGGGAGGCAGTAGCTATAGTCTCCTAGTCATTCCTTTGTATTGGAGAATGTTTCAGGCAACTTACCCTGTGCCCCATAAAACAGCCTGCTGCCTTCAGCTGTGGTTGGGGATGCTGTCTCATCACTAATACTGAAATAAGATTCAACTGCCAGTCCATCTGGCTTCTGTAGATAGAATGAGTGGGGAGGCTTTCTTGACCTTCACCTGAGCCAGTAAAACACCTTGCACCTGGCCTGGTTCTACTAGGCATTTCACAAAGTGTGAAATGAGTCGAAAACTCAGTTGTTTGGCGCTTTATGTATGAAGAAGTTAGATGATGAGAGCTGTAATCTCCAATGGCAATTCAGTAGAAGGTACATGTTTTCCTGAAGCAGGTTCCAGGTTCAGTCCCTTGTCTCTCCAGAGGGATCAGCAAAAGACATGTGTTTCACACTCTGGAAAGCCAATGCTAAGGTAGGTCAGTCAATCATCTGACTCAATATAAGGCAGTTTCCTATGTTCCTCAGAGGAACATAATCAGAAGGGAAGTTATCTTAAACCAGTCACTTAACAGTTGGAAGATCAAAGCATTGTTTTGCTTTATTCTCTGTCCCCTATCCAAACTCCTATAGTTTCCAAATATCAGGATTATTCAGTTATTATTGTTCAGTGAAGTAAGGCCAACACTCCACCAACAAACAATATGTTTTTAAGTAACTAGTCCAAGCACTCAAGCAATTTTAGTTTTGTACACAATTCTCTCCTGAGGCAGAGTTGAAAGGCCAGCTCTATCCTGCCCGCCCCCCCTGCTTTTCAGTGCTTGAGATGCCTTGTGAAGTGTCAAATGGCCCAGCTCCAGCTGAGGCAGCTGTTCTGAAGTAGATGCAGTGGGAAGAGTTTTCATAACAATGGGAACCACATGAAAGCTCTCTGAGTAACTCCTCCCCCCTATTGAAGGCTCTTTTCAGTTGAGTGGTTTGCACATTACGGATGAATAAAGGACTAGACACACCAAGGGGTACATTTTCAGCACAGTGCGGAGGGAATTAGACACGCAACCCTTACAGACAATAATGGCAGGATGGCAGTAGTGTGTAGAATTCCCTGTGCAGCTTGGTGGATATATATATTCAACTTCAAATTTCCAGTTCACAGTTGTTCCCTCTGTTCTGATGCTCAAAACCATGGGGGAAATAGAAAGGGTTGGTCTCCTTTGCATAGGTTTGGAAACATGGTTGTGCTGGCTTGGGTATTTGGGGATCCATAGTACAAAGAATAACTTCTCCAAACCTACTGTATGTTTCTGAGGAAGAGCTATAGCAGGCCTCCTTGCTCATGCTTCACACATTTACACCTGAGTCCTATAGATATCTACGCATACATAAGTCCCATTGAATCTACTCCCGTATTTAGGATTGAGTCTCATGGCTTGCTGTTTGCTTAGATTGTTTTCCTGCAGCTTAATTTGGCTATGTGCAATGCAAAATGATAAGCTTTAAATTATGGATTTATGATTGCATATGTAGTATCATTTTAATAGCTTAGAGGTGCCACCAAGATTTATTCTGTGCACACTGAGTTCTTTATTAGTCTGGTGGCAGAAACAATAATACCAGACTTTTCCATAGTTATATCTGACTTGAGTGTCGTATTTCATCTTACAAAGACCTGGGGCTGGGCATTGGATGCATAGTATACGGTCCACCTCTCTGGGTAAAATCAGCCCCAAACATAGAATCATAGAGCTGTAAGGGACATCCAGGTCATGCAGGAATCCTGAAAGATGCCCATCCGGCTTCTGCTTAAGACCTTCAAAGATAGAGAGTCCACAACTCTCTGAGGCAATCAAATCCACTGTCAGGCAGGTCTTGCTGTTTAAAAAGTGCTTCCTAATGTTTAGGCAGAATCTTTTTTTTTTAATTGTAATTTGTACTCATTGGTTTGTTTTCTAGTTTCTGGAGCCACAGGAAAAAAGCTTGCTCTGTCTTCTAATGACATTCCTTTAGATATTTAAATACACCCATCATACCATCTCTCACTCTTCTCTTCTCCAAACTAAATATACTCTACTCCCTAAATAAGTTCACATAAGGCTTGGTTTCCAGACCTTTGGTCATCTTGCTTGCCCTTCTCTGGAAACATCCCAGCTTGTAAATATTCTTCTTGAACTGTGGTGTCCAGAACTGGAAACAATATTCCAGGTGAGGACTGACCAAAGCAGAATAGAGTAGCATTCCTACATCTCTTGATCTGGACACTAGGGCTACGTTTACACAGCAAAATAAGTCCGTGAAGAATTCACTAAGATTCCTAATAGTTCACACACTTTGTGCCACAATATCGCCTCATTCAGAAGGGGGGGGGAGCTAACACACATTGGAAACTGCTTAATGCAGTATAGATGTGTACATAGCTATTGCTTAAAACAATTTGTAAGCCGCTCTGATAGCCTTTTGGCTGAAGAGTGGGGTATAAATAACTAAATAAATTTTTTAAAAAACTCAAAAGTAGCATAATAAGGGCTTTCGCTACTTTTCCCGACTTTTTTGAAAAGTAGCGCAACTTAGCGCACTATTGATTGTGTGAACTAGCATTTCGCAAAAGTATGTGTGAATTACCAGCAATCTTCCCAAAACAACAATGGCAGAGCTGAGCCGTGATTGGTTGGACTGACCAGGGAAGGGGTGGACTTGTAAGAGATGGAGGAACCTCAAATGAAAAGATCGCCCACTGTTGTTTCCAGCCACGGAAAAGATCCAGCCAGTGCTATCCCATCCCAATCGCCCAGCTGTCTGCCTCCTGGCTGCGGCTGAAGAATCCCCAGTTAGCCTGTTCCCATGTGTGTGTGTGTGAGAGAGAGAGAGAGATTGAGTAGCGATCTGCTTCCCGGCTGTTCACTCCCTTGCCCTGCTGTGATTGTGTGTGTGTGTGTGTGTGTGTGTGTAAGAGAGAGGGGGGAGTGTGGGTGAAGGGAAAGGGGGCTTGATGGGGGGATGGTTCCTCAGTAGCTGAAAGGCTGCCTCCTTCCTCCCACCCTTCTCGCTTTGGGAAGAAGAGGGAGCACTCCCTGCTAAGGGATGAAAACTAGCAGGCATTCCCCAGCACTTTCACTTTCTCTCTCTCTCTTTACCTCCCTCCCTCTCATCTTCTCAGCATCTTCCCCCAGATGTGCTTGGGAGGCCACACACCCCACCTTTGTCTGTGGGAACTAGAAAGTGGAAAACTAACAGATCAACCGATTTCACAGTAAATCATGTAAACTATGCAGCACTGGTGCGAAAATGCACTAAGGCGCAAACTATTGCAATAAAAACTGCCATGTAACTGAGCCCTACGGGCTTGTCTAGACAAGAAGATATAATGCTGATTACTGCACATTAACACAAATTTGGAGCAGTGTTCATTTGTCTCCATGGTCCTTTGGCAAAATCGCTGGTATGCGAAGCTATCCATGTTGAAGTTCACACACAGCCATGCCTGCGAATCAGCATGGTGGCAAGAGTGAATTATTTGCATTATTATTCTCCACAAATTGTTGCCACTGCAAAGTATTTTTTTAAACTGAAAATCAAAGGTTTGCAAGTGTGATCTTCCACTTTTGTTGCAAATATTTTTATTAATGAAATACAAAAGAAAAAATATTTTAAGAAACAACATATAATAACAGAGCTACTACACAATTATATAAAAAACAGAAGAACATAGCATAATATAATTACAATAACATAATATAACGTAACATAAGAAAGCCTAGCATAATCTAACAGAAACTACTAAAAAGACAGATAAGAAAAAGAAAATATTACCGCTTTAAAAAGCTGCATCAAACTTCATTGCCAGCAAGACTGACCCTCATGCACATCCAACCAATCAACTTTCTACTTCTGTTCTCACCAAGCACTGCACTGCTATGCCTGACCTCTCATAGATTTCATATACCTGTTTTGCTTGGCGTTGTATAATATAAAGGTCTAGAGAAGCCCATGTGTTCAGAAAATGCCAGCCAAACAGATCTCTTCAAACCTATGGGAATCCAAGCAGTATGTGGGGGAAATGCCATTAATACTAGTTAGCGAACATCAAAATGTAATGGAGAAAGGAGAAATACTTTGAAGCTCCCCAAGTGGCAATTGAAGCTGCAGTATATAATTTAATTTTCATGAAGTGAGCTTTTCCACTGTTGTTTTGCATGTACCACATTAGTACTTTGGGGGGAGGGGGAATGTGGACACTTTCATTTATGGGAATCTGCATCCAGTTTTAAAATAGTTTCTGCACATTTGGTGATAGCATTCAGCTCCCAAGTATCTTTGTGATAATAGAGGGATCTCCAGCATTCATTTGAACCCTTGTCTCATGGTCATGTGTAACAGACTTTTGATATGTTTTGTTCTCTCTTTAAGTTCTAGGTAAAATTCGAACTGCAGTTGGCAGTGCACAGCTTCTCATGGCTCAGAAATTTTACCAGTTCAGAGAACTGTGTGAAGAAAATCTGGTATGTAATACTGTAGACACAATTTTGCAACTATATTTGGATTTTAACTCAGTGTCAAAGCTTTGGTAGTATTTGTATATAATTTGATTGCCAAAAAATGAATGAAGTTTGTTCATAGACATTTTAAAATGTTTTTTTAAAACATTTACTTATATTCTGCCTTGGCTACTTACTAAGTAACATCTCCTGATGAATCCCAGCCTACCTTAACTGCCAACAGCCACATGGAGCAAAGGAGGTCTGTTCAGCATACAGTTGGTGCACAAGATGGTGTTTCCAGCTCCCTCCTTCCAGCAAGCAAGGCTGCAACAAGGAATTGCAACAGGGATCCTGCTCTGATTGTCACAACCTCTTTCACTGGCAGGGAGCTGGAATCATCTTTCTCCTTGTGTCCTGACTGGCAGCTGAACAGACCTCCTTTGCTCAATGTGGCTGCTGGATGTTAAGGTGGGCTTGGAGGGACATTTATGACCATAGCAATAGTGCCATGCTTGTTACTATGTAATGTTACTGAATACAGAGCGGTTAGAGATCCTTAGCTATAGGTTACAAATCTGTAGCTGTAATACAGAATGCTAGACGTTACTGTTGAGATATCTAAAACTTTGACTTTGATACCTAAAAGTAAGCAGATTTCCCCTCAGTATTTTTTATTCAGTTAGTGATAATTAATATTTGTTGTTATTTGGGCTCTTTCATACTATAATCATGCTTTTCAGGAGCAATGAAGCCGGGTTTTTTTCATCAGCCTTGCTCTTACATAGTTGGAAAGTTTTCATAAGTGAAAGAACTTGCTTTTTTGCTTGTCTCATAGCATTTCTGTACAATTATTATAATATATAATATCATACAACAGTAATTCATTTGTAATTTGATCGAGGGCCAGGATGTAAGCTAAATGTACATGTAATGCTTGATATACTACTGAAGCTGCGTGCACATTGCAGCAGTACTGAAAAAGAAAAAGTTTATGCTGGGAATAGACTTAGGGGACTGCAAGACCCATTAAAGATGACTAAGCTGTTTGGTCTTGTAGTTAATTGAAATAAGAAATTATTATTTGAGGCCACAAGCCTGTTTGAGAAGCATGCAGAAAACTGGACACAGAGTAAAGTCTAGTGAAGGCTAGCCATTTCCATTTCCTCCCCTATCATGTCACTTCCACACCAGGCACAATGACTCTCTGCATGTGGTACATTGCTGCCAGACACATTCATGCTAAAGTAGGGCCATTCCCATTGGTAGTTAGTGACTTCCATGTGAATGGAGCAATGAAGCTGCTCCTGCTTTTACAGTAGTCTTAACTTTGAAGGATGCGTCCAAAATACTGAATCCTATCCCCACGATAAGCTCAGTTCCTTTAACATCTGGACTAAAACCTAGAGTGTACTCACCATCCCTCTGGCCATTTGCATCTCGCTGCTGCCTAGAGTGGCCATTTTTAGCCAATTTACAATGCAATCCTGTGTTAGTCTACTTAGAAGAAAGTCTCACTGAATTCTGTCCCACCAAATTCAGTGAGACTTCCTTCTAGCTACTTGTTTATAGGGCTTCAACCTTAGTGTGCTCCTTTAGCTATATAATTTATGCATGTAACATTTGCAAGTGGAGACCCACTCAGAAAGTTAGAAGTGGGACATAGTACTCTACAAAAAATCAGAAAGTTTTACCCACACCTCTTCTAGGCTTCTGCCTTAGCTGCATGTCCTTGGTTGTAGAAGTAATACTGTGTGCAGTTGTCTGAAGAAGGACCAAGTTGCTGAATATTCCCAAGTAAGACGTAGGACAGGAGAAGCCCTGCCTTCAAGTGAATGCTACAGCTGTAATGTTGCCCATGCAGAAAACAGTATCAACTCACACAAAGGAACATGCTAGGTAAACACTATACTGGCCTCTATAGCAGTAACGCTGGGACCTGATATCAGTTCAGGAGTTGAGCCGAATTTTGCCGTTCACAATTATACAGCAGTAAAATATGTTCCACATCACTGGAGTACACCTATGTTTTGTTGTTTCTTTTTCCAAGCCATGCAACTGCAGCCAGATGGTGCCTGAGATCCTCCTATCCTCACTGATTGGCCATGGACATGTTCTTCAGTGCCATTAAGCTACATTATGCATTGGTGGCTCATTGAGCAAGGAGTTACCTGGACACTCCTTCTACAATGGCTGAAAAAGTATACATACTGGCAGGAACTTAAGCGAGCATATGTCACCAACAAGACTATAGCTTACTCATCCTCCTTGCTACTCAGCCATAACCTGTCCCCCTCCCACCAATAAACAGGATGGGGGAGAGAAAATCCTTATCTATAATTCACCTTTTAAGTTAATATTGTGCCTTTTCCCTCTTTGAATGCCTCCAAGATGCATATATATATGTGTGAATGCTTCTTTAAACATACTGCCTGATTAAAGGTTGATCCAAAATATAGTTATTACCAACAATAGCCTCAATCCAACATCCCCTTAGCATAGCATAAATAGCCACATATGGAGATACACTACATAACACAAGTCAGTAACTAGGTGACTAGGTACAAAATGCTCAACCACACTACAAAATGTAGAATTAATAACCACAATGTGCAACCACAATGCAAAGTATAGGATGTGAAATGCCAAGTATAGGATGTGCAACTACAATGTAAAGTATACAATGCACAACTACAGCACATAATGCACAGGGTGCAACTTGAAAAGACAAGGCACAGATGAACATACTATTTGTGCAACTCTGCTTCCACCACTATCAGTAGAATATGTCCATTGCACAATGGTAACTTTGTTATTCTTGATGTTTGTATCTCTTAGAACTGTTCACAAAGTAATAACTAATACTTGGATTCAGCATAAATAGCATCGGCCAGTGCAGCATATTTAAAGAATGTAAATGCAGCATATAGATATATGTCATATAAATTACAAAAGAACTGGAAACAATTAACATATTATGTATATCAATTACAATACATTAATGACACAACAAATCCTGCTATGACTAACTCTGATTCAACCTATAAACTCCCTTACAATAGAAATCCGTTTCAAGAATTGGAGGCTTGCATCCTTTCCTTGGTAAACTGTGTCCACAGTCAGCTGAAACCCTAACCATTTCTATACCTATGGGCCTGGATCCAATGGTGTCATTGTGGTAGCATGTGGTCCATTTCCATAGCAGAAGTGAATGCCTACCATAGATTTAGTGCAAGGCAGGGATCCAGTGCAATTTTCCATTATACAGTGCAACCAAAATATAGCCTGGGTATGCTTTCACTTTCACTACTGCTTATTATGCAATGGTTAAATCCAGCACAACTACTCTAGCTGCGGTTTTTTGCTCCACTAGCATCCTGCTGCATCTAGGCCTGTGTCTGTCTCACTGAATGAAAGTTCATGCTTAAATTGCTATAATAAACCAGTCATCTAGACTAGTCAGTTACACCACCTCAATGATTAGATGACAATAAACAAACATTTTGGAGCTGAATTTTTCAAGTCTTTTTTTCAAGGACTTTTTTCATGCATTTCTTCTTTTCTGTTGTACAGAATCCCAATGCACATCCAAGACCAGCCTCCCAGGATTTAGCAGGGTTTTGGGATATGCTGCAGTTGTCCATAGAAAATATTAGTATGAAATTTGATGAACTTCATCAGTTAAAGGCCAATAATTGGAAACAGATGGATCCACATGACAAGAAGGTAGAACATTGTCGATTTTGTATGCTTCATTTAAAACCCTGCACAAATACTGGACAGATTAAATAGGCCTCTGCATACAGCACTGATGTTAAAAACATGAAATGGAGCTCATATCAGATTAATTTCATTGTAAAAAGAAAATATGTTTACTTAATAATCACCTGGGATATTATCTGTAATATGTTTCAGGCATATTTCAAAGGCAAAGTTGTTTCTGTGAATGGAATAATGGGAATGTGCTCATTTGTCTTTTATACTTAACGGAAAATCATATTAGATAATCAACTGTTGGAAGAAATTGCATCATATATTGATTCTTACACTTTAAATAAATAATATAGACAGTATACCAAGTACTGCCTAACCTAAGAGTTCTGTTTACTAATGCACTTTGAAATGTCTAAGTAAATTAACTAGGGGAGTAGCCTAATCATCACTGACTTGAGAACAATTTCCCAAGTATGGGTAGCCTCAAACCAAAACATCATAGAAGTTACATGGTAAACTCTTAATGCCATTGTTTTAATTTATTTACTTTGAGGGAGACTTCAATACTAGGTTCACCTCATTTATTTCATTTAAGACCGCCTAGCCCTGAAACCTTAAATAGAATGGTAAACCAAGGCTCTGCCATGTTTCCTAGAACAGTGCTCTCATGATCATTGGTCTTCCAAATGTTTTAGACTTCAGCTTACAGAAGTCCCAGCCAGCATGACCAGTGCCCAGGAACTCTGGGAGTTTGAAATCTCAAAACATTTGGAGGATCAAAGTTTGAGAACCACTGTCCTAGAGTAAGCTGGACTTTTTTTTTTATTGAAAACACTGGCACATTGCTTTGTTGTTTGTTTGTTCGTTTGTTTTCAACATTTGTGTCAGAAGCAGATATTGATCAAACGTAGCAAATCCATTCTTTCCATGCATTGTTTGTATCAGAGGTATCATAACCACTTAAAAACTGGGATCCATCCCACCATTAATACCAAGCAGGACAGGTACAAACCAAATTAGTTAAAATGACATAGAAATGTTTATACAACCCAGAAGAAGTGAGGAGTATTACTGAAAAGCAAAGGGCAGAGGAGAAATATGAAAACATCTCTGTACTGTTCAAGAGCCTACAATAGGGAGAGGAGGTCAAAATTTTCTCTAAAATATTTTTTCCTAAACCAAGGTATAAAATAATGTGATATTTAAATGAGACATTTAATATGCTCCTGCCTACCTACTCTTAATAGCATTATCTTACCCATAAAATTGAGATAGAAGCCCTTTTAATCAGATGGGATTTAGAGTAACATCTGGTGGGGTTCTGCTCATGCTATTGGAAGGCATGTGCAGAGGCCAACTTTGCTATTCCTTCTTCCCCAGCAGCAGCACCATGTACTGCTGAAAAGCTGGGCTGGAGACATGGGGGATCCTGTAAAACATCATGAGAATCTGTGCAAGAAACTTCATGGGAAAGGAGGGGTTGATGAAAATGCCTTCCCTCACCACCACTTGTCTAGCATGAAGCCTTTACTAGATCTTAGTAAAGGAAGAAGCCCTTCTGTCCACAGAACAGCTAAAATGGATCCTATCTAGTGAGTGCAAAATTTTATTTCCAGAAGTGTATGAAGCGTATGGAACAAGTCAGAATCAGAAGCTGTGGATTCTTCTATCCACAAATACCAATTTATCTTTGGTTTTTCATGAAGAAAAGCACAGTTTCAGTTTCATACACTGAATAGAAACTGAAAAAGAGGGGGCAGTTTGCTCTCTTCTTCCCTCCATTTGAAGCAGTAATTACTTACTTAGTTTTCTCTGTATTTACAATATCTATGTCTCCTCTTTTAAAAACAAGTTTAGTGCCATTAGTACTGCATTCTGACCTCTTCTCATATTATTTTTGAGCCAAAGGATATATGCACTTTAGTAATTATAATAAAACATATACAATTTAGTAATTATCATAAAATAACTACTAGAAATAGTTTTCATCAAGGTGTAATTTTCCCCTAAAGAATTTGGCTTTTCCCCCATAGCTTCATTAATTTCAAAAATCAGACACAGGCAGAAGCAGGGATAAAAAATGAGCATGTTTAGTCAGATATGTGTAGAGAAGACAGTCTCTATTTGTTACACCACACACAGGAACTTTTATCTCTTCTGTGGCTGAATATCAACATGCTGCATTTTTAAAGACAGATAATGAAGTGGACCCCATATATAAGCACCTAAACATGTTGCATTGTTAAGGCACGTCACAACACTGACTCTATAAATGTACAATAGGGAAAAACAAGAAGCTCTCTGGCTGAGATAATATTTTTGCGAAAGTGGTGCGCCTGCTTTTAAATTCGTGTTTCCTAAATTACAATTCAGACAGAGGATCAGCTCCACTTCTCTTAAGAGTCTGTTTGAGCTGCATACTAGCAGTGATGTTACAACACCAAGCAATTGTATTTGGTGTAGAGATACCTTATTGCATATTGAAGTAAAGATAATTCAAAGGCACATTTTTGCCACTAATAAGAAAATACTAGTTTAATGATAAATTGTCTCACTCAATAATATGAGGAAACATTTTAAAGTCTGTTTCTGCAATCTGTAATGGAAGAATAAAAGTTCTGTGGTGGACATTCACCAAGATGTTAGTAGGTTACTGCTTAGGATCTTAAAATAATGTTCACTTTACATACTTCAATGATAGACATACAATATTTGTGAACTTGTTTTTTGTATTTGTGCTTGTTATCCTTCATACTAAGTTTGGGTGAGAGTATAGATCAGTCTTTGCATGCCAAAGAAATGTAATGTTTTGAACAAATTCATTTCAGTTAAAATGATCTTACTATTCAAACAATTAAGTCTGTTTTGATCAACAATGAGAAAGTTATTAGTTATAATGGAAGTTACAAGTTACAATGAAACTGTAGTGTAATGTAATGAAAAATCCCTTATTTGGGATAGCATGATCAAGACTGAAGGCCATGCAGTTACAAAATAAGGGGCTGTGCTCTGTATTGTAGAGTCCTGCAAGTGTAGATATAACATACATTTTTCTCTGAAGATTTTTTATATGTATATATATGTATGTATATATATGTATGTATATATAGCATGTGTATATATACCTTTTCTTGTTAACTGTGCTATCTTTGGATGCCAAAGTGATGATCAATGTATGTTCTCAGAATCATTTTTAAGTAATACACACCAGCTTTTGAGTTTGTAATCAAATTGTTAACTTCTGGTGCTAATTCAGCACAATGCTATACTTCGAGAAGCACTTTTATAGCACTATCCAAAGAGTGTATCATGTTACCAGGGCCAGACACCACTAACTACATGCTCTTTTTTCATATGTTTTTAAAATCTTGTTGTGATAACTAACATCAGGCTGCTAGTTCATATGACTGTGTTAAATTATATCTGTTAAGTCCTTGGTGTTGTAAGCCCATTTAGTCTTGTGTATGTATATTGTATATAAGGAGGGGAGGAACCCCTCATTATTTGTGTCTTTCATACCTATTACACACTATTCTAATATTCTGAGTTGATTTTATTAAGAAATCCCAAGACTTTCATTAACAGTTGGGTGTTGGGTTAATAATATGTTAATAACATAGAAGTTTTCTAATCTCTTAGATTTATGACATTGTGTTAAGCAGTGGTACTAGGTTTTGTTTACGGTGCTCTCCTTTCTAACCCATGGTACTAGGAAGACAAGTTTAGATTTCCCAAAGGAAGCCACATATTGTGTTTAATGGTGGGGAACCTTAGCCTCTTTCAGCACCAGGCTTGTAGCTGACCACCGTACCTATGGAGAACTAGCACTGCCATCAGTGCCACTCCTTTGTGCCCTTAAGATGATGGTGGTGGTTGATTGTTGATGTTGTTGTTGTTTTCCTTTCTTTGAGTCTTTGCTTGCAAAAGCCAACTCAATGAAGAAGAAAAAAAGAAATAACAAATTTTAGGTTAAAAATGTGTGCTCTAATTACTGACCTGTCCTAGTCTGCCTGTTTTTTTTCCCTTCCCACCCCCATTTTTGTTTTATTTTTCCCCTGAGAAGCTGTATAATGTCATTAACCTTCTGCTTTGATCAGGAGAGAAGGGCCCCTCCTCCAGTGCCAAAGAAGCCATCGAAAGGTCAGGTGCCACTCATACGGGAACGCTCTTTGGAGAGCTCACAGCGTCAGGAGGCCCGGAAACGGCTGATGGCTGCCAAACGAGCTGCGTCTGTCCGTCAGAACTCAGCCACTGAAAGCGCCGAAAGCATTGAGATTTACATCCCCGAAGCCCAGACCAGGCTATGAAGGGATCCAGCCAGGAGGACTCTTAATGGCAAGAAAATATCTCTTGTATAATCTGCCCTTCTAGGTCCATGCTCAGAGACACCAATAAGTATTTGTATTCCCTTCCTCCCTTTATCTCTCTCTTCTCTCCCAATGAAGTAACACTTCTGTGGCGTAGTTGTCAATCCTTCAAGAGATTTTTGCTGTTAACACCCCTCGCTTTCTAAAGGTTTACCCACATCAACCTAATGCTTTGTCACATGTACTGATGCTGCCACCTGGCCTCATGTAAAGAATTCCACAGACACACATATGAACAATCTTTCTCTCACTCTCACACACACACTGCTACACACATACTCTTACACATACACAGCCCTGTACAGTAGGTGCACTAATGAATTCATTATTGGTCCTTCAAGTTAGTCTGTTATCTGGTGTACAGCAATATTCAATCATAACGATATTTTTGAAATCCAGTATTGCAGGGTGAACCTTTAAGATTCTGTTGTCTTCCTCTTTAATGGTGAAAGGAGCTCTGGCTCAGAATCCCATCTTGTATGACTACTGTTGTTTTTTTTAAAATGATGGCGCACATTGTTTTAATCCACAGAAATCATACCTCTTCTCACCTGACAATTTGAAAGGACATGGGGAAATAAGCATGCTATGGTAAAAGTTTAAGTAAGTCTTGCAAATGAAAATGCAAATGGTCCCATGAAGACAGACCCGCAGCTGTACAAACTGCCTCGTTTTTATTTCCTCACTCACTTTAGAACCTTTTTTGATCAGCAGAAGATTGTAAAATTGATCTTCAAAGGAAATGATCTATTTTTTAAAAGGCAATAACAAGGAAAAATAGACGATAAGCTGGAAAGGCAGCTGAAGGTTAGATTAAAGGAATATTTTTTGTCTGATTTGTAATAATTTTTAAGATAATACCATATTGTCAATTCCTACTGTAATGTATGGGTTACACCAGTTTAAAAACATGAGGGATGAGAAAGTTAGGTTGGTTTGTTGGTGTCTTAATCTTGGGAAGACTTTCAGATTTTGCATATCTACGCAGAGACATTTGTCACTGAAATATAGTAAACGAGATACATGTTTGGATGCTACCAGTCAAATAGCTTACATCGAACACATCACACCTTTCCCTTTGGTCTCTTCTTTAAAAGAGAAAAGACTTAATTTTTTGGAATCAAGGAACTGCTGCAGAACATCAGCTGGTGATGAGCAACTCTTATCTTCCCTGAACAGTTTTTAAAGCCTGCAGTCTGAACATAATTCTAAGCTCTTAGGAATCAAGACTAGTAAGCAATACCCTGGAAAAATGACTGGTAGGAAAATTAACTGACTATGCCATCATGCACAGAACATGATCACCTTTCAAGTGCCACAGTGTTTTGTTTTTTAAAAAATGGCATCCAGTATCCTGCTGGTATATGCATGGTAAAACCAGATATGATATGAACCATGGCTATCACACACTACAGAACTAGCAGATTGTGCCTTTGTGGTTGGTTCAGTTGCAAGGTTTTGTCTTGTGTTCTGTTCACAAAATCATTTGTGAGGTTTTCTGTTGACTCAAGGCAGTAGATTATGGATCTGGGCTGCACAGGCTGCTTTCATTAATTCTCTCCCATGTGCCATGGTAAGAATATTGGCCCATTTGTTCTGTGCAGCATCATTTCCCCCATATACATGGGCACCCATGTTGAACATGGCAGGCTGTGGCCCTCACTTGTCACTAGACTAAGAAAGGTTTTTATTCTGTAAACAAGAGACATTACGGTAACAAAGTATACTGACTGAGACTGGATAATCTGTTCTCTGTATCTTACCAGAGTTGGTTTTCAGTGCCCTTACTGTTAAAACATTCAAAACATTCCAGCTGTGGACCCCTTACCTGCATGGTAAGCATAACTATGTGGCTTACATCTCAAAAAATATCAAAAAGCTGGCCTTTTTTGAAAATATACATCTTCCGATCATGCCAGGAAGTATCACATAATATAGCATCATAGTCAGGTGCTACCTTTAATTTTATTCCAGATTTTGGGAGAGGTAACAGGTACTGGCAAGAAAAAGGTTTTTAAAAAATCTGTAAAACCACTAGAAAATTTGCTACCTCTCAAAGCCATTGATATATCCAAGCTATATGTTTATAAACAGGGCACAAACTGTCACTGCTGTGTTTTACAAGTAAAGGGCTAATAACTTAATATTTTAAAGACTTTTAAATGATATGATGAAAAATCCAGTGTAAACCAACTCATGAAGTGAAAACAGAAAGTCTAATTTGCAAGGATTTCAACTGCATTTTATTTATTAGGGCCTTTTTTATTTTATTTTTTAGAACAGTTCTCAGAAAAGAATTGTAGTAACAATGAAGGCTCAAACATTGTTTACAGTCCACATAATGTTTAAATTGTCACCTTTAAAATATATGACCATGCCATGTCTTTGAAAGGTTTAAGGACTCCGCATATGAAGATGTACAGAATAGAAGCCAAACAAAAGATGATTTTCTTAGCTCTCTTTCTATTTATTTAAAGACCCATGAAACAAGTGGCTTGAAAATGACTGTACTAAGATAATGCCATAAGTCATACAGTTTCGATACCACATGCCCACACACAATTATTTACTAGTAAATCTTGTAATTTTTTGTTTGTTTGTATTTATGCTTGGGTAAATAGAGGGTCAGGGCCTGAATTGTGTATTCTAGGATAGTTGCATTTATACATCACAATTTTGGTATGAAATACAAAAAAAATTCTGGTAGCATGATGCCTAGTCATTCATATGGGTTCTTATGAAATAATAACTTCTACCTAGTTTTTCAGCAAACAGTGGTGTCCAGAGTGTGAACACAACATGAGGACAATGGCTGCTTTGTGATATTACAGTAATGCAGTGGCCAGAAGTAGCTGCATCCTGACTATTTATTTGTTCTACCTGTTAGAAACTGAACTTTTATTGCCATTGACCTGTTGATTTATTACAGAGCACCATAAACAAGCAACAAGAACAGAACAGTAAATAGTAGATATATTTAAAGCACCATCCAGCCATAGTTAAGTCCCATTAATTTCAGTGGGAGGTTAAGCACATGTTCAGATTTCTCCAGTTGAAATTAATGGAACATAAACAGTGCTAGCTTTGCTTGGATTGCATCCTTACTGTTTTAACCAAATTTGTATGTAATTTTTTTTAAAGCCCAAATCTATCAAAACCTGTTGCTATCAAATTTTTAAAAGTTCAAAATTATTGGGGTTTTCTGGGTGGTGGGATATGAAAATAGGGTTTTGGCCTCCTAAACCAAAAGTTTTAAAGTATTTATTATATTTTTTTGCAGATGTTTCCATAAATACTCTTAAACTTTTTGTAATGACAGATGAAGAAATGGATTAAACGTTTTAATATTGAAAAGGTAAATAGTAATAAGTTATTTGTAATATATTTCAGTTTATTTATTAAGTGTTTCCTCAAGGTTTTGGCGTGCACTATCACTTTAATTTAAACTTTATATTTGTGCATTTACTGTTTGTTTGTTTTCTAATTTATAATGCATATTTGAACTGGACTGTAAGTCACTGGCATACTGACATTCTACCTGTATTTCCAGTCATGATAATCAGTGTGTTTTGATCAGCAACTTGCAAAGACTCTAGATGGAGAGGTGGAGAGCATGGTATGGCATCATGAATTGGGTTTTCATAGGATTATCTACCTATTTGGTGTGTGGACAAAACAAATGTAAATAGATTAATGTTTCCCATAATGTAAAAAAGAGCAAATTAATAAAATAAATAATGCACTGCTTGTAAGAGCTGTGGCTATTCAATACAAATTTGCATTTCCTCTTTGCAAATAACATAAATACTTTCAACTGGATTATATACAGAGACGCTGTTCCTCCCAGGTAGTTGCCAGTGTAAAATTTCAGCCTGACTTTTACAACGAATGGCCTTCATGCGAACCATCCTACTGAGTTTACTGTAAATCCACGAGCAATATAGCTGTTCAGGTAAACCATCTTGGTAGATTTTGAGACCGTATTCCTTAGAAATGTTTCAAACTTTCTTTTGGTATTGATCACAATGAAACACTTAATGAGCATAGAGATGTCAAAGGCACAATACTGTACTGGTGCAACCTCATACCCATATATTTCCCACCATATGAATTTGGGGTGGAATTTGAATGGATGGAAGGGGAACAATTAAGCAATAACCCTGTCCCCATACACAAAGTTTCTTTTTTCAACCTGGCAGTCTTCCACAAGCACTGATGTCATAGATTCCCACCTCCAACACACACACACACACACACCATATTTTCAGACTGAAATAGGGAAGGGGAGCAAATATAGGCCAGCACCTGTATGTTTTGGCCTGTGAGGTGAACAGCAGCTCTGTTGGAATATCCTGGCTGTAGGAAAATAGCACATGTGAAAAATGTGCTATTGCATTTAAGCCTTTGAGAAAATCTCAGGAGATCTATTCACCCATCTCCCATTATCTCACTAGTTGCACCCTTACTCTCACTTCCCCAATCATTAAAATAGGGAGAAAATTGCAGGGTTATTGTGAAGACAATATTAACATTCTTAAAGCATTTTGCAGCTCCAGGCTGATGGATGAAGAATACAGTAATCCATTTTGTTACTAATTGACCAACAAAGGAACTGCCATTGTCATGCCTCCTTGGAAGGGAATCCCAGGCAGCTTTAAAAAAAAAATTAAAAACTCAGTCGCACCTTTGAGACTAACTGGTTTATTCAAGCATAAAATTTTGTGAACCTGTATTGAAGTCCGTGAAAGTTTATGCTAGGATAAACCAGTTAGTCTCAAAGGTGCTGCTAGATTCCTTTATACCTTTTTATGTTAACAGGCCAACACAACTATCTCTTTGAATCCAGCCATTTTATAGGTTCTACTTATTGGAGAAACTCTGGAAAAAACTAAAAACAAACAAACAAACAAACCCTTAAACAGTGACAGGCAAGCGTTTTCTCCACTGATTTCAGAATCACATTATTTATAATTTATATTGGTAAAGATTCAGAAAACATTAGTCTGTTTCTTGAGAGGTCAGTCCCAGTTTGTAGCATATGCAGTAATGGTGCCATTAGCACTCCCATATTGCCATTTGCAAAATGCTGTTAGGTTTCACCTGCTATTCATCCACTCTATGGCACCAGCTGCAGCAGAAAGCCACTTACACATACAAGCCTTCCCCAACCCCCAAATAAAGATATCCAGAGGGGCTTGTTATCTGGATGAAAGACAACCAGTCTATAAACATATGCAAGACACAATCAGAAGAAATGCTCAAAAATCAGGAACACACCAAAACCATTTGGTCTAGTAACACAGTTCAAAGCATACAACTAGGGGTTCTTCCAAAAAGAAGGATTAACCCAGACAGAATTTCTTTAATCTGTGCATGCACCCATACAGTTGGTTTTGGGTACCTGGTCTACTGAACGAACGCCTATGCATGTGTAAAATTACATTTAGCATTCTGAACTGAGAAGAGGTTCTGGGGGGAAACAGCCAAGCATTAAAAGCTAGTTGAACTCATAAAGTGAGCCAGGTAATAAATTCAATCAGTCCTTCATTTCAGTTACTTCAGTGCATTCAGTGCAAGGGTGGCCCCTGAAGAGTGTTCAGAAGCTACAGCTGACCCAAAATGCTGCAGCCAGATTGCTTTCTAATGTGCTTTTTATAGATCATATTACACCATTCTTAGATTAATTGCTCTGCCTTCCAGTTTGTTTCCAGGCCCAATTCAAAGTGCTGGTTTTTACCTGTAGAGCCCCAAACAATCTGCTCCTACATGAACCTGACCATAACTGCTGTTATGCTCTGATGCCCTGTTATATGTCCCATCACCCAGAGAAGTTAGGCTAGTGAGAAACTTCCTTGTGTCAGCACCCAAACTATGAAATTCTCCTCCTAGATAGGTGAGGCTGTCCCAATCTTGTCTGGGTTTCGGTGTCTCCAGCTTGTATTTATATTATTATGCAGGTAGATTGATTGATAGATTAAATCAGAGTATTTATTATTCTGCTTTCTGAGGTTCTAATGATAACTCAGCTGTTAGTTTCATTTAATGATTTGCATTTGTTTTAACATTTCCTTTCCCTTTCTTCTATACCTTTTGCAGCCCAATTTGGACTGAAAGATGGGCTGAGATCCTGCATGGGAAATGTAACTACAATCCATCTCCCAGTGCCAACACCTCTGAAACCCATCTTAGAAACCATCAGCTGCACCAGTCGAGGAGTTCTGAGGCACTGGCAAGCAGAGTGCTGTGGGGTGATGTGTCCAGGTCCCTTCTGCAGGCAAGCTGCAGTGCAACAAGCAGCAGCAGAGACCCTTGTGGGGTCCTCCTGTCCCAGCTGCCCATCACACAACAGCTTGCTGGGCAGGGCTGGACACATCATCCTTCAGAGCACCACTCATCAGTGCCTCAGACCTTCTTACTGGTGCAGCTGCCTGGCTTCTGAGGTGAGTTTGGGGTGGGGATGGGGGAGACTTTGCAGTCATTGCAATAGTGCCATAACCGTAAATGTGAATTGCAAAATTTATGAGGTCAGAAATCTAGCTTACAATATTGTGAATACTAAACATGATATCAGCTGAAGTTTATACATATTTGAGTAAATAACAAAATATAAATATGCAAGAAATTAATGCTGAATTAACCAATCTGTGGCATTCCAGTTTGGTGAGAGAGGGGGTTTCTGACATTCAATACTCAGAACAGGACAGTCAGCACATTTTTCATTCACCACTTTCACTTGTAAAGATTAAGATGAATACTTTTTTTGCTTATATTCCAGAAGAATGTGATTTGATCCCTTGTGAATCTGTAAATTCCTTTTGTCATTATTTAATCTATAACCTACACTATTTGCCAGCATTATATCCTGACTTTCAGGATGGCAGACCTGCAAAAAACCCAAAGAAATAAAATACACTGGGAAACAATAAAATATTCAAATGCTTAAAACAGATTCATCACAAATTCACTACAGCTCCACTATTTTAACCTAGAGGAATAAATAGGACAACACAGAGAATGCAAACTCCAAAGTAATCCTTAAGCAATACAGTCTTAAACTAGCAAATCCAATTCTCCACTTGTTTTACACCTAATAGAAGAAGCAACTATACAGAACATTGAAACTTAGTGCCAAACCCTGCTGCAATAAAAATGAGTTAAGGCAATGAAACTGATACAAATGTTTTCTCTGCAAAAGTGTTATTCTTTTTTGTATCTATTATTTTCGTTAGATGATGGTATCTCTGTCTCTTCTCCCACCTCCTTTTTTTTCTTGGATGCCTTTTTCTAAAAAAGACCAAGGACATCTTATAGATAAAATATACAAAAATAAAAAATAATTAAAGTAATATCTACTAATATAAAGCAACATTCCCGCCACAAGAAAAAAATAGGATAAATGTTTGCCCTAAGATCATTCAGCTAATTGATCAGCTAATCGATCAGCTAATCACACGCCTTCAAATTCCTAGAAACAGCACATCCACTGCCAAGGAAAACTTGAAATAGAAATATATACCTCAAAGAACATGTTACAGTGTTGTGCAATGTGAGTAACATTGATTAAGATGATTAACAGTTCATATCTGGTGGTTCCACAACCACACATACTCAGTCCTAGCACACAACTTTACTTGCTGGGAAAGAAAAGTGTTATAGGTGCTACAATGGCCAGTGAGGCCTAGATGTATAC
Organism: Gambelia wislizenii; assembly: GCA_030847615.1. Taxonomy (NCBI): domain Eukaryota; kingdom Metazoa; phylum Chordata; class Lepidosauria; order Squamata; family Crotaphytidae; genus Gambelia; species Gambelia wislizenii. Next base: position 253,648,609 of record JAUMIR010000004.1, read on the forward strand.
TTAAACTAAACCACCACTGCCCCTCTAAGCACTGTAGATGGACATTAACAAGCCCACATTTTGTCCCCACTCACATTAGAATAAAAACTGAAATCCTAAAGCATGGCTACTCAAAGTATTGGTCTGTGGTCCAGTACTGGTCTGTGAGCCATCAGCTGCTGGTCTGCAGCAAGTTTCAAAGAAAGAAAGTTGTAGACAGTGGACACAAATATGGTACCAGCCCCTGACACATTAGAAAAAAAGCTTGCTTCCCCCCTCCCCCAATATCTGGCCTACCTTATGTAAGCTCTTCAGGTGGTAAAAGAATCCTCTCTTGGGGAGACTATGGGCTTGTCTACGCTGCAGAAAAAAAATCAGCTTCAGTTTGAAGTTTCTTGGGCCCGCAGTGACCTCGTTAATGCCACAACTTGAAGAGCAGGGTATAAATATATAAATAATACCTAATTAAATTAATTTTTTAAAAAAACTTCCGTGTGAAAATGAAGTGAGATCAACATTACGAGCCACACATTTCTTCCTGGTGAACTTGCTTTGGTATTAAAGGGTGGTCCTATCTTGATCATGTGTCCTATACTTTGTGTTACTTACAGCCGTACAACCATGGCTGTGCGGGGGTTGTTGTTTTTTGTTCTTCCCCTCATGCATGCAAATATATGTTGTCCCAGAATAGTGTATTACTGGATAAGCGGAGATAAACTAATACTGATATCCGCATATTAAAAAAAAATAGCAGTTGCATGATGGCAGAATGTAAATACAACAGAGTACCGCCCACCCAAAACTCCACCCTCTGGCTCAGCACTGAAGACAACTTAGAGCCAGCCATGCGTACAATAAACAGTTTTTTTGCAGGAAAATGCAGGGTGAAAGGTAGGTTTTTTAAAAAACAGATTGAAGCCTTCAGGCCTCAAAAATAACGGTATTCCCATCAAATCACCAAGAACATCATGTGTCAAGCTTGCCACAACTACGAGGTAAGTACAATTTTTTTCTGCAGTGTAGACAACAAGCCCTATGATTCTTCTGTATTAAAGTAATGGAACAGAACACCTTCAAGCATCATTATTGGGATGGGCTCGATACACTTGATCCCCTGCTGTGGGACAACAGCTCATGTGAGCAAGCTAGAAATTCAGCTAAGCCACCTACTCCCACATGCTTTTTCAGATGTACCAAAGGGAAAATCATTGATCTTTTAACCCAGCCATATCTATAACCTGACCCATTCCTTAACTCCCTTCTTCCTTCCAATAAGCTGTACAAGTGTGTTACAAAATATACCAGGGCAACTTTCCTGACTACAGTCTTAACTATAAGAATTCATATCTTCATAGGCACATACTTACTGGGGAACTCTTTCTGGTAACTTCCTCATTAACTTCATTCCTGCATCTATGTATTAGAGTCAGGGATGTGTGTTGATTCCCCCAGCTCCCCCCAAAAAACAATTCCCAAACAGCTGCTGCCAATCCACTAGTGCAATCAGTTAAACAATATCAAAATGGTTATTTTGGCTTGTCGCTCCATTTACAAGTGAAGATCTGTGAGCCAAGAACAAACCCTGATTCACAACTCTGGATTGTAAAGGAAGCAACAAGTCAGGCTCCCAGAATCAGGATGATATGCTAAGCAAACAATTTCCAGTTTGTTTAGCTGATTGTAATAACACAGGAGAACATTTTCTTACACTCAGGGGCTGAATTCAAATTTTGGAAGCTTGCTGAGGGCCAGGTGGGTGGAGCTAAGAGCATAGGGAGTGGGGACAAAATGGATGGGACAATATGTAACTCTAACCAATTGGCCATTTCCCCATCAAGCATAGAAAACACAAATAAATACATTGCATGTCTATTCAAAAGTAAGCTCTGGTGCACTATACCTTTTAGGCATACAAAGCACAGCTCATGTCTGTGAAGAATATTTAAAAGAGTTATTTCAAAATAACTACCGTTGTCCCTCCACATTCACAGATTTGGCATTCACGGATTTAAGTATTCACGGCTTGAAAATATTCTTAAAAAATAATAACCCAAAAAGCAAATCTTGATTTTGCCATCTTATATAAGGGACACCATTTTGCTATGCCATTGCATATAATGGGACTTGAGTATTCATGGATTTGGGTATTCATGGGGGGTCCTGGAACCAAACCCCAGCAAATGTGAAGGGACAACTGTATTTCAACGTTAGATGTCTTTCAATATTCTTTGTCTCCAACTGCTGATAAGAGGTAGCAGTCGAAAAAGTTTGTACAATGAACCTGACTAAATTTAGTGGTTGATATATACCTGCACAACAGGTTTGATTATGGTATACCCCAATAAGTTTGTGGGGAGCCTCACAACTAACCAGTGCTGAAAAGGGGTATAAAGTTTCTCTGAAGCCCCCCAAATGTTTTGCCAATACACAGGCAAGTGTGAGTTTAATACTTTTAGTATGTTACAAAGTTTGAGGTTGTGCTTCATTCCTGCAAACAACTATTGATTCTCATTCACTGATTTAATCTCTCCTTCAGATTGCTCTTAACTGCCACTGAGTAGAAAACTTTGATCTTCCATCCACTAGCATTCTGCAATTATAATGTTTTACTGCTACACTCAGTAATGTGAGAGATACTCTTAAGCAGCAACTGTGGAAAAAATCCCAGGTTTGGTTAATGTTTCAGCCCCTGCACTTTAAAAATTGTACTTTGATCATAACAGGTTGTATGCTGCTGATGTAAGCATATTTTATAGATTTTGTCTCCCTCACCAGTTAATCCTTTAGGAGAGTTTGGAACAAAGAATAGCATGCACAAGTACCAGCCACCATCTGCTCTGTCTTGCAAGGCTAACAAAGAGCAGAGCAGTAAGTTCTGTTTACACATACTGAGGAGTTATTTACAAGGGATATGTAACAAAACTGTTGTTATAAATTAGATACATGACAGCACCTCCTGGAACAAAGTCTTTGATGCATTTACGCTTCAGCACCCTCCTCTATGGAATGCATAAATACCCTAAAGGCAACAGATCCCATCTGATCTTGGAAGCTAAAAAGGGTCAGCTTGGATTAGTACTTGGATGGGAGACAGCCAACAAATACCAGGTGCTGTAGGCTATATTTCAGGGGAAGGAACTGGCAAAACCACCTCTGAGTTGCCTAAGAAAACCATATGGAATTCATGAGGTCTTTGGAAATAGGCAGGTGACTTGAAGGCACATAACACACATGTCCTCTGTGGGATTGATGAGTCAGTTCTGGATTTAGTCACACTTAGAGTAAATCTGTCAAAATCAGTGAGACTTAACTGAAATCCAATTGGTTTCAATGAGTTTCCTCAAAGTACAGTATAACTAAACCTGTAACTAGCCCATATAACCAGAATAAAAGATCAGTTCTCTTCTGAATCAACAAGGTCTTTCCCAAGCAGAAAATGTTTCTTCCAGTTATGTTTCCATAAGAATTTGTAGAAGCGGAAGACTATCTTTGAATTCTTCTGTGAATGGAAGAGAAGAGAAAATGTGAATGAAAAGGTTCCTTTGAACCTAGTCCACCAAGAAACCTCTTTTAAAAATATCTTTTCATGGATTATTCTGGAGCAGGGAGTATAGGCCACAAATTCCATGTAAACCACCCAGGTATAGAGTTTATGTTATGTTTCATTTCGTAGTTTAGCTACTTGTTGCCCTTTTGCAATACAAAAGTGCTCACTCAATTATCAGATGCAATTTACTTTTAAATCGTAGTATGTAGTGTCTAGAAACATAGCTTTTTGCTTCCGACTAGTATATTAGCCATTATTTCTAGAATGTGCTTGTCTAGTGTTCTTGAAGTGGTACCTCTTGCTTTCAAGCAGAGATCTGTTCCAGTACTGCTAGATAACAAACCATGTGTCCTCCCACTGAACTGTGACTTTCCCTCCCCATCCACTCTGCTACATATTCCTAAGTATTATTTTTCAATTATATTTTATTAATTATACTGTCCTACAGCATATGGTCTACAATGTCTGAGACATGCAACTACTTGTAAGGACACCAGGCTTACCGTACATTATTCACCATTAAGCAGCTTATATAGGCTATGGATTATTACTGTATTACTTTAATCTATCTAGAAATGAAGTTCTCTTTTCACACAGTTTCAGGTTTGCTAATGTGACGATCACCACATTATTCTTTACTCTTGTGCTTAGACTTACAAGGAACCCATGTTTTATATCCAAAGGGAGAAAATTGCTAGCCTTTGTAATAGGGAGAATGCCTATGGTTTTCTTTCTCTAAGTGGACTTTTGATAAGCATACAGCTGTTCTGTACCTTCTACAGTGTGTCTGACCTGTTGATATCCACAAAAGGTCTCCTGCACCTCATTTTACAAAATAAAAAATTGGGCTCTTTAACTACTCCTCTCGCCTTGCAATTGGGAGTGTATATGTGGGCCTTTAACGTTCAGCCTGAAGAAGGTTTGAGGAATCTTGAAACAATGCTTATTGCTCTATGTCATATGCTTTGTTTACTATATTTATATTGCTCTCCCACTGATGTGTTCTCTAGGCAGTTCACAGACTATGGATAAAATATAATCTTACATTATGATGTCATAAAAATAAATTGCAGCATTTCCTCACTTTGACTGGAAAAGGTAAGGTAACAGCCTGGTTTCTGCTGTTAGCCTGAAATACAGTAGACTCATTGAATCAATGGAATTTATCTGCCTTGACTCACCATTCAGTGGGTCTCCTCTGACTGGGACTAACCAACAGGATTCTGACCATTATATTCTATGTAAAAGGTTGGCTGGTGTGAGAAGAAGTGGTGCTGAAAAGACTTTAAGGAAAGTGCTACCTGAGCCTTTTGTTCCACAGATGTGGTGCCAAAGTTGATTATATTATCTTAATGTTGGTCATATTATCCTATTCTTTCTTCAGGGTTTTTCTCCCGACATGGCTAACTACGGTTTTGAATTATTCTGGTTCACACAGTAAGATTACTAAATACATTACAACTTCTTTTACTGTTCACAGTGGTGTTAAAACTGAATTTAAACCAACTACAAAAATCAGAGTCAGATCTTGGCCATCAGGAATTATGCTGAGTATAACAAAGATTCTAGCTGAAAACCAAGAAACAAAAAGTCATTGAAGTTTATTTATGCAGATTATTCATTTTTGTTTCCCATAGTAAATTCAACCACACCTGACAATACTGTGGAATACAGTAATTAAACCCCATGTAATCATAGAATTGTTCCAAAATGACTCTAATATGTCCTTCCAAAAGTAGGCTTCTCCCTCAGTCTTCTGAGATAGAATTGTCTTATCGGACAGCCTTTCAGGGTTCAATGAACAGCAACTTGTGGCACATTCCTTGCAGGTCTTTTGATAAGCAAATTCTGCATTCTACATTTGTACACAATTCCTTCTGATTCCCTTGTAGTCTGTCACCCCATAAACAGGTCAGAGAAGATGTAAGGAAAACAAATGCTTAACTTGCAATTAATCCGGATATCAAAGAATTCAAAACAGGGTTAGTGCAATCCTTTTTGCCTATTCAGAAGTAAGCCCTCCTTGATTTCAGTGGTTCAAGTAAGTAGGAAGTAGAACTGCAACTTAAAGATGAAATAGGATTTTATAGAGCAGGAACAAAATAAACTTGTTGCTATTGTGGGTACTGATTCCATCCCGACATATATTTATTTTCTAATTGAATTCGTGCCATTTTAAAAGAGAAAATCAGCCTTTTTCAAAGTCCAGATGTGAATGTTTTCTCCTTGCAAGGACAAAGTTTTTCTAATGTTGTTTTTGTTCAGTTAAACGTGTGATTAGATGACTTTCAATGCAGCAGTAATCTAGTCAAGAGGCTTTCTCATGCCAACTAAATAAACTGCATCACAGTATTTTTTTTATGGAAAAGGAGTGTCTTTCAGCAAAAGTGTTGCAGCCAAGACAGATAACAGCTGAAACAATTTAATAAACACTGAACACAAGGTCAGGCAATCAGCACTGTGAGCGAAAAAGTGAGTATAAACTACCACTGCTGCTAAATCTGATAGATGCATACTCATGGAATCACAGAACAGTAGCCAATTTGACAGTGAATTCCACTCTTGATTTAAAAGAATTGCTGCTAACCACAGCAGGTTTTTAACTGACAAAGGCTGTATTGGCTATTACTATAGCAATTGAAATAGAGGAGGTAACTCCTTGTAATAAATAATTAACTCGGAAAGTTTCATATGTGTCCATCAGAAGACAGGACTACAGTTCCTTCAGGTGTGTTTGATACCTCTGGGGAAACATATGTTCCTCAACTGCCGCAACTTGGCACCCTCCAGATGTTTTGGACTGCAATTTCTATCAGCCATGACCAGTAGTGAGAAATGCTAGGAATTGTCCAAAACATCTGAAGAG